>JAPPVO010000014.1:56201047-57496918 GCA_030407325.1 Camellia japonica
GTGTGCAAAGGGGCCAAGAACTATGGACTTTGGAGCTTGGAATGTAGAGATATGGAGGGAAGTGTATGGTTTTTGCCTTAGACCTTTTTGAAACCTCCTAAAGATGGACAGAGAGGAAGAGAAGCTCTTCTATATATAGGAGAATATGGAAGCTTGAACAAGAAGCTTTTTTCTAAGAGAAGCTAAGCAAAAAAGGGGTCTCAAGAGGGTCAAGCTTCTCTTGGAAGCTAGAAAGGTGCAAGCTTCTCCAAGAAGCTAACAAGGTTCAAGCTTCTTGGAGAAGCTAAAAAGGTCAAGCTTCTTGGAGAAGCTAACAAGGGTCAAGCTTCTTAGAGAAGCTAAAAAGTTCAAACTTCTTGGAGAAGCTAGAACCAAGGTTCAAAGGGGCAAGCTTCCTCAAGAAGCTAAAACAGGGGGTTCAAAAGGTTCAAACTCCCCTCAAGAAGAGGTCTTGGCCAACCAATTAGGTCATCGGCACAATAAAGTGCCGGTCGGCTAAACATAATGCCGACCGGCCATTATTTTTAAGAAACAATGGCCGGTGGCAAACATGTGCAGCCGGTGATGATAGGGGAGGGCCGATGAGGTGTGAGGATGGCCAAAAAACCATTCCCTGCCCTTCAAGGCAAAACACAGGTGTTTGGTGCCAAAACCGAACACGAAGCAGTCGAGTCAAGAGGTCCTGAGGCGAGGCGCGCTGCCAAGGCCTCCGGGAACTCGAGACGAACACAACATGGATAATCACCGAGTGTTCAAACGGTGACGTCCAAGTCTTGAGGACGGTCAAAAATGGGGTGTCTACAGTTGCCCCTCTTTGACAGAACTCGGAAGTCATAACAATGACGGGAGTGAATGTCAAAGCCCAGAGACGACCATTTTTGACAAGGCCGAAGACTTGGACAAACATGCAAGACAAACAAGGTATGCGCCCGAAGGCAGGGGCAAAATGCAACTGAAAATGCAAGAAGCCGATCATAACTTATGATCATGCAAAGAAAGCTGTAACGAAGCATAACAATGCAACAATTTTAAGCTAGCATACACCAAACTACACTACGATGCAGAAAGGATGTAAGAGAATTATGCAATTCTCACGAACATGTGCGTTAGATACACAAAAGCGAACAAAGCGTGATAGATACACTAAGTGGACAAACATGTGTGATGGATACACAAAAGTGAAGAGAGTGTGATGGATACACTATATGAATAAAGTGTGGTTGATACACTAAGTGAAGCAAAGTGTGACAGATACACAAAGCAAAACGAGTGTGATGGATACACTAAGCAAATATGTGATAGATATACTAAGCAAATGTGTGTGGTGGATACACAAAGGGGGCATGTGATAGATACAAAAGTGAACGTGTGTGGTAGATACACAAAGTGAAGCGAGTGTGATGGATACACTATATGAAGCAAAACGTGATGGATACACAAGGTGAGCGCAGTGTGATGGATACACAAGATGAGCATAGTGTGATAGATGCACAAAGAGAAAGTGTGTGATTGATACACAAAGTGAGCGCGTGATTGATACACAAAGCGAAAGTGTGTGATTGATACACAAAGCGAGCGTGTGATTGATACACAAAGTAAAGTGTGTGATGGATACACTGTATGAAGCAAAGTGTGATGGATACACAAGATGAATGAAGTGAGCAAAGCGTGATGGATACACAAAAGGCAAACACAAAGTGTGATAGATGCACTAAGTGAACAAGTGTGATGGATACACAATAGGTGAACACGAAGTGTGATCGATGCACTTAGTGAACAAAGTATGATTGATATACTAAATGTGAACACGAAGTGTGATAGATGCACTTAGTGAACAAGTATGATGGATATACTAAAGGTGAACACGAAGTGTGATAGATGCACTTAGTGAACAAGTATGATTGATATACTAAAGGTGAACACAAAGTGTGATAGATGCACTTAGTGAACAAGTATGATTGATATACTAAAGGTGAACACAAAGTGTGATAGATGCACTTAGTGAACAAGTATGATGGATATACTGAATGTGAACACGAAGTGTGATGGATGCACTTAGTGAACAAGGAGTATGATTGATATACTAAAAGTGAACACGAAGTGTGATAGATGCACTTAGTGAACAGGAGTATGATTGATATACTAAATGTGAACACGAAGTGTGATAGATGCACTTAGTGAACAAGAGTATGATGGATATACTGAATGTGAACACGAAGTGTGATGGATGCACTTAGTGAACAAGGAGTATGATTGATATACTAAAAGTGAACACAAAGTGTGATAGATGCACTTAGTGAACAGAAGTATGATTGATATACTAAATGTGAACACGAAGTGTGATAGATGCACTTAGTGAACAAGAGTATGATGGATATACTGAATGAATGAAGTGTGATTGATACACTAAAAGTGAATATGTGCATGCTAGATACACAAAAGGTAATGAAGTGTGGTGGATACACTAAAGTAATTGAAGTGAATATGTGCGTGATAGATACACAAAATGAGGATGTGTGTGATAGATACAGAAAATGAGAATGTGTGTGATAGATACATGAAATGAAAATGTGGGTGATAGATACACTAAGTGAAGAGAGTGTGATTGATACACTAAATAAACATGTGACAAATACATGAGGCAAACAGAGTGAATGAGGTGTGATGGATACACTAAAGTAAACATGTGATATGAAGAGAAGAATGGAGTGATAGATACACAAAGTGAATGAAGTGTGATTGATACACTAAGGCAAATAAAGTGTGTCAGATACACTGAGTGAATGAAGTGTGATTGATACACTAAGTGAATGAAGTGTAATTGATACATTAAGGCAAATAAGGTGTGGTAGATACACTGAGTGAATGAAGTGTGATTGATACACTAAGTGAATGAAGTGTGATTGATACACTAAGGCAAATAAGGTGTGTTAGATACACTGAGTGAATGAAGTGTGATTGATACACTAAGTGAATGAAGTGTAATTGATACATGATTCTGGCTTGAAGCAGACTTGATCTTGAGCTTGAGGTAGAGGTACACTCATACTTCGGAGCATTGGCAAGGCTTAAAGAGGTACACACGGGATGTAGTCTCGGAACTTACTGAAGTTGAAACGAACTCAGATACCCGACGTTTTCCTCTTTTGCTTTTGCTTTGCAGTCCGGAACCATTATAGCTTCAGATAGGTCCCGGTTCTACTGTTCTCACATGACCTGGGTTGAACCCTGCGGTTTTATGAAAGAACAAACATTGTTTTGCACAAATGTGGAGAATGGCACAACACTCTGAGCACAAGATGATTTTTTTGAAATTGACGGTGAGAATAAGTTCTCGACCGGGTATTGAGCCTACGACTGAACACAGCACACCACGACTCAACAACGGAAAACAAAAAGGTAAACAACCTAAACACATCTATTGACACTCGAAACGACTCGAAACAAGAATCAAGACAGACAAAACAAAACACAAGACTCAAATGTGCACAGGGAGCCTGTTTCACCGGGTATTATTTCCCACCCTTTCTCATTTGTGATTCTCACATCACTCGGCCCTCAAGCTCTGTTTTTCTGAAAAAACCATTTTCCTCACTTTTTCTCTCAGCGCGCATCTCTCTATTCTTCAATCTCTCAACTTTCATCCCTCCCCAGAGTGGTTGGTGGATAGACAAGAAGTTGCGAGCTCTTGCCCCTAGTATTCTGCTAGATTTTTTTCTTCTGCACACAGTAGTGAACTTTCCCACAGAGGGGTTGCGCCACAACTGGGTGTGTAGCAAATCTGTAGTTGACATTGGTTGACGATGCTCTGCTAGGGAGTTTGGACGTGGTTAGATCTGTCCACATGAGGAAGTAGAACATCCTGATCCATTCCAGTTCGTGCTTCGCACTTGGCTTGATACCTCGTTGCTCGGAGGATGAGAGAGCTTTCTGCATGTTGTTGTTGACTTCAGTTGTGCCCTTTCTGGCAAGTACGCTGCTGGCGACGGGGAAAAGACAGGAAGCCTGACTCAACTGTGCCCCTAGTTCATCATTTTGACCATTTTTTATTTTGCTTTCTACTAAAACAATTTTGACCAACATGAGAGTTAGATTAACATGCTTGTGCAATTTTCTGATTTAAAATCATGCAAGTCACGCTATGAGCACTGAAAATTTTCCTTTTTTGGGTCCAAGAAAATGGTCCAGTTTTGGAAAATTAAATAATTTTCGAGAGAATTAGTCAACCTCAGTAAAAATTCTCAAAAAACTGCTTTGCAAAGGGCCAATGCTCAATAAGCACGGAACCAACTCTTGAGATGCACAACCTCGGACCCATAGCAATGGAAAATTGCCCCTTGTTCGAAAAGAGCTGCATGGCAATGGAAAGTTGCCCCTTGTTTGAAATGACACTGCGGCGTTTTGAATGGCAACGGAAAGTTGCCCCTTGTTTGGATGATGTCGCGGCACATTGTAGTCAGTCCTCTGAGCGACGAACACGACCAGACTCTCGGATACAGAGAAGGCAAAGATGATCAAAACCATTACATGGACACAATCAATTGAAGCGTTTTACGGCTGGACTTCAGGATGAAGTTGCCTACGTATCCCAAAGATGGGAATCAAGCCTTACGTAGTTCGGGGTTAAGGTACACTCGGGTATTTAACCTCTCCTTTTTATGCTCTAACTTTTGCCAAGGCGCCTGTTGCAGGTTTTCAACCTTGCGAGCTTTGTTTTTCTTTTTTTTTCTTTTTTTTGTCTTTTCATTCTTTTTTCTTCTCCTTTTTTGCTTTTTTGCTTTTTTGTATTTTTGTATTTCTTTTGTATTTTGTATATATTTTTTTTTTTGCTCTAACTTTTGCCTGGGTCGCCCTTCCGGGTTTTCGGCCCAGCGAGCCTCTCAAAGGGTAAAAGTGTAGCTTTGTCCATGCCAAATGTTTTTGAGATCCGAAGTCATCTGAATCCAGGAGAATGGGTGTCATTGATTTGCAGAAAGATCCACCTTTGGCTCTTCGAGCACATCGGATATTTTTTGCCCCTAGTTCGAGGGGTGCTTCTGATCTAGCTTTGCAAGCTTCTTCTGATGAGATCTGATCTTCTTGATCTGACTTTGGTGCCTCTTGTTCGAGGGCTGCTTCAAAGCTGGCCACACAGGCCTCACATCATGATTGTCCTTTGAACGTTCTGAATCCAAGTTCAAGGTTTGAAAGCAAAGGGGTTGAGTCTCGAGGCCGAGAGCGATCCTAAGCTGCACAATCTCAAGAGCGATTCCACACATGTCTTTGCAGGACCGCGCAAAACATTTTTTTTGAAAGTTTTTAAGAAAGCGACAAATCGCTCGCGCTGAAGACAGTGTAGGACCAATCTGGATCAAAGCTAGGGTCCTTCTCAGTACTCACACTAACAAGCATGATTTCATTCATTAATGGTTTAGCACGCCTCTCTTTCTCTCAATTTGATCAAAGTTTTGCAAATCCCGAGGAATTCCTCCCTCTTTGTTTTCACCGCAGTGTTCAAAAAGGTTTTGAAAAACTTAGGTCAATGCAATAATTTCAAGGCACAGAAAAGACAGAGTTCTTATCAAATACTGTCATCTCATTTAGAATTTCTGGCACAACGAGCACATGGCAGATACAAACACAAGAGTGTGAAAATCACTGCTGTTCCATTCAAATCTTCTGGTGTAACTGGCTCCAAGGCAGAAACAGACTCAAAAGAAAATGAAAAGACAAACACAAAACAAAATGGTGATGTCCGAGGTAACACCCCCGGAATCACCCGACTCCTACATAACAGGACTGACTCGATACAACAAGACAGACCTTAACCAAAAAGACTGACTCAAAACAAAGAGACAGACTCAAAACAAAACAATAGAACTGGCTCAATACCCAAGTCAGAAAGTACAAAACTAGCATTCGCAAATGCTCAAAGCAGTGCATGCCAAACGCCACATCTGGAGTAAACTGAGTGTTGCCCGCAGGTGGTTCATCCCCTGATCATATCGTATTATCCCCCAAGTTCACTGACCCAGTGACGATAGACCTTACTGAGCTGGTGCGGTGATGACGTTGTTGTCAAACAAATCTTGTACATCATGGCGCAGACGAAAGCAGCTATCGGTCTCATGACCGGTTTGTTGATGGTACGCACAGTACTTAGTCTGGTCATGCTTTGGAGGGAGAGGATCAGGTAAAGGCCGTTGTTCCAATGGTTTCAGATGTCCTTCCGGATTAAGACCTCTAGAGCCTTTGACAAAGGCATGTAAAGTGGGGTGAAAACCCTCTTGACTCGGGTGGATATTTGGTTTTCTGTGAGCTACTTCCGGACGCACCGGTGAATGGGGTAGCTGTTTTTGATGTAGTGGTGGTGACCATGCCCACGTCTGAAGTCCTAGCAGCTGCATCACCGCTGGTGGTCGCATTCGAACTGCGGGTAAATGCCCTCCTGGGCTGCTCCTTTTCCTGGTCAATAAGGCCTTGCTTTATAGCGTCCTCGATTTGTACCCCAATCTCATGGAGGTCTGCAAAGGTGGGTAGGGGGAGGACAATCATCTTCTGCATCAGCCTGGGTTGGAGATTGCGCACAATCATCCGTATCTGGTCCTTGTCGACCGGCCTGGTGGTCATCGAAGAAGCTTTGGCCCTCCAACGGGTTACAAAGTCAGAGAAGCCCTCTTTCGGCTTTTGCCTGGTTGTCTCAAGATCACGGGTTGTGATCTCGATCTGGGTATTGTATGAATATTGTGCGACGAAGGCCTCGGACATCTCCTCCCAGCTTCGTTTCACCAAGTCCTCTAATTTGGCGTACCAGATGGCTGCGATACCCGACAGGGTCCTGCTAAAAAGAGAGAGCTTCTGTAATCTTGTCAAGCCCATCGGGCGCAGAACATCTGAAAACAAACTCAAGTGGACCATGGGATCTCCCGACCCGTCAAAACGGTCGATGTGAGGCATCTTGAACCTGTCTGGCAATGTCACAGCTGTGTCCGTGTATCCATCTTCAATGTCAGGGATGGTCTTGACTCCCTGGGATTTCTTAAACATTTTTTCCAACTTACTCAGCTTCAGCGCTGTGGGGTCCGCTTCGAACTCAAAGGGAGAGTCCGGTACATTGATAGGCGTGGGTGCCTTGGATAGTTGCGGTAGAATCAGGGGCGGAGCTGGCCCCGTTGGAAGGCCTGTATCCTCTTGGACATTTTGGACATTTGGCGTCTCCTTGGGTATCGGAACCCTTGGTGGGGGAGGAGCCTGATGTGAAGCAGATGCCCCGGCTTGCTGCTCTAACCTGGCAATTGTCTCTGCCTGTTGGGCTATGACCACAGCCTGTTGCTTGGTGAATTCAGATTGACGGACAGCATCTTGCTGCATGGCTTTTATACTATCCTGAAGTTGGCGCACCATCTCTTCCAAACTCGACATATTGTCCTGATCTAACTGAGCAATCGGTATATCTGTGTCTGCAGTAGGCTCGGAAATCTCAACCCGACTGCTCAAAGGTCACTGATCTGGTAGCTGTTATACTGGTGGTCTGTGCCTGACTAGCCTTCTCTGGCCCTGATTACCCTTGAACTGAGTCTCTGACCTGACAGAGTCTATCAGCACAAATCCAATGTACCCGGAGATAGTGGAGCCTTCTGAAGCTATGGTTCCAAGACTACCTAACAAAAGGGAAAACAGACAGCATCTCAGCTCAACTTTACTGAAACGGATATGAGCATAGCGGAATGACTGTGCTCAATACTGATCACTGTTCCCCAAAATCACTGTCCCAAAATACGGAATCGATACCCACAGATATAACTGATTCTCACAGATGCTGATACTGGTGCCCTCAGGCCCGATATTCAAATTTGCAAACTGGTATGTGCATTCCCTGTAGAGATACACTCTAAAAGCACATAGCAGGTAAATGAGAGCCAATACACCCCTATGTTGGGGTAGGGTTTCCCTATCCTATTTTGTCAGGAGCTAGGGTTTCACTACGCACACAGCGGTTTCAAACAACCTAAAATCGGGTAAGCAACCTGTCCTAGTTGGAATGGTCACTATGGATTCCGAATATGCACTAGGTCGAATGGTCAAAAAGGGTGCCCCGGTAAAACCGGGGTTTGTGTTCCCATGCTGTCAGAGCCCATAACCGGTCAGCCTTATGGTCATGCCTTGACAAGACAAGCCTCCGGCAAACCGTTCAGGAATGGCAGATGGCAAACACGGTGTCCTAGGCGCACCAATGCACATGCAATGCAAAGAGACACATAAATGAAATCAAAACAGGATATCACGAGTTCGAGTTAAGCTCTCTAAATTCCCCAGCAGAGTCGCCAGAAACTGTAGACGTCCCCGAACGCCCCGGGAGGGTTAGGTCCCGTTCTGTTCATATTGGGCTCACTACAGTTCGGACCCAAATTGTCACGGCGCTTAATCTGAACCAAAGAGTCCAACTCTGGCAAATCGTTTTGAGAAAAAACAGATTTTGAAAAGAAGTGCCAAACATGGACTGCTTTGCCAGATACAGAGTCGCCACCTAAATATTTTTTATGGGGGAATTTAGGAAACCCTGACTCGGTGCCAAAGGCCACGTGTCCGTCATCACCAAAGTTGCCTCGGCTCGGGAACTTGGGTACGATCGGGGAAGGTCAGCTATGAGCACCCCCTCTCGCCCGGTCCGAAGACCGGCCTCTACTAACCGTGATATCCAATTTTGAAAACGTTATGTGTTCTTATTCCGGTTATTAGCCTAGAATTACTATGTTATGCGCACAGCAAACAAGTATAGACTAGATTGCCTAATTTGGAAACAAACATTGCATATCCGTTCATTTTGAAAATGCTTTGGAATTTGCTACTCGCAAGTAGGCTAAAACACGGATTTCAACGATTTTTTCCAACTCAAGCAATCCAACCTCCACCCACAGGCATTCAAACAGTTTATCTCATATAAGCACTTAGCCACATGGTAAGCATACTGTCATGGCAATATTCACACGCATGCGATATGCTAAAGCGAAAATACTTACATCGTACTCCGTGCCAAAACAATAAACTAGTTAGCAAAAATGCATGCCTTAGTTCATGTCAAGTGACTAATGCAACGCATACAATGGTGTAATCTAGATAGGCTCGGCCATCTTAAACATGGCATGTGAAATGCACGAGTAACACGTATTCAAGTTAGATTTGAAATACAATGTAGTTTGTATGATGTACCGAGCCCGATGCATATCAACAAATGCATGGATGCACACATGCATTGCATAAGGTATGCTAATTTTAAATATGCCCTAATCTACCATCATAAGCAGGTAAATAAAAGGGAAGAAAGAAATGGGGGTTGGAAGACATACACACACTCACCCACACTTATTACAAATATGCCCTCACACAGAGGGACCAAAAGAATATACAGTCCGAATAACAAATCGCTAAATTAATTATTACATAATTTCTAATCTAATCAAAATAAATGCAGAGAGAAGATGGCCACAGCCCCCGCCTCGGGATGCGCGAATGATGCATGCTTGGATCCGACTCGCCCGGGAAACCCGTACCATGCCACTGTTGCCTCTGTTTTTACTGTCCTGCTTCTCTGGAAAATTTCCAAAGTCTCAAGAAATATTCCCTGCACACTGAGGATCATCATCGGCTGGATGAAATGGCCACTGGCCATGTAGAATGTCCATCGGCTGCTCAAGAGTTCATCGGCCACGCATAAATGGCCGGTCCGCACTATATACTGCCGGTCGGCAGAAAATTCCTGCAGAAGACAGTTTTTGACAGCAACAAGGACAGACAGTGCATGGCATGGAATTTTCAAGCAAATGTGTGCACCAACATATCCCTTATCATGCTTTTGACTCAAAGGGGTATGTTCCTTGATTCTCGGACCACCAATCGCGCATTTCGATGCGTGATGGCCCAAGAAACCAAGTATGCACTTTGATTTCAAATGTCATGCAAACCAAATAAACACATAAAGCCCAACATCTATCACTTGATCAAGAGGCAAGGCATGCGTGCCAAATGCCACCTAAGCATGCAATCTAAACATGCGACATGAACATGCAAACAAGTAATGCACACTACATGTTAGGCACACAATCTAAGCGAGCAAGCATGCAAGATATGGAATAACAATGGGAGTAACAAGCATACAAGATGTGATCTAAGCATACAAGTATGCAAGGCATGCATCATGTTAAGTAACCTAAACATACGACAACACACAAGTATGCAACAACACACAAGGTAAGCGTGCATCAACATGCAAAGGATGGTCTTACACTAACTTGGACAGCTCTCTACTAGGTCCAAAACAGTGGCCATAATGATGCAAGTGAGGCAACAAAATACATGGAATGCATGCACAATGCATTAACCAAGCTTAAGGCACAAAAATGCAACTCTACCAAAGCATGGCAAGGGATACAAGATGGCATATAAACATGTGAATTTCAGAACCAAAGTATGATGCTAAACAGCCCCGAAACATAGAGATATGGTACCCGATGCATGAGATGAACCCCGAAATGCAAAACTAGGCACATGGAATGACTTACAGCTATACAAAGCATGCATTATTGGACTATGAAGCATGAAGAAAAAATCTTGGCAGTCCCAAAACATGGACTTTTCCAGTTCTAAGCATGGCCAAAAAGTGCTAACAAGATGGACTAAATTAGCATGCGAATTTGACTAGCTAACATGGTTTACATGGCAAGTGTATGATGCACATGGAATCTAATCAAACCATCAAAAATCAGTGAATAAACCATGCCAAAACATGCTCAAATAACCACTGAAATGAAGCCAACACATGCAAAAATGATGAGCTCCTTTAGAGGGCTATACAAGAGGTTATTAAGCACATACATGATGGACATTCAACAAGGCCAAACCAGCTCTGGAAATGGCCTATAGGGGTCCTAAAACCCACCGAAAAATGCCTGATCTGATCTCAAGAGGTGTGCAAATATAGGCTCCTTTGTAAGGCCAAAAATACAAGCAAACAAGACAACAAGGAGAGGGGATGGCCCTCTCCTTCTTAGGACCTCAAAACACCACCCCCACCACTTAAATCCCTCAAGATTTCAGTGGTGGGAGGGCCAGTACAAGGTGGTCCCGAAGCTTACAAAAAATGCACAAATAAGAGGCCAAACAAGGCCTAAGAGGGGGTAAACGACCCCAAACACAAAAGTGTCCTTAATGAAGTATCTTAAACACAAAAAAACAGAACTTTTTTATGTTATACACAAAGCTCAAAACCGCAAGAAATACGGGCTAAAATCTGGTGCAAAAACGGGAAATAAAAGAGGGTCAGATGCTCACCCTTGTAGACCAACGTGGACAGCAGCCTTTGGTCCCAAAAACCAGTTCCTTAGCCTCTGAAAATGGCCTCCAAGAAGCTTAGATGGATGATGGAGAGGTGTGGTTGAGAGGTGGTGTGCAAAGGGGCCAAGAACTATGGACTTTGGAGCTTGGAATGTAGAGATATGGAGGGAAGTGTATGGTTTTTGCCTTAGACAAATTTTTTGGAACCTCTAAGATGGAAGAGAAGCTCTTCTATATATAGAGAATATGGAGGCTTGAAGCTTCTAAGAGAAGCTAAGCAAAAAGGGTCAAGAGGGTCAAGCTTCTCTTGGAAGCTAGAAAGGTGCAAGCTTCTCCAAGAAGCTAACAAGGTTCAAGCTTCTTGGAGAAGCTAAAAAGGTCAAGCTTCTTGGAGAAGCTAACAAGGTCAAGCTTCTTAGAGAAGCTAAAAAGGTTCAAGCTTCTTGGAGAAGCTAGAACCAAGGTTAAAAAGGTTCAAGCTTCTTGGAGAAGCTAGAACCAAGGTTCAAAAGGGGCAAGCTTCCTCAAGAAGCTAAAACAGGGGGTTCAAAAGGTTCAAACTCCCCTCAAGAAGAGGTCTCGGCCAACCAATTAGGTCATCGGCACAATAAAGTGCCGGTCGGCTAAACATAATGCCGACCGGCCATTATTTTTAAGAAACAATGGCCGGTGGCAAACATGTGCAGCCGGTGATGATATGGGAGGGTCGATGAGGTGTGAAGATGGCCAAAAAGCCATTCCCTGCCCTTCAAGGCAAAAACACAGGTGTTTGGTGCCAAAACCGAACACGAAGCAGTCGAGTCAAGAGGTCCTAAGGCGAGGCGCGCTGCCAAGGCCTCCGGGAACTCGAGACGAACACAAACATGGATAATCACCGAGTGTTCAAACGGTGACGTCCAAGTCTTGAGGACGGTCAAAAATGGGGTGTCTACAACAAGCTTCCTTTGATCACATCTGATATTCTCGCCCCTAGTTCATGGGCTGCTTCTGATCCGGCCACACAGGCCTCATGTTGCGGTTGGCCGTTGAACATTCTGACTTCACGTTCAAGGTTTTGAGAGCAAGGGGTTAAATCTTGAGGCTGAGAGCAATCCTAGGCTGCACAATCTCAAGAGCGATTCCACACAGGTCTTCGCCGGACTGCGCCGAACATTTTTTGAAATATTTTAAGAAAGCGACTAGTCGCTTGCGCTGAAGACAATGCGGAACCAATCTGGATCAAGCCAGGATCCTTCCCAGTACTCACACTTACAAGCATGATCTCATTCGTTAAGGGCTTAGCACGCCTCTCTTTCTCTCAATTGGTCAAATTTTGCAAATCCCGAGGAATTCCTTCCTCTTCGTTTTCATCACATTGTTCGAAAAGTTTTTGAAAAACTTAGGTCAATACAATGACTTATAGGCACAAAAGAGCAGGTGAAATGCGCTGCCGTTTCATTTTAAACTTGCTGGCACAACAGGCTCAAAGTAGCAATAGGCACAAAAACATGACAGCCACAGCTGTTTCATTCAGATTTCTGGGTTGCAACTGGCTCCATAGCAGAAACAGACTCAAGAGAAAGCCAAAAAGATATACACAAAACAAAAGAGTGATATCCGAGGTAACACCCCCGAAATCACCGAACTTCTGTACAACAGGATTGACTCGACAGAACAAGACAGACCCGATCGACATAGTACAAAAGACTGCTTATATACAAGATAACAAAACTGACTGAATACCCAAGTCAGAAAGTGCAAAACTGGCATTCGCGAATGCTCAAAAGTGCGTGCCATACGCCATATCCGAAGTAAACTGAGCGCCGCCCGCAGGTGGACCAACTTCTGATCACATACTTATGGTATCCTCGAAATCTAACAACTCAGCAGTGACAGACTTCGCTGAGGTAGGTGGGAGGATGACCTCATTGTCGATCAAATCCTATACTTCATGACGAAGACGGAAACAGTTGTCAGTGCTATGACCGGTTTGCTGGTGGTACGCACAGTATAGGGTGGCATCATGTTTCACTGGAAGGGGATTGGGGAGGGGGCGAGGCTCAAGGTGTCTAAGATGGCCCCTTTCGGCAAGGATCTGGAGCGCCTTAGACAAAGGCATGTAAAGGGGCGTGGAAGACTCTGCGCCCTCGGGGCAGATACTTCGAAGTCTGCTGACTTTTGCCGAACGCACTAGTAAAAGGATCGGCAGGTGCCACCTTGACTTTCTGACCCTTTCCCGGTACAGAGTTGGGATTGGGGGAACTGTTCTGGCGTGACGGGGCATATCCCGATTTTCTGCCTGGTTGGAACTCCCCTCAGTTAGAGTGGGGAAAGCATCATCCACAGTCTTAGCCACGACTGCGAATATTTACTGTTTACTCAATCCTCCGGCTTTCAAAGCCTCGACTGCCCACAGCAGTTGTTCGACGGGATCAGCACCTGTTCCCACTTTGTTCTTACCTCTAGCCTCAGCTTGATCGAGGGTTTGGGTTGCTACATCAGAGTGGAACCCGGTTGTTGTTGCCATGTCATGGCCACAGCTTGAGACAGCCTCAGGTTGGTTGAGCTCGATTACAATTCGCCCCAATAGTGGGGGCTCCTGCGGTACGAAATTCCCGGCGTAGGATGTGGTTGGTGGCGAAGCCGACATTCCGTAGGCGAGATCAGCCACAGATCGCTGAAGATCGCCAATCATTCCCATCAATTCAAACGTGGTGGGCTCACGAGCTTGACACAACTGTGGCGTCCAGACCGGGCACGCGGCAGGCGACCTGGGCGGGTATGGTACTTCAACATTGGTCTCATCTCGCAAGATGTTTCCTTGGTCCAATGCGGCTACCATGACCACTATTTCCTCTGAACTTTGCGTCATCATGAATCCGCTGAACTGAACGGTGACTGATGGATCAGATGTCTGTCTTGCCTCAGCAAATGAGAACACTGGCTATTCTGTACTAAATCTCTGAACTGAAAGAGAAAACACGCAGCATTTCGGCCTAATCAGAACAGACACAAGCATAGCTGAATAACTGTACTCTACTACTAATCACTGTTCCCCAAAATCACTGCCTTAAAAACTGAATCTGATACCCGCAGATATCTGATTCCCAAAATACTGAACTGGTGCCCGCAGGCCTGATACCCAAACTTGTAAACTGATACATGCATTCCTGTAGAGACGCACTCCTAAAAGCACATAGCAAACAAGTGAGAGCCAAAACACCCCTATGTTGGGGTAAGGTTTCCCTGTCCTATTTTGTCAGGAGCTAGGGTTTTACAACGCACGCAGCGGTTTTCAAACAACCTAAAATCGGGTAAGCAACCTGTCCTAGTTTGGAATGGTCACTATGGATTTCGATATGCACTAGGTCGAATGGTCAAAAGGGTGCCCTGGTAAAACCGGGGTTTGTGTTTCCATACTGGCAGAGCCCGTAACCGGTAAGCCTTATGGCACGCAGCCTCTGGCAAACCGCTCAGGAATAGCAGATGGCAAACACGGTGTCCTAGGCGCACCAATGCACATGCAATGCAAAGAAACACATAAGTGTAACCAAAACAAGATATCATGAGTTCGAGTCAAGCTCTCTAACTCCCCAGCAGAGTCGCTAGAAACTGTAGACGTCCCCGAACGTCCTGGGAGGGAAATCCCGTTCTGTTCATTTGGGCTTACTACAGTTCAAGACTCAATGTCACGGTCCTGTATCTAATCTCGCAGAATGCAATGCAAGACCGATGAGTCATCAAAGAGTTCAAATCCAGCAAATCGTTTTTGAAAACAGATTTTTTGAAAGAAGTGCCAAACATGGACTGCTTTGCCAGATACAGAGTCGCCACCTAAATATTTTATTTTGGGGAATATAGGAAACCCTGACTCGTTTGCCTAAGGCCACGTGTCAGTCATCACCAAAGTTGCCTCGGCTCGGGAACTTAGGTACGATTGGGGAAGGACACTTCGTGAGCACCCCCGCTCGCCCGATCGAAGATCGGCCTCTACTAACCATGATATCTAGTTTTGAAAACATTATGCGTTCTTATTCCGGTTATTAGCCTAGATTTACTATGTGATGCACACAGCATACAAGTATAGACTGGATCGCCTGAATTGGAACGAAACATCTCATTTTTGTTTTGAAAACAGTTTGCTACTCGCAAGTAGGCTAAAATGTGGATTTGTCACCCTCAGGTGGGCTTTAGAAAACACGATGATTTGCCACTCTCAAGTGGGCTTAAAACTCACAGTCAATGCATTATTCCAATTCAGATAATCCAACCTTCACCCACAGACATTCAGGCAGGTATATCACATAAGCAGTTAGCCTCATGGTAAGCATGCTATCATGGCAGTCACTCACACGCATGCAAGGATGCTAAAGCATAAACACTTACCGAGTACTCCAAGCCAAAGAAAGAAGCTAATTAGAAATCACGTATGAATCCTAACTATACTGAGATGCCTAATGCAACACATCCAGGTATGCAACTAAGATAGGCTCGGCTTATCCTAAGATGGCATATGAAATGCAACAACTACCATGTATTCAACTTGGAATTGAAATACAAATGCAGTTAGTATGATACGCCGAGCCCCGTGCATGCAAGACAGACGAATGGATGCAAACATGCGAGCATAAGTATGCTAATTGAAACATGCCCTAATCTAACCATCATAAGCTGGTAAATAAAAGGGAGAAAGACGTGGGGTTGGAAGACATACATCACACGCACGCACACTTATTACAATTGTGCCCTCGCTCGGAGGGTCCGAATAAATAATACAGTCCGAATAAAATACAAAACCCTAATTAATTAACAAATTTAACTAGGAAAGCAGTAAACTGGCACGCAAATCTATGGACCGCCTCAGCTCTGTTCCGGGTGATGACTGATGCATGCTTGAGTTGCCTTGCGCGGAAATCCAGTGCGATGCCCCGGTTTGCCTCTGTTTGCAATTAATCCCGGAATGTTGTGCAAAGCTCTTGAAGGATGTTGATCCTTGATTTACTGCAACAGAGAGCAAGAAAGGGGCATGGCAAAGTATTTTCACATATGTATGCTCGCCTCGATCCTCGTGCCATCAATCACGCATCTCGATGCATGATGGCCGAGGAGATGAATTGCATGACTCAATATGAAATGAATGCACATGAAAACACAACAAGACCGAGACTCCATCATGGTTAATCCGGAGTGTCGGTGATCGGGAATTGAGACACGTTCCATCACTCGGAGTACGAAACGTCCCTCGTTTCCCGTGCTTGGGCTAACTCCTATCCCAAACACGATGCAATATGCATGACATGCATGAATGTGACTAACATACAACCTAGCATACGCAATGCTATGAACTGGCATACACAATGCTCGATATAACATGGCATACACAATGCTCTAACATACAACCTAGCATATACAATGCTATGGACTAAGATGGCATACACAATGCAATATGGGCTTACACCAATATGAGTGGACCTCAGCCACACTCACATCGGCGGCCATAAGATGAAAATGAGACAACCGAAATGCGTGCACACATGCACGCAAACCGAGGACCGAACCTAAGGCACAACATGCAACTCTAACAAGGCATGGCAAGGATGAAGCATGGCATTCAAACATGTAAATTTCAGCACTGAAACATGATGCTAAATGGTCCCGAATCATGCAAATATGTCATACAATGCATGCTATAGGCCCCGAAACTCAAAGCTAGGCACATGTATTGAACCATAACCATGCAAAGCAAGCATTATTTGACTATGAAGCACAAAGACAGAGCCAAGGCAGTCCCAAAACATGCACATTACTAGTTTAAAGCATGGGCAAAAAATGCTAACATGATGGTCTAAAACAACATGCAACATTGGCTAGCAAGCATGGTTTACATGGCATGTATATGAAGCATATGAGAACTCATCAAACCAGCCAAAAACAGTAGATAAAACATGTCAAAATATGCCCAAATAACCACTGAAATGTAGACAACACATGCAAAAATGATGAGTTCCTTTGAAAGGCCATGCAAGGGGTTACTTAACACATACAAGATAGACACTTAGCATGACCAAACCAACTCTAGAAATGGATTATGAAAGCCCTAAAACTCACCAAATAGGCCCTGTAATTGGTCTAAGAAACATGCAAATGGAAGGCCCTTTGAAAGGCCTTGAACAGGATTGCTCTATACATGCATCATAGACATAAAATATGACCAAAGGGGCACTGGATAGAGTCAAGGAAGACCTTAGAACTCACAACATAGAGCCTAGAATGTGACTTCACAATATACAAAATAGAGCCCCTTTGGAAGGCCAATCCTGCTAGTAAAGAGAATGAGGGGTGAGAGGGTCACCCCTCTATGATTTCAAAGCTCAGAACCTCATCAAAGCCGCTGAAAATCCACTGGATTTCAGTGGCTAAGAGGCCAAAACAAGGCCAATGCAAATGCTGAAATGCATGGCTCAAAGCATGTGGAAATGAAGCATGCAAGGAAGGAGATGACTCCAAACAGAAAAGTGACCTCAAACAAACTTAAAGAGGAGGTCAAAACAAGACTTTTTCTAGTTTATAAAAAATCTCAAAAATGTTCACAAGTAAGGCTAAAATAGGATGCAAAAATAGCCCTAAAAGAGAGATTGGCAAACAAGGAAGTAGATGGCCTCAAACAGCAAAGTGTCCTTAAAAAAAGTTGAAGAGGGGCTCAAAATAAGACACTTCAGAGTTTGGGTCGAAACCTAGAAATGCTAGCAAAAGGGGCTAAAGTATGAAGCAAAAGAATGCAAGAAAAGGGGAAATGAGGACTTATCCTTGTAGCACAACAATGCAGCAACTTCTGGACCAAGAAGGTGAGCTCTCAACCTCTGGAAATGACCTCCAAGGTGCTGGAATGGGTGGTGGAGGTGGTAGGCTATGAGGTGTAGTGTAAAATGGCCAAGAACAAGGGTGTTTTGAGGCTTGAAGTAGAGAGATGGAGGGTTGTATGTATATATCTCAGCTCAAAGCTTCTAACCCTTGCAAATGGAGGTGGAAGGTGTGTTATATAGAGGGAGAAAGCCATGGCTTCTTGGAGAAGCCTCAAAGGGGGGTCAAAGCTTCTAAAAGAAGCTTGACCAAAAGGGTCAAACTTCCTTTGGAAGCTAAGCAAAGGGTGCAAAACCACCTTTAAAGGACCACAAACAAGGACAAATCCTCGGACACAAGGTCAGGTGCAAAACAGCTGGCACAGCTAGAATGCACTCAAGGAGACAAGACTGGCCGACCAGGTTCAAAAGGCCAAGGTGGCCGGTTGGCCACCTCCCCTGGTCGGCCGACCAAGGGTCAAAAGGTTCAAGAAGAAAAACTGGCCGGCCACCCCAGAAAGGTGGCCTCCCAGATGAGTGCAACACAGCTGTATGGTGGAAAACCAGAAAAAGTGGTCCAAGAGAGAGAAAAATCAGCTTTTTAGAGGGGTTCAAAAGGGTCAAGAAGAATTACTGGTCGGCCTACCTATATTGGTGGCCTTCCAGATGAGCACAACACAATGGTGGTGTGAAAAAACAGAAATTATGGCTCAAAAGTAAGAAAAACCAACTTTCTGTCAGAAAAATCGGCTTTAGGAGAGAGAAAATGAGAAAACTGGTTTTTCAGGGGAAAAGGTGGCCTCCCACCATACCACCACCTTCATAACCATGGAAATAGGGCCCCTGCCAAAAATGGGCCAAGATGGATGCAAAACGGAGGTTCGGGGGCCGAAACGCGTGGCCCGGGGCCCCGAAAACTGACTATAAAGCACCGGAGGTGGCGTTCGACCACGAAGTTGGTCTCTCGGGCCACAGTGTCTCTCAAAAGAGGGGAAATGAGGTGTGTGCCAAAAACCGGAGCAAACGGAGGTAGTTAAGCGGTCCCGAACCAAGGCACACGGCCGACGGCTCCGAAAACCGAAAACCGGGCTCCAAACGGGAAAAATGGCCTGCGACCACGAAACGTATCCTACGGCCACTGAGAGATGGTCTACAAGACCTCTTCCTCCCCTCGGGAAGAGAAAACGAAGAAAACGGGACCCGGTTCGCAAACCGAGGCAAAGCACAAAAGAGTCCGGAAGTTCGGAGGCAAGGCTCGCAGCCGAGACTCTAAAACCTCAGAACGAGCACAATATGCAACATCACCGAGCGCTCAGTTGGTGACGTCTGAGTCTTAAGGTCGATCAAAAATGGGGTGTCTACACATATCATGAGTTCGGGTCAAGTTCTCTAAGTCCCCAGCAAAGTCGCCAGAAACTGTAGCTCGGCTTTTTCGCGCCCCCCTTCTGAAGTTTGAGAAGAAGCCTTACAGTTCGGACTCCTGCGATTCTGAATCTAACTTCACAAGTGCAATATAAAATTGATAAACACCAAAGAGTCCAAATCCAACAAATCTTTGTAGAAATCGATTTTGAATAAAAAAAATGCCAAAAATGGACTGCTTTGCCAGATACAGAGTCGCCACCTAAATATTTTTTATTTTGGAGAAATTTAGGAAACCCATGACTCGTGCCAAAGGCCACGTGTCCGTCATCACCAAGATTGTCTCAGCTCAAGAACTTAGGTACGAGAGGGGAATGTCATGAATTGAACACCTCCGCTCGCCCAATCAAAGATCGGCCTCTAGTAATCATGATATGACTTTTATGTACATTATATGCTCTTGTTCCGGTTTATTTAGGCTAGCATTACTATGTGATGCGCGCACAAGCAAGTATAAACTAAATTTGCAAGAATTGGAATATTTCAAGTCATGTTTGTTTTGCAAAATTGTTTGATTTTTCCAGTTAACAAAGTGGCTTAAAGTTTGTGAATTTGCCACTTGACAAAGTGGGCTTGAACTTACATTCATTGTATCATTCCAATTCAAGCAACAAACCTTCGTCCACAGGCATTCAAACAGTTATAGCAAATGAGCACTTAGCCTCATGGCAAGCATGCTAGACATGCCAATCACTCACACTCATGCAACTATGCTAAAGAGCTAAAAACTCACCTAGCACTCTAAGCGAAGATAAAAGAGAAAAGTTCAAAAAATATGCATGATTTCTAACTATGCAAAATGTCTAATACAACACATGCAATAATGAAACTAAAATAGGCCCAGCCACTTAGCATGGCATATGAATTGATTAAATAGCATGCAGTCTAAGCACGTATTCAAAGAAGTATAAATTAGCAATGCAGGTTAGAATGATGAAGCGAGCCTCGGTGTATGCAATACAAATGAATGGATGTAAGCATGCGATATGCTAATTGAAACGTGATGCTCCTAATCTAACCATCAAAAGCAGATAAATAAAAGGGAGAAAGACGTGGGGTTGGAAGACATACACATTATTACATTTGCACTCTCACGAAGGAGAATCCGAATGAACAAATTAGCTACGCTAAACTACTTAACTAATTATTATAAAACCGAATGAAATAAATTAATTAACCATTCTAAGCTAATTAAATAAGTACAACGCAAACTAATTAATTAACTACTCTACGCTAATTAATTACAAAGCAAAACTAATAAAACTACTTAAATAATTAACCATTCTAATTGATTAAATAATTACAACACTTAACTAATTAGCTATAACTAATTAATTACAACAAAACTATAATTAAACACTAATCAAACTAAACAAGTAGTCCCGGAAATTGAGAGATGCTTGCTCGGTTTCCACCCGAAGAATGTCCACTGTCTGCCTCTGAAAGCCTCTATTGCACAACACTTACACTAATTTTCCACGTCTAGGTCAACTCTACCTTGCTTCACAAACACACTGCTCAAAATTCATTGGTGGCCAGCAGGCCAGAAGTGGTGGCCGGCCGGCCACCATTGGGGGTTGACGTCCAACACTGATGGCCTACCGGCCAGTAACAATGGCCAGCCGGCCACTGGTGACACACCATTTTTTGCTGCAACTGAGAGTGAACAAGGCAAAGAGAGGGTATTCCCATGGGTTGTTTGTACTGTGTATCCCTCATTATCATCAAAACATCTCAAAGGAGTGATACACTTGGTCCTCAAACCATGAATCAAACAATTTCATTGCATGATGGCTAAAGAAACAAGATGTACAAGTTTAATAAATGCACAAACAAGACCAAAAACCTTCACCCTATCATGCATGATCAAGGGCAATGGTGAACTTAGAAAAATTGGCACATTTCATCACTTTGAGTATGAAATGCCCAAATTTTCCTTGTGTTCAACTAACGTCCGATTGAACATATCAAAACACAATCAAATCTTTGCACAATTTTAGTTTCCATTTTGTTTACCCATTTTAACTTACCACTCCATTCTTTAACCAATTAAGTCCATTGATGAGAAGTTCTCTAAAGGGAAGGAAATATCAAACAAGGGGTAGTTTAAGGCAAAAGAGAGGTATCATGCCATTGATAATGAACCCCCAAAAGAGGGTTAAACCATTAAGCAATGAACCTCAATCTCAAGTTTAAACTATCCTAAGGTTAAAACAACCTTCAAAGCAAATAAAAAGTCAAGAAATGAGGGAGGTTGTAGAGATTATGAGTGCTGAAATTAAGTGAGAAAAACACTAGCCTAAAACATCAAGCCTGTGAGGACACTTACACTACAAGCATGCAAAACAAGACTCAAATCCAACGACCAGCCAAAAATAGAGGCAAAATAATCCAAAATTGAGCCTAAAACATGCTAGAATTAAGCTATAAATGGCTAAAAAATAAGCTAACATATAGAGATATATAGGCTTGCAAACAAGACACAAGGAGGGGAAGCTAACCCCTCCAAATTTGGACTTCAAAACATGATTTTTATTACTGAAAATACTCTGAAATTCAGTGTTCAAAAGCCCAAAAAGAGATGGTTTGAAAGTGGGAAACAAAGGTAGAAAGGCCTTACAAACAAGGAATAAAGAAAGGTGAGCCACCCCCTAACCTCAAATGGCCTAAAACCACCAATTTCAGCCCACAAAAGTAGACTTTCTTACAACCCCAAAACAGCCCAAAATCAGTAGAAAAAGATAGAAAAACAAGTATGCAAAACAAGTTAAAAGAGCAAGTGTTATACCTCTTGAAGAAAAGATCAACTTTAGGCAACAATTCAAGCCACAACCACCTTCAAGAGCTCCAAGAAGGCTTCAAGGAACCTCAGCTCAAAGATGATCAACTTTGGTTAAGGAGGTGTAGGCAAAAGGGTAGTGTATGTAGGCTAATATGCACAAATTTGCACAAGAGAGAGAGAGAAATGTAGAGAGAGAAAGAGATGATTTGTGCTCCAAAAATTCTAACCCTCAAAAATGGGGGAGGATACATGTATTTGGCTGAGATAAATCCCTCCATACACGTGTAGGAAGATGAGCCCAATTGTGGTAATTGTTGGAACAGCTGTCAATAAAATATCTGCAAAAAAGACACTGGTGGCTGGCAGGTCACCAATGATGGCCGGCAGGCCACTTGGATGGCCGGCAACCTCAATTGGTGGCCGACAACCTCAATTGGTGGCCGGTAGCCACTACAGGTTGCAGGATTGAAGGTTTTGGTCCAAAACAGGGCACAGAATGGATGGGGTTTAAAAGCTCAAAGAGAGGGCACTCCGCCGATGACTTCAGGCACTAAAACGAGCACATGCAATCATAATCATCGAGTGCACAAGCGAAGACGTCAAAGTCTTGAGGACGGTCAAAAATTGGGTGTCTACAATCTGTTATTCACTGGACTTTAGCTCACAGTTTATTATATATATAGGTGGCCAGGCACCGGAATAAAGCTAGTGGCGTCGACTCGAGCCCTTGTTTTGTCAAGCCAGCTATTGTGCCTCATCGTGAGGTTTTGAACCAGCATGTGTCAAGGCTTTTTGGGTGGTTCAAATTCACCCTTTTGATTGTGCTAAGTGAAAAGAATGTTTTAAGGCTTTTGTTCATACTGTTTTTGATAACGGGATCCCTAACTTGTATTTTGTCTTGTATATATGTGTTTATTGGCATAAGTGGTTATGGATATGACTATGTCTATGAAAGTTTATTTCCATTCGGGTCCTCACAGCTCATTGGAAATTATCTTATTATTGATTAGCTTCCGCCAGCCCCCTTTGTATTGTATTATTATCATTATTGTTAAACAAGCCTTTGGTAATCACGGATTACTGGCCGGTTACGACGCTAAACCTATAGGGTGGGGTTTGGGTCGTGACACTCTTTCACCTATTTGGTCACATCCCCAGTGATAATACGCCAGAGTTTCCTACCTTTCAGGAAGAAAGACATGGCTTGGGCCTACAGAACATAATTAGATCCATCAAGAATAACACAAATTAGATGGGAGGCATATCTATAATAATAATATAGTAGGACTAAATAAATAGAAACAGTACTGTAGCAGCAAAATCAAGTAAAACAGAGTGTACCAGTGAGTTCGAAAGGTCAAAAATAGCCGAGAAATGGACGAATTCACCAAAAAATAGGCAAAATAAAGGAAAGGGACAAAGATGCCATCAACAGGGGGTGGGTGACGTCAGCAGAAGGCGCTGCGCACGTTAGCAGAACAGAGGCGCGGCGTAGTATAGCAGAGAGGGGCAGGAAGGGCTAACGTCAGGCTGACGTGAGCAACAACTAAAGGGCGCGTGAGTGCGCATGGAAGAGTGGTGGCAGAAGACTGGACGTGCCGACTAGAAAAATGGTGCATGAGGGCTCGTCTGGGTGTTTTGTGCGACGGACCTAGTGGCGTTGGAACAGGAGAGAGAATTCCGAGCACGAGGAACCAAAATTTGTAAAATTCAACAACGATGACAAAACAATGTTTTTGAACAAAGAATGGTGTAATCTAGAACCCTGTTCTCTGTAGTTTGATAATACTACTGTGTACGGGCAATAAGCAAGAGCAAAAAGGAGTTAGGATTTAAGACCTGTGCCCTCATACCATGTTATAATAGTTGAGAGAAAAGGAGAAATAAAAATTTATGTATATCATATTATATAAATAACAATGCACAAGGGCTCCTATATACAGGAGAGTGATGCAACCACATATTGATTCCTAAGAGATACAACTAAATATTGATTCCTAAATTGAATCCCTATCCATATCTAAAATAACAATGCACAAGGGCTCCTATATATGAGAGAGTGATACAACCACATGTGGATTCCTAAGTGATACAACTAAATATGGATTCCTAAATTCAATCCCTATCCATATATACATTAACAGTAAGTACTAGCCTATCGATTAATGAAAAAAATATTAGGCATTCTCTTAGATTGACCTAATCAATTATCTCAGGCATCTCAATGTTGTTATACAAATTGCCATCATACATTTAAGTTAATAATTTTAAAATTAAGAATCATAAATGAGTAGAGGCTGACTTTGTGTTAGACAAGATGAGTGCTTAATACATTTTTATCTTGTACATTAGCTCTCAAGCCGAGTTCTTTGATTATGACGAAATAGGTCATTGTTGATACAGTTATTATAAGTTCTTGGACCTCAAAAAGTAAGTGGTAGTTCCGGTTTTTGAACCTTCAATTTAGTAGTCCTATGGCTCGTGTGGGAAATAAATTTTATGAGCTTCGAAATAAGACTATTTAGTCATGTTTGTTTGGGTGGATATGAGCTTAAGATTGGACTAATAGTCCAATAAAATTATTAATCCGATGTTTGGTTAAACAATTGAAGTACGGACTAACAATCTATCCAGATATGATATCCCACATATGATGGACTATTCAATCCCACAGAGAGGGGTGGGATATAATTGAAAGACTAAGCCAAAGTCTAAACTATTAGTCCCTCCTTGTAATCTTAACTCAATCCAAACATAGGATAGGATACACAATTCAAAGGGATTCGTAGTTTTAGGACTATTAGTCATGGGAATGCTAATCTAACCTAATCTAATCCGCCTAAACAAGCATGGCCTTTGAGTATTGATTGTTGATTCTACTCCTTTAATTTGTGGATATAAAATATGATATTCAAGTAATTGCACTTACAACATGGCATAACTTGAGAAGCTCAAATTCTTAAAAATTAATAAGGTGGCAATAATATGTTTTTTACAAACATTAGAGACACTGATTTATAGATTATATGATTTTATAAGTAGTAAATAGTGAAGTCGAGAAGTTAATTATATGAATGCGAGTAGAAGTAGTAAAGATAGACTGTATTTTTCAAATCTCTCTCGATACATTTCATCTTCCAATTGTATTTTTAATTTCATATTTTGCATAAAATTTTTATTTTAAAAATACAACAAAATAAGTTATAAATGAGCAACACACTTAAATGATCAAGCAAATTGGGTTTATGTAAAAAACGCATATTACTTGAAATTTTTTTTTTTTTATATTCTTAATTACAACACATTGTGATGTCAAATCTGCCACGTTTTTTCTTTTTTCAAATATAATGTGTAACTTTAAGTTTGGTAGTAAGTTCTTCTTCCACTGTGTTTAGTTGAGAGGTTTGAAAAAGAATTTGAAAATAGAAAGGGAAAGGGAAAAGATAGATGAATTGTCAATAAAATATATTTATATTTTACCTATTATTTCACACACCTTTTTCCTTTCTCATTCTAAATCTCTTCTCAAATCCCCAACCAAACAAAGTATTAGGGTAAATTACCATTAGATTCTAATAATTAAATTTAATTTTCATCAAGTCTTATTGAAAACAAGTCCTGATACGATCGTTGCTAAAAATAATTTTTTGTGACGAATTTTTACATGTCACTAAAAATTGACAATTACTGACTTTTTTGTTATGATTTTTATAAATTGTCGCTAAAACTTATAATTAGTGACTTTTTTTTATGACAAATTTTCAAACTGTCGTAGAAAGCTGAAAATTAGTGACTTTTTTGTGACAATTTTTTTAAAATATCACTAAAACTTATAATTAGTGACAATTTTTAAATTGTCGCTAAAATTAACTATTAGTAACGTTTTTTGATACACTACAACAATTTCTTAGTTTAGTGACATTTGAAAGTGCCACAAAACTATTGGTTTAATGACATTTTTTAGTCTTGTGGCATTTTGAGCAAGTGTCATTTGTATCCGTGCCACGGTAAATACTTGCAAGTGCCACTACACCATCATGGCTAAAAATTGTCAATGACATTGTGATGTCATGGTAGATATTATTTGTAGCACTATCAAGCGCCATTAAAAAAAGAGTTAGTGACACTTATAAGTGTCATTACACCATCAAGACTAAAACCTTTCAGTGACATTTTAATGTCATGGTAGGCACTATTCGTGACGCTATCAAGTGTCATTCGTGACGATAATTCGTTGTAGAACAATTTGATCCGCTCTTGCGGAGACTCGAACCGCCAACCTCCCGCACCATAAACCTTATACACCACACTCTTTCCACTACACCTCTATAGCACCACATAATTATATATGCAACATATATTATTTATATAGTACATACATCCATATCATAAAAAGTATATGTATAAACATTATTATTTTATTAAACATAATTTATGTAAAATAAACTATTTACTAGCAAAATAAAAAAAGACCACTTTTGGTGACTAAAAATATTTTTTAGTCACCAATTCTATACTTTTAGCTACTAATTGTTTTTTAGTTACTAAAAAACTTAACTTTTGCTACTAATGCTGTTTTGGTTGCTGAAAGCTATACTTTCAGTGACCAAATTTTTTTTGGTCAGGAAATTTAATCGTCGAATGTGTTTTTTCCTGTAGTATATATTGAGTTCAATTTATTTATTTTTAATCACTTACTGCATTTTAAAAATTTAGAAAATATGTTGGCATTTTTTGTTTTTTCAAAAATGCCATTATAAGCTTGGAAAGTTTTTGGCTTAGTGGCATTTCTCAAAATGCTATAAAATATTTGTTTATTTCACTTTTCACCTAAGTGCCATAAAAAGTAATATGCACCTGCCTAGTGTTCTGAAATTTTTTAAAAAAATGCCATTGCTGCAAAAGTTTAGTGGCATCTGTTAGTAAATGTCACGAACATAATTTTTTGTGTCATTATTTTATAAAATGCCATAAAATTGATGTGACATTTCTTTATTGAAATGCCACTAGAGTCTTATATGTTTGTGGTTTATTGGCATTTTTCTAAAACATTTAATGCCAATTTTTATTTTTGTGGCATTTTCTAAAAACATGCCACTAATGTAGTGTCACTAAAGTGTAAATTTGTTATAGTGACATTTTTGTTGTAGTGAAGTGACACTTTTTTTAATTGAAATGTCACTAGAGCCTTCTATGTTTATGGCTCTATGACATTTTTCTAAAAAAGGCCACCAAATATTCTTTTTGTGACATTTTTTAAGAACATGCACTAATTTGGTGTCACTAAAATGTGTTTTTGTTGTAGTGATAGTGTATGATGAAAAAAGTCATCAATTATTATTGAACCTATTGGACAAAATTTACTTAATAGGACTTACACGTAAGCCTCCTTTTTTCTTGTGGGGAACACTTAATACAACATATTAAGGTTTTAGAGATAAAAATTTAAGGACGAAATTACTTTTTAAAGACGAAATATTTTAGTTGTCAAAAATGTTATTATTATATTTTTAATAATAAAATTGGACATTTGGAATAAATTAATGTCCTTTTAGGATCAAAAATTTTTTCTAAAAAAAGTAAATTTTTACATGAAATTGTTTTCTCACTTAAAAGTGCATTTAGTGGCATTTTCAAAATTTCTCCGTTGAGCGTCATTTTTTGACTTTTTTTAGACCATTTTTTAGTGACGATTCTTATGATCAAAAAAATTGATCTCCTATTATTTTTTACAACAGAATTTTCACTTTTAATAATTAAAAATTTAGTACTTAAAACCCTTATATATTCTCTCAATAAAGACATTTTGAATCCCCTTTTAACTTACCTATCAAAACAAGTTCTCTAAGATTCCTATCTTATTTCATATAACTTAGCTTCGGGGTTTCTATACTATTTTTTAACCACATTTCAGGCTTCCATTCTCGTATTTCTACTTTCCCTTTAGGCAACTATGGTTTGAAAGGTATAGCTTTTTGCACTCTACTTTTCGCAAATCAGGGCCTACATTTGCCTAACATTGTCAATCCAACAAGGTGGTTGGACTTCAACTTTACCATAAGCAAGCAAATATAGGAAAGGGGTATGATTATAGACAGAGAGACCATAATTACAATGCAGTTTCATTAATAAAGTTTTAGATACATAGAACTGCTTGAATCACACACATTTACAAGACAAGAAAAAGTAACATACCAAAAGCATAGGTAAATAACAATCGGTTGAGACTAGAGTGGAAATTCAAGATGAAGATTCCCCCATTAATAGATTGCTACTTATAGTTCTAAGCAGTAGGATAGGAAGAATCCATGGCAATGCCACAGAGGCCTTCCTTAGCAGCAATGTCTCTTTGCATTCTAATGTATCCCTCCTCACCCCAGCTAGTACCCCATGAATTCTTGACTAACCAATACTTGGTGCCATCAGTGGTTGTCCCATATCCAACTGCAGTGACACCATGGTCCAGGTCAGTCCCACAATCTCCTGTGAAAATCCCGCTCGAGTAAAACTGGAAGGAAGCTCCACCAGCATCAATAGAAACTGAAATGGGTTGGTTAGCCACAGCCTTCAATAGTGCACTCTCACTGTTGGCAGGCACATTTTCATAGCCACTAATCTTTGCTGCATGGGAAGCTTCCTTCTTAGTGTTGCAAGTTCCATCAGTTGCTGAGTATGGATAAATTGTTTCAGTGGCAATGCCTTTGTTTTGCACAATAAATGCAAAGCCACCCTCCATGTAACCACCCCCACAGCCTGCATCTTTACCACTCCTGTCACAGTCCACCAGTTCTTGCTCGGATAGTGAGATCAACTTACCAGTTGTGAGTTGAGTGATCCCTTCAGTGGCAGCTATTGTTGAAAATGCCCAACAACTTCCTATTGATCAAACACAACAAGTTAGAGAAAAAAAATATATAAAAAATATAAAAAATAATGAATTTGATAGTAGCAGTTTACTAGGTGAGTTTGAGAAAAATGGATTGCCTTACTTACCACATTGACCCTGATCCTTAATGGGAGTGACAGCTCCCTTCTTCCTCCAGTCCATGCTAGCTGGCACTGCAGTCACATTTTCATACCTGAATGGCGTCGTTTTAGATGGCCTTGCATGGGAGGGGATCCTGTATCCATTATGAGAGGCCTGGAACTCTTCATTAGTTAAATCTGCAAACTGATTGATGCTCAGCTTGTAAGGTTGATTCCCGGCATTGTTGAAAGATTCTATGAATAGCACATTGTTGTTGAATATCTTAAAACGCATCTCTTTCTCTGCATTGTCCTTGTATACACGCCCATGATCGGCCATCCATTGCTCATGTCTCTCAGACATGGATGCTCCAGGTAGTGTGCGGGACATGGCTTGCGAAGCCCACAACCCCAAGACTAATAAGGTTATGAGGATAAACTTTCTTTTGAGTGTAAAAGCCATTTTGTAGATGTTGAAATGGCTATGTAGTAATATCTAGGAAGTACGGATACAGATACGAGATACGGATACGATACGATACGGATACAGCGCTACGGAAAAATTTGAAAAACTAGGATACAGGTACGGCAGGGATACGTTGGTAAAAATATTATTTTTACAATTTTTAGTAATGCAGTATGCATAAAAATAAAACCTATAACAAAAGACAACTTGATAAAGAAGAAGATTTCTATAAAACTAAGAATCTTCAAGGTCAATAGCCTCAACTTATTCCCCTTCATCAGTGAATATCACAGGACCTTAGCTAAAACCAAAAAACCATTATTAAATAAAAATTTCAGCAAATATACTTTTTTAAGTCATCAATGATAACCTAGGAAGCACGGATACGGATACGGATACGGATACGGATATGGCGATACATCAAAATTTGAAAAAGTATGATACAAGTACGGCGGGAATACGTTCGTAAAAAAATATATATTTTTATAATTTTAATAATGTAATATGCATGAAAATAAAACTTAAAGTAAATTAATAAATAAAAAGAGAGATTCCTATTAACCTAAAAGTCTTCAAACATTCATAAAACATTCAAAACTAAAAACAACAGCAAATGCAAATTAAACATCATCCTTACATGCCAACACCAAAAAAAGAATGAGAGCAAAGACAAGAAACGTGAGAGAGTGAGAAAGCGAGAGAGAAGTGAAAGAGACAATAAGAATATATCAATTTGACAAATTTTATTACTTTAACTCTTACTATATTCCTCTTATCAAAGAACTAAACAAAATATTATAAGTAATATGTAACTTCGAGTTCCGATACTTCAAAATTAAGTATCCGATACTTCAAAATTAATAAAAAATTAATTAAAAAGTATCTGATACTTTTAAGAAGTATCTGATACGTATCCGCGAGTATCCAAGGAGTATTGATATCCGCTAAGTATCCGATATGGATACATCTCCCTTTTTGAAGTATCCGTGCTTCATAGAGTAATATGATATTTCTAACTTGTGAATTGGTAGGTATTCTTCAATCCTGGTAAGTTAAGGTTTATATAGAGCATTCCTTGATGATTTCATTCAAAGTGATTTTGTGATGGAAAGTTTCAAGTCCCGTGCTTGCCATGCAAATTGTGATGACTTGGACGACCAAAGTTCACGAACGTAAACGTTGCTCAATTAAATGTGAAATTTATGTTATATATCACTTTAAAATCTTGGGTGGGTTTGTTTGTTTGTTATTTAGGAGGTTAACAAACAAATCAAAGTTGTGCCAATTTGGGCATGTCCAATGTAGCCTAAGAAGGTATACTTCTCTATCAATTAAATACGTAGTCTTTTTTGTCTCTCTCTTTTTGGTTCTTAATTAATATGAAATGAAATTTAGTTTGTTTTATATCTTGCATTTTCTTGTGTTTGTAGCTGTGACGCAATGAGCAGCAATTTCAGATCTTTCTTGTACATGTCTTGGGTTCAACCAGTCCCCTGCCTGCCGTGCAAATTGTGATGACTTGGACGACCAAAGTTCACTAACGTAAACGTTGATCAATTAAATGAGAAATTTATGTTATATATCACTTTAAAATCTTGGGTACTCTAGTGAACTAACTGTTTGTTTGTTTGTTTGTTTGTTTGTTTGTTATTTAGGAGGTTAACAAACGAATCAAACTTGTGCCAATTTGGGCATGTCCAATGTAGCCTGAGAAGGTATACTTCTCTATCAATTAAATAGGTAGTTCTTTTTGTCTCTCTTTTTGGTTCTTAGATCTAGTTTGGGAACTACTTATTTTAGCCTAAAAGTCAAAAAATTATTAAAAAAATCAACAAGTCAACAATTTATACTAAAAAGTCAAAGATTTCCTTCTCCCTCTACTTTTTGCACATCTTTCGTAAAAAATCAAAAAGTCATCTCAGACATACTAGTTTTTTTTACATCATATTTTAGTCAAAAAGTTATTAAAAAAGCATATTCCCAATCAAGGCCTTAAATATGAAATGAAATTTAGTTTGTTTTATATCTTGGATTTTCTTGTGTTCGTAGCCCGTGACAAAATGAGCAGCAATTTCAGATCTTTCTTGTACATGTTTTGGGTTCAACCAGTTTTGAACTTGCCATTAGGCTGCAACAAGATGGTGATGTTCAAACACTCCTCTTAGGTGGGTATTAGGGGTAGTTGGGAAATTTCTCCTATCATAATAATAATGGTAAATTACAAACACACCTCAAAAAATTTGTTTAAAATACAGATTGTCACCTGTGATTTTTAAAATTATAAGTTCCTTTTTGTCAGAATTTGTCATTTAACAAAATTGACACACACACACACACACAAAAAAAAAAAAAAAAAATTAAAAAATTAACTATCTTCCCGTACAACAATAAAATTATTAGAGATGTTAATTGAAATATATTGCTGACATCATTAAAAACTATTAATTGAAATATATTGCTGACTTAATGATTGATTAATGAAAGAGGTTGGTTATTTTCAAGGACAGACTGACGCGTAGACCACTAGGCGCCACGGCCCCCTGCTCAAATAAAAAATATATATATTATTAATATATATTACTTTTGAACAAAATATCAATAATATATAATTTGAAAAATTTAGAAATCCCCTAGATATTGATTTGTGATTATGTATTAATTTTAAGTAGTAAATAACAATCTCAATCAAATAATCAAGACAAATCAACACAACGATTTTAACGTGGATAAAACACAATTCGAGCGCCTCCAATTGTGATAAACAAAAACATGGGCAAAAGCCACAAAATAATCCACTAAGAAAACAAAATGAATTACACAAGTGTACTCTCAATTACTTAGCGAATCCACGCCCGAATTGAACTGACCTCTATATGCCTCTTCCACCAAGGTCTTCGCCTCGGAATTGTCTTACCCAACGTTGAATCTACAATGCAAATGTCGAATCCACGACGATGAGACACTCCAGAATCCACCAAAGCTTATGACCCAAATTCTCTAGAATCCACCGAAAAACAACTCTCCCTTTTGTATTGAATGAAACAAATAATCCTTTGATGTATACTTCTCAAACCATGAGTTAAACTTAAACAAACATCAAAGAAACTAGCAAAGAAGCTCCAGATGAAAACCCTAATACTCAAAAAGAAGATCTGGCAGCTGTAACCCTAAAAACGGATGAAACCACATATTTATAGAAAACTGATCTGCGATCTCCGCTTTAGCGCAGGAAGTTCCGCTCAAGAGAAAAAAAACACAACTTTCAGTACTTTTGCAGACAGTTCAAACTTCTGGAACCAAAGATTCTCCGCTCGAGCGCACAAATGGCTACTCGAGCAGACAAGTGGCAAAGATGAAAAAATTAGCATCACAAACTTCTCTGCAAGGCACAATTGGGGTTGGATTTGCATCTAAAAACGTATAGCCTCTCTGAAATAAAAGTTGAATAAAATTACAACTGAAATGAGTTTTGTCAAACGGGATTGCCAAGAATAAAAACCTAACATAATTGTTTAAGCAAAGATAGCCCCTCTGCATATGGTTTTGTCACTGTTAAGTGGGTCCCACTTAGTCACTAAATGGCCCAGGTCTCTTCTTTCCAAAAAAAAAAAAAAAAACTGAATATGAAATAAAAAAAATAAAATATAATTAAAAGTACACTTCTTTTTCTTGATGAGAAAAATCTAGAAAGCATAAAGAAAAAAGAAAAAAAAAAAAAAAAACCCTAAGAAGGGTTTGACTTGCTACACATGCACGCCGTCTTATTGATTCAAAGCATGGAGTCAAATCAACTTGGGAATATAAAGAAAAAAACAGTGTTGGTTCTGCTATTAATCTTCTCATTATTACAAGTATGTGATTCATATTCTCTTTTATTGTTGTTTTCAATTTGTAATACTTCTATTATCTTCTTTTTTTCAATGTCATGTTGATACAATTGCAATTTTTTTAATTTTACATATTAAGGGAAAACAAAAAATCATGAATGATTAATTGAATTTTTTAAATTTCAATTACTAGGGTTTTTTTTTTTTTTTATCATATTTGGGTAAATTTAATTTTATTCAGATTAAGTGTTATAAATTCAAATTTAAAATGAATTGAGACTTGTATAAAATTTATGTGTTGAGTCTGAATTCTAAATTTTAAATTTATATGAAATTTATATTAATTGCATTTGTTATTCTAGGCACAAAAAATTTCCATGTCCTATGACATATATATATATATATATACATATTTTACATTAGAAATTGGCTTTAACTTCTAGGTAGAATATTAATCATGTATGTAATGAATTCTATTTTGATTTGTAAATCATTATGGGAAAGCCATGTACAATTGATAGATTTTTTAAAAGAAAAAATGTAAGTTCCTCAGAAGTCAATTCTGACAATGCATCATTGCCAACTTCCAATGTTGATATTCTTGAAAATCCTCCAACAAAATCTCAAAAAATTGATGTTAAAGAAATTGATATTGGTTCACTGGAGCGAGATCTTGGACTACGTATATAGATTTGGGATTATCATGTTAATCAACGTGATGAAATTCGACAAGCTTATATTAAGGCTAGTCCATACCAACCTATACTTTGAAAGTATCCAAAATTTGGATCAACAACTCATCTTCGTAGCTTTCAACCGTCATGGTTCAAACTATTTCCGTCATGGTTGGAATATTCACCTGCAAAAGATGCATCTTTTTTGTTTACCATACTTTTCTTTTATAAACCATGTGTATTTGGATATTATGGGCAGCAAGCATTCACTGTTGATAGATTTAAGAATTGGAAGAAAGTTAGGGATTGAGCAAAATGTGCTTTTTTAAATCATATAGAGAAAGATCCTAACTCTTTTCACAATGTTGCCTAGAGATCATGTGAAAACTTGATGAATCAATTTCAACATATACAAAAGATATTGGATAATTTCACTTCTGAACAAATTGTAGATAATCGACTAAGATTGAATGTCTCAATTAATACAATCTGATTGCCTGCATTTCAAGGTTGTGCTTTTAGAGGTTGTGATGAAAGGCCAGATTCAATCAATCGCGGAAATTTTCTTCAAATAGTAAATTTGTTGGGGTCATCTAATAATAATGTTGCTAAAGTATTGGATAAAGCTTCAAAAAATACCTCTTACACAACACCAAAGATTCAAAAAAAAAATTTACATATTTTTTCAACCAAAGTGAAGAATGAAATTCGTGAAGAAATTGGTGATGCAAAGTATTGCATAATTGTTGATGAAGCTCGTGATTAGTCAAAGAAGGAGTAAATGGCTATAGTTTTGAGATTCGTTGACAAATATGGTTTTGTGAAAGAGCGTTTTTTTGGGCTTATTCATGTCTCTGACACTATTGCATCAACCCTAAAAGATGGAATATATTCTGTATTGTCTCATCACAATTTAGATATTCAAAATTTTCGAGGGCAAGGATACAATGGTGCAAGCAATATGCGAGATGAGTGGAAAGGATTACAAGCATTAGTTTTGAATGATTGTCCATATGCTTATTATGTTCATTGTTTTGAACATCGCTTGCAATTGGCTTTAGTGGCAACATCAAAAAATGTTATCACAATTCATAATTTTTTTCCTAAATTGACTTTTGTTGTCAATATTGTCGGTGCTTCATGCAAGCGCAATGATGAATTGAAAGTTGTGAAAGCTTCTAAAATTGAACATATGATTAACATTGATGAGCTTGAGACTGGAAAAGGACTTAACCAGATTGGCTCTTTACAACGAGTTGGAGATATTCGTTGGAGTTCTCACTTCAAGTCAGTTTCAAACTTAATAAAAATGTTCGGTCCAACATGTGAAGTTCTTCTCAACATCATTAATGAAGGAACAACTTCTGCCCAACGAGGAGATGTAGACTGAGCTTATGAAACATTGAATTCATTTGAATTTGTCTTTATTTTGCATCTCATGAAAGAAATATTGGAGATTACTGATTTACTTTGTTAAGCTTTGCAATGCCGATCTCAAGACATCTTAAATGCTATGAATCTAGTTTCATCCACCAAGGCACTTCTGCAAAATTTAGAGATGACAAATGGGATGCTTTACTAGCCAATGTGAAATCATTTTGTAAGGTACGTAACATAGATGTTCGGAATATGAATGCTCGTTATATTGGTAGAAGAGGTCGAGCTCGTGATCATCAAGATGACTTTACAATTGAGCATTACTATCGAGTAGATATTTTTTTATACTGCAATAGATTCTCAACTACAAGAATTAAATGGGCAGTTCAATGAACATGCAATAGTTACTTAATCTTAGCTCAGCTCTAGATCCTTAAGATGTGTTTGAAACTTTTAGAATCGATGATATTTGTTAGTTAGTAGAAAAGTTTTATCTGCAAGACTTCACAGATCAAGAGAAAATACAGTTAATAAGACAACTTCACCATTACGAGCATAATGTAGTTCAACATGTAGACTACAAAAAGTTATGTACTATTTCTGAATTGTGTCAGTGGTTGGTAAGAACAAACAAATCTACGGTCTATCAACTTGTTTATAGAGTGATTACACTTGTTTTTACTCTTCCAGTTTCTACTGCAACTACGAAGCAATCATTTTCAACCATGAAAATTGTCAAAATTAGACTTCGCAACAAAATGGAAGATGAATTTCTTATAGACTCTTTGCTTGTATACATTGAAAAGGAAATTGCTAAAAAATTTATCACAGAGTAAATCATTGAAGACTTTCGAAATATGAAACAACATCGAGTTCCACTTTGATGGATGATTGAGTTGATTTGTATAAATAATTATTTAATACATGGCTTTGCTTTTATTCATATATTAAATTCACTAAATATGTGGTTGTTTTATTTTTTACGTACTAATTTAATATTAAATTTTAGTTTATCTTTTGAATTCAAAAAAATAGTAGTTTATATCAATTCATATAAAAAAAATAAAAATTTATTTATGTCTTGGCCCCCCTGCAAATGAATTCCTGGTTCCATCAATAATTTTCACAATTATAGGAACAATTAATATTTTAAGCAAATCTCATAACGTATATTTTGTAATTTATCCTAATAACTGCTACAATAGTAGAGAGAGACAGAGAGAGACAGAGAGAGACAGAGAGAGAGAGAGAGGGAAAATATGTATTATATTCAATGAATTAATCCTATACAATAGAAGACATGTATATATAGGCTGAGAAAGAGTATCCTATAAGAAACCTAACTATGGCAATACAAATATATCTAGAAAATCAATACCTAATATATCTAGGAATATATACCATATATACATTAACGTCCCCCCTCAAATTCAAGGAGGATAAACATCTTAAGTTTGGAGAGAGAAACTAAAGTATAAAACAAAACTAACTAAAATAAAAGGCAAATAGATTGCGAAGTCCGAACGGGAGTGCAAGGGCGCTTGAGATGTATCAGAGGCCGGAGCTAATGGCTGGAGACAGTTTATGGTCGTGTTCGACCGTTGTAGGAATTGGCCGAAACTCATAACGGAGTAGTTTAAGGTCATGTTGGACTGTTGTAGGAGCTGACCGGAATCAATGTCGGAACAGTTTACAGTGTCATGCCGGACCATTGTAGAGACTAGATGTTGAACCAGTAAATGTGGCACATACATAACTTATGATGTGATGCTGAACAATGATGACAACAGATGACTTTGTGTGCCAAAGGGCGACTTATGAGAAAGTGTGCCAAGGGGGTGACTTAAGTGGTGCGCTAAGGGACAGCTTAGATGATGCACCACATAGGGTAACTTGGGTGGTGCGCCATGGGGAGCGACTTAGGTAATGCGCCAATGGGGTGGCTTAAAGAGTTCGTCACAGGAGGCGGGCAGCTTAGAGAGTGCACTAGAGGAGGTGGCTTAGGTGGTTTGCATAGTGTATAACAATGTTCACCATGATATAGGTATAATATAGACTAGATGTTGAGTAGAAGCACACAAAAGAAAAATGGATTGCGAGTAAAATATATATATATATATATATGTATATGATAGAGATATTTAGAGTAGGAATAAACAAGCGGACAAAGGAAGAGATCACCATGAAGTGACACTAACAGGAAAATATGTAGCGGAATAGGTTGAGGTTTGATAGGCGGCCAAAGCAAGGTTGTTGCCCGTCGGTGAAGCGAAATTACTAGGTACTTAACCTAGCTCTGATACCATGTTATAATAATAGAGAGAGAGAGAGAGAGGAAAAATATGTATTATATTCAATGAATTAATCATATACAATAGAAGGCTTATAAATATAGGCTGAGAAGGAGTATCCTATAAGAAACCTAACTATGCCAATACAAATATAACTAGGAAATCAATACCTAATATATCTAGGAATACATACCATATATACATTAATAATAATAATAATAATAATAATAACAACCAGGCTTTGATTCAAGCATTGGCAAAAAGGTGTATTATATACCCAAGCTTTGCTAGCTAGCTTTACTAATGGTTTCCATGTGATGGAGCAAACAGGCTTATTAACGGTGTTGGTAAATTGAAGTCATAAAAAATGTAGAGGTTTTCTTGATAAGTTCATTGATAATATTACATCCACATGATTCCTCTTTTGGAAGTGTTCAATAGTTTGTTTTCCTTCATCTAGACAATGAATACATAGGGCGGCAATGAAAATGGAGTTTGTTACAAAGTTCAAGGCTTCTAAGTTAAAACCCCATTAAATGTGATAGATTTTATTTAAAATAGATGGCTCTGATGTTTTAATCCATCAAGGAGTGTGTTTTGCTTATAAATTTTATCAATGTGTGAAATAAAATTGGACTGTACCTTTATGGTAAGTCACCATTACTTAGATTTCTTTTAAATTTAAATTTGAACTTGAGAGAATCATTTGGGCCTATGAGACTTACTATAGGTCATATTTGGATGATTCAAACCATTTATTTTGTACGGCCATTCGTATATACATTTATGAAAAAGAATTAAGTTTATTCGATAATCATATATCCTTTTTCTATTTTGTCGCATTTAGCTCTAAAAGATTTATGAACTACTTTAAATAATAAACTTTTTTTATTTTTTTTATTTTTAGACAAACTCGATAAAATGAAAAGATTTCGATTATTAGATTGAACTATTTTTTTTTAATGAATAATATATACAGAGAGCCCTACAAAATAAACAACTTAAATCATCCAAACAAAACCTGTGACTCTAAATAAATTTTTTAAGTTTTAATTGTAATTTGAGAGGAGTCCAAGATATACAGTATAAATGAGGTGGAAAGGAGTGAACCATAATGGAAGAACTAAAGGGCATTTACAGGCCACTCTTATTGATCAGACTTATTTACCTATAGGTCTAGCTCTTTTTTTCACTTATCAATATGTCCCAAATACAATCTCCTCACCTTCTTCATTTTTATTATCAACGTTGTCATGACTCCCTTCCACCCTTTGCTAGTGTACTCTGGCCACCATCTTCAGTTGTCGACAACTATCTCTGTCATAACCTAAACTTAGTACCCAAAGGTTTGGCGTCGCAACAAGACAGTAAAAATAAAATAATTCTAAAATTTCTATATTAGTAGCGCAAGCGGATAAAGTAAAATAAAATAAATAGGTACCAAAAAGTTTATTTAAAAGGAAAATAGTCATTTGGGCTTTATTTTATTACAAGAGTCCGATTAGAATTACAGCTAGTAAATAAAAAATAAAAAAACACTACGATTTATTCTCAATCTTTATCTCGCTAAATCTCATCACCTGAAAGGAGATAACAGCTATAAGCACATGACAGGGTGAGAAATATTATACAGTGAGCATGAGTGTACAAAAATTTCCATGGATAATTATTTGGCTAAACAAAGATTAGTTTGGTAACTGAAATACGTAACTAACTTTAAATAACCGAAGCAGAATGCAGAAATCATATAAGCAAATAATCATAACCATGGCAGAGAATAGAACAAAACAGAGGTCACTAGAGTGACAATCAAAACAGAGGTCAATGGATCCATGACAAACAGAAGGCCACAAAGCGACCAATCAGAAGCCAGTGGTTATTTAAGTCCCTAAAGGCATGGGACTCCCGTGATGGTACTTACAAAAATAAATATTTATATAAACATTGTCAAATAATTTCTAAAATTTAAACAAACATATCCATGGATTTCACTTTAAGAAAAATGAAGTTTAGAAAATAATTAACGTACTTGAAATATAAGTTATAAAACATAATTTGTATAAAATAAATTATGGTAACTCAAAACAGACGTAAAATATGTTATAGTAACTCAGTGTATAATATAACTCACTTAAATAGCGACTCCTAATTGTACTCCCGTTCACCGTGAGCTAACTCCTTCTGTCGTTATGTTTGTACATTTTTTTTCCCGTGTTCTATTCACAACACCGCTCTTCATTTTTATACTAAGGTATAATACTTGCTTAGCACGTTTTGGGTGACACGTAGCCAAACACGTAGCCTCTCCATTGTGCTGCCATCGTCATGCTCTAGATTTGAATCTTATCCCCCAAATGGATAAGTTTAGATTAGTTGCTTATTTATACTTGGGCCCAATTACTAAAGTAATTGCATCACTAACTTTCTTTTTTTTTACTATACAATGACCCCTAATGTAAATTAAATTACACTTTATCACAAATCATTATAAAAATATTATTATTATTATCGTGATTGGTTGTGGTATTAATTACATATTTAGGGGATGTACCTAGATTTTCAAATAGGTGTGGGTATTTGGTCTGCATTTAACTTTCAGTTTCCATGTTGCTTCTTCGACTCGATGATTCCTCCATAAGACTTTTACAAGAGGTATAGTCTTGTTTTGAAGAACCTGATCACGTCGATCGAGAATCTGCACTTGTTGTTCTTCATTAGAGAGATCTTCTTGAACTTCCAGTTTCTCATAATCGACAACATGCTCTAGATCTCGAAGATATCGTCAAAGCATCGAAAAGTGAAACACATTGTGGACATTGGACAGTTCAGGTAGCAGTGTAAGGCAATATGCCACAGGTTCAATCATTTCTAGTATCTCAAATGGCCCGATGTATCGTGGGTTTAACTTTCCTCGCTTTCCAAATCGGATAACCCCTCTTGTTGGTGAGATCTTTAGAAACACATGATCTCCTATTTGAAATTCCAAGTCCCGTCTCCATATATCTGCATAGCTTTTCTAGTAGTTCTGTGCAGTACAAATTCGCTGTTGGATAAGTTGAATTTTATCACTCATTATTTGCACGCTTTTAGGGCCTATCAACTTCCTATCTCCGACTTCCACCAACACAGAGGTGATCGACATCCCCTTCCATACAGTGCTTCATACAGTGTCATTCCAATGCTTTCTTGGTAACCGTTGCTATAAGCGAATTCCACTAAAGGTTGGTACTCATCCCAGTTACCTTTAAAGTCTAGCACGCACACACGTAACATGTCTTTCAAAGTCTGGATTGTTGTTTCAGATTCTCCATCAGTTTGCGAGTGATAGCCAGTGCTAAACTTCAGAGTTGTTCCCAAGGCTTCTTGCAATTTGTTCCAGAAATGAGACACGAAGCAGGGGTCTCGATTAGACACAATTGAAACTGAGGTATCGTGCAAACGAATGATTTCCTTGATGTATAGAGTAGAGACCTTAGTAAGGGAGTACGTGATTTTGATTGTTAGAAAATGCGCCGACTTTGTCAATCGATCTACTATAACCCATATTGCATCATTCTTCGAGACTAACTGTGGTAGCCCAACCATGAAGTCCATAGTAATGTGCTCCCATTTCCATTCAGGAATAGAGAGTGCTAACAATGTTCCTGCAGGTGTTTGATGTTCTGCTCTAACACGTTGACAATGCAGGCACTTGGAGATGTGGCTTACTATGTCTTTTTTCATTCCTGTCCACCAGTAGTGTTCCTTCAGATTGTGATACATCTTCGTATTGCCATGGTGGACCGCAAACCTCGAGTAATAAGCTTCTACCAATATCTTCTTCTTGAGTTCTGGAAGGTCGGGTACGCAAATTCGATTCTGAAATTTTAGCATTCCATTACTTATAGTGAAGTTAGGATCGGGCGTATTTCTTTACTTCTCATACTTTTTCTTTAGAAGTTTATCTTCACACTAGTGTGCTCTAATTTCTTTAACCAAAGTGGGTTCCACGATTATGTTGGTGAGCAGTCCATTGATCTTGCGGGGGACGAGGGTACATGTCAAACTTCTGGTAGTCTTTCGACTCAACGCGTTTGCTACCATGTTAGCTTTGCTTGGATGGTGATGGATCTCTACATCATAGTCCTTCATAAATTCTAGCCATCGTCGTTGCCTCATATTTAGTTTTTTTGTGTAAATAGATATTTAAGACTCTTGTGATCTGTGTAAATTTCACAAGTTACTCTGTAGAGATAATGATGCTAGATCTTGAGGGCGAAGATCACCACAGCTAATTCTAGATCATGGGTTAGATAGTTCTTCTCGTGAGTCTTTAGTTGACGTGAGGCATATGCAATGGCTTTTCCATTTTGCATAAGAACGCAACCCAAACCATTGTATGAGGCATCGCTATAAATTACGAATCCATCCACTCTCATAGGGAGTGCTAGTATAGGACCAGTTTACTTTTTAACTCTTGGAAGCAACGTTACAGCTTGTCAGTCCATTCAAAGGGCGTGTTCTTCTAATTTAGCTAGGTCAAGACTGATGCTATCTTCGAGAAATCTTGCACGAAGCGTCGATGATAGCATGCTAGACCTAGGAAGCTTCAAATCTTAGACGCGTTAGTAAGTCGTGGCGAATCCACGATTGCTGTAACTTTTTGAGGGTCAACCGAGATGCCATCTTTGTTAATGACATGACCGAGGAAGTGTACACTAGTGATCTAGAATTCGCATTTCTTCAACTTGGCATAAAGTTTGTGATCACGTAGTGTTTGTAGAACCGTTCGCAAGTGTTGCTTATGGTCCACCGGTGACTTGGAGTATATGAGAATGTCGTCAATGAAGACGATGATGAACTCATCAAGATAGAGTTTGAACACTCAGTTCATGAGGTCCATGAAGGCCGCTAGAGCATTTATGATGCCAAATGGCATGACGAAGAACTCGTAGTACCCGTAATGTGTTCTAAAGGTAGTCTTTTCGATGCCTTTCGTTTTAACTTTTAGTTGATAATAGTCAAATCGATTTTCGAGAATACTTGGGCGCCTTGAAGTTGATCGAACAAGTTATCGATTCGTGGAAAGGGTTACCGATTCTTGATGGTGACCTTGATCAATTCTCGATAATCGATACACAATCTCATGGTACCATCCTTCTTCTTTACAAACAGTACTAGAGCTCCCCAGGGCAAGGTACTTGGTCGAATGAAGCCTTTGTCCAGTAGTTCCTAGAGTTGGGTCTTCAGTTCTTTCAATTCTATCGTTGACATGCGGTACGGGGCTTTTGATATTGGTTGTGTACCAAGTTCAGTTTCAATGGTGAATTCGATTTCCCGATTAACCGAGGTACCAAGTAGGTCTTTAGGAAAGACATCCGGAAATTCTCGAACCATTGGGATTGCATCAAGTGTAGGGACCTCTTGTTGAGTATCGATCACATAACAAATATAACTACAACAACCCTTTCTTAGAAGTCGTTGGGCTATCATGAAGGATATAACACATGGAGGAGTGGAAACTCCAGTTCTACCAAAGACTAGCTTGAGTTAGTTTGGTAACTGGAGGGAGACCTTTTTAACTTTGCAATCAATAAATGTGTGATTGGCAACCAGCCAATCCATTCCTAAGATCACATCAAAGTTACCAATGTGGAGGGGAATCAAATCTACGTAGAAGGTTTCACATTTTAAGGATATAGTGCAAGATTTGTACACATCAGTACCAAGGGCAGAATTACCAAAAGGAAAAGACACATGCAATATATATCCTAAGGATTTGGGGGTTGATGCTAACTTGCAAGCAAAGTGCGGTGTAACAAAAGAATGAATTGAACTAGAGTCAATGAGCACATGAGCTAAATGACCACAAATAAAAAAGTATACCTGACACAACGTTCTCGGTAACCTCTAGGTTTTCAAGCACCAAGGCAAAAGCTTTTCCTTGGTATTTTTGGTCCTTCCTCACTCCTCCAGGTACTACGAGTTCTGGGGCTGGTTCAGAGGGGCCTGCTACAGGATTGGTAAACTTTGGACAATCTCTCAGCAAGTGACTAGTTTGTCCACATTTAAAGCATGCTCTCGTATCTCGATAGGCATCGTTCCTAATGAGTTCTTTCATAAGTAGGGCAAGTTGGAATGGTGCCACCTCAGGGATTAGTAGGACCTTGATTGTCTACACTAGTTGAGCTCGTATTTACCTTCTTTGGAGGTGCAGCACTAAATCTTCTGTTGTCTTTTTTCCAAAATCGCTTCTTTTGGCCCGTTTCCCCAGAACGTGAGGCTATACTCCCTTTTTCCGCGATATAAGCTCGATCCACCACTCTCGCATAGGTTGGCATTTTCAGAACCTAAATCTTGTTTCTGATGTCATCATCTAAGCCAACTTCAAACTTCCAAGCTTTCCGGGCTTCGGTGGGAATAACATATGTCCCAAATCGAGCCAGTTGCGTGAATTTGCTCTCCTATTCAGCCACTATCATTATTCCTTGCTTTAGGTGTAGGAATTCTGATTTTTTTTATTCTCATAGCGAATCTATAAAGTATTTTTTGTAAAAGACTTCCAAGAATCTTGCCCAGGTCACAATTTCTTCTTTTTCTAGGGTAAGAAGCCACCATTCCTGTGCCTCGTCTTTGAAGGTGAATGCGGTGAAGGCTACCTTCTGTCTTTCTGTACAAGGTAGTGCACGAAAAATCTTCTCCATGTCCCTAACCCAAGCTTCTGCTACCAGTGGATTTGGACGGCCGGTAAATGTGGTGGGTTTCAAATAATGAAACTATTTTATCGTAACTGGTTCTTCTCGCCGTTCGGGCATTCCATTATTCATGTTGGTTTGCAGGGCCCGCAGAAAACTGGTAACTGCTCTTTCCATGATTTGCTCCATTGGGTCAACACCACTAACCGACAATTTGGTTCCATTTCCATCCTTGGCCATACTACAGGGTGAAAACAATTAGTGGACTAGTCCAAATTATTACATACTTAGTCATCGCAATATTACATCTACATCTATGATTCACAAAGATATTATAACAACACATATATAATTTACATAACACCTGTCTTACATAAGGTGTTAGTATAACATACTTATATAGCAATCAGGATTTAGTGTCTAATCCTACTAATACAAAAATAAGGATTAGACTAATCATGGTCAGTTCCCAAAAATTTCCTGGTTGGGCGCCTAAATGGACCGTTAGGCAACCACGAGAACTGGCTTTGAAAAACTGGACCATGGAATAGCTCTGCAAACTCACTCTACATAAGGGACTCAAACTCCCAGCCACTGTGCTCTATCCCAAAAGAATGCCATACTACCTGGACCATATAGGTAGGACTATCGTGATCATATCCCCAGAACTCCCGTCCAGTAATCCATATAGGTACCTCCAGGTATGTCATGCTATCAATGAAATCCACATGCTGGGACATGGATAATGTGTGTGTAGACACCCCATTTTTGACCGACCTTAAGACTCAGATGTCGCCGATTGAGCGCTCGGTGATGTTGCATACTGTGCTCGTTCAGAAGTTTAAGAGTCGCGGCCGCGCGCCCTGCCTCCGGACTTCCGAACCCTCTTCCCTACCTTGTCTCGGTTTGCGAACCAGACTCGGTTTTCTCTGTTTTCTTTCCTGAGGGAAGGGAGTGGTCCTGTAGACTATCTCCCGGTGGCCGTGAGCTACTTTTCGTGGCCGTAGGCCATTTTGCCCATTTCGGAGCCCGGTTCCCGGTTTTCGGGACCGTTAGGCCGTGTGCCTCGGCTCGGAACCGCCCAACCATCTCCGAGTTCTCCGGTTTTTGGCTTGCACCACTGTTTTATAGTTCCGAGGAACCCTGGAGGCTCGGAAACCCACTTCGCAGCCGAACACCACTTCCGGTGCCCGGCAGCCCATTTTCGGGATCCCGAACCGCGCGGTTTTGGCCCCGAGCATTCATTTTGCATCGATGTCTGTTCATTTTTGGCAGACACCTCTGTTTGGTCCTTCCAAGGCACCCTGGGGTCGCGGATACCCACTTCGTGGCCGTATGCCACTTCCGGTGCCCGGCAGCCCATTTTCGGGATCCCGAACCGCGCGGTTTTGGCACCGAGCATTCATTTTGCATCGATGTCTGTTCATTTTTGGCAGACACCTCTGTTTGGTCCTTCCGAGGGACACTGGGGTCTCTGAGACCCACTTCGCAGCCGAACACCACTTCCGGTGCCCGGCAGCCCATTTTCGGGATCCCGAACCGCGCGGTTTTGGCCCCGAGCATTCATTTTGCATCGATGTCTGTTCAATTTTGGCAGGTACCTCTGTTTCATCATTCCGAAGAACACTGCGGTCTCAGATGCCCACTTCATGGCCGAACAAAATCTTTTCTTTTTGCCCTCAAAATATCTAGATATTTTGCTCTCAAAATATCTAGATATTTAAGGCAAGATATTTTAACCCTTTTGGCCCTCCTTTTAAGCCCTCTCTCTTGTCCATTCCAGCAGCTGGCCGAACCTCATTTTGGGAGGAGAAAAAAATCCTTCAAGAACACTTAAGCTTAAACCTTCATTTTCATAGCAAAAAAGCTCCAAACTTCTTCAAGTCTTGCATTATTTCTTCACCAACACCAAGCCTCACCATCTCCACTACCATTCCAGCAGCAAGGAAGGGTTTTTCAAAGGTCAAGAAGCTACAAATTCAAGTCAAGAAGCAAAGAAAGAAAGGTCTTCAAGGGTAAGACTCCAAATCCATCTTTTTGAGCACTTTCTTGATTCATTTTTATACTCTAATTTCTTGAGAATTTGGGCTCCGACCCCTACTGATTTTGTGCTCATTTTGAGCCCCTCTACAACATTGTAGAAGGGCTCAACCATGTTTGGTGTTTGTATAGACTAGTTGCTTCAATATTCATCAAGTATGTCCCATTTTTGCATGCTATTTTTGACCTATTTGACTTTGTTTTTGGGGCTCCGACCCCTACTGGTTTTGGGCCTATTTTGAGCCCCTCTACAACATTGTAGAAGGGCTCAACCTCATTTGGCCATTCTATATACCACCTCCCTTTGAAATCCACTTTAGGCCCTAATTCTTGCATGTTTTGTTTGACTTGCTTAGCTACTGTTTTGAGCCTCCATCGGGCTTAGAAATAGCCTTGTTTTGGTCTCCTTTTCATGTTATGTTGAGGGCCTTAAGCCATTTGGTTAATGTTTTTGGTACTTGCTTTGTAATTCCTCAAAATTACCGTATTCTTGCATGCTTTGTAGCCTTTTGTGCTTATGGTTTTGGCTCTTGGTCAGAGCTAATATGGGTCTTATTTTTACCCCCTTTACATGTTTCATGAAGAAGGTTTGGTCATTTGGTGTATAGATTGCATGTCTCATGATATAGCCTATTTAGAGCTTATTTTGCATAGAATTTCTAGCATGTTTGTATTATGATTTCGAGGCTGCCATCTTCTGCAAAAGTGCTTATTTTTAGGCCCTCTTCAATGTTGTAGAAGAAAGTTTGTCCATTTGAATTTTCTATATACTACCTCTCATTATATTCCTCTTTTGGCCACTAATCTTGCATGATAATGTTGCCATATCTATGCTTACATTTTGGCCATGTTTGTTACTGAAAAATGCCATATTTGGGACTGCCTTGCTACTGTTTTTACTGCCATGAGTCGATTTTGCATGTATAGCATAGCTGTAGGCCATTTCGGGGGATTATTATAGCATTTCGGGATGATTTCATGTGTTAATTGTCATTTCGCATCATTTCGGGGCTGTTTTCCCCTTCATTTAGTGGTTGAAATTTGTTTTGAACGCTTGCATATCAATGTCCATGTCATTTCATGCCTTAATGCATTGCCTCGATTTGGGCACGCACTTCGAGGCACTTCTTTTTCATTCATCGGCAGCTTATGTGAGTGCGGCTGAGGCCCTCTCATGTTGGCGTGAGCCCAATCTACATTTTCATGCCATTTCATGCCTGTATGTCACTGCCTCGGTTTGCGTGCCCGTGTGCGCGCATTTCGAGGCACTTCATTTTCATCTCACGGCAGCCTATGTGAGTGTGGTTGAGGCCCTCTCATGTTGGCGTAAGCCCAATTTGCATTTTCATGCTTTGTATGCCATCGCCTCGGTTTGCGTGCCCGTGTGCACGCATTTTGAGGCACTTCGGTTTTATCCGATTTGCATTTTCATATCATCGCCTCGGTTTGCGTGCCCGTGTACACGCATTTCGAGGCACTTCGGTTTTATCCGATTTGCACTTCACATCTCCGCCTCGGTTCGCGTGCCCGTGTGCACGCATTTCGAGGCACTCTGTTTTATCCGCTTGGCATTGCGTATGCCTCTACCTCGGTTTGCGTGCCCGTGTGCACGCATTTCGAGACATTCTGTTTTATCCGATTGGCATTGCGTATGCCTCCACCTCGGTTTGCGTGCCCGTGTGCACGCATTTCGAGACATTTGGTTTTATTCGATTGGCATTGCGTATGCCTCCGCCTCGGTTTGCGTACCCGTGTGCACGCATTTCGAGACATTCTGTTTTATCCGCTTGGCATTGCGTATGCCTCTGCCTCGGTTTGCGTGTCCGTGGGCACGTATTTCGAGGCCCTCTATTTTATCCGATTTGCATTTCATCATCGTCTCAGTTTGCGTGCCCGTGAGCACGCACTTCGAGGCACCTCGTTTTTATCATTCCGGCATCCCGTATGAGTGTGGCTGAGGCCTTCTCATGTTGGTGTAAGCCCATCATTGCATTTCGTGCCTTTATGTCATCACCTCGGTTCGCGTGCCAGTGGGCACGCATTTCGAGGCATCTCATTCTCATAGCATCGTGCATGCTAGGTTGTATGTTAGTTGCATTTCATGCATATCATGCATATTGCACGGGAAACGAGGCACATTTCGTACTCCGCGTACCGGAACATGTCTCAATTCCCCAGTCACCGACACTCCGGATTATCCATGATGGGGCTAGGTTTTGTTGTAGCATTCATTTGCATTTATCCTACATTGAATTGTGCAATTCGGTTCCTCGGCCATCATGCATCGGTATGCGTGATTGGTGGCACGAGGATCGAGGCATGCATATATTTGTGAAATACATTGCTATGCCCCTTTCCTGCTCTCTGTTGCAGCAAAATCCAGAATCGGCAACTTTTCAGAGTCCGGCACGCATTTCAAGAAACAGTGCACACAGAGGCTAATCGGGGCATCCCAGTGGATTTTCGCGCCAGGCAGCCCAACATACATCATACATCAGAAGCAAGGCAGTCCCTGGCTTGCATGCCAGTTTTACTTTTCTGTAATTAATTTGTTAATTAATTAGAAATTTGTGTATTATTCGGACTGTATTATATTTGGACTGTAATATTCTTTTATTTTGGACTGTATTATTATTTATTCGGACCCTCTGCGCGAGGGCAATGTTGTAATAAGGGTGTGTGAGTGTGATGTATGTCTTCTAACCCCCATTTCTTTCTCCCTTTTATTTATCCGCTTACGATGGTTAGATATAGGGCATATTTCAATTAGCATACAGTATGATAGCATGTTACATCATTCATCTGTTTTGCACGCACCGGGCTTGGCGCATCATACAAACTGCATTTGTATTTCAATTCCAAATTGAATACATGATAGCTGTAGCATTTCATATGCCATGTTTAGAATAGTCGAGCCTGCTATAGTTGCATTATTGCATGTGTTGCATTAGGCATTTCTATATAATTAGGATCATGCATTGATTTTTAATCAGTTTTCTGTTTTGGCTTGGAGTACTCGGTGAGTTTTTATGCTTTAGCATCCTTGCATGCGTGTGAGTGTTGCCATGAATAGCATGCTTGCCATGAGGCTATGTGCTTATGTGATATAACTGCCTTGAATGCCTGTGGGTGAAGGTTGAGTTATTTGAATTGGGACAATGCATTGACTGTTTGTTTTAAGCCCACTAGATAGTGGCAACATCATGTTTTCTAAGCCCACCCGAGGGTGGCAAATCTGCATTTTAGCCTACCTGCGGGTAGCACCATCACACAATTTTCAAACAAACAAACATGAAATGTTTTGTTCCAATTCAGGCGACTCAGTCTATACTTGTTTGCTGCGAGCATCACATAGTAATCCTAGGCTAATAATCGGAATAAGAACTCACAAAGTTTTCAAAAACAGATATCATGGTTAGTAGAGGCCGGTCTTTGACCGGGCGAGCGGGGGTGCTCACGATGTGACCTTCCCCAATCGTACCCGAGTTCCCGAGCCAACTTTGGTGATGACGGACACGTGGCCTTTGGCACCGAGTCAGGGTTTCCTAAATTTCCCATTTTAAAAATATTTAGGTGGCGACTCTGTTATCTGGCAAAGCAGTCCATGTTTGGCACTTCTTTCAAAAATCTGTTTTCTCAAAACGATTTGCCGGATTTGGACTCTTTGGTTCGAGATTTAGAACCGCAACAAAATCGAGTCCGAACTGTAGCGAGGTCCCTCGCGGGCTTGTTACAGTGTGATGGGGAGGTGTCGTAGTGCGTATGTGGCTGCTGGGGTACGCGTGCCCACTTCTCTCAACAAAACCCAGGGGCAAAGGTGCAACCAAATAGTGTGGAGGTCCTAGATCTAAAGCAAGACCAATAACGTGGATCGGTCCAATGTATCTCTCGCCTGTGTTGCCACATCTAACTCTCCAAAACCAGAAATCCGCATCAGGGTTAGCCTGTAAGTATACGGGTCTCCCCATGAGTCGGTCAAGTCCTGGGTGGGCTTGCCTGACAAAACTCCCTGAATCTTCCCACCCCTCTAGTAGATTCGGGACAAGATGGGCTCCATGGGGTTCGAATAGAATAACTATACCAGATTTTCCATTCCTTACAACACAGGAAAACTTAGCCTAAAACGGTTTAATCGTGTTAAACAAACTAATGTGTGTTTTTTTTTTTAGGCTCTGACACCACTTTGTCACGACCCAAACCTAGTACCCAAAGGTTTGGCATCGCAACAAGACAGTAAAAATAAAATAATTCTAAAATTTATGTATTTAGATTAGTTGTTTATTTATACTTAGGCCCAATTACTAAAGTAATTACATCACTAGTTTTCTTTATTTTTCCTATACAATGACCCCTGATGTAAATTAAATTACACTCTATCACATACCATTATAAAAATATTATTATTATTATCGTGATTCGTTGTGGTATTAATTACACATATAGGGTGTGACAATCTCTAGTTGTCATCTCCAGTCATCATCTCCGACTGCCAGAGACCACTTCCAACCTCCATCAATATTTTTTCGACAATGTTTCTCAATAATACTTTGAAACTTTTTTCAACAAAAACGTCCATCTCTACCATGTTTCTACTCCCACCACCTCCTTAGATTTGATAATGACAAGACAAAGTGAGAGTGGATGAAGAAGAGAATGAAAATCTGATAGTCATAAATTTATTACTAATGTTATTAGTGATAAATTGATCATTCATAATATTTATCAGTATTTACAAAACCACTTAATTAGTTGTTGTCTCTTACTCTCACATTCACACTCATTTAGTTATTTAGTCACAAAAATACACCTACACTTTGGGCACGCGCGCACACACACAAAATGAAAAAAATGTAAAGTTAATAAATTTATCACTGTAACTTTATTCACTAATAGATGGATTTAGATTTTTATAGACAATAGATATGTTTTAACCAAATCTTTACCAATAGAATGATGGAGATCCATCACAATGTAGAGGTATATATATATATAGAGGGAGAGAGAGAGAGAGAGAGAGAGAGAGAGAGAGAAACTATTAATTACTTAAACTACAACCCAACATCACTCCTTCCAATCAACACCATATTTATTCAATGACGAGTTACACCTCCTATCCAACAAAAAACTTCCAACTATAAAAATAAATCAAACAAACGGATTCCACTATGAACAAAGAAAACGAATGCTCCATAGAGCTACAATGGTGATGAAACAAATACTAAAAATAACTGAAATCACAAGTTCTCTCAATCTCTCATCAAACCCAAGTTGTATTCCAACATATGAATTATGAGAAAACCCACCCAAATTTGTAGTAGAGAAATCTTACCCGAGATAATTAAACCCAAACCCAACTAGAATAGGATTCTAGTTCTCAAATTAATTTGATTTCCTTATAATCCAATCTAAAATTAATAAGGAAACATCTAAACCAAGTCACATAAGTATTCTTACAATCCTAGTCAATAGGAAATAGAACACTTCAAATCAAACCAATTTGGGAGTGGATAACGAGCCAAAATTCAAGAGTGTGGATGGAAAGGAACCTCGTATACATTTTATTTTTTTTTTGATCGGCAAAGAAAATCTTTATTGATGAAAACATACAAGGTATGATAGATTACATCAATAAAGAGGAGCTTGGAGCTAACACAAAACTCCAAGCGCCAGTTGGTGAGGAACCAACAAAAAAGAGAGAAAAAGATGTTGCCACAACATCAGACATAGATGGAAAAAACACAAAAAACCAGATAGTAGCAGCATAGACTAATAGATAATCAAACTTAAAGACATCACCACGAAGGTAATTCCTAACAGCATAACAGCACACACTTCCTGATTTGCCTCAAATTAAGAATGAAATCCAGCAAATTAAGAATGAAATCCAGCATTCAGCCCATTCAACCAGCAAACCTGCATTAAGCCCAATCAACCACCTAACACATCAACATTCAACCCATTCAACCAACAAACCAGCAGACCAGCATACAGCCCATTCAAGCATCCAACATCAAAGCCATACAGCCATTCAGACCTATCCACACAATAACCTAACTCAGCAATAACCAGAGCATAGCACACCAGCATTACAGCAGCAACCAGACCAACACAACAGCAGCCAGACCAGCATAACAGACCAGCATCAATATCCCAACACAGCTCCAACCTCTTAGCTGGTGAGAGACCAACAAAGCTATCAAAAGAAAGAAAACCAACAAACAACCCAACAAAGCTACATAGCAGCAAACCAAAAAATAAAAATAAATAAATAAATAAAAATAAAAACCAGTTGCAGTCCTCAACATTAGTTGCAGTCCACCAAAAACACCCATTAGATGTAGTCCACCCATGATCTCCATTCAAATAAACCAAACATTCAAAACAACAATCAATGGCTGCAATTGTATATCTGCAATTTCTTATCAGTATATCAACTGATCTCCATTCAAATCCCAGCTTCATAACCACTAGTAACCAATAAATTAATCACCATAATCACCAAGATAATACTGATCAAACCACAAATTAGTCACCAAGACTAAGCAACCATAGAGCTTCACAGCAGAAGACCAGAATCTGATGTGCTGATGTGTAGATAATCACCAAGCAGTCAATCAAAGACAACTCCTCAGCTTTATACACCAGAACCTAATGTGCTGATAACCTGTTATGCTGCATAAAGCCACCAAAAATCCATTTCTATATAGCCTTCCATTTCTATAAGCCACCAGTGAAAGCTGCTACTGAAACTCCGAAGCCAAGCATCTTCTAACCTGGTAGAGATTATGTACCAGATCATGGACAGAGTAATTCAAAGCCGGAACAGAGGACTTAACCCACAAGGCAATTCATACATTAATGGTTTCACACAGAACTACAAAATTAGGCTCCAACCCATTAAACACACAGCCATTCCTCTAGTTCCACATGGACCAGAAAATAGCATATGGGATTACACTCCACAGCTTTTTTTTTAGTTGCCTCAGTCTACATCCAGACCACCGCTGTAGGATACTCTGTACTGAACCTGGTGAAGCCCATTACAGCCCCCACCATCTGACAAAGTAAGACCAGATCAACCACACAAAATGGCAATGAAGTAACATATGGTTAATAGTTTCCTCCACTTCTTTGCAGAACACACAGCAGACATCAACATTGGCATTTAGGATACCAATCCTATGCAAGTAACTAGCAGAACCAACCAACCAAAGAATTGTGCTCTTGGTGGTGCAGGAGCCTTCCACATAGATCTAGAAATCAAACAAATAGAACCAAAACACAGTTCAAACCACTGGTAAGCAGATGAGACACTGAAGAAACCAGATGGATCTGCATTCCAAGTCAAACAATCAGCAACATTAGCATTGAGCAAAGGGGTCCTACTGAGATGCACTAGTATTCTACTCAACTTCTCTTCCTCTCAAGCAAAAAGGGACCTCCTAAAATTAAACGCCCAATTCCCATTTGCGTCTCGATTGTTGTGAAACATGAATACAGACCCTACTTTATCAACTGATAGAGAGTAAAGTCTAGGAAACTCATCTCTAAGACATACACCCTCTGACCAACAATCAGACCAAAATTTAATTCTTCTACCATCTCCAATCTTGACCACAACATTACTCCTAAAAAATTGCAGAAGATCTGCCCTAGAAACCACAGTGTGAATTATGTCAGCCTAAGTCTTGGACAACCTGCTAGCCCTCTCAGTTGAAGGAAACCATGCCCAACCTGGCTCTCTATACTTTCCACATATAACATCCTTCCAAAGGGAATTCTCTTCAGCACCAAACCTCCACCACTACTTCAGTAAAATGCATACATTCATAACTCTAATTCTCTTAACACCCAGCCCTCCTATGTTTTTACTTTTAGAAACATCCTCCCATTTCTCCAAATGCACTTTCCTCCTCAGATCTGAGCCACCCCAAAGAAAAATAGATTGAATACTTTCCATCTTTTTTGCTACCATCTCAGGCATCGTGAAGATTGAGAGATAAAAAATAGTTAAGCTAGCAAGGACAAACTTAATCAAGGTCAGCCAACTTGCAAAGGATAGATATCTTCTCTTCCAAGAAGCAAGTCTTTGCTTACACTTATCAATCACCGGCAGCCAAGTTCTACTACTTCTTGGGCTAGGCCCTAATGGCAGCCCCAAGTATTTGATAGGCAATTTCTGATATTTACAATTCAACCTTGTTGCAAAATCCTGACCCAGCTCATCAGGAATCCCCACCCCACAGACCACACTTTTGTTGAAGTTAATTCTGAGTCCTGACAAGACTTCAAAGCACCTGAGGATTCGTTTTATATTAGCTATTTCCCCCCCGTCAGCTTCACAAAACAAAATGGTATCGTCCGCAAATTGTAAATGAGTGATCCGAAGACCACTAGGCCCAACAGATGCCCCTCTAATCAGACCCAAGTTTTAAGCTCTAACTAGTAAGATATTAAGTGCTTCAGCCACAATGGTGAACAGAAAAGGTGACAGTGGGTCTCCCTATCGAAGACCCCTCTGTGGACAAAATTCAGGGGTTGGTGACCCATTAACCAACACTGAAGTTCTTACAGAAGCAACACATTCCTTCATCCAACTCACCCCTTTAGGACCAAAACCAAAATTTGATAACATAGAAAACAAAAATTCCCAATTGACAGAGTCATAGGCTTTATGAAAATCCAGTTTAAGCACAATTCCACACCCTCTAGCCTTCTTCCACCCATCTACTATCTCATTAGCAATAAGTATACCATCTAAAATATTTCTGCCCCTCATGAATGCTGATTAAGTTTCACTTATGATCCTAGGCAACACCTGCTTGAACCTATTGATAGTATGTTAGCCAATATCTTGTACATGGAACCCACTAAGCTGATGGGCCTATATTCATTTAGGCTAGACGGGTTCTCATTTTTTGGAATTAAAGCTGTGAAGAAGCTGTTTAACCCTCTAAACAACTTGGCAATTTGATGAAAGTCCCTCATAAATTGCAAGACATCCTCCTTCACTATATGCCAGCATTTCTGAAAAAAAAACCCATATTAAAACCATCACGCCCGGGGGCCTTGTTTCCCCCCCCCCCCCCCCCCAAACAAGATTTAATAGCACTTAAGATTTCCACCTCTGAAAATTCAGCTTCCAAAAATCCTAAATCATGGCCTTTCCCAATTGATTTAAAGAGGCCATTTAAGGTAGGCCTAACCAGCCAAGACTCCTCAAACATATCGCTGAAGTGATTCAACACCTCAGCTTTAATAGCTGGAGGCTCTTCTATAGAGATCCCACTCACCAAAATGGAGCACAAGGCATTCCTATTACTTCTATACCTGGCCATAGCATGGAAAAAAGATGTATTTCGATCACCCAATAATGCCCATTTAAGTCTAGATTTTTGAAACCACGTCCTCTCCAGCATTTTGCTTAGCTGCCAAGCATCACCTTTCAGTTCTCTCTTCCTGGCTAATTCATCTGCAGATAGCACCCTTTCTTCAGCAACTAGATCAGAGGCATAAGCTTCCCCCTCTGTAGCTTTGAACCTCCATATTCCACATCTTCAGAGCTAATCTTAAAGCTTTGAGTTTGACTAAACATCTAAATCCAGCCCAACCCATCACATTTAGAGAAGCCCAAGTTTGTTCCACAAATGACAAGAATTTTGGACACAAGGACCAGGCACTTATAAACCTGAATAGTCTAGGACCCCAATCCCTCTCATCCTCTTTCAGAACAATAGTGCAATGGTCAGATACCAGTCTAGGTAAACCCCAAAGCTTAAAGTTGAAAGTCTGCAACCATTTTGGATTTAATAGAAATCTATCAAGCCTGCTCCATCTATCACCCTCTTATGAATGACATCGAGTAAACTTCCTTCCACACATAGGTAGATCAAAGACCTCTAATTACTCTATCATTTCCTTGAACTCCCTCATCTCCTTATCCCTCCTAGAACAACCTTGTCTTTCAAAAATGCTTTTAATTTCATTAAAATCACCCCCCAAGCACCATGGGTCCAAGAATTGTGATTTAAGTTTCACAAGGATATCCCACACCCATTTTCTTCCTACAAGATCTGTGACGACCAGCCTTCTTTTCTCTTTATTTATTCTTTCCTTCGCTTCGTTCTCTTTTTATTCTTGTTGAATTGAAGTGTCCAGAAATGGTTTCCAAATTCTTTTTCTTCCGGTGTTGGATTTTTGTTTGTCCCGGAGGGTGCACGGGTGAGTTCGAGGTGCCAGGGTTGAAGTTGAAACTTTGAGCTGCTGGGCCAGGGCCGCACGTACGGGGCCCTAGGCCGCACGTGCGGAATTGGGCCACTCGAGCGGTGGGAGAAGCCACACAAGCGGCCAAGTTTGACACCCATAAATTTTGCTACTGACTAGAGCGCATGAGCGGAGAAAGTGGGCTGCACAAGTGGTCAAGGTGGGACGCTCGAGCGGTGGGGAAGGCCGCACAAACGGCAAACTGGGCAGTCCAAAACTCTATTTTTTGTATCATTTTGATCCGAATATATCTCTCATTATACTCATCTCCCTCTCACTCTAAAACCTATATTTCTCCTCATTCTCTCAAGAAAACACCTCAAACATCTACACCTCTTTGATTTTGCTCATCTTGGGTCAAGAACATCATCATCTCTTTTAAGATCTTGAAGATCTAAAGTTGGGGCTTCACTTGGGTTGAAGAAATCAAAGCTCTCTCTCTCCTTTTCAAGGGCTAGGGTTTCATTTCATCTTCTCCATTGAGCTTGAGGTAGGGTTTCCTTTGAGTTATATGTGTGTTTATGCAAGTTTTTGTTGATTTTTGTGAACCCCTCTATGTATTTCGAAAATGGAGTCTAGGGCTCACGAAATTGTTGATTTTGCTTAAAGAAAAACTCATCTTTTCTTCTTTTAAAGAATGTTTGAGAAGTGTGGAACCTTGTAGATTGAGATTGATATGTATGGAGAGAGTTCATAAAGAAGATGAAAATGTTTAGATTTTGTGAAAACCTAGAAATTGGGGCTTTTTGTGAAAACATGGAAATCCATGGAGTAAACATCTTTTCTTGTGTTTAAATGGGTGTGTGAGTGTAGAGTTTACATTTTGGCAAGAAAAATGATAATTTCATTGATATATGAAAATGAGAAATTTACTTTTCAAATTATTGCTAGTGGCATGGAAAAATAATTTATTGTGAGAAGATAGTTATTGAACACCATTGACTTTGAGAATTGAAAACTTGGAGGTTGATATTGAAAGTCTCACATAATCATGGAATGACTAGAATGTTATGAAATATGTATAATGATGAGCTAATGCTACGTGTTAATTGACACCGGTGGAACATGTGATTAATTGTGTAATGGTATTGGAGTAAGGTAAAGGAAGAAATGCTATGGAATGTCATCGTTGCATCATATCTTCATGAAAATTTTGTCATTTCTATACATCATGGCATAAGTTTTGGAAAACATTTACATTGAGAAAGGTTACACTGTAATGAAAATTATGAGAATGTTAAAGGGGTAAATATGTGGTAAGTCCAGATAGAGGGTGTAGTTGTATTTGACAAGATGGCCTAAGTGTCCTTGGTGAAAGACCAGAAAACCGCGCGGATAGGTGTCGAGCCTTCCGGTTAATACCGGTAAAAATGACAGTTTGGTAGTACTCGTAGAGTCTACTTGCAGACACCAGCCTAGGGATTAACAGTGATGTATTTACCGTCCCCTTATGATTTAAAATTGGAAGTGTGGGAATTAATGAGGTTGCATAAATGTTGACGGAAAGCATGGTGATTTTCAAGAAAAGCATAATATGAGATTTTCCTTCAAATGCCATGGCATAACATATGCATTTACATAAAATATTGTGAATCTTGCATAAATGTACATACTTTGTTAAGGATTCTCTATTGGGCTATATGCTCACCCCTATGGGTTTTGATGCAGGTAAAGATGTGGTGATCCCGCCGAATTGAAGGCGTGGAAGTATTTTGAGAAGAGTAGTGCACTCTTATTTTGTTGTGATTAATTGTAAAGCCGAGGGCTATTTTTGGTTTGGGTCCGAGAGACCACTTTTGTGTAACCAGGCTTAAGCTTTGGAAGTTGTAGCCCGTAAGGGCATCTCAATTATCTTGTTTGCAGCTAGATGTTTCACATGCTATAGATTCAGGTGCTCTCTTATATCGTTGAATGTATACCGCATGTGGGACTTTTGTATTGAACTCTTTTAATCAAATATGGAAAGATGGAAGGATTATTGTTATTATCTAGCAAATGATCATTAATGTAGGTAGTTCTTGTAGAAATATTTTCGGGGCGTTACAGGATCATTTGGCCCATAAACATTAACTATTACACAATTAAAAGAAAAAAAGATCGAACCTACCAAGAGAATAAAATTGCGATCGCAACAGCAGTTCTTGAGCTAAAAAACCTCAGGATTCCAGATACAGAGAAGCCCACCAGCAGTCCCTACTGAATCAACTGACATAAACTCCATTTTTGCCCCAACCCAAATGGTTTGCATCAGCTCTAAATTGACTGCCTCTTTTTTGGTCTCTTGCAAGAGTACCATATCTATGTTTCTCTCCTTAAGCACCTGTTTGACTTTCCTACATTTATCAGGCCTACCTAACCCCCTAACATTCCATGATAAAAGCTTCATTTAACAAAAATAGCACTCCTCAGTCTCCTAGAGCTAGTCAATTAACTGGCTACTCCCTTTCCCTTTTTGTGCACCTTTTCCAAATCCATGGACTCTAATTCAATAAGCTTGCTCACAACCTCCTCCTTTTTGCCTTCACAGTTCAGCCCAAGTACTCGCCCCATCTGTAAGGTTGCTTCAGCCTCATTGAGTAATAATCTACCATGACTGGAATCACTTGCCATAGACAGTGGCCACTGCAAACCTAATGATTGCTCATTTCTTGAATTGTGCTAATGGACCAATTCGATTATGAAGCTCCAGACCCCCTTTCTTATTCCAAACTTTCCTTTTCATACCTTTACTCTTCTGTTTCCTGTAAGCTTTTGTAACCTGAGTTAAAGATCCAGAACACTCCCCAGACTTGCCCAAACCCACTCCACTGTCTGTCTCTGTTTGTAATTGGTGCTGGGCCAAAACCCCATAAACAAAATTAGTTGGACTTCCTGGGCCTCTAATATCACCTAGGCCTTGGGCCTGATTAAAAATATACCCCCCATCTTGGGCTTGGGCTTTGCCAAACACCACCTTAAGATTTAAACCAGCCCCATTACAAACAGATCCACTCACACGTCTAATGAAGCCTGGCATGCATAATACATCATTTACATTTCTATGACCTCCACTCACACCTTGCATAGAGCCCACCAAATTGACTTCAGGACTGACATTACGTGCTCCACATGACACCTCCAAAATATTGATTGTCTCTTCCACCACAGAAACACTTTGCCCACTATTTATCTTCCCATCATCCTCTGACACAGTAGGCTCCCCTACTACCATAGCAGCTCTCTGATCATCAACCCCTACCTTGGCAACCTCATCACCCCCCTACACCACCGGCAAGTTGCCCAAATCTGAATCGGAAGCCTCAACAGCAGCCTCATTGTTTGAACTCTGGCTGGCTCTTTCCCTTTAGTGAGAACGACAGCTGCACTGTTGCAAGACTACCTTAGAGATGACAATATGTTCCTCACAAATAGGGTTGTGCGCGGTGCGGGTCGGTGCGGTTTGAGAGAAAAATAGAAACCGTATGGCGGGTGGCGGATTGATAAAAGTGTCACTAGAATTTGCCATTTTCCTTATCAAAAACTGGCGGTTCGGTTGGCAAATAATGGCGGATTTGCCTTGGCGGTTCGAGCGGATTGGCGGTTTATAAAAAATATAATTCAAATTACAAAACTTAAATCAAAGAGTAAAAAAAAGACGAGAGATACCGTGATGTTAAGCATCTTGCGAAGCTTTCTTCTGATGCAGCAAGTGTAGCAACAACATGATAATATCAACGACTATGCCATCAGTTCATTACAAGCATCTGTGGAAGTTACAATGATCAAATACAATACATAAAATTAATATCATTCAGGGTTTACAATATATTGAAAATGTTTACTGTTGAAAGTATTTAGATTAAAAAGTGAGCTGATGCAAGTTTGCAACATAGCCAGAAAAAAAAAAAAGATTGAAAAGTGAATTGGAATCCAACTTTATTTTGGATTACTGACATCTTGAATTCCCCTCGAGCAGTAATGTAATACTATATTCTAAGGTATAGAACAACAAGCAAACTTAAGTAAAAAAGAATTTTTAGAATCTTATAAAACATGATTTAATAGCGGTGCGGGTCGGTGCGGTTTGGAAGAAAAATAGAAACCGGCGGATTGATAAAAGTGTCACTAGAATTTGCCATTTTTCTTACCAAAAACCGGCGGTTCGATTGGCAAATAATAACGAATTTTCCTTGGCAGTGCGGCTCGGTGCGGTTTTGGCGGTTTCGGCGATTTCGGCGGTATTATGCACACCCCTACTCACAAATCTTGACTGGGTACAAAATACCTTTGTAATCTAAAATAATGGAGGCATTAATAGATTCCATATAGGATGTAGCTATCCTTACCTTACCACATTGCAAGTTTTTTAACTTCAGAGTGTCATCATCTAACCCAATAACCTGCCCCGACTGCCTCCCTATACTGCTGAAAGTGTTGAAGCTCCATAAGTTAGAAGGCACCCCATAACAGCTCAGCTACACAATCCGTTCTTGATCAAAAGGCATACCTTGTTCCCAAACTTTTACCGAGTCACTCCAATCCTTAATCCAACCTTCCATTTTATTAAGTTCCTGTTGCATCATCTTTACTGAGTTGAAAGAAAGTATCACATCTCTACCTCCACCTATTATAAGTTTAATATCCCCCATATCCTTGATCAACAACTCCTTCTTGAAATCAGCTACAGAGCAAGAGGACTTCAACCTGACTATTACACTCTCATAAAACCAGCCATTGCCTTCTTCGAATGCCCTGACAGTTATGGTTGGTTTTGACGTGGACCCTCCTTCTCAGAGAACCTGAACATAAGACATACTCCCTCTATGTGACACTGGGACGGCAATGGACTTACCTCTACCATCTCTATCAACATTTGGTTGTGCTGACTTATGCTTCACAACCGCCTCCTTCACAAACTGGGCTATCTTGACCTTTAGAGCTTTATCATCACACCACATCCCATCTGTTTTTTGAACCACCATGGGTGCTGCCACTGAACAATCATACCGAACAAAACCGAACTTGGTATGGGACACTTTTCTTCTCTTAAGGGGGATGAAGACATCCCTCACAACACCAAAATTAGAATATAGAGAATGCAACCTCCTCAGATCCATTGAGTCAGGGATGTCATCCACAAAGATGGTATGGACAACAGACTGAACCTTCATGCCCTCTGAGCCTTGCCCTCCATGTCTACGGACCACTGGCCTCCAACCTCCTAACTCTCTCTCACTTTTCCTCTCCATTTCTTCTTGAACCTCATATACATTATGAGATGCCCGGAATTCTACATTAGTTAAATCTCTAAATCGATTCAAGTTTTGAATGATTTTGTGAGCTCTACATGGTCCTGGAATATCTTAAAATCCCTTTCTTTCTCTGCGTTATCCTCGTGCACCCATCCATAATGAGCCATCATTTGCTCACGTTTCTTAACCATGGAAGCTTCATGCAATGTGTCGGACATAGCTTAAGAAGCTCAAATCCTTAAAATTGTCAAACTGGCAATATCACATCTTTACAAGCATTAGAGCCACTAATTTATGGATATTTGATTTTTTTTTTAAGCTGTAAATAAGGACCACACTTAAATGCTCGAGAGAATTGAGTACATGTAGAACATGCATCTTCCATTGTGATGTGAATTCTTAGTTTTTTTTTTTCTTTTTTTCTTTTTTTCCTTCCTGAATGTAATGTGCAAGTACCCTTAATTCCTCTAATTGTTGTTTAGTATAAATATTTTACTTTATCATGAAAGTTTCTAATATTGCATATTAATTTATCTAAGTTACCTCATAAGTTTCTCTTATACGCGACACCAAGCGACTTAGGTTTCATTAACCCAACAAAAACACTTTCGGGTCCCTTGACTTACCAATCAAAAAAAGTTATCTTATAGATTTCTATCTTATTTCATACCACTTATAGCTTCCCGATTTCATCGATATTTTTTGAACCACATTTGATGCTCCCATTCTAGTATTTCTACTTTCCCTTTAGGCAACTATGGTTTTAATGTATAGCATTTAGCATTCTACTTTTGACTTGTGAACCACATTTGATGCTCCCATTCTAGTATTTCTACTTTCCCTTAAGGCCACTATGGATTTAACGTATAGCATTTAGCAATCTACTTTACCCAAGTCAAGGAGTTGGGGACACCATTTAGAAAACATTGTTAATCCACTGGGTTGGTAAGACTTCAATTTTACCATAAGAAAGCAAATATGGGAAGGTACTATGATCACAGAGGAATAAACCAAAAGTACATTGCAGTTTCGTTAATAAAGTTTAATATTTTAGATACTGCTTGAATCACACAGATTTACAGGACAAGAAAAAGTAACATACCACATCAATAGGTATATAACAATATGCTGAGACCAAAGTGCAAACTCAAGATGAAGATTCATCCTTTGTTTGCTGCTTCTAGGTTCTAAACTGTAGGATAGGAAGAATCCATGGCAATGCCACAGAGACCTTCCTTAGCAGCAATGTTTCTTTGCATTCTAATGTATCCCTCCTCACCCCAGCTAGTACCCCATGAATTCTTGACTAACCAATACTTGGTGCCATCAGTGGTTGTCCCGTATCCAACTGCAGTGACACCATGATCTAGCTCAGTCCCACAATCTCCTGTGAAAATCCCGTTCGAGTAAAACTGGAAGGAAGCTCCACCGGCATCAATAGAAACTGAAATGGGTTGGTTAGCCACAGCCTTCAATAGTGCACTCTCACTGTTGGCAGGCACATTTTCATAGCCACTAATCTTTGCTGCATGGGAATCTTCCTTCTTAGTGTTGCAAGTTCCATCAGTTGCTGAGTATGGATAAATTGTTTCAGTGGCAATGCCTTTGTTTTGTACAATAAATGCAAAGCCACCCTCCATGTAACCACCCTCACAGCCTGCATCTTTACCACTCCTGTCACAGTCCACCAGTTCTTGCTCGGATAGTGACATCAACTTACCAGTTGTGAGTTGAGTGATCCCTTCAGTGGCTGCTATTGTTGAAAATGCCCAACAACTTCCTATTGATCAAACACAAGTTAGAGAAAAAATAAATAAATAAACATGAATTTGATAGTAGCAGTTTACTAGGTGAGTTTGAGAAAAATGGATTGCCTTACTCACCACATTGACCCTGATCCTTAATGGGAGTGACAGCTCCCTTCTTCCTCCAGTCCATGCTAGTTGGCACTGCAGTCACGTTTTCATACCTAAATGGTGTTGTTTTGGATAGCCTTGGGTGGGAGGGGATCTTGTATCCATTACGAGAGGCCTGGAACTCTTCATTAGTTAAATCTGCGAATTGATTTATGCTCAGTTTGTAAGGTCGATTCCCGGCACTGTTGAAAGATTCTATAAATTGCACATTGCCGTTGAATATCTTAAAGCGCATCTCTTTCTCTGCATCGTCCTTGTAGACACGCCCGTGATTGGCCATCCATTGCTCATGTCTCTCAGACATGGATGCTTCATATAGTGTGCGCGACATGGCTTGCGAAGCCCAAAGCCCCAAAACTAACAAGGTTGAGAAGATAAATTTTCTTTCTAGTGTCAAAGCCATTTTCAAGATGTTTTGAAAAGGCTATGTGAATTGGTAGATATTCTTAAATCCTGGTGAGTTAAGGTTTATATAGACAAGATGATATGCTTCCTTGATGATCTGCCTCTAGAATTACAGTTCTGGCTAAGGAAAGATCTAAGTCCCCAGTTTCCCCGGCAAATTGTGATGACATGGACAACCAAAGCTCAGTACCGTGAACGCAGCTTGATGGAATGTAAGATTTTTTTAGGCTCCGTGTTTGTTGGGACAGAAAACATTTTCAAATGGAAAATAGGTTTTACGGAATTTTTTTTCCAGAAAATGTTTTCTGGAGTAAATATTTTTCTATGTTTGGTGGTGGTGGTGGTAGTAAAACGAAGGTGGAGGTGGAGGTGGTGGAGGTGGTGACAGGGTGGTGGAGCGGCGGTAGTAGAGATAGCGACGGTAATGGTGGCAGTGGCCTGGTGATGGTGGTGTAATGGTGAAAGTGAGAGTGGTGATGGTATGGTGATATTGGTAAGATTTTATTTTAGAAAACGTTTTTAGCCTTTTAAAAGTAGAAGATTTTCTACCTATATAGACTTGTTTTTTGTTGATCATAGAGAATGTTTTCCGTTGACTTTCATTTTCTATTATACCAAACACCAAAATTTCATAAAATAGTTGTCACCGGAACAAACGGAGCATAATGTCACTTTAAAGTTTATAAACTAATTAAGGTTGTGCCAATTTTGGTGTCTCTAATGCAACGTAAGAAGGTACACTCTCTTATGAATTAAATAAACCCAAACTGCTTTTGTCTTTCTCTTTTTGGTTCTTAAATATGAAATTCATTTAGTTAGTTGTATATCATGGATTTTCTTGTGTTTGTAGCTGTGACCCACAGCAGCAATTTCATTTTTCTTTCTTTCTTGGACATGTTTTGACATGAACAGTTGTTGGCTATGGAACCCGTTTCAACCAGTTTTGAACTTGCAGGGCAATGAATGACACAGGTGGCAATTCCATTAGGTTATGTTTAGATCATGGATTTGGATGGAAATTTTAAATAAATAAATAAATAAATAAAAGGGTTATTCATTTGAATTTTCTTACATTTTCCTCAACTTTTTTTTTTTTTTTTTTTTTTTGAATTTTCTTTTCCCTTTTAAAATTCCTACTCAAATTCATTATCCAAGCATAGCCTTAGGATGCAACAAGATGGTGATGTCAAGAGAGGTCTTTGTGGTATTGCTGTGAAACCCTTCTCCCTATTGCATGGTTAGATGGATAACAAGTTAACAACCAATAAAGAAGCTATATTGCTCATCCTCTGCAGTGCAATCTATAGCACTTTGAATGATAACACACTATGTCAAAAAAAACAAAGAAAAAAAAAAAAAGATGAATCAAGTCGAGTTAAAATCGTCATCATTTCGTTATTTTCATTCAGACTTCAGTTGAAAGAGTCTGGATCTTCTGCCATACTTTCCTGCCGTGGTCCTTGCCGTGGTCAAAAACGACGTCGTTTTTGACCAATTTTTTTTTTTTTTTTTTCTCGTTTCTTTTATGTTGCTTCAGAACTCAAAGAGAACCCTAGTGTTGCTTTAGAACTCAGACGAATTGAGAGTAGAGGCGAAACGACGAGGAGAGGAGAGGCAGTGGTGAGGCGAGGGGAAACGACGGCAACGACGGCGACGAGGTCCGTTCGTCTTCAGGATCATTTTTCTCCCTTCGTCCCTTCGTGTTTTATTACTTTTTTTTATATGATTTTGTTGCCAATAGATGCTTTTGATTTATGTTGAGTTTGATGGATTTGTTGTTGAAACAGATTTGGTGTTATTTCTGTTGAATTTTTGCAAATTTTTGTTGATTTGGTGTTATTCCGAATTTATTCCCAATGTTTGTGTTAATCTGTTCAATGTTTTGTGTTAATCTGTTCAATGTTTGTTTTATTCCCAATTTATTGGAATAATGACATTAATCTGGGCATAGTCTCATCATGCTCACCATTTGACTGCTGAATAATGAGAGATGGTGAGATCCATTTGACTGCTGAATAATGTGAGATGGTGAGATGTGGAATATAAAATCCTTTCATTTTTTGTTCAATGTTTGAGACTGCTGAATATATTGTGTTAATCTGGGTTCCTTAATCTGGGTTCCACATTACTATTAAAAATGATTTTTTTTTTCCTTTTATTTGACACTTTTCACACAGAATGATTGAGGAATTCATTTTTGAGTCTTTGAGTCCTTGAATTCATTTTTTTCCTTATCGACTCGCATGTTGGGAAATCAACTGTTGTAGATAAAACATTCAGAATAATGCTCTCCTCTGGTTTAATGTACTCCATTATGATCCCTGAAATCTGCTCATAGATATCTTCAAGTTGGCCATGAACAGGCACTCTAGTGATTCCAGGAAGGTCCACCATTGTAAGATCAGGAACACCTTTCTTTTTCACAACTAGAGTCAATGGGGTGTGGGAAATCCCCTTCCCATTACCTGCAATCAAGAACCAACACAGGATTTCAATATGGAGTAGCCAACATAAGCAATAATAAAAATTAAAAATAAATAAATAATAATAATAAATTTTAACAGCTATCTTGAAAAAAATTGTATAGTACAGATGAAAAAGCGTATAAATAAGTTTGTCTATCAAATAAAAAAAAAATTATCTGAGTGTCGAATCTTAAATTATATTTGAGACTTTTTCCCCTGATTAAAAACATAGGTGACGGAACATACATTTGTACAATATATTTCTTAATAGATGTGACCTTCATGAGTACTCAAAACCTCTGTTGAGTCTCTGAGTTCTGAAAATGAATGGTTGAGTCCTGAATTTGGTCTGGAGCAATATAGATCAAATAGAGACATGATTCAAATAGGGCTGCCCTGTTTGATCTAAGAGAGACATGATTCAAATTTTTTTCCTTTTATATGGCAACAAAATGAGGTCTGGAACAATATAGATCAAATAGAGACATGATTCAAATAGGACTGCCCTGTTTGATCTAAGAGAGACATGAATCAAATTTTTTTCCTTTTATATAGCAACAGAATGAGTCCTGAATTTGGTCTGGACCAATATATATCAAATAATTTCTTTGGACAAGGACTGTTTGATCAATATTGGACCAATATAGACCAGTACATGATTCAGTAGGACTTGGACTGTTTGACAGCAGGACTGTTTGATCTATATTGGTCCCATTGTCAAAAAAAAAAAAAAAAACATGAATAATGACAATGGTTATTGAAAACATGAATAAACAGGGCAGTTGCCTGTGTCAAACAAAACATGAATAATGGCAATGCATGTAAACAATAGTTTGCTATTTTATTGGTTTGAACATGAACTATGTATATGATCTAGGAATGAACATGAACTATGTATATGACTAGGATGAACATGAACATGAAAATAACATTAAGAATTAACATGAACATGAAAATGACAATGTTTATTAGACAAATGGTTATTATATCATTGATTAGTGTTTTATTTTACATCTTTGTTTGAATGTTGTCTTAATGAACTGATTGTAATTGTGGAAAATGCTCTTACTAGGATCATGTCAATGTCAATGGGTTCAAACATTAATGCTGGATATTTGCAAAATCAGAGATGCAATTGTGGAAAAAAAAGCTGCAGTGTTCATATCAGAATCAGAGAAAAATCCAGGGAGGCTGTATTTCAAGTGTGCAAATAGGATGTGCGAGTACTTTGGGTGGGGATCGGCTTCGACTGGGAATACATCAGATATCCAAAGGAAAAGTAAAGCTAGTCATATGAAGAATGAAGATGAGAGAGGCTATGATTATGATGTTGACAAACTCAATGAAATTATAAATAGATTGGAACGAGTTGAAGCAAACCAAGAAGCTATGAAACTGTTTATGTTCACAGCCATAGTGTTGATTGGTTTTACCATGCTAATAGCACTACTGAAGTGAATGTTACCTTTTAGTTATTTTTTTGGCTTTTTGTTTTTTTTTTTGTTTTTTTTTTTTTTTGGTGGATGTATTTGGATTTTGAATGTTGTAGACCTTAAACTATGAATGTTGATATGTAAAGCTTAATGGAATTACCTACGTTTGACGAATGTGATGCGCTTCTTTTTTGTTTCTGTCAATGACGTTACCTGGAATTACCGATGCTTGACGACTTCATTATTTTATAATGTTCTGGATAGATCTCATTATTTTATATTCTTATTGTTGGTCAGGTCATACTTGTTCTTCACCAAATCTGTCCACAACATAACCGAATCTGTCCAAAACATTATAAATGTATCCAAATCTGTCCAGAATCCAAATCTGTGCAGACAACACAAAATAACACAAACCAAACCAAATCTGTCCAAAACAAAAAAAAAAACTGTCCAAATCTGTCCAGATCATTCCAAATCTGTCCACAACATTATAAACCTGTGCAACACAAAATAACACAACCAAATCTGTCCAACATTCATGAGACCAAATCTGTCCAAAACATTATAAACCTGTGCAACACAAAATAAGACAACCAAACCTGTCCAAATCTGTCCACAATATTATAAACCTGTGCAACACAAAATAAGACAACCAAAACTGTCCAAATCTATCCAGATTATTCGACACCTGTCCACAACAATATAAACCTGTGCAACACAAAATAACACAACCAAATCTGTCCAACATTCATGAGACCAAATCTGTCCAAAATAAAAGCAAACTATCCATAGGATGTCCATATCATTCCAAATCTGTCCACAACATTATAAACATGTGCAACACAAAATAAGACAACCCAAATCTGTCCAACATACATGAGACCAAATCTGTCCAAAATAAAAGAAAACTGTCTAAATATGTCCAGATCATTATAAATCTGTCCAACACAAAATACATCTGTCCAAATCAAATGAAGATAAAATAAACTTCTCAGGGATGTCCATTTACATAACTGTCAGCAGGACTATGTGACGCTTGCGAGAGATGGACTGCAAAGTTTTCAACACTTGTACATCGAAGCAACCCCTGAAAAGATCTGTGAGTGGGATACACAGAAGGCATTGACTGAGGTGTGTTATTTCCCTACAATACATCAAACCATGTATTCAACTTCGATTACAATGTATACTACATTTTAAATGTAAACTATGTCACTAATTATAACTCACATCATATGTACCATACGTAAGAGGAGGACCACTTGTACCACCCATAAGAACTTGAGGTCCAGGTTGGGATGGAGAAATGTAGATATCATGACGATGATCCTAAATTAATACCCATGACGAAAAACAAAAAAAAAAAAAAAAGAAACAAAAATTTTAAATTAATAACCAAAAATTTTTAAAAACAAAAGAAAACATCATTGAACATTAATATTACCTTATTATAATTAATACCCATGACAAAACGAGGTTGTGATTGAGAAAAATTGACACCAAGACCATGATCCTATATACAACCAATAGAAACTATGTAAACAAAATATTTGAATAAAAAACGTAGTCATTATTTAACATTTTCTTAAAAACTTGCACACAAAAAACTATTACCTGATTAGAATTACTACCCATGATGAAACGAGATTGCGATTAACCTTGGCAAGTATAGATAACAGCACCCAACTGCATTGCCAGACAAACCAGTTAAAGATAACAAGAATTAAATGCCAAGCAACCCAACTTGGGAAGTGTAAACAGTAATGAGGTTGTGATTCACCCATGAATAAAATTACCACCCATGATTCACCCATTAAATACCTGAATAGAATTACCACCCATGACGAAATGAGGTTGTGATTCACCTTGGGAAGTGTAAACAATACCACCCGACTACATTGCGAAGCAAACCAATTACAGATAACAACAATTAACCATATAATGAATGGACTTAATGAAATGAATTCATAAAACTAACCATATAAATACGACATTACTATTACATAATACCTGAATAGAATTACCACCCATGACGAAATGAGGTTGTGATTCAGCTTGGGAAGTGTAAACAGTACCACCCGACTACATTACGAAACAAACCAATTACATATAACAACAATTAACCATATAATGAACGAACTTAATAAAATGAACTCATCAAACTAACCATATAAAGACCACATTACTATTACATAATACCTGAATAGAATTACCACCCATGACGAAATGAGGTTGTGATTCACCTTGGGAAGTGTAAACAGTACCACCCGACTACATTGCGAAGCAAACCAATTACACATAACAACAATTAACCATATAATGAACGAACTTAATGAAATGAACTCATCAAACTAACCATATAAAGACCACATTACTATTAAATATTACCTGAATAGAATTATTACCCATGCGGAAATGAGGCTAAGATTCACATTGGGGAATTAATCTGAATCAAATTTGAATCAATTTGAATTAAAATCTGAATCAAATATATTAAAATCTGAATTTGAATTAACAGATTACACCTAGGCAACAGATTAAAATCTGAAATTGGTTAAAATCTGAATCAATGAATCAATATATAACATTTCAGATTTAGACAGATGTATTAAAATATATCAATATATATCAATGAATCAATGTATAACATCTGAAATCAGATTCATTGATATATATAAAATCTGAATCAATGAATCAAAAAAAATACATATCAATGAATCAATGTATAACATATGAAATCAGATTCAAATCAATGAATCAATGGGTTCCTTAATCTGAATCAATGGGTTAAAAAATCAATGAGTCAAAATCTGAATCAATGAATCAATATATAACATTTCAGATTTTAAAATCAATGAATCAATGCCTAAAATCAATATACAACCATCAATAAATCAATATATAACAGCAAGATGATGAAATAGACCTCGCTATCACCGCAATGTCGCCTTCCCGCCATCGCATCGCCGCCGGACTCATCGTCGCCCACGGTCCTTTGCTCGCCATCGCGTTGCTCCTCCATCTCCGCCATCTCTTTCGTCTCTCAATTCCTCTCTCAGTTCACGTTAGTTCAGTCGCCTCTTTCAGTCGCCTCTCACGATAACTCTCTCTCTCTCTGCTAGGGTTCAGTCACCTCTCACGATGTGCCTCTCTCTTTGCTAGGGTTCACTGACTCAGCAAAGGCGAAGAAGACGATACAGAGAAAGAGAAAAGGGGGGAAACAAGGGAACTGGATTTTTGAAAGAAAAAAAAAAATGGTCGTTTAACACAAAGCGACGACGTTTTGTATACCACGGCAGGATAGTATGACAGATGATCTGCACTCCAGGTGAAAACCTGAACAAAGATATAAAAATGATGAGTTTTGTACTCTACTCATTTTTTTTAAAGCGCTATAAACTGCACTATAAAAAGTGCAGGGCAGATGATTCGAATTCCAAAACTTTTAGAGAGACTTTTCTTTCTTCTTCTAGTTTTATAATGTCTTACATTTCATAATGCTGCTATATATTGTCAAATTAAAAATTAATAGTTTATAATTATTACATCATTATAAGTTTTTTATTTTTTTATTTTTTTTTAATTTAAAATAAAATTTTGTTGATTTAATTTTTCACCACCATTGGTCATTAAATTGACATCTCCCATACCATCCATGTTGTTAAGCATTATATGCATACATGTTGGAATTTTGGTGTCCATGGATCATCATAAATTATTATTATTTTTATTTATTTGTTTTCAAGTTATGGCGTTGCAATTCCATTTATATAAAATAACCATTTTCATTGTTGCCTTGTGCGTTCATTATAGTTATGACATGTATTTATTAATAATGCTATGATAATTATATACTTTTTATCATATTTAATTTGGATGATGACATATATAACTTTTGTACAAAATTTACATAATTGGTTCGGGATAGGTTACTTTTATTGCTTTTTTTGATTATTTTAATAAATTATTTTAATTTCTTTTTTTTTTTGGAAGATGGATTAACTTTTTTGTTGAATTGTTGTATTGAGAAATGTGTTTGACATGATGTTAGGATGGCAAATCACTAAATTGCCTCTAAGACAGCCCCTTTTTTTACTCTTCAGTTGGTGTATATTCAATGCTCACATGGGCAAAATCGACATTTCAATACTTGTGTAAGCAGTTCTGCGGGAGCTTCTATTTACACATACAACATACACTTTCTACACATCTCCCCTCACTACACTTTCTACACACCTCCTTCATTAAGTATGTGTATAGAGGGGGTTTAATGTGTGTAAATAGAAGCTCCCCAGTTCTGCCCATGCACGTGATTCACTTTTGTTTGTATAGGCTTTTTTGCTTTTTTATGCTGTTAGGCTATTTTCATGCATAAACCGACTTCCCAAATAACGCCAAATGTCACTATCACATTATTTTTATTGAGTTATATATATAAATTATGTTTGTAAATTCCAATTAGTTTACCATGTAAATTGGGACCATTATATTGAAAATAGATAGGAGTGATGGAAAGTATTAGACAAATGTAATGTTGATAATTTATATGATAAATAAAATATAATTAAAAAAAATATTATGCTCTATCATAATATTATTGTAATTTTACATGATTTATGTATACAAGCTAGAATTATGTGCAACTGCCTTTATGATGTTTGCAAATATCAAGTATTTTTTTTGTTTTTTTTTTGTGTGTTTGTGTTGTATTCGTTGGTCTTAGAAGATCTTTATTTGTCGATTTTGGTGGACCTATATTCCTCAATGTTTGTAGATCTCAGGCATGATTTTAGTGGATATGTATTCGTTGGTTTTAGAAGATCTTTCTTCGTCAATTTTGGTGGATCTATATTTGTTAATGTTTGTAGATCTCAGGCATGATTTTAGTGCATATGTATTCGTTGGTTTTAGAAGATCCTTCTTTGTCTATTTTTTAATAGATCTTGTTCGTGATTCTTTGCTTGACGGTTTACTTTAAATTTTGGTGGAGTTTTGGCATCCTTGGCGGCATCTAAGAGGTCTTGTTTCGATAGTCTTCCATAGATTTTTGAAAGCTTCTTTAAAGTTTTGTTGTATTGAGATTTTTCTTTTGTTCTTAGTGAGTTAGAGAATTTAAGGTATTGTTTCTCTTTCTCTTTTGCTTAGGACGTTTTTTGAGAATCAGAATCAAATATTACTATTTTATAATAAAACCATTAACATGTCTGGCTAGATTATGTGCTAGCTTTATTACAGAGCAATAAATCTTAGAAATAGTTAGAAATTGAAAAGATCCACGACAATAACATTACTATTATAGTTGTTTGTTAGATCATTTGGTTGTTGATATCACCCCATGTGAGGGGTGATTCACAACAATGGGAACACACGAACTGAAGTCAGCTACAGCATGTCAAGGATTGCGACTGCCAACCGACAAGCCGCAAAGAGTGAAGACGGCTACCGAAAGGAGAAGAAATGAGCTGGCCATGTGCAAGGCCAGCCTCTCCACCTTCATCTGTAATGTGTATATATAGAGAGGGTGAGAGCAGAGTTTAGATGCGGTGAGTGGTGAGCTTAAGAGAGTTTACAAAGAGAGAATACAGAGTGTGTAATACGTTTCTCCATATAGTGAAATCCGCTGCCCGTGTGCCCCCGATCCACAACAATTGGTATCAGAGCTCGGGTGGTAAAAAATCGCATTTTTTCCGAAAGTGCCCAGATTTCCAAGTGCTCGAAATCCACTTTTGAGTATACCAGGAGGAAGCCCTTGATGAGGGGAGTCCAGAACAGCAAAGAACAGACAAAACGGAGGTCGGGGTGGTCAACACGCGCCGGTCAAAGTTTTGCGTGTGAAGTCAACGGTTAACCAATAGACCCATGCACAGCAGGAGGAAGAGAAGACTCTGTGCAGCCAAAAATATATACTTCAAATATTTATTTTTTGGAAATCCAACAACAAGGTTAGGCTTGTTCAAGTGGTCAAAGATCACTTCTTTAGACACTCTGCTGGGGTTCGAAACTTGGGAGCTACAACTTGCAAATAATTTTTGCAACAGTGCCACGTCATCCGCCACGCGTCATCCAAGTGGATGCCAAGTCATAGCCACATGTCGTGACACGTCATCAGAACGTCAGCCGGATAGCCACGTCAGCGAGCACAAGTCATTGCCACGTGTCCATCCACGTCATCGCCAACTCATCGACACGTCAGCGCCAGCTCATCGCCACGTCATCACCACGTGTCAGACGGGCAAATATGTCAGCACGACCGTTGACCAGTCAACCCGGCGGAAGGAGGTATCCGGTGTGACGCGGATAAGGTACGCCCACAGATCTGAACTGTCCAAACTGTTTTGGCCAGATCTAAGTCATTCGGAGTCCGTTTTTGACGCTCCAATAGTGCTTTCCAACTATTTGGAGTATTCTGGACACATCCGTATGGTCAGTTTTTTTAATCGAAGTTTCTAAAAAAAAAAAAACAGTTTAATGGCAGAATCTACAAAGACCAGATCAACCGAGTCCGTAAGTAATCTAGCGAGTACAAGCAACTCTAGGCATTGGACCCCGGTGTCCCATGCTAAGTTCGAGATAGAAAAGTTTGATGGAAGCAGCAACTTCGGCATGTGGAGATGCGAAGTTAAAGATATGCTTGTCCAGATGAACCTGCACTTCACTCTGGGAGACAAACCAGATGACCTGGACGAGATAGAATGGGAGAAGGTGAATCTCCTGGCCTGCAGTTCCATCCGACTTTGCCTTGCAAAAGAGGAGAAGTACGCCTTCACAGAATATGATATTGCGAAAGACCTTTAGAAAGCGCTGGAAGATAAGTTCATGACAAAGAGCATTGAGAACCGGCTCTACTTGAAGAAGGGGTTGTTTCGTTTCGACTACAAGAAAGGTATTTCGATGAACGAACACCTAAACAATTTCAACAAAATTGTCACCGATTTGAAGAACTTGGATGATCATATTGGTGATGAAGATAAAGCACTGTTATTGTTGAATTCCTTGCCTGACTCATATGATCATCTCACTACCACTTTACTGTACGGTAAAGAAAAGATCAAGTATGTTGATGTTGCAAATGCCTTGGTAAACAATGAGTTCAGAAGGAAAGATAAGTCTGCAAACAGGGACTCAGCATCCGAGGCATTGACAGTCAGAGGTAGAACAAATAACAGGAGATATACAGGGCGAGGAAAGTCTCGCTCAAAATCCAGAGGGAAATCATCGGATAGAAGATGTCTTGCAAAAGACGAGTGTGCTGCTTGTCGCCAGAAGGGACATTGGGCAAAAGATTGTCCCAATAAAGACAAGAAAGAAGAAAAGGTGAACGTTGCACGAGATGGAGATAATGGTGAAGGAGCAGCCTTCACAGTTTCATCATATGGCCAGTCTGATGAATGGATTATAGATTCCGGATGTTCCTACCACATGTGTCCGAACAAGCAGTGGTTCTCGAGCTTACGAGAGTTCGATGGAGGAGTTGTGCTGATGGGCAACGACCAAGCTTGCCAGACAAAGGGGATTGGAACAATTCGACTGAAGATACATGATGGAACAATCAGAATTCTTGAAGATGTTCGGTATGTACCAGATCTAACAAAGAATCTCATCTCAGTGGGAGTTTTAGACTCCAAAGGTTACAGAGTAACTATGGAAGGTGGAGTCCTCAAAGTTGTTCGAGGAGCATTTGTTGCAATGAAGGGTACTCGACAAGGAAATTTATATTTCCTAGACGGCTCTACAGTCACAGGGAGAGTGGCTGTCTCCACCAGCTCAGAAGATGATGCATCAGACACTTCCAGACTTTGGCACATGCGCCTAGGGCATGTCGGTGAGAAGGCTTTACAAGGGTTGGTAAAGCAAGGCCTGTTGAAAGGCGCCAAAACAGGGAAGCTTGAGTTCTGCGAGCATTGTGTACTGGGCAAGCAAACAAGAATCAAGTTTGGTACTGCTATTCATCGTACCAAAGGGATTCTAGACTACGTTCACACCGACGTATGGGGTCCTTCCAAGAATGCTTCGTTGGGAGGTAAACACTACTTTGTGTCGTTCATTGATGATTTCTCAAGAAGAGTTTGGATTTACACAATGAAGCACAAAGATGAAGTCTTAGACATCTTTCTTATGTGGAAGAAGATGATTGAGACCCAGACAGGCAGAAAGATCAAGAAGCTCAGATCTGACAATGGTGGGGAATACACATCAGATCCCTTCTTTGAGGTTTGCCAGAATGCAGGGATAGTGAGACATTTCACAGTTCCTGGAACACCGCAGCAAAATGGAGTTGCAGAACGCATGAACCGCACTTTGGTGGAAAAAGTCCGGTGTATGCTGTCACATTCTGGATTGAGCAAGGCATTTTGGGGCGAGGCATTGAATTATGCTCGTCATCTTGTCTACAGACTACCTACTGTAACACTAGATGGCAAGATTCCCATGGAGGTATGGTCAGGAGCACCAACTACTGATTATGATCAGTTACGTATCTTCGGATGTCCAGCTTATTTTCATGTTACAGAATCTAAGTTGGATCCTAGAGCCAAGAAAGCTATTTTCTTGGGCTTTAGTGATGGTGTTAAGGGATACATACTTTGGTGTCCTGAATCAAAGAAAGTTGTCACTAGAAGAGAAGTTACCTTTAATGAGTATGCAATATTGAAGCAGCCAAAACCTTAACAGAATAAGAAAATATTGAAGAAGTTAGAGCAGGTGGAGTTTGTGACTCCAGCAAAGACTAGTCAGCCAATCAACCATCCTGAAGAAGTCTCAGTGGATAGCTCTGAAGAGAGTTCAGATGAAAATGAAGATCCAGAGGCCCCACAACAATCAGAACCCATTGCAATCAGGAAAGGAAAAAGGGTTACTAAGCAACCCGGTTGGATGACCGATATGGTAGCCTATGCACTTCCAATCATTGAAGACAATGTTCCTTGCACTTTCAGAGAAGCTGTGCAGAATGCAGAAAGTGTCAAGTCAAAGGAGGCTATGGATGAAGAGATTGGGTCACTTCACAAGAACCAGACTTAGGAGTTGGTGCAACTTTCAAAAGGCAAGAAAGCAATTGGGTGCAAGTGGGTTTACACCAAGAAGGAAGGTGTCCCAGGCAGAGACAACATCAGATTCAAAGCTAGATTGGTAGCTAAAGGCTATGCCCAGAAGGAATGAATAGACTACAGTGAGGTATTCTCACCTGTTGTGAAGCACACGTCTATTTGTATCTTGTTAGCTTTGGTTGCACAGTTTGATCTCAAGCTCGCCCAACTCGATGTCAAAATTGCCTTTTTACATGGAGATCTTGAAGAGGAGATATACATGTCCCAGCCAGATGGTTTCAAAGTTGCTGGAAAAGAGAATTGGGCCTGTAAGCTGAACAAATCGTTGTACGGGTTGAAACAATCCCCGAGACAGTGGTACAAAAGATTTGATCGGTTCATGATGGAGAAAGAATACACAAGAAGTCAATTTGATCATTGTGTATATTTCCGTAAGCTTCCAGATGATTCCTTCATCTATTTGCTCTTATATGTGGATGATATGTTAATTGCATCTAAGAGCAAGGTGGAGATTGACAAACTCAAGGCACAGTTGGCAAGAGAGTTTGAAATGAAGGATTTGGGAGAAGCAAAGAAAATTCTTGGCATGGAGATCAAGAGAGACAGGAAGAAGGGCACGGTTTGTCTGACACAAACCCAGTATCTAAAAAAGGTGTTAGACAGATTTGGCATAAATGGGAAAACAAAAGCTGTGAGTACACCATTGGCCCCTCATTTCAAGCTCAGTGCTTCGATGTCTCCACGCACAGAAGAAGAACGAAAGCATATGGCACAGGTTCCATATGCAAATGCAGTTGGTGCATTAATGTATGCTATGGTTTGTACAAGGCCTGACATCTCACATGCTGTGAGTATGGTAAGCAGGTATATGCATGATCCAGGAAAAGATCACTGGCAGGCAGTGAAATGGATCCTAAGGTACATACATGGCACGGTTAATCTGGGATTGAAGTTCGAGAGAGATAACCGACTCGGACAGAATCTGGTTGGATATGTGGACTCAGATTATGCTGGTGACTTGGACAAATGCCGATCAACAACAGGGTATTTATTTACGCTTGCTAAAGGGCCGGTGAGTTGGAGGTCAACGCTTCAGTCAACGGTGGCTTTGTCTACTACAGAGGCAGAGTACATGGCAGTGACAGAAGCCTTTAAAGAAGCTATTTGGCTACATGGGTTAATTGAGGACTTGGGTATTGTTCAGAAGCACGTTGAGGTGTTCTGTGACAGTCAGAGTGCCATTTGTTTGGCAAAGAACCAGGTTCATCATTCCCGCACCAAGCACATTGATGTCCGTTTCCATTTCATCCGAGAAATTGTGAATGAAGGGGATATTCTGCTTCAAAAGATTAGTACTGCAGATAATCCGGCCGATATGCTCACAAAAGTGGTTTCTGGGATCAAGTTCCAACATTGTTTGGACTTGGTCAACATCTCTCGGAACTAAGCACCTTCGGGTGCAAGGCAGTGTTGATCGATCACTATGGACAGAGGGCAAAGGCATGATAGTCAAGGGCATCCCAGCAGGGGGTGCAGAACATCCAATCAGGGGGTGTATGATATCTTGGTTACACAAGTTCAAGCATAGCAGGTGAAGACATCCGAGACAAGAAGCGTGGAAGAGATCTGTGGAGATAGGAGCAGAGGCTCTCTCCAAATCAGATAGTGGTATGAGTTGAGTTGAGGATGTAGGATTCCCTCCTCCTCTTGTATCTCTGGTGTATTAATCTCTAGCTTCAGGGATGCAGCGTCTCAGTAAGGAGATGCAGACTATGTTGAATTTGGGCGTGACAAGATTAGCAGCAGTGTGTGCAGTAAATCACCTCATATGGGTTGAGGGGGTGATTTGTTGATATCACCCCATGTGAGGGGTGATTCACAACAATGGGAACACACGAACTGAAGTCAGCTACAGCATGTCAAGGATTGCGACTGCCAACCGACAAGCCGCAAAGAGTGAAGACGGCCACCGAAAGAAGAAGAAATGAGCTAGCCATGTGCAAGGCCAGCCTCTCCACCTTCATCTGTAATGTGTATATATAGAGAGGGTGAGAGCAGAGTTTAGATGTGGTGAGTGGTGAGCTTAAGAGAGTTTACAAAAAGAGAATACAGAGTGTGTAATACATTTCTCCATATAGTGAAATCCGCTGCCCGTGGACGTAGGCGACTTGCCGAACCACGTTAAATCTCTTGTGTTATTGCTTGTGTGTGTTCCCTGGTGTGCCCCCGATCCACAACATTGGTGTCTCTGTGTGAGACTTATTTCTCTAGTGTCTGTGGGAGCCGGATAAATGTGGATGCAGATAGGCCGAATATATATTTAGATAATCGGTACATGCTATACTGGCCCCCGTCTTGTACGTTCTAGACACCGAATATCCTAGTCAGCCACAAAACCAGCTGAGTGAGGGGCCGATTGGAAGCTGGAGTACGACAAAGGAAGGGCCGAGTGAGCAATCACACGACGAATTAGTAATGGGCCCCATCCTGAGAACTAGGAGCGTATATAAATAGAAGAGTAACAACCAAAGAGAGGTATGTGAGAACTATTACGCTTAACTTAAGATACAAGTAACTAAGAGAGCATACACTGACTTAACCGTCGGAGTGCTAATTCTGGCACCCTCAACTGGAATGTTCATTCCTTTTCAGGCTACTAGCTGAGGATCTTGAGCGTCCCAGTGGATCAAAGGAGTATTTCCAAACCACTCTCCCACAGTGTCTTTTGTTGAAACTTCGATATTTTGATATTTGTGTGCAGATGATTTTTGATTTAGTGAGAGAAATTGAATTTTACGTGGCAAGCATTGTTCTCTTTGATTTAGGGAAATCATTATTTTTATGATTGTTGGTTGACATAGGCTTAGATTAAATTACGTAAATCTTGGTCTCGTGTTGATGTAGTTGAGTGGTTTTTTTAGATTCTTTACATAACATTATTAGAGTTCTATAGGAATCCTATAATTATAGATATTATGTGTTTATATAATTTAGTTTGAATAAAAATTGTTTTATAATGGATGGGACTTAAGGATTGGCTTGGTTTGGTTTGGTTTTATAAATTGTTGTATAATGAGAACCCTTTATCCACACACACACAATATATATATATATATATATATATTATCAATAAAAATTCTATCATCTTCAAAAAATTAATAAAATATAATGAGTCAATTTTTATTGTGTTGTGACATGGCATTTAAAAATATGAGTTTAAAAATATAAAAGAGTTTAAAAAACGGCGAGATAATTTTATGTTAGTTTTCTTCAGATTTAATCTACTCATTCGCTTAAAAACATTAAAAAGGTTATAATTTGACGCCTATGCAAAAATGCAGAAAAATTTTGGCCTTTCAAATGTGGTATTCAACTCTTTATTTCTGAGAAATGCTTCAAGTTGCGTTAACATTACTTTTCTAGAGATAATATATTTTCCCCACTAGATATTATACATGGGATTACAATAAATTTGTCTCCTATACACAATGAAGCAAGATCTAGTAATTTGTCTCTACGTAACTGAGGATAGATTAAAATACTCTTAATATGATCAAGCGTATCAAGACACTAATAATCAAGCCAACAAAAAATGATTACTAGCAAAAAACAAGTAAAACTGAAAACTTGTTTAGAGAGAGAAACTGAAGAAGTATCATCAGTATCATCCTCTTCTCACTGCACCCAGCTTTTATCACCATCTCATGGACAGCTGTCTTTGTCTGTTAGAGCTGCACCATCACAGATCTGTAAGCCTAGTATTATGAGGACATGCTACAATGGAATTAGTTATGATGGTTAGCTAGTTTGTTATGAGTTAGTTAGTTTGTTTAGAGTTAGTTTTAGATTAGATATTTTGTATAGTTTAGATACAGTATATAAACAAGTGTAAGCTACAAATTTGAAATAATGAAAATATGAGTTCAAAGAATTTCAATATGGTATCAGAGCTGTAAGCTCTCGTGAGCAAGATCCACAGTTCTTCAATGGTTGATACTGATGATACTTCTTCAACCCCTCTCAAGCTGATAGGGGAAGGAAACACTAACAGCTTGTCACGAAGGTAATGAAATCTAGAAGAAGAAAGAGGCTTGGTAAAAATATCAGCTACCTGATCCATGGTAGGAATATACTTAAGTTCAATCTGTTTGGCAACCACCTTTTCCCGAATAAAATGACAATTGATTTTGATATGTTTGGACCTAGAATGGAAAACAGGGTTGGAGGCTAATGCCATAGCAGATAAACTATCACACCAGAGTACAGGAATAGTAGAAGATGAAACACAGAAATCCTTAAGTAATTGTTGAATGCAAGTGAGCTCAGCTGTGGCATGAGCTAAGGCTCTATACTTAGCTTCAATGGATGATCTAGAAACAGTTGCTTGCGTTTTAGCTGACCATGAAATCAAGTTTGAGCCAAGATATACACAATAGCCAGAGGTTGATTTTCGATCAAGACTATCACTGGCCCAGTTAGAGTCAGAGAAGGCAGAAAGATCAAAAGGACTTGGTGTGAAAGAGAGACCATGATTCAGAGTCCCTTTTACATATCTAAGGAGCCTCTTAACAGCCTGAAAATGAGCATTGGTAGGAAGATGCATAAACTGAGAAGCTTGATTAACTGCATAGGAAAGATCAAGTCTGGGGATAGTCAAATATTGCAGTCCACCAACTAAACTTCTATATAGTGAGGACTGAGCAAAGGGCAGAGAATCAGCTGCAGAACACACAGCTTTAACAACCATAGGAGAAGAACAAGGTTTGCAGTATGTCATTCCTGCATTGTGCAATAATGCAGCAGCATATTTGGCTTGAGATAAGAAGTAACCATGCTCAGCAGACTGAACTGAAATGCCCAGAAAGTAAGACAAAGAACCGGTAGACACCCCATTTTGACCAGCCCTAAGACTTGGGCACTTTGCTTTGACCACCCTCACCAAAAAAATCAAATTGAAATTTTAATCCCAAACCTCACCTATTTTGGCCAAATTAGCTTATATCATATAGTTTATTACTTTGTAGTATTTTATAATTTTATATGTTTTTATATAATTTGATGTGTGTGAATATATTTTGAGGTGGTGTATTTTAGAAATAAAAAATAACAAAAACAAAACAAAAAAAAAAGAAAAATAGAAAATAAAATAAAATAAAAAAAAAAGAAGAAAATAGTGGGGTGGTTTTAAACAAAAGAAAAAAAAAAGAAAAAAGACAGACAGGTGGGGGAGAGCATTTTCAAAAAAGAGAAGTGAGTGGATGGGAGATGAGCTGTGGGGGAGAATAATGGACAAAAAAAGACAGACTCTAATCACCTACTCAACACATGCACTAGCTCTCTCTCTTCTCTCTCTAGGACATACCATACCAGACTCACTCTCTGCTATAACACACCCAGCATCTATAGATACATCTGGCTCTCTCTCTCGGCTTGGAGAGAGGAAGAGGAGAGACACCATACCCAACACACACTCATGATTCACACCATTCAACACACACGATTCATACCTCACTGATTCACAAACACACACCAAACCCATGCACCCAACACTCACACAACACACAACACTCACTCAGGCACACACGCATACAGCACACAACACACCACACGGCACACAGCACACAACACTCAATACGCACACACGCAGATTTTTTTTTAGGAGGGGGAGATGCTTCTTGATACACAAAAATGGCGAAGGTAACACTAGGGGTGGGCTGAAACTACTCTATCACAATCTCTCTCTCTAGCCGACTCGACCAACCCCTCTCTCTCGGCCATGCACACCCAGCCGCCCACATATCTCCTCTCTCTCTCTAGCACACTGATACACGATCTATACAGACACGTGTATATATGGGCTGTGTTTTGCTGGGTGGTGTGTGTGTATGGAGTGGTAGCTCAATCTCCTCCGAGAGGTTGATGTCGTGTGTGTATCAGGAGAGAGAGAGAGAGAGCTCTGTGTGTCGTGTGTCATGTCTGTGTGTTAGGTGAGTCAATCTGTGGTGAAGTTCCGAGTGTGTGTGCATGTGGTGTGCTCCATGTATGTGGTGTGTGAGTGTTGTGTATCAATGTATGTGTGAGAGTGTGTCTTGAATCTGTGTTATGTGTGTGTGTGATATGTGCTCTGTGTGTCGTGTGTGGTGAGTGTATGTATCTAGGTGCGTGTTTGGGTGTGTTGTATCAGTGTCCTCCCTTCAAAACCGTGTGTGTGCTCTGTTCTATGTGTGTGTTGTGGTAACAGACACACCATACATGCACTCTTTCCCTCCCTCTCTCTCCCACTTGGCAGAGACAGACGGTACACACTGCTATCACAGAAGAAAACCCACTCTCGAGCTCTCTCTCTCTAAAAAAGAGAAGACCACCAAACTGTCTTTTGGGGGGGGAGGTGCTCGGTTTTGGGCTGAAATTCAATTTGGGAGTAAAAGTTATTAAAGTTGCAAATGATGATGATGATAATGGAGCAGTGTGCGTCCGCCATCAAAAGCCGAGACAGCTTTCCTATGCCCTGTATGCACGAGGGTGCTCATTGAATGATGCTTATTGAATAAGAAGTAATCTGCTACTTGAGAGATGGTAAGCTGACTTCTTCACGCCAAACCCGAGTCAACAACGGCAGCTACGGAAGCTGCCCTTCTTCCACCACCGCCGCTGCCATCGTCCTCCGCCACATCGCTTGCGCCTTTGCCGAAAGCCGATTCTAGAACGGCGACGCTGTCGTCATCAAAGAGCAAGGTGGTGAACATGGGTCAGGATCAAGAGAAGCACGCAGCTCAAAAAGCTCATGAATGATATGGAAATGGAGGTTATAACTGTAATGATTGCAAATGATGTTCCAGATTGAGAGATTGCCGATTGTAGTTATTGATTCGGATGACGAAGTGATTCGGATGACGAAGAGATAAGAGGCCAGAAATCATCGTACCCATATCGAGAGCTTGTCTTGCCACAACCAGTGCATTCGAAGTTGGCGGAGAAAAAGCATGCAAAGAAGACCGGGACAAATCAAATTCAAGCAAATAAACTGGTGGGACCCTCCATTGAAGATGAATTTACATGGGCTGAGTGGTCGGGGGTTTTAAAACTTTTATTTTGATTTTGAGTGTTTTGTGAGGTTTTATTTTATTATTGTTCTCTCCTCTCTCCCTCATTCGGATATGCAATAATTCAAAGTGTTGTAATAATTCCCCCACCCCACTTCTTTCTATCCCATTCTTTAATCGCTTTCCCTAACTGTACATATGTATATATATCTGACATGCCATGCATATCCATACTTTACATTCATGTCTCGTGCATTAAGATTCGGCTACATTTACATGTGTGGATTTAATCAATTCTTCTGTGATTCTATGCGCTACCTCATGTTATCGAGATGATTCACATGTCATATCTTACAAGCCGAATCTTTAGCTACATCTCATGAGTGAATTGCATTAGGATTCTGTATATAAGATCATGCATATTTTACTAACTTTGTTTTGTAGTTGTTCGAGGGACGTCGGTCAATCTGTGAGTTTTTATAATTTAGCATCTCATTTGTGTGTGATTTTCTTATTATGTTTAGCATCCTACCATGTGGCTATTTGCTTAAGTGATAAACTGTATGAATGCCTGTGGATGAAAGCTTGTTGTTTGAATTCGAATAATTCAATAAATGTACGTTTTAAGCCCACTTTGTAGCGGCAAATTCACAAACTTTAAGCCCACTTTGTCAAGTGGCAAATTCAAACCCTTTTCGAAAAACAAACATGAAATTGAATTGTTCCAATTTGACCAAACTAGTCTATACTTGTATGCTTCACATAGTAAATTTTAGGATTTATTCAATAATCAGAACATGAACATATAAAGAAAATAAAAAGTCATATCATGGTTTAGTAGAGGCCGATCTTTTGATCGGGAGAGCGGAGGTGCTCATTATTGACCTTCCCCTCTCATACCTAAGGTTCCGAGCCAAGCATCCTTGGTTACGACGAACAGTGGCCTTGGCACCGAGTCATGCGTTTCCTAATTTCCCAAAATATTAGGTGGCGACTCTGAGATCTGATGACGCAGTCCATTTTTGACAAAATTGCAATAAAATGGATTTTCAATAAAAGTTGCCAAATCTGGACTCTCATCTACGTTTCACATTGCACTCGTGAGACTAGATCAAAGAGATCTCGGGGGTTCTAACTGTTTAACGCGTGCGGGTACCCCCCGGGCATGTTACAGTTTCTGGCGACTCCACTGGGGATTTATGAAACCTTGACTCGAACTCCATGATATGACTTTTATTTTCAATTATATGTTTATTGCATTGCATGCATTGGTGCACTTAAAGTTCCTGTGTTGCCCAGATACTGGTGGGAGCACAGGCATACTTTTTGTGACACTACACCTATCTCTACGTTACTTTGGAGGCCTTGTGTTATAATCTTTTGAGATCTGAAAGTTCTCAGACTTTGAAGAGAGGCTAATATTGACTCTTCTGAGTTCCTAAGATCTTCATTGGTTATGACCCAAAGGACTCTTTGGTAATGTCCCCTTGACTTTAACCCCTAGAGTAAAGCCAACCTTGTACATATAGTGAGCTATAGTACCTTTCAAATTAGAACATGATGCTTTCCCATTTCTAGGATGTATGATACCGTTTGTGTGAATAGTGAAACCCTAGATCATTTCAAGCTAGGACAGGATAACCCCACCCTCTTTAGGGGTGTTTGTTCTCTTTCCTGCTTTATGTGCAATGTATTGGATCTAATACAGGGATTCTCAAATTCGAATGAGTGGTTCAGGTTGTTCAGTTTAGCACCATTACTTAAAAAACAAAAAAAAAAATAACAAAAACATAAAATCAAAAATAATAATAATAAAAAAAATAAAAAAAATGCCGTTATCCCACAAAGTCGACCATCTCTGTGATTGGGGAGTGACCACCTGTTGATTGCACGGGCTTTATTTTGAATGTTGTCGATGGCCCACACTTTGGCTGGCAATTTGAGAATGGTTTTATTCTGAGTTCTGAATTGAGTATTGAGTCTAAGTTTGACTCCACCAAGTTTGTAGAGTTAGAGTCAGGCTCGAGTCAACCTAATGAGTCAGAGTCTTTGATTTCGATAGTGCTAACCTAGACATTTCTGTCCTGTAATATGTTGTCAAAAGTATGTTGCCATTTCTGAGTCATAGTCTCTTTTCAATAAACAGAAAAACAAAAAAACAAAATGCTATAGAGTCTGCCTACTTCTCTGTGCCTTAATTCATCGCATTGACCAAAGTTTTTCAAAACTTTTTCCAAAATTCTGATAAAAAACGAAGAGGAAAAATTTCCTCAGGATTTGCAAATTTTGATCAACTGAGAGGAAGAGAGGTGTGCTAAGCCTTTGATGAATAAAATCATTTTTGTTAATGTGGGTACTGAGAAGCATCCTGGCTTGGTCCAAATTGGTTCTATCTGATCTTCGTAAAAGTACGAGTGATTAGTCACTTTGTAAAAAGATTTCAAAAACTGTTTTTGCGTGGTCCTACGAAGACATGCCTGGAATTAATTATACAACATAGGATCCCTCTTGACTCGAGGTCCGACCTCCTTAGCTCCTTAGCTTTCAAACCGTGATTTGAAGTATTTCATGATCAATCAAAGTGTAAAGTTTGCGTAGCCAAATTGGAAATAGCTCTTGAACTGGAGGGCCATGATGTGATTCAAATGAAGACAGCCCTTAAACTAGGGGCAATAAAGGTCGAATATGATTCAAATGGAAACAGCCCATGAACTAGGGGCAATGATGTGATTCAAATGGGGGCAGCCCTTCAACTAAGGGCAATAAGGTCGAATGTGATCCAGATTGGAAATAGCCCTTGAACTAGGGGCCATGATGTGATTCAAATGGAGGCAGCCCTTCAACTAGGGGCAATAAGATCGAATGTGATTCAGATTTGAAACAGCCCTTGAACTAGGGGCAAAAGTGTGAGGCTTGCATAGCTGAAATGGAGGTAGCCCTTGAACTAGGGGCAATAAAGTAACACCCTTGAGAGGCTCGCTGGGTTGAAAACCCGGAAGGGCGACCCAGGCAAAAGTTAGAGCACAAAAAAAATAAAATAAAATAAAATAAAATAAATGAAAAGCTCGCAAGGTTGAAAACTCGAAAGGGCGGCTTTGGCAAAAGTTAGAGCGTAAAAGGAGAGTGTCAATACCCGAGTGAACCTTAGCCAAAACTATGTAAGGCCAGTGATTCAGATTGGAAGCAACCCTTGAACTAGGGGCAAGAAGGTCGAATGTGATTTAGATTTGAAGCAGCCCTTGAACTAGGGGCAAAAGGTTGGATATGATCAAAGAGTTAAAATTGAATCGTTTCCCAATGAAGACCGCCTAGAAAGGCCAAACCCAGAATTTGAGAGAATGAATTTATTATTGAAGGACAGTCGACTTCCTATCCACTACACTAGGGGCAAAATCAAACCCAAGTAGCCTAGTCCCTACATCATCATATCTCCTGGTCAAGTGTAGCAGTCATTATTATAGATTTTGATGGCCTAGAGATCTCACACCCAATCAACATGGACAAGCTAAACTGAAACCCTTGAGAGGCTCGCTGGGCGCAAAACCCGGAAGGACGATCCAGGCAAAAGTTAGAGCAGAAAAACAAAAAAAATAAAAGAAATGATGATGAAAAAAATGAAAATAAAAAAAATGATGAAAATGAAAAAAATGAAAAATGAAAAGCTAGCAAGGTTGAAAACCCGAAAGGGCGGCTTTGGCAAAAGTTAGAGCACAAAATGAGAGTGTCAATACCCGAGTGAACCTTAGCCGGAACTACGATGGCCTGATTCCTATCTTTGGGATACGTAGGTAGCTTCATCTTGAAGTTCGGCCCTAATAATTTTTCAACTCATTCATTTCGTCCATGTTTGATTGGTGTATCTTTAGTCGACTTGGTTGTCGTATCTACATTTTCTTGGTTTGTCTTCGGTCTGGTCGATTCAGTTGGTTCTATTAATTTTGGCTATGGTTCGGTTTGGCTCAGTTCGGTTCGATCCAGTTTCGCTCGGCTTCATTCGGTTCGGATCGGCTTGGTTCGGTTATCACCTTTGATTATCTAGTTTGGGACTATGCACCCCAATGGTTGATTCCATGTTAGTTGAGTAGTGGCCATTTGCAAAAATAGGTTTTGATTAATTTGAATGAAGCTGACTAATTTTTCTCGAAAATTGTTCCATTTTTGCAAAACTTGGACCATTCTTTGGATTTGAAAAGGGAAAATTTTCAGTGCTCACAGTTTAGCTTACATGATTTCAAAACAGAAAATGGAATAAGTGTGCTAATCTAACTCTCATGTTGATCAAAACATTTTTACAAAAAAAAAAAAAAAAATCAAGAGAAAAAAAAATCAAGACAATGAATTAGGGGCATAGTCGAGTCGAAGATTCTATCTTCTCCACCACTTGAGTCATGGGTTCGTCGGCCAACTTTTTGGTCGGCCCATTAGTTTCAATTTCAACCCATCATGACAAACTGCAGAATCGCTTAGGCTCAATGGTTGTGTTTCAGAGTCTTGTTGCTCTTTTTTAAGTTTCTTTCATACCAGTCAGTGTATATAAGTGTGTATTCATACCAGTCAGTGTATTCATACCAATCAGGGTATTCATACCAGTCAGTGTATATAAGTGTGTTTGGATTAATTTGCTTTGTTTTTTAGTTCGTTAGGTCATTTGTTGATTCAGATCAGTAAAGAGTCAATGTCTAATTCAGACTTCAAAAATTCAATCATTCTCAAATTCAATCAAACAAATTGTTTTCAAGCTCAAAGTGATATGCCAGTCATGCCAGTGATGAGCAAAAAAAAAAAGAAAAAAAGAAACTGATTTTATTGAAGTCAGGGGAGGACATCCCCGATTATAGAGACTCAAAAAAAAAAAAAACAAAAAACAACAACAAAAAGAGAGAGAGAGAGAGGAATCTTTTTCTTCTTTCTTCTCCGGCAGCAGCTCGGCGACGAAGATCACAACAGGCTTCATTTGCACACAGCTTCATTGCCTAACTTTTCCATCAGCTGCCTCGCTTCATCTTTACTCCTTCGAAGCTTTTGAAGACTCTGCCTCGGCCTTGGCAGAGCTTCCAAAGGAGATTATTCCTCGCCGGCCATCAAATTGGTTATGTAAAGAAACTCCAAATAGAGTCACGGAGGTTGTCAGTCGTTTCAGCTCTTTGTTCTGCTTTTTCAGCGCACTAATTTCTACTCGAGCATCTTTGTACATACGTTGAAGAAGGGAGAGTTGTGCATGCAACTGATGTACTTCACACATCCTGTTCTGCAGTCGACGGGACAAGTTGGAGACCGCAGTCACGGTCTCCACACATGACCTCAGTGTATACGAGTTTGCTTCGATGTCAGACTGTGCCGCCATGATTTGTTCAACTGACATCGCTGGAAAGTTGAAAACAGGAGAAGGAGGAGGAGCCCGTGGTTGAGGTTCAGGGGAGTCAGAATTGGTCATCTCTATCGTAGACTCGTTCAGGTCTGGAAAAAGAGTGAGAGAACCATGTGAAGAGGCCATGGCAGAGAAGAGTAATGCAAAAGAAAGAGGTTGCAGAGTGGTGGCAGAGAAAGTTTGCAGACTTTTGCTCTGCCTCTCTCTTTCGCAGGCCTCAACTTAAGAAGATGATGAAGCCAAAGAAGAAGACAAAGAGGGAGGAAGGCTCGAGACGATCATTGACAATCGGGGCAGGATTGGATAGCCTGTCGATCAAGCGCCGTGATTGTTGAAATCGTGCGCCAGACACGACGCTCGAAGAAGATGAAGGAAGAGAGAGTGAGACAAAAATAGAGAGGCGGGAGAGTTGTATATAATATATATGTATATGTATTGTATATCTATGTATTATATATATTTGTTTGAACATTTGGGTCACAGGTGTGGCTTGGGTTCAGTGGTTTGGCCCAGTGATTGAAGAGTGAAAGCCTAAGCCCGAGGTCAGGGGTTCGAACCCTACATTGAGTGTTTCTTTTGTTTTGTTTTCGTTTTATGTATAAATATATGTCTTATATATATATATATATATATATTTGTTTGAACATTTGGGTCACAGGTGTGGCTTGGGTTCAATGGTTTGGCCCAGTGGTTGAAGAGTGAGAGGCTGAGCCTGAGGTAAGGGGTTCAAACCCCACATCGAATATTTCTTTGTTTTTGCTTTGATTTTGTGTATATATATTTGTTTGCATATCTTGTCACAAGAGTGGCGTGGTTCAGTGGTCGAGGACTCGAAGACCAGGCCTAAGGTCAGGGGTTCGAAACCCCATATCCCCACATCCATGCATTTTGTGTTTTTCCTTTCTTTTTGCGTGTTTTGCGTACGTGTGCTGACGTCAGCAAACGGAATATGCCTTCTCAGTAACGGCATCTTCCCGCTGACGGTTGCAAACGGAATATTCTATGTCTGTGTATATATCCATATATATTTGTGTATATGTCCGTATATGTCTGTGTCATATATACGTGTATATATACTATATATGTCTATGTCTGTGTATAGGTCTGTTATTTGTCTGTGTATATTGCCGTATTCGTATGTATTTTGTTTGTACATGGTATATGTATACGGTATTTGGTTCGAACATACAATTCCTTCTTTCATTCTGTGCATCTATCGCACAATAATCTCACTTCGTGCACCTACCACACAAATTTCAATTTCAATTCCATCGCATTATCTTGTGCATACCAATTTTAATCGCGCTATCTTGCGCATCGCACTATCTTGTGCGTCAATTTACTCGCGCTATCTTGCGCATCGCATTATCTTGTGCGTCAATTTACTCGCGCTATCTTGCGCATCGCACTGTCTTGTGCGTCAATTCACTCGCGCTATCTTGCGCATCGCACTGTCTTGTGTATTTAAATTCAACCGCCCTGCTTTGGGCACCGCACTGCTTTGTGCATCAAATTCAACCGCCCTGCTTTGGGCACCGCACTGCTTCGTGCATCAAATTCAACCGCCCTGCTTTGGGCACCACACTGTTTCGTGCATCAAATTCAACCGCCCTGCTTTGGGCACCGCACTGCTTCGTGCATCAAATTCAACCGCCCTGCTTTGGGCACCGCACTGCTTCGTGCATCAAATTCAACCGCCCTGCTTTGGGCACCGCACTGCTTTGTGCATCAAATTCAACCGCCCTGCTTTGGGCACCACACTACTTTGTGCATCAAATTCAACCGCCCTGCTTTGGGCATCGCACTGCTTTGTGCATTAATTTCAATCGCCCTACTTTGGGTACCGCACTGCTTTGTGCATCAATTTCAATCGCGCTACCTTGCGCATCGCACTATCTTGTACACTCTCCCGGTCTAGGAGACCTTAAATCCTACGGGGTCTAGGAGACCTTAAATCCTCTAAAGGTGCAATTCCTTTGGTGTTTGTCGTGCCCGAACGACTTCAGGCGGTCTGGTCTAGCCACCTGCCTATGTTTGCAATGAGTTCCTAGGAGACCAACTGCGACGGTGGAAATTAGAGTTCAAATGGCCGAGGCCTAGAACGCAAAGGTTTGGAATTTCCAAGACTAAAGTCTGGTTTAAATACCTAGGGGTGTATCCCCGGCTTGAAATCTGTATGGCAGCCCCATAGGTTGAGGTAGCGTGTATGCGCCTCAATTCTGGATACTGAACCAACCTAGTCTGTCACCCCGTTGGAGAATAGGGAAAGTTATGAATATGATCAGGAAGAAAAGCGGTATCGGCGGCTTCTACATGTAGAGGTTACCCCTTGTCATTCTACCATACCTTCTTCCACTTGCGTGAGACGCGTTTGGATTTCGAATCCACCTTTACTCCTTTCATGTGAAACGTGTTAGGATGTGACGTTTAATTGGTTAAAACCTTCCCCCTCTCCGTATAAAATACGGTTAGGTACGCATGTTGGTTATACCATTGTCATTTTCTCTGGTTAAAACCTTCCCTCTCTCCGTATAAAATACGTTGAGATACGCCTGTTGGTTACACCATTGTCATTTTCTACTTGGTTAAAACCTTCCCCCTCTCCGTATAAAATACGGTTAGGTACGCCTGTTGGTTACACCATTATTGTTCTCCTTGGTTAAAACCTTCCCTCTCTCCATATGAAATACGTTGAGATATGCCTGTTGGTTACACCATTGTCTTTCTCCTTGGTTAAAACATTCCCTCTCTCCGTATGAAATACGTTGAGATATGCATGTTGGTTACACCATTGTCATTCTCCTTGGTTAAAACCTTCCCTCTCTCCGTATGAAATACGTTGAGATATGCCTGTTGGTTACATCATTGTCATTCTCCTCGGTTAAAACCTTCCCTCTCTCCATATGAAATACGTTGAGATATGCCTGTTGGTTGTACCGTCATTCCTCCTATCGCGTGAAACGCGTTGGGATTGCAAGTTTACTCGGTTAAAAACATCAGGTGCATCTGTTGTTTACACCATCTTTCCTCCTTTTCGCGTGACACGTGTTAGGATGTTGATTTCCCTTGGTTGAGGTCTTCCCTCTCTTGCATGATCATAAGTTTTTCAAAAATAATTGGCTTCGCGAAGCGTGTAAGTCCAACCTTCAAACTGCATTTTGAGCATGTCACTTGCATTCTGCCCCTGAACTACACTGGTTTGATTCCTTGCAAAGGGATACGTAGACAACCTTCGGGTTCAACCACTTGCATTGCATCTTGTTTGTTTGCCCAAGTCTTACGGCCTTGTCAAAAGGGTCGTCTTTGGGCTTTGACATTCACTCACGTCATGAAATGACTTTGAGCTCTGTCAAAGAGAGGCAACTGTAGACACCCCATTTTGACCAGCCCTAAGACTTGGGCACTTTGTTTTGACCACCCTCACCAAAAAAATCAAATTGAAATTTTAATCCCAAACCTCACCTATTTTGGCCAAATTAGCTTACATCATATAATTTATTACTTTGTAGTATTTTATAATTTTATATGTTTTTATATAATTTGATGTGTGTGAATATATTTTGAGGTGGTGTATTTTAGAAATAAAAAATAACAAAAACAAAACAAAAAAAAGAAAAATAGAAAATAAAATTAAAAAAAAAAGAAAAAGAAGAAAATAGTGGGGCGGTTTTAAACAAAAGAAAAAAAAAGAAAAAAGACAGACAGGTGGGGGAGAGCATTTTCAAAAAAGAGAAGTGAGTGGGTGGGAGATGAGCTGTGGAGGAGAATAATGGACAAAAAAAGACAGACTCTAATCACCTACTCAACACATGCACTAGCTCTCTCTCTTCTCTCTGTAGGACATACCATACCAGACTCACTCTCTGCTATAACACACCCAGCATCTATACATACATCTGGCTCTCTCTCTCGGCTTGGAGAGAGGAAGAGGAGAGACACCATACCCAACACACACTAATGATTCACACCATTCAACACACATGATTCACACCTCACTGATTCACAAACACATACCAAACCCATGCACCCAACACTCACACAGCACACAACACTCACTCAGGCACACATGCATACAGCACACAACACACCACACGGCACATAGCACACAACACTCAATACGCACACACGCAGACTTTTTTTTAGGAGGGGGAGATGCTTCTTGATACACAAAAATGGCGAAGGTAACACTAGGGGTGGGCTGAAACTACTCTATCACAATCTCTCTCTCTAGCCGACTCGACCAACCCCTCTCTCTCGGCCATGCACACCCAGCCACCCACATATCTCCTCTCTCTCTAGCACACTGATACATGATCTATACAGACACGTGTGTATATGGGCTGTGTTTTGCTGGGTGGTGTGTGTGTATGGAGTGGTAGCTCAATCCCCTCCGAGAGGTTGATGTCGTGTGTGTATCAGGAGAGAGAGAGAGAGAGAGAGAGCTCTGTGTGTCATGTGTCATGTCTGTGTGTTAGGTGAGTCAATCTGTGGTGAAGTTCCGAGTGTGTGTGCATGTGGTGTGCTCCATGTCTGTGGTGTGTGAGTGTTGTGTATCAATGTATGTGTGAGAGTGTGTCTTGAATCTGTGTTATGTGTGTGTGTGATATGTGCTCTGTGTGTCGTGTGTGGTGAGTGTGTGTATCTAGGTGCGTGTTTGGGTGTGTTGTATCAGTGTCCTCCCTTCAAAACCGTGTGTGTGCTCTGTTCTATGTGTGTGTTGTGGTAACAGACACACATACATGCACCCTTTCCCTCCCTCTCTCTCCCACTTGGCAGAGACAGACGGTACACACTGCTATCACAAAAGAAAACCCACTCTCGAGCTCTCTCTCTCTAAAAAAGAGAAGACCACCAAACTGTCTTTGGGGGGGGAGGTGCTCGGTTTTGGGCTGAAATTCAATTTGGGAGTAAAAGTTATTAAAGTTGCAAATGATGATGATGATAATGGAGCAGTGTGCGTCTGCCATCAAAAGCCGAGACAGCTTTCCTATGCCCTGTATGCACGAGGGTGCTCATTGAATGATGCTTATTGAATAAGAAGTAATCTGCTACTTGAGAGATGGTAAGCTGACTTCTTCACGCCAAACCCGAGTCAACAACGGCAGCTATGGAAGCTGCCCTTCTTCCACCACCGCCGCTGCCATCGTCCTCCGCCACATCGCTTGCGCCTTCGCCGAAAGCCGATTCCAGAACGGCGACGCTGTCGTCATCAAAGAGCAAGGTGGTGAACATGGGTCAGGATCAAGAGAAGCACGCAGCTGAAGAAGCTCATGAATGATATGGAAATGGAGGTTATAACTGTAATGATTGCAAATGATGTTCCAGATTGAGAGATTGCCGATTGTAGTTATTGATTCGGATGACGAAGTGATTCGGATGACGAAGAGATAGGAGGCCAGAAATCATCGTACCCATATCGAGAGCTTGTCTTGCCACAACCAGTGCATTCGAAGTTGGCGGAGAAAAAGCATGCAAAGAAGACCGGGACAAATCAAATTCAAGCAAATAAACTGGTGGGACCCTCCATTGAAGATGAATTTACATGGGCTGAGTGGTCGGGGGTTTTAAAACTTTTATTTTGATTTTGAGTGTTTTGTGAGGTTTTATTTTATTATTATTCTCTCCTCTCTCCCTCATTCGAATATGCAATAATTCAAAGTGTTGTAATAATTCCCACACCCCACTTCTTTCTATCCCATTCTTTAATCGCTTTCCCTAACTGTACATATGTATATATATCTGACATGCCATGCATATCCATACTTTACATTCATGTCTCGTGCATTAAGATTCGGCTACATTTACATGTGTGGATTTAATCAATTCTTCTGTGATTCTATGCGCTACCTCATGTTATCGAGATGATTCACATGTCATATCTTACAAGCCGAATCTTTAGCTGCATCTCATGAGTGAATTGCATTAGGATTCTGTATATAAGATCATGCATATTTTACTAACTTTGTTTTGTAGTTGTTCGAGGGACGTCGGTCAATCTGTGAGTTTTTATACTTTAGCATCTCATTTGTGTGTGATTTTCTTATTATGTTTAGCATCCTACCATGTGGCTATTTGCTTAAGTGATAAACTGTATGAATGCCTGTGGATGAAAGCTTGTTGTTTGAATTCGAATAATTCAATAAATGTACGTTTTAAGCCCACTTTGTAGCGGCAAATTCACAAACTTTAAGCCCACTTTGTCAAGTGGCAAATTCAAACCCTTTTCGAAAAACAAATATGAAATTGAATTGTTCCAATTTGACCAAACTAGTCTATACTTGTATGCTTCACATAGTAAATTTTAGGATTTATTCAATAATCAGAACATGAACATATAAAGAAAATAAAAAGTCATATCATGGTTTAGTAGAGGCCGATCTTTTGATCGGGAGAGCGGAGGTGCTCATTATTGACCTTCCCCTCTCATACCTAAGGTTCCGAGCCAAGCATCCTTGGTTACGACGAACAGTGGCCTTGGCACCGAGTCATGCGTTTCCTAATTTCCCAAAATATTAGGTGGCGACTCTGAGATCTGATGACGCAGTCCATTTTTGACAAAATTGCAATAAAATGGATTTCAATAAAAGTTGCCAAATCTGGACTCTCATCTACGTTTCACATTGCACTCGTGAGACTAGATCAAAGAGATCTTGGGGGTCCGAACTGTTTAACGCGCACGGGTACCCCCCGGGCTTGTTACAGAACCAAGGTCTTTCGTGGAAAATGCCTTGTGCATGTGTTGAAGAAGCAGAGCAATGAAAGCAGAATCATTACCAGTTAGCAAAATGTCATCAACATACACCAATAGCAGAGTGAGACTAGTAAAAGTTTTTCTGATAAAAAGAGAGGCATCAGACAGACTGTTTGTGAATCCTTGAGAAAGCAAGAAAGCAGAAAAAGTGGAGTCCCAAGCCTTAGGAGCTTGCTTGAGACCATACAAGGCCTTCTTGAGTTTGCAAACATGAGAAGAAGACTATTCAAACCCTGGAGGCTGCAGCATATAGACTTCTTCTTGAAGAGTACCATGAAGAAATGCATTCGAAATATCAAGCTGTTTGATAGACCATTGAGATTGAAGAGCAACACTTAAGAAGATTCGAATTGTGGGTTGTTGTGACAACCCTCACTACTATTTACTGATAACACCACTGATTAGTGCTAATCTATGATTAAGCATGTTAATTGACTGATTGACTAAAATTCTGAACGGATTGATTGAGTGTATTAGTTTAATTTCGTGTCTATCTGTTTGACTGCTAAATTATCTGTTCATGTTTTGTGTTTTAAACTGTAAGTTGAAGGCCTTATCGGCGGCCGAATCTGAAATTGATTAGTGTTTTATGCTAATTAGAATTAATGTGATTTTATGATATATTTAATTCAAATGTGTTTTGGTATGATTAAATTAGATTAAATATTGATAAATTATAAGAGTTGGACTTATTTTCACATTTGCCACCTAGTGGACTTATCTAGGCAACCCCTCTCCACTTCATACATGTTGATACAACATTTCTTCAGCCCATTTCCTTGACAAAACCGACTAGGAAGAGAGAATTAGAGAGAAGGAAGTAACTTCAACAAAATTGGCTTGGAGGCTTAGGAAAATTGAAGAATTCTTTGCATATTGAGCTTCTACACTTGAAATTGAGGACCTAAGGTAGGATATTCATCATTTAATTTGTGAATCCAAGTTCTTTCTTGCATGGTTCATGGAAGTCTAGTGATTTAAGTCTAGAATTGGCTTATTGTGTTGAATTATGAGTTAATCCATGCATGCATGTACATATTGTGAAGTTTTGAGGTTGTAATTCATAGATTCCTCACATGCATGTCCATATCTTGAGTATAGTCCATGAATTCATCTTGTTTTTGAGGCAATTGAGCTCATTTGAGCAAGTAATCGAAGCTTTGAATTTGATTGAACACATGCATGTTACATTTGAAGTTGTTCTTGAAATTGGGTTTAATTTACTCACCTTTGGGCCTTGATTTTACAAATTGAGCTTTGAATCATGTTATATTATGAGTTTTAAAGTGTTTTCCAAAAAATTAGCCCAAAAGGATCGAATTTGGTGCATTAAAAGTTGATTTTGAGCTTGAGGTTCAAATTTGGAATTTCCAGATTTTGGACCCACGCTCGAGCGTGAAATGCGTGTATCCAGTACTTTGCATGAGTTTACAGTCCGCTTAAGCGAGAGAGTTCACGCTCGAGCGAGGACTTGTGTCTCACGCTCGAGCGGGGGTCGAGCGCCCGTCGAGCGTGAATTTTGAGCATCCAGTATTTTTACTGTAGCTTGCAGTCCGCTCGAGCGACGGAATTCACACTCGAGTGGAGGTCCTTTGTCTGAATGTCTGCTCGAGCGTAGAAAGCCACGCTCGAGCGAGACCCTTGTTTTCTGAAAATTTTGAAAAGTGTTTATAAGTACATCTTTGCATCCTCTTTCCATCCTAGGCATTCCTAGGGCATGTTTAAGGCATCTTAAGGAGGATATTGATGTAGAACCACACCGAGTCTAAGTAGGAACTAAGTCTTCGATTCCCAAGTATGTGACTTAGTGTGTGTGTGTTCATCCTGTAACTGTGTAGGGTTGGCATCCGAGGACGCGCGCTAGCTTATCTGTAGCCCAGAACTCTGTGAGTAACAATGTTGTAAAGATATGTTCAATTGAGATTACTTTCTGAACGAATGACTGAACTGCTTTATGAAATAACACTGTTTACTGAATGAATGCTTGTCCTATTTGCGAACTGTATTCGTGGCGTCCATAGCAATTGATTGTTACTGTACTGTACTGCTACTGTCATAGAGATCTCTGTCGGTTCCCATGTTGGAACCACTACTGTTTACTGATATGATGGCTATCAACTGACTGTTCGGTCTGCTAAGACCTACTGTATTGTTTTGTTATTGGATGTACCACATATGACTATTATAGTTTCTGAATGACTGTTATGGCACGAAATATGAGCCACAAACTGAATGACTGATATACTGATAATTGACTGTTTTCAATGCTGAAAGGACATTCATTCTTAACCTCTTTACGCATATGTTATTCACTGGGCTTTAGCTCACTGCTCATATATATATATATATAGGTGTACAGGCACCGGACCGTTGCTAGGAGCGTCGGGCTAAGCTCCCGTTTTGTCAAAGCCAACTACCATGCCTCACTTCGAGGTTCCAAGTCCTTCATGCTAGGGCTGCTTAGGGGTATTTTAGATTTCCCCCTTTTTGCATCTGTTTTTGTAATACTGTATAGACTGTACCTGTACTGTACTGTACTGTTATGATGGGGACTTGGTCCCTAACCTGAATGCCTGTAAATGATGCATGTATATACTGTTTTGTTCTGAATGTGAATATGTTAAGAAAAGTCTTTTTGCATAAAAATTGTCACAGCTCATTGGACATCTTCTTCTAATTACTGTTTTGGCTTCCGCCAGCCCCTGTACTCTGTATTACTGTTTTACTGTTAAGTAGGCCTTCGGTAATCTCGGATTACTGGCCGGTTACGGTGCTAAACCCATAGGGGCAGGTTTGGGTCGTGACAGTTGTTTAGCCACGGGACTAAAAGTCTCATGAAAATCAATTCCCTCTTGTTGCAAAAATCCCTTGGCCACCAATCAAGCTTTATAATGAGCAATGGAACCATTTGAATCTCTTTTAATGTGAAAAACCCATTTGCACCCAATGGCAATTTTATGAGAAGGAAGATTAACAAGGTCCCAAGTGCCTTGTTGTTGAAGAGCTTGATATTCCTCCTTCATGGCTTGAAACCACACAAGAGATTGAAGAGCAGCTTAAACAGATGTAGGTTCAGTTTCAAGAAGAGAAACTTTAGTAGAAAAACACTGAGGAAGTTTATGTTTAGATCTAGTAATCATGGGATGTATGTTAGATACAGAAGAAGGAAGAGAAGGAGGAGGCAAATCAATAGAAATAGAGGAAATAGGAATAAGCTGAGGAAGAGGAGGAGAAGTAGGTGCAGGAAAAGAAGAAGAAGGCTCAGAAATTGAAGAGGGCTCAGAAGGAGCAGTAGATAAACCAGAGGAAGAAGGAGACTGAGCAGGAAGCATAGATGAGGAACTGAGGGAAGAAGGCCAGAAAAAGGATGTAAGAGCAGACAAATCTGAAGATGAAGAAGAGGAAACTGAGGACTGCTGCTGAGAGAAAGGAATGCATGATTCATTAAAAATTACATGCCTAGAAATGTAGATTTTTCCAGAAAGAGGCTCAAGACATCTATAACCCTTAATAGTAGGATGGTATCCTAAGAAAACACAAGACATGGATTTTGGTGCCAGCTTGTGAAGAGCATAAGGCTTTAACCAAGGGAAACACTGACAACCAAACACTTTGAAAAGAGAAAAATAAGGAATGATATGAAACAACATTTCAAAAGGAGTCTTGTGATGTAAAACACTAGAAGGCTTTCTGTTAATGAGAAATGTGGCTGTGGCAATAGCATCAAACCAAAAATGAATTGGAACAAAGGAGTGATAAAGCAATGTGATGGCAGTTTCAATAATATGTCTGTGTTTGCGTTCAGCTATGCCATTTTGAGCCTGAGTATAGGGACAACTACTTTGATGAACAATGCCATGAGAAGACAACAAAGTATCAACTCTTTTGTTCACAAATTCAGTGCCACAATCAGTCCTAAGTATTTTAAGAGAAGTCTGAAATTGAGTGTCAATATATGCTTTGAATACAAGCAATTTATCATACACCTCACTCTTGTAATTCAAAGGATACACCCAAGTAAATCTACTGTAATCATCCACAAACAAAACATAGAAATGAAATGGAGCATTATCTACTATAAAGGGATCCCATACATCACTATGAACTAAGGCAAAAGGACAATTGACAAAAGCATTAGACAATGTGAAAGGAAGTCTATGAGATTTAGACACATTACAATCAAGGCAAGACAAGGCCTTATTTAAAGACAATTTATTTGGTAAAAAAACCAGCCAGATGCTGAAGCTTTAAAAAAGATGGATGACCTAATCTTTGATGCCAAAGCAAATCAGACACAGGTGTTGGAGTGCTATCAAACACAGGAGCTGTAGTGCTAGACTAAAAAACTTGAGAAGAAGAGAATTGCTCAGATGAAGGAAGGAACTGGTAGAGACCATTGATAATAACACCTCTATGCAGAATCTTGTTCGTGCATTTGTCCTGAATGACAAAAGTGTTAGCATCAAAAATAACAAGACAATTGAGGTCTTTGGTAAGTTGATGCATAGATAAAAGATTTGAAGAAATGGAAGGAACATGAAGAAGATTTGAGAGATGAAAAGAATAATGTGGAGTAGGCAAGATACCTTTACCTATATGACTGATTTGTAAGGAAGAACCATTACCAACTTGAACCTGATCCTGACCTTGATAAGGCTGAAATTGTTGAAGATTAGTCAAGTCATTTGTCAGATGATTGGTGGCAGCAGAGTCAACATACCAAGGAGGTATGGGAGGATCAGAAGAAGACTGAGGTACTGAAGCAGCATAGGACTGAGGGACTGAAGCAGCATAAGCCTTTGACTGAGACAGAGAGGACTGAGAGGAGGTGCTGCCAGAAAAAGGCTGAAAAGTAGGATCCAGTCGATGCCAGCAGTCAAAAGCATTATGATTCCAACCTCCACAAATCTGACATCCAGAGTTAGAAGAAAAAATTCCTTTGGATCTATTATTATTGTATCTATTATTAGATCTGCCTCCTCGAAAATTATTATATCTACCACCTCTGAAACCACAATATGAACCTCTGCCTTTTGCAGAGTGAAAACCTCTATTGACAAAATTTGAAGAATCATAACTTGATGAAGATCTTCGTGAGGCAGAGTAGGCAACATTAAGATCAGTGCCAGTAGACTGTTTAAGTTTTTGTTCCATATGAATGGACTCTGAACATAACAAGGAACACAAATGTTCTATTTTGACAGGCTCAGATCAAGTACGAATAGAAGTTTTGAAAGTGTCATATTCCTCTGGTAAACCATTCAAAGTTAGAAAAACCAGATCTTCATCATCAACTTTTGTAGAAGCTAAAGCCAGCTGAGCTGCAAGATCTTTGATTTGAGATAGATATACCTCCATTGAAGATGATTTCTTACGAAGAGTTTGAAGTTTGGTTTTTAGTTGATGGATATGAGAGCGTGAAACTGAAGTGAACTGCTTCTCTAAGAATTGCCATACCTGATCACTGTGAGTCATATGAAGAACAGAGGAATAAATGGTAGTAATCTCAATTGTGCATCAATCAATTGCCATTGCACATAACTTGGATTTGAAACAGTTTTTCCAGATGCATCAACGAGTTCTGGAGATGGACATGGATGAGATCCATTAACATGATCAAGAAATCCAGATGCTCTAAGCACATTTGTCATCTGCGATTTCCATATAAGGAAATTGTTTGATTCGAGCTTCACTATAATGAGAGAGTTGAAATTTGAAATCAATAAACTGAGATTTGGTGGTAAAGAAGAATCAGCCATTGGCTAATATTTTCACTAAGCCTCTTTCTCCTTCCAGATTTCATTACCTTCGTGACAAGCTGTTAGTGTTTCCTTCCCCTATCAGCTTGAGGGGGGCTAAAGAAGTATCATCAGTATCATCCTCTTCTCATTACACCCAGCTTTCATCACCATCTCATGGACAGCTATCTTTGTCTGTTAGAGCTGCACCATCACAGATCTGTAAGCCTAGTATTCTGAGGACATGCTACAATGGAATTAGTTGTGGTGGTTAGCTAGTTTGTAATGAGTTAGTTAGTTAGTTTAGAGTTAGTTTTAGATTAGATATTTTGTATAGTTTAGATACAGTATATAAACAAGTGTAAGCTACAGATTTGAAATAATGAAAATATGAGTTCAAAGAATTTCAATAGAAACGCTCAATCACACCTTATCAGCTCAAATTCATATATGGTGATTAGATCAAAATTTGTATGGTGCGGATCTGATGACCTCACACCAAATGAGTGTAATGATTAATCAAGTGTACTAATTGTTTTGCCCACTATTGTGCCATGCCACTGTGACGATTCTGACCGTCTTCCATGTTACCTTTACATTATAATTGGGTAAGAAATTTGGAAAGGAAAAGTGAAAAGATAGATAAAATGTGAATAAAATATACTTACATTTCACCTAATTTCACACATATTTTCCTTTTTCATTTCCAAATCCCTTCCCAAATACCCTAACCAAACACAACGTTATCATCCTAGACTGGTTTATGTCACATCATCTTTACATAAGTTTCAATAGCAAATTAGAAAGTGCAAAAAGCACTACAATTGCACCCCACAGTGAACTACTCACGCCACACATGCACACAGTGCAATGCACCATCCTTATGGCATGCACAATAACATTTTTCTCTAGTAATTCATATTCAAATGAATATTTCATATAGCTTCATGTTTTACTTTCTTTCTAATGTGACAGATATACTTACATATTGTACCCTTGTAATTACATTCAAATTACTCTCATATGTTGTTTCTATGTTTAAAGGTAAAAGTTGAAAGGTGAAACGTGCAATTTAATTTTTTTTCCCCTTCCATAATGCGCAAGTAGTGCTTATGTGGTCTTGACAAGGAGTTCAAATAAATTAAGTTCTCTCTCTTTCTACAACCAAAAATAAACCACATCGAATAATCGATTGTTTTGATATTGAGTAGAACTCAATTTTAGAAGTTAGCTTGTGAAATAAGAGGGTCTTTGTCACTTATACTGTCATGATCCCAACCCGCCCCTAGAGGTTAAGGTGATAACCGGCCAATAATCATAGATCACCTACAGCCTAACTTGACAGAATACAAAATATTTAATATATTGGGGCCTAAAGCGGAAGCAATCAAACATTAATATAGTCCATTGAGCAATGCATAAATGACATATAAATAAAACCCGCACAACTTTCATAAGATGACTTAATAATTACATTACGTGGGTGTTTGGGAAGTGGGTTTTTTTGTAGGTTTTTTTAGTTGTAGGATATTATTGGAGAAAATTTTTTTTGTGTTTGGGAAGATAGTTGAATTTTTTTATGGTTGGATGTGATGTTTGTGAGAGAAAAAGTGAAATGATTATGGGGTTTGATGTGATATTTTGTTTGGATTAGTTTTTTTTGGTTTTGTAACTAATTTGTCTTTTAGTGAAAAAAATCAAAAAACAAAAAAAAAACAAAAAACTTCTTTCCCAAACACCCCCTAAGTTCAACATCAAATACTTAGTTACATCCACAAGTTCATATAGATAACTTAATAAAACTTGAAAAAACCAAAAACAAAAACAAAGACAAAGACAAAGACTCAGAGGTGCATCCTTGATGGCTTCTCAAAAGGGTAGACTCGGAGCAAACTCTATGACTGATCTCCAAATTGCTCACCTAAGGGAAGGGGATAAGCTAAAACTCAATGTGTAATATTAAAGTAAAGTGGTTAAATGAATGGAGTCCAAACATAATCTTAGAAAACATATATCTTATTTTCAAAGCATATCCTTATCATAAACGAATTCCATTCTCAAAACATAATGCGTGGTATGTCTAATAGAGCAAAACAAATGACCATGAGGTCGGCAAAACGAAATGAACAACCGCATAGGTTGGCAAAGTAGATATCTCTGATAATCGAAGGGCCATGGCACATATACATCCCCCAATGGCTGAGACTTACTAAAAGATGTCACGAATACATTTAACAAAAGGGACATTCATTCATTATTCAAAATATGAATTTCATAAAATATCATTCTCAAAGATTTTAATAAAATACATTTACAAACATAACTTTACAAATATATTACTCACAATGGGCTTGTCTTCGATAATCCTCTACGAAAGTACGACCTACATATACACATATAAACATTGATAACATATAACTATCAATCGAATTCTTACTATTCGTTTCTTATGTTGGTTTCTAGCTTAATTAACTATTAATGTGGCTTAATCATGCCTAAAGATGTTTAGAAAAAAGAGTTAGGAAAGAAAATATGATCAAAAGATAGTTTTTCAAAACATGCTGAAATAGGATAGTCCGTTTGAGCAGTCTCTTCACCGCTCGAGCAGTGAATGTAGGGTCAAAGTACTTTTGGTCTGCAAAACAAAATGGTAGATGTCTTTAGTCTTGGCTCAAGGGATAGATTGATCGCTCGAGCAGTTAGTCTTTGCAAAACAAGTTCTAGTTGATTCGATTGTTCGCTCGAGTGGTAACAAGATCGCTCGAGCAGTCTATGCGAACTCTGGTTTCTGTTTCAATGGGTTTCAAAACAAAATTTCAAACTAAGGCTCATGCATGGCTTGTCCAAAGACATATAAATATGCTAGAAATCATAAATACATGATGAATTTTCAAATCATTTACTCAAAAACTTCTTTAATTTGCCAAAACATGAGTCAAAACTCCATGCATGATATGTTTTCAAATTCTTTTTCCTTTGATGTTCAAAACATGAAATTGAAAGTATAACTCCATGAATTTTCTGAAAATTGACAAATGATAAATCCTCATGCATGCAAATATGAACTCAATTTTAAGCAAGATAACAAGAATTCACACCCAAAATGATCAAATTCCTAAATTAACTTCCAATTCATGATTCTAGCTTAAATTCATCATCATAATCTTATATTCATGCAAATTACAAGCAATTGACTCTAATTCTTTCTTAATTCATGATGTATAAAGAATTAACTACAAGATTAAAGTTTAATTCTTACCTAAAGTCTTGAATTCTTAAGCTACTTGATGAAGTTGAGCCTATCTTCTTCTTCTTCTCAATTTCCTCTTCAATTTCTTGAACTCCCTCTCTGTACCTCTAAACTCTTAGCAAAAGATGAATAATATGAGCTTAACGCCTTTCTTCTTAACTTATATATAAATAGAATTAGATTAAAATTAGCTTAAGGCTTAATCTTGTATGAACTTAATTAAACACTACTTAATCCTAATTAATTATGACTAGCACTTAATTTAATTAATCTAATTAATCATTATCTAATCTTAATTGAATCAATCTTAATTAATACTAATCTCATTTTAATTTTTAGTTGAATTCTTATTAGGTTGTACACATTAGAATGGTTCAATTTAAAATCCCCCAACAATTATATAACACATGAATCACATACACACAAATTACAATTAAAATTAAAATTCCTGCAATTAAATGAGTGCAAAATGATATGTAAGGTGCGGTTATCACATATGCACTCCATGTTCCCATTATATTGAAGTGATGTGAAACTTTGCTTTACACCGCCTAGTTTGCAAGGCTAAAGACATGCACCCAATCTATCCATATGACACAATCTTGGATATTACTCAATCTAAAAAATTAGTTTGTCGTATCATGTTAAATCACTAATTGTCTCAAAGGCACTAATTGTTTAAGAATTAGGCCCAACAATGTATATGAAATTGCTGACATCATATTTTATTTTCCTATCGATTGTGGCTTGTCTAAATAAGTCAAATCCAGTCTTGTTAATGGTGGCTTGTTGACTATGGTCTGTCAATTCAGACCATACCATCTTTTAAGAGTAACTATGGCCACATTTATTTATTTATTATCATTATTTATTATTATTATTATTATTATTATTATTATTATTATTATTATTATTATTATTATTATTATACAGTGTGTTGGTGTTTGTACAGGAAGTTGGTGGTTACAAATTGAAGTGGTGCCATGTGTGACTATGGTATAGCTAATGTGGGGGCCGAATAATGATATACTAAGGAAAGCCAAATTTATTTGAAGGAAAATCAGGACAAAGACAATTCAGCTCTGTCCAAAGGGTCCTGAAGCCAAATATTTAAATCGGCCATGCAATCGGCCATACAAGGAGCCAAGTAGGAATTGGCATACAACAGAAAGGCCGAATAAGCAACATGCGTTGGATTAAGAGTGGGCCCGACCCCTATGACCAAATACTAGTATAAATAAGAGGAACATCAACCAAAGAAAGGTATGTGAGAATAGATTAAGTAACTTGAGATAGAAGCAAACTTGAGAGCATATACTAACTTGTCTGTCGGAGTGCTAATTCCAGCACCCCCGACCGGAGTGTTCATCCTTTTTTAGGGGGCAATCAGAGGATCAAGAACGTCTTACAGGATCTTGGAGTATTTCCAAACCACTTCTCCACAATTGGCGCCGTCTGTGGGAATACTCAAGCATATCCATGGCGGGCGTAACAGATGATCCTCCGATAGTCGCTGACGACATTACGCCAAGAGATGACATCACTCCAAGAAACATGCTTGGACTGAAAAATATCACCACACGACGAGCCTTGAACTTCGACTCAGTAGCCCAGACCTCACCTTCGACATCAGTGCATGAGACAATGCAGACGATTATGGATCAAGCAAAGCAAAATAAACAAAGGCTGGAAAACATGATGGCTGAGAACGAGCGCCTGCGCCAGGATTTGGCCCTGGAGGTGGAAAAATCCCAACAGGTCGCATGCCAAGACCAAGGTCGACCTTCGAGAAAGAAGGATGGTCGACGACGTTGACTTTGGAAACACGTTAATGACAGTGATTCTAACTCACCATCCCCGAAACCCAGAAAGAAGGGACGAGTCGATGTATCTAACTCATCCGAAGGAAGTCCGTATGTACAACACAAGTGAGAGAGAAGAAGTGATGATTCAGATGAAGAAGATAAGCATGACCCTTTTGTGCGACTAATTGCAAGGGCAGTGCTACCCAAGAAGTTCAAAGCACTGTCGTTCACCCTGTACGACGGAAAATTGGACCCCACTAATCATATTCATCATTATAAATAGGCGATGACATTCCATGCTGACGATGAAGCCCTCATGTGTCAAATGTTTCCGAGCAATCTGGGACCACTGGCCGTCAGATGGTACTATAAACTAGAGCCGGCATTGATTAAAAGCTTCCATCAACTCCAAAAGTCCTTCAGGACAAGATTCATCAACAATGAAATCCAGCCAAAGCAAGCCGATTCTCTCTGGGCAATGCAAATTAAACTAGAAGAAACCCTTCGTGAATATTCGGCACGCTATTGGGAATGCTTTAACCTGGTAGACGATACCTCCAATGACTCCATGGCCATCACCGCCTTTAAGATGGGATTACATCCTGATAGTCCTTTCCGCAGTTCGTTGACCAAAATGCCCCCCAAAACAGTTTGGGCATTAATGAAGAAAGTCGAAGAATATTGCAAAGTGGAAAACGATGCCCTACGGGTCAAAGCCGAACAGAAGGCCGTTAAGACGGCTCTACCTGGAATTGTTCAGCCGATAAGCGTCATACCATCAAGAAGACCCAAACCGCGGAATCGGGCTAAACAAGACAAAAGGCGTGACTCGCGCCGATCAAATGATCAATGTTCACATCGATCGAATAAACAATATCAAGTGGATAGCAGGCGCACAAGACCCTCGAAAAAAAAAAGTACACAGAGTTGGCAAAGCCGGTCAGCAAGATTTTGTTGAAAGTTCAACACTTTCCGTTCTTTAAATGGCCATCCAAAATGATTGGACCTCTTGATACTAGGAGAAAGGACAAGCGGTGTGAATACCACAAGGACAATGGTCATGACACCGACAGTTGTTATGTACTGAAAGACCACCTGGAGGAACTGGTACAAGACGGTCGGCTGGCGCAATACGTCCGAAAGAATAATCCATCAAACACGGTAGCCCTAAGGCCAAATTCACCTCCACTTGGTGTAATTCACATGATATACAGCCTACCGTCGCCAGCCGAGATACAGACAATTCAATTACAACCTAGCCTCCAAAGGCCGATCACACCAGCAAAACGGCCCCATGAAACTAGGAGGATCAGTTTCGACGACACCGACTTAGTTAGAGTAACTCTCCCACACGCCGATCCCCTCGTCATTGAGCTACGCGTCAACAGATTCACCATTGAACGTGTTCTCATCGATCAGGGAAGCACTTCGGAAATAATGTATTACAAGATATTCATCAAACTCGGCTTCATGTACTCGGATTTGTTGCTGGCCGATTACCCATTATTCGGCTTCAACGCTAACCCTGAGTATTTATTGGGCAAGATCACATTACCAGTTCGGGTGGGCTTCAGATCAGTAAATGTAGAATTTCTGGTCGTCAAACTTCCATCACCATACAATCTTATCATGGGAAGAACTTGGTTGCATACAATGTAAGCTGTTCCGAGCACCTACCATCAATTACTTCGTTTTCTAACCGAGTGTGGCATTGAACAAATTCGGGGTTCTCAGAAATCAGCACAGGCATGCTACCTTATTGCTGCTGCAAAGAGACCAAAGGAAATAGAAGTGAATTCAATTGAAGTACCAAATCGGGGGAACCTCGAGGACATTGGGAAGATCCCTAGCGAAAAGGCAACTAAAGATTTGGATCGAATCAAAATTAATGGGAGTCCTAACAAGTTCTTTATGATCGACACTTCCCTAAACGAAGTTGACAGGCACGAGCTTATATCCTTCTTACTCGGTAACCTCAATGTGTTTGCATGGACGCCATACGAGATGCCGGGAGTGGATCCTTCTATGGCCCAGCACTGCTTAAACGTTGATCCAAAATGTAAACCAATCATTCAAAAAAGTCGTCAGTCAGCAACGGAGCATACTTCTGCCGTTGTTGAGGAAGTTGACTGATTGCTTGATGCCGGGGCAATTCACGAAGTTACCTACCCTACATAGTTGTCCAATACAGTGGTTGTAAAGAAAAAGAATGGATCTTGGCGTGTTTGTGTAGATTTCACGAATTTAAACAAAGCTTGTCCCAAGGATTGTTTTCCCCTCCCTAGAATAGACCAACTCGTAGATGCAACAGCGCATCATCAACGTATGAGCTTATTGGACGCCTACAGAGGCTATCACCAAATTGCCATGCGCCCGGAGGACCAAGAAAAGACTGCATTCCTTACCCTGAGAGAAACCTATTGCTACAAGGTCATGCCTTTCGGGTTGAAAAATGTAGGGGCAACTGACTAGGGATGGCAATTTGAACCTGGCCCGACAAGGACCCGACTCCCCGACCCCGATTTGAGCGGTTTTTCTCCAAAAAATATCCCCAACGAGGCGGGGATGGTATTTAAAAATCAATCCCCGATCACTTTCGAGCTGGGGCCGGGCCGGAAACGGGGATAAGTGTCACAGCCCCATACCCAGCCCGTCCTCGTCCCCGTCCCCGGTCGTCCCCGAAGTGAATTTACTATTTTACCCCTATATATATATATATATATATATAAACCAATGACCAAACCACCGCCTCACTTTTCTATTCCTCTCTGATCTCTCTCTCTCTCTCTCTCTCTTCCCTCTACTGTCACTCTCACTCTCACTCTCGCAAGCTACTCTCCTCCTCCTCCTCCTCAGCCTACCGCCGCCACTGTCCACGACGCCGATCGTCGTCCATCGTCTCCGTCATCGCAGTCACAGCCTCCGTCCATCGCCTCAGCGCCTCCGTCGTCGTCCACCGCCTCCGTCGTTCTCCTCTGTACTGTTTGTGTATGTATTTATATGTATGTTTTGTCCATTTTTTCAGTCCTCCTCTCAGATCTGTACTGTTGTGTATGTATGTATACATGTATGTGTGTGTTGTGTTCTGTCCATCACCGCCTTCGTCGTCCTCCACCGCCTCCGTCATCGTCCTCCACCGCCTCCATCGTCCTCCTCTGTACTGTTTATGTATGTATTTATATGTATGTTTTGTCCATTTTTTCAGTCCTCCTCTCAGATCTGTACTGCTGGGTATGTATGTATACATTGATGTGTGTGTTGTGTTCTGTCCATTTTTTTTTTTTTTTTTGATGGTGTTGATGGTGTTGTTGAAACACCAGATTTGGTGTTGATGAAACAGATTTGGTGGGGGGAATTTTCGGGGTCGGGGAAACCCAATCCCCGTTAGGGGGCAGGGACGGGGAGATTTTCACAATCGGGGATCGGAGACGGGGAGTGTGGTCCCCGGCCCCGCCCCGGCCCGTTGCCATTCCTACAACTGACTAGAGACTAGTTACTGCCATGTTCAAGGAACAGCTCGGCCACACCATGGAAGTATACATTGACGACATGGTGGTCAAATCCAAGGAAAAGCACGCCCATCTAGCCGACTTCACAGAGACATTCGTCCTTCTTCGAAAGTACAAAATGAAACTGAACGCCTCAAAGTGTGCATTCGGCATCAATTCCGGCAAATTCCTCGGCTACATTGTTAACCACTGCAGAATAGAGGCCAACCCGAGGCAAATCACAGCAATTCTAGAACTCGGCTCTCCTCAGTTGGTCAAAAAGGTTCAGAAGCTAATGGGAATGGCCGCCGCGCTCAACAGGTTTATCAACCGTTCCACAGATCGTTGCCGATAATTCTTTCATACACTTCGGCAAGGTAAAGCCTTTGAATGGACCCCCGAGTGCCAGGCTACTTTGGACGGTTTGAAAACTTACCTCCGATCAATACCACTCTTGGCAATCCCCTCGGCAGGTGATCCGCTCATTCTGTACCTGGCGGTATTTGATCGGGTGGTCAGCGCCATACTTTTAAGGAAAGAACTCGGCGAGCAGCGACCAGTTTACTATGTAATCAAAGTAATGGCTAATGCCGAAACACACTATCTACCAATGGAAAAGCTCATGCTTGCTCTCGTTATGGCTGCAAGAAAACTAATGCATTACTTTCAGGGGCATACCATAGTGGTACTAACGGACTATCCCCTTCGGTCAGCCCTCCGTAACGCAGAAGCATCAGGGCGCATTTCGAAGTGGGCTTTGGAACTCGGCTAGTATGATATCCAATTTCTGCCTAGAACTTCCATCAAGGGGCAAGTTCTCGCCCATTTTGTAGCCGAATTCCCAGGATGCCTCGCCGACTTCAAATCTGATCAAATGCAACCTAAACCCAACTGGAGGATATATGTTGGAGACATTTGGCAGATGTACTGTGACGGGTCATCCAACCAATGCGGCAGTGGGGCAGGCGTAGTAATCATGACCCCCGAAGGGGCAATAATCGAGCAGGCGGTCAAACTGGGCTTCGATGCATCAAACAATGAGGCCGAATACAAAGCATTGTTAACCGACCTACGGAATGCACTTTACCTTGGTGCACGGTGGCTGTTTGTTTTTTGTGACTTGAAATTAATCATCAACCAGTTGAAAGGGGAATATGCAGCCAAAAATAACCTCATGGCAGCCTACATGAAAACAGCGAATTCCTTGCTCGCGAAATTCGACCACTATGAATTGAATCAAATAACCTGGGATCAGAACACGCATGCGAATGCCTTGGCTTGCCTAGCCTCTGCCATTGATTTAGAAATCAAAAGGACAATCGAAGTAGGATTCGTCCCTAAGCCGAGCATTGCCTATTCTAAACCAGTTTAGATTAACATCATTGAATCAGGTCCAAGTTGGATGAACCCCATTGCTGCATTCCTTTCCTCAGAGTAACTCCCAATAGATAAGAAAGAAGCCCACAAATTGTGAAATAAAGCCCTGCGATACTACTTGGATCCGCATGGAAAGCTCTACAAAAAATCCCTTTCCAGACTGTACTTAGAATGCGTTCATCCAGACAAAGTTGAGGAACTCTTGACTGAAATACACGAAGGTAGCTACGGCGCCCATTCTGGAAGACGCTCATTGGCCCATCGAGCTGTAACACAAGGGTATTATTGGCCGACCATGCGAACAGATACCGAGAGCTATGTCAAGAAATGCGAACAATGCCAGAAGTTTTCCCCTTTAACTCATCTACCTGCCGAGGAGTTAAGCTCTATCACTAGTCCCTGGTCGTTTGCTCCATGGGGACTTGATATCGTCAGACCATTACCGCGGGCTCCAAGGAGCAAGCGATTCCTGATTGTCGCAACAGATTATTTTACAAAATGGATCGAAGCAGAGGCGTTAACACATATTTGAGATGTCGATGTTAAGCATTTCGTATGGAAAAACATCATAACACGATTCGGCATACCAAGAGCACTTGTCTCAGACAACGGTACCCAATTTGATTGTGGCGTCTACCGAGAATTATGCAACACGTATGCTATCAGGCCATACTTTTCCTCGCTGGCCTATCCACAAAGCAATGGTCAAGCTGAGTCCTCTAATAAAATCATCCTGGACGGCATCAAGAAAAGATTGGAAAAAGCTAAAGGTAGATGGGTCGAAGAGTTGCCCAGTGTGTTGTGGGCTCATCGCACTACTCCAAGGCGATCCATTAGGGAAACGCCGTTCGCTTTGTACTTTGGAACCCAAACAATTCTCCTCCTAGAAATCAGCCTACCCACGCTGAAATCTAAGGTTTTTGACATGGGCCGTAATGACATGATATTGGCCTTAGACTTGACTCTAATCGAAGAACACCGAGATCATGCCTTAGCATGCATGGCGTGGTATCAGCAACAACTCGCTAAATCATACAATCAGTGCATACAGTTGCGTCGTTATACACCTGGAGAACTGGTCCTCAAGAAAGTATTACCTACTACCAAGAATCAGGCAGACGAAAAATTAGGCCCTAACTAGGACGGCCCTTATCAGGTTGATTCAATCGCCAGAACAGGGGCGTATCGGCTCAAAGACATGGCTGGGAGAAATTTTCCGCGCCCCTAGAATTCCACACAGTTGCGCAAATTTTATCATTAAGCCAACCTGTATGGCATGCTAGCTTGCTTCGAATTTTCGTTGATGTATGAACTTTTGCTGATATGTATGTATTTCTTTTAAATTCCCCAATGCAATTTCCTTTCTTATCCCAGTCTTGTTAATAATGGTTTGATAACAAATAAAATACTCCGAATTTGGAGCCCCATCCATGGTTGCCGCGTTTGGGCCGAATAAGCCTCCAAATTCAGAGCACCCTTCGCGAATGTCACGATTGGCCAACACTAAAAGACTCCGAATTCAAGGCCCCATCCGTGGTTGCCACATTTGGGCCAAATAAGCCTCCGAATTCAGAGCGTCCTTCATGGATGTCACGATTGCCCAACACTAAAAGACTCTGAATCCGGAGCCCCATCCATGGTTGTCACGTTTGGGTCGAATAAGCCTCTGAATTCGGAGTGCCCTTCATGGATCTCACGATTGGCCAACACTAAAAGACTCCGAATTCGAAGCCCCATCCGTGGTTGCCACATTTGGGCCGAATATGCCTCCGAATTTGGAGCGCCCTTCGTGGATGTCACAATTGGCCAATACTAAAAGACTTCGAATTTGGAGCCCTATCCGTGATTGCCACGTTTAGGCCGAATAAGCCTTCAAATTCGGAGCGCCTTTCATGGATGTCACGATTGGCCAACACTAAAAGACTCCAAATTCGGAGCCTCATCCATGGTTGCCATGTTTGGGCTGAATAAGCCTCCGAATTTGGAGCGCCCTTTGTGAATGTCACGATTGGCCAACACTAAAAAACTCTGAATCCGGAGCCCCATCTGTGGTTGCTCGTTTGGGCCGAATAAGCCTTCGAATTCGGAACGCCCTTCGTGGATGTCACGATTAGCCAACACTAAGAGACTCCAAATTCGGAGCCCCATCCATGGATGCCACGCTTGGGACGAATAATCCTCCAAATTCAGAGTGCCCTTCGTGGATGTCACGATTGGCCAACTCAGTCCCTTCCGTGGATGTCACGTTCGAGCCGAATAATCTTCCGAATTCGGAGCACCTTTCGTTTATAACCACGAATGGCCGAATAATCCTCCGAATTCGGAATGACCAAATTTGGCAATATAATGATATGGATTAGTGTACAATTACCATAAACAAAAACAAACATTAATCGAAACAATATAGAAAATGTTTATTTCATTAAATAAAGCCTAAATATATGACTTTCGACAAACTTAAAGGGTACAATGCATATCGACATATAAATTTATTCAACACCCTCTTCATCATCGGTCTTCTCGGCATCATAAGCTTCGAAGGGAAACTTGTAATTCTGATATAAAGGTGACGTCGAGTCGATACCCGCGGCATGCAGTGCCTTAGTGCACTCATGCTTAAATCCACGATTTTCGCACCGACAGACGTCCTCAGCTAACTTTTCTTTCGTCTTATCGATACCAATTTTCCGGCCATCAAAAAAGCCTTCATTGTAGGCCTTTGTTCTTATCGCTTCTCTCGCGAACATGCTCATCGTATCTCGGTAGGCAATGGCATGATCTAAAAGCCGCTGGTTTACCCTTTCTGCCACGATCGGGTTAACTTGACTTGCCAACTGTGTTTCGGAAGTTTTTGCCTTTTTCAATTCATTCTCGGCTTTTTCTGCAAGTTGTTCCAAGCTTCGAATGCGGCTGTCTTTCTACTCTATCTCCCTTTGCGCGGTACGAAGATGCATACCAATTTCATAAGAGGTGTATAGACCCCTCGCCGCTCCATGGACTTCCTCCCGAAAAACTTCATAGTCAGGCTGACCGACCATTGATTGCTAGACCTCGGGCGAAAAAACCTGTCGAGCAAACTTGACTGCCATATTTAGATCGCGAACGATCGAATCTGCTTCAGTCATCGGTTTATTCCCAACGAAAATCGAAAAGCTGAACGGGCGCAGAGCTCTACTAGGCTCACTTCGCGCAGCACTCTGACCAGCGGTAGGACTCTTTGATCCCCCTCGTTGCTGCACCCCATCCCTGGGAGACTTCACTGCGTCACCTCTTCTGGGGGACCTACTCCGACGTCTGGGCGACCAACGTCTCTCCCTCCCCTCCGCTGCTATATCCCCCGTTCTTTGAGCTTTCCTTCCAGCAGCGCGATGCATTTCAGCGTCCAGTTCAGCCAAACTTCTTGCTTCTCCTTTACTATTGAAGAACAGCCTCTGCGACATCTATGGTCCAACTCACATTTCTGCTCTTCTTCCAGATTCGTTCCACAACACCCGCAGCTTCTTAAATACTAAATACCTCGTTCATTAATTACGAATGCAGCATTTCCGATGCGCCCAACAGTTAACCCCGCATCTGTAGTTGGGTTTGAAATATGTCCAAATTGGCACATGTTGTTCGGCATTGTGACGATATGCCCAAGAGGCAAGGGCGTCACTATAATCGGCATCTAATAATATAGCCAAATGATAATACATTACCTCATTTGGCCAGATGTTTAGCTTTGAGCCGAATATTTTATTCGCAAGCTGCAACCTGTAAAGGACATATGTTATTCGGCGTTGTACGGGCATCATTATAATCGGCATCTGATGATATAGCCGAATGATAATACATTACCACATTTGGCCAGACGTTTAGCTTTGAGCCGAATATTTTATTCACAAGTTACCTGTAAGGGACATAGGTTATTCGGCATTAACTTGTCCAAATTGGTAAACTATTGAGCTTGCATACAATTTTATAGCCGAATTGAGCTGTGTTTTATTTTGACTAACTCAAATTAGTTATCGCCTACTGGCGTTGCACTCTCAAATTAGCACACAGAAAATAGAAAAAAAGCCGATTTTCATTAATAAATTGAGTACAATTAGTCATCATTTTACGCATGAAAACTGCCTTACAAAAATCTACAAAAAATTACATACAAGAAAATACTAATCAAAAAGCAAAATTACACAAAACTACTTATTCCTCAAGGTCAGACTCCAGCAGGTGAACCTCTAGCTGCTCATATGGAATTGGCTGCTCCAATACCACATTAGCACCCGCTAGAGCTTTGAGCCAGCCATGTTTGAATCCCCGGTTCTCAAATTTAGGTACTTCCTCCACATATTTCTCCAAGGCAGCGTTTTCGCCGGCATTGAACGCTTTGGAAACCTCGGAGTTGGCAATTTATTTCGCCTTCTTCGATTCTTCCAAATCAGCCTCCAGCTTCTCAATCACTTCCTTGGCTAACTTTAGCGCTTCTTCACTAACGTTCGCTCTATCCTCAGCGGCTATCCTGAGAAGATCTAAGCGTTTAGCCTTCTTTTCCTCGACATTGGCCCTTGCTCGCTCTTCCTCCGCCTTCTTGGCTTCAGAGTCAGCCCTAAGAGATGCCATCGCCAATTCGGCCAATGCCTCTTTAGCCTTGCCCTCTTCGGTTTCAATTTCGACTTGAAGTAAGCCGATTTGCTCAACGACGTCATAATGACGGCGACTGATCTCTGCGATCCTGCCCGCCCCCTGAAGCAAAGTACGCGTAAGTTAATCGACATTATATAACAAAATAATAATAATAATAATAATAATAATACGTGAAGTACATACCAATACCGCCGACTGAGCAGCTAACACTATCAACACCACGTCCGGCTCTGCACGGAACGCAGCCCTATCTACCAACAAGGATATCGACGAGGCCACACTTAGGGCCATAGCAAGGTCCTTTAAAGCCGATGCGTCAGCCGAAATCGGCGTGTTCTTTATTTTAGGTTGGATAATAAACGGCACCGTTGTATCCTGCGATTCTTCCATGTGAGGCCGTTTATCGACTAAGTCTTCAGAGGAATCGGCTCCAACCTCAGCGAGGCGTTTTTCTCCCCCCCTGTTCGGCCAATCGATTGTCTGATTACTCAATGGCCGACTCATACAATAACTTGCTCCGTTTCTTCAACAAGAGTTGGAGAAGTTTCAGCCTCAACTGGAGCCGGAAGAAGAGAATCAGTCTGAACAGGTGGTGGGGGCTCAGACTTGGAGGCCTCGGCCCTTCTTCAAGCAGCCATCTTCTCGGCATTCTTTCTTCTGGCCATCTGTGCAAACGACTCCCCGACCATGGTTTCAGGATCCGTGCCGGGAAGATCTCCTAAATTGGTGAAAAATATCGTCTTCTAACACTATGTCAACTCGGCCTGAAGTTGACGGAGAGTTAATGCCGACTTCCTCAAAAGCCAAGTTGAGAGCCGCGTCAACTTCCTCCAAATCAACCTCGTTTAGTTCGATAACCCGATCACGGACTTCACCTTGCTCCAAATCCGAATCTCCAAAACCAATTTCCCTAAGGTTCTTATAATTCGGGAAAATGAGTGCCGTGAGCTGTTGTTCGCCCTTCGGAATCGGAATGTGATCCGCAGCCAAAAAAGTGGCGTATGTAGGTTCGTATTGCAACAGTATATGGGCGGCCCGCCCTTGTTTTTTAAGGTTGGGATGGCCAAAAAATTCTAGCGCGGTTTTGACTTGTTGAAGTACAACGTCATCGGCCGAAGCAAGTACTTTCTTCAAATCGTTACCTGCACAAACTGAAACAATTAGTACATGGGATTTAAGCCGAATGAACGTATAAAAATGTGTGAAAAAATGGGACTACACGGCCACCTGGTTCGTCTTTTTGTCTAGGCACAGGATCTAGGTGATCTTCACCCTCGCTGAATTCCCAGTTGCCTCGGACAATCATGACATCATCAACACGCTTGCCAGAGTTGGCAAGCATAGTCACCAAATGGTGGTCGGTGTCCTTAGCCCTAAGAAAGTAGCGTCCCTACCGACCAGAGGATTTAGCCAAGGCATAACAATGTCGAATAGCAAGAATTCCAAGATTAAGCCTAAGTCGGTGGTTTAATTCTACTATCCCATTATGATTCAGTAAAAGTTTACGTTAGGTTGAGAAGGGAATAGACCCCAATAGCGAAAGATGGCCCTAAAAAATGAGTGAAGAGGGAAATAGACTCCGCCCTCAGCGATTGATAGAAGAGGAAAGATGATCGTACTCACATCGATCCTCTCCATTTCAACTACGCTCTCTGCCACGAGTGACAAATGGACGTCGTCAGGAATAGAAAAATGGCGTTGAAAAGCGGAAACACGATCCGCAGAAAGAAGGGCTTTCAAATGTTTCGCCATCCGAGCCAGAATAGAAAGTACTATAAACTAAAAACAAACAAGGAAATAGGAGTTGGAATGAAGAAGAGAAGAAGTTACAAGGAGCAAAGAGGACAATGGGGGAATGGATAGAAGTTACAAAGGTCGTGAAATGAAAGAGAGATGTTGAGAGGCAACCAAGAAGCGTTGCGTATTAAAAAAAAAATACATTCGAAGGGACAACACGGCTTCAAATCGCATTAAATAAACGACACGTACGAAGGGGCGGGAAATTATAATGATTTCTAAAAGCGTGGACGTTCTGACGCTTCAATATTGGGAGTGCAAGCGCCGTATTTTTGACTTTTCAGGTTTAAAACCAAACATGCCAACTAATTGGCATTAGTTGGATGTTTGGGGGGCAATTGTGGGGGCCGAATAATGATATACAAGCCAAATTTATTTGAAGGAAAATCAGGGCAAAGACGATTCAGCTCTGTCCAAAGGGGTCCTAAAGCCAACTATTTAAATCAGCCATGCAATCGGCCACACAAGGAGCCGAGTAGGAATTGGCATACAACAGAAAGGCCGAATAAGCAATCATGCGCTGGATTAAGAGTGGGCCCAACCCTTGGGACCAGATACTAGCATAAATAAAAGGAACATCAACCAAAGAAAGGTATGTGAGAATAGATTAAATAACTTAAGATAGAAGCAAACTTGAGAGCATATACTAACTTGTCTGTCGGAGTACTAATTCTGACACCCCCGACCGGAGTGTTCATCATTTTTCAGGTGGCAATCTGAGGATCAAGAACGTCTTACAGGATCTTGGAGTATTTCCAAACCACTTCTCCACAGCTAATATATTGGGATAACTTCCCATGTTGCTGATATATTGGGATAGTTTTTCATGTTGTAGCAAACGACAAGAACGTGACTCTAGAGGAAGAAATTGCCTATCGGTCTCTTGCCAAAGGAAACCAACCATGGGTTTTGAGTATAAATAAGCAAAGAAATTCAAGTAGAGGAACATCAATCAAATCCGACAACTCTACATCAGTTCAATAAGGAGTAGATAACTTCTAGCATAAGAGTAATTTATTCTTTTTAGGAGTAGTTTTAATTTAATGGTTCTGTAATCATTTTCTAATTCTTGTAATCAGTAAACTTTTTTATGGTTCTTTTGTATTTTTGTTTTTGTACTTGTTCAAATCTTTGTAACAAGTAACAATTTCAGCAATACAATATCAATTTTAGTTTGTTTCTCTATGTCGATTACCTCCAAAGAAGTCCTTGAAACTATCAAGGCAAAGAACACCAACCATATTGCTTGATTTGTTTGTTGTTTGTAAAATTTGGTTTTGTCTGTCAACTTTTCTCTGTCGATTTATTTCAAACCAAATTTTTGCTAGCATAATTTGGCACGCCAAGTGGGACTTGTCTAATTTGAAGTTATGGCGATAAAGAAGTAGACTGATGCTTATGGAATCATGTCTTCAAATGGCATGTTTACGTCTTATGCGCCCATGGATGCAAACCTCCAATGGAGTGGCAGTATTACCATGGATATAAATTATCGATGGAATGTCTCATCTTCCATGTCTAAAGGTTGCCAATATTATGGCAATGATTCTAACACCTATTGCCAATATAATGCCTTGATAAATGATATAGAAAGAATGATTTGGCATTGTGAGGATGAAATGTGTTGGTGTGAGAATGAAATTTTATCTCTAGAAGATGAGATTGATTATCTTGATCGGCAAAAAGTTCAAACAATAACACCACTGCCATATTATTTGAAATCAGAAACACAAAATCATTTTAATAAAATGATTGGTCAACTAGATTATCAAATTGACCAATTTGAGATTGAAATTTTTCAATGGAAAGAAACAATGAATGTTGTAACAAAAGCCAAATTTTATGGCTTTTCAATTGTTCCTTGCACACATTTAAAAGTTGTGAATGGTGGAAAATTTGCTCCATCAATTGTCATGGTTGAAAATAACAAAAGCAATGAGAATACAAATTTGATAACAGGGGGCAACTTCATAAAGAAGAAACTCAGCTTGGGTTTTCAAAAAATATTTTCAACCCATTATTTGAAAAAGAAAATCGGTCAACACTTTCTAGGTGTTCAAAAAATTATTCAAACCCATTAATGTGTGAAATAAAAAATCAGCCATTTTTGCAACTCTTAATCCAAAGAATGGTGCAAATAATGTGGCTAAAAAGTGTGATTTTAAGAATGGTGAACAATCATCACAATATGATAGTGAATATTCACTTGGGGGCATGATGTTTTGCCAAACGTGACAAAGAGTGATAAGCCATTAATGGCTAAAATAGTTTGGAAAAAAAATAATGAAAATTATTTAGGAGAAAAACAAGTTTTTGAACAAAACATGACTAAAATTGATGAACAACCATATGTTCATGGATTCAACATTTTTGATATTGTTCAAAATGATGAAATATACGAGTTTTTAAAGTTACCAATTTATGCTGTGGCTTTTGTTATTCAAAATTTACTTTGAATTTGTGGATCACACTAGAATATAAATTTGATGAAGTGGCTAACAAAAGAACAAGGTTTAGACAGTATATTGATTACTTTACATATTTTTTAGTGAAAAAGAAAATTGGTCAAAATTGGCTCTCACTATTTGCATTTTGTCGAACACCATGCCAAGATAATAAGTGGCTTTGAAAAATAATTGGTGTGCTCTCTTTTGAAATATTCATTGCTTTGAGTGAAAGAAAATTGGTAAAAATTAGCCCTCACCATTTGCATTATGTTGAATACCATGCCAAGATAACAAGTGACTTCACCTTAAATATATATATATATATTAGTGAATATGGGTTGATTCAGATTTTGTTATTTATATTACTTAAGGCAAAAATCACTTTTACTTTAAATGAGGGGAGTATTGTTAATACCATATTTTATTATTCTATTGATTGTGAATTGTCAAAATAAGTCAAATCCGATCTTGTTAACGGTTGTTTGTTGGCTATGGTTTGTTTATTGAGACCATACCATCTTTTAAGAGTAATTATGGCTACATATATTTATTTATTATCATTATTTTTATTATTATTATTATTATTATTATTATTATTATACAATTTGTTGGTGTTTGTGCAAGAAGTAGTTGGTTACAAATTGAAGTGGTGCCATGTGTGACTATGCTATAGCTAATATATTGGGACAACTTCCCATGTTGCTGATATATTGGGGTAGTTTTTCATGTTGTGGCAAAAGATAAGAATGTGGCTTTAGAAGAAGAAATTGCCTATCAGTCTCATGCCAAAGCAACCAACTGTGGGTTTTGAGTGTAAATAGGCAACAAAATTCAAGCAGAGGGACATGGATTTGAATAGGCAACGAAATTCAAGACATCAATCAAATCCAACAACTCTACGTGAGTTCAATTAGAAGTAGATAGCTTCTAGCATAGGCGTAGTTTATTCTTTTTAGGAGTAATTTTAATTTAATGATTCTGTAATCGTTTTCTGATTTTGTAATCAATAAATTTTTTTTATGGTTTTTTTGTAGTTTTGTTTTTATTCTTGTTCAAATTTTTGTAACAAGTAGCAATATTAGTAATATAATATCAATTTTTGTTTGTTTCTCTCTGTTGATTATCTCCAAAGAAGTTTTTAAAACTGTAACACCAGTCACATTGCCTGATTTGTTTGTTATTTGTAAAATTTTGTTTTGCCTGTCAACTTTTCTCTGTCGATTTACTTCAAACCAAATTTTTGTTAATAGAAGTTATCCAACATCTTCCCTCACTTGTAATCTTATCTTGCACGCAGAGATTCAAAGAGAAACAAAATGCAAACAAAAAGACCCAAAATTTTTCTCTGTCTGAGCTCTAATACCATATTAGCAAATAAGAGAGAAAACAATAGTATGAATCCAGCAAAACCTAATTACATATTTTGTGCAAACTAAAAATTAGAAAACAAAATACATAAAATAGACTAGCGGATAGCACACGTGATGCGTGTACAATTCAAATAAGTAAGAATAAAAGAAAACAATAATGAAGTTAATATTATGATGTGTACTTAGCTTAAGTAGTATGAGTCATCTTACCTTAAACCTATGGTCAGGGGTTGAGCCTTCCCACCTCTTTATGTAACTTTTTTTTAAAAATAAAAAATAAAAAATACTGTTACGTGACATGAGGATAATAAGATTTCACTACACCAACAGGAGCTTTTATTTGCACCCTAAAAAGTAGGTTAGGTACTCCAATTTAATGAATTTTTTTTTTTTTTATTACTGTTAAGTTCCTATTTAAAATGACCAAAAAATATTTGACTTTGGAAAAAGTGTAAATACAAGTATTTTGGACACCCCATTCATCATCAGCCCCAATATTCATTCTTTATTCTCTTCCTACTTTCATCACTTTGCATTGTCATACCCAACCCTAGCCTAACCTTATTTGGTTTAATCCATCATTCTTGCATTCGATTTCATATTAAAATCAACAATGGACTATAAAGAATATGTTTCCAAGCAATTTTCTATAGAGAAAATAAGTTTTTAACTGTTGTTTATTGTTTTTCATAGGTTGGTTTTCTGAATTGATTCAACACTGAGTATCCGAACAAACTTTACATGTTTAGAATTAAGTATCTGAACAAACTTCACATGTTTAGAATTAAGTATCCGGACAAATATATTTTATTCGGCAATAAGTATCCATATGAAACAACTAAAATCAATTTTCTATGGTCCGGACCTGAGTATCCAAACAAACTTCACATGTTTGGAATGTAATATCCGGACAAATATATTTTGTTTGGCACTGAGTATCTATGTAAAACAACTGGAACCAATTTTCTTGTGTTCGGCACAAAGTATTTAAAAATAGGTAGCCGTCAGTGGATCTAGGAGTAATGGTTTGCTTTGATGGACAGATTGTGTAGAGAAGCGAAAACCCTCTTCGTCTCGGAATCCCTCTTCATCTCGAATGAACTCAGAATCCCTCTTCGCCGCTTGAAATTTTAGATACTCCAAATGTGATTTTTGTTTCTCTGTTTATTGGTAATGGGGTGTACAAAATAAATTTGTATAGAGTTTTAGTATTTTTAGGGTTAGGATAAGTATTATCTAGAGTGTCAAAATAAATAAATAAAATTTTAAATTTATTATTAGGGTGTTCAAAGTAATGGAATGCCCAACCTAATTTTTAGGGTGCAAATTGAAACTCCCATAGATAACAAAACTCTCACCCACTCTCATGACTAAAATAATGTAAAAGAAAATACAAAATAACCAAAATACATTCCACACTTTCCAGACGTACATTAGGTAGAATAAGAAGCACTAAGAAAAAAAATCACAGCCTACACCATGATTTTAAAAACATGGGCTCTCCCATTCTATAAAAATTTGTTATGCAATTGCACAAAAATGCATGGATCGTCCTCATCCCCACAGTTATTACGTTGTAGGAAAAGCTAAAACAACAATTGAATTGCGGGATTATTTGCAAAGGAAGTGATAATTTATCTAAATAATTTCCCATTCAGAATCACAAAAATCATGATCCACAGTCTCCATTTTCGTTGTAAGCGCAGGTGGTGCTAAACTCTCTCCTTCGTGTTGATTTAGTCCTGCAGAGCGATCTTCATTCCCGGGTGCTAGCTGCTCACACTCCTGCTCTTTCGTTGACTTCATTTTTGCAGTAAAAGCCTCGCAAATTTTCTTCTGTAGTAAAAGAAATCACATGGCAGTTGAAGTCCATGCAGCAGAAAAGCAAGTTCTAACAAAATAATCTATCAAGCATCGTTGTCAAATAGCGAATCAAATCGTAAATTTTAATATTAATTTTATCTAACATAAAACATCATTTTATATATGTACGTATATAAACACACATACAGTGGTTAAAATAAAATAAATATCAACATGACTAAATTTTATATATGTATATATATGCATATAAAAATATGTATATCAATATAATAATTATTATTATTATTATATGGTGAAAATGACGTTTCATACATTATGCAAATAGAAGTGATTCGGTGTGAATCACAATTGAATCGAAAGATTCACTTAATTTAAGCTTGAATAGCACAAAACGAATCAGATTGGTTGAAACTCGTATTGAAATGTATTGTGAGTCGTAAGATTCTAACAACCATGCTTACAAGAAAGAATCCATAAGTCATATATTAATATACTTCCAAATATTTGTTTCAAACTACAAATTTGTAATATAAATTAATTATGGCACCAAATTTTAAACAGAACACTGAATTCACAAGAGAGGGATCATGCACCTTGTATGATTGACTTTTTGCTGCTCCGAGACAAACAGAACAAAATTTAGCGCTATCCACCACAACACAACTCTCATCAAGCTTTAGTTCACTAAAATGGGTGGTTTCCCTGGCTGGTTCAATAACTTGTCCATCTGTGAACTTTTCTGCACCGACATTGTCTGATCCTTCTGCAACTTCAAACAAAAGAAAAATGCAAGTTATCCATTCAGTTATCATCACACTGTATCAAACACGAGATATATAATTGAACAAATATCAAATGATTAGCAGATAAATGATAACTAGCAACAAAACAAGGGAAAAAAACTTTAAAATAAGCTGGAATTATAGAAAAGGATTTTAAATAAATATGCCATGTGATGAAAATTATAGATGCCGTGTGATCACCGAACTACGATTACTAGCATAGTAGCATGTCTGCTCACTAAAAGAAAATTACTCCCTATCTATGTTACACGGACTCTTCAAAATAAATCAAATACCTGTGTCGGACACCCGACACTGGGACAAGGATATAGCATGTGTCAGATACTTTTCATCAAACACTTCTAATATAATTGTATTTAACACTGCTATTATTTGTACATATTATTGTACAATTGCTATAAATGTCTTTTTGACACTACATATAGCACAATTTTATCTCACATACTTAATTAAACATATAAACGTTTAACATTATTTTGCCCAGTCCGCGTATCCTTAAATTTATGATTTGATGAGCCCGACCTCTAGAAACATGCCCCCACCCGACACCCGTACCCAGGTCCATGTAACATAGCCGCCTATAGATTCTACCCAATTTTTCCCTCTCAACATTTTTATAAGGTTGTGGCTGTTTTTGTGAGACTTTGACCCTTGTTCTTTTTTTTCTCTATTCTTATTCTTTTCTATATTTTTTCTCTTCTCTTTTGTATCAATTCTCCACATATTTGGGTTTTTGGGATCAATTAAATAGTTGAACGGATTTCTTCATAGTCGTTCTACATCAATACCTCAATCAGCTTCTTCATCAACAGAAAGTTTCGCTCTGTTACCTGCTCTCGTAGTCACTTGCATTCATGGTAGGTTGCATCTTAGGTTTTGTGCCCTATGTTTTAAAAGCATAAAAATCATTTTTGTTAGGGTTGATCTAAGGTCATTTTCTATCAGTGGCTGGTGATCGATCCCCTCCTGAGGTGATCGATTGCCATAACAGAGGAGGAGATTGATCCCCTGCATTGATCGCTCTTCCTCATTTTTTAGCCTACTTTGTATCATTAGACGATCGATCACCCTTCTTTGTTTGCCGTCTATTTGAGCTTCAAGAAGCTTGCGATTGATTGGGGAGTGTGGGGATCAATCCCTCGAACGGGATTTTGTGTATTCCCATCAGATTAAAATTTAGGTTGATTCCTTGCTATATAAGCATCCATCTAATATTTTAGGGTAACCAAACTCATTATTTTACGCAGCCCTTTTTGCTAAGAGCTTGAAAAAAATTTGGGGACTAAAATTTTCATCATATGTGAGTGAGTGATCAAAAACAAAAACCTTAAAAAATCCTGCATTGCATTGTCCTATCACTCCTAGCCGTTGGGTTAACAAAGTCATCGTTGTATGAAGATTGAGGCGGGAAGCTTTGTGCTGCTCAATCAAGTTAAAGGAGGCTGATTGGGTAAGGTCGTGCTTGTGGAGCATTTCAAGACTTGTAATCCTTCCTGTGTGTCCTGTAGTGGATTTTGCTTAGTATTGGGACCATGGTTTTTCCCCTCTTGGAGAGTTTTCCTGGAGGGTCTCCACATTAATTGTTGTGTCTTCCATCTCAAAGTTATTTGGATTTTCCATTGTGATCACAATTTAATTTGAATCATCAAAATTAATTGGGTAATCTTGAGATAATTCTTGAAATTGGCCTATTCAACCCCCTCTAGTCACAATTATCTTGGGCTCCAATATTTTTAAAAAAAATAATTAAAATACATAAGAAAAGACCGAAATGACAATTTACCAGAATCTGCAATGGAAACATATTCTGATTCAGAAACTTCATTGGGTAGCTCAAACCCAAGCCAACAAGAATCTGTCACATATGCAGTCACAAAGTTAGCAGCACCAGCCAGAGTAGAAATCAACAGAAGTAAATAAAATTAAAGAAAGAAGAACATATAACAAATAGGATAACAAAACCTTACCACTTGATATTTCTGAGAAAGCATCAACTGAAGTATGCCCAATACCAGAAACTCTACACTTGCAGGACTCAACTAAAATAACTGAATTAGCTGATGGCAGGACATTTGAATTGTCAGCTGTGGTAAGTCCAGAAGGTTCCCCTTCCTGCATACAAGAGTGATATCCATCTAGTGATACTGGTGTTGACAAATCATCTTGACCATCCCATCTTTCATCATCAGATTTGTTGACTCCACAAAATAATGATGTCAAACTTGAATCTTTCTCTGCAGTATCAACTACTACTGGAATCTCTGTTGGGAATGGTTTCTTCGCTGTGGCATTTTCCATTACACTCATATCTAACTTTTCACTCATACCAATATCATCCTTTTTCTTTAACAGCAAATCAATATGTTTCTCATCCACAGGTTCCATACAATATTGATGGGCCAAAGAGTTTTTGTTGCAAAGTCCCTTCTTAGGGTCAATATCAACACCAATTATTGAGCTTTCCTGAGTTGTGAGATTAACATTTTTATTTTGTTGAGGAGATAATTCAGGAGCTACCCCTTCCATGAAATCTGGTGAAAATGAAGGCATCACATCATGCACAAATTCTGAACAGAGTTGTTTTATATTGGCACCCATTGTCTGCAGTTGGTTTTCAATATTGGCGCCCACTGTCTGCAATGTCAAAATGCACAAACAATTTCGATTTTATAAACATTAGCAGCATCAGGAGCATAAATGATATGAGATATAGTAAACCTCGGAACAGAGTAGCTATTCAACCTGATGCAGGGAGAATAAACAACAGAAAACACAACCACAGCAAAACATGGTTTCACAATTTCCCACCCTAGGCAAAAAGGTAGACTCAGATTGTCAAAGGTACGCAAATCAATTTGAAGGTAGATTAGATGGAAAAAAATTGTCATCATTCAGCATGTCTAAATGCTTCCTGTCCAAGTGAGCAATTGATATTAATGTGGCAAGCATAGGAGCTCTAGTAGCCAATACAATATGACATATAGACATGTAGCCTAAGAAGCACGGCCACTTCTATGGAGGAGCCGTGTCTTGTTGGACATCAACATTCTGTGGACTCTCCTAAAAGCGTGTCCAACACTTCTTCAATGTGTCTGAATTAAAAAATTTCATTCATAATATCAGACTTAAACAGACACTTTGGCAACACTTCTTGAACCATTGGAACATAACCTATGTGATAAATCTCTTCATTGTAACAATGTTCTGCATTTATAAATACTCATATCAATTTAAGGGTAGAACGAATAGAAAATTTGGCTATGTATGAAAATCTGGAGTGATTTAAAATTTTTCTATCTAGTTTTTTTTTTAAACTATTCAGACCATTATTCCAAAATAATATTTGGAATCTAAAATATGGCCCACATTTTAAGCAAAAATTGGGTTAGGCTTGAAAGAGTCCAACCAGAATGTTCAAAATTTTGAACAAGTTTAACAAGAACATGGTTCGATTTGTAGGAAAAGAATCAGTCACAACTTTATGGATTAGATAAATGTCCACATTAAGACTACCCATTGAGCATCTCATCTTAGTTCAAAAAAATCAATAATAAACAAGAAGAAGCATCTCAAAGAAAAACAATGTACATTGATTAGAAGAGGGAAAAAGAAGGGGAAGGTAAATGCAAAACCTCATGCACAACACCATCCGCCTCCAAGCATAGAATTTCAAACTTCTGGCGTATCTCTTCAACCCAGTCCATAACTTTATAGTTAAATTTTAACTTAATGCAACACCACTGTCCGAGGTAAGGACAGAACAACTGTATATTTCTTTCCCTATTCACTGAAAGAGTGGCACGCACCTGCAACATTCAGTTTAAATGGTAACTTGATGAACACCAACATGAAATGATATGGCAAGATGCCCAATTGCTAGATTATTATAACTTGGCTAAAGAAAAACAAGAAGCAGATGAAACAAATAAATGCTGAAGATCACCTCAAGAAGTAAGTAACAAAACCAATCACATAGGCTTGAGGAAGATGATTGCAAGGAAATAACTATATAAGCTGTACCTTCACACACACATATATGTACTTGTATGGATATGTACAAAAATATAGCTATATACATAGACATAAATTCCCATCCTTGAGCACAAATTGTCTAAGCACAGTATTCTGTGCATTAATGAAGACCACTGCATGAATGTGGTCCAAAAGGGAAAGTCCTCGATATTATCCAAAGCTAATAACACAAAACAATTTTGTATTCCATGTCCAAACAGCATTGCTGGAATTGAAAAACTGACTAAGAAAAACAACAACAAAAACAAAATTAAAAACTATATTGTTAACATTAAAGTTTGCAATGTCACAGCCACTAAGCCAGACACCTTGAACTAAACTAGTCACAAAATATTGCCAAACATGTCAGTGGCTACTAAATTAGTGATCTTAGTACAACATGGAGAAGCCTCCTCTTCAATACAAAATCTGTCAGTCTTTGAAATTTTAATTTATGTATGATCTTATATTGGTGTTTTTAGCTCTGATCATTATTATAGTTTTAGCATGCAAGAACTTTACAATTATATTAATGTCTTTCTTTTTTTTCAATTATATTTTCTTCCTAATTTGTGTTTCTTAGTTAAAAATAGACAACAAACTGCCCACAAAATCTGCTTCACAAGAATCTAAACAATTGCTTAAATTTCACGATTCTAGCTGAATAACTCTCTTTATGCCTGCTCTCAAACACAGCAGACATTGATTATCTAAAATTTGTACAAGAAGGAATAGCTTTCTTGTGAAAGTCCATTCGTAAGGATGTGTGCAACTATCTAAAGGCTTACAATGAAAACAAAGAGTTAGGCCATTCTTGGCTACATTATGCAAGAGGGTCCTAATTTACAGTTGTGGATGTTAGGATAGTAAACCCCGCAGAAGCAATAAATTGTGGCAAGGAAGTTTCAAAAGTGAAAGAAGCCCAAAGCAACAGGAATGCGGAAAAAATAAACTCGTGAAGGACGCTAAACAAAACACGCAGCAATACTCCTGGGGTTAACAAAAGGGCCCAAATACAACAGTCTTTTGGGGCCCAAAGTAGTACATGTTGCAAACTCTGACAACTCAACAAGAGGCCTAGAAGAACAATAAAAAGGGTTAAACTCCTCAACTGAGTCATTTGTTCCCTACTTGTCATGGTCCCATAAAAGCCACTCCAGAACGTTTTATGCATTTCCATTAAAAATAAAGCTCTAAAAACAATTGTGGCGGGGTTAGAGCAAAAAAAATGACTCCCTCTTGAATAAGAATCTCCATCCTATATGTAGAAATACCCATATTGATGTCTTCTTAGTCAGCTGGCAGGACCAAAGAGGCTGATAGGCCTCAGGATTTGCCACCCATATTTCAGTCCTATCAAAGAGGCCCCAGTCCAGCCCAACAACCTGTACAACAACAGCTTACGCCTAGCAAATTGCACAGCAGCACATGTTTTTAGGAGTTGTTTAGATTTGGATTAGATAGTTATCCTTGTTTCACCGTGCTATTTCAGATTTGGTTGTTATCTATTTAATGTTATGTTGGAGTCCTATTTAATTGTTATGCTAGAGTCCTAGTTGAGTCAAAGTGTTATTAGGATAAGGAATGGAGATGCTTGTAATCTTATATATTTGATTGAGAGAAATGAAACAAACAAGCAGAATTATCCTACAAGGATTTGGGAGGTGGTGACTCTCTCGAACGACTCTCGGTGTGATAGGCCTAACCTATCAAGGGTATAAGAGCCAAGTTGATCATAGATGCCAGCAGCAAAGCAACTAGATCTGCAATGGAGGCAAGAATAGACAAGACCGAAAATGACATGCAGAAGATTGCAAGTGAGATGAGAAAGATTAAAGACTTACCTGTTGCCATGGAAGATTTGAAAGTCACGGTGGCAGGTTTGGTTTCACAGCTGCGGGGATTCACAGATTGGGTCAAGCCAAAGGAGGGAAAAGACCTTGATATCAGGGATAATAACATCTTACCTCACACAGCCCATCTGGATTTTCCATTATTCTCTGGGAATGATCCTAATGAATGGGTTTTCTGCGTAGAGAAGTTTTTTTCAGCCCATCGGACACTGCAACAGATAGGGTGCTATTGGCATCATACCATTTGGAAGGGGAAGCAAATCGGTGGTACCAGTGGTATGAAGGTAATAATCCGGGCCATTTGGGATCAACTTAAGAAAGATTTGTTGGTTCGATTTGGTCCAACAGCTTTCGAAGACTTTAATGAAGCCCTTAAGAACCTCCGACAGGTAGGGACTGTGAGGGAGTATCAGGCTGAGTTTGAAAAGTTATCCACTCGGGTCAAGGAGTGGCCAGAAGCTGGATTGATTGGTAACTTTATTGGAGGACTAAAGGATGAAATTCGATGCAAAATCAAGATGTTCAAACCTGCAACCCTTACAGAAGCTATTGGTCCGGCGCGTCTTCAAGAAGATAAAATACAACATCGACGCAACTCTTTTGGAAATCAGAAAGGATGTCCAAAGACCAACAATGTTGACTTGAAGCCACAACTCACAGCAGCACCTGAGGTAGCAACGAAAGGTAAATGAACATCCCTTCTGATGCATGACATGGTCAGAGATGCAAGCACAAAGAGAAAAGGGTCTTGTTATTACCGTGACGATAAGTTTGCACCTGGCCATCATTGCAAAACCAAAAGGGTGTATCTCTTAATTGGTGATGAAAATGAGGAGGTTGATTCTGGTCCTAGCAATGGTAGTGGGACAGAAGAGGTTACATAGAACCAAGTCCTGAGATTTCATTGCATGCAAATGGGGGCTCATCTTCTTCGCAAACCTTGCGATTACCTGCCCATATTTGCGGACAAGAGGTGGTGGTTTTGATTGATCCTGGCAGCAGCCACAATTTTATCAACCAGCGCTTGGCTCATACGGTTAACCTCAAGCCAACTCCCACTCAACAATTCAAAGTGGCAGTTGCAGATGGGGGGGCGCTTAGACTGTGACAAGGTCTACCGAAAGGTTTCCATCGAATTAGTGGATCTTCAAATTCAAGTTGACCTCCTTCCAATCAAACTTGTTGGAGTGGATGTCGTATTGGGAGTAAGTTAGCTTCGGAGTTTAGGGAATGTTGCTTGCAATTGGGATCACCTCAGTATGGAATTTGAGCATGCTGGACGTCATGGGCGGTTGGTGGGAATTACTGAAGGAGAGATTAGACCTGCCAGCTTTAACTTAAAATGTCAACTTCGGCAACGGCCAATGTCAGGTATCTTTTTCATCTCTCCAACTGAGAGCCCTAGCCTAAGTTGTCCAATTCAAGAAGATTTGATGCAAGTTATTGTGAAGTACCCAGACATATTTGCAGCACAGCACCACTTGGGTTACCGCCTAGCCAGCCATTAGACCATGCTATTCCACTAGTAGAAAGGGCATCACCGCCCAATATAAGGCCCTATAGATATCCTCATATTCAGAAAAATGAAATAGAGAGGATGTTGGGAGAAACATTGGCTATGAGAGTCATTAGAAGCAGCACTAGTCCTTTTTCTTCACCTGTGTTGTTAGTCAAGAAAAAGGATGGGTCTTGGAGATTTTGCATGGACTATCGAGCACTAAACCAAATCACTATCAAGGATAAATTTCCAATACTAGTAATTGATGGACTCTTGGATGAATTGCATGGAGCAAAATATTTTTCTAAATTGGATTTAAAATTGGGATATCATCAAATTAGGGTACAGCCAGAGGATGTATATAAGACAGCCTTTCGAACTCATGATGGGCATTACGAGTTCTTGGTAATGCCCATTGGACTTACCAATGGCCCAGCCACATTTCAGTCCTTGATGAATGAAATTTTTCGTCCCCATCTGCGAAGGTTTGTGCTCATATTCTTTGATGACATTTTAGTATATAGCAGAACTTTGGAAGAGCATCTACAACAATTGTTGACAGTTTTTGAAATCTTACGGACACATCAATTGAGAGTTAATCAATCCAAGTGTACATTTGGACAGACATCTATTTAGTATTTAGGTCATATGATCTCAGTGCAGGGTGTTTCAGCAGATCCAAGAAAGGTCCATGCGATGATTGCTTGGCCTGTTCCCTATGTTACACGGACTCGTTGGAATTTCGAAGGTACCCGTGTCGACACGACACGACACGGGTACGGGTGCGGGATACGGCCGGGATACGGCTCCTTAGAAACGGATACGGCAGAAGAATCGAAAGAGGAGAGAGCAAGGAGAGAACCTGCGAAGCTTGATCGAGAACCTGCGAAGCTCGATCTGCGATCTGCGAAGTTGATCGATCTGCGATCTGCGATCTGCGAAGCTTGTACTGCTCCGTCGTCTTCCCCTTCATCTCGATCTCGGAATCTCTTCGTCACCTGATCTGCTAAGGCTCTTCGTCACTTTCTCTCTCTCTCTCTCTCTCCCTCTCTCTCTGTTCTTTTTTTGTTCAGTCTATCTCCGACTTCTCCGACTTCTCTAATATAGTTTGAATTATATAAAATATAAACTATATTAATATAATATTATTCATTATTCACATACATATTATATAAAATATAAACTATATTAATATAATATTATTCATTATTCACATACATATTATATAATATTATTTATTCAAAAAAATATTATATAATATAATATATAATAAATAACATAATTTTTATGTCTAAAATTAAAATAATTTATTTTATAATATATAATATAATTTATTTTATGTCTAAAATAATGTTTATAATTTTATTTATTATTTATTTGTTATTTTTTTAATAAAATTTATTATTCCTTAAACTTTTTAAACTCATCTTCATATAATAAATATATTTTAAAAATAATTATTTAACATATCCCCGTACCCGTATCCTAATTTGGATCCGTATCCACGTATCCTTAATTTTTAATTTTAAAGTGTCCGACCCTTAGATACACACCCGTATCCGATACCCGCACCCGAGTCCGTGTAACGTAGCCTGTTCCTAGTAATGCCACTGCACTAGGCCTTGTTTGGGGACTTACATTTTAGCTAAAAAGCCAAAAAGTCACTATAAGTTGTCACATCACTCTCTTTACTTTTCTGCACATCTTTTTATAAAAAGCGAAAAAGTGACTAAAATAGCATGTTCCCAAATGAGGCCTTAGAGGCTTCTTGGAGTTAACAGGTTATTATTTGTCACTTCATTCGTTATTATGGTAAGATTGCAACTCCCCTCGCAGCTTTACTTAAAAAGGAAGGAATCCAATGGTCTACTAAGGCTACCACAGCTTTCGAATCTCTTAAGAAGGCCATGACAGAAGCTCCAGCCCTAGCTATGCCAGACTTCTCTAAGATGTTTGTCATTGACAGTGACGCCTCAAGTGTCGGCATTGGGGCTATGCTATCTCAAGATAATAAACCTATTGCCTTCTTTAGCCAAGCTTTATCAACCAGGGCTTTAGCCAAGTCTACCTATGAAAAGCAATTAATGGTTGTGGTTCTAGCTGTGTTGAAGTGGAGACCTTATCTTTTTGGAAGAAGATTTCAAATATAAACAGATCATCAAAGCTTGAAGTACTTGCTAGAACAGCAGATCTCAACTCCAGAACAACAAAAATGAATCATCAAATTGATGGGTTTTGACTATCAAATTAGTTATCGTGTAGGCAAGGAGAATGCTACTAATGCTTTATCCAGACAATTGGAAGAACGGCAATTGAATACTATTTCCGAGCCCAGATTAGCTATTCTGGATGAAGTAAAGCATGAGTTAATGGTTGATGATGATTTACGAGCACTTTGTGATAAAATTCGGGCTGATCCATCTTCTGTTCCACGCCACAAGCTGCAAGATGGTCTCTTATTCTTTCAAGGCAGAGTAGTTATTCCAACTTCTCCCTTGTTGAGACAAAGGTTGCTACAGGAGTTTCATTCTACCCCTATTGGAGGTCATTCTGGAGTATTTAGGAGTTAAAACCGCTTGTCCCAACATCTGTTTTGGCAGGGTATGCAGCGAGACGTGCAGCAATTTGTTAAGGTATGTGATACTTGTCAACGTGCAAAATATGAAACTTTGTCACCAGCACATCTCCAACCCGTACCCATTCCTAACAGAATCTAGGAGAACATCTCTATGGACTTCATTGAGGGGCTACCAAGATCGGAGGGTAAAGATGCTATTTTGGTTGTGGTTGATCGGCTTTTGAAATATGGTCATTTTATTTCCATCAAACATCCAATTATAGCTCCAGGGTTAGCAGCGATATTTTCCCGAGAGGTGTCTCGGTTGCATGGGATGCCTCGTTCTATTGTAACTCACCGTGACCCCATCTTCATAAGCAATTTCTGGCGTGAACACTTTAAACTCCAAGGAACAGTGCTTAAAATGAGTACTGCATATCACCCTCAAACGGATGGCCAGACTAAGGTATTAAATAAGGGGCTTAGAGACGTATCTTCAATGTTTTGTTGGGGACAGACCACGACATTGGGCCAAGTGGATGCCATGGGTAGAATATTGGTATAACACCAATTACCACTATGCTGCAGGTATGACATCATATGAGGTTGTTTATGGGTGGCCGCCTCCTATGCTGGTTGACTATACACCAGGGTCATCACTAGTGGATGATGTTGGGCAACAACTCCAGGACAGAAATGACATTGTTAGGGAACTTAAGCTTAATTTGGCTCAAGCTCAGAATCGCATGAGAGTCGAGCAATATCAACATTGCCGAGAGAAAGAACATGAGGTAGGCGATTAGGTATTACTCCAACTTCAGCCTTATTGACAATCTAGCTTGTTCCAGCGAGCAAACCAAAAGTTGTCGCATCGCTATTTCATGCCTTATTAGATCAAGAAAAGAGTTGGCAAGGTGGCATACGAGTTGGTTTCGCCAGAAGGAACTTGGGTGCATCCAGTTTTTCATGTTTCCCAATCAAAGCAGCACATTGGCAACCCTTCTGCCGTAATTCCTCACTTACCCTCTTTTTCAGCTACAGGTGACTTGCATATTGTTCCTCAGTGGTTGATTGATTATTGGTGGGTCAGAACAGGCCGGCAATTCATCAAAGAAATGTTGGTCCATTGGGAAGATTTACCAGCTTCTGATACCACTTGGGAACCACATGATGACCTGAAGCACAGGTTCCCACATCTCAACCTTGAGGACAAGATTGTTTTTCAGGAGGGAGGGAATGATAGGCCTCAGGATTTGCCACCCATATTTCAGTCCTATCAAAGAAGGCCCAAGACCAGCCCAACAAACTGTACAACAACAGCTTAGGCCTAGCAAATTGCACAGCAGCACATGTTTTTAGGAGATGTTTAGATTTGGATTAGATAGGTATCCTTGTTTCATCCTGCCATTTCAGATTTGGTTGTTATCTATTTAATTGTTATGTAAGAGTCCTATTTAATTGTTAAGCTAGAGTCCTAATTGAGTCAAACGGTTATTAGGATAACGAATGGAGATGCTTATAATCTTATATATTTGATTGACAGCAACGAAATAAACAAGCAGAATTATCGTACAATGATTTGGGAGGTGTGACTCTCTCAAACGAGTCTCAGTGTTGAGGCTTTGTATGCAACTACAGTTCGGCCTAATGGCTACGTTGTTGTCCTTACTAGGACATTGGGGATTGTATGGCTTGGTGACTAAAAGTAAGGGATCATCGAAGTGTCAAAACCCCTTTCCACCAATCTGTCAAGGGACTTGTGGTATATTCGCCTTGGCCAAGTGGTTATAAAGGGAACCTTCCCACATGATCCCTGAGACACGTGTCATTAACATATTGATTGTTTGGACTCTAGGCATGCCAAGTACGCCTAAAGATATGTCACCCCTCTATCAGTGTCAGCTCTAGTACGCTAGCAACATAGACCTCTTATTCACTCAAAGTGGGAATTGAGAAGGGAAAACATCACCGGGTAGTTGGTGGCTAATATGATCCCCAAGTTACCAAATTTCTTGACTTACTTTCCGCCCAGCAGCATCAACCATTGCTCCTATCTTTCTATCTGTAATATTTACCTCTCAAATACCATTCCCTCATAACTCCCAACTCCAGATTGTCTACACTAGTTCGATTGCTTATGTTGTGAGCAGGGCCTCTAGGTTTTATTTGAATTTTTAGAACCTAGTTTGCTATATGGAAGTCCTTTGACAACCTTGAATGTGGGGACTCAAGTCGCCCTTAGTCGTATGGGGAGGGGGGATAGCACAAAAATGTGGTGAAGTTGGTTTGGCTTGTTTGGGCCTTTTGGATTAGAATTTTAAACCTCCAAGTCCAAATGGAGATGCTTCCAACTGCTTCTGATATTTCAGTGCATCTATTTGCAAATAATTTGATTAGGTAACATGACTTACTATCAAAATATATATATTTTTTGGATAATTAATAAGATTCATTTTAAAGAGATTAAGGAATGCCACCCAAGTTCAAGAAGGAAAAAAAAAATGGGGAAAAAAACACCTACTTGAGAATGAAAAACATCCGCACAGGGCCCCCACCAACAATGATATAACAATCAATACAACAGGAAACTACATTGTGTCTATTAATTTAAACTTTTATGTCAACTAAACAGGCTAGGCTGTTTTTTGTTATAGAGTCACGCGTGCACACACAAAAATTGAACTCATGAACAACATCAGCAAGGAAAGTATGACGAAGTACACTGGCGTAACTTCAATCCTAATATGACATTCTCGATTGTAATGGTGATTGTCATGAAATCGAAACTTATATATATAGAAAGAGATTTAAAAACCTCATTAGCAAAATTTGAAACTAATGTTTAGGATAAATTGACTAAACTCGGTTTTGTGTCATCGAATCCATGCAACTACCCTAATTTTGTTAAACCTCAGAAATACTACCTGTATTGCGCGAAAGATCTTAGTTAACTCTCAGTCTCTAGTGGATTCAATTTCTGAAGATTTTGTGACTAAATATAAATTTTATAACCATGTGCCCAGAAGCTCCATTATACATAATGAGTCAAACATTGATCAATTTTATGAAAAAAGGTGTGAATTTTGATTAAAAAGGTTAAATTGAACTAAAAAAATAAACTTTTATTCTAAATTCAATTATCAAATGCAAATACAAACGGTAAAACACTAGTGAGAAGACTTAAATAAGGTCATCTATGTTAGAAGGAGAACTTCACAATACTAATAATGTCAAATTTCCATAACCTAGTATATCAAAATTACAATTCAAACAACTGGCTCGCAAAAATTTAATAAATTAAACAACCCAAAACTTCACTTGATCAACATGAAAAGCTAAATCATCAAGAACACAAAACCCTTACGAGTTCAGAGAATTGAAGCCCAGAAGCGAAAGCCTTTGGAAAAACTCAGATGATCAGTGAACCCAAATGGCTACAGCCGCAGTGTACTATTGAAATGGGAAAATATAGATACATATATACATATCCATGTATGTATATGTGTTTTTTTATGTTTTATTTTTTATTTTTTATTTTTATGGGCAGAGGAGAGTGGGGGTGTGTGCGGTGCGGATCGGGTAGTTTGAGAGTAAAATTATAAATTGGATAACGGATTAGCGGATTGACAAATTACGGTTTGGATAGTTTTTGGCGGATTGGCGGATTGAAGAATATTTTAACTAATTATCATACATTAGCATAATATATAATACTAATTTGTATGATATTGTTTAGATATAGAACACAAAGTAATGTTACATAATATGTTTCACAGATATAACCACTAATTTGTAAATTTCATATCTTAAACATCTCTCACACTTATTTTTACGTTGTTATTTCATTGAAAGTTAAAAAATATATACGTATTAATTATAGCGAAGCGGAACGGTTCGGTTAGCGGATTATAAATTTTAAAGTTTAAACCGTGGTTAGCGGTTTAGAACGGTGCAGATTGATGCGAATCAGTGCGATTTTAACGGATTGGGCAGTATTTTACACAGCCCTAGAGTAGAGTACACTCCTTAAATTATGATTCTATTGCCCTTTGTCCCTCGCAATTTCAAAACGCAAAATAGTTTGGCATTGGTTTTTTTTTTTTTTTTTTTGATTAAATTTGTTATAAAAAGATCAAATAAATTAAAAAGTTAATAAATATTTGAGTTAAAAGTCAATTTTTAAATTTTTTGGCTTTTTTAAATCATATCCCCTCTCTATTTTTTTATACTTTTTTTTAAAAAATAAATAAATAATTAACTTTTATCCTATTTTCTAAAACAAACCAAATATCACATCTAAACTATAATCATTTTATTTTTTCTCTCACAAAAGTCAAAAAAGTCAACATAAATGAATTTTTTTAGTCAAAATTAAAATAACTGAAAAGCTAACTAAAAAGTCACATGCCAAACGCCAACTTAATTAGCTCGAATTGTTATCTTATATTATAGTTAGGCCAAGTTTGGCATAACCTTAATAACACAAAAAGTCAAAAAGTCACTATCCTATTTAAGTCACATCATCTTATTTAAATTACATCACCTCTCTAACACATCACATCAAACCCAACCCAAACCCAACCCATATAAGCCAATAAGTCAAAAAGTGCACTTTTTTAGAACATCCCAAACCAACCCTTAGTACCTTTCATTAGGAGTCCCGAGATTTATAGAAAATCATACTCTTTTGAAGCACCGGACACATTTATTGATTTTTAAAATAATAATATCCTTTATTTATTTTGTTAAGACAATAATACTTTTATTTGGTGATTACATTTATAATTTATATCTCTTACCTTAGGTTTCGTTTGGGAAGTGGGTTGGCTTTTTGATTTTTTGACTTTTTTGGCTATTTTAGCCTGGGGCTAAAAAGCCTAGTTTGAAAAGGATTTTTGACTTTCTTGTAAGAGAAAGAATGAAATGATTATGGGTTGGATGTGATGTTTTATCTTATTAGACTTAAAAGCCTATTTTGTTTTTTTGTGACTATTTTAATCAAAAAAATCCCAAAACCTACTTCCCAAACATAGGTTTAGTGACAAAGTACAAACGAATCACTAGATAAGGCTATTATTGCCATAAAAATTTAATAAATTTGTGTAAATTCCTAAATAATCTTAATAATAAGGGTAAACTGTAACAAAATAATATCTTAAGGTATATTAACTATTGAATTTTAAACTTTAAAAGGACAAAATACGAATAGATCATAATTGTTGGTTTGTTGTAATTTACCAGTTATTTTTTAAATATGTGTGTATATATATATATATGTGTGTGTGTGTTGGGTTAGACTTATCTCATACTGAGTCTCAATATGAGATAATTTGAGAGACCTATAGAACCAATTACGAATGTCGTTTCGATAATCTGAATCATTTGTTTTGTAGGATTCTCAATGTGTATCATTTATGAAAAAATTTATGTCAATTTGATAATCGTAACTTTTTCATTTTATAGTATTTGTCTATAAAAAAAATGAATGATTTATTTTAAAAATATATTTGTTGTCTATTTTTTTTAGACAAATACGATAAAATAAAAAGTTAAAATTATTATATCCAACTAATTTTTTTATGAATAATATACATTAAAAAATTTATAAAATAAACAATTTAAATTTTTAAAACGATAACGACCCTATAATCTCCTCAAGTTGTCTGACATTGAGAAGCCCAATCCATATCTGTTATTACTCATCATTAGAAAGGTTCACGGGCAGAGCTTGCCCATCAAAGTAGTGAAGCAACAGTTAGCTGTACTGTTGGTCCCATAATCTTGATGGTCTTTAACAGTCATTTAACGCAGCGTGGACACCTAACCAAAAATAATTTAATAAAAATAATAATAAAATAATTTTAAATTTACACGTTTTAAAATGACATAATTTTGTTTTAATTTTAAACTTCAATTGTTAAATTATCACAATAAAATTACATTATGAAAAACTACATCAGAAAATCTTGATTCAAAATAATCACAAATAAATTTTCAAATGATGTGGAAAGTATAATCTAAGTTACACTATATGGTGAACATCAAGCAAAACAATCACAAAACTCACATCATTTTCAATAAAAGAATTCCTTGTTTTTATTTATACTTTTCGGATTTGGTTCTTAACTTGAGAGAGCATTTAGATTTGGTAAGTTTCTTTTGGAATCGATTTTGATGATCCAAATAGTTCAGTTTTTTGGACTCAACAAGTAGAATATTCATGCAAAAAATTAAAACGATTGAATATTAGTAACTATATGTTTGAATCATATTTAATTTAAAAAAATAGACGACAAATATAATTTTAAAAATAATTATTCATTTTTTGTAATACAAATTTGATACAAACATATAGCTATCGATATACAATTATTTTTATTTTTTGCATGAATATTCTACTCAATGGGTTCTAAAAAGTGGGCTCAAAACATCTAAACAAAACTTATGATAGGCTCTACGGTTCCTCAAATTTTCTCATATTGGGATGTAAATATAAAAGAAAACTTAATCCTAATTGTATACTCATTATAAACTAATGACTGAATTTCATTTATCCAATTTTAGAGGTTGTGAATGATATTTGGCGTATATCATTGCTATTGTCTTTTTGGACTTTCGAATGTCAAAATAGTAACTGAGAGCTGCTAAAAAGGGAAATTTTTTTTTTTTTTTTTTGCCGATTCAATGTAACCTAAACAATTACTAATAATTGTGTAAATGTACTTTTGCTCCAATAAAGAAAATTTTATTGTGAATGCCACGTTAAGAGCATCCACATTAGTCTCATTAAATGTAGTTTTTGGTTAAATATAGCTAGTAAATTATAAAATTTTTACTCCATCAGTCTCAACAAATTATTTCTAAACTAGCTTTTGGTTGAATTTGCTACAGTACCTCAACAAATTTGTTGAGGTACTATTCATTAGTTATTCAATAGTTTATTTTTTTTAGACAGGTTAATCTATTTTTTATTATACTTTCTCACCCACCGGACGTCCTCCTGGATGTCCACCCGAATGTCCCTGCAGAAAAGGAAGTTTTGCTTAATTTTGACTTGACCGGTCGATTGTTGTCCGACCAGTCGACATGGGTTTGCCTCCTTCGGTTGCTGCTCTCTGCTACTGCTATGGTGCACTAGAAAAAATATATTTAAATTAAAAAAGATAAAAGAATAAAAAATAATATTTTAATGAAATAGAATTTTAAAATAGTGAGTTTGATGGAGTGTGTACATAAAAAAGAGGTTAGCTAAAAATAAAATTGAATTTTGAGTTATAATTTGACTCAAAATTTACTGAGATTGATGCGGATGGTCTAAGAACTAACTTTACAAGAATGACAATTAATGAAGGTAAATAAAGAAACAAAGAAAGACGGTAGAAGAAAATATGTTCATTGAATAACTAAATAATACAATTACAGAAATAGTACATTATCTGGCTACTCCCATGGCTTCCAAATGAAAGTAAATGCAACTACAAGGAAATGAATTTCTATTTTAATAACTCTAGAAAATGAAAGTACTAGACTAGTGAAAGGAAGCAAGTAAAATGTTGGAATTTGTAAATTTGTCTGGGGTCTTCTCTCATTAATACTAATGCCATATTTATTTGGCTCTTTAAAGAGAGAGATTAGACTAATAGTTTGTGGAACCACCTATAGAGTGTTTAGTTGGGAACATGAGTGAAAGAATTAAATATCCCCTTAGACTAATAAGCCCTTCATTAGTAGGATTACCAATCCCATGATGAGGTTGAGATTAGAAATTGAGTGAGAGGATTAGTAAGTTTTTAAATAATTTTTAATCAAAATTTATATTTTTTTAGAACAAAAAATAATAATTATAGTATTTAAAAAGTTCTAAAAATTTTAAAAAATATTATTTTATATACTAATACTATTACCAAGCCGGTGGTGTATAACAAAACACCCTTTATCCTATAGCCCCAACCTAATATCACTACACTAATAATCTCTTCACTCAATCTCACCGTACTCTTAATCCCTTCCATCTTATGGAGCCAAACAAACATGACCTGATTATTTATAGGATCTTTGGTGTGCATGGTAATTGTCGAAGTGCTTCTGATAATCTCCACTTCTAGTTAGGGGTGGACATTTGTCGGGTCAAGCTGACACTACATAGTAAGAAACTTTGTGTTTGTTCAAGTCTGGCCAGGCCCTAATATCAGACCTCTACATTTACCCAAGTTCAATCTAAAAAATAATTATGAATCCTAAATCCACCATCAGGCTATATGTTAAAAAAATAAATAAAACATTCCGTAATTAAATTCAATCACACATTATATTTCTTAAATGAATATACTGACATCATTATAAATTGAAAGATTTTTTAAATAAATTCTATCACCCATCACTACAAATGTGAGTTATAATAAAATTAACAAAGATAAAGTATAGATCCTGACAAAAAATATATATATTAATATATTATAATTAATTAATCAATTTAATAGCGGATCGAGCTGGGTTGAAAGTATAAATCTCAAGTCTAGCCCATTAATATATCGAGCTAAAAATGTTAGCATAGCTTGCCTTATGGGCTAAAACAACCTCCTCAAGTCCTAAAAAAATAGGATTGGACTGGATGGGCTAGGCGGGCCAATAGGCCGATGTCTACCCCTACTTCCAATTGCACTTGTTACTTAGCTCATTTATTTGAATTTGAATCTATTGGATAATAGCTCATTACAATATCTAAGAGTCTTACCGATCAAGTTCTTTTGTCTCTTAAAGAATGATTTTTGTTGCAAAAAATATTTAAGGAGTAATTTCAATTGTCACGAGGATAGTAATTAAAAGGTCGTCCCGAAAAGTCAAAAAATAAATTTTTAGAGACAAAATTTTGAAAATGTCGTTAATAAATGTACTTTTAGGAACAAAATAACTTGGAACCAAAAATGTTTATTTTTTTTAGATAACTTTTGGTCTCAAAAGGTTAGTAATTCATCATTAAATATCCAATTTTGTTCTTAAAATAAAATAATAGCACTTTTTGAGATAAAAATATTGTGTCCCTAAAAAGTGATTTTGTCCCTAAATTTTTTTCACTAAAATGTTAATTTCTTTTGTAATGGCTTGTTTATCACATCAACTAGTTACGTAGTCTTGAAAGCCATCTTCTGTCTTCTGATCTCTCCCCACCTAGATCCCTTCGTATCCTCCACTTTCGTGATCATGGATTGACATGTGACCAATTTTATTGGAGGGTTGTTAGTGATGGTGGTCATGGTGATAGTAGTAGCGACATTGTATTGGACGTTAGTGAAACAATTGTTCTATTTAGTTGTGAAATTTCAAAACTTTTAACATTTTTATCTAATTAATGGAATTAATTTTTTTTTAAATCTATTTGTGTACAATAAACATATATTTTGAAATGTTTAAAATTAATTTCATGATTTTTACAACAAATTAAATTTTTGTAATAATATTAGATCTTCTTTATTTGAATTTTATATTTAAAATCGTAAGCAATTTAATATAAAAAATGAAAAGTGTAGTGTTCATTGTTGTGTTTAGTGATGATGACGATGGTGATGATGATAGTAGTGGTCGCATTTGAAGGTTAGTAGAATAATTTTAAAATTTCACTGAAACTTTTTAATTTTTATTCAATCAATAAAATTCGAATTTTTGATTTGTCTTTCTAAGATATTGGTTTGGTATACAGGCCAGTGGGCTTTTCCTGCCAGCCCATTGGGCCAATAAAGTTGAGGTCCTGTTTGCTCGCTATGCAGAGGACAGTGCCAGGATTTCTATTACAAGTTAGAATCTTCCATTAGTTTCCAAAAAATGAAACCACAACACTTGCACCAAAAAAATAAATAAATAAATAAATACACTAGACTAGTTTACATCAAATAATTTTAAAAAAATAAAAATTACAGACCTTATATTCGACCTACATAATAAAAATTACTAACAAAAATTTAGATAAAAAGTGTCTTTGAATCTCTTGTAGTATACTCAAAAACTAAAATGTGTACACAAAATGAAGTGACGTGTAAGATTAATAAGGATGGAAATTTTGCCCCACCCTGCCCTATGCAAATTTTTCAGGCCATGCCTTGATTATATTTATTAAAAAAATTTATATGTATACTAAAGTATTAGACTTAATACACATTTTTATTATTTTTACTGTCATCACGTATTACTCATTATCTATTATAGATCACATCGTCTCTCCAATTTACCTTGCCATCAAAATGATTCGGGGCAGAGGATTACAAACTCGACCCACCCTATTGCTATCCTTTTATTGATTGTGTTGATGTAGTAGTAGAGAACTTGGTTTAATATTAAGCTCATGGGAGGTCTAAATTAATTTAGATGCCTAGAAATATCCTAACACCAATTAACTATTAAAACCAATTAAGTCAACTACATAATTTTTATAGGGTCATCGAAATCATTTTGCTAATTCAACACATATATGTGATGTCAAAATTTAAGTTTTATTTTTTTACTTGATGCCAATTACTATTTCTCTAATCCTCTCATATTGATTGTAAAAAATAAAAATAATTGCAAAACAAGAAGAAAACTTGTAACTTTTATCAGTGTTGGGAAATTTCATCATTTTCCTTGGGTTAAAAAAATAAAATCTTTATTTTTCCGTAATGTACAACCAATGTAATTAAGCAGCTGCACAAAGTGTGCACTTTGGTGGAAGGAGTTCATTTCTCACTTCTCTTTCTATGGGAAAATGTGAACTTGTTGAAATAAAACTTTTTACGAAAAGATTTCATATTTGTTGAGATGCCAAATGAGTCACTAATAGGGCAAGCTCTTAGAACTAGAACTAATAACCAATGCCTTGAGCTTAGAAGAAGAAGAATCCTCTATAGGATTGGCTCGTCGAGTAATTGTTTCCATGTTCTTACAAAGACTTTGTTTCACCATATTCTTCATCATCTTCCTCCCTTCATAGATCTCTCTCTGATTAACTGGTGATCCAATATTTGCTACCCTCCCTGTCTGTGGCCCTGAATGAGGTCCCATTTTCGCTTGTCGCTCATCTTTAAACCATTGCAATAATTTCAATGCCCTTTTTTGGGCCAAAGGGCTACCCAATAAGGCCACTTCTAGGAGAACTTGGACAATCCCAGACTTGGCCATTTTCTCTCTTTCTGCGGCGCTTTGATAGGCCAGAATCATCAAAATGTATGTGGAAAGTTCTTGGCATTTGGGCTTGTCCTCCCATGTCAAGATTTCAATCAAGTTTTCGGGCACCATTGGGTTGTTTTTCATGGCCTTTTTCCCCAAAAATGTCACCACCAAGTTCCCTAGGGTTGCAAGGGCCTTTTCAGATGTTTCTTTCATTAAGGACGTCCTCAAGAGGATGTGGACTACCCCATCTGTGACCAAAGTCCCTGCATGGTCCAGAATTGTGGAAAGATTGTACAATGTGCCCAAACACAACATTTTGGTTTCAATGCTTGAATTGGACTCTAGAATGCCAACTAGAAATGGGAGAATTTTGATGCAGGTGAGAGGGAATTGGCTATTGGCTAGTGATGATATGGATAGAAGCAATTGGGCCAATTCATGTATTGTTGATTTGTCCAAAACGTCGACGTTTTCGGGTAATTTTGATAATATGCCTGCCTCTACCATTAGTGCCTTGTTCCTGAAAAATGAGAGAAAAGGATTATAAATATGGAAGCACAAAAAAAGTTTTTAACCTTTAGCTTTTGATAACAAATGTGACTTTGAAAAGTGCATTTGATCTAATATGAGCTCGGTTTAGCGTAACATTTGGAGACTACTTGTAACTTTTTATTCATTTATTTTTTTTTTTTGAATTATTTGAGAGTGTTTGATGTTAATTTTGCTTACTAATTATGAGAGAAGGATAACGCAAATAAGTTGAAAAATTAATTACTAAAAAGTTGAGAATGCATTTTAGCTTTTGTTTTATCAACTTTAAAATTATAAAAAATAATACCAAACTGGCCTCCATGTATACCTAAAGACAATAAAGTTCTATTTCATTGCTTTGAATACTTGCAACAAAGTGGGTCTACATTATGTTAATGCACTTTGGGGGTTCAAAAAGTATAAGCATGTGGTCCCAAAATAGCCACACAGAAAGATTAAAAAATAAATAAATAAAATAAAATAAAGTATGCCAGAGGGGAGTCAAGAATAGTCTAAAACTAGATTTCTCTGAGATGTAAGGCTAACAAAATGCAGTTTTCAATATTTTTTTAAAGATATACATATATCAAATCTGAACAACTACAATATAATATATGGGTCTTTTTTTGAGGTGTATATTATATATCCCTAGTTCCGATCGTTATTAATATTTGATTATGATATATGGGGATTTTAGTTATGATTTGTTTATAACTCAGTTATATATATTGTAGTGTTAATTTTGACTCATTGTGATGTTGACCATAACATTATTTTGATTATAATCTAAAAACTTAGCATTATCCTATATTATCACAATTATCATTTAGAATAAAAGAAGTTTATTGGTTCACTTGGTTTTTTATTCCACAACCCAACTAGTAGTCTTCCTATCACCAAATGGAGTGTAGTGGGGATAGTCAGCCCACCATCTTGGAACCTCATTATTCGATGTAGTTTGGTCACTATTGGACCTCCAACTTATATCTTTTGATTTTTTACATATATTTTAGTAAGGAGAGACGTAGGATTAATAGTACACTAATACTACCACTAAGAAATATATATATATATATATAATAAAAAATAAAAGCTTAAGGTCCCATTGTTTTCAGAGATAGAATGGAGAGGATTCATAGTGAGGGGATTGATAGCGGAGGAATTAAGTAAAATTGTGTTTGTTTTGATGATAGTTGTTAGTGTAGGAATTGTTAAATTATTTTTATATAAAATAATAAAACAAATAAAAAATATAAAAAATTAAGCATTAATATTTTAAAAAAATTCCCAATATATAAAAAATATAAAAAATAAAAAAATTTCTAATCTCCTCACTATTTTTCTAGCACCATCTCCACCTCTTCCATCTCAATCCCCCTTCCAACCTCCATCTATATCACCTCATCCATCCTAATCCCCTTCCCAACTCTACAAACAAACACAACACTAAATAACCTCACCTCTATTCTAATCCCCTCCCATCTATTTAACCCCAAAACAAACGGGACCTAAGGGTTGGATATTCAAATTTAAAAATAAATTTATGTAATTAAATTTTTTTGTGTGTGTTAACATGTGTGTTTAAAATACATATTAAAAAATTTAAAAGTATTATACATTTTGTAAAAATATACATATAATAAAGAATAGAGTTTTTTTAAAGCTTTATTAAGAGCATCTCCAACGCTTACTCAAATTTTTCACCAAATCTGAGTCAAAAAGCATCCATTTCATCAAATTTGATAACAGATGCTCCAACGGTTCACCATTCATCAAATTTGTCCCGGGACAACCGGGTGGTCGACCGGCCGGTTGACCGGTTTGCCCAAAAATTTTTTTTTTTTTTTGAATTTTTTGAACTTTTTTTTTGAACTTTTTGAACTTTTTCCGGGACGACCGGTGGGTCGACCGGCCGGTCGACCGGTTAGGCAAAAAAAAATTTTTTTTTTTTTTTTTGAATTTTTTGCTGAACTGTTTGAACCTTTTACTGGTTGACCGGTTGGTCAACCGGGTGGGCAACCGGTTGGTCGACCCGGGTCCCCCTCCAACGGTCCGTAACAGTGTTTTGGTGAATTTATTTCTTCCTCGTCGATCTGATGAAAGATTTGGTGAAATCTCATTTTGGTGCCAGCTTTGGTGAAGCGTTGGAGCCATGAACAGTGTCATTTTCATCAAAATTCAAATTTGATATCAGATTTGGTACAGCGTTGGAGATGGTCTAACATAAACTTTTAAGGTACACGATAATAAAACCGAATTTTAAAATATACTTAACTAACAATAATAATGAAGAAGATATTTGAAATAATAGGGTGGGGCCCCAACTACCCGTTAGATATGCCAAAGCTTAAACATCAATATTATTAACTCAAAAAATTTATTTAAATTTTTACTTAAAAAATTAATTTATAATTCATATTTAATCTATATGTATGACCCACAATACAATAATTAAATTTACAGCACAGTAGACTCGTGAATTTCTGAATTAACTTTTAACTTCATGTGAGGTACTAAGTTATCCTATAGTGCTCTTACAAACAATTTCATCATCATAGTGCTCATATCTATATATTTCACTACGTTTATCTGTTATGTTGTCTTTATTATCTCATATATTAAAATTATATTTAGGACTATTTTGAGAAGATGGTTATAATCAACTTTTTAGTTAAAAGTTGGTTATAATCAACTTTTTAGTTAAAAGTTGATTATAATCAATTTTTTGTGAGAGAGAGAAGTGGATTATAATCTGGGAAGTGAATTATAATCCACTTTCCAAAAGACTCCTTACTGAGTTTTATCACTTAGATCAATTATCAATTCAATAATAACATACAAGATAATAAACAAAGCATATTAAATAAATGTAATCGTTTTAATACTAATTCATAGGTTTTCAGGAAATCACACATCAGTGAATTTTTTTGAAAAATATTTATAAATTAGTAAAAAAAAAATTATGAATTTAATTATTAATATTATAAATTTTACCGTTGATTTGAATTTTTTTTAAAAAATACATTGAGATGTAATTTTCTCCAAAAATGTGTGTGTCCTAAGACTGGGAGGGCAAAGTGTTATTTCTCCTGTTACGCGATTTGTTAGGAAAAAAATTAAATAGTGTTTGTTGTCAGCTTTTAAAATATTTTAAAATTTTATTTTGTAACCAAAATTATATTTAAAATATTTGGTAAATATAATATATTTATATTTATAGTGCGTGGTCTAGAGAGGTCAACAAGAGTGACTTGTTCGTGACACAGAAAAGGATGAACGAAACTTATTTCTAACAAGTAAAAATATTTTCTTTTTCTTTTTTCTTTTCTATTGTTCTTGAAATTTTAAAAATTTTAAAATTAATTTTGTCTTTATTTGTTTTAACTTTTTTTTTGAAACACTTATCAATCAGTCCTATTATTGATGTATTCTATCATACTTTGTATGTTTTCATCAATAAAGTTTTTTCTTTGCCGATTAAAAAAAAAAAACTTATCAATCAGTCCTATTAACTAGACTTATTTACTTATAAGTCCTAACTGATAAATTTATTCATAAAAATAAGAGACTGATAAATTTATTACTATAAATTTATTCATACACTATAAATTTATTCATAAAACAAAGAGATTGATAAATTTATCAAGTGATAAATTTATCAATAGAACTTAATGAGTAATAAGTCTCAAAAGTAGGACCTATTAGTAATTTTTCTTTTTTTTTGGTATATATATAAAGTCAGTTATGGGTAAAGAGGTACTTTGGACATACAACATAGAGAATCAGGGTATCAGAATCCATTTTCGGCGAAACCATTTCCAACATGGTGTCGTGAGAAATTGGTAAAAAATTAATTTTTTGACTTTTTAATTTTTTCAATAATTTTTTTAGCAAAAAAGTTAATTTTTTTGATGATTTTTTTATAATTTTTTTGAAAAAATTTGGTAAAAAGTCCAAAAATTAACTTTTTACCAAATTAGCAAATTGCTCATTATGATCTCTATCCTCTAAAGTCAACAGTGGCCATTGGACTTCATGGTGGTAAGATTCCATTAGTCTTCATCTTGCCATATCATAGAAAATGCGATCACCACCCACTAACTTAATGGTCCTTTAATTCTTTATCAAAATATTGCGAACCATAAAAATTTATATTGATTTTTATTTTAAAAGTAAGTCTGTAGTGTAGATTTAAAATCAGTAAATATAGATCACAATTGTTGATTCTTTTTTCTAAATATGAACATTTTTCGCAATTTATTGTGATTTAATTAAGCTATTTTTCTCAAAATTATGACGCAGTGTAGTATAAATTTAAATTTGATATAATGTGAAATGTATTTAAAAATAAATCTAATTCTAATTCATACATTTTATTTTTTTCAATAGTTAAATATATATATATATATATATTTTTTTTTTTGCATACATAATAGTATTTCTGATTTGGCTGGGGCTTCAGTAATTTAGATCATTGAAATTCTAAACTAGCTTTATTTTGATCTTATTATACCTATATTAAAACTTCAAATTCTTTAACGTTTTAAAATAAAAATAAAAAAACAGAAAGAATACACATGCCTATTTTTTACTTACTAGACAAACAAAGTAAGTCAAGTAAACAAGCAAACAAATTAATAATTTTAAGTTTAATCCATGATCATCTTAAAAAATAAATACTTAACTAATTTAAAAAAAAAATGCTGTTTTGCATGATTCACCCAATTTCATGGTGATATTTTTGTATTCATTATTAAAGAATCAAATATTAATTTTGATTTTTTGTTTTGTTTTATTTAAAAAAATCTGATAAGAAATACGTTTATTTTTAACATTAATCTAGACAAATATAATAAACACGATCAAATTAAACTTACATGTAAGTTCCATTAGCAAGCTCAATTAGGGCTTGAACCGCCAACCTCCTCCGACCACCCACCTCCTCACCAACCATAGCCACCAGCGGCGGCACAACCCCAAGCTCCGCCAGCGATTTCTTCATCTTCAAGTCTTCTTTAGCCAACCTCCTTATCTCCTTTGCTGCCACTTCCTTCTCTTCCCACCTCCCAAAATGAAGTCTCTTCACTGACCTTTGCAAAACCACCAACCCATCTTCCTCTTCATCACCCTCCTCTCTCTTTTCCATGCCCATGTCATGTTCTTGTTTTTCTTCATCATCAATATCTATCACTCTTGGTTTATCAAAGCTATCGGACGGTGTGTGTCGTTTGTTAGAGGTCTTGAGCTGGAGGAACCGTCGGATGCGTAGAAAAAATCGAAGCTTTAACCAAGGAGAAGAATCAGACATGTTTGATGCTTGGGAGAGAGAAAGAGAGAGAATTGGTATAACCTTTTTGGGCTTTTTCTAGCTTAAATAAGTCTATTTTTAGAAAGAGAGTAGAGAGAGAATATGGATCAATCAGGGAAGAAAACTTTGTGCGTTAAAACAGAGAGAGAGAGGACATGCAAAGACCTAGAAAATCTTTTTTTTTTTTTTTTTTTGTATCACTAACTGTAAACTGTGACACTTATATACTAAGACGAATTGATATGGAGATAAACATGTACACGGTCATGGACACGGATATGGGTATTGTCATATAATACAATGATTTTGAAAAAAAAAATAAAAAAAAAATGAACATTCTTACTTGGTAGAAATATGAAAAGAAATATATATATATATATATATATATTTATTTATTATGTAGATAAATATAAATTGAAGATATACAAAGATGTCACATATCCATGTATATATATGTTTTTTTTTTTTTTATCACTACAAAAAAAAATTAAGATTTTATAGACTAAAATTTAGGGATAAAATTAATTTTTAGAGATTAAATATTTTTGTTGCGAAAAATGTCATGATTATATTTTTAACAACGAAAATTAGACATTAGTGATGAATTATTATCCTTCTAGGACCAAATTTTTTGTCTAAAAAAATAAACCATTTTGACACTAAATCATTTTGTCCCTAAAAGTCTATTTATTAGTGACATTTTCAAAATGTTATTGTTAAAAACCTTATTTTTTACTTTTCAAGACGACCTTTTAGCGATTATCCTCACGACGATAGAAATTGGTCCTTAAATGCCTTTTGTAACAAAATTTTTCACTTTTAGAGACCAAAAAATTTGGTCTCTAAAACTCTTATATGTTGTAGTGTATTTTTTTTTTATTTATCATTTTTTTTTTAATTTTCATATATTTTATTTTCACTTGGAATCAGATTTCTAAAATTAATAATAAAAAAAACCAAAACACACATAAGTGTCTATTGGCCATGAAGTATCTTAAGGGTGAGTATGGTTTGAATTGATTCAGTTTAAGAGTAAATCAAACATAAACTATTACTTACGGTTTCATAAAATTTGGAATTAAATCAAACTAGGAAAATCTTGGAGTCAAATTAGATCAAACCACTAAAATGCGGTTTCGTTCAATTTGTAATCACGATTTTTAGAAACATTAATATCATTCACAATATAATCACAAAATATTATTTACAAATTAAAAATTGTTTAGATGAATTTTAAAACTGGCTCCACCACTAAACATGTAACACACTTGGAAAACTAAAGAGATGGAACTTATGTGTATATATTTAACACTAATACGATAGTTGATTGTTTACGATAGTTAACAAATTATTTTATTGACACATCACTGAATCTAGAAAATAAGTCTAAAAAGTAAACTTCTATATCATTTTCTATATGTATAAAGGAAAATGCCTGGTAGCTCGAAGCTACCAAGCTCGAAAATGGCTCGAGAGGAAGAGAGGGAGAGGGAGAGGGAGAGGAGAAAGAGAAGGGAGGGAGAGGAAGAAGGTCGGCGTCGCAGCTCCCCGCCCCGCCATCGTCGCAGCTCCCGCCGTCGTCGTAGCTCCCGCCGCCGCCTCTGCTTCCTCCTCCGTCGCAGCCCCGCCGATGTCGCAGCACCACCGTCGTCTGCCCAGCCTCCCCTTCTCCTCAAACCGGTTTTTATGGCCCCCTCCCCTCCCTCCTCCTCCTCCTCCTCCTCCTCCCTTCTCTTCTTCTCCCTTCTTCTTCTTCTTCTTCGTTCTGCAAAACCAGGGAAGAAAGAAAAAAAAAAAAAACAAAAACAAAAACAAAAACAAAATCGACACCAAAACGAAGTCGTTTTGGTGTCGAGCCGCGTTTCGAGCTGCGACATTCGAGCTACGTAGCATGATCGATGTATAAATGGTCGGGTTCGGTTTCAAAATAGAATTGTAATTACAAAACTACAGACTGAACCCTGAAGTATGACCCGCCTATTTTAAGAATCAAGACCGAATCATGTAGTGAGAAAATCAAACCAAATTGATCGGCTTGGTCTAGATCGGATCAGTTTGCATTTTTTTTTGAATTTTTGCTCCGGCCTAAGTATCCCAACATGTTTTGCAAAAAGAAATAAAGAAAATGTTACATATAATTTTATTTTTATTTCATTTTCTTACTCCAAAACACAAGTGGATCCCATTTGTACCTATGAATGTGGGTTCCATTACTGTGTATTTAAAGTAAGAAAATGAGATAAGAAAAAAGATTTATGTATATCATTGCTAAAAAAAAATATTAAAAAATAGGTAAATTAAATTGAACTCCCTTGATCTATGGACAAAATACAAGTAATATTATAATTTTGGCATAAATATATTAATTTTATTTTTAGTAAAAAAAAATAAAATCAACCAAATAAGTAGGGGTATAATAATGGCTCGGTCAGTGGTGGGCCTCACGGTGATAAGAATATAGCACCTTCAGCTCAAGGATGTATTAAAGGTTCAGCTCAAGGATGTATTAAAGGCAACCCAGAGGATCACAGAGGATAATACCTTTCTTCTTCTTAACAGACTTAGTTAACAGAATTAGTTATAGAATTAGTTAACAGAATTAGTTATAGAATTAGTTACAGAGATATAGCAGATATATGAATGTATAGATTGTTGAGGCGGTTGCTTATAGTCGGTTGCTTATAATTCTTGTATTATAAATATAGCTGTACTCATTCAGATTTGAATAAGATTGAAGTTTCAGTTTCTTATCATGGTATCAGAGCCTCTCTACTCAAACGAGTATTGATCCTTCTTCATCTTCTTTCTCACATTGAATTCTTGAGTTCAAGTTCTTGAATCTGTTTTAATGGCGTCTCTTCCTCCTAATCTCACACTTCTAATTTCAAATCTCAATTCTTTTGTTACTGTCAAATTGGATTCTACAAATTATGTTGTTTGGAAAACACATCTCCAAAATATACTCAGAGCTACCAATCTTCTCTGTTATGTGGATGGTACTTGTGCTTGTCCATCTGCAACAATCAAAGATTCAGAGGGCAAAGATGTTATCAATCCTGAGTTTGTGAGTTGGACACAGATCGATTCTCATTTGCTAAGCTGTATTACAGCAACTCTAACTCCCACGGTGTTCACATCTGTATTTCATTGTAAAAGTTGTCATGAAATCTGGAAATATCTTGATAAACGCTTCACATCACTCTCCAGATCTCATATACACCAACTCAAAAACAAACTCAGTAGTATTATGAAGAAATCGGAGTCCATGGAAGACTATCTTTCTCAGATCAAGAGTCTTGCTGATCAGTTAGCCCTTGCTGCCTCTCCTATTGAGGATGAGGATCTGGTTTTGATTACTCTAAATGGACTGCCGTCTGAATATAATGCGTTAAAAGTAGCTATTCGAGCTCGATCAGAGGCCATCACTATGGAGGATCTTGCTTCTCTTCTCTGTTCAGAAGCTTTGCATATTGAAGCCGATCATAAATCCTCTTCTTCAGATCTCACTGTTGCATATTCTGCAACTCGAAATGCGATTCCTAATCAGTCATCTTCTTATCATGGAAATAGATCATCATACAGAGGATCTTCGCATAAAGGAGGAGGTCGATATTTTTCTAAAAATACTTTCAGTCGAGGTCGAGGAGGCAGATCTTCATCCTTTCATCATCCATCTTCCTCTGCATTGGTCTGTCAGATTTGTGGCAAACCAAATCACACTGCTCTTGAATGCTGGCACAGATTGGATACTTCCTATTCACCACAAACTCCAGCTAATAAATCTTCCTATTCCCCACAAACTTCAACTGACAAATCTGTTTTTCTTGCCTCTTCATCGTCTGCTTTACCTAATTGGTATGTGGACTCTGCTGCCACCAATCATGTAACTCCTGAACTTACTAATCTCCAAGACTACAGTCCATATCATGGCCAAGACCATGTGACTGTTGGAAATGGTAGTCATCTACCTATTCACAACACCGGTAATGGTATTCTTCCAACTCCTTCTTTTCCTTTCAAATTGACTAATGTTCTTCATGTTCCACATATATCATCTCATCTTCTTTCAGTTCATCAATTAACTTCTGATAATCATTGCACTGTTACCTTTGATGACAAATCCTTTGTGGTTTAGGACAAGACCACCAAGAGACCTCTCTTCAGAGGTATGTATAGGCATGGTCTTTATCAGTGGCCTTCATCTCCTTCACCAGTTTCATCATCCCCGCACTCTTCTTCAGCTTGTTTAGCTACTGCTACATGGCATACCAGACTGGGTCATCCATTTCCACAAAAGCTGCAATATCTTGTTAATAAGTTTCAGTTGCCTACTACTTCATCTTCTAATAAAACTTTGTGTCCTCATTGTAGTGTGGCCAAGAGTCACAGACTCTCTTTTGTTTTGTCTAATTCCACTGTAAATAAGCCCCTTTCTCTTGTTCATAGCGATGTTTAGGGCCCTTTCTCTCCATCTATTTCAAGATTTAGATACTATGTTTTGTTTGTTGATGAGTTTAGCAAATTTACTTGGGTTTATCCTCTTTGTTATAAAAGTGAGGTGTTTGCCAAATTCATGGAATTTAAGGTGTTTGCTGAAAATCAATTTGAGACTACTCTTAAAATTTTTCGTACTGATGGTGGTGGCGAATACACTAGTTCTCAATTTGAAACTTTTCTTAAAACCCATGGCATTATTCATCAAATGTGTTGTCCACACACTCCTCCCCAAAATGGAGTCGCCGAGAGAAAACATAGGCATCTTGTAACTACCACCATTGCTTTGCTACAGCAATCCGGTATTCCTCTTGCTTATTGGTTTGATGTTCTTGCAACTTCTGTTTTTCTTATTAACAGGTTGCCTAGTTCTAAGCTTCAAAATCAAACTCCTTATGAGGTCCTATTTCATCATTCCCCTGATTTTGCTTTTCTTAAAAGCTTTGGTTGTAGGTGCTTTCCCTGGCTTCAACCCTATGCTTCTCATAAGCTCGCCCCTAAGTCTATTCCTTGTGTCTTCATTGGTTATCATCCCTCTATCAAGGGATATCGTTGTCTTGATCCCATTTCTGGAAAAATTTATTTGTCTCGGCATGTTTTTTTTGATGAATCACTTTTTCCTTTTCTGACTTTATCTAGTTCTACCTCTACACCACACTCTCCACCTACTCTTCCTCAGCTCCATTCCTTTTTCTGGTCTTCTTTTTCACCTACTACCGATTCTGTTTCACCATCTGCCCCATCAGGTCAGCCTTCTGTTCCTTCTATTTCTTATTGTCCTGCTCCTAATCAGCCTGCTGCTGCTGTTCAACAGCCGGCTGCTACGGCTACCCAACCTGCTGCTACTACTCCTGTCTTGCCTAGTGTGCCAACCTCTATTCCTATTTCCTCTCTCACTATTGATCTTCCTTTTATACAGCCTGTGTCTACTGTTTCTTCTCATTCTTCTCTCAATATTCATCCAATGACTACCAGGTCCAAATCTTCTTCTTCTGCTCTTATTTCTGCTATATCTCCCCTTATTGAACCCTCTTGTTTCTCTGAAGCTGTTTTAACTCCTGAATGGTCTAAAGCCATGCACGAAGAATTTCAAGCCTTGCAAGATCAAAACACTTGGTCTCTTGTCCCTCTTCCTTCTCACAAGCAAGCCATTGGCTGTAAGTGGGTGTTTCGCTTAAAGAAAAATTCTGATGGTTCCATCGCTCATCACAAAGCTCGTCTTGTGGCTAAGGGCTATCTCCGGCAGGAAGGCATTGATTATCATGAAACGTTTAGCCCTGTTGCCAAGCAACCCACAGTTCGAGTTCTCCTTAGCATTGCTCTTCATTTTAATTGGTCTATTAAACAGTTGGATATTTCCAATGCATTCCTCCATGGTCTTCTTGAGGAAGAAGTTTATATGATGCAACCTCCCGGTTTTGAACGGTCTCCTTCTCATCATGTATGTAAACTGAAAAAGGCTCTCTATGGACTTAAGCAAGCTCCTCGAGCTTGGTATTCAACCTTTTCTTCTTATCTTCTCTCCACTGGATTCAAGAATAGTCGGTGTGATTCTTCTTTGTTCATACAACGCACATCTACCACTGTTACTTTTCTGTTGATATATGTGGATGATATCTTAATTACTGGAAATAGTGCTGCACACATCAGTTCTCTGATTCATCATATGCACAAAGCCTTTTCCATGAAAGAATTGGGTGATATTTCCTATTTTCTTGGTATATCTGTGACTCGAATTGCCTCTGATTTGTTTCTCTCTCAGCACAAATATGCTACTAATATTCTCATCAAGGCTGGTATGATAAATTGTAAACCATGTTCTACACCCATGGCCTCTAAATCTGATCCTCCTTTAGCTACTCTGGTGCCCTTTTCTCAGCCATCCTTGTATCGAAGTATTGTTGGAGCCTTACAATATCTCACTATTACCAGACCTGACATCTCGTTTGCTGTCAACCATGCATGTCAGTTCATGCATGCTCCTACTGTTGCCAATTTCAATACTGTCAAGAGATTACTGCGTTACATTCAGGGTACTCTTCATCATGGTTTATTCTTCACTCCGGGCTCTCTTGATTTGCATGCTTATTCTGATTCCGATTAGGCCGGTAATGTTCTTGATCGTAAGTCTACCACTGGGTATTGTGTCTTTCTCGGCTCTAATCTGATTTCGTGGTCTGCAAAGAAACAATCCACTGTTTCTCGGTCCTCCACCGAAGCCGAGTACAGGGCTCTTGCTCAAGCTTCTGCTGAACTGCAATGGCTTCGTATGCTTCTTCAAGAGCTCTCTTTTCCTTCTGCTACTCCTGTTTTATGGTGTGACAATCTCTCTGCCATATCTCTTGCCTCTAATCCTGTTTTCCATGCCCGCACAAAGCATATCGAGGTGGATTATCATTTTATCCGGGAGCAAGTTCTTGCTCACAAAGTTGTGGTTCACCATGTGTCGTCCTCTGATCAGGGGGCTGATCTGTTTACCAAACCTCTTCCCGTGGCTCACTTTTCTTCTCTTCTTCCCAAGCTTATGGTGCGTGCCTTACCCATTCGCTTGCGGGGGCCTGATAAGAATATAGCACCTTCAGCTCAAGGATGTATTAAAGGTTCAGCTCAAGGATGTATTAAAGGCAACCCAGAGGATCACAGAGGATAATACCTTTCTTCTTCTTAACAGACTTAGTTAACAGAATTAGTTATAGAATTAGTTAACAGAATTAGTTATAGAATTAGTTACAGAGATATAGCAGATATATGAATGTATAGATTGTTGAGGCGGTTGCTTATAGTCGGTTGCTCATAATTCTTGTATTATAAATATAGCTGTACTCATTCAGATTTGAATAAGATTGAAGTTTCAGTTTCTTATCACACGGCTTCGGCCTTTTTGGAGGGTTGGGCCGGCCCGCGGGCCGAAAAGTGGGGCTCAGGCCTAGCCCCACTTAGAACAAGACTAAGGCCTAGGCAGCTAGCCTTTTTTTTTTTTTGGCAAAAAATGAACAATAAATATATTATGTATATAGATTATTTATGAGGGATAAAAAATAAAAGAAAAATTGTACTAAAGTTTTTTAGTTAAGATTAATGAGATGTTTGGTTATATTTCATGCGCGGTGGTATTTTAAATTTAATTATGTATGACTTATGTTTTTTTGGTTATGAACTTATTACTAAAACATTATGAAACTATGTAATTTTCTTCTTTTGAAATAAATAATTTTATTTATATCAAAATGAAACTTTCAAGATTACAATTATTAAATTATATATAACATTCATTGAATGAATAATTTTTACTTCAAAATGAATAAAATATTACAAAAATTTATATCATTAAATAAAATAGATGTAGATTATTGATAATGGTGAAACAATTGCATCACTATAGGTCAAGTACATCACAATTAGTTTGGCACTTACTAACATACCAATCATTTTTATTATCTTCCACCTCAATAATCTAATACAAAAATAATAATAAAATGAAATAGTAAAAAATAAATTGTTGATCAATCATCGGAGGAAGTAGATAATTCACTCTCGTTACCCAAGAATTTGTCATCCGAATTATTTTGAATTATCTCATTTTCACTATAATTTTGTCTTCTCGTAAACGCATGTATATAATCTTTGGATATCATCAGTGCTTCAACCATTTGGAGCGAAAGCCTACTACGGTAATTGTAACAATTCAAAAATTTAAATTGTCCCTTAAATTTTATATTAATATTATTTAATTATAAATGATTTCAAAAAAATAATTTTAACTTTATATTATTATTCGATATTATTTTTTAAATATTATGATATTTTATTATATTTTTTTCTATATTTTTCCTAAATCAAAATACACTAAAACGTAACATTTTTTTTGTAAAAAAGGATTCGTGCCCCTAACTCTATTCCTGCTCACGTCTCCTCCAAAATATATATATATATATATAGCCATCCATCATCAAAACATCATCATCAACACTTCTCTCTCTCTCTCTCTCTCTCTCTCTCTCTCTCTCTCTCTCTCTCTCTCTCTCTCTCTCTCTCTCTCTCTCTCTCTCTCTCTCTCTCTCTCTCTCTCCTCTTCTAATTGTTTTGATTTATATATAAAATTTTGAATTTATTTTGGAGTATTTAGTTATTCGTAGTGAATAAAAGATAAAAGTTAAAATTAATATTAAGGTGAGTTATATTATATATTGAGTAACCATAATATATTTTACGTATGTTTTGAATTACCATAATTTATTTTACGTAATTTATATTTTATAAATTATATTAATATTTCAATTACGTTGATTTTTTTTTTAACCCTATTTGCTTAAATTGAAACCCATGGATATATTTATTTAAATTTTAATAATTATTTGACAGTGATTTCATATGCAATTATTTTCTGTAAATACCACCACGTGAGTCCCACGCATTGGGGGACTTAAATAAACCATTGGCTTCTGATTGGTCACCTTATAGTCCTCTGTTTGTCATGGATCTATTGACATCTGTTCTGTGCAGAGCAAAGTACTGTGCGGAGCTAAGTGCTACACTATTGTGAGAGCCACCTCTAGAATCCGTACGAGTTACCTCTTGAATCCATATTTCTATATTGTCATGAATCCATTGACCTTTGTTATGTTTTGCACTGCTGTTATGGTTATATATTTTCGTATAATATCATATGATTTCTGAAACGAATTTCTGTTATAATATGAGCAACTTATTTACTCTAATAGAAAAATATTCTATTTTATCTATTTTAAGCCTAAAGCTTATCTATGGTAATTATGCTCTCAGTATAATATTCTCATTCTGCCATGTGTTTATAGCTGTTACCAATTTTTAGGAAACATTGCAATTCAAAAATAACTTTTAGAGAATCTTAGACGCGGGGTTGCGAAATAGACACACATAGCACTTTTATAGTATTTATAATTCTATTCTTCATAAGTAAATATCGGTCTTTTTGGTCAATAAATTTTGTTATAAAATAGAAGTTCCGATAATTATTTTGATATCCTCATGTAAATATTATTTCGACTCGTATTTATTTATTTGTTCAAGAATTGACTGTAAGTAACTTCAGTTACTGGCCATCACGATATTTAATCCTTGAGTACGGAGAGCGGATCGTGACAGTAATCACTTAGCACCCATCCATCTGCACTCAAAACTGTTTCCGAAGCAACTGTAGAAATAGGAGCAGTTAGTATATCATGAATCATTTGTAAAACCACAGGCCACATAGTTTTATTTTGTTTCCATCAATCCAAAATGTCAAAATCTTCGAAATCATCCACTGATGTGCTTTTCCAAATAACATTGTAATTCATTACTACTTATACTTATATGTTGAAATATTATTATACGTTTTATTGTTGAAAAAACACTTAATCTCTCACCTCAAGATGAAGCTGCTGGTGTAGTGTACGTAGGTGTATTTGTAGATGCAACTGTCATGTATTCTTCAAATAATGTTTTGCATGTTTGCATAATATGAGCAAATTGTTTTTGATCAGTAAAAAAATACATTCTAAAAATTCTTATAAATCAATTTCTTTACACATAGGATCAATAATTATGGCTAAACCTAGAATATGAGACAATAGATCAAAATATTTATCAAATTTTTTTTTTCCATTGAAGTAATAATGGTTACATAATATTTATTACTTATATATTTTACGAAAACTTTAATTATTTTCTACTAACATATGTAAAACAAATAGTGAAATACGAATATATATATAAGAAAATAATTTTATTGCAGTATCAAAAACTTTTAAAAAATCTTTATACAAGACTATTTGGCGCTAATTAAGTTTTGTGAGAGTCAGTTCTCTTCCTATTGATATTGTTGCAAAAAATAAACCTATTACTTTTCTTTATTGACAAACTATTTTTAACATATTACACGTTGAATTCCACCTATCGTCTATATCTAAAATTTATTTTTTAAATGACATACATTCTCGTTGATAAATTTTTCTATATTCTGAAATTCGATTAGCAAAAGACATAATAGTAACAACCGCATTTTTTAGTACCAGTACAGAAGTTTCCTATACATGCATAACTTCTTTAAAAATCAAGTTTAAAAAGTGGCACAACAACAAACATGAAATAAATCACCACCAATAAGTAATTTTAAAATTTATTTTAAATGAGCTATAGTCTGATTGTAATATGTTGCATTATGTAAACTAATAATAAATATTTTATTTCGCAAAGCCCACTCATATAATACATTTTTTATTTCTACACCAAGCAAATAATCAGTGTATGGAAGTTCAACTAATCTAAATGAAATAATTCTTTTATTTAATTTCCAATGATTATCAATAAAATGTGCAGTGATACATTGATATTCTAAACTATTATTTGACCACAGATCAAATATTAAACAAACTCTTCCATTCAAAATTTTGAATATGTCAAATAATTTATTTTTAATATCCTCAAATTTCTTTAAAATTCTATTTCTAATACTCTCTCCGTCCCAAAATATTAGTCCCTTATTCCATTTTTTATTATCCCAAAATATTAGTCCTTCTTCAAAAATCAAGTACAAAAATAATATAAATTTCCTATTTTGCCCTTCTTTTAAATTAATAAACAACATAAAAAGTACAATTATGACATTGATATTCTCAAAAAATATACTATCAAAAGGATAATTTTGGAAAATCAACTTTTTTCAAATGCAATAATTGTACTACCAAAAAAGTTGAATTCCCCAAAAGGGACCATTATTTTGGAACGGAGGGAGTAGTATTTTTTGAAAAATTTTGATATTGCGATACAAAACTTTCATGAATCATTTGGACAAATTAGGACATTCACTAGTAGTAAAAGGTTGTTCTTTTTTAATAATATAATCAACTATAGAATTTTGTGTACGTATAGGATCATATGAAAATATTTGCAAATGACCTGTTGATAAAGCCCCTAATTGCATTTGACTTCTAATATCAGGTTGTTGACTTTGTAAATGTCTGTTAGCATACCTTTTTAGATAATTAGTACCCCCTACAAATGCAACACTAAGTAAATTTGTACAATATTTACATTTTGCTTTAAATGTAATTGTACCATTAGAATTATTTATAGATATTTTTTTCGAAATATTCCCAAACACCATTAGTTGTGCCCCTAGATGATGATCTAGCTGTTGGAATAGGGATATTAGGTACATCAGAAAGAAAATCAATAGATTCATGTTGTGTAGTATGTACATCAACATCAACATAAACTTATGAATAGTAGGATCCATAAAAATGTAAGTAAAATAATATATAAAAACTAACAATTAATTTAAATAATGAGTAAACAATAACAACTAATATATGTTAGGAAATAATTAATGTAAAAAAATTAGTAACTGATAAATTTAATTAAACTAATTAATGTTATCGGTTGGCGAATGCGATATAAAAATTAACTTCTTATGGTGAAAGTTTTTTCTTGCATAATTGTAATTGCCACTTAGGAATGAGATTTCAAAATTAATTAAGAGAGTTGAGAGTTGAGAGAGATTGAAAGTTTGAGACATAGAATTGTTTGTGAGAAATAAAATGGGAGATGGAGGATATTTATAGGAGTTTGGGAGGATGATGGGGAGAATTTGTAAATAAATAAATAAAAAATTGAGCTGTGGTGTTAAACGGTTGAATCTGTTGATTAAATCTAATGATGGGGTTAAACGGTCTCAGATCCTTGACCTAATATTGGGCCAAGCCGGTTTAGGCCGGAGTCAAGAGCCCTTACTCGGTCAGGAGTTGGGCGCACATTGGACTGAGGATTTAGTTTGGTTGATTTGGAGCAACCGTGGATTGTCGATCCAGACCGGATGCGCGCTCTACAAGGTTGGACGGGATTAGTCCACAAAACATCAAGATAAACCGAGAAAGAGCTCGGTCGTGGCTAAGAAGCTCGGTCGAGCAGCGAGGCAGAACCATTGATGAAATTGGACAAGTAGCGCAGGCGTGAGGTGACGGCGTGGCGCCGCGCTAAGAGTAATTCGGTGGAGAGTATTATACGGCACTACGAGTTTGCACGGAGAAGATCACACTATCTGTACGCGCCAACCGTTTGACGGTTTCGTCAGGTGGTGTTTAGCTTTATTAGTGCTGGCACGTGGATAAATGTGAGAGGAGAGCAGGTCCACGTGTCCTAAGAGGAATGGGCGCAAAAGCGCGTGTAGAAGATATATAAATGAAGCTGCACTCCCATACTCAGGTCTGGAACATCCTCTGATCAGAGCTCACCTACTACTTTGTCTCCTCTCTTTTCTCTCTCTCTAAGTGTGTTAACTTGACCGTCGGAGGGGTTTTCTGGTAACACACCGCCCGGTAGCTCACCGTCGTTGTGTTCTTAGGTTAATTGGAGTGAAGCGCAGCTTGGACATGAGAAGTACGAGTAGTGTTGAATATTTGCTCCTCGTACAACGGTTATGTGACCATTTGAATTAATTAATTTTGTTTTTTGTTTTTTTTTTGAATTTTTACCGTTGCTCAGTCAAAGAGAGATGTGGACGGGTGGGTTGCCGGCCCACCAACAAGGCGTAAATTTTTTGGGCCGGGTCAAGCCATGGATTGGGCCAGTGGGCTAGGTCGAACTTCAAAATGACGGTTTAGACCCAGAGTCCTGGGTTCGGGCCCAACCCACGAGCCTTGAGCCATTTTTACACCCTTACAAATAAGGAAATAGTGTGAAGGCCCAATGATAAATAAAAAAAAATAAATAAATAAACATTTCATTATAAAAGATATGATCATATCAAATTTTTTTTTTCCATTCATATGAATTATTCAATATAAACGGTTTGAATCATCAATATAGGCTTTATAATAGGCCCAAAAAGGCATTATGACACCTCCATTTGGTTTTTTTAAACATTCAACAAGTTATTCAATATTAATGGTTTTAGTCATTAATGTAGGCTCTATAATGAGCCCAAAAAGATCCACAACACCTCCATTGAATTTTTTTTATACATTTGGTAAAGATTGATGAATGTAATGTAAATCAGAGTTTCTTTTGGCATTGAGACTTTTTATAGGTTTTTTCCCCCCTTCAATGGCATTTTTGTTTAACATTTAATTATTCTTTATTGCCAACGGTACCAAAAAAAAAAACAAAATAAATGTTCACTGGAAAAATGCTGATTTAATTAAAAGTAATATTTGTTTGTCCTTGAACATTTTTTTTTTCTTGTTTAAAAATAAAAGAGTAATATTAGAAATCCACAATTTAGATCTCTAAAATTACTCATAATGATGTGGTAAGAAATATAAGCCCTACACAATTAAATATATATATATATATATAACAAATTAAAAATTAACATATATCAAGTCACATCATTGGAGATCAAAATGTAAAAGAACTTTTATGGAAACATTTTCTACAACAAAATATTACAAAACAAAAAAAATAATAAAAGTAAAAAAGTCGCTTTTAAACCTATAGCACAATGACACACTGATAGACAAAATTGAAAACAAATTATGCATTGTGTGCTGTGTACTACTTAAATGGTAGTTGTTTCCTTCATCAAGCCTTGGGTCTATGGTTCGAGCCTCACTCTTCCTTTTTATCTAATTTTTTGTTTTAAATAAAAAAATGAACGCTTGGTAAAAAGAGAGAAGAAATTTCAAGACACAAAGTGGGTTGTTCACTTTATATTTTTGTTTTAAAGGAGACTTATGTCTAGATCATAATAAGTGAGCTTATTGTCCAATTGGTCTTATAATAATTAATAGTGTTTTTCATCGAACACTATTAAAAAAACGTCACTACTGTTAATTTTTAGCGATAGTTTAAAAATTTTGTTACAAAAAATATCACTACTTACAAGTTTTAGCAACAGTTTAAAAAAAAATTGTCACTAATTTTCAACTTTTAGGAATAATTTGAAAATTTTGTTACCAAAAAAATCACTAATTGTAAGTTTTAGCAAATAAAACTATGATAAAAAAGTCACTAATTGTTAATTTTTAGCGACATGAAAAAAATTGTCACAAAAATTAATTTTGGCGACGATTTTGTTAGGATTTATTTTCAATAGGACTTGATTGAAATTAAAGTCTCGTTTGGCATGCGCTTGTTTTAATCAAAAAGTTATTAAAATAGCCTGTTCTTAAACAAGACCAAGTCTAACTATTAAGATCTATTGATAATTTATTATTGTTTTAAATAAAAAATGAACGCTTGACAAAAAAAGAAAAGATATTTGAGGCCGTAGTGAATTATTCAATTTATATATATTATAGGTAGATAAATAGATTAAATAGTTATATAAACATATGATACGTGTACAGAAATTGTAACAATCATTTGAAAAAAAAAAATCAAAAATTGAAATCAAGGAGGCTCTGTAGAGATAATTTCGATGCAAAAGTGTGGCATAATTTTGCTCAATCAATTATGTTTTACATAATAATATAGATAATAAATACTATGGGATTAGTTAAATGATAAATACTTAAATAGTGGATTAAAAGTTACTGTTGTATCTTTAGTATAGCAGTGATTATTGTGCCTCAATTTGAAGTGATTAGATCAAATGTCTAAAATCAAAGTCATTTTAATACGAAATTAGAAATTTGTCTGATCGTTAATTTTAAAATCTTAAAATTAGTTAAGAGGTAAGTTAATCCGGACATTTGATTATTAAAGTAATAATAATATAGATAATATATGTATATATAGAGGTTATTTGGTGGAAATTTTGGGTGGAATAGCACCAGAGAACCTTCCAGTGAGGTGGCATTTCCATATCTAGCCGTCTGACATGCACTCTCTCTCTCTCTCTCTCTCTCTCTCTCTCTCGCGTGGAACACTTGCGAATTTGCTTCTTGGTTTTTGTTACGACACAAAACTATTCAACTGGTGCTTATTTGAGGTGTGCCACAAACAAAACCAAATAAAAAACTGATATTTCAAGCTCAAATTGACAACATGTAGCAACTATTCAAGATTGTTCTTTTATCTATGTTTTGGCCATTGAAATGCATTATGTCCAAAGTTGTTAAAATTGAAATTTTACATGGGGAAGATTCTATTGTCAAAATTCAAATTTTGGATGGGAAGATTCTACTATTTTTAATACAAAGTAAAATGAAAAATTATGTTACATAGTTTAAAAATCATTAAAGAAAAAGTAATAAATTTAACTTAATGCATTTTTTATATTAACATAAATTAGAAGAGACATTTGAAAAAAATAATTTATAGTTCATTTTTTATATAAATAAATAATAATAACATATGTTTTGATAGTATCGAGATCATAGTGAAATCTAAATCCTAATATAATTTTACACGATTTTATAAATAAGATGATAATCAAACAATTTAGATTATTTGACCCAACTAAAAAGATTTTACTATTCGAATTAAAATTCTAATAACCATGCTTATATCACAACTGGACTGCCTCTTAACACCCAAAAAAACTTATTTTTAGACAATTTTTTATCTAAGACTTAGGTCTTGCCAGATCCATCTTTGAAGAGTTGGATTTTCTCCACTAGAGGGAGTTTTCCGAACCTGTGAAGCCTATCATGGTTCCAGTTTCGATAATTTAATTTATTTATTTTGTAAGTTCTTCGTATATATCATTTATAAAAAAATAGATTGATTTGATAATTATAATTTATTCAATTTAATGCGTTTGTCAAAATAAAATAAAATAAAATAAAAATAGAAGATCTATTTTTTAAAGCGCACTTCTTGTTCATTTTTTTTAGATACAAATGCGATAAATTTAATAGGATACGGTTATTAGCTTGATCTAAGTTTTTGTGTGGATAACATATACAAAGAATTCTACAATAAACGATTTAAATTATTAAAACCAGGTCTGTGATAAATTTCAAAGGTCCAAACAACACCCTATGGACTAGAGGGAATCCAATTCTTTTGATAAATATATAATATTTGAAAAAGTCAAAGGATAGAGAAATTAATCATTCAAAATTGGATGCAACGTCCCTATTTGGGATGAGTTTCACTCTTTTGTCAATCTCACACTTGTTTGTTTGTAGCCCTCCTCAAATTAATCATACAAAATTGGATGCAACATCCTTATTTGAGATGAGTTTCACTCTTTTGTCAATCTCACACTTGTTTGTTTGAGCTTAAATAGTCTAACTTGAGCTTATCTTATAAAATATTAGAGAAGGCTAAGTTTGATTCAAATCAACTCAATTACATAAATTTACGCAAATGCTAAACATAAATAGAGAAATAATATCAAAAAATAAAGGCGCATTTTTAAAAAAAAAAATTCTATTTTTAGTATTTATGTACTAGTAATTAAAATAATCCTATTTCTCTCAATAATGAAAATAGATTTCATATATTATTAAAAAATAAATGTTAATTGATATTTCTCGTGTTCACGGGTCTAATCGAGTCAAGTTTTGCTTTATTCAAACTCAATTCGATTACTAAACTGGTTTAAAAATCAAGTTCAATGTCTTTTAGTTAGCTAGCAAATCGAACTAAAATAAAATAATAATAATAAAAAAAACGAATCGAGCTGGGCTGTTGATGATGGAAGTGTGAGCAAGAGCTTCCAAGATCTTTCCAATGGCTGTTATTAACCCCAACCAAATCACATAAGAAGCATCACATGCCAAGAAAATCATAATTTGAATAAGTTGTGCCAAATGGTGCACTCACAACCTCTAACACGTGGGGGATAATGAAAATGGAACTCAAAATCGACATTCCACTAAATATGTTAGTGTTGGCATACTAGTCTCCTCATTGACATAAGTCCTCAATATTGTCCACAACCCAACAACTTCATCACCAAGTGGATGGATGATTTTTCTTGGATTGTAACATCCACAAATATTACATGTCACTAATGATGGTTTTGAGACTTTGGAGATTGCTAATTTACTTGATTAAACAATACACGTGTCCGTGACACTCTTTAATTAGTCTCTATGATTGGAGGGTGTTTGTAATTAGCTGCAATGGTAGGTGAAATTTGCACTTCCAATGAGAACTTTTTATCTTTTTGGGAGAGGACTTGCCATAATTCTCTTCTCTTAACTGTTGCTTTTCTGGCTGAAACTTGACTTGAAACTTCTTTTTATGTTTTACAAAAAAAAAAAGGTGTGCACACACGAAGCGCGTGAGAGCTTTGAAGTTGAAAGGTGTACGAAAAGGAGCATATGATGGTGCTCAAAATTGGAAGATAAGGAATGGAACTAAATCATCTGATCAATCTCCTGTCATTTGGGATCAAACTAGATCCTTCGTCCCACTTTGTCCTATCTCTTTCTATAGCAGCCCGAACTTTTTATATTTTTTGGTTTTGAGTTTGGTGTCTATTGGTGTTGTTGACGTTTATTCTAGTCATATATAATCTTGGAGTTGTGAATTTGATCTTTAGGTTATGTTTTGAAACAGGTTGGGCTTAGTATTTCTGGGGAGGTTTGGCTGTTTTATCTTGGGTTCGCACGACCGGTGGGTTGGTCATTTGAGCGGTTTTTACTCTCTCTCAGAACTAGGTCTTTAGTCTGAACTTCTGGGAGTAGGGCTTTCTTTACTCGAGCGGTATTTTGATTGCTCAAACAGTCTACTTGTAGTCTAAATTACTGAGAGTTTATATTCTGCGCTGGAGTGGTATTTTGTTTGTTCGAGTGGTTTGTTTTGTAGGGATAATCTTGTGAGAGTTTGGTTTCTTCGCTCGAGCCTAGTTTTGATCGCTCGAGCGATGTGCTGTATTTGATACTCGAGCACTGTTTTGGTCGCTCGAGCAGTCTATTTGTATAAAGCTGCAAGTAAAAGATCTTTTTCTCACTTTTCCGAGTTCTCTCTCTCTATAAAGCAGCATAATTCATTTTCTCTCATCTCTTTCTAAAAGTCTTGTCTAAATCTTCTGATCTCTCTCAATCTGTGAGTCTTGCCACCATAGTACTTTGGGATTAAAGGTAGAGCTCAATGAGGGGATCGTTTTAATCTGAAAAGTTTGAGTTGCTATCTCCATCAATTTTGGCGATTTGTTCATCTCTTTCTTTTGGTCTGAGGTAGGGATTTCTTTGACATTTTTTTATGATATTTAGTTTCGTTATGTGCTCCTTGAATAGTGTAGCACTTTGAGGGATTTGGGATTGATTTGGGTTTAAGTTGATTTATAAAACAAGGGTTTTGGAATGGTTTTGTTGTTTAGTAGTACTGGAAATTATGGGATTTGTTCATAAATGAGGCTTTCTTGGGAATTATTGGCTCCCGACAAAGAAGGAAATTGATGAAGTATTGAAATAATGTTATGGTTCTTGTTGAGTTAGAAAGAGGAGATTGAATGTGTGATTATTACTCCTATATTAAGATTTTGAAATTTATACCTGTCTCTTAGAATATATTTTTTGAATAGAGATATTTGTTTTGGCTATCGATGGAGGATAACATTACTTGTTGTAGAAATTGTATGTGAACTAGGTTAATGAAAACCCATTCACTCATGCATTTACATTTAAATCATTGGCTTACTATCTGTGCATTAAAAAACATTGTTTTGAGAAAAAATTGTGAATACATTGGTGAATCTGGTTGGGGAGTGTAGTTGTGGTTATTTATGTTGGCCTTTGTGTCCTTGGTGAAAGTTCATAAATCTGCGCAGTTAGGTGCTGATCCTTCTAGTTAGTATCGGTAAAATGACTTTTGATAGTACTTGTATAGTCTACTTGTTGACACGTACCTAGAGATTCACAGTGTGTGTATTTTACTGCCCTGTTTTCTATTTTGATGTAACAGTTTATTAATTGTGAATTGAACTATGGTATTGCATTGTTTAAAAAGGAAAAAAACTCAATGTTTTGGCATTAGCATTCATGTGCATTCATCATATAGCTTGGCTAAGCATCATACAAATTATTAAATTCATCTCTACTAGGTTTTACCTCACTCTATGTGGAAAACAACTTGTATTATATTTGTTTTATGTAAGCCTAATGCTTTATTTGTATTATGTTTAACCCACTTTTGTTATAATCAAGCGATCTCTTGGAACTTTGTAGCCATTAAAGCATGAACTTATATTTGTTTCCTTTTGTTTCTATTTATATATTGGTCACATGTTATAGATTCACAATTTAAAATTGATGATGAATGTATTAATGATTAAGACTATTAAGTTTCAGCATATCTGTTCAGAGTTAAGAGGGTATCTATTATCATTATTTTTGGAGTGTTACAATTTTCTGTTCTAGATCTTCTCTCTATTATAGAATCAGAGACAGAGAGATAAATCTATGATAAAAAGAGTATTTCAGACTAAGAAGATAAGGATAAGTAAAACAGAGAATTTTCGATCATTAGTGATGGTGTGAGATTAAAAACATATGTACTTTTGGGGGGCAAGCAAAGATATTTCATTATTGACCCAACATGCAAATTCAAAGTCATATATAGATGATGAAAATTCACGGCGTGTCCTATAAGATTAGGCTGCCAACTTAAGGCTAATATTAATATTTCAGGAGGAGAAAAGATAGGGATCATGAAAAAACTTTCATGAAAATGATCATGAAAGATTTATGATCCTTGGATTATTTTGATTAGTGTGTGGTGCTTTATTTTAAGTGTAATCCAAAGGTCATAAATCTTTCATGATTATTTTCATGAAAGTTTTTTCATAATACGTAGTGATTTCTGGGCCATGGAGCATGCTGTTTCATGAATGCTCTATTAAAAATTTATGATTAATGGTTATCTTATAAATTATTCTTTTTAATATATGGATGCTGAAAATGTGATTGGAGACATGTTAGTGTGCATTTTTTTGATAAATTATTATTATCTTATTTGCGCTTGATATATATTTATTATTGAGAAACATGTACTTTTGTGTCTTCTTAAAAAAAAAAAGTCGCTTGGTTATATTTAAATTATCTTTATGAACACTTTTATCTTCTTCATGGATTTGCTTGAAACAGTTAGTCATTGCATTATATAAAACTTTTTTCTTGCCTACATAAATGTATAGATGAAGGGTAACAACTCAAATATAAGTGTACACCTTTCCTCGTCTAAATTTAAACATTTTGAATCGTGAAGTGGAGACGGATGCATTGAAACAGTTATCAAAAACTAAGCCTTGGTTTGGTTTTCATGTTGGGCTTAAAAAAGCACATACGGGCACAAAAAAAAGTCACAAAATTACAAAATGACAAAGAGTCAAACAAAAAGACAAAAAAGCATTATTTTCAAGTTGAGAGCAATTTTGTCATTTCAATGCAAAAAAATCAAAAAAATAAAACAAAAAAATCAAACAAAAAAACCAACAAATAAAAAAGTCTCAGACTAAAAGAGTCAAAAAAATCAACATTGCCAAACGACGCCTAAATATATTTATTTATGATGGCAAGTACCTCATAAATAGCTCACTAGGTTGATTCACGTGGATAGAAAATAAATGTGTTACACACCTAACGCATACTTTGAAGTACAATATATGGATATATTTTATTTAAGAGGACATGGTTATTGTATCTCAAAGCAATATTGAAAGATATATAACTTATTTATTTGTTCCGGTCTAACTAAATCAAATTGAACTTCTCTCCAACTCAAAACAAAAAGGTAAGATTCTTAAAGAAAATAATGTACTCAAACTATTCATTATTATTATTATTATTTTAAATTTTGTGCGCATCACTTGAATTTACTACTTTCTTTTTTTGGGTGTAAATTTGAATTCTTAATCAAGGTACACATTTGACCACAAAATGCATGCTTGTTTTGTTCATCAAGGGTACACTATATATATATATATTTTTTTTTTATCAACAATGAAGAACATTTTATTGATGAAATAGAACCTTATAAGGAAGGAAGAAGACATCAACCGGAAAGGGAGGGGGGGGTGGGGAATGATGCGAAGGCCATCAAAGCGAGCAGTCCAATCCTAACTAGGTTAGCACTAAGCAACTCGCATAATCACCTGGCAGCACCAAACCAAGTACCTGTTGGTGAGATACCAACAGATACACAGTAACACAACACCAAATTTGACAAAACAACAGCACAGCCACCATTAATACTAAACAGATACAAAGACAATAGCAACAAATAGCAACAAAAGATATAAAGATAGTAGTGGAACCTTAAGCTAATAAATACCCATACACCAGTGTAACACAGCCACCACTGAAGCAAAAGTTAACCGATAAAAATCTCACCAATGTACCAGATCAACCCAGGTCACCTGAAATCCACTACAAACCAGAACACATCAAATACAAACCAAATAACAGCCCTCAGATCATAGTAGACCCAAAAGCAGCCCTCAAAATATAGCAAACCATACACACTAGATGTAACAGACCATGACTCGAATCAGCAGGTAGTCTTCAACTGTAGTCCTTAATTTGAGCCAAATTGTTGATTAAGTCCATGGCAGAGTACATGATCCCTTTTGAAGAAGCTTTAACCCATAGAGCAAATCTGATCTTGATAAGCTCACCTAACTCAGACCCACAAGGCTATGCTCTATTAAAAATACGATCATTCCTCAACTTCCAAATGGACCAAAGAACAATAGAAGGCAAGGCTCTCCACAATCTCCTAACTAGTTTCTTATGATTCCAACCTAACCATCAATGAAATAAGCAATCAATAGACCTTGGCACCTATAGCGACCCCGGTCTTTTCCCATTTGGTTATTGTATCCGGACTTATGTTCCGTAGATTCCATTATCATATTGTTGTTGTTGTTGTCCTTTAATTCTTCAGTTGTGAGTTATGGAATATGTTGGACAGGTTAATTGCAGGTTGGTTGGGTTTAGAAACCAATAGTTGATGTGCAGTTTTTGGGTTGGTCGCTCGAGCGAGCTCTTCTTCGCTCGAGCGAGGTCTTTGATTTTGGTCCTTCGCTCGAGCCAGGGTCCCTTCGCTCGAGCGAGCTTTGCGTCCAGTGCATAGACCTGAGAGCAGTGTTTGTTGGCTCGAGCGAGCTTTCTTCGCTCGAGCGAGCTGTTTTGCTTTTGGCTCGAGCGAGCTTCTCTTCGCTCGAGCGAGGCTTTCTTGTGTCTGGTCGCTCGAGCGACCAGGTCTTCGCTCGAGCGAGCCTGTCCAGTATTTAAGTGTAACAGCGGGATTTTTAGGGCAGTTTTTCATTCTTTTGATCTCAAACCCTAAAGTCCGACCTTTCTTCTTCTCTAAACACCTTTTCTCCTAGGTTTGATCTAGTTAGGGTGTGTTTCTACCCTAGTTCTTTTACAAATAAGATAGAGGAGAGTGAAGGCTTCCATTTAATCTGAGCAGTTGTCAGTTTGGAGCACTTTGGAGTTTCGAGCATCTTCTTCATCATCATCTTTTTGGGTTATTTCTTCGAGGTAGGGATTTCCTACTCCATTTATATGTTTTAATCCTAAGTGTTGTATTTTGGTATGTGGGGGTAGTTTGGTAATTTTGTAAGAAACCTTAGGGTTTTGGTTTAGATTAATTTGTATAATTAATTTAAAGGAATAATGTGGAATTTGGTTTAATTCATGGAATTGGGAAATTTAATGAATTGATGATATATATTTGGGGTAGTTTAATTATTTACCTTTGGGAATGTTAAATTTACATTCATTGATGTATTTATTTCTTGTTTAGAAATAACTGTTTTGGGCTATCGGTGGAGGATAGCCATTGATTGTTGTAGACCTTGCATGCGGCTTAGGTATAACTGGAATTGAGTCAATTGTTTGACTGTTGAGTTAATACAGAACATTTGTGTATTAATTATGTGTTGTATATGGCAATTGTGTGTTTTATTGCATATGCATTGATTTTGGAGGAGATAGGGGATGAACTCCACGGTTTAGGGGAAGATAGGGGATGGACCTCTAAACCGGATTTATTGGGAGGAGATAGGGGATGGACTCCAGTAGCATCACTCTTATGTGTGCTTATTGATTAATAGATATATTTCTATTTATTGTGGATATGATACATCACTAAAATGTGTATCAGTTGGGAAGTATGGAAGTGAATTGGTTATGATTGATACAATACCAACTTGTGTATTTGTTATGGTTAGGTCTAACTTAAATTGTTATTCCTGTTGAATTGGAAGTATTGTTAATAAAAGATGAAACCCCGTTGAGTTATTTGGCCAGGTTCTGAGCCATAAGTGGGAAGTAAAATGTGCCATAGACAGTGTGTCATAGGCAATGTAGACATTTGTGTCATGAAAATTGTAACTTGATTGTAGAGTGTTAACCATGTATCAGATGCTAATGCTTTAGTTAATTCTTATGCTTGGTTTAGTATTTCTCTACTGGGCTGTGGCTCACCCTATATGGGAACTTTATTTTTCAGGTTCAGGTGGTTCACTCCCTCCAAGGACTTAGCTTGTGAGGATTGGACTTGAAGATTTGTTTATTTATTTTATTTGAACAATGTAATCTTTCAAGCCTAGGGCTTTATCTGTTTTTGAGTTAGAACTCAGTGAATTGTGTCCAAGTGTTGGCTTGGCAAGATGTAAGCCCGTAGGGCATTTATTCTGATGTTTTATTTCATAATACTCTGATGAATGGATTTATATGATTGTTTTAATATAATAATGCATGTTTATATTATTTATTATGGGTTTATTTTGAGGGCGTTACAACTTGGTATCAGAGCGTACCGGGTTTGAATACTTTGGGTACGTGGGAAGTGATTAGTATCACAATGGGTTCGTCTCGTTTGGTAGAGACTTAGTGTAAGGATTACATGCTTATATGATAACATGTTTATGTGATTATGTGGGTATGGAATGTAGTTTCTAGATATTGATTGGATCCTTGAGTTTCTAGTAGTCTTGTTGGAAAGGCACTTGATCAATGCTGCTTCCAACCGGAACTATAGTAACCCTTTGGAACTGTCATTATCCAGGAATGAAATTCGTAGGTGCTTATGTGATTATGTGCTTACGTGGTATGATTTATTGTTGTCCAATGTATTAGGACGTGAGTGTTTAGCTTTGGTACATTTATTAATGTGCTAACGTCTTTGTTTCCTTAATAGGATGTCAGGACGAGGACGAGGTCGCGGTAGGCGCGGTAGACAGGCTAGGCAGGAAGTGCCTATACCGGAGGAGATTCCGGCAGTTCAGGAGGGTGTTGGCCAGGCCAATGTGGCCGAGCCAGTAGGACAGCCGTTTATGGGCGCTTTGGCCCAAGAGATAGCAGGGGCATTTCAGGCGTCAGTTGACATTCTGAGGGCTGCGAATCCAGCCCAGGTAGTTCCAGCCCCGGTAGTTGCTGCAGATGCAGGGCCTTCTTTTCTGAAGAGGGAGTTCTTCCGGTCTCAACCGGACGTGTTTGTAGGTGATCCTAGCGAGCCGCTTAAGGCAGACGAATGGCTCGAACAGACAACGAAAACGTTTGAGATGCTTGGCATCGAAGACGAGGGGTTGAAGGTGACCTTGGCATCTTTCCAGCTGAAAGGGGATGCGGGTCAGTGGTGGAAATTCATTAAGGCTCGTGTTGGAGGTACATGGGAGGCGTTTGTGAATGCTTTTCAGGAGAAGTACCTGTCTCCAGCTGTTCAGGAGACGTTGAGAGATCAGTTCTGCCAGCTGAAGCAGAATAGTTCATCAGTGGCTGAGTTTGAGGCCTTATTTACTAGTTTGTCCAGGTTCGCACCTGAGTTAGTGGCGTCCGAGGAACGTCGGTGTATAGAGTTCGAGAAGAAGTTGAGGCGCGGCCTCAAATTGAGAGTTGTGCCGACTATGATTAGGGATTTTGGGCGTTTGGTTGATGCAGCAGCCCATACTGAGATCGCGATGCGGGAGGAGGAAGAAGGGCAGAAAGGCTCCAAGAGGAGTCAGGATGGTCAGGGCGATGGCAGGAGGCAGAGAGGTTTCACTCCTCAGCAGCCTCAGAGTAGTTTTTCTAGATCCACTTTTCCAGTGCCGAGTGCTAGTTCTGGGAAAGGCAGTCAGGGAGATATCACCTGTTTCAAGTGTGGCCAGCTGGGCCACAAGTCTCCAGTTTGTCCTCAGAGGGGAGGGGTACAGAGAGCAGCATCTTCTTCGGCTCGATCTCAGAGCCAGAGTCAGGGTAGAGGCCAGCCACTCTCGTGCTATCAGTGTGGTCAGCCAGGGCACATGAAGAGGTATTGCCCGCAGTTGAGTGGCACACCTGGTGCATCTGGTTTGAGGCAGACTCAGGGTCAGCAGCCAGCTCAGTCGGGTCAGGCCTCGAGGGCCAATCAGGGGGCTTCTTCGTCCCAGTCTGTGCAGCAGTCTACTGCTCCGAGGGGTGAGCAGGTTGATCAGAGGTCGTCTGGGCGCGTGTATGCTGTTACCGCGCAGGATCTAGTACCGGCTCCGTCTGTTGTGAGAGGTACCTTCTTGTTTTGCAATTCAGTTGCTAGTGTTCTGATTGATACGGGTGCATCTCATTCCTTTGTGTCTGCTGCATTTGCATCTGTTTTGGAGTTGGAGTTAGCTCAGTTAGCATCTCCTATTTGTGTAGTGTCGCCTCTTGGGGGTGAGTTGATTTTGAAACAAGGTGTTAGGGGTTGTGATATAGAGGTCGATGATCATAGAATCCCTTTCTCTTTTGTAGTTATGCCCATGAAGGGCTTTGATGTTATTTTGGGTATGGACTGGTTGTCGTCATACCGGGCAGTTATTGATTGCTACCGTCAGAGGGTCACTTGTTGTACCGTGAACGGGGAATGTTTTCGTTTTCTGGGGGACCGGGTTGGTAGTGTTTTGCCACCGGGTTATGATCCGCGAGGGCGGAGTGAGCTTAGTGGTCTACTTGCCAGTCTTTCGATTAGTGAGGGTGATGAGACCCAGATTGTGTTGCCGAGGGTGGTCTGTGAGTATTCGGACGTTTTTCCCGAGGATCTTGTTAGTTTGCCACCTCAGCGAGAGATTGAGTTCTCTATTGATTTAGTGCCCGGCACGGCGCCGATTTCTATGGCACCTTACCGTTTTGCCCAGCCGAGTTAGTTGAGTTGAAGATTCAGCTTCAGGAGTTGCTAGATAAGGGCTATATCCGTCCTAGTGTTTCGCCGTGGGGAGCACCGGCCCTCTTTGCTAAAAAGAAAGGTGGTGCTTTGAGACTATGTATAGATTACCGGAAATTGAATCGGGCTACGGTTAAGAATAAGTACCCTATGCCTCGTATAGATGATCTGTTCGACCAGTTGAAGGGTTCCCGTTGTTTCTCTAAGATAGATTTGAGATCGGGTTACCACCAGTTGAGGGTCAGGGAGGAGGATATTCCGAAGACGGCATTCCGTACGCGGTATGGCCATTATGAGTTTCTGGTGATGCCATTCGGGCTCACCAATGCACCGGCAGTGTTTATGGATTTGATGAACCGGATCTTCCGGGAATTCTTGGATCGTTTTGTGGTCGTCTTCGTGGACGACATTTTGATTTATTCACCTTCAGAGGAGGAGCACGAGGCACACTTGAGAGTGGTGCTAGAGTTACTTAGAGCCCATAAGCTTTATGCTAAGTTCGGGAAGTGTGAGTTCTGGTTAGAAGAGGTGAAGTTCTTAGGCCATGTGGTTTCGGGGGAAGGGGTGTCTGTTGATACATCCAAGACTGAGGCAGTGCAAGATTGGGCACAGCCTAAGAGTGTGTTTGAGATCCGCAGTTTTCTGGGATTAGCTGGGTATTACCGTCGGTTTGTGAAAGATTTCTCCAGGTTAGCTTCACCGTTGACTAGATTGACTCGGAAGGGAGTCAAATTTGTATGGAGTGAGACTTGTGAAAAGTCGTTTCAGGAGTTGAAGGTTAGACTGACCACCGCTCCAGTTTTGATTATTCCGGAGAGAGGGTTGGGTTATGCAGTCTATTGTGACGCCTCACGAGAGGGTCTGGGTTGTGTGTTGATGCAAGAGGGGAAAGTGGTTGCCTATGGTTCACGTCAGTTGAAAATTCATGAGCAGAATTACCCCACACACGATTTAGAGTTAGCAGCTGTGATATTTGCCTTGAAGATTTGGAGGCATTATCTTTATGGTGAGAGGTTCGAGGTATTCTCGGATCATAAGAGTCTGAAATATCTGTTCACACAGAAAGACTTGAATTTGAGGCAGAGGAGGTGGATGGAGTTCATTGAGGATTATGACTTCGAGTTGCACTATCATCCGGGGAAGGCCAATGTTGTGGCCGATGCCCTTAGTAGGAAATCTGTTGGTGACTTAGCTAGTATAGCCATCCGGGAGTGGGAGATGTTGGGTGCAGTTGGGGAGTTTGATTTGCATCTGGGCGAATCCGTAGAGGCTGCGGCCTTGTTTTCTGTGGTTGCACAGCCTACACTTGTGACTCGAGTGTTAGAGGCTCAGAGGGGTGATCTTGAGGTAGAATCTCTCCGAGAGAAGATTTCCAATGGGAAGGTTGAGAAGGGTTTGACGTGTATCCCGACTTGAGTGTGAGATACCGAGACCGTCTGTTTGTGCCGGAGTCTTGCCGAGAGGAGGTACTCCGAGAGTTTCATCATTCGCGCCTTGCGGTGCATCCGGGAGGTACTAAGATGTATCAGGATTTGGGTCGCCAGTTCTGGTGGCGGGGTATGAAGAGAGATGTGGCAGCTTTCGTAGCTAGGTGCCTTACTTGTCAGCAAGTGAAGGCCGAGCATCAGAGGCCAGCGGGTTTGTTGCAACCCTTGCCTATTGCCGAGTGGAAGTGGGAGCATGTCACTATGGACTTCGTTGTGGGTCTTCCGAGGACTCAGCGGGGTAGTGATGCCATTTGGGTGGTTGTAGACCGGTTGACGAAGTCAGCGCACTTCATTCCTATGCGCGTTAGAGATTCAGTAGATCATCTTGCTGAGTTGTATGTTCGGGATATAGTGAGGTTGCACGGGGTCCCAGTGACGATCGTCTCAGATAGAGATCCTCGTTTCACTGCCAGGTTGTGGCAGAGTTTGCAGAGTGCTTTAGGCACTAAGTTGACCCTTAGCACGGCTTATCATCCTCAGACTGACGGGCAGTCCGAGCGTACTATTCAGATCCTTGAGGATATGCTTCGGGGTTGTGTTCTCGACTTTAGTGGGTCGTGGGAGAGGCACTTACCATTAGTGGAGTTTGCCTACAACAACAGTTTTCAGTCTAGTATCGGTATGGCACCGTTTGAGGCTTTGTATGGCCGACCGTGTAGATCTCCTGTTTGTTGGGCCGAGGTGGGTGATGCACCTTTGTTGGGTCCGGAGTTGGTAAGGGAAACGACGGAGAAAGTTGAGCTTATCCGTAAGAGGCTTGTTACAGCACAGAGTCGTCAGAAATCTTATGCTGACCGTAGAAGGAGACCTTTGGCATTTGAGGTGGGTGATCATGTCTTTTTGAAGATATCACCTAAGCGGGGTTTGATGAGGTTTGGGAAGAGCGGGAAGTTGTCCCCTCGGTTTATTGGGCCTTTTGAGATCCTTGAGAGGATTGGCGAGGCTGCTTATCGTTTAGCTTTGCCACCGCAGTTATCCGGAGTTCATGATGTGTTTCATGTGAGTATGCTTCGGAAGTATGAGCCAGATCCGTCACATGTACTGGATTGGACTGATTTAGTTGTTGATGAGGATGTCTCGTATGAGGAGAGACCGGTTCGGGTTTTGGATAGGCGGGATCAAGTCCTGCGTGGCAAGACTATCCCTTTGGTGAAAGTTTTGTGGAAGCATCACGGAGTGGAGGAAGCCACTTGGGAACGTGAGTTGGAAGTCCGTGAGAAATATCCGGACTTGTTTACTGATTTGTAATCTTGTATTTAGATTATGTAATATTGTTGAACTTAAGAGCTTTATATATATATGTCTTAAGTTGGGAAAACATTGAGAATGTTTTGGTTTAATGTTAACATTTTGAAACTTGCCTTTTTACGGAAGTGGAGTATAACATTTATATATTGAATGTGTTATTTATATCATGAAATTGAATATGATATGGAAATTGTTAACATTGAAAAGATTAATGCATAATATTGATGCAAGTTGAAATATATGTTGATTTATACATATTGTGAGATGCCTCTTGATTAGAGATGAAGTGACCGGTTTTGGGTCAAGTTGTTGTTTATTGCTTTATGATATCATTGGGAATTGAGAAAAACTTGTTTTTTTTACAAACTTATGCTTAATTTCGGGGACGAAATTCTTTTAAGGGGGGGAGGTTATAGCGACCCCGGTCTTTTCCCATTTGGTTATTGTATCCGGACTTATGTTCCGTAGATTCCATTATCATATTGTTGTTGTTGTTGTCCTTTAATTCTTCAGTTGTGAGTTATGGAATATGTTGGACAGGTTAATTGCAGGTTGGTTGGGTTTAGAAACCAATAGTTGATGTGCAGTTTTGGGTTGGTCGCTCGAGCGAGCTCTTCTTCGCTCGAGCGAGGTCTTTGATTTTGGTCCTTCGCTCGAGCCAGGGTCCCTTCGCTCGAGCGAGCTTTGCGTCCAGTGCATAGACCTGAGAGCAGTGTTTGTTGGCTCGAGCGAGCTTTCTTCGCTCGAGCGAGCTGTTTTGCTTTTGGCTCGAGCGAGCTTCTCTTCGCTCGAGCGAGGCTTTCTTGTGTCTGGTCGCTCGAGCGACCAGGTCTTCGCTCGAGCGAGCCTGTCCAGTATTTAAGTGTAACAGCGGGATTTTAGGGCAGTTTTTCATTCTTTTGATCTCAAACCCTAAAGTCCGACCTTTCTTCTTCTCTAAACACCTTTTCTCCTAGGTTTGATCAAGTTAGGGTGTGTTTCTACCCTAGTTCTTTTACAAATAAGATAGAGGAGAGTGAAGGCTTCCATTTAATCTGAGCAGTTGTCAGTTTGGAGCACTTTGGAGTTTCGAGCATCTTCTTCATCATCATCTTTTTGGGTTATTTCTTCGAGGTAGGGATTTCCTACTCCATTTATATGTTTTAATCCTAAGTGTTAGTATTTTGGTATGTGGGGGTAGTTTGGTAATTTTGTAAGAAACCTTAGGGTTTTGGTTTAGATTAATTTGTATAATTAATTTAAAGGATAATGTGGAATTTGGTTTAATTCATGGAATTGGGAAATTTAATGAATTGATGATATATATTTGGGGTAGTTTAATTATTTACCTTTGGGAATGTTAAATTTACATTCATTGATGTATTTATTTCTTGTTTAGAAATAACTGTTTTGGGCTATCGGTGGAGGATAGCCATTGATTGTTGTAGACCTTGCATGCGGCTTAGGTATAACTGGAATTGAGTCAATTGTTTGACTGTTGAGTTAATACAGAACATTTGTGTATTAATTATGTGTTGTATATGGCAATTGTGTGTTTTATTGCATATGCATTGATTTTGGAGGAGATAGGGGATGAACTCCACGGTTTAGGGGAAGATAGGGGATGGACCTCTAAACCGGATTTATTGGGAGGAGATAGGGGATGGACTCCAGTAGCATCACTCTTATGTGTGCTTATTGATTAATAGATATATTTCTATTTATTGTGGATATGATACATCACTAAAATGTGTATCAGTTGGGAAGTATGGAAGTGAATTGGTTATGATTGATACAATACCAACTTGTGTATTTGTTATGGTTAGGTCTAACTTAAATTGTTATTCCTGTTGAATTGGAAGTATTGTTAATAAAAGATGAAACCCCGTTGAGTTATTTGGCCAGGTTCTGAGCCATAAGTGGGAAGTAAAATGTGCCATAGACAGTGTGTCATAGGCAATGTAGACATTTGTGTCATGAAAATTGTAACTTGATTGTAGAGTGTTAACCATGTATCAGATGCTAATGCTTTAGTTAATTCTTATGCTTGGTTTAGTATTTCTCTACTGGGCTGTGGCTCACCCTATATGGGAACTTTATTTTTCAGGTTCAGGTGGTTCACTCCCTCCAAGGACTTAGCTTGTGAGGATTGGACTTGAAGATTTGTTTATTTATTTTATTTGAACAATGTAATCTTTCAAGCCTAGGGCTTTATCTGTTTTTGAGTTAGAACTCAGTGAATTGTGTCCAAGTGTTGGCTTGGCAAGATGTAAGCCCGTAGGGCATTTATTCTGATGTTTTATTTCATAATACTCTGATGAATGGATTCATATGATTGTTTTAATATAATAATGCATGTTTATATTATTTATTATGGGTTTATTTTGAGGGCGTTACAGCACCACCCATAGACACCCCCATTATAGTAGTAAATCAGACCAAACTTGCCATGAAAATGGATAATGTAATAAGACATGAATAACAGATTCATTTTCAACTTTGCAAAATGCACATAATATAGAAGCATTACTGTTCAGAACACCTATATGTTGTAAAAGAACCCCTGTTTTAACTCTGTTCCTCCAACCCAACCACCCCAAAAATTGAATTTTGGAGGGAATGCCATAATTCTACACAAACTTACAAATTTCGAGATAAGGACCCAAAAGAGAATCACTGAATCGATATATATCAGAGATGTTAAAAGTGTCACTATTAGACCCATTCCACACAAGGTAGTATTCTTCGTCCAGTCTCAGAGGAGAGGCTACCTGTAACACTGTATCCAACCTGTTAACCTCTGCTTTTTCCCAATCATATAATGCCTTACGGAAAAAGAAGTTCCACTCCTCCGAACTGGATTTCCTCTCAGAGAAATAGGACAATGTGTCTTCCTTTGCAATTGACAAACTAAATAGTCTAGGAAACTCATCTTTAAGGCACCTACCTCCAATTCACTTATCATACCAAAACTTGATTCTACGCCCATTGCCAGTCTTTATTTGATACTTCCCCAAAAGGAACTCCACAAGAGGTTGATTATTACTAGCAATTGCAAGAACATCTCCCCATATTATAGATAATCTAGATGACGAGTTTATAGATGGGAGCCAATGAACCTCCTCAATCATGTACTTGCTGCACAACATTCTTCTCTAAAGAGCATTAACTTCACTTCCAAATTTCCACCACCATTAATAAGTAAGCTTGCATTGACACCCTTAAGTCTTCTAATTCCCAACCCACCTTGATTCAGATTTTTAGAAACTTTAGTCCATTTCACTAAATGAACCTTCCTCTTCAAGCCATTCCCACCCCAAAGAAAAGAAGCTTCAAGCCTTTCAATCTCTCTAACCACACCACAAGGCTTTCTGAATAAAGACAAATAATAAATAGGAAGATTAGATAATACAGACTTAATCAAAGTTAATCTACCTGCAAAGGAAATGAGCCTTCTCTTCCACCCAGTCAACCTAGACCTTACTGCATCCAAAACTGGCTTCCAAGTAGATTTCCTTCATGGATTAGCATCTAAGGGCAAACCCAAAAATTTTGGTGGCAGTCCATGGACCTTGCAATTCAAATTATCAGTATAAGACACCAAAGTTTCCTCCTCCACTCCAACTCCACACACCACACTTTTGTGGAAGTTAATTCTCACGTCAGATAGGATTTCAAAACATCTTGGGATCCTCTTTGTGAACACTATTTGATCCAAATCTGCCTCACAAAATATTATGGTATCATCCGCAAATTGGAGATGGTATCAAGGGTACACTATATGATGTGAAGTTCAAAAACTTGAAATTCATACTTAACTACTCACAATTGAATACTCAAGTTATAGCACATATGAAATGAAAAAAATTGTGATTAATATTACAGAAGTAACCTTCCTTTTTTTCTTTCTTTTTTTTTTTTTTTTTCATTGCTTGCATCATGTAAATAGTAGCCATAAGCTCATAAAGTCCTTAGATTAATTTTGAAACTTATATGATTTATAGACTTGAGTCACTCATTCCTTTATTTATTTATTTTCTCTCTCTTGTAAGATCCTTTTATCTCTAAAAGTGCAAAGACCACTTAACTCTCTACCTTTTGGAAGAGGACTTGGAGGTGGAGGACTTTTCTTCCTCTTCTTCAGTGAATAATTATTGCTTTTGTGCTTTTAGGAAAGAGTCAAGCTATATGAGTTGGTTTCAGAAAACAATGGAATCATATTATCATTGAAAAAAATCAAATCTGAAACTTGTGAATCTATAGTGTTCTAATATGATAGAACACTAAAAACAAAAAAATAAATAAGTAAATAAAAAATGATAGAACAAAAGCCAAATACCTTCACGGTCTTATTTTGGTACAATATATAAACGGTATGCCATTTTAAAAAAATATTCCCACCCTCTCTAATTAATCTTAATCACCTAAGCTATTAAAATGTTACCAATAAATGAAATATCACTCATTGGTATGTCAAAATAACTGAAACTCTAATTTAAGTGTTCATTGTATTAAACACTATAAAATTCACACCAATGTAGATGGTGCATTTTTTATGGTGTGAGTTTTGTGGTGGTCCTTCCATGTATAACATATACACCAACATACTAACTTAAAATTTTACACTTTATGATTAAGGTAATTCATCATATTCCATAGAGAGTTAATACATTGCAGTTGTCCAAATATACTCTTCAAGTCTATTAGTAACGGTGAAAATTTTATGTTACAAGATTTGTAATATATAGCGAACATTAGCGAATGGTCTAGCTTTTAAAATCTTTTGTGATAGACATGTGAGAATTAGTTTTTGTTAATTATAAGTACACTCATATGTATTTGTTGATTGTTAAGTCCAAACATGAGATCGCAAGGACGATTCATGACATATTTTCCTTTTATGGATATATGTTAAAAAAATTTAAATTAACTTCAGCTATATACAAATGTTTTAAATAAAATTAATATTTTGAATTTGTCTTTTGAGACCTTAAGATTCATGTTGAATATAAAATTTTTAAAAATAAAATAAAATCAACAAATAGATATATTTGTTTCATTTTGAAATTAAATTGAGACAAGTCAAGGGCAAGACAACTATGCATTTGGTATCAACACAATAGAACATGAACTCACTCCACCATATGGATCAAATGACATGGTTTCTGTCTTATGCTTCATGATTTATGCGATAAAATTCAAATTTAGAGCCAAATTTGCTTTTATTTTATATATAAAAATTACCAATCTAAAATACCTTTGGCAATTTCTCATTTGGCCCTTTTGAGTGCATATATCTCAAAAAAAAAAAAAAAAAAAAAAAAAAAAAAGAAGGAAAAAATCAACAGCCGAGTGCAAAATTATGTTCCGTTGAAATTTCAACACCATATATATTTTAGTTTCCAAATTTTATTTTTTATTTTTGTAAAATAGACAGATATATGCCTGACCTATTTTTTAATTTAAAAAACATTTAATATATAGTTTTCTATCCCCATATTTTTATTTAAAAAATGTTTTAAAAATGCACAAATATTTTTATTTGTAACCATTTTAAATTTGAAAGTGCATAGATATTTCTATTTTTCATCATTTTTAATTTAAAAGTGGACATATTTCTCTTAGTTCCCATTTTTTAATTCAATTAAAAATAGGACATACACACACATACATTCTATTATAATATGTAAAGACTTGAGTTAGTGTTGGCACTTTTGTGTGTCATACTTTTTACAAAAATGATTGACACTCTCAAATTTGGGGACTCCTATGACTCTCAAAATGATTTAGACCACTCATGTATTTGTATTTGTTTTTGTTTTTATTTTTTTTCCTATCTCTCTCACATGAGTGATCTAGATCATTTTAGGAGTCATGGAGATCCCCAAAATTGAAGGTCTCAATCATTGTTGTACTTTTTATTCCCAAAATAGTATATATGTATATATTTGTTTCAATATTTTTTTTTTTTTTGAAATTTTGAAAGTGTAAAAATGTAAATAATTGTCTCAGTTTTTAATTTGAAATTGCACATATATAATATATGCTCCAATTTCTTTTTTAAAATTTTATATTCACCACAGATCTTATTTAAAAGATTTAGAAAAGATGAATTTAGAAATATGAATTTTATTAAAAACAAATTTGTTGAAATTTTGAAGTTTTGAAATAGAAAATAGACAAAGGGCAAACTTGTACAAAAAATAGTGTGTCCTTTTGGCTTTAAAAGTGTAGCGTCTAGATTGATTGTCCCAAAAATCTAAAAATTAGACTCGTGGCCCAAGTGCCTTAATTTATCTCCTAATTGTACTATTAATTATCTTTAAAGATAACAATGGGTACTTACCAATTAGTCCTATTAACTAGATTTATTTACCTACAGGTCCTAACTAATAAATTTAACACTATAAAAATAAGAGAGTGATAAATTTATCACTAAAAATTTATTCATAAAAACAAAGAGACTGATAAATTTATCACTATAAATTTATTCATAAAAATAAAAGACTGATAAATTTATCTTTATCACTTAATAAATTTATCAATAGGACTTAATGGGTAATAAGTCTCCAAAGTAGGACCTATTGGTAGTTTACCCTTAATTATAGTCTGAGTGTACTATTATTTGGATCATATTTGTATATGAGAAAAGTTAGGGATCATGAAAATTTTGTATATACAAGGATATACAGTTTATTCTCAAAATCATATTTATTGTCTATTTATAAAGATCAATGTAATACAGTCGTATGATTATCGATATTTGATCAATTTGATTTTTGTTTTTTATATAGATGATCTATTCGGTGAACCCTACAAGGCAAACAATCTAGATCATAACAGTGAGGCACAAAAGTCCCATCATCCTCTTTTCAGGGATGGAACACAAGTATATATGTGATAGAATACTATTTAATCACGATATTACAAATGCAACTACAATTATGAGTGGTATGGACTTTTAATATCTCGCCTAACTTGTTCAGTCCAACACAACCTGATATTTTAGGGCAAGATACTCAACTTTTAGTTAAGCATCATCAAGGACCAAAATTTTCTAACGACATTCTTCAAATCCTTGCCAATCATCCGAATCTGCTTCTGAAGATGATGACCCTCGTCTGATTTTTATGACTATTATACAATTCTCGACTCAAACAGATCCTGTTGTTGCAAAAGGTAATGATGCCACCACCCAAACCCCATGTTACCTAAGGACTGAGCAACCTGCAAAATTCAGTGGAGGTATAAGATGTATGACATGCAAGCCTGATGAACTGATGAACTTCTCCAGCCTAAAACCTCCATGCCAATTGTTATTGATAAATTTGCGACTGAATTCCATTGTTGTCTCCATCAATGGTGGATAGCTTTGAGCACATATTGGCAACTCCAGATTAGACAAACTCCAAATGTTAATACAAACATAGGGTACATCCATAATGAATTCATTGTCGCATGCGATCATTACACTACACAAGTTAGAGAAAAATATTTGGTCCATATGATAGGTTTGAATTGAAATTTTGAGCCCGTTTAATTTTTGAGTTGGACTTTAGAATTTTAGTACAGTTTAGCCCGTACCGCTCTTCTGCTCATATATAAATATTAATTTAAAATTTGGTATTATTTAGTTACATAATAAATTACAATATAATAAAAGATTAAAAAAGTATACATATGTTTCTTTCCATTACTTATATTCAAATATTTGTTAAAAGTGGGCCTCGTCTGGGAACCCTCCCAGGCCTCGTTTGGGAATAGGCTAATTTAGTAACTTTTTGGCTATTTGACTAAAAAGGTAGGTAAAAAAAACTTGTATGTTTGGGATGACTTTTTGGCTAATTACGAAAAGATGTGCAAAAAATAGAGAGAAAAGAGAATCTTTGACTTTTTGGTATGAGTTGTTGGCTTTTTGGCTAATTTAGTAACTTTTTTGGGGCCCAAACGGGGCCTAAATTAGCCAAAAAGCCAACAACCCATACCAAAAAGTCAAAGATTCTATTTTCTCTCTACTTTTTGCACAGCTTTTCGTAAAAAGCTAAAAAGTCATCCCAAACATACTAGTTTTTTTTAACTCATATTTTAGCCAAATAGCCAAAAAATTACTAAATTAGTCTGCTCTCAAACGGGTTTATTTGTTACTAATCTAAATTCAAATAATTACTAAGAAAGATCCAATTTAATTAATATCACTCCAAGACTTAGAACAATATATATATATGTAAAATAATTTAAAAATTAGTCGAGATTAAGATGATATATATGTTCTTATATATAATACAAGTCCGACTTAAACCCACCCCGGCCCACCCCGGGCTGCAACTGGTGGGGGCAAATTGTCCTTTTCTTAATTTATTGGTAAAAATCAATCATGAATTGAGGGCTATGTGCAATGCTCTTGCACTGAATTCAACACCAACTCAATTTTCAGATATTTGCCATCCTGGCTTCAGCCAACTTTATTTGACTAAGTTTGGGGTTTTTTTTTATTTTTATTTTAGCCACAAAAAATAAAATAGATTTTTTAACCCAATAAGACAAAATATCACATTTAACCCATAATCATTACATTCTTTTTTTCACAAAAAGTCAAAAAAGTCAAAAGCTCTTCCCAAACGAGACTTTTTAGCCTCAGGCTAAAATAACCAAAAAAAACCAAAAAAATCAAAAAGCTAATCCACTTCCCAAACAAACCTTAAAAATCATATATTGTTCTGCCAATTCATTATGCTCATTTCATGCTATGTTTTCTCTAATTATTTCGTTAGCTTATGATTCAATCTTTGAATTTAGCATTTTAACTTTAATGACTAGAAGCTGTAGAAGAAAGAAGGCTGCAATTTTGACAGCCCAATCTGAGAAACTCGAGTTCAATTCAAATTATATTAAGATTTGGGTAGTATATATTTTTAATTTGGTACCAGTTTGGATAATATTTCAAAAACCTGGAACTCAAATTGCATATATAAGCATATATAAATCTATACAATATTAAATATAGATTTAAAATATTTGTGATGTTAGGTTATTTTGATAAAAAGTTTCCTTCCTATATTTTGTTGCAGATTATTTATTTTGATGCTTACTTATGCTTTTGTCAAACAAAATATTTATAGGACCCAATTTTTTTTCAAAAAAAAATTAACCAACTTAGCTGTAAAAAGAAAATACTAAGCACAGATTTGTGGGCAATTCAGGCCTATCCCAAGTCCGATTTATTGAGCTGGTACCGGGTTTGGGCAGAAAAATTCAGATTGAAAGTTAGGTAATCGAATAGGGCTGGAGCAACCATTAAACCCAAATTCACCAAGTTGCATCCCTAAAAGAGAGGACTATTGAATTTAGATTATGTTTGAATCATGAATTTATAAATATATATATATATATATATAATGGAGATAGACCAAAAAAGAAAGCAAATAAAACGGAAGACGCTAAATTTGAAGGATGTTGATTTACAGTTTTATTGTTTGGTATAAAAAAACGAAAGTTAATAAAAAATGTTTTACATGGTTATTGAAAACTGACCAATGAGACTGAAGAGGGTCAAATTGATCGAGCTAGTGCAGCAGGCATTGCTGAAGGGGTTGGCCCATTACTTAAATGACCTGATGAGAAGGCCATGGCCCTAATGGCGACATTCAACCGGGCAGGGAGAAAGACCTTGGCCCAAATGATGATGTTAGATCGGACTGGAAAGAAGGCCCTGGCCAGCAGGAAGGTAAGCCATAAATTCAGGTTTCTATTTGATCCACAAAGTGAGCCAACCTCCTTCAAAAGCATATCTTTTTTTAATGATATGATGAGAAGAAAAAAAATCCCTACACCTAAAAATTATGTAAACCAATGGCACTATGATTTAATTGCAGAAGCTACAAAATCCAAATTAAACTCCAGAGAGACTACCTTTGGATCACTTTACCATACAAGCTGATCTATCCCCCAAATAATACAAATGGGCAAAGAGCATACCCTAACATCTATTAGACCATTTAACCAAAGAGGGTATTTTAGTCATTTTGTGCCGATAAAGTTATCCCGTTATACGTTATCCCAACATGTGCTGGATAAAAGAACTCTGGATAAATTATCCCAAGTCACAAAAGTCGAACTAAATATGGGATAATTTTATACTGGTATAAAACAATCATATCCCGCCTCTTATCCGGGAATCCAATGTAACATATGGCCATCAAGTCAAAACTTTTTTATTGGTAATGTGGCATTAGCAGTCTCATCTCCAGATTATGTCAACTTGGCCATTTGAATGCTATATATAACACAGTCAACTGGTTCAATCATCATATAAGGTCCAAGAAGAATCCCTAAAATAAAGGTGAAAACGGGTAATGAATGTGAATTTCATTTGGTTTCCTATAAAGTTCTCTGTACAATTGGCAAAGGTAATGGAACAGACAGAATTAATAAAATTGAAAAGTTTACCCTCAGATTTCAACACAATCATCATCATCGTCATCCTCATTCTCCCAGTCCAGCATAATAGAGTTCGTTGACTTAATCAGCTCAGTTAGTCCAGTGAGATCCTCCAGATAGCACTGCTGGAAAATCCACTTTTAGCGGCGTTTAACGTCACTAATTCTTTTTGTGATATTTAGTACCAAACGCTGACAATACGACCATCGTTGTAGCTTTATGGCATTTGAAAAATGTCATTATATTAGTATAGGCGGCGTTTTTAAAAGCGCCGCCAAATGTCCTACCCTAACGGACGTCACCATGATATTTAGCGACGTTTTTGAAACGCCGTCATATCTTTTTTCAAAAATCTGACCGTTAGATTTAAGGTTTAGGTGGCGTTTTGAGAAACGCCGTGGTATTTTTTTTTATTTTATGAAATTGTGCTAATTTTATGTGATTGAACTAAAAAAATACTTGTAATAAAATTGAATAGCACTAATATGAAATAATAACTCCCATTCATATAACAAATGCAACATTAATTCACTTTACCATTCAATTTAATATCCAATCACTATTACCCACAAAATAACGTATCCACAAATGATGTTTAACATTAATAACATATCCAAAAATTGAATTCACAATTCTCAACCAAAAAAATACTACTTTGTATACAAAGCCAAAAGATAAGAAGAAAGTAAACCAAAACATCTAACCCTCCAATCAGATCAGAGGAAAAAAGGAAAAAAAGAAGACAAATAAGAATCTAAAGGAAAGCTTGTGAGAAATATAGTGTATAGAATTAGAGAAGATTGTATTGTGTATAGAATTAGGAAAGATTGTGGTGTAACTATTTAGCTGTATTTCTTTTTTTGTATTTTCCTTTTTCACTCATAGGTTTAAGGTTATATAAATGGGTGACCTCCTTGTAAAGATATGCAAGTTGAATATACAAATCATTTAGAAAAACTTACATGGTATCAGAGCTTGGTTTAAAACCCTAGCCGTAGTGGGTTTGCTTCTTTTGGTTCATCTTTGTATTCGAAACCCTCTGCCTCTTGGTCTCTGTTCAATCGCGACCCCATCTACTGCGTCTCTCTCTTGGTTCTCGTCGGTTTCATCGCGACTCGTCGACTGCCTCTGGTCATCGTGACTCTCTCAGTTCATCTCGATTCATCGCGACTCTCGTCGGCATTGTCTGGCTCATCTATGCCACTGGTTCTTTTTCTTTCTCTCGTCGACTTTGAAACTTTACCTACTTGTTATCAGTACTCTTATTTGCTTAATATTTAAAAGAAAAAAAAAAAAAAAGAAAATCTGATTTTCCTGTTTGGCCCACTTGTTAGTTATTATTATACTTCGACCTATTTTATCTTTGGTTTTTTACAATGACGGATACCAAAATCCAAGTCATTAGATGTAAACTCACTGGTGCCAATTATACTTATTGGGCTAGTGTTATGAAGAATTTCCTTCTTGGGCAGAAAAAATGGAGCTATGTTTCTGATTCTGTTCCTCATCCATTGGACCCGAAACAAGAAGGATATTTGACTTTCTGTGACACCTGGGATTGTTATAATGCCCAAGTTCTGACCTGGTTTCATAATTCTGTGGATGATCGTATTGGAATGATGTTTTCCAAATACAGTACTGCCAAGGAGGTGTGAGACTATTTATTGGGTGTGTATCAACAATCCAACTTTGCCAAGCGGTATGAGTTGGAAACAACTATTCAGAGTGCTCGTCAGCGGGATTAATCTATTCAGGACTTCTACATAGAGATGACAGGCCTCTGGGATCAATTGGCTCTCATGGAACCATCTAGCCTCAAGGCACTAGACGCTTATGTTGAGTTTCGAGAGAAAGGTCATTTAGTGTAGTTCTTAACGACTCTCTCCCCTCAGGATGAGGCTATCCGTGGTGGTATCCTTTATCGGTCTCCTCTCCCGTCTGTGGATGCTATTGTACGTGAGCTTCTCTGTGAAGAAACCTGTCCTAAGACGGCCAGTCAAACTCTATCTCCATTTGTCTTCTTGGCTCCTACTCAGCCTCCTCTGCTGTCGAACGTCCCACCTCATTAGCTTCAGGCCACTGCAAAGACCAAGAATGGGCTTCTACCATCAGATGAGTGTGCTTTCTACCATTAGAAGGGTCATTGGAAGTATAATTGCCCCAAGAAGGGACGTCTGTCTTCTCAGTAGTCTTAGTCCAGAGCACCAACTCAGAGTTCTTTCCGGCCTCCCGCCGCTTATACTGCATCCACTCCGGCTCCAGGTCCTGATTTGGCTTCCTTGAGTTCTCAGCTTGCTCAGCTTTAGCAGATCTTGTCTACTTCTCAGTCATCTTCATCTGCCTTCATTCTCATATCTCTTCATGCAGGTTTGCTTGGGACTTCTTCAGGTATTCCTTCCGTTGTTTGGCTTTTTGATTCCGGTGCCTCTCATCATATGACTCATCACTTTTCCTTACTCCAAAACTGTATCCCCCATTCCTTCCTTATTACTATTAATACTGTTAATGGATCTGGTATGTCTGTCCTATCTGTTGGGTCTGTTTTACCTTCTACCATGTCTGCTGTTACTATTTCCTCTGTTCTTTATGTTCCTCAACTGTCTGTTAGCTTGCTTTCTATCAGTCAGCTTGATGCTTCTGGTTTTGATGTTATCTTTTCTTCTTCTATCTATTGTGTGCAGGATCGGGTGTCCAAGAAGCAGATTGGGACCGACTGTAGAATTGGAGATCTTTATGTGATGGAAAGTCTGCATCTTCCTCTGTCTACCTCCCTCATTGCACTTTTATTGTTGCAGTTAGATTCTCAGTCGAGTTAGTTTTATTTATGGCATTCTCGCTTAGGTCATTTGTCTGTTGACCGCTTGCGGTCTTTAGCTTAGTCAGGATTGTTAGGTAAAGTGTCTCCTAGTCAAATTAATGAGTGTCGAGAATGTAAACTTGCTAAAATGACAGCTTTACCTTTTAATAATAGTACTTTTATTTCTGCTTTTTTTTCTCTTGTCCATGCTGATATCTGGGGACCTTCTCCTGTTCTCACTAAAGGGGGTTCTGCGTACTATGTATCATTTGTTGATGATTGTACCCGCTATACCTGGATTTATCTTATAGCTCATAAATCTGACTTCTACTAGATATATCGTACCTTTCAGTCTATGATCACTACACAGTTTGGGGCCACAATTAAAATACTCTGGTCTGACTTGACTGGGGAATACTTTAAAACTGAATTCTAGGAGTCTTTGGCCAAATTGGGCACCATTCACCAAACCTCCTGTACTGATACCCCTGCCCAAAATGGTCGTGTTGAGCGTAAACACCGTCATCTCCTTGAGACAGCTCGATCTCTCCTTCTCTCTGCCTCTATTCCGGCACCATTCTAAGGTGAGGCAGTTCTTATCGCTGCTTTCCTCCTTAATCGCATGCCGACTCCCCTACTCTCCAGTCAATCCCCTTATCAGGCTCTGTATTCCCAACCTCCTAATTATGCCCTCCTACGTGTCTTTGGGTCTGCTTGTTTTGTCCTCATTCCCTGTAAAAATCGGACCAAACTTAGTGCCTGGTCTGTCTTGTGTCTTTTTGGGCTACAATCTTACTTAGAAAGGCTACCGCCGTTACGACTCTGTCTCTCCTCGCCTCTATGTCTCCCGTCATGTTGCATTTCTTGAACGTCTGTCTTACTTTCAGCTTCCCCCTCTCACTGCTCCCGTTTCCAAAGAGGATTTGGTTTACACTGACCCATTTCCTTCTTAAGTCCCATCCGATGAGTATATCGCCATTGTTCCTCCTGAGGCAATTCCTATTTCTCCGTCTACGTCACCTATGGCTGCTTCTTCTTCTTCGGCTGCTTCTTCTCCTCCTTTGTTGGTCTATTCTTTTCGCAAGACTCCCCCACCACCAATTGTCTCTCCTACTGTTGCTACTCCTTCTGCTTCTGACGACTCTGATCCTGCTGCACACTGCTATCTTCTTCGTGAGCGTCGTTCTCCAAATAGGTTGGGTTGGTCTAATACATGTTTTTTTATTTTCTATCTTACTTTTTTTTCTACTATTCACTCTTTTCAGAACCTCAGTCTTACAAGGAAGCCTGTCAAGATCCTCATTGGGTTCAAGCTATGGAGGATGAGTTGTTTCCTTTACAGAAAACTAGTACTTGGGAGTTGGTTCCTTTGCATGCTGGTAAGAATCTGGTTGGTTGCAAATGGGTCTACAAAGTCAAGACTCATTCTGATGATTCTCTTGAGCGCTACAATGCTCGTCTGATTGCCAAAGGTTTCTCACAGGAGTATGGTATTGATTATCAAGAGACCTTTGCTCTTGTTGCCAAGATGACTACTGTTCATACTTTGATCTCTGTCGTTGCTGTTCGTTCTTGGCCTCTTTATCAGATGGATGTTAAGAATGCTTTTCTTAACGGCCATCTCACTAAGGAGGATTACATGTGTCCTCCCCCTGGCCTTCACTATTCCTCTGGACAAGTTTGTCGCCTTTGGCATGCTCTGTATGTTTGAAGCAGTCTTATCGTACTTGGTATGATCGCTTTCAGACTGTTGTTACTGAGATTGGATTTCATCCTTGTGCCCAGGACTCTGCTTTATTTCTTCTCCACTCTTCAGCCGGATTTGTTGCCTTATTACTGTATGTAGATGATATGATCATCACTGGCTCTGACTCTTCTACTATCTTTGAGGTCAAGCAGCATCTCTTCCATACTTTTGAGATGAAGGATCTTCGTCCTTTGCGGTATTTTCTTGGTATTGAAGTTGCTTCTTCTCCAAAAGGCTATTTTCTGTCTCAGGCTAAGTATGCTAATGAGGTCATTCCCCGTGTTGGTCTTACTGATACTAGGGTTTCTGATACACCTACTGAGCTTAATGTGAAGCTCAACTCTACTGATGGTGTCCCACTAGATGATCCCACTCTATATCGCGAGCTTGTGGGTTGCTTAGTTAATCTGATGGTTACTCGTCCTGATCTTGCCTATGCTGTGCATATGGTTAGCCAGTTTGTTTCTGCTCCTCGCTCTCCACATTGGGCTGCATTGGTTCGGATTCTTCGCTATCTCCGAGGTACTATCTTTCAGGGTTTACTATTGTTCTCTACTTCCTCTCTGGATTTGGCGGCCTATATTGATTCTGATTGGGCTGGTGATGTTATTGATTGCAAGTCTACGTCTGGTTTCTATATGTTTCTTAACGATTCCTTGATCTCTTGGAAAAGCAAGAAACAAACTATTGTTGCTCGCTCTACTGCCGAAGCTGAGTACCGTGCTATGGCCCATACTACTGTTGAGATTGTTTGGTTTCGTTGTCTCTTATCTGATTTGGGTGTCCCTCAGTCTTCTCCGACCTCCCTCTGTTGTGACAACCGCAGTGCTATTCAGATTGCCCACAATACTGTCTTCCATGAGAACGGACAAAAACATATTGAGATTGATTATCACTTTGTCCGACAGCATCTGCAATCTAGTTCTATCTCGCTTCCTTTTGTCTCTTCGGCTTTGCAATTTGCGGACTTTTTCACTAAGACTCACACTACTGCTCGGTTTCAATTTCTTTTGAGCAATCTCTCATTGTTTTTTGTTAAAATACCTTGAGTTTAAGGGGGGTGTGATGAAATATATTGTGTATAGAATTANGAGGATGGTGTAAACACCGAGGGGGTGGTATAAACATCGGATCACATCCCAATATTTCTAAGCAAAACAAGGGTGGTATAGCGTCGGAACACGTTCCAAATGCTTCTGACCGGGGAGATAAACATTGGGCACACATCCCAATGTTTCTAACCAAAGAGTTGGTATAAGCGTCGGAACACGTTCCAAACACTTCTAACCGGGGGGGTAGTATAAACATCGGGCACACGTCCTAATGTTTCTAACCAAAGAGGTGGTATAAGCGTTGGAACACGTTCCAAACGCTTCTAACCGAAGGGTGGTATAAACATCGGGCACACGTCCCAATGTTTCTAACCAAAGAGGTGGTATAAACGTTGGAACACGTTCCAAATGCTTCTAACCGGGGGGTGGTATAAACATCGGGCACACGTCCCAATATTTCTAACCAAACAAGTGGTATAAGCGTTGGAACACGTTCTAAACGCTTCTAACCGGGGGGTGGTATAAACATCGAGCACATGTTCCAATGTTTCTAACCAAAGAGGTAGTATAAGCATTGGAACACGTTCCAAACACTTCTAACCGGGGGGTGGTATAAACATCGGGCACACGTCCTAATGTTTCTAACCAAAGAGGTGGTATAAGCATCGGGCGTACCCGAGTACTTCTAACCAAAACAAGGATTTCAAGGGGGCATGAATGATCTTACTCGAAATCTCTCTGAATGAACCGTACATACAATATCGTGCCTGCATAAGAAAGAGACTTAATAGATACAGCAAGATAAGAATGCATCTTCTATGCAAGATTAACAACATGTTTTATGCTAAATACCAAATGCATATTCTATGCGAATGTGAGAAGCGCATATTCTATGCAAGATGAGAAGTGCATGCTCCATGTAAGATTAACAAATGCATGTTTTATGCCATACTAGCAAACTCATGCTCTATACAACTGACGTTTCATGCAAATGTGAGAGCATATACAATGCAATGTCAAGAGAGCACTTTCCATGCGAGATAACGACAATAAATATCTTATGCGAAGCATGTTATGCACTAAAGTTCAAAATGTGTGTTTAATGCCCAAGTAGAAGCACGCTCTATGCTAAAGTACAAGACGCATGCTCTATGCGAACAAGAGACTATGCAAGACCTCATGTGAAAGGCACATTCCATGAAATGACAAAGAGGTGCACATTCTATGCAATGACAAAAGCGGTGCATGGTAAAAACGACTCAATCGCAATCTCCAACTTACCTCTCGGAGGAGTTGCAACAAGTTAAAAGGATACACCTCGCACGTGTTGAGTATCACACACTGAAAACACAGTCCGGAGCTTCTGCAGAGGCCTTTTAAGCTTAAAAGTGTACTTTCCTCACACTTTCTTGAGGGATTAGAGCATAAAACTACAGAACAACATCCAAAGAGAGCACTGGAGACCTGTTGGCCACTTTGGGAAGCCATCGGCCACCTATTGGCCACAAAAGAATGCCATTGGCCACCGATGACATATTCAGGGCAGTTTCGGCATTTCACTACGGGTCTTTAAGTATAGGGTTCCAAAACCTTTTTCTACACTACCTCAAGCCTGAAAATTCTTCTCCACTCACTCTAGACCATTTTCCTTCTTAGGTCCGAGCATTCCACGCATTTTCTAACACCCCATAAACATCTCCTTCGCTAAACCCTCATAGTTTAAACCACTTTGAACCGATTGAAAGTTGCTTTCGGTGTTTCTTTCTTCATTTCCACCACTTGAGGTTTGTTTCCCTCAAGTTACCCTTGAGTTCGGTGCCCTTTCCCGAGCTTTGACATTTTCTTCCATTTTTCCTCTCTCAGAGTTGACTTTTGTTGACTTTTGGCATTCTCTACCCAGTTTTCCCATTTTCGATTGTTTTCTCATCTTCCCTTGAGATGGCGGACGAGATCCCACAATGGAGCTCCTCCGGAGATGGAGATGGATGATCTAGAGTTCGAGCCATTACCACTTAACACTCGACCTTTCGACCTGGCGACATGTCATCCCGAGATATATGTGCTGCCTCCCGATAGCATCCATCAGTTCAGGGGGTTTGCACGAGGCGCTCCCGAGGACCTTTTACTGCACGAGTCGGAGTCACACTTATCTCATGGCTCTTCCGAGGTATACATTGTACCCTTATTTTTCGCAATCTATTTCACATTTCTTGCATAGATCTCATTGTCTTTCATCTGTTCATCCCAAACACATTCTTGCACTGTATTTCTTACATTGCTTTACATTTGCTTGTCTTGATCATAGGGGGATTCACGCGCCATTTGAGGATACAGGACCACCTCCGCTAGGGAGTGGTACATGGAGCTTTTCGACGCTGTTCGCTATATCATTGACGAGGCCAGCTTCGGCGCATTTTGCATGGGGCTCTCACGTCTCATAGCGAGCCGGCCTCTACTGGGTGCTTTGGTAGAGAGGTGGTGGGATACCACCAATTCCTTTCACTTCTCTACCGTAGGGGAGATGACGATGACTCCCTTTGACTTCTCTATGCTCACTGGCATAGCGGTAGGGGTCATCCGATCCCTTACGACACAGACATAGGCGAGTGGGAGGCCGCTCAGATCTACCTTCTGGGGAGTCGCCCACCCATCTCTCGCTCAGGGATGGTTCGATACACATGGTTCGCAGATTACTACAGAGGGACAGCACCATAGACCAGAGAGGAGACAGAGCAATATGCTCGAGGTTTCCTGATGTTCTTGTTTGGCACTACTTTGTTCGCCGACCAGGCGAACACCGTTAGCCTTTACCTGATGAGTGCATTGGTGGACCTGTCTTGTGTCCGGCTCTACGACTAGAGCGGTGCAGGCTTGGCCACACTATACGGGTATATGAGTTCCACCTCTCGCCGGAGCGGGCATCTGCTAGGAGGCTACCGGAGGGCTTGGGAGGTATGTCTTACCCTTCTGTTTTGCATTTCCTGTTATGTCTTCTGCGTCGCATTTTCTGTACACTGCACACATCGCACACTATACTACACACAATCTATTTTCTGCTTTACATTATCGGCACACTGCACACACTGTCTGCCTTCTGTATTGCATTCTCTGTATACTGTATACACAATCTGCTTTCTATATTATCTGTATTCATCTGTGGTATAGTCACTGTTGTCCTTCTGCCTTCTACAGCTATGGGTGTAGGCCTATTTTTCGAGGCTTTCCCAGAGCCAGAGGTGGAGATGCCACCTGTTGTGTTGTACTCCCACAGGTACGATGAGAGATGCCAGTGGAGGCCCCGTGAGTCCTTCTCATTTTTTCGTCGATTCTTCGACACCGTGACTGCAGCAGAGGTAACTCAAACCTTACAGTTATTTCAGCTCTACATCATATTGCATATCTAATGGCAACTAACAATCTGTATATTCACTATTTGCAGATCACCTGGCAGCCCTGGGCGGTGATCCCTGACGGGGTCAGAGATTAGTTTGTCAGCGCTCGGGAGGCTTCCCGATTTTGGATCTTGCTTGGGGACCTGGTTTGTTGGGCGTGGTTCTTAAGGGAGCGATTCCTGCGCCAGAGCCTCAACTTGCCCGAGCCGGTAGTTCCGATGCCGCCTCCTACATATATGAGGATCACAGAATGATACACCATGCAGGAGATGATCGATTTCACCAGAGGTTGGGACGCCAACTTCTTCAAACTTGAGGGCGATTACACTGCCTTCATCCTGACATACCTCGTGCCACCTCTGACTGGGGCTCGTGGGGGTGAGAGAGCTAGAGCTCCAGCTGCGGGAGGGAGAGCCGGAGGGTCTAGGGCGACTAGGGCTTATGACAGGAGAGGTTCTTAGGCAAGGCAGAGAGCGGGATGGCCAAAGCTGCCTACTACACTAACTTGCTGGCGACCCACCAGATTCCCATCGAGCTTGCACCAGTTGGTCACGAGCTTGTTGGAGTTCGAGGCCCGATCCGGTATGTACCATACTTTACATTTTGCACATTCAATTCATTTCAGTTATGCTTTATAGACCGCCGATCATCTCAACACCTTTACAGGCATCCATAGAGTACACTGGGAAGACTCTCGAGCTAGCGGCTTCTCTGATGGGGATGGTGCAGACGAGTATGAACCTGCTCAGCATCTACGGCATTCCGGTGAGTTTCTTCAATTCACACTTCATGCCATGAAACTCCCTGCCGATACATCAGCATTTCAAATATAATCTGTTCCATCTTGCATTGCTCTGACACATTGCACCCAAACACTGCATACTGCATTCCAATCTTTGCATCTAATATATGCCGCAACTGATGTACTTGACAAACTGCCCTTTTCAGATCCCAGCCACATTGGGCGCTTGTCACGACCCAAACCCGGCCCTATGGGTTTAGCACCGTAACCGGCCAGTAATCCGTGATTACCGAAGGCCTGCTTAACAGTAATATAGTATAACAGAGTTCAGGGCCTGGCGGAAGCCAATACAGTAAGTAACTAGTGTCCATTGAGCTGTGAAAATCTGTATGCCAAAAACATTTTCCATGCATTCATACAGTTCAGAACAGTACGGTCTATATACAGTCTATACAATCACATACAAACATTCAGTACGGGGACCTAGTCCCTCGATAACAGTGCAGTAAAACAGTAGACGGTCTATACAGTAGTACAAAACAGTAAGGAGACCGATGGGGAACACAAAAACACCCCAAGCCATAGCATGGCAACTCGGAACCTCGCGGTGAGGCACATAGGCTGGCTTGACAAAACTGGGGACCAACCCACGCTCCTAGCTCTGGTCTGGCTGCTGAGAACCTACATATATATATAAACAGTGAGCTAAAGCCCAGTGAATAACATAAAGCGTAAAGAGGTTATGAATGAATGTCCTTACAGTAATGAAATCAATTCATTATACAGTAGTTCAATCTTTCAGTATTTCAGTCGATCAGTATTTCAATCAATCAGTCATATGTGGTACATCCATTAGCCTATAAACAGTAGGTCCAAAAGGACCGGGCCTTAACAGACCCAACAATAATGATGGCCATCAATCGATAAACGATATGGTTTCACAAGGAAACCGACAGAGCTCTGTAACAGTCAATAACAGTGGGTGCCAAGGATGCCACAATACAGTTTGAAACACAGGACATGCATTCATTCAATAAACAATATCAGTTCAATGAACAGTTCAGTTCAGTATTCAAATATAACCATTTTGAACATATCTTTACACAATCTGTTACTCACAGAGATTGGGCTAATAGCAGCTAGAGCGCGTCCCCGAGAGCCAACCCTAAACAGTTAACAAATAGAACACACACTAAGTTCACAGTCGGAAGGATGATAATTAAATCCCTAAATTTCCTCGGTGTGGTTCTATGTCTAAATCCTCACTAAGATGTCTTAAACTAGGCCTAAGAATGCCTAGGATGAGATGAGGATGCAAAAATATAGTTGGAAGGCATTTTTCAAAAGTTGCTGAAAATAGGCGCTTCGCTCGAGCGAGCCTTCCTTCGCTCGAGCGAGCTTCTAAAATCAAAGGCTTCGCTCGAGCGAACAATCCTTCGCTCGAGCGGTCTGATGAACAGTAAAAGTACTGGATGCTCGATTTTTACGCGCGATACCACGCTCGATGCTCGCTCGAGCGGAGCCCTGAATAAAGGTGCTCGCTCGAGCGAGGAATCCTTCGCTCGAGCGAAGAAGCCAAATCTGGAATTTCCAGATTTGCCTTCCAAGCTCAAACCAAGCATTCTCAACTCAATTTTCGACCTCTTGGGCCCAAATTCTGGAAAATACAGCTACATTCAACATACAACAAGTTTCAAAAGCCAATTTACACATGCAAGGGCCAAGAGTTGGCCAATTAAAGTCATTTTTCAAACCCATTTCAAGAACAATCTCAAACCATGCAATGCATGAGTTTTAAACCAAAATCAAGCTTCAATTCTTGCTCTAATGAGCTCATTAATTGGAAAACAAAATGAGAACATGGACTTTGTTGGAAACATGAGCATGCATGTACAATCCATCATGAATTCAACTTCAAAAATCACCAAAATGGCCATGCATGCATGAATTCAAGCATAATTCAACCTCTTAGCACTAAATCATGGTTTAATCCTACAATGGAGCATGAACCATGGAAGATGAAGTTTAAAGACAACAAGAGGATGATGAATTTCCTTACCTAAGTCTCAATCCTTGTCTAGAAGTTCAATTATGCAAATACACTTCAATTTACTTCAAGTCTTCAAGTAAATCAACAAGAACAAGTCCCTCTCTCTCTAACTCTTACTTCTCTCTAATTTCGGTGGGAACTAAGAAGAGCTGATGAAATGTTTTGATTAAGCATATACAAGGCTTCAAACAAGAATAAACAAAGGGCCACTCCAATGGCAATTCGGTAATAAGTCCAACTCTTTAATTGGCTCATTTTAATCTAATTTAATCATTCCTAATCAATTTTCAGATAAAAATACCATTAAATCGCAAATATTCTACTGATCCCAAAACTCTACACGGTCCTAATTCGGCCGCCGATAAGGCCTTCAATTAGCAGTTTAAACACATAAATTCAAACAGTAATCAATCAATCAACAATGCATATGCAAATGCAATTCAATAGATAAACTTATTCAATTTCAGTTTCGATTTCAATCAGTCTATTCAGTACTTTAGTTAATTCAATTATCAGTCATTATCAGTTCAGTTTAGCAGTAACCAGTAGCTAATTCAGTAGTTTATCGGTAATCAGTACGAGGGTTGTTACAGTCTCCCCTCCTTATAAGGAGTTTAGTCCTCTAAACTCGAGTTACCTTCATTCTGGAAGAAAACAGGATTCAGCGGAAACAAATCAGGATATCGCCTAGCCATGTCATCTTCCCTTTCCCAAGTGGCATACACACCACCATGATTCTGCCAGTCAACTTTTACTAATGGGATCTCTTTGTTTCTCAGTTTCTTGATCCGTCTGTTCACAATCTGTATAGGCCGTTCCTCGTAAGTGTAGTCATCACTCAACACGATACGAGTAGGCTCAATCACATGAAACGGATCCGGAGATAATCTCTCAACATCGAAATGTGGAAGACGTTATGCATATGCTCCATTTCAGGAGGAAGTGCAACTTGATACGCCACCGGATTGATTTTCTCAATCACCTCATACGGCCGACATATCTCGGCGCTAACTTGCCTTTGACTCCAAAACGAGTCTGGCCTTTCATTGGTGTCACTTTCACAAACACGTGATCACCCACTTCATACTCTCTGTCCCGTCTTCTGACATCTGCATAATTCTTCTGTCTACTCTGTGCAGTTTTCAGTCTCTGTTGTATCAGCTTTATCTTTTCAGTCGTTTCATAAACAATTTCGGGCCCAAGCAAAGGCCCATCTCCAACTTCTGCCCAGCAAATTGGAGATCTACACTTTCTGCCATACAATGCCTCGAAAGGCGCCATACCAATACTCGAATGGTAGCTGTTGTTGTAGGCGAATTCAGCCAACGGCAAATGACTTTCCCAGTTTCCTTGGAAATCAAGGACACACATTCTCAATAGATCCTCTAAAGTTTGGATGGTCCTTTCTGACTGTCCATCTGTCTGAGGATGATAGGCACTACTTAGCCTCAATTCAGTACCCAATGCAGTCTGTAGGCTTTGCCAAAACCTCGATGTAAACTTCGAATCCCTGTCAGAAACAATAGACACAGGCACTCCGTGCAATCTAACAATTTCATCAATATAGATAACAGCCAATTTATCCGCATTATAGATTGTCTTGACAGGTAAGAAGTGAGCAGATTTGGTCAGTCTATCAACAATAACCCAAATAGAATCCATACCTTTCCTGGAGCGAGGTAATCCAACGATAAAATCCATCGTGATATGCTCCCATTTCCACTCTGGTATGGGTAAGGGTTGCAGTAATCCGGCAGGTCGTTGATGTTCAGCTTTGACTTGTTGGCAATGAAGACACTTAGACACAAAGTCGGCGATTTCTTTCTTCATTCCCGGCCACCAGAAATTCTGTTTCAGATCTTGATACATTTTCGTATTCCCCGGGTGGATCGAAAACTTCGAACTGTGGCCTTCTTGGAGAACTCTTCTTTTCAATTCAGTGTCATTTGGTACACACAGTCTATCTTGAAATTTCAGTACATTGTTGTCAAATTTGAACCCCGGTCTCGGTTTAGAATCTTTTTCTTCAATAACCTTTTTCAAGAAATCATCCAGTTGTTGTTTCTCTTTAACTTCTTCAATCAATGCTGGTTGAGCAGTAATGGCAGCTAAGGTTCCACCTTGTTCTTTCAAGACAACTTCAATTTCAGATTTTCAAGGTCACAAAGCAGCTCTTTCTGTCCAGTGAGCAAACAGGCTAAGTTCCCAATCGATTTTCGGCTCAAAGCATCGGCAACGGTATTGGCTTTTCCTGGATGGTACAGAATCTGTAGGTCATAATCTTTGATCAGTTCAAGCCATCTCCGCTGTCTCATATTCAGTTCTTTCTGAGTGAAAAAGTATTTCAGGCTCTTGTGGTCAGTATACACTTCACATGTTGCTCCATACAAATAGTGACGCCAAATTTTTAATGCAAAAACCACTGCAGCAAGTTCCAGATCATGGGTTGGGTAATTCTTTTCATGCGGTCTCAACTGTCGGGAAGCATAGGCAATAACTCTCCCATTCTGCATTAAAACACATCCCAAACCCTTATGAGAAGCATCACTAAAAACAGTGTAACCATCTGTACCTGAGGTAGAGTAAGGACCGGTGCAGTTACAAGTCGAGTTTTCAACTCTTGGAACGCTGATTCCCTCTGGTCAGTCCAGTCAAATGATATCCCCTTCTGTGTCAACTGAGTCAGTGGTAAGGCAATCTTGGAGAAATCTTTGACAAATCTTCTGTATATCCAGCCAATCCCAAAAAGCTTCGGACTTCGGTTACATTCGTTGGTCTAGGCCAGTTCACTACAGCTTCAATTTTCTGCGGATCAACAGAAATTCCATTTTTGCTAACAACATGCCCCAAAAACATCACATGATCAAGCCAAAATTCACATTTAGACAATTTAGCATACAGTTTCTGTTCTCTTAAGGTTTGTAGGGCAAGTCTCAGATGGTGCTCATGCTCTTCAACAGTCTTAGAATAAATCAGTATGTCATCAATAAATACTACAATGAAATCATCAAGGTATGGTTTAAAAATTCTGTTCATAAGGTCCATAAATGCAGCAGGGGCATTCGTGACTCCGAATGGCATAACTAAAAATTCATAATGGCCATACCTCGTTCTAAAAGCAGTTTTATCAATGTCTTCCGGTCTAACCTTCAGTTGATGATACCCTGATCTGAGATCAATCTTGGAAAACACTTGTGCACCCTGTAGCTGATCAAATAAATCATCAATACGTGGTAATGGATACTTATTCTTTACAGTTACCTTGTTCAATTCACGATAATCAATACACAGTCTCAGTGAGCCATCTTTCTTCTTCACAAACAAAACAGGTGCACCCCACGGTGAAGTACTGGGTCTGATAAACTTCTTGTCTAACAGTTCCTGCAATTGTACTTTCAATTCCTTCAGTTCAGTTGGAGCCATTCTGTAAGGAGCTTTAGATATTGGTTGTGTACCCGGAACTACATCAACGGTGAATTCAATCTCCCTGTCAATCAAATCCCCTGGTAGATCATCTGGAAATACATCTGGGAATTCTCTAACTATAGAAATGCAATTCACATCAGTTTTAACATCATTACTAGCAGATACAGTCAGTACAGAACACAGATATCCTTTACACCCCTTCCTAATCAGTTTGACAGCTTTCACAGAAGAAATCAGATATGGAGGAGGTACTACTCCACTCCCATTAAACACAAATTCAGGCAAACCCGGTGGACGGAAAACTACTTGTTTTGTTACACAGTCTATAGTAGCATGATATTTTTGTAACCAATCCATCCCCAATATTACATCAAAATGATCGATATTCAATGGCAGTAAATCAATAAATAGATGCATATATCCCCAACAATAATCTCACAGGCAGGATACATATATGCACATGTCATGGATCCCCCAACAGGTGATGATACAGCTAGCAGATAGTTCATGGGTTCTAAGGTCTATTCAATTTACGCGAAAAGCATGCGATACATACGAATGTGTAGACCCCGAATCAATCAACACATATGCATTTTGAGCACAGATAGAGAGGATACCTGACACAACAGTCTCAGTGTTTTGCACATCTCTCGGTACTAGGGCAAACACTCGGCCCTGCCTCATAGGCTCTTTCCCGGTAGCTTTGGGGTTAGGTTTCGGTGCTACATTTGATGCTGCTGCGCCTGGGGCAGCTTTACTACCAACTTGCGGAGGGTAGAGGGACAGTCTTTAATCCTGTGGCCCACCTTGCCACACCTGAAACAAGCTCCAGAAATCTGATAGCAAACCCCTTTGTGCTTGTTGCCACATACGGAGCAGGGTGGAGTAAGTCCACTCCCTTGGCTGGGGCTAGTCGTCGACGCCGTATTCTGTTTCTTGGTTGCTGGGTTATGCTTGCCTTTCTTAAATTTGAAACCCTGCCTTTTCCTTGCCACTCAGTCGTTGGTGTTTCAGATTGTTTCACTGCTGCAATATTCGTCTCGGCCATCAACGCCCGGTCGAGAACACCTACATAAGTTGGCATTTTCAAGACATTTATTCGATCCTGTATAGCAACACTAAGGCCGCCTTCAAACCTCCTGGCCTTCTTATAATCGGTGTCCACCATGTGTGGTGCATACCTAGCAAGTTCGGTAAATTTCTTCTCATACTCTGCAACTGACACCTTGCCTTGTCTCAGTTGTTCAAACTCAGTCACTTTTCTGTCCCTGATGCACTGGGGAAAGTACTTTTCAAAGAAGGACTCCTTGAACTGAGCCCAAGTCATAATAGTATTTGCATCGCGGGTCAACATCCACCACCTTCTTGCTTCTTCCTGAAGGGTGAAGGTTGCTAATAGTACTTTATTGGCTTCGGAGCACGGAAACATTCAAACAATTTTTCTGTTTCAAGCACCCAAGCTTCAGCCTTCAATGGTTCAAGGCCTCCCTGAAAGGATGGCGGTTTCAACTTGCTGAACTTTTGGGTAAGAGCAATAATATCCCCCTCATTTGCATTCACATTTTGCACATTCTGTTTCCGGTTGCACCGGAGGAGGAGGAGGTGGCTGTGGATTCTGTTGTTGATCTAGCCTTTCAATTATCAGTCCCATCATTAGTTCAAGTCTGGCCATTCTGGCCTCAGAGGATGATGATTCAGTTTCATTTGCAGTGCTTTGCGTTATCCATTTCACTATAAGCAGTTATGACAGTTATCATTATAAACGGTTGTACAATTAAACAGTTTAACATTTTATCACATAATCAGTCAGTCATAGCAGCACACACTTTTCAAGTTCATGAGATGCCCTAATTGCTTTTCTAGGACACCCTATAGCTCATTTGGACACGTGTGTGCGGTATAACTCGTGGTTAAGTATCGCTCTGATACCACTCTGTCACGACCCAAACCCGCCCTATGGGTTTAGCACCGTAACCGGCCAGTAATCCGTGATTACCGAAGGCCTGCTTAACAGTAATACAGTATAAACAGAGTTCAGGGCCTGGCGGAAGCCAATACAGTAAGTAACTAGTGTCCATTGAGCTGTAAATCTGTATGCCAAAAACATTTTTCCATGCATTCATACAGTTCAGAACAGTACGGTCTATATACAGTCATACAATCACATACAAACATTCAGTACGGGGACCTAATCCCTCGATAACAGTACAGTAAAACAGTAGACGGTCTATACAGTAGTACAAAACAGTAGGAGACCGATGGGGAACACAAAAACACCCCAAGCCATAGCATGGCAACTCGGAACCTCGCAGTGAGGCACATAGGCTGGCTTGACAAAACTGGGGACCAACCCACGCTCCTAGCTCTGGTCTGGCTGCTGAGAACCTACATATATATATAAACAGTGAGCTAAAGCCCAGTGAATAACATAAAGCGTAAAGAGGTTATGAATGAATGTCCTTACAGTAATGAAATCAATTCATTAAACAGTAGTTTCAATCTTTCAGTATTTCAGTCGATCAGTATTTCATCAATCAGTCATATGTGGTACATCCCATTAGCTATAAACAGTAGGTCCAAAAGACCGGGCTTAACAACCCAACAATAATGATGGCCATCATCAGTAAACAGTATGGTTTCACAAGAAACCGACAGAGCTCTGTAACAGTCAATAAACAGTGGGTGCTAAGGATGCCACACATACAGTTCAGAAACACAGACATACATTCATTCAGTAAACAATATCAGTTCATAAACAGTTCAGTTCAGTATTCAAATAGATCCATTTTGAACATATCTTTACACAATGTTACTCACAGAGATTGGGCTAATAGCAGCTAGAGCGCGTCCCCGAGAGCCAACCCTAAACAGTTAACAAATAGAACACACACTAAGTTTCACAGTCGGAAGGATGATAATTAAATCCCTAAATTTCCTCGGTGTGGTTCTATGTCTAAATCCTCATAAGATGTCTTAAACTAGGCCTAAGAATGCCTAGGATGAGATGAGGATGCAAAAATACAGTTGGAGGCATTTTTCAAAAGTTGCTGAAAATAGGCGCTTCGCTCGAGCGAGCCTTCCTTCGCTCGAGCGAGCTTCTAAAATCAAAGGCTTCGCTCGAGCGAACAATCCTCGCTCGAGCGGTCTGATGAACAGTAAAAGTACTGGATGCTCGATTTTTTACGCGCGATACCACGCTCGATGCTCGCTCGAGCGGAGCCCTGAATAAAGGTGCTCGCTCGAGCGAGGAATCCTTCGCTCGAGCGAAGAAGCCAATCTGGAATTTCCAGATTTGCCTCCAAGTCAAACCAAGCATTCTCAACTCAATTCTCGACCTCTTGGGCCAAATTCTGGAAAATACATCTACATCAATATACATAACACAGTTTCAAAAGCCAATTTACACATGCAAGGGCCAAGAGTTGGTCAATTAAAGTCATTTTTCAAACCATTTCAAGAACAATCTCAAAACATGCAATGCATGAGTTTTAAACCAAATCAAGCTTCAATTCTTGCTCTAATGAGCTCATTAATTGGAAAACAAAATGAAACATGGACTTTGTTGAAAACATGAGCATGCATGTACAATCCATCATGAATTCAACTTCAAATCACCAAAATGGCCATGCATGCATGAATTCAAGCATAATTCAACCTCTAGCACTAATTCATGGTTAATCTACAATGGAGCATGAACCATGGAAGATGAAGCTTAAAGACACAAGAGGATGATGAATTCCTTACCTAAGTCTCAATCTTGTCTAGAAGTTCAATTAGCAAATACACTTCAATTTACTTCAAGTCTTCAAGTAAATCAACAAGAACAAGTCCCTCTCTCTCTAACTCTCTCTCTCTCTCTTCTCTCTAATTTCGTATTCGGTGGGAACTAAGGAAGAGAGCTGATGAAATGTTTTGATTAAGCATATACAGGCTTCAACAAAGAATAAACAAAGGTCCACTCCCATGGCAATCGGTAAATAAGTCCAACTCTTTAATTAACTCATTTTAATCTAATTTAATCATTCCTAATCAATTTGCAGATAAAAATACCATTAAATCACAAATATTCTACTGATCCCAAAACTCTAAACGGTTCCTAATTCGGCCGCCGATAAGGCCTTCAATTAGCAGTTTAAACACATAAATTCAAACAGATAATCAATCAATCAAACAGATGCAATATGCAATTCAATAGATAAACTTATTCAATTTCAGTTTCGATTTCAATCAGTCTATCAGTACTTTAGTTAATTCAATTATCAGTCATTATCAGTTCAGTTTAGCAGTAACCAGTAGCTAATTCAGTAGTTTATCGGTAATCAGGACGAGGGTTGTTACAGCGCTCCAGCAGGAGTTACAGCAAGACCATCGGTGTCTTCTCCGACAGCAGGGAGAGAGAGACGAGGGGCTCCGGCGCACAGCCGGGGTGGAGCTAGACGTACTCGTGACGAGAGCGGTCCATCAGAGCTTGTCTCGGATGACAATGAGACAGATGAGGACGAGGAGCCGGCGAGTCCCCAGTCAGAGTTATCTAAGGATGGAGACGAGGGCACCAACTCGGGTTCTGAGGGCGGTGGCGATGATGCTGAGGAAGAAGATGATGCTGAGGCTGGTTCAGCTGCTAGCTCCGAAACTGGGGCCTCTGACAGTGGTGTTATAGTGATAGCTCTGAGTCCGCTTTGCCGAGGAAGAGAACGAAGAGGGCCTCTCAATCCTGAGGTGGCTGGCGGCGATTCAGATGTTTTTTGCTTAGTTTTCTTTTTGCTAGTAGTGTTAGCGCATTGTATAGTTTCCAGGAAATTTTTATTTTCTTAAAAACTTGTACTCCTTTTGTAAAAAAAAAAACCATGATTGGAATGGAAAATCAACTTTTTGATAAAAAAAAAAAATGTTATGTTTTCACATTCTGAGCATCGGATTGCACCATTTTACAAAAAAAAAAAAAAAAAGGATTTGATGGAATTTGAAAATTGTATTGTATTGGCAATTCCTTAATAAGGTAATGACTGACCAACACATAACAAACAGAGTAAAACAACTCAATGAACAACTAATGCAATGACTCAATAAGCAAAACAACAACTCGATAAGCAAATCAACGACTCGATAAGCAAATCACAACTCGATAAGAACTCGACAACATTCTTAAGAGAGACGGCAAAAATGCACAAGAGCAGAACAAGACACAAGTTCTTTAGCATTCTCGACACATGGATGGACCAGAGGACAAAATAGGAGTCCACCGGTCATAAACAGAAACTGTCGGCCATCAAAAGTGGTTGTCAGCTACTAGTACTGGCCGGTCGGCTACAAAAGTGGCCGGTCGGCCACCAACATTGGCCGGTCGGCCACTAGTGCAGGGAACTTCCAGATTGCTGCCACCTATCTTCCACACAACACCTTATCTTCTACAAAAGCTCCAGCTTTGTGGTTTCTTCAATTCAGCTCTATTTTTGCCACAAATGGAGCAATTCTTTGCCAAAAAACTCTCGACTTGGATTGCAACTTTACATGGCTTGGAAAAGCTGAATTTTTGAGGTTTCGAGATAAATGCACTATTCCCGCTGAGTCGTACCCTACTTTGTTTTTCATTCCTCTACGCCGCAGTTAGATGTTGGAACCCGGTTACGCATGTTTTTAGCTTTGGAGAGTAAGAGATATGCCCCAAAATCGAAGAATTCCAAGCTTTGATGGAATCCCGGCGTGACAAGGAACTGTTGTCCCAGTCTCGTTTTGGCCACATCCAAGCTTTAGGAAGGATGTGTAGGCTTACTTCTCATGAGGCTCGATCCTTGGTTCTCCACAGAGAGTTGGACATTCCTAGCCTCATTCAACAATTTTCTGATGCCGGCGACCACGACGATCATCTTTGGCAGAGCTTTCGACAGCATGCCCTCTACTTGTGCATATTGGCTCATTTTCTACTTGCCCCTGGTTTCAGAGGGTCTAGCATTCGCTTGATCGAAGTAGCTCAAGGCTTGAAAGAGGGCAAAAGCTGCATTGGCTTGACACTAGTCGAGACTTTGATAGGCTTGGATGCTTTCCATCACCGGAAGACAACCAAGTTTGCAGGAAGTCTACTACTCTTGCAGGTAATGTTTCCCACCCTTCTCACATGTGTTTCTCACGTCACTCGGCCCTCAGGCTCTGTTTTTCTCTCAAAACCCTTTCTCACTTTTCTCTCCACATACACCTCTCTATTCTTTAATCTCTATTATTTTTCATCCCTCTCCAGATGTGGCTCATGGATAGGTTGAAGGTAGTGGACTTTTGTCCTGCATATTCAGTGAGCGGCTATTTCTTTCACCAATAGCTAGTTGATTTCCCAAATGAGGGGTGGTGGTGCCACTGGATGTGCAACAGGTCTGCTGTTGACATTGCTTGGCGTTGCTCCTGGTTTGACTTGCCCAAGATGAGCTACAACATGTCTCAACAACTGGGCATTCAATTGATTGGCTTGACACACTATGTCTTATATTTTCCCTTCCGGTTCCGGCGTCAGTTCGGACATGACCAGACTTGTCCAGAAGAGGGGATAGAGTACCCAGCTTCATTTCTGATCCGAGGTTCACAACTGGCTCGATATTCCACTGCATAAGGACAAGAGAACTTCTGGCCCCCACTCCCAATTTTAGTTATGCCCTTTCTGGTGAATGCATAGCTTGGCTCGAAGATGAGGCACAAACCGGGCCTACTTTAGCATCTGAAGCTTCCACAAGCTCAGGAAGGGGACGTAGGAACACCTGACTCAGCCATGCCCCCAAGTTTATTGCTTTGATCTGTACTTTCAAGTTTTCCTTTTGAATGTAATAAAAAGCAACTTTGATTTGTATCAAGAGTCGGAGAACTCTGTATTGAAATCAATGAAATTGGAGTTGTGGATACTAAAAATTTTCTTTTTGGTCCAAAAATGGTCTAAGTTGTAAAAAGATTAATTTGAACCGAATCAACTTTTATTAAAACTTTTCAAAACTATTTTCGATAAGGATCACAACTGGACACACTCGTAATCTATCCTCGAGATGCACAACCCCGAATCCAACAAACGAAAAGTTGCCTCTTGTCTGAATAGCACTACACTGTACTATAACCAGCTCTCATAGTGAAGATCACAACCGAACTCCTGGATGCACAAAAGACGAAGATGACCAAAACAATCTCATGGGCACAGTTAATTTGGAAGTTTTTATGGCTGGACTTCATTATGAAGTTGTCTACGTATCCCAAAGATGTGAATCAAGCCTTATGTAGTTCGGTTCCGGTTCACTCGGGTATTAACACTCTCCTTTTCCGCTCTAACTTTTACCAAGGCCGCCCTTTCTGGGTTTTCAACCTTGCGAGTTCAATTTTTCTTATTTCAAATTTTTTTGTGCTCTAAATTTTGCCTAGGTCGCCCTTTCAGGTTTTCGGCCTAGCGAGCCACTCAAGGATAATATTTCTTCAACTTGTCCATGTTGATTGGTTGGGAGAATTCAAGGCCATCTAGGTCCATAAGAATGACAGCTCTACCCGACCAAATAGATTTGATGATGTAAGGACCAGTCCAATTCGGTCTGAACTTGCCCCTAAGGTCATGGATGGGAGCTTGGTTGTCTTTGAGCACCAAATTCCCTTCTTTTAGATTCCGAGACTTAACTTTCTTATTAAAGCCCTGACAATCCTACGTTGATAACCTTGGACGTGTTACAGTGCTTTCAGCCTTCTCTTGTCAAACAGCATTAATTCCTCGAACCTGTTCTGCTGCCAATCTGCTTGTGCTATCTAGCACTCAGCCATAACCTGCAACGACGGAACCTCAACTTCAATCGGCAGAACAACTTCTATCCTATAAACCAAGGAATACGGAGTTGCCCCAGTAGATGTTCAAATTGATGTCTTGTAGCCCCAGAGAGCAAATGGCAACTTGTCTGGCTAGTCACTGTAGGTTTCCACCATCTTCTGTAGAATGCGTTTGATGTTCTTGTTGGCGGCCTCAACAACTTCGTTGGTTTGCAACCGATATGTAGATGACTTATGAAAAGCCACGTTGTATTTCTCTAACAAGTCGATCACTTCTTTCTTAAAGCGGGAACCATTGTCTGAGATGATCTCATTCGGGACCCCATAACGACAGATGATATTATTTCTGATAAACTTGGCTACGTCCAATGCTTTCAGCACTGCGTAGGATTGAGCCTCGACCCACTTTGTAAAGTAGTCTATTGCCACCAGAATGTACTCATGCCCATTTGACCCCTTCGGAGTAACTACCCCAATAACATCAATTCCCCAAACTGAAAATGGCCACGGTGAAGTCATGTTGTACAGCTTTGACGACGGGGTATTCATGCGATTTACATGAATTTGGCATTTGTGGCATCGCCGAACAAAACCAATACAGTCCTCCTCCATGGTAGACCAGTAAACCCTGCTTGAGAATCTTCTGAGCTAGCATCACTCCGCTGATGTGCAAACCACATTCTCCTCCGTGGATGACCTCCATTAGGTGTTTCGACTCTTCTTCATCGACACATAGCTTATGCATTCCCAGATGGCCTCGTTTGTACAATTTACACCCACAGATGATAAACTGAGCAGCCATTCGCCGTATTGCCCTTTTATCTTTGGCATTTGATCCTAGTGGATAAGCCTCCTTTTCCAAGAAGTTTCAGATGTCATGATACCAGGGGTTCTGATCTTGTACTTCATCTATCGCGGCAATCAACTCATATGCCGACATATATCTCTATTCAATAATGATTGGACGCATCCGGACTCCCAAAGGGATGTCTATCATGGAAAATAGAGTTGATAAAGTGTCAGCGAACCTGTTGCTCTCTCTTAATAGATGTGTGAAGGTTAGCTTTTCAAACCTGGAAATCAGAACGTCTAGGGTTTGGTGATAGATTTTCATCCTTTCTTTCTTAACCTTCCAGCTCATTTCGCTTGAGAAACAACCAGATTTGAGTTCCCAATGACGTCTAACCATTTTTCCCCTAGTTCTAGGGCGGTTTCCAAGCCAACGATACATGCCTCGTATTCTGCTTTGTTGTTTGATACCTTAAACCGGAGTTTGAAAGCTAAAGGTATGTGGGAATTGTCGGGTGCTATCAGCAACACCCCTATCCCATAACTGTACTGATTAGACGCTCCGTCAAGGTACATAGTCCAAATCTCTTCCTCGACCTGCAGAATGGCCTCATCCAGGAACAGATACTCTACTGCTTCATCTCCCTCCATTGGGTGATCGGCTAGGAACTCTGCTACCACTCTCTCTTTCACAGACTTGCAAGTCATGTACTTTAAATCAAATTCAAAAGAAGAAGTAACCAACGGCCTAGCCTACCTGTAAGTGCTGGTTTATCGAAGAGATATTTGATGGGATCTGATCTCGAAACCAGTATTATAGAGTGAGCTAACAGGTAGTGCCTCAACTTCCTGGTGACCCATACCAAAGCTAAACAAGCCTTTTCCAGCGGCGTGTAGCGGGTCTCATATTCCAACATCTTCTTGTTCAGGTAATAGATGGCCTTCTCCACTCTATCCTTAAATTCCTGCGCAAGCATGTAACCCATTGCCGTGTTGGTTACTGATAGATACAAAATCAACGGCTTCCTCAGCTTTGGCGGTGACAATATGGGCGGGTTCTGTAGGTACTGCTTGATCTGCTCAAAAGTAACCTGGCATCGATCATCCCATTGGAATTTCTTTCCTTTCTTCAAGAGACCAAATAGTGGTTCACAAGTCAAGGTTAATTTTGCAATAAACCGTCTTATGAATTGCACTTTACCCAGAAAGCCTCGTACCTCCTTTTCAGTCCTTGGTAGTGGCATTTCTAGGATGGCCTTGATTTTGGAAGGATCGGCTTCGATGCCCCTTTATGTAATCAAGAACCCTAGCATTTTCCTTGCTGTGACACCAAAAGTGCACTTCTGTGGATTTAGTCGCAACCGATATTCTCTGATCCATTGGAAAAATTTCTTTAAGGTGGTGTAGTGGCCCTCTCTTTCCTTAGACTTAACAATTATGTCATCCACATACGCCTCAACCTCTTTGTGGATCATATCATGCAAGATCGTGGTCGTAGCCCGTTGATAAGTAGCCTCGACATTTTTCAGACCGAACGGCATCACCCTGTAGCAGTAGGTTCCCCATGGCGTGGTGAAGACAGTCTTCTCCCTATCTTCGGGTGCCATCAAGATCTGGTTGTTCCCGGAAAACTCATCCATAAAGAAAAGCAACGCATGGCCTGCGGTGAAGTCCACCAATTCGTCGATGTGCGGTAGAGGAAAGTCATCCTTTGGACTGGCTTTATTCAAATCTTTGAAATCCACACACACCTGAATTCTGCCATCTTTCTTTGGCACCAGAACAATGTTAGCCAACCAAGTAGGATACTCAGATACTAGAAAAAACCCTGCATCTATCTGCTTGGTGACCTCTTCCTTGATTTTCAAAGCCCAATCCGGGCGTATTCTCCGAAGCTTCTGCTTGGTGGTCGGGCCTCAGGGTCAAGAGGATCCGGTGCTGTACAATCTCAGGATCGATTCCAGGTATGTCTTCATAGGACCAAGCAAAAACATCTTTGAAATCTTTTAATAAAGTGACTAAGCGCTCGCGGATCCTTCTCAGTACCTACATTAATTGAAATGATTTCATCAACTAGGGGTTTTACAAACCTCTGCTCCTCTTGATCAATCAAATGTTTCAAAACCAGAGGAATTCTGTCCTCGTCGTTTTTATCAAAGTTTTGAAAGTCATGATCAATGCAATACACAAGTGGCACGTAAACGTATTCGAAAACAGCAGTGGTACCATTCTCATTTACAACTTCCAGTTCATCCAATTCCTCGGTTACAACCGACTCAAAAGAAAAGAAAAAAGACGACCTGGAAAAAACAATGGCATCCGGGTTATCAACCCTAGGAATATCGGACTCTGACTCAGAAGAACTAGAATCTAATTCCGACTCCACAGACTCTGTGGAATCAGATTCTGATTCACTACCTGATTCAGAACTGCTGGACAAAAAGCCCTCCTCAAACTACCAAACGAGAAAGGGTGCGTTAGATGCATCTAGAATACTGACAGAAGGGTCCGTATCTGGTTGATCCCCAATCATGGAAACAGTGAAGTCATCCCCCAAGCTCTCTGGTTTGATATGAGGATCCAAGAGGAGACAAGCCAGCGCTACTCCTATCTCAAGGTCTATGCCATCAGACTCATCCTCTATACACTATTCAGCCTTAGCTGGTAAGTCAGTCTGCTCTTCTATTACTTCATCCTCTTGCAGCTGTAGGTCAAAGAAGATCTCGAAGCCGGGCAAACGCCGCTTCTCAGAGTTCAACCATGGCTCAGGAAAGCCATAAAATGAGAAATCCTCCTCCTCCTCCCGGACAAAGCGGTCGTTCAGGGTTCCTTGAATGGGTCTATGTACAAGCTCGTAGGGCCTTCCACTTTGCTTAGCCTTGGCTCTTCCTACCATTTCCTTTCCCTTCCTTACCTAGTCCTCTTTGGTAGGCTTGTAACCTAGACCAAAGGTATGAGCGTCATATGGCAGTTTGGCCAACGCAGCAATGCCCTTCCGACCGCTCCTCTCCAATCCCATTCTTGGTATATGTTGCAGCTTATTCATGAGATAGACGGATTGAGCACTTATGTATAACCCCTCATCAATAGCCAGAATATCTTGCACTACCCGGGCCTCGGCTAAGGTGAACCTAGACAAAAAGACATCCTCCTCGCCGTGTACAATTTCTAGTACCGGTGTAGTGACTTCCGGCGGAGGATGTATGGAAGAGTTCCCAAAAACAATAGCTACCCCCTTCTCATGGGGGTACTTCAGCATCTGATGCAGAGTCGAAGAGACAGCTCTCACTTGGTGCAGCCACGGCCGTCCAAGGAGTAAGTTAAAAATGGCTGGAACATCCAGGATGTGAAACTCGATGTCCTGTTGTGCCGGACCAACTTGAGTTCTGATCCGAACTGTCCCCATCACTTCCCGACTTGTATTGTCATAAGCTCGAATCACCTGGGCCGTCGGTATAAAGTCTACGGGCTTTAAGCCGATAGCATAGGCCGTGCGCGACGGACACACATTAATTGCAGACCCGGTATCAACCAAGACGATTGGTATCCACTTCTCTTTACATTCGACAGAGATGTACAGTGGCTTGTTGTGCTCAGAGCCCTCAGGCGGCAATTCTTTATCGGTAAAGGTCAAAGTCGGTGAAGCGCCTCCTGGGAAAACCAGTCCCACTAACTGCTCGGAGGTTGTGTCGATAGAGAGCTTAGCCTTATCCATTGCTGATAGGACAACTTGTCTATGCACCTATGAAGCCATGAGCAATCCCCAAATGGATATATCCGCCTAAATCTTCTTCAGCTGCTTCTTCTCCAACAGTTTATCTTTCTGTTTCTCTGCTTCCTTGTCCTTCCTTGATGCTTCTGGTTGGTCCAAGTGTGGGGACTTAAAGTACCGCCCACTCCGAGTCATGTGATCAACTTCCTTGGCATACCATGTATCATCTGGCAAATTCTGTCCTCAATCCTCATCTGTGTGGGGGAGATGCAAACCCTCATCTTCCCACGACATTCCTTCGACAACCGACAAGCAACTGTCTGGTTCCGTTATAAGTACTCCTGTATCCGCAACACAGTCAGTCCCCGCAGGGTCTTTGGCTTTTCTAGCCTTCTGATCACTCTCAGTTCTTTCATATTCAAACCGCTTCAACGCGGCCTTCTGTTCTGTATCGGCTGTACAAATACTTCCCAATTCTTGAGCAAAATTCTTAGTACCGTTGCTCTATGGCAACTTTCTCTTGTCATCGACCATCTCGGCCGCTGTAGAAGTTCCTGTTTCCAACTGTCCCTACTTTGGTAGAGACCCCTCATCAACGTCCGATTCGTCACTAAGCCACCCCGCATTTATCCGTTGATCCGTTCATATGAAACCAACCAATCTGTACATTCCCCAGATCCTGTTCATCGAAGAACTGCAGATTATTGATGTCCTCCTCAAGCTCAGCTAAGTCATCCAGTCCCTGGCTTGGCCCATCCTCCCGGACTACATTAACCTTCATTCTTGTCGGCAATTCCACCTCTGGTCTGTCCTGACTCGTTGGCACAATGTAGCAACATGGGTTATATGCCTCTTTAGTTAAGCTCACAGAGCCCTCAGGCATGCCTTCTTCTACCACAGCCACCACCACGGGTTCAAGTTGGGATATGGACGCACTCATCATGCACAAGTCTGTGCTTTCTGGGATGAATAGCACCGACTTAGGTAGATGGGAGGGGGTGATGTATATGCTGGGGTCGTATGGGACGACCAGTGTTTGGATAAGGTTTACTTGCCTGGGTGGTGGGGGTTGGTTATTGGTGGGAGAGGATTTGTAGTGACATTAGGCTTTTGAGGAGGCGCTATCACTTTGTTGTCAATGAGATCTTGAATCTCACGACGGAGTCTAAAGCATAGGTCAGTATCATGACCATACTGCTGGTGGAAGGTGCAATACTTGGCTGAGTTATGCGTAGAAGGGAGGGGATTAGGCAATGTGCGCGGCTCTAAGGGCTTCAGATGCCCTTTTCTGATCAGAACCCTCAAGGCCGTAGATAGAGACATGTAGAGTGGGGTGAAAACCCTCTGGCCTCGGGGTTGGTGCTTTACAGGTTGTGTGGTGGTTCTGGATGTATCGGTAAAGCGGGTGGCTATTTTCGGTGTGGTGGTGACCATACCAACATCAGAAGTCCTTGCAGCTGCATTACTACTCGTAGCCGCATTTGAACTACGTGTAAAAGCCCTCTTGGACTGCTTTTTTTCATGGTCAATCAGACCCTGTTTCATCGCATCCTCTATTTGCACCCCTATCTCATGAAAGTCAGCAAATGTTGGTAGAGGTAGGACTATCATCTTTTGTAGCAACCTCGGTTGCAAATTACGGACGACCATTCTTATCTAGTCCTTTTCAGCTGGCCGGGTGGTCATCATGGAGGCCTTGGCCCTCCACTGAGTGACGAAATCGGAGAAGCCCTCCTTCGGCTCTTGACGAGTTGCCTCGAGATCACGAGTTGTAACCTTGATTTGAGTATTATAGGAGTATTGAGCAATAAAGGCCTCGACCATCTCTTCCCAACTCCTCTTCACAGAATCTTCCAGTTTAGCATACCAAATGGCCGCGATACCTAACAAGGTCTGGCTGAAGAGGGATAACTTCTACAGTCTAGTCAGGCCTATTGGCCATAGAATATCTGAAAATAGCCGCAAGTGGACCATGGGATCACCCGAACCGTTGAAGCGGTCTATATGTGGCATTTTAAATCTATTTGGCAATGTCATCGTCGAATCTGTGTAACCGTCCTCTATATCTGGGATCGAGTTGACGCCCTGAGCTCGTTTAAAAAGCTTCTCAAGCTTGCTCACTTTCAAAGCGGTAGGGTCAACCTCAAACTCAAAAGGTGCCTCTGTTGGGTAGACCGGTGCTTTGGAAGTCTGAGGTGGGACTGGCCTTGCTGGAATGTCTGCATTTTCCTGGACATTAGTTGTATCCTCGGGTATTGGAACCCTGACTGGGGGTGGATGTGAAGCAGAAGCTACTGCTTGTTGTGGTTGTTGTTGTTGTTGAAGCCTAGCAATTAACTCAGCCTGCTGGGCTGTAATTTTCGCTTGGCGGGTGGTGACTTCCGCTTGCCGAGCAGCGTCCAGCTGCATGGCCTCGATGGTTTGTCGAAGTTGGCGCATCATATCCTCCATATTGTCTAGAGGGTGCTGATCTGCTAGATTCGGTGTATGTTCTCTTTCTGAGGTGGAAGTAGAAAATTGGGCCCGATTGCGCACAGGTGACGTAGATAGTGACTGCTGAATTGGCGACTGCCGAACCGGTGATCTATGCCTAACTCTCCTCTGTCTCGTAACCGGGGTAGTGAAGCAAACATTGGTTGTCCTCCACTAAGATCCTCAGATTGGTAAATCCTCCTGACACGAGTCCAGAGTGCTCGGGGGGTAACTGCCTCGTCGGAAGCAATTGTAAAATACTACCTTACAAAAAGAAAATAAAGCCAAAAAAAAAGGAAACAACAATCAGCAAACGCACAGCACCTCAGCTTAGACAGAAAGAACACGCAATCGTAATCATAAGCTGGACAATCTATACTCAAACACTGATTTCTGCCCCAAATTTCTGCCTAAAAACTGATACTCTCAAACTGATACCCAGACTTGCAACTGATACATACGTTCCTGCAGAGTTACACTCTAAAAGCACATATCAAGCAAGTGAGAGCCAAAACACCCCTATGGTGGGGTAGGGTTACCCTGTCCTAATTTCGTCAGGAACTGGGGGTTCGCTATGCAAGCAAGTAGTTTCAAACAAGCCTACATTCGGGTGAGCAACCTGTCCTAGTTTGGAACAGTCTCTATAGCTTCTGATATGGAACTAGGTCGATTGGTCAAAAGAGGTACCTCAGCAACTCGCTCCTTACACCGAGAAGTGAAAGGAGAATCAAACGGTACAGCGGTAGTCCAGATCCAAGGTTTGTGTTCCCATCGTGGCAGAGCCGGCAACCGGTCAGCCTTATGGCATGCTTTTCCAAGTGAGCCTCCAGTAAACCGTTCAGGAATAGCAGATGACAAACACTGTGACTTAGGTGCACCGATGCAAATGCAATGCAAAGAAACACATGAGTGTAAATAAAACAACATATCATGAGTTCAACTCAAGTTCTCTAAATCCCTAGCGGAGTCGCCAGAAACTGTAGCTCGACTTTCTTCGCGCCCCCTTTCGGAGAGCTCGAATTGGTCCTACAGTTTGGACTCCTGTCATGGTTCTGAATCTAGTCTCACAAAGTGCAATGTGAAACTCATAAACACCAAAGAGTCCAATCCGGCAAATCATTTTGAAAAATCAGATTTTGAATCAAATAATGCCAAAACTGGACTGCTTTGCTAGATTACAGAGTCGCTACCTAAATATTTCGTTTTTGGGGAAATGTAGGAAACTCTGACTCGTGCCAAAGACTACGTGTCCGTCATCACCAAAGTTGCCTCGGCTCGGGAACTTGGGTACGAGAGGGAAGGTCCTAAAATGAGCACCCCTGCTCGCCCGATCAAAGATCGGCCTCTACTAAGCATGATATGTTGTTTTATAGACACATGTGTTCTTATTCCGGTTATTAGCTTACTTTACTATGTGATGCACACAAGCAAGTATAGACTAATATCGCAAGAATTGGAACAAAACAACTCATGTTTGTTTTCGAAAATGGTTTGAAGGTGTCACCCTCAAGTGGGTTAAAACGCGGATTTGCCATCAAACAAGATGGGCTTAAAACATGATTTGCTATCTCAAGTGGGTTTAAAACTCACATTTCGTTGAACTGTTCCGATTCAAGCAACAAAACATTCAACCACAAGCATTCATGAAGTTAATCATTTAAGCACATAGCCTCATGGCAAGCATGCGAAAACATGGCAATATGGCAATCACACTCATGCAAGTATGCTAAAGCATAAAACTCACCGAGTACTCCAAGCCAAAACAAAAACTAGTTAAAAAGAATGCATGATCCTAACTATACAAGATGCCTAATGCAACACATGCAATAATGTAATTAATAGGCTCGGCTACTAATATGGCATATGATACAATTTGATAACATGCTTTGAAACACGTATTCAAATAAGTATTGAATTGACAATGCAGTTTGAATGATGCGCCGAGCCTCGGTGCATGCAAGACAAATGAATGATGCAAACATGCAAGCATAAGGTATGCTAATTGAAACATGATCCCTAATCTAACCATCAAAAGTGGATAAATAAAAAGGAGAAAGATGTGGGGTTGGAAGACATGCACACACGCACGCACACTTATTACAACATTGTGCCCTCGCGAAGGAGGGTCCGAATGAATAAGCTAAGCTAAGCTAATCTAAGCTAATTATTACAACACAAAACTAATTAACTATTTTAAGCTAATTAAATATGACAACAATTGAGATAAATTAACTAACTATTCTAAGCTAGCTAAAATATTACAAACCAAATTGAACGTATTAATTACAACACTTGAATTGAATAATTAGCTATGCTAACTAACTAAAGCAATTAAATGGCCTAGAGGGCGAGGGATGCATGCACGCTCGGTTGCTCCACCCGAAAATGCCCTTGCCTTGCCATCGAACGCCTCTGTTTGCACTCATTTGATCACCGAAAATTGTACCAACTTCCAGGTTGCCTCTGCTCTAACACAGGAACACATTTGTGCAAAATTCACTGGTGGCCGGTCGGCTACAAAACGTGGCTGCCGGCCACAATAACTGGCCGGTCAGCTAGCTCAAGTGGCCGGTTGGCTACTTCAAGGGGCTGGTCGGCCACCCCATTTTCTGGAATTCTTCTTTTGCTACAATAGAGAGCAAATAGAGGCAAAACAATGCATTTTCAAGAAATATATGTACTGCTATCCTCATTATCATCTCTCAAGCTCAAAGGAGTGTAACTCTTGGCTCTCAAGCCACCAACCAAGCATTCTCAATGCATGATGGCTAGAGAACCAACCTTGTACAAGGTCAATGAATGCATAAACCAGACCAAAACAACCACCACCCTATCATGCATGATCAAAGGTGACGGTGACCAAGAAAAATGACATGTTTCATCACTTTGAGTATGAAACGTCCCATTTTTCTTGTGTTTGGATTAACGTCCGATCCAAACACATGCAATGCAACACAACATGCTTAACTTGCTCAAGTTTTACTTGTCATGTTTTATTTACTCATTTTAATTACCGATCTATTCTTTAACCGGTTAAGTTCAAAAGATGAGAGTCCTTTAATGGAAAAGAGGGCTTAAGCCAGAAGTACCTTGAGCATGAAAGAGGCCTCATGCTGTTGGTAATGAACTCCCGAAGGAATTAAACCATTAGGCATGAGGGTCTCAATTCCACACTCAAGCCAACAAGAGGCTCAAAGCCACTTTCAAAACAAAGTAAAGAGTGAAGAATAGAGGGAGGTTGCAGATATTTCAGTGCTGACATGGCATGCAAAATGACACTAAGGCCTCGTTTGGGAACCAACCCATTTAGCCAAAAAGCCGAAAAGTTACTAAAAAAGTCAAAAAGCCAACAACCCATACCAAAAAGTCAAAGATCTCTTCTCTCTACTTTTTGCACATCTTTTCGTAAAAAACCAAAAAGTCATCCCAAACATACTAGTTTTTTTTAGCTCATATTTTAGCCAAATAGCCAAAAAGTTACTAAATTAGCCTGTTCCCAAACGAGGCCTAAATCATGCAAGCAACACATGCAAGTCGTGTTTAAGAGCCTATCTCATTAAGCTAGTGAAGACCGTTACACTATAGCCATGCAATACAAGCCTCAACTAAGCAAACCAGCTCAAAACATAGTTAAAATATGCCAAAATAGTGGCTAAAACTTGCTGAGATTAAGGCACAAAAGGCTAGAAAAACATGCTCACATGTTAGCTTGTAATCAAGACTTAAGAGCAACTCTAAAAAAAGCAATGAAGTAGTGAAGCAAATGAGCATGTGACAGAGCTATAAACACTAAAATTACATGTAAAAATACACTTCAACATGCAACCATCTCAAGCAAATCAAGTTTGAAGGGCTAGAATGCCAAGCTAGTGAAGCTATTTGCACTACAACTATGCAAAACAAGGCTCATATGACCAAGACAGCCCAAAACAGAGCTAAAACCAGTCAAAATAGTAGCTAAAACATGCTTGAATTAAGCTAAGTTAAACCACAAAAACATGTTACCATAGGATGCTAACTAGGCATGCAAGTGAGACACAATGAGGGGAGGCCAACCCCTCCATTTTTGGACTTCAAAACATGCTTTCCACCACTAAAATAACTCTGAATTTCAGTGGTTTACAGGTCCAAAAAGTTTGATTTTAATATGCTAAAAGATGGTGCAAAAAGTTTCACAATTAAGCAACAAGAAGGGTGGACAACCCCTTAGCACAAAATGACTTTAAACTACCATATTAAGCTTTAAAAATCAGAGTTTTTTGTAGTTGAAAACTAGGCCAAAAACAGTATAAAAAGATGGCCAAACAAGTAATCAAAATAAAGACTACAAGGCAAGTCCTATACCTCTTGAAACACAGCACAAAACAGTCACAATTTTGAGCTAAAACCACCTTTAGGAGCTCAAATTAAGCCTCAAAGAACCTCAGCTCCAAGATGAGGATGTTTGGTTAAGGGTCTTTGTGCAAAAGTGTAGAGAAAATCAACTATTAAGCACAAAACAAGAGGAGAGAGAGAGAGAGAGAATTCTAAAGAGAGAGGGAGAAAATTTGCACAAAATTATCCAACCCCTCAAAATGGGGGAGAGACCCCCCTATATATAGAAAATCAAGCTAAAGGCTTGTATTCATCCCTCCATACACGTGTATGGAGATGAGCATCAGTCAGTTGGCACAGTTGGCAAATAAATATCTGAAAAAGGAGAAAAATGGCCATCGGCCATCATCAATGGCCGACCGGCCATCAATGTTGCCGACCGGCCATCAACATAGCCGACCGGTCACCACTGGTGGCTGGTAGGCTATAGGGATGGCCGACAGGCCACCCTCTCCTCCAGAATTGAAGAAACAAGTTCTTAGTCCACAACCAAGAACAAAACAGACAAGATTAGAGGCTCCAAGGCAAGGCACTCGGCCGAGACCTTCAGGGACTCAAAACGAACACGAGCATGCACAATCATCGGGTGTTCAAACGATGACGTCCGAGTCTTAAGGACGGTCAAAAATGGTGTCTACAGTTAGCCGATATGATAACAGTCATGTCAATGCCTTGGCTAACCTGGCTAGTGCAATGAAATCAGAAGAGGCAAGGACCATAATGGTTGATTATTTGTCAAGCCCAAGTGTGGAACCACTGATCACAGAGTACGAAGCAATGTGTGTGGAGATGGGTTCAAGTTAGATGGATACAATAGTGATGTTTCTTAGGGATGACAAGCTACTAGACGACCGAAAAGAGGCACATAAGACCAGATTGAAGTCAGCCAGGTTCAGCTTAACAATAGATGGCCACCTCTACAAGAGATCCTTCACTGGTTCCCTTTTAAGATGTGTGCATCCCTCCCAAGTTTAAGATTTCTTGTATGAAATACACGAAGGGGTATGCGGAAACCATGTTGGAGGCAAATCACTTGCTTATAAGGCCATTACTCAGGGATACTGGTGGCCCTATATGCAGAAGGATGCTAAAGCCTACATCAGAAAGTGCAAGAAGTGTCAAATGTTTGCACCTTTGATATATCAGCCAGCAGCAGATTTGAACCCGGTATCCAGCCTTTGGCCATTTGCCCAGTAGGGCATGGATCTTGTTAGACAACTACCCCAAGCAACTGGGCAAAGGAAGTTTTTGCTAGTAGTAACTGATTACTTCACGAAGTGGGTAGAAGCTAAACCCCTTGCGAAAATTCGAGATATTGATGTAAAGAACTTCATATGAAAAAACATCATCACCAAGTTTGGGATCCCAAGGGAAATAATAGCGAATAATGGTACATAGTTTGACAGTAAACTAATCAAAAGCTTCTGTGCAAAGTACAAAATGAAGAACTACTACTCCACTCCAAGTTTTCCTTAGAGCAATGGTCAAGCGGAAGCATCCAACAAAACTATTTTGGATGGGATCAAGAAGAGGCTAAAAGCAGCAAAAGGGAAGTGGGTGGAAGAGTTACCCAATGTGCTTTAGGCATATCGGACTACGCCGAAAAGATCAACTAGGGAGTCTCTTTTTTCCATGGCTTATGGCACTGAAGCAGTTATCCCACTAGAAGTCGGCATCCCGAGGATTAGAACCCAAGGAGTAGAGAATGGGACTAATGAAGCATTCCTTGCTTGAGATCTGGACATATTGGAGGAGAAAAGAGAGAGAGCAATAATTCGGCGAGGAGCATACTAGCAACAACTTACTAGGGCTTACAACAAGAAGGTCAACCCAAGAGAGTTCAAGGTTGGGGATCTCGTCCTGAGAAAAGTCGTCGGCAACAAGAAGGATCCCAGGGAGGGGAAACTTGGTCCAAACTGGAAGGGGCCTTATAGAATCATCTCGGTTGCCGGTAATGGGGCATATCGGCTTGAAGACACTGATGGCAAAGAGTTGCCAAGACCCTGGAACGCTTGCAACTTGAAATTTTTTTATCATTAGTTTTTTTGTTTTTCAAAGTTTATGTCATACTTTCATTAGTTGAAGTAATAATAAAACTCTAGTCTGATTTTTATGAATTCATAATTTGTGTGATAAGACTGACTGGTTCTATGGCGATGTTTTTGATTGAAACATGATGAATAACTTAGACTTATTATATGGCAGAGTTGAATTATACTTGCATATAATAGAGTTGAACTAAGTTGGTGATATTTTCGAATGAAACATGATGAATAACTTAGACTCATTATATGGTAGAGTTGACTTATACTTGCATATGATAGAGTTGAACTAAGTTGAATTAACCTTGACTTGCCATATCGGCAGAGCTAAACTCAGCGTGGAACCAAGCTTACTTCAGTTAGATTAATAGAGAAACCAAGGTTGAACACCTCGGTTAGTCTTTGTTTGAATTTGACCTCAGCGAAAGACCATAAGCGGATAATGTGAACCTAAGCGAAACTTAGGCTCACGTTAGGGGGCAAGGAGCAAGAATGATAAATAGACTTGAGAGCTTGGGACTTGTTGAAATTTTTAGAATTAGAAAAATTTACAAGTTAGAATCGACTTGACACTTGTTGAAATGAAAGAACAATTTACAAGTTAAAGTTAGTCGAGATTGCCAATTATTGGCCGAGACAAGCAGTCAAGGTTTATATCCTAGATACCTTACACTTAAGTGATTGCACAAGTTAAGGTGTACTTTGAAGAAATGCAAAAAATATTCCAAGTATGAAAGCATGAAAGGCATGGAAGGAAAACAGTAAGCATACGTTCAACACTTAGGAAAGAAGAAAGAAGACAAGCATGCATTCAAGAAAAACTTGTTCAGAAACAAAAAGGCATTTCGGCCTAGCAAAAGAGATTGCTTGTCCAAAAGTTAAAAAAAATTACAAACTGTTCAAAAGTAAAGTTCAAAGTAAAAATTCCTAAGTGTTGGAATTATGGGCATCGGTCTCAGATTGCTCAACCTCAACAGTTAGCATTGTGTCGACCTTGGTTGGCAATGTGGCTTCCTTCTCCACCGCTATCTCGGTATTGATTTCCAGCAAAGTGTGGTCCAAGCTCTTCTCGACTGCCTGAACCTCGGCTTTAGAAGTTGTCTGCTATGAGTCAAGTCCAGGACTTGATCATTTAATGTTGGGGACTTGGCCCCCTTAGCAATATCCTCCTCATCTTCGGCATCGTCGGATTCATCCCCCTTTTCCTCGACCTCGCCGCCCGATCCTTTGGGAGGTAGAGGGAAAGGCACTTAGAGTTTGTTGATATTGCGGAGATCGGAATCCATTGGGATGGATAGCTTATTCAGAGCAGCCATCCAGCCGAGATAAAAACCTCAGTTGCAAGCTTGGTTTACTTGTTCCTCATAGGCATCACGTACGTCGGCTTGGCCTTCGGCGTAAGCCTTTTCGTCAGCTAACCTGATTTCGGCCGCCTTGGTCACCAAGGCCTCTTGCAGCTCTACCTCGGCTTTGGCAATCTTTGCTTCGCACTCTTTGGCCTCAGCCCTGAGTACATCGGCCACTGCTTCTGTAGCCTCGCCTTTTCCTCGGCTTGATCTTGAGCTTGTTTGGCAACCGTGGTTTGATCCAGAAGCATCTTCATTTTTGCGGCGGCGTTGTTTAAGGAGGTAAGAAAGCCAATAGCCTCTTTTGTCTTGTTGACCAATTCTTTCTTTAAGTTGTCGGCTTTCATTGCAAAAGAATGAGCATGCTGGATCACCTAGAAGAAAATGAATGAATAAGTTAGTAAAATTTTAAAGTATGAGAACTTGAAATAAAAAACCAGAAAAGACAAGAATTGAAGACTTACTAGAACAGAGTGCTGCATCATCAAAGCAAAGTTTTCATAGTTGGTGATCTTGGCCATACGATTTAGATCAGTTGGTAGAAGAACGACGGTGGAAAGAGCGACGCCGACCTCGATATTGTCAATGGCACTGTTGCCGACCATGATTGGCTGGTCCCCAATCGTGATTACAGGAGCCTAGGGTTCGTCATCTCTAAAAGCACTTGGGCTTACAGCTGCCTAGGACCTCGGCTTCTTCGATCGCGAGGTATCGGTCAGCTCGTCCTTTGCAGGTCTCTTCTCGGTGTTTCTCAACCTTGGCTAATTTTGAGATTGACACTGTGTCATCAGTATCAACTTGGGTGATAGAGGCTTTTGCCTTAGCCCTTTTCACTCTTTTTCGCTTTGGTTTGGGTTGGGATTGAGATGGTGAAGACTGAACGGTAACAATTCCTGGAAGGTCGGCCAAGAGGTTTTCCACGATGGGTTTGTTGTTGCCCATGTCGTCGGCGGTTGCAGCAACGATAACTCTGGTGCCGAAGTGGATCGCAAGAAGTGCAATGGGTGGGTTTGCTGAATCGTAAGCCGACGTTTCAAAGTCTTGACATTTGCGGCTACGAGTTTTGCCTGCTGGTATGTTTGCCAAGCCACGACGACGGCGTCCACGCTGGGATATTGAGATAAGTTGGGAGGCAGAGGTTGACCTCAACTCAACTGGATCAGAAAAAGAAGCCTGATCAGCTCTTGGTGAAGAAGTGACTGGAGGGGTTGAGGCAAACAGTAGAGTTTGGTTTCTCCGAGGGACGTTGGGCAAAGCCGATTTATATGTTGGTAAGTAATTCAGTAGAAGAGGGGCCTTGTGTCTTTGCACAAGGAGATCCAAGAGCTTCTTTAGATCTTGGTTGGGAACGTATGATTGCCGAAATCCCTTGGCTGGCTGAGGAAGAACTACCAAAAAAACAAAGAGCAAATATTAGTAGAGATGAATGAGTTGGCAAGCCTTAACTAAAATGGAATTACAATAGGATGACTAAGTCTTACCATCACCCTCTTTAAAAATTGCTCGGCGTAGAGGATAGAGATGAAGATCATCATCGGGAGCAAACTCCCAGTTGCCCGAGACGATGAAGTAATCCTCTTTAGCACCCTTGTTGGAGTCTGGAAGGTCAGCTATTAGTTTGAAGGTGGTGGATATGGGCTTAAGGTAGTATATGTAGCCTTTTTCAGACTTAAGGCCACACATGGAATAGCAGAATTGGATATCGGCCAATGTGATCCTAGCTTTTTCTCAGTGTGCTAGTTTGATTATGCCATTAATAACCCTATATGAGTTTATGGCAAGCTGCATGGGGTTGAGTTTATAATAGTGGAAGTTTTCTCGAAAGAGAGTATCTAGGGGAAACCGAAGTCCGCATTCAATGAATGCAACAACAAAGAAGGGCATGGAGTCTCCAGTAGGCATGATAGAGTCCTCCTCCCCAACTAACCTTCAATGGACGTCGGCTAGGATAGAGAACTCCCACCTAAAATGCTCTAGTTGTTCTAGGGTGTCTACTTTCTACCTAAACATACCCATTATCTCGACTAGAAGGGGTTGGGTAACAAAATGATTGATATAGGTTTAAAAACCTCGGCTAAAACTTAAACAGGCCCTGGTGCAAGGGTTTTTGAAGATCTAAGGGGAATTCATTTCGATTTTCCTAAAGAACAAGGTTCTAAAGCAAATCCCAAATCTAGGAACTACAGAAACAATGATTGAAGGCAAAAATCTAGAAATACAACAAGAAAAGCAAAAAAAGAAAAAAAAGAAAAAAAAAAGCATGATTCAGAAATCAAGAAAACAACCGAGATTCAAGACTAAAGAAAGTCAAAAATTCTCATAACAATGAGTAAGTGTGTGCAAGGCAGTGTGCAAAAACTAGAAGCAATACACACACTCTCGAATTCATGAACAGATTATGTTACATCAAACAGATTCAAGAAACAAGAAATGATTGCCAAAGCATGAAGATAGAAATAGAGAACAACTACAAATGTATATACAAATTCCACAAAAATAGGTGTGAAGTGAAACGTATAGAAAAATTCAAAAAGAAGTTGTATGGAAGAGCATGGCCAAGAATAGTAAACAACAGTGGAGAATTAAAGCTAAAAAGGAATCGGATGACTTACTGATTGAAGCCGAAAGGAGATACGCCAGAGTCAAACGAGCTGAACGATCAAAGTCAAATAATGAGTAGTGTGCTGGCGGTAACGAAGAATGCAGTTGTAGAGAGCTCGTGAACGCAACAATGGAAGATTTGGAAATGTTAGAGAGAGAGCGTCTGAGAGACAAAGGAAAATTATGAATTTCAAAAGTGAAGAGACGGAGAGAGAAGGAGAAGTTTTGTCAAAAACATGAAGAGGCGGCAAACCATAATGAAATGCTTTGGACGACTTGTTTGTCAGGTGGCGTGTACAGAAACAACGCAACCTGATAGCGCGTGTCAGGTACGAACCAATGAGAAAGGGACACGTGGTGGAAATGGTTGAGAAAACCGTGCGTGACAGCTCATGCGCAGATAAAACTCTTGGAGTTCTTGATTTAATGAAGCAAAAATCTCGGCTAGAGGAACGATCTCGGTTAAGGAACTCAAGGAAACTTGGTTCTTGAGTCTTGGTCATTAATAAGGATGGACAGTTAAGTTCTAGGTACTTGAAACTGGCAAGTCATGATCCCGGTCGAAAGAGAAGAATGAATTTCAGCCGGCATAAATATCAATAAGCAATGTAAGTTCCATCACCTCAGATTGCCGAGGTTACAGAACCTAAGGGGCAGTTGTAGGGACATATTTTGTGAATGACAGCACGTGGCCAAGGTGACGCCGAAGTGTCAACTAAGGTGCCATGTGGCCTGGTCATGATGCCGAGGTGATCTCATATAGGCCAAGGTTACTTGCAGAGATACCGGAATCCGAAATGAGCGGATAAGGAACAAGAGTCCTAGAACAAGGAAATATCTCATTCTAGATAAAGATAAAGCTCTTAGGGAGTTCATCTCTATCTAGCTGAGAGTCCAGGATAAGCATTGAGCCTGAGTCCACTGAAGTGAGACTTCTACACGGATTAGGTCAATGTTGGCTATAAAAGCAGAGCACCCCTACGGGTCTCAAATATGTGTGATATAGTGTGAGTAGTAAATTCTTTGTAGTGAGTTTAAGAACTATTTGCTATCTTTGAGAGATATTTGATTACTGATTTTAGTGTTGGAGTGCCCCCGGGGTGGACGAACCACCGCTGGATTCTTATCTTTTTGTAACAGGTTGTTCGGGCTTAATCCATTCTGCCGGTGCTCTCCAGCTGAGTTCCCCGTTTGGTTGTGTAGTCGAAAATCAACACCCCCAGTTTTCATTACCAATGTGGAATTTAAGAGTTAGATGTACATGCATCATTGATTTCTAAAGTTTTGAGAGTCTAATTTCATGAATTCATAAGTTCAAGTTCATGATTTGTCAAAGAAGATAAAAGAGTTTGAAAATCTTGTATGCATGGAGTTTTTTACTTCAATTTTGAGAAATTTATGAAGTTTTGAACAAATGATTTATAAGTGATCATATATATGTGTTTGCTAAAGTGTTTTTATGTTTTTGAGTAAGTCATGGAAGACCTTTAAGTTTAAATTTGTATTTGGACCATTTTCCTTCAAGTGTTGAAAACCCAGAATTCATATACACCGCTTGAGCGATGAAGGATTCGCTCGAGCTCACTTTGTTAAGATCCAAAACTTTTGCAGTATGTTTGTAGACCACTCAAGCTAACAAGAAACTACTTAAGCGAACTCAGTCATTTTCTTGCATTCTGCTCAACCAATCAAGTTACCACTTGAGCTTACATTTGAACCATCTAGAATCTGATTTTGCAGACCAAAGTACTAAGAGCATGCATTCACTACTTGAGCAGTGAAGTGATCGCTCGAGCGATCACCATGTATCCAACATATTTTGAAAAACTATTTTATGTTTGTATTTCCGTTCTCTTTTATTTTTTGAGCATTCTTAGGCATTATTTAAGCTTTATTAGGAATTAATAAGCTAGAAGCTGACTTAATGAAATGAGTAGAAATGAATGATTCAATTAAGCATTGAGTTTCAAATGTGTGCATTTATGTGATTGTGTGTAGGTCGATCTATAGAGGAGTGTCATCTAATCGAATCACTGTGAGTTATATTTTAGTAAAGATATTTTTGTATAGTTTATTTTCTAAATGATTTGACATAGTTTTTGAAATTATGTTTTTCCTACATGTGAATGAGCTATCAATATGTCTGACTAGTATGATATATGTTAAAGGAATTGATATGATAATGTTCATGATGAACCTAAGGTCCTTCTGTATGTCTGTATAATCTGATTGATGATCACTTCTAATCTATCTGTTGTCTGATGGACCTAAGGGTCATTTTATCATTTTAATACAACTATAATGAATTGGACCAAAGGTCAATCTGTTATAATATGCTCTATTCTGTATATCCGTCTAATGTTATCTGGGTGTAACCCATTATCTGAAACCCTTGAAGGGTTCAACAACTCTCTAGAAGATATGTCTTAATTCCGCATACTGCTCTGAATAAGTTAGTATCTTTTATAGAAATTGTGGAACTCATTCATTAAATCATTTACTTTGATGTTACTCGTTGGGCTCTTACTCACCCCCTTCTCCTATATATATAGGTGAGCATCAGGAGGATTAGCCCTAGAGTCTACCTTGGAGTCTGTTGTTTTGTGAAGTTAATTGAGGGAATGCCTCCGTGTTGAGGCTTTAGTTTTTTCTTTCTTTTGTTTTTGTTCAGGTCAAGTTTGACCAAGTCATGTACTTAAACTTGTGTTTTGTATACTAACGAATCTGTACTTCATGTGTATATTTGTATGTGGGTTATATAAATGTTTAAATTTTCTGTCTTTGCCATTTATGCAAAGCTCAATGGACAATATTATTATTCTATTGATTATTTGCTTCCATTTTAGGCACTAATACAATTAAATACTTTGAAATTTTGTCTGAGGCCATAGGTAATTTATGATTATTGGCTGGTCATGATTCAAACCTCTATGGAAGGTTTCAGGTCGTGACAAAAACAATACATATTGCAAGAGTACTAAATAATTTCTCGTGTATCATATGTCTTAATTGGCATAATAAGATATTTTGGGTCATATATATTTATATATATATGGAACATATGGAACTACATTCTCCTAATTCTCTTTGTGGACTAGATCATGTTGTTTGAGTCTGTGGAGCCCACCACATGTCTCATCTTAATAATTCAAATAATTTATTTTTTTTAAATCATAATGTGTAGATTTTACATAAAAAAAAATAAAAAATCAAATTGATTTGATAATCGTAACCATGTTAGTTTATGACATTTATTTGTAAAAAAAGTGAACAATAAATATTATAGTAAAATTAGACCACCTATTTTTTGTACTACAAGTGCAATAGATTAACGTGGTTATGGTTATCGGATTCATCCTTTTTTTCATAAATGATCTACATATTCTAATTTAAAAAATGAGTAGTTCGAATATCGAGATGGACCCTTAGTGAGCCCCACAGGCCCAAACAATATGATTCAATCCACTATCTTATTCTTGCATGCTATGATACACACCCTTCAAATAGTATATATCATATGTATATTAGAACATATTTTTGTGGTAAATATTACTTATTTTTGTTGTAAATGTTACATATATTTTTTATAGGAGTTACGATAAGTTGTGATTCATAAATGAAATTACACATTTATTTTATTCAAGTGTTATGTATTTTTACGACAATGTTACATATTTTTTAACTACAAAATGTGTAATAATATCACAAATAAATACGTAATTTCATTTTTAAACCACAAGTTGCCATAATTCTTTCTAGAAATATATATAACATTTACTACAAAAATATATAATAAGATACATATAATATACACATGCCATAAAATTTCCCATATATAGTATTAAAGGAGGAGTTAGAATGATTAGCACTCTCCAATAGCTCAGTGAGTTGTAATTGGAAATTCGTAGAACTTGAAATCTTAGGTATCTTAGCACTTACGTGTCATCTCTATAGCTGCTCAAATAATTGTTTGCAGTCCTAAAGTTACAATTTAATGCAGTTATTGTAGCAATTTCAATTACGCAAATTACACTATATTGTGTAAGTGTACCAATGACAGGTGGCACAACTGGTTCAACTAAGGCAAGAGAGGAAGTTAGTTAGTTAGGATTGAAATAGAGAGGAAGTTAGTTAGTTAGGATTGAAATAGTTGTTGTATGAGTGATGTCAGCATGACTAGTGTAGCTAAAGATTATAGTTATAACAATACATAGAACTACAATAATATATCTTGTATATAAAATATAGGGTAAATTATATACATCTCTTGAGATTTGGTTAAATTACAGATATTTTTTAAGATTTCAAAAATTACATCTCGCTCCTTAAAGTTTATATTTTCATAACAATTTGTCCCATGATATTTAAATTTCATAACAAATTATCCTCTAATTTATTATACAAATATAACATTTAAGGAAAAATTTATAATTTCTCAAATCTCAGACATATTTATAATGTAGCCAAACCTTGAGAGGTATATGTAATTTGCCCTAAAATATAAGCAGAGTCTCATATTCTTGGGTAATGAGAACTGAATTGAATATTTCTACATGTATCAGAGCAGTGGGCTCTCACGAGCAACGAAGCTTGGTTTGCCATGGCGTCTGATCCTGATTTACAAAGCCATCGTCTCCATTGTTTTCTTGCCGTTGTCTACATCGCCTTCCTTTGGTCTACGATGCTATCACCAAAATCGTCTTCTTCTTGATCTTAGTTGATCTTAGTCTGTTGTCTGCTGCTTGATCTTGGTCTGCTACATCATCTTCTAGAGTTCTCTGTTGGCTCATCTCTGTCACTCTTCTTTGTAACTCATTGTTTCGATTTGCTAGGGTTTCTCAAAATGATCATCATTTCTTCAAATTAATTGTGTTCTGTTCTCAAATTCCTTGAAATCCACCATGACTTCTTCTTTTTCTCCTTCAATTCCTTTGAATCTGTCTTTACTCATCTCAAATTTGTCCTGCTTCGTTACTATCAAGCTAGATGCTTCAAATTTTGTCATCTAGAGGAGTCAATTCCAGAACATCTTGCAAGCTACAGATTTTCTTCGATTTGTTTATGGCTCATCATCTCCTCTTCCTCCTCCATTCATCAAGAATGCTAGTGGTTCTGAAATTCCAAATCCAGATCGCACAAAGTAGGACATTATAGATGCACATTTACTTAGTTGTCTTGAAGCAACTTTGTCTCCACCGAGGTTTGGAGTGCTTTGATTAAGCGATTCACAACTCTTTCTTGATCTCACATCCATCATCTCAAAAATTGATGGAATAATGTTTCCGAAAAGTCTGATTCTATGGAAGTTTATTTGGCTCAAATCAAGGAAATCTCCAATCAATTGGCCCTTGCATATGTGGTCATTTCTTATGAAGATCTTATACTGATCACCTTGAATGGCTTTTCTGATGAATATGATTCCTTTAAGATTGCTATTAGAGCTCGAGCAGAGAGTATTACCGTGGATGACTTGTGTTCTTTGTTGTGCTCAGAGGCTATTCACGTTGAATCAAAGAACAACAAAGCTACATCTCTTGAGCAACCAAATGTTGCATTTTCTGTGACTCGAAGGTTCTCACCCCCATTCTTCTAATGCTTCTTCTTGAGGACAATCTACAACTACTAGAGGAAGATACTCCTTTAGAGGGGGAAGGTCGACATTTTACTTCTTATAGAGGTACTTGTCGATCTGGTTTTAGGGGAAGAGGAAGATTTTGGCCTACTTATAAAATTTGTGGTCTTTTTGGTCACTCAACTTTTGATTGTTAGCATTGATTAGATCCTCAATACCAACCTCAAGTTTAGTATTCTCCACAACATCCTAAAGCTTTTGTTGCTTCCACACCTCTTTCTAGCATTGCTTCTTAGATTTCCAACTCTACACCTCAGTCTCTTGATTTTGCGGCTACTGATCATATAACTAATGATTTACATAATCTGAGTATATCAACCTTATTCTGGATATGATAATATCACCATTGGCAATGGTCAGTCCATTCCTATCACATAGGTAATGGTATCTTGCCTACTCCTCACTTTTCCTTTTCTCTCAACAAGGTGTTACGTTCTCCTTCTATTGCTTCTAATCTTCTCTCGGTTCACAAACGTGCTGAAGATAATAAATGTACAATTCCTTTTGATCTCACTTTGTGATTCAGGACAAAGTCACCAAGAAAATTCTTTATCAAGGTGCTAATACTCATGGATTGCATCATTTTCAGTCCCCTCCTTCAGTTATTTTCAAGCATCAGATTTGTATCAAGCTTACTTTCATAATGTTTCTAATAAATGTGTGTTGAAATTTGGCATCATAAACTGGGACATCCTTCTTCTCGAAAATTTGATTTTCAATAGAAGATTTTACCTTACACTTTGCATAAGCATGATTCTTTTACTTCTTGTACAAACTGTTGTGTGTCAAAGACTCATAGATTGCTATTTCATCTGTCTAATTGAACTGTTCATCAGCCAATCTCTTTGATTCATAGTGACGTATGGGGAGCGTTTACTAAATCTACTTCTGGTGTCAAGTTCTATGTGCTTTTTATGGATGATTTTAGTCGATTTACTTGGTTATATCCTTTGGTTTATAAGAGTGAAGTGTTTTCTAAATTCCTAGAGTTTAAAGCCTATGTTAAAAGGCAATTTTCCACTTCTCTTAAAGTGTTTCGTACTGATGGTGGTACTGAGTATTTTAGCAGCAAAATGCAACATTATCTTCACTCTCATGGTATTGTTCATCAACATTCTTGTCCATATACTTCCCCTCAAAAAGGTATTGCTGAGAGAAAGCATAAGCACATTATTGAAACTTCCGTTGCATTACTTCATCATTCTTCTTTTCCTCTTCATTGTCGGTTTGATGTTGTTACTACTTCCACTTTTCTTATTAATCGAATGTCGTTGGCTATGCTTGCTAACAAGCCCTATTTGAGGTATTGTTTCGCTCTGTCCTAGATTTCTCACTTTTTAAGAGTTTTTGGTTGTCAATGCTTTCCTTGGTTACGTCCATATGCTTCTTCAAAGCTTCATCCTCGGTCAGCGGCTTGTGTGTTTTTAGGATATCATCATTTTGCTAAAGGATACAGGTGTTTTGATCCTGCCATTGGAAAAACATATCTCTCTATTTTAATGAGTCTATTTTTCCATTTTCATCTCATACCTCCTTTGTTCCTACTCCTTCGTTGCAGGTTTTACAAACTTTCTTTTGGTTCTCTCTAGCATTTACTACTAAGTCTATTCAATCGATTGCAGCCTCAGCTATACAGCATACTACACAGACTGCTACCCAGCCTGTCATATCATCTGTTCCTCGGCCTGTTTCATCAGCTGCACCAGCTGTTGCACCTATTCAGCATGTGTTTCTACCTACTGCTCCAGCAGTCCCTATTCCATCTACTTCACAATCTCCTTTTCAATCTATACCTATTCACTATCTCTCTATTGCCTTACCTCTTGCCCATTCTATTTATTCTATTCCTCATATTTGTTCTTCTGTTTCTAATTCTTACCATATGATTACCAGATCTATATCTCATTCTCCTTCTGCCTCTGTTACTATCTCTTTTTCTTCTTTGTGTATCGATATCAAGCCTCCAACCTATTAGGCTACTCTTCAATCTCCTATATGGTATAAAGCAATGGCAGAGGAATATGGTGCTTTACAACAACAACAAACCTGGTCTTTAGTCTCTTTGCCTCCATCTAAGAAAGCTACAGGTTGCAAGTGGGTGTTTAAGATCAAGAGAAACTCAGATGGCTCAATTAGTCGATACAAACAAGACTCATTGCTAAGGGCTATCTTTAAGAAGATGGCGTGGATTTTTAGGAGACCTTCAGTCCTGTGGCCAAGTTACCTACTATCAAGGTTTTTCTATGTTTTGCTTTACATCATAATTGGCCTCTCAATCAATTCGACATCTCCAATGCGTTTCTACATAGCAAGCTTGAAGAGAAAGTGTTTATGATTCAACGTCATGGGTTTGTGGTTTCTTCCTCCTCCTCTCTTGTTTGCAAGTTACATAAAGCTTTATATGGCCTTAAACAAGCTCCAAGAGCTTGGTACTCTACTTTTTCATCTTTTCTTCTCTCTCAGGGTTTTCATAACAGTCATTGTAATAGTTCTCTTTTATTCACAAGACTTCCTCTTCCATCACTATCTTAGTTGTCTACGTTGATGATATTTTGCTTACTGGCGGTGATCCTATTCACATTAAATCCTTGGTTGCTCAAATGCATTTGGTTTTTTCTATGAAAGAGTTGGGAAATGTGTCTTACTTTCTTGGCATTTCTATCCAAGCTATTGGACAGAAATATTTTCTTTTTCAACAAAAATATGCCCAAGATATTCTTTAAAAGGTTGGTCTCACTGAGTGTAAGCCTTGTTCCTCTCCAATATCTGTCAAACCTGGGTTGTCTTTCAATGCTTCTCTTCCATTTTCTAATCCAGCACTTTATCGATCCATTGTTGGTGCATTGCAATATCTTGTGGGATATCACCCATGTGAGGGGTGATTGCCAACCACAAAGCAGCTTCACCATGTTGCTGCCAACATACAAAGGTAATTTCCATGTGATGTTGCCAACACACATGAGTTGGCCATGTGATGCCAACACACCAACAACCTGGCCATGTGCAAAGGCCAGCTCCTTTCCTTCCTCTATTTGATGTGTATAAATTGTGAGGGTGAGGGAGAGCAAGATAGAGAGCGAGAACCAAAACAGAGGAAACCAAAGGGTGCGAGAGATGTGAGACGGAGAGACCGTCTCTCTCGGTGTGAGCGAGGGAGACGGGAGAGTGGCTGAGTGAGGAGAGTGTGAGTTCCTCCTCTATTGTAATCTTTCTATAATCTTCCCATTGGTATAGTGCAAACCGGTTACTCTCCCGTGGACGTAGGCATTGAGGTCGAACCACGTTAAATATGGTGTCTCCTAGAGTGTGGGTGTGTTTTTCTGCATGGAATGATTTCTATAAGGTCTTGGGCGGGATCCCAGATCTCAACAATTGGTATCAGAGCCTCGTCGGTGGCGTTTCGGAACAAAAACAGTGTGTTCCTCGAAACTGTCCAGAAATCGAATTGCTCGAAATCAGGTTTTGAGCATACCAGGACCAAGGGCTCGACGAGAGGAGTCCAGAAATGCAAAGCAGAGCCCAAAAGGAGCACGGACACGCCGTCACGCGCCCCAAGAAGGTAGCGCGTGAATCCCAGTCGCGGCACGCGCCCCACGTGCCGAAGAGAAAGCCGGCGCGTCTTCTCACGGGCGAGCACGCGCCACACGCGCGTGTAGGGAGGAAGAAGACTGAGGAAGGAGCGCGTGCACCACACGCGCACGCCACGGCAACGACGCGTCAGCGCCACGTGTCCATCTAGTGAGCGACACGTGGCGGTCCAGTCAGAGGCCACGTCAGCAGAAGCTTACAGCAGCACTGCCACATGTCATCCAGGTCAGCGACACGTGGCAGCCACGTCATCCGCCACGTCATCCGCCACGTCAGCACTGGCGTTGACCAGTCAACCAGAGGCAGGGAGGGATCCAGTGCTTCGCGGCTAAGGTGCAGCTGCAGATCTGAGGCGTACAAAATGTTTTGGCTAGAACGAAGCCATTTGGAGTTCGTTTTTGGTGATCCAATAGTGGTTTCCGACTATTTGGAGTATTCCGGACACATCCGTACGGTCAGATTTTGGAGACGGAGTTTCTGTAAAAAGAAGGCAGATTAAAGGGACGGACGGCATCAGGTGTAGTGGATGGAATATTCTGTTGGTACACGGAATATTCCCTGAACTTCTGAAAATTGCAATTTGGCCCAGAATTTTCAGAAAATTATGGTGTGGCCCAACTTTCGGGGATATGTTTTAGTGAGGTCCCCGAAAATGCAGCGAAGGTTGGTCCTAGCTAAACGGACCGCTCCGGACGCAACCGCGAGGTCAGAATAGTGAAATTCTGAACGGTTTGGAAAGATTGTCAAAACATGGGAGTTTGTCATCTTCAATACTCGAAGGGATGTTGCCGGATATTGTGGAACGTTGCGGATTCACTGAAGAGGTTAGAATGGACAGATTCTGACCAGATTGGACAACCAAGTACAACTCGAGATAAATCATTGAAGACTAGAGGAGATCAGGCTTGATTAAATGGTAGATCGAGGGAGATCAGGATTGGTTAGGGGCGATTAGAGGATTGCAGACATGATTATCTCAAGATCAACAATGTCTAGGAAAGTTCTGTCAAAAAGACACTGTCTAAGGAGACTGGTTCTTAAGTGGGACCGGGTGTGACCCCACCAGTCTTTCCTGGGAACTTTCCTGGTTGTTGACATCATCGGAGGATCTGATTCAATCAGAAGATAAGACCATTCATCGCCGGATAGATGATTTGGCAACCAGTTTAGGCTCAGGGAAATGCTGTGGCTGTTGGAGCTGCTGTATACGAGTAAGTACTGGTGGTACGTGGACCTGTAGAACAATAGTTGCACATGAGCATACTAAGTACAGGAGCACAAATGCAGACGTGCAGTAGTGCAAGGGTACAGTGTCGTACAGAGCGCGAGAAGAGTGTGTAGCAGCGGGTTGTTGAAAGTTCACAGGAACTTCCAGACAGAGAAATTAAGACGGATAAAACGCAAGAGTGCGCGCCAACGAGTGGCAAGTCTTTTTTCTTCTATGGTGGTTTCTTTATTTCCATGGCAGCGGAGGATAGAGTTGATGCGGATCTCTCAGGCGAGCTCGATGCAGGGAGACCAGAAGCCATGGGTACGGGCACTATGCAAGGAATTGCATAGCTGACGATGCTTTGACAGATGGAGCTACTGTCAACCATCAATCTACTGGACAGCAAATCAGGGATTGCAAAGGCACAGACAACAAGCGTATGTGGAAACGCCAGGAGGTTGTTCAGAAGTGCAGAGGACAAAGGCTGAAAGTTCAGAAGAAAAGCTCCGAGCAAAGAAGACAGAGGACGTTGATGGGATAAAGGACGAGTTTTCTATTGCTCTCATGACTGGTCCTGCGAGGTATTGCATGACAGTCAAGGGCATTCCAGCAGGGGGTACAGGACATCCAATCAGTGGGTGTCGGATATCTTGGTTACGCAAGTTCAAGCATAGCAAGTGAAGGCATCCAAGCCAGGAAGCGTGGAAGAGATCTGTGGGAGATAGGAGCAGAGGCTCTCTCCAAATCAGAGAGTGGTGTGAGTTGAGTTGAGGATATAGGATTCCCTCATTCTCTTATATCTCTAGTGTATTATCTCTAGCTTCAGGGGGTGTAAATGTCTCAGTGAGGAGAAGAAGACTATGCTGAAATTTGGGCATAACATGATTAGCAGCAATATGTGCAGTGGATCACCTCACATGTGTTGAGGGGGTGATTTGTGGGATATCACCCATGTGAGGGGTGATTGCCAATCCACAAAGCAGCTTCACCATGTTGCTGCCAACATACAAAGGTAATTTCCATGTGATGTTGCCAACACACATGAGTTGGCCATGTGATGCCAACACACCAACAACCTGGCCATGTGCAAAGGTCAGCTCCTCTCCTTCCTCCATTTGATGTGTATAAATTGTGAGGGTAAGGGAGAGCAAGATAGAGAGCGAGAACCAAAACAGAGGAAACCAAAGGGTGCGAGAGATGTGAGACGGAGAGACCGTCTCTCTCGGTGTGAGCGAGGGAGACAGGAGAGTGGCTGAGTGAGGAGAGTGTGAGCTCCTCCTCTATTGTAATCTTTTTGTAATCTTCCCATTGGTATAGTGCAAACCGGTTACTCTCCCGTGGACATAGGCATTGAAGCCGAACCACGTTAAATATGGTGTCTCCTAGAGTGTGGGTGTGTTTTTCTGCATGGAATGATTTCCATAAGGTCTTGGGCGGGATCCCAGATCCCAACATATCTTACCATCACTCATCGGATTTGTCTCTAGTTGTTAATCAAGCATGTCAACATATGCCTCAATCTACTAATGCTGACTTTGCCTCTGTTAAACGCTTAGCCAAGAAACAAGCTACGATGTCCCGTTCATCTACTGAAGCTGAATATTGGGCATTGGCTCATGCGGCTGCTGATCTTAGTTGGCTTCAAATGCTTCTGACTGATTTGTTCAATTCCTCTCCTACTTTGCCTCATCTTTGGTGTGACAATCTGTCTGTCATTTCTCTTGCCACAAATCCCATCTTTCACTCTCGTTCTAAGCACATCGAAATAGATTGTCATTTTATTCATGAGAAGGTTCTTGCTAAGCGTATCTTACTCAAATATGTCCCTACTATTGATCAATTGGCCGATCTATTCACCAAGCCATTGTTTATTTCTCATTTTCAATATTTGAAGAACAAACTAATAGTGTTTTCCTCCCCCATCAGTTTGTAGGGACATATAAGTGTACCAAAGATAGGTGGCACAACTTGTTCAACTAAGGCAAGAGAGGAAGTTAGTTAGTTAGGATTGAAGTGGTTGTTGTATGAGTGAGGTCAACATGACTAGTGTAGTTGAAGAATATAATTATAGCAATACATACAACTATAACAATATATCTTGTATATAAAATATGATTAGTGTCATATTCTTGAGTAATGAGAATTGAATTGAATTGAATATTTCTACATATTATAATAGGGGGAGTGCACATTATTGGTAACATTAGATTATGTTTGGTTAGAGAATTTGATAAGAGAAATAGAAAGAGAAAAGAAAATGCAATCTCATTTTTTATTTGGTTCTAATAGAAAACACGTGAGAAAAGAAAGTGAAATAGAAATAAATTAAGAAATCAGAGGGATCTTATAGAACTTTATTTACTTTATTTGTATGAGAAAAGAAATGGGAAAAGTAAGACAAAAAAAATAAATTGTGCTCAAAATTGAGAGATTGTTCACTTTGGCTTAAAACAGAGAAAAAAAAAATGGGAAAAAAAATTGAATTGTTTTAATTTATTTTATTTTTATTTTTTTGATGACTGGGTGTCCGAACTAGCTTACACTCACCTCGACTAATCTCGGGATCTACGCAAAGCGTCCCCTCTATGTAGATCAGGCAAATCTCGAGCAGAGCCTGCAGGCGTAACCTCAAGGAGTAGATTGCTCCTAATGAGAGTTGAATTTAAGATTTAGAGGGAGCACACCTCTAAGCCCAAATTACACCCACTAGGCAAACCCCTTAGGGTTAAATTAAATTGCTCATAACGCAAGTTTTTTGGTTATCATAAGAGTGATATTGAGAATGAGTGAGAAATTCAAAGAAAATGTAAGAAAGATGATTTCTTTTCTTTCTTTAATTCTCAACTCAACCAAATATAGTTAGGAATTTAAATCCTATCAATTCTTTATATATATATATATATATATATTTTTTCCCCTCTCATCAAATCCTCTAACCAAACATAGTTTTAAGAGGTCCACCACATTCACTCAAATGGACTTTAAAAATGAATAAGATAAAAAAAAAGTGACTCCAATTGACAAGAAGTGAGTTAGAAATGGCTATTCTCCGTACCCTAAATCTGTGTTTGCACTACAACATATAAGACTTTTAGAGATCAAATTTTTTGGTCTCTAAAAGTGAAAATTTTGTTGCAAAAGACATTTAGAGACTAATTTCTATTGTCGTGGGGATAGTCGCTAAAAGGTCATTCTGAAAAATAAAAAATAAGGCTTTTAGTGACAAAATTTTATAAATGTCATTAATAAATACACTTTTAGGTACAAAATAATTTAGTCATAAAATGGTTTATTTGTTCAGACAAAAAACTTGGCCCAAAAAAAAAAATAATGTATCACTAATTTTCAATTTTCGTTGCTAAAAATATAATAACGACCCTTTTTGAACAAAAATATTTGGCTCATAAAAAATGATTTTGTCTCTAAATTTTGGTCTCTAAAATCTTAATTTTATGTAGTGTTGGTTAGAAGATTTGATGAGAAAAATAAAAAGAGAAAAATAAAAGGAAATATAATCTCACTTTTCATTTAGTTATAATAGAAAACATAGTTGAAAAGAAAGTGAGCAGTAAGCAATCTCACTTTTTATTTTTTGAATTCACTTAGATTCTTTTTTTCTTTTTCTTTCACAATTTCATAACTCAACCAAACATAATTTAGAATTCGAATCCTATCAATCCTTTCTCATTTTCTTTTTATTTCTCTTTCTCTTATTTCCCTCATCAAATCCTTCAACCAAACACATCCTAACTCTTTTCATACCCTAATGCTCTCTTTTTAACATATTTTAATATTTTTTAAGGGTAAATTACAGTGACACCCCCTGAGGTTTCTATTTAATACAAACCCTCCCTCTACATTTGAAAAATTACATTCCCCTCGCTGAGATTTGTAATCTTATTACAAATTACCCCATAAATTACTGATGTTATGTTCTAAAATTTTCTACATGACCATCTTACCATTTTTCTTACCATTTCTTCTTCTTATCATCATGACTATATTCTACAACTTTTCATTATTGAAGTCTTATTGAGCGATGATAAACAAATATAAATTTTATATAGAATTTTCAAACACAATGATATAACTTAATAATGACCTTTCACTTTGAAACAAAACACACATAAACATGATTTATATTTATAACAATATCCCTATCACAATATTTTTATGATATTTTTTATATAAATTTTTATATATAAATATAATTTTTCATTTTTATGTCCACCATTATATCACAAAATTATATCTAGATTATGTGTATCTAAAAAATAAAAAATTTGGTTAAAATATTAAAAAAAATTTAGTAAAAAAAAAAAAAAAAACTCATTTTTTGTGTGAGTTAAATCAAATAAAATGATTGTTATTTTCCTTGAAATAATATGAACAAAATATCTGTATTATTTTATTATTTTATATGTATTATGGGAGCTAGAAAAATATCCTAGCTATATGGGTAAAATATCCTAAAGAAATATCATTTATTCCCTATAAAAGGAGAAAACCCCATACACAAAAGGGAGGTCATCTCTCTCTACACTCCACCCACAACACTCTTTACTATATATACTCTTTGTTCATGGATTCTAACCTAATCATTGGAGTGTCTCCGACAGGTAACCCTGATTGGGTGGCGCTGACTACGTTTATTCTTGCAGATTACTGCAGCCAAGCTCATCTCTTCGTTAGAACTCATCAACATCCATGTGAGAGGATTTTTCGGGTCTCACAATTGGCGCTGTCTATGGGAACTGTCTGAAAGAGTTCAATGAAGGAAATAGCAAACATGTGACTGTAAGTAAAATCCAACAACACTTTGATGGTGATCTCTGTTCTCTCTAATTAAATTTATTTTAAACTTATTTGCAAAATTGGTTCTTTGTTTATGGTGCATGTTGATGAAAAAGTTTTAAACCAGAATAGAATTCACGGGTCTACTTTTACATCTCTGTTTTCTCTCTCTAAAAATGGGTTTCCCATTTTTCTTGGTGCAAACATCTTTTCGGCAATTCAATAAAGTTGCTCGGCTAAATCTATACATGGGTCTGTCCATTTTTATTTTTTTTATATTTATTCTTCTTTATTTCTTAAAACTTATCTTAAAGTTGATTCTTAACGTGTATGCACGTATACCTATGCTAAAAAATTTTGTAGAATCCAAGGCTGGGACTTCAGGTTTTCATTCTCAAGAGACATTGCCATAGAATGGACCATGAGTTATGATAAAAAAAAATTATTATTATTTAATTAATTGTGGTAGTCGGCAGGCCATATATATATGCATATTTCACCAATTTATTGTTTATATACAACTATGATCTTTACTAAAGTATTTGCATAGTTTGAGTTGGATTGGGTCAGCATTATTGTTCGGCCAAAACAAAGACAAAGGGCGATGGTCAAGTATTCTTGGCAAAACAGGAGTTGTCGAAGAAGTATTTCGGCAGGCCAACGTTGCCAACTTGCCGACCAATGCTGACTAAGCAGTCTTGGCGAGCGGTCCAATGATTGTTCGACAATACTATTCTCTTGGAGGTGCCGGCGCATTGCGACGATCATTTTGGCACGACTAAGTTGCCACATAGAAAAACCAAAGACCAAAGTGTTGCCGACCAAGTTCTCCGCAAAGTCAATTATAATTAGGCGCCAACTATGTTTTGGCACTAGTTACCAACTAAGTACTTCGACACACCACAAGGGACTTGCCAACTCGATGTTCTGCGATGTCCCAATGACCATACACCACAATTCTGATTCCCGACCACGTATGCGGCAAGCCAAGAACAAAAGGAAATTTCTACACAAGTGTGCTCGGCAAGACAAACCCAAAGCGAAGGCCGACCACTAGCTTTTGGCAAGCGAGAAAGTTGACTCGCTTTCCATTTATATTCGGTGTTCGAGCCCATGCATGCGCATTTCGGCAGTGCCGCAACTCATAGCCAATTGATCGGCAAAGCTCTGAAGCTACTTTGCATGTTATCAACTCGGCTTTGATAACTTATTTGGCTTATTCGACAACTTAGGCGGTGTATTCGTAACTCTACAAATCCACATATTATTAATTCACAACTTATTCGGTCTATTCCCGCTGCAATTCGGCATATTAATATCAATGCTGCATTTTATCTAGCATCGAAAACTTATTTGGCGCTACTATTTTGGCATACACTAGCATCTCGGCTTGTCGAAATCCACATTTGAAAATTCTAGCGGATTTGTGTCAACTCAAGGAGTCCAAACCCACCAACTCGAGGAGCCAAGAACTAACCAAAGTTCGCCAGTAGTTGCGAAACAGACCAAATTTTTAAAAAACTAAAATTTTTAAAATTGTTGAAATCAAGTTTTGGCCATACCAGTGTGAAGTACTCATTAAGCCGAGTCCAACACAACAAACTGCATCAGAATCGGAGGTAACACAAAGCCTTACGAGCAAGGCGAAATTTGCCTAGAATTCCACCAATTTTGCCGAAGAAGACGACCACAAGTTGGTAAACAAAAGAAATTATTGTGTGCATTGTGGTTAAATTACATCATGTCATAGCCAAACAATCAAGTTCAAATATATAATGTGCAAAGTATATACACAAGGATATGACATGGCAACATGGTTTAGTATTATTATCTCACCATGAAAGCAAGAGTTCAATTCTCACCAGAAACTCCCTTTTATTTTTTGCCGAGCGATTATCCAGTGCTTCGCAGAGCACCATTCTCAACCGATCTGAGCCATCAGCTCTGTTTTGGCTACAACTATGCCATCAAGAGTCCGATTACAGTGATCTAATGGTCGTTTCCAACTATTTGGAGCCTTCCGAATACATCCGTATGGTCTAAGTTTGCAAATTTTGAGTTGTATATTGAGATCAATACATCGGCCAATCGGGAACATTAAATGCCAAATCAACGGTCAAATCCTATCCGATTGACATGTAATTTCAACAGCAGGATCTTGGGGCGAGGAGCTAATCCTCCGTCTTCCTCGATCATTCATTGCGTTACCTTGGCCATTTATTGCCCACTGGGACATCTTAGTCAATTTTTCGCTTTCCAATTGGGACATATAAGTCGATTATCATCTCAGCACCTCTGTTATGTATGCATACTCTGCCAACTTGGTCCAAACATTACAACAACATTTACTTGAGTTACAAACTCTCACTCATTTTCACAAAACTCCAAGCAAGCGCTAGTTTTGGGGCAATACATGACAGTCGGCAATTCTTCGCATATTTTTGTGCGTGCCATCATTCTTGTAAGTTTTATAGCTTCTCACTTTTTTGGCTGATATATCTACATTATTTAATCTGTCTTATTTGGTTCAGGCAATCATTTCTGTGCTTAGCATATAGAAATATCTCTAGGTCGGCATGCAAATCCATATTTGGAAGCAATCTTTGCACTCGGCAATATATTACACCCTCGCCTTGGGGTTATAATACCGCGGCCTACACCCTCACCCTGGGGTTATAATACCACAGCCTACACCCTTGCTTGGGGGTAATAATACCGTGGCCCATCATTCATTTAACCTCTCTATACTAGTATTACTCACTGGGCTTTAACTCATTATTGGCCCTAATATACATATAGTTATATGCATATTTGCATTTACATTCAAGCATACATGCATTCATACAGTCATTCATTCATTCATTTTTATTCAAAGTGTTCTTTATCAGGAAACCTAACATTTGTTTGAACACTGTAAATCGGCAATAAAAACTCTCATTCCTCCTACCGCAAACAATGAAAGTTCTGGGGCAATTGTGAGAGTTAGAAAAATATCCTAGCTATATGGGTAAAATATCCTAAACAAATATCATTTATCCCCTATAAAATGAGGAGACCCCATATACAAAAGGGAGGTCATCTCTCTCTACACTCCACCTACAACACTCTTTACTATCTATACTCTTTATTCATAGATTCTAACTTGATCATCGAAGTGTCTCCGGCCGGCAACTCCGGTTGGGTGGCACCGATTATGTTTATCCTTGTAGAATACTGCAGCCAAACTCATCTCTTCGTTGGAGCTCATCAACATCTATGTGAGAGAATTTTCCGGGTCTCACATGTATAAAGGTTAATGGACAAATATGTCATTTTAATCTGACAGGGAATAAGTGTAATTTTTCAAATGTGAGGGGGATTTCTATTAGACAAAAACCTCATGGGATGTCGGTGTAATTTACCTTTTTTTAAAAATATAAATCAATCTTAGCTACAGTTTATTAAGCTTTAATTAGCATTTTCCTACTTTTGTTATTGGTCAGTGCATTGTTCTTTTGGGCTTACCTTATGGTCCTGTTCCATCCACGATAGCCAGCTTGTGTCCAAATGATTTATGTGATGTAGGAAAAAGCTATATACTCAAAAAATAAGGTGTTTTAAAAATAATTCGTATAATGAAAATTAAATTTAGTGTGATGGGGTGATACTCGAAATAAATTTAATTAATACATTTGATTTTTAGAATAATTTTGAGAGTACTTTTTTTGAATATATAATTCTGTATGTTGCATGCAAAAATATCAAGATGTCTATAAGAAAAGCTTATACAAAGAAACTAATGTCACTCCACATTTTATAGAAGCAGTGTACTGAAACATTACAAACTAAACACCCAAAAAAATAAAATAAAAAACTAAAAAAGAAAAACAAGAGAGAAGAAAAGATCAGAGATGCCAATGAACACAACAACCTTTATCGGCAATGAAGAAAAATGCATGATTTTGCTTTGTCTCTCTCTCTCTCTCTCTCTCTCTCTCTCTCTCTCTCTCTCTCTCTCTCTCTCTCTCTCTCTCTCTCTCTCAACCAGCCCTTCAACCACAAGGAATGGCCAGTCTGTATTAATACAATTAGTTGTTCATAAACAAGCCTATGAACACAAACTAATTACAAAACTGAACACAAAATGTATATAATTTTTAAAAAAATCTTATTGATTCATGTATATTACGTGTCCAATTTTGTAATCATTTTTTGTGTTCATATTGAAACTTCTTTACTATATATATATAAAAAAAAGGAAATGGAATCCCAACAACATCTAACCCATGAAATGTACCTATATCTAGAAATGTTGTTCATCATCACGCTGTTGTTGTTTTTGTTTTTGTTGCTCACAACCTTGCCAAGTCCAAACTATGTCCTTGAGGGAAGGCTTCAAACCCTGGTTGCAAAACTCTTTGTATTCCAGCGTGTCTCCGGCAACTTTCTTCACCTCCACCATGTGAAACGAGGGCGCCACCTCGAATATCTCCGCGTTTATGGCCAAGTGTCCCTTCCTACCTTCTTTGCTCCCTTGCATGTTCAAAGTCCCATTTTTCTTCTTCACTTTGAAACTCTCCGTCATGGCTATCTCTTCTAATTTTGACACAATGTCTGAAGCGGGCTTTATGGTGGTGAACCGGGCTTCAGACTTTTGATCGTTGTCATTCTCAAACAACCCCGAGAGATCAAATCCTTGCGAGAGAGAGATGATATCAAAGGCATTCATGCAAGTTGGCTTCATGATCATGGAACTTGTTGTCGCCTCTCCTCTCTTCTTCTCTATGATTTCTGAATCGGATTCAAATGCTTCGTTGAAGTCTAGAAGGCTGCGAGGTGTGTTGTCGTGTTCGTCTTGAATGGGCAATGGGACTTCAATTTGTTTGAATTCTTTCTTGAACCATGAATTCTCCATGAGCTTGGCTACTGTGATTCTTGTGCATGGATTCGGATCGAGAATTCTTGAGAGAAGCTTTCGGACCTCCGGTGGGAACCATTGAGGGCACTTGAACACGCCTCTGCTGATCTTCCTATACATTTCCATTAGATTTGAGTCATGGAATGGAAGATAACCGGCTAAGAGGACGAATAGGACAACCCCACATGACCAAATATCTGCCTTCTCTCCGTCGTAGCCTCTCTTGTTGATGACTTCGGGGGCAACATAGGCCGGGGTTCCACATGTCGTGTGGAGGAGGCCGTCTTGCCCCCTTGACTCGTGCAAGGCGCTCAAACCGAAATCGGATACTTTTAGGTTTCCGTGCTCATCGAGGAGGAGGTTTTCCGGCTTCAGGTCACGGTGGTAGACGCCTCTGCTATGGCAGAAGTCTACCGCTGCGACCAGCTGCTGGAAGTACTTCCTTGCAGCATCTTCCTTGAGACGCCCTTTGGCTACCTTGTTGAAAAGCTCTCCGCCTCTCACATACTCCATGGCGAAATAGATCTTGGTCTTGCTCGCCATGACCTCGTATAATTGGACCACATTAGGGTGTCTGACTAGCCTCATCACCGAGATCTCTCGTTTGATTTGATCAATCAAACCGACCTTCATCACCTTCTCTTTGTTGATGACTTTGACAGCCACGGTTTGGCCGGATTTTATGTTCCGGCCATGGTACACCTTGGCGAATGTGCCTTGACCTAGAATCCTCCCGAGCTCGTACTTCCCCAACAACATAGTCCCCTTCTTCTCCATATTCGATGTGCTTCTCGCTCTCAACATAATCAATAAGTATATCAAGAGAATAATTATTGATAATTTTTCATAGCCCATTTGTTGATGTACCCATTTTAGCTGGATCAGGACTAAAGAAACAAATGGGAATGCTTTTCCTTTAGTGATTGAGGGAGAAGAAAGGGCCAAGGGATTTAAAACCTTGCCCTAGGGCAAGTTGGCTTGAAGAAATGCTTTTCCTTTAGTGAGAAAGAAAGAGAGAGAGACAACCAATTTCTGGAAACAACGCTTGTATCATATGGTTTCTAAAAACTACCACAAACCACCTATTACCCAATGGAGGTTGGGGTAAAAATAGCAAAGATTTGATTGGATTCAAGCTCACAAACTAGACAGTTTGTTAGCAACTATGCTATATATAGTGCTATATTTGAGTTATGGATCTCCTAGGGAATATATGTGTGGGCTCATAGGATATACATTTATGTGGTAGCTGTTTTGTTCTCATGCAATGTAGGAAGGTTGAGGATTATACTGACCTTTTCTAGAGAAAGCTTCAAAGATTGAAATAGGGCTTGTGGGTGGGAGTACAAGATGAGAAATAAGTGGTGGACAGAGATGCTTCAATTGTACAATCAATTCTTTTATTATTATTTTTTATCTTTTATATTACTAGGATTAGGGGAAAAAAAAAACCATCTGTCTTCACACGTGCCCACCTCGTGCCCTAGTATTTGGATAGCTTCGGTTGCAACCCGGTAATGTTATTTATTGGCAATAAACAAATAAAGAGGAAATTATATTGGTAATCTCTATATCTTGTTTTTTATGTTATCATATAACATATAAAAGTTTTAGAAATTAAATTTTTTAGTCTTTAAAGTAAAAATATTATTGTAAAAAATTTTGAGAACCAATTTCTATTGTTGTGAGAATAATCGTTAAAAGGTTGTCTCAAAAAGTTAAAAATAAGACTTTTAATGACAAAATTTTGAAAATATCACTAATAAATACACTTTTAGGGACTAAATAATTTGATCTTAAAAGGGTTTATTTTTTTAGACAAAAAAATTGGTCCCAAACAGATAATAATTCATCACTAATATTCTATTTTCGTTACTAAAAATATAATAACGACATTTTTCGTAACAAAAATATTTGATTCCTAAAAAATTATTGGACCTTGCTACATCCCCCTAAAAACACTCCCCCTAATTCCCCTAATTTCCATATCAAGTAAAAAAAAAAAAAAAACAAGGAAACAGTTACCCAAAATGGAAATTAGGGGGATTAGGGGGACAGTTTTTAGGGCTCCAAATCATTTTCCAAAATTATTTTGTCCCTAAATTTTGGTCTTTAAAACCTCTTTTTTCACATTTTTAATTGATTCAATTTTGACCCTTAATTTAATATTTTATATCAATTTGGTTGAATTGACAACACAATTAGGGGAGATAATTTTAATTAGTGTATTAACAGATGATGTAGCATAATTTTAAAAATTTTAAATCTTTATAATTTGTATAATGGGTGGAGTCCATAGTTTTGAACTGATAACATCATAACATATATTAGTACACTAATTGGTATATCAATTAATGCATGTAGTAACATAGTAATTTTTTTTTTATATATATAAAATGTTATTTGCATAACATAAACACAAAAATGTCATAATAAAATTACAAAGTGTTATAATTTTATCATTCATAATTTTAAAGTGCACATCATAAATTTAATATTCATGCACGTTGTAGATTTCTCCCACAATTAAGGTGTTTTACGAAAACATGATCGCTAAGTTGATTGATAGTATTAACTCACTGAAATGATTAATTTATAATTTTAGCTCTAAAAGCATATATACCGCTCATATATGCATTGTAGCTTACTGAACCAAACTAAAACAAAGTCCAAAATTTAGAGTAAAAATCAAATTAGTTGAGTGAGTGTTTAAGAAGTTGCTATTTTAATAAGATATTTTAGTTTTTGGCTATTTTAATAGGGTAAAATTTTTATGTTTATAAAGATAATTGGATTTTTTTATAGTTAGATGTGATATTTGTGAGAGAAAAAAATGAAATGATTATAGATTTGATGTGACATTTTGTCATATTAGCTATTTTAATCGATTTTGTCTTTTTGTGAATTTTTGCCTAAACCAAGCTATTTTTTTTCCTGCCAAACACCTCCTGAAATTAAAAGGGCCAAAATGACACAAAAGTCAAAATATAAAAACTACCAATATAATCAACCTAAAAATAAAATTAGAAAATTATTTAGAGTTTTCAATCACTGGTTAAGATTCATTCATGTTACAAGCCACAAGGCTAATTTTAAATATGTACTTTAGATTTACCATTGTGGATGATTTTCTAAATTATTATTTATTTTTTTATTGTGGGAAGTCAAATTTTCAGAAACTTGTAATATGTATGATTCATATAGTATGTATACGATGTGTTTATAGGGCATGAACAATGCTGCATTTATTTTAAAAATTTTAATTTAATTTTTTTTTATCAGCAAAAGAAAAGATTTGTTGATGAAAAAACCAAATTACATGAGAAAATACATCAATAAATCAGGAAAGTGCACAAGTATCATAGCTAACCTCCATAAAATTTAATAATTTTATTAGAAATATACATGTTTAAACATTATTAAATATTCAAATGTATTATTTTTTTGTCAACCAATAACATTTAACTTTTTTTATTTTTAGTAAGTTTGTTATTATGTTTAAAATTATTCTTGGGGCGATGATCTCAAGGTGTAGGTTAACTTCAGAAGGAAATGCTATTAACGTAATTTTGTTCAACTTCAATGCACAAGGACCTAGTTTTTGTAATGATCTTTCTTGTGATTACTGGTTCGAACTATAACGAACATGGATCTTATATTGGAGAAATTACATTCAATGGTAATGTTTAAAATTTTGATAATTTTAATTATTAATATTTATAATTTTTATCATCTTTTTGTAATTTTTTTCTGACATCATTGTTATTTCCTATTGTATTTAGGAAATCAAATCCCATACAAAAATTGTATCCAAAAAAATTAATAAAAATAATGTGATAGTAATATTTTAAAAATTATTTTTTGATTTGAAATAAATGGATGCAAATCTGCCCGATAACATGAAAGAATTTTAGAAACTAAATTTTTGTCTCTAAAGTTATAAATTTTGTTGCAAAAAATATTTAGGAACTAATTTCAGTTGTTGAGATAACATTAGCTAAAAAGCCATCTTGAAAAGTCAAAAAATGAGCTTTTAGTGACAAAATTTTAAAAATGTTGCTAATAAATGCACTTTTAGGGACAAAATAACTTGTTCACAAAAAACTTTATTCTTTGAGACAAAACTTTTGGTCCCAAAAAGTTAGTAATTTATCACTAAATGTCCAATTTTGTCATTAAAAATAAAATAATAACACTTTTGGCGACAAAAATACTTTGTCCCTAAAAAGTGTTTTTGCCCCTAATTTTTTATCTCTAAAACCTTATTTTTCATACTCCTGCGATGTCATTGTTCTCTATAATTTTTTTGTATACATTTTTTATTTATATTTATACCTAACATTGATTAAGCATAAGAATATCTACGATATAAATGAAAATGAAAAACAGAAAACAAAAACACAACCCTCTTGAATTGCCCTCATACAGCGAATCTGTAGTGTTTTGAGAAATTGGTAAAAAGTTAATCTTTTGTTTTTTTGACTTTTTTAGTGACTTTTTTTTGATAAAAAGCTAGGTTCTTTTTGGTAAAAAAACTAGCTTTTTTGGCTAAAAAAGTTAAAAAGTAAAAAAAAATTGACTTTTTTAGCCTCTTCCCAAAGTGCTCCTCTATCTATATATATTAAGGAAAATTAGATTTCTAATGAAGAGCCTTCTCGAGCTCCAAGATCTCATGCTAATTTTTTACATTTTCAATTTATAAAATAATTTTAAAAACAACTATTGTCTAAATTACTCTCTCTGTCCCAAAATATTAGTTTGTATTTTATTTTTCATTGTCTTCAAATATTAGTCAATTTTAAAATAAAAGACTAAAATAATATGAATTTTTTATTTTGCCATTCTTTTAAATTCATTAACAACACAAAAAGTACAATTCTGACAATTGATATTTAAAAAATATATATACTATCAAAGAGTAATTTTAGAAAATTAACATTTTTAAAGTGTAATAATTGTATTATAAAATAAAAGGCTAGATTCCCCAAAATGGATTATTATTTTAGCACAAAGGGAGTATATCTATGTATGCATGTTTGAGTTTAATGATAACACCTCAATTTTTTATGTGATTTGGTTTGTTTATCCATTTTGTGCATGTTTTAGTATAAAGAATCCATATGATCTTTTACATTTAAGACTCTTTGATGATTTATGTTATTGTTAGATTACAATTCATGATTAATTAAATAAAATTCTTAATTAACAAGTAATTTTAATCGAATGAATCAATTCCCATATAATTTTTCCTTCAAGTGAAATCCACATTCACAAATAAACATTAGCCAATCAAAGTCAATGAAAATAAAATGTCTTCGCTAATAAGTAGTCTAAATTTGAGAATCATTAACGCCTTTTTTAATTCTTTCAAATTCATGAAAATAAAAAGTCTTCACTCATAAACATGTGTAATCAAAATCTTATATAAATCCACAATAAAAAATAAAAAAAAAAAAAAAACCCTCTTTTGGAACGATTTTATATAAATCTTGACTCATAGACAATTGTAATTTAGGGAGTCAAATCCCATATAAATATTTCCTTAAATGAACTTATAGACTCACAATTAACAACCAAATGTATAACGCCCCAAAATAGACATTTAAATCCCTTATAATACGTTGAATCATGCAAAATCTTCTCATTGGATACAATTATGAGACATGCTTAGATCGGGATTCCTTAATTCATTACATGATTCAATTACATTCTTTGATATTACAATGAAAAACGTAGCATATGATTTAAAAGAATAACCTTTAAACTAATACAAGTACTGTCTTAAAGGTTACAAATTTTTAAGACTTTACCCGGTTATAATAAAAGAGTTATAAATTTTTATATTTCTCATATGCTTAATATAAATAAATAAAAAAAAAAATATGTATATAATGATATTTGAATAAACCAATTAGGTGAGTCACAAAATGAATACTAATATTGGGTCACAACCCGATCCAATCCAATTCTCAAACACATACACAAGTTAAGTCTAACATAATATAATTTAGCCCAAGCTTCAGATTAAGTTCAAATCTAACTCAAAGATCAAACCCAACATATGCATATGCACAAGCACAAACGTAGGACCAGTTCAAACTAAGACTAAATCCAAATCTAAGTCTAACTTTATTGATACCCATTTTATGAGACAATTCTCATTTACAACTTAATGGTTTCAGCTCATTATTTTTATATTACAACTTTCTTATTTAAGAGAATATAAAACCATACAGACCCACCTCAACCGACAGTTGGATCTCATTTTAATTTCGAATTAAAGTTGTCTAAAAGTCATATTTTTCAACAAAACAAGAAAAGAGAAACAGGGATAATGGGCAATAAAACACGTGCAGTCACATTTAGTTTTTTTTTTTTTTTTTTTTTTGATCAGCAAAAAGGAAACTTTTTTGATGTAAAAACTAGTATGGTTTCAAGACCAACAAAATGCACTAATCTATCTTGTTGGAGAAAAAATGAAAACATCATACTCCAAGTTTAATTTAAGTGCAAAGGGATCAGACTTTGGAAAAATTTTAAATGAATAAAAAGAGAAAAATAAATAACGAGAGCCTCACTCATTTGCTAAATTAGGTTTTTAAGAATGTGCTAAGAATTTTTATTTAAGCTTTAAATAGCGTCAGGTGAATGGGTTTTATTGTACTATCATTGTTGCTATTAATTGGGCATTACTTATTTATAATTGATCAGTTGAGTTACTACTTTGGGACCAGGTAATTTCCTTTAAAACCAAGTAAACTAAAGAACCTAGAAAGATGTTCTGCCACTGAGAGTTGAGGGAAAATTTTGAAATATACAGATTCAAATTCAAATATTTTATTTTGTTTTTATTCTGTCCTTGTAGGGGTCAGTTTTTGAGTCCCATAGTTCATTGACTTCGCCATTAATTTGAAAGAAATTGCAGATATTTTTACTAAACAAAATCACAATTTGCAAACTTTTGTCCTGGATCCAAATATTTTATCACCAATAATAATAAATGTTGGATTCTCTACTACACCAAGTTGGAATCAGAACAAACCACAATGCAAGTATAGCCATCGATAATATTCTTTCCAAACAAGACAAAAACCAAAACCAAGTCCAACATCATGGTGAGAAGGTATGGGGTTGAAGTTTTGTCAAAACATCATAAAGAAAGCTCCTCTAAGCATAAAGAAATAGTAGACACTATCTTTCAAGTGTTATGCTATAGAGATGACTTGTAATTTCATCGTGTAAAACATAAGAGAGAGGAGAGAGCACAGAGAAATTGTCGAAAAGGAGACCAGAGAAGGGGGAGAATGGAAGATATGAGAGAAGAGAAAAGAGAGAAGGGAAAAAAAACAAAAGATAGGCAATAAGAGTGAAGAAGCATTTTTACTACTTCAAAATTTATTCATCTATGCAGTTGATCTCATATTACAGCAGCATAACCTATTCAGCCTGCTTTTCTTTGGGGTGGCTTAGATTTGAGGAGGAAAGTGCACTTGGTGAAATGGGAGGATGTTTCTAAAAGTAAAAACATAGGAGGGTTGGATTTTAAGAGAATTAGAATTATGAATGTATGCCTTTTACTGAAGTGGTGGTGGAGGTTTGGTACTGAAGAGAACTCTATTTGGAAGGATGTTATATGTGGTAAGTACAGGGAGTTAGGTGAGGCATGGTTTCCTTCTAGTGAGAGGGCTAGCACCTTCTCCAAGACTTGGGTTGACATTGTTTACACTGTGGCTTCTAGGGCAGAGCTTATGCAATTTTTTAGGAGCAATGCTGTGGTCAAGATTGGGGATGGCAGAAGAATTAGATTTTGGTCTGATTGTTGGGTAGAGGGCGTTTGTCTTAGAGATGAGTTTCCTAGACTATATTCCTTATCAGTTGACAAGCAAGGGTCTGTATTCATGTTTCACAGCAATAGAGATGTATATGGGAATTGGGTGTTTAATTTTAGGAGGCCTCTCTTTGTTTGGGAGGAAGAAGAATTGAGTAGATTGCTACAGTATCTAAGTAGTCCCCTTTTGCTCAGAGCTAATGTTGCTGACTGTCTGACTTGGAATGCTACTTCATCTAGTTGCTTCAGTGTCTCATCTGTCTATCAGTGGTTTGAATTGGGCTTTGGGTCTAATAGTTTGATCTTTACTCGTTTGTGGAAGGCCCCTGCTCCACCAAGAGCACTATTCTTTGGTTGGTTGGTTTGGAGGGGAAGAATCAAATCTGCTAGTTATTTGTGTAGGATTGGTATCCTCAATGCCAATGTTGATGTCTGTTGTGTTTTTTGCAAAGAAGCGGAGGAAACTATTAATCATGTGTTACTTCACTACCCTTGTGTATGGCTGATTTGGTCTTATTTTGTCAAAAGGTGGGGGCTGCAGTGGGTTTCACCTGGTTCGGTTCAAATTGCTCTTCAGTGGTGGTACGGTTGTAGAATGAGGCAAATTGAAAAGAAGTTGTGGAGTGTAATACCATATGCTATTTTCTGGTCCATATAGAAACAGAGGAATGACTCTGTGTTCAATGGGGTGGAACCTAATTTCGTAGCTCTGTGTGAAACCATTGAGGTATGAATTGCTTTGTGGGTTAAGTCCTATGTCCCAGCTTTGAACTACACTGTCCATGATCTGGTGCATAATATGCAGCAGATTAGAAGGTGCTTGCCTTAGGAGTTTCTGCAGCAGATTGCTCTGGTGGCTTATAGAGTTGGAAGGCAATATAGGATTGGAATTATGGTGACTTTTTGCAGCTCAACAGGGTTTCAGCACAATAGGTTCTGGTGTGTTTTCTAAGCAGCATGTTAGATGCTGGTTGTCTGTTGTTCTGGTCTTGATAATTAGCCCTGGGGTGTTCTGGTTGCATGCTGATGAGGTGCTTTGGTTGTTTGGGTTTTCTCTCCTTATTGTCATGTTTGGACTGGGTCATTTATGGGGGATGCTCTGTCGGCTGGATTATGCTATATGTCCTGGGTGGCAGTAAGGTTTGGTGGATGCCATAAGGGCTTGGTGGTTGATCTGATCTGCTGGGTGGAGGGGTTGCCCTGCTGTGTTGAAAGGTATGCTCAGCTACATCAGGTACAGTGGTTGGTTTTGCATCAGAAATGGAATTTGAGCTTCAACTGGTTTTGATGAATCTTCTGAGGAGTGATGCACCACAATTGGAATGCTGCTACTGTGCTTGTTGAGATTGATTCAAATATCAATTGAGTGAGTCAACACATTTGGACCTGCTGCTGGTAGGTCTTGGTGCTGATGGTTGCTGGTGTGCAGTGCAGTAGCACTGGTTTGCTGTTTGACCTACTACAAGCTGCAACTCAGAGTCTAGGAGGCTGCTCTGGTTGGTTGGCATGCTGTTATGGTAGGCTGCTCTGGGGTTATCCGCGTGGTGGGTTCTGGATTGTAATCTGCTTGTGAGTTCTGGGGCTTCTTTGGCTGTGCTGATTCTGTTATCTCTACTTCTAAGGTTGTTCTTTTTTGGTGTCTACTCTGCCTGTTCTGTTTTGGTGATGTGCTGCTGGTCTGAGGCTCTGAATGCTTTGCTTTGGGAGTTGGTGTTCTACTGCTGGTCTGTGTGAATGGGGTGTTCTTGGTGAATGCTATGATCAGGTGCCTCAGCTGTTTTGCTACTGTGTTGGATTAAACAAAAATGGGGCTTGGATTGATTGAAGGGCTGCTGGAGTTATTTTGAATGAAGGGCTGCTGTAGATTATCTCCTGATCTGTTTGGTGTTTGGAGGTTTTGGTGCTTGGTTGGGCTGTTGTAGAGCCACAGCTTGGAAGGGCTGCTGGTTTAATCTTTTTGGTTTTTTTTTGCTTTTGCTTTGTGCGTTGGTTTCTTACCAACTAGGAGGTTGGAGCTTCTTATAGCTCCAAGCTCCTCTTTATTGATGTATATTGTTTTTTTCATCAATAAAGTCTTCCTTTTGCCGATCAAAAAAAAAAAAAAAAAAACACTTAAAACAAATAAGAATATGGTAAAACATTACAATAACCATCAACTTTATTTCCATATAATAAATTAAATACTAACAAAATAGCATAGGCTCTAAGCTTGCATCCCACAAACCTGCAATAACAAATCTTAGGTCTTCCTCTTATTGTCAGAAAAGTTGAAAAATCAACTTTGTTGATATGCTTGATAAAATTTAATCCCACATCCAAGTTTGCTGTAGGAAATATATTTCATAACTTTACTTATCAAGCATGTTCTTAGCTATGTTTATGTCCGGCTTTTCAACAAATCTGTCACTCCTTGCCTTCCTTTACATTTTCTCAGCAAACTCACCCAAATATGTACTTTCGAAATTTAAAACTATTAGACTTGTTATGCTATTTTATTTTATATTGAGGGTATCATTGTCATAGTGACATTAATGATTTAATATAAATGTGTTAGATGAGAGCTTTTTCATTATGACCCAATAACCTATTGTTTATATTCTCTCTTTTCCTCTTCTCTTCTCTCTATCCTCTCCAACCCCAACCCTAACCCTAATTTCTTGAACTTTACACTTTAACTTGGTATCATGGTAATTCGATCTCACAATAACTTGTCTCATTCAAGTCTGAAAATTTTTAGACAGTGACCTAGACGTGTTGACATCATCTTATGTATGATGATGTCATCGTGACATCAGCATCTGTGCGACGTCATGAACAAGCGAACACATGGTCTATTCGTCTCACCCTCCTAGTAATTTTGGTGATTTTTGTGGAATTTTTGGGGCTATTTGATGTTTGCTTTGAAATTTTGAAATATTTTCAAGTTTATAATTATTTTTTTTTTTTTTACGATATGGTTCTAGAAGGTTTACCTGTGATTTTTCTTCATTTTAATGGAATCTGCCAACTAGGCTATTGGAGTCCTTTTCTGAGATATGTTTGATGATTTGTGGCTCTTGAGTGCTTTTTGGTCCTTTTGCTACTTCGGTTCTGTTGTAGGTGGTTCACCCGTTTGATTTCTTGACTCTACCAAGCCCTGTGGATCCTGACTGGACCCTTAAGAATATTACAGCACCCTTAAGAATTTGTTGGATCAATTCTTGCAGCATCACCCCTTTACTATTGATGCAGCGCAGCAGAAGCGTTATTGGGAGGAGTTTATGATTACATCATTACTTTCTAGATCGGATTCTGATTTGTGGGGTTTTAAGGATCAAATACTTCATAGTGAGACTTTGGCTACCACTGTTAATGCCTACTCTTGCTTATTACGTTCCTTTCTCGACCAAGGCTCCTTGACCCCTCATCTCTCACTACTTCTACGGCTTTTGCTTCTACTTTAATTTCTACTAGTAGTGGTCGTGGTCCTCCTCGTGGTGGTTTCCATGGTGGATCTGGTAACCGTAGCTCTCATAATTCTTGTGGAAATATATTTCGTAGTGGAGGTTATTACAATGCTCCTCATAGCGGTAGTTCTCGTGATGGTGGTTTCACCTCTTGTGGTGATAGAAAGTGTATTGTGGTTCCACTAGCTATACTGAACCTTAGTGCTGGAAAAAGTATGGTAAGGACGATTATGTGCATCATGTTGTGGATGAGGTTTCTTCTTCTTATTAGGCTCCTTCATTTGATTCATGTGATGCATTTACTACTTATATTAGCTAGATTACAGAGCTTGTCTATTTCCTTCATGATAGTTCAAGTAATATTGCATGTCTGGCCAAGTCTCCCCAACCATGGCTCTTAGATTCTGGTGTTAATTCTCATGTCTGGTAATCCTCTTTTTTCATTGCTCTACACCTTGTGTTACACACAATATTGTTCTTGCGGATGGGTCTTCCCAACCTTTTAGTGGGAAAGGTAGTCTTCATTCTACCTTGTCTTTTTCTCTACCCTCTAGTCTTTATGTTCTTAATTTTCCTTTTAATTTGCTTTCCGTTAGTCAATTGACCAAGGTTTTACATTGTTCCATGACCTTTTCTCCTACCTCTTATGTTTTGCAGGACCTCAAGACCAAGAAGATGATTGGTTCAGAGCATGAGGAGGACGACTTATACTATTTAGATCCTGATTGCTCATCTCCCATCACTTTATCCGCCTTGATTGTTACTATCTCTTCTCTTCAGTGACATTTTTGCTTGGGTCATCCATCCTTAGCTAAGCTTAAGTTAGCTATACTTGGGTTGAGTCATCTGTCTAAGCTTGAGTGTAAAACTTGTCAATTTGGGAAACATAATCATAGTTTTTTTTTCCTAGTTGTAGAGTTAGTCGTGAGTCCGCGTCTTTCGATATAGTCCACACAGACATATAGTGACCTTCTCGTACTCCAACTATTCATGTCTTTTTTTTTTTTTTTTTTTTAAATTTTATTTTGTTATCTTCGTTGATGATAATTCTCGAATGACATGGTTGCTCTTAATAAAATAGAGATTTGAGTTACCTCAGGTCATTTTGCAATTCTATAATGAAATTATTACTCAATTTGGCAAACATATTAAAGTTTTTCGCTTTCATGCAATTGGTTGTTACTGTGAAAATATTATGTTAATTATGTAAATATATTATATTGTTTATGTGAATGTTGAGAATATTATGTTAATTATGGAAATTTATTAGATTGACTGTATAGGTTTATTCTTATTTCCTATATTAAATTAGGTCTTGAATTGCTATATTGTACTCCTTATAATATACACAGTTGAACATACATAAATCATTCAGAAATCTTATATGGTATCAAAGCCGTCTTTGAAACCCTAAGACAACAGTCACGAAATCCTCTGCTCGGAATTACAATTTAGGTGTACGTTAGTTCAATCAATGTGATTCGTCTATTTGTTGGTGTTGACCCTTGCTCCACTCGTCTGTTCGTCGTGACCCATCTGGGTTCAAGTCGAGACCCATTGTCACAACCCATCTGAGTCAAAGAGGACTCTAGTCGTCTGTCTTTACCTCCCTCGTGCCTCGCGTAAAGGTTTTGTTTGCCCTCTCTCCTCGTGAAGGTCTACTCTTTGGTTCTCATCGAATTCTAGGTCAATTATTTCTCTGTTCACTTTGCTTCTTCTGTCTATGTGGTTCATTGTTGGTTTGCTACTTACTTTAGCACATCTGCTAGTTGCTTCAAAGTGATCTCAGTACTTCTCCTTCTCTGCTTGTGATTGGCAATAGGCTTCTCTCTCTCTCTCTTTGGTTGTGACTTCTGGCTATTAGTTCTTGACTTCTAGAAACTCTCTGACTTAGTTTCGTACTAGACTCCGGCCACTAATACTGCATCTGCTCCGACTCCTGATCCTGACTTGGCCTCCTTGAGTGCTTAGGTTGGTCAGTTTCAGTGTATACTGTCTACCTTCCAACCATCCCCATCTATCTCCATCGTGTCCTCTATTTATTCAGGTTTGCTTGGGTCTCCTTCAAATATCTCTTTGTCAGTCAGGATTCTTCACTCTGGTGCCTCTCATCAGATGACTCTACATCTCTCCTTATTTCAAAATTGTACTCCTTCTCCCTTTACTATTACTATTAATGCTGCTAATGGGTCTGGTATATCATTAATATCTGTTAGGTTTGTCCTACCGTCTGCTATGTCTACTGTCTCTATTTCATCTGTCATTTTTGTTCCTCAGTTATCTATCAGTTTATTATCTATCAGTCAGCTTAATGTCTCCGATTTTGATATTATATTTTCTTCTTCTATATGTTTTGTGCAGGATCAGATATCCAAGCGGTAGATTGGGATCGACTGTAGAGTAGGAGACCTTTATGTGGTGGAAAGCTTGCATCTATGACCACCTCTATGATTGCCTTTTCCTCTTTTCAGTTAGATTCTCTGTGAAGTCCTTTCTATTTGTGGCATTCTAGAATAGAACATTTGTCCACTGACTGCTTACGGTCTTTAGCTTAGTTAGGTATATTGGATAAAGTTTCTTTTAGTCAAATTACTGAGTGGGGGGGGGGGGTGTAAACTTGCCAAATGACAACCTTACCTTTTCATAAAAGTAATTCTATATCTGATACACTGTTTTCTTTAGTTCATACTGATATTTGGGGTCCTTCTCCTATTCTCACCAAAAGGGGTTCTATATACTATGTGTCATTTGTTGATGATTGCATCCGTTATACTTGGGTTTATCTTATGACTCATAAGTCTAACTTTTACCAGATATATCGTACTTTTCAGTCTATGATCATTACATAGTTTGGGTCTACTATTAAATTGTTACAGTCTAACTTGGATTGGGAATATTTTAAAAATAAGTTTTGTGAGTATTTGGCCAAAATGGGTACCATTCACCAAACTTCCTATAATAATACAGCTGCCCAAAATGGGCAAGCTGAGAGTAAACATCGTCATCTCCTTGAGATAGCTAGGTCTCCTATTCTTTATGCCTCTGTTCCGGCTCCATTTTATGGTGAGGTAGTTCTTACTATTGCTTTTCTTCTCCACCATATGCTTACTCCCCTTCTCTCTAGTCGATCTGCTCATGATGCTCTGTTTTCTTAATTTCCCAATTACTTCCTCGTTCGTGTGTCTGGGCCTATTTATTTTGTCCTTTTACCCCGTAAAGATAGGACCAAACTTAGTGTCCGATCTGTCATGTGCATTTTTTTGGGTTACAATTTTACCTAGAAAGGTTATCGCTGTTATGACCCTATTTCACATCACCTTTATGTCTCCTGCCATGTTGTCTTTCTCGAATGTTTGTCTTACTTTTAGCTTCCTCTTCTCACAGCCCCAGTTTCAAAAAAGGATTTGGTTCACATTGATCCATTTCCTTCTTAGGTCCCTTTTGATGAGTACATCTCTACTGTTCCTCATGAGCTTGTTATATCTTCTCCTCTTACTATCTCTCTTGCTAGGTCCCTATCTATTGTCTCCAATGATTCTATTCCTTCTCATCCTTCTTCTCCTCCTCCATCTCTTATTTCTTCTCCTCCTCAGTTGTTAGTCTATTCTCGTCTCAAGGCTCTCCCCTCATTTGTTGTCTCTGCCCTTACTACTACTCCTCTTGCTTTTGAAGACATTGATCCTGCTATCCACTGATATCCTGATCGTGAACGTCATCCCCCAAATAGGTTAGGTTTTTCTAATACATGTTTTTATACTTTATATCGTACCTTCTTGTCTGCTATTCATTCTTTTTCAGAACCCAAATCTTAGAAGGAGGCCTGTTAGGATCCTAATTGGATTTGAGCTATGGAGGATGAGTTATTTGCTTTGCAAAAAACTAGTAATTGAGAGTTGGTTCCTTTGCCTGCTAGTAAGAATCTGATTGGTTGCAAATGGGTCTACAAAATCAAAACTTATTCTGATGGTTCTCTCAAGTGCTACAAAACTCATTTGGTTGCCAAAAGTTTCTCATAGGAGTATGGTATTGATTATGAGAAGACATTTGCCCCTGTTGCCAAGATAACTATTGTTCGTACTTTGATCTCTGTCACTACTATTCGTCATTGACCTCCTTATCATATGGATATTAAAAATACTTTTCTTAATGACCATCTCAACGAGAAGGTTTACATGCGTCCTCCCCCTGGCCTTCCTCATTTCCCTGGACAAGTTTGTCATCTTCGGTGTGCTCTGTATGGTTTGAAGCAATCTCCTTGGTATGATTGCTTTCACACAACTGCTACTGAGCTTGGGTTTCATCCTTGTGGCCAAGACTCAACTTTGTTTCTCCTCTACACATTTGTTGATTTTGTTGCCTTATTACTGTATGTGGATGATATGATCATCACTAGCTTTGACTGTTTTGCTATCTCTGAGGACAAGCAGCATCTCTTCCAAACCTTTGAAATGAAGGATATGAGCCAATTATGGTATTTTCTTCATATTGAGGCAGCTTCTCCCAAGAGTTATTTTTTATCTCATGCCAAGTACGCAAATGAGGTTATTCACCATACCGATCTTACTGACACTAACATTTCTGATACATCAATTGTGCTTAATGTGAAGCTTAACACTACTAATGGTGTCCCTTTGGATGATCCTACGTTATATCAAGAGCTTGTGGGTTGCTTAGTCTATCTGACAGTTACTCACCCTGATCTTGCCTATTATGTTCATGTGGTTAGTCTGTTCGTTTTTGCTTCTCGTTCTACACATTGGACTACTTTGGTTCAAATTCTTCGCTATCTCTAGGGTATTTCAGGGCTTACTGTTGTCTTCTACTTCCTCTTTGAACTTGGTGGCTTATGCTGATTTTGATTGGGCTAGTGATGTTAATGATTACAAGTCCACTTCTAGTTTTTGTATGTTTCTTGGTGATTCCTTGATCTATTGGAAACGCAAGAAACAAACTGTTGTTGCTCGCTCTGCTGCGGAAGCCAAGTATCGTGCTATGACTCATGCTATTACTGAGATTGTTTGGCTTCGTTATCTCTTATTTGATTTGGGCATTCCTCAATCCTCTCTGACCTCTATACTATGACAACCAAAGTGCTATTCAGATTACTTATAACACTGTATTTCATGAACAAACGAAGCACATTAAGATTGATTGTCATTTTGTTTGTCAATATCTGCAGTATGGCTTCATCTCATTTCCTTTAGCGTTTTTAGCACTGTAACTTGCTACTTTCTTTACCAAGACTCACACGACTGCTAAATTTTAGTTTCTTCTTGGCAAACTCTCAATATTATCTACTAAAACACCTTGAGTTTGAGTGGGAGTGTGAGAATATTATGTTAATTATGTAAATATATTAGATTGATTGTGTGAATATTAGATTAATTGTATAGGTTTAATCTTATTTCCTATTTTAGATTAGGTCTTGAATTGCTATAGAAATTAGTTGTACTCCTTGTATTATACACAATTGAATATATAGAAATCATTCAAAAATCTTATAGTTACTTCCTTTTGTGTTGATCATGGTATTATTCATCAAAAAAGTTATGCTCACACCTATCAAAAAAATTGTGTGGCTGAAATGAAACATCATCATTTATTAGATATTACCCAAACATTTTTGTTTAACATGCAAGTTTCCAAACAGTTATGGGGTGATGATGTTCTCAATGCTTGCCCCCTTATGAATTGTATGCCATCTATGGTTTTAAATAATCAGTCCAACTTTTCTATTTTATATCATGCCCATTCACCATTTCTCTTTTCTCCTTATATTTTTTGTTGTGTTGCCTTTGTTATCTCCTTATCGTGATAAGTTATCTCCTCGGTCTCGTAAGTGTGCTTTTTTAGGGTATTCTCGTGCCCAAAAAGGGTATCGGTGTTATCACGAGTCTCGTCAGTATTTTGTTAGTGCTGATGTCACCTTTTTTGAGTCCACCTCCTACTTTTCTTCCTCCAGTATGCAATTATCATCAGACCTCATCTCTTGTTGAGTAGGGGCACCCTGTTGCCCTACTCCTACTCTTTCGTTGCAATTTGAATCATCCACCACTTTTCATTCTTCACTTTTGGTAGCTCTTCCTCTACCTCCGTTGTGTCCTTTATATGTGTATCCTCAATCTCAACATGTTGTTTCTTATAGCCTGACAAATTCATTCTCTTTGCTAGAGGTCCCTGCTTCTTCACCTCAATCCTCTGATGATCTTCTTATTACCTTGTGTTAAGGTAAACGCACTTGTATTCAACATCCTATTCAACATTTTGTCTCTTATTCTCAAGTTTCTCATTGCTTTCATAGATTTTTCTATTTTCATTTCATCTTCTTATCAGCAAGCCTTATCTATGTCTAGATAGAAACTTTCTATGGATAAGGAAATGAGTGTCCTCCAAAAAAATCAGACTTGGGAGTGTGGATACAAATTTCTTGCCTGCAAAAATAAAGACAGTTCCATGCCTATAGAGAGCTTACGCCTCTCTATTTTGGAAAGCCTACTATTGGTTGTTGTTGGATTATACTATTAAGTATCTTTCTAATGGTTCTGTTGAGCGCTTTAAGGCTTGTCGATTTTCCAAAGAGTACAAACAAACTTATGGTGTTGATTACCTAGAGACTTTTTCCTCTGTTGCCTGTCTTAATTCTGTTTGGATCCTTCGCTCTATTGCTGTTAATCTCTCTTGAACTCTTTATCAACATGATATGAAAAATTCATTTCTTCGTGGGGATTTAAAAGAGTAGGTCTATATGGATCAGCCCCCAGGCTATGTCGTTCCTGGTAGTGAGTATCTTGTTTGTCAGTTGCGGAAGACTCTATACGGTCTGAAACAGTCTCCTCCTGCTTGGTTTGATCGCTTTAGTGTGGTTGTTTTAGCCTATGGTTTTTAGCATTCTATTTATGATCCTTTGTCTTTGTTTGACACTCTTCTGCTGGCATTACTGTCATGATTTTTTTATATGGATGACATTATCCTCTCTAGCAGTGACTCTACTTGGGCTACTAATTTAAATCATTATTTAAGTCATCACTTTCACGCTAGAGATCTAGGTAATCTTTGTTATTTTCTTGGCATTGAGGTTGCTTACTCTTCCCAGGGTAATTTCCTCTCCCAAAGGAACTATATCCTTGACCTTTTCTCGGAGACTGGCTTCTTAGGTGTCCATCCGATTGATACCTCTATTGATTTTTCTATTAAGCTTAATGGTGAACATGAAGGCTCTTTTTCTGATGTCGAAAGTTGATTTATCTTACTGTCATTCGTCATGATATCACATATGTTATAGGTACGGACAATCAGTTTATGCATACCCTTTGCCATCCTCACGTTGATGTCATACGTTGTATTTTACACTATCTAAAGGTTCCCTAGGCCGTGGTCTACTTTATCACCTTTTACTTCCTTAACCGTCATTAAGTTTTGTGATGCTGATTAGGCTGGCAATAGTACTGACCATCATTCTACTTCTAGCTATTGTACCTTTGTTAGTGATAACCTTGTTACTTTGTGGAGTAAGAAGCAAAATATTGTGACTCGTTCTAGTGTTGAGGCTAAATACCGAGCTATAGCTCATAAGATGTTATGGGTTTACTCTCTTCTCCATAATTTTGGTGTTCCTGTACCTATTCTTATGAGCATGGGTTGTGATAATCAAATTGCTATTTTCATTGCCTACAATCATGTGTTCCATGAACGTGCCAAAACACATCAAGAATGTTGTCACTTCATTTGCGATTTGTTAGTGCAGAAACAGTTGATGACCCCTTATGTTTACTCTGATGACCAGTTGGGTGACATCCTTACCAAGTCTTTACATCATCCTTCGTTTCAATAGTTGTTTGCTAAGGTGGGCATGTTCAACCCCAATGCTCTAGCTTAAGGGGGCATATTAGACTTGTTATATTATTCTATTTTATATTGAGGGTATTATTATCATAATGGCATTAATGCTTTAATATAAATAGGGAAGCTCTATTTGCAATGTAAAAATTAGGTTGGGCACCCCAACTTAATGAAACTTTTTTATTACTATTATGTCCACATTTAAAATGACCAAAAAGTACTTAATATTAAAAAAAAAAAAATCAAAGTGTTTTGGAGACCCATTCATAATCAAACTCAATCTTCCCGTCTCTTTTATATTCTCTTCTTACTCTTATCATTTTGCATCTTCATACTCGACCCTATTTTGCATCCCACGGACCTATCATAAGAAATACTTAGGTCTTTCTCTTATTGTCAGAAAAGTTGAAAAATCAACTTTGTTGATATTGTTGATAAGATTTAATCCCACATTCAAGTTTGGTGTAGTAAATATATTTCATAACTTCACTCATCAAGCATGTTCTTAGTGTTACACGGTCTTGGGTAGAACTCACTTCAAAACCAACTATTAAAGTGAGGGTGTCCTCACACTTATATGCTTAACATTACATTAACACTCAGGCGATGTGGGACTTCACTTTACACCCTCCCTTACACTCACCACCTTACTCATTTTGGAGTACTCTGGCTCTGATATCATGTTACACAGTCTTGGGTAAAACTCACCCCAAAAGCTAACTATTTAGGTGAGGTGCCCTCATGCTTATATACTTAATATTACTTTAATACTCGGGCGATGTGGAACTTCGCCTCACACCCTCTCTTACGCCCAATGTGCTCACTTGGCAGCACTACAGCATACAAGCCAAGGACACACACCCTATCCATTCTGGAGTACTTGACTCTGATACCTTGTTACACAATCATGTGTAAAACCCCCCAAAAACTAGCTATTAAGGTGAGGGTGCCCTCACGCTTAAATGTTTCATATTACTTAAGTACTCAGATGATATGGGACTTCGCTTCACCCCCTTCCTCATACCCAGTGTGCTCACTCAGTAACACTTGCGACATGTAGGCCAGGGACATGTAACCTACCCATCCCTGAATACTCCGGCTTTAACACCATGTTACATGGTCTTCGGTAGAACTCACTCCAAAAGCTAACTCTTAAGGTGAAGGTGCCCTCAAGCTTATATGCTTAATATTACTTTAGTATTCAGGCGATGTGGGACTTCGCTTCACACTTAGTTCCAATCCTATGTTTATGTCCAACTTTTTAACAAATCTGTCACTCATTTCCTTCATTTCTATCTCCTCATCAAACTCATCTAAATATCTTCGTTCGAAATTTAAAACTGTTACACCTATTATGTTATTTTATTTTATATTGAGGGTATCATTATCATAGTGACATTGATCTTTTAATATAATTATGTTAAGTGAGGGTTGTTCATTATTACCTAATAACCTATTCTCTATATTCTCTCTTTTCCTCTTCTCTTCTCTCTGTCCTCTCCAACCCTATCCCTAATTTCTTGAACTTTATGCTTTAACTAAAACCAAAGCATCATTTACAAGTCTTAGTAGCCCACAATATTTTGGCTTATTTGCTCTTGAAATAAAATGATTTTTGAATCAACCCTTCACATTAATAACTTTGAGGACCAGGTTAGGACTTGTATCATGTTGGAATGCGTCCCACATTGCTTGGAGTTGCCACATCTGTGCTGGTTATAAAGCTCAATTTTTCTCTCCATAATACCTAGGTTTTAAAGACAAGTGCGAGCTAGGCTTTTCAATTTGTTATTAGAGCTTGGTTGGGTCTGTCATTGGTGTACCGTTTGTCCGGCTACTGTATGTTGTGGTCCAGGAGGGTATGTTAAAATGTGTCCCGCATCACTTGGAATTGCCTGATATGTGCTTGTTATAAAGCTCTAGTTTCTTCTTCTTAATACTGAGTTTTAAGAATAAGTGTGGACTAGGCTTTTCAATTTGTCACACAATTTGATCTCCGGGAGCCTCTTATATAATGAGCTATCTATCTTTTTCTTTAATTCAACTTATTGTTTGCTTGTGTTAAAAATGGAATCATTGCCATCCTACTATTAGTTAGAGGAGGGCTAGAGCTTATTTTTAAGGCTCATGTTAAGAAGGTAAGATTAGGGTTGAAGAGCAAATTTCGGTATAAATTAGTAGTGATTTTTAATAGAGTTTACTATGAAAAGCTTTTATGGTTGGATTGGTTGGAGAGTCTCACCATCAAAACAGAACAAAAAAATTTGCAAATGAAAATTTTAAACATCATCTTATTGGATCCCCTCTGCAAGCTTTCGTAAGCATAAATGTAAAATTTTCTAACTAGATAAAGGATTTCCCATATTGAGACTAAACTGAACTTGAAAAGAACTTGACAAATTATTCTATTAATTGAAAAACATGGAAACATGACACTAACAGATACCAAAATATACCTAAACTCTGGAAAATGATTGAAGTGCCTTGTATTAAGAAACATGTGATATTAGCCCGCCGCCCCCCTCTCCCCCGCTCCCGATGTGTTTGAGGTGTTACTCGGGCCGTCTCGTGGCTGTTGCACGATTTTGGCCTCCGGTGGCCTATTTTGAAGCTTAAATGTGAAAAAGTACATTTTTGAACTTAGTTTTCAAACTAGAGTCTCGTGCTAGTTCCGTAAGTTTCCGCAACTCACACTTGGTCCCTCCCGAGGTGTTTGACGTGTTCCCCGGGCCGTCTCGTGGCTGTTTCACGATTTCGGCCTCCAATGGCCTATTTTGAAACTTAAGTATGAAAAAGTGCAATAAATAATTGACCTCATTGCATTATTAAAAAGATTGCATTATTAAAAAAAAAACAAAACAAAAGGTGTATAATGTTATTAAAACCCTGTCATTTTTTAATTGCTAAATATGCAACCAGCTTCATAAGCATACCCATATCCATATAAAGCCACTGTATATTTCTTAAACTGTGAGAAGCAACAACATCAAATGGTTAAAAGCATGAGCATCTAGAGGAATATCATGGTATTATAAAAAACTAACTCTTAATAAAATAAAATAAAAAGTAAGCACTAACCATAATGCTTATGAGCATGTATTCCTAATGTTCCATTTCATGTTCTAACCAACATTGGTGAAGATTCAGTATACCTTATTTGACTAAATTGATGTCAGGCGATGCTCAAAGATATCATCATCACAATGACAAACATCATAAAAAGGCAAAAACACCTCTTGGAATTATTCTTTTTGCATTAACGCAAATGGAGATAAGACATACAAATGACACTTTTCAATATCATCAAACTTCTCAAATAGTCAAAACAAATTGTCGTTTCATTCATTTGTCAACCAGGCCTAGGAGTAGAATAGCGAATTACTCAAGGCAAACAGCATAACCATATGATGAATGTCAAATATCACCACAACCAAGTAGAATAGTGACTCACTCAATGGTGTTCTACACAAAATTGGAAACCAATATGATGAATGTCAAATATCTTCCTCAAATCATGCTAAATGATCTTCATACACTATCACCACGACCATATATATATATCACATTCATCCAAGAAAAGAACTTGCATGCAATTAAGCATACTATCATTTGGTGTCATAGACAAACCAGTTTTTTTTTTCACAATTCATTTATGCTTGGCAGGTTGAGTTTTCTGATCAAATTTTTGTTTAGCAGGTTGAAAGTTTAAAAATAAAATTTTGTGCAGCAAGCACAGTAAGGGAAAAATAAAATATTTAAACTAACTATCAAGTATTCCATAAATGGCATAGAAAACCCAAACAAAACTAACCCAACACACTAAAAATACAATGGGACATTCCCAAATCTTAGAAACACAAACACAGCCATCAGCAAAAAGCAGAGAGTAAGGAGGAGAGGCAAAAGCAAACCTCTAATGACCCAGTAGGAGAGGCTTGAACTTGACACCTTAACTCTTATGTTCAAACCTGAAATTGAGACATCAAAACCTCATCAATCCTATTAACTCATGTCTGACTCAATCAACATTAGTATTAGTCGCTTTTGCACCAAAAACCAATAGGAAAAAAAAAATACCATTTCATTCTCATTCACTCGCCATTTTAATTAATATGCCTGATTTTCCAATGAGATAGATAGTTACATATGAGAACAGCTATTCTTCATATCAATCATTTGAAGGGGTCATTAGATTCTTGTTCTTTATTTTATTGAGAAAATAAAATGTATTTGGATATTCCCCAATCACCCTATTGACAGGAATCAATTCAAAAAAGGCATGTTTGGACTGTTGTAATGGTGTTCAAGGGGTGAAAGTCCAGAGAGCAGGAAATAGCACGGCTGGAAGCATTGTTCCAACTGTTTATGGGTGTACAAGCGATGAAATCCAAAGAGCAGCCCAATCACCACTCGAGCAAGGTGGGTCGATTTGGGGCTGGGTCGACTTTAGGGTTGGGTGTGAAGGTATATGCGAATCGAAGAAGACATAGAGAGGAAGTCAGAGAGACACACACACGCACATAGAGAGAAAGAGAGAGAGGATGAAATAGAGGACATACCTACTCGAGACAAAGCGACGGTGGTGCTAACCCTTACGGTGTGCTCGTCTAACCCTTGTGTTGTGCTCATCTAACCCTTGCGGTAATGTTCCAATAACAGAGAGGAGGGCAGAGGCGTGAGGCGTGAGGCGTGAGACAGAAGAGACATAGAGGCGTGAGGCGTGAGGCGTGAGGCATGAGAGAAGGGGGAGGTGAGGTCATGTAGGTGAGGTTTGGTGGTCAAATCTGTGTGTGAGAAGAAGAACTGATATATCTAAGGCACCAATATATTCATTTCCCTCCAAAAACCTTTAGCAACTAAATCATTTATTTGGTGATAAAATTATTTCCTCACTAAAAGATAAAATTATTAACCACGAAAATAGTTTTCTACTAAATAATATTAAAATATTAAAAATTATTGGTGACGAAAATATATTCGTCATTAATAATTTTATTATTGGTGACCAATTTTTTCCTCACCAAAAGTCCGAAAATTTTGGCATCATTCGAAAAATTAGCGGGAAAATCTTTAGTGACAAAAAAAATATAAATAATGACAAAAAATAATTTCGTCACCTAATTTTTTTATTATGTATGCAGATTGGTGACGAAATTTTATTTTTGTCTCTAAAAATGGTACATTTGGAGACGAAAAATTATTTTCTTCACTAAAAGGTACGTCTTTCGTGACAAAATTTATTTTCGTCATTAGTTTTCGTCTCCAAAGACACTTTTTGTTGTAGTGCTTGTTGCTGATACTCAATATGAGTTGAAGGATGAGGAGGGGTAGTAAAATAGTCTGATCTGACAATTATCCTAACATGATCCCTCAACAACAAATCTACACAAGATACACAAGATAAGACGTAGTAAGTACCACATAAAATTTCTGAAAAATCAATATAATATAAAATTAGTACTTGTATTAGCTTACATGCAAAGGAGTCCTTAGAAAAGAAATCAAGTGAATCTGATAGCCATCTTCTAACATATTCCGAGCATTTTCTAGGGATTCTTTATAAGAAAATCCAACATAAGGCCTACAAATTATTCTACCAAATGCAGAAATTGAGTCGAGATCAGTCGGATTTAACCTGTAACTATAAACCAAACTATGAATATGTTCGCTCAATCTATATTTCTTCATCCACTTAAATTCATCCTTCGAGTCAAAACTAAATAGGAAACCAAAGTATATTAACCGAAGCAACATCTCAACTTGGGAAATTGAAGGACCTGGCATTGCCTTAATAGAGGCATCAAAATCAATCACATCTTTTACTACAATGGGGAGTATGAAATTAAAATCTCATTTTTCAAAATATCCTACTTTGTTTTCTCTGATGTGTTTGAAGGTTTCTTACACAAGTTCTTATATTCATTCCTATACATTTTATCTCTTTCCCTCAATATTTTCAAAAAAGACATAACTCTCTAAAATCAAAACTTTCAAAATCCAAAAAGTTAACAGAGAGGATTTGGCAGGGTTTTGGGATGGTTTTACCGTATTTACCCAAGAAAAGTAACGAAACTAACGATTCTAAATTCCCTGTAGTGCAAGATTTAACCAATCCCAATGCTTGGAATGAGGGTTTCAATGAACAGTCCAAATTGAAGATATTCAAAATAGCGTTGTTTTAAACATGGATTAATTACCTGAAAGTCCTATCTACATATTTGGTAGTAGCTTAGGTCCTGTCTAAAAGTTTTTGAATCGATAAGTCCTATTTACAGAAAAAAAAAGATGTTTTTGCCCTTCAACCCAAACTACTATATATATAGCAACACTGACGTTATTTACAAAAAAAAAAAAAAAACAAACAAACAAACAAATCAGTTTTGGGAAGTAGATAAAGATATGATCTTGAAAGATCTTGAAGGATTTCTCGGTTTGATTCATTGTTATATATAAATTGCGTAATTATATTTTATGCTACAAAACAAATTATAAAAAAATGATTGTTGTGAATTTTATGGTAGAAAAAAGCACACACTTGTTGCTAATACTCAATGTGAGTTGGAGGATGAGACGGGGTAGTAAAAGAGTCTGATCTGACAATTATCCTAACATGATCCCTCAACAATGAATCTACACAAGATACACAAGATAAGACACAGTAAGTACCACATACAATTTCAAAAAAGCTAGTATAATATAAAATTAGTACTTGTATTAGCTTACATGTAGGGGAGCCCTCAAAAATGAAATCAAGTGAATCTGATAGCCATCTTCTAACATATTCAGAGCATTTTTCTAGGGATTCTCTATGTGAAAATCCAACATGAGGCCTAGATATCATTCTACCAAATACAGAAATTGAGTTGAGATCACTCGGGTTCAATTTGTAACTGTAAACCAAATTACGAATACGTTCGCTCAATCTATATTTCTTCATCCACCTAAATTCATCCTTCTAGTCAAAACCAAATAGGAAACCAAAGTATATTAACCTAAGCAGCATCTGAACTTGGGAAATTGAAGGACCTGGCATTGCCTTAGTAGAGGCATCAAAATCGATCCCATCTTTTACTACAATGGGAAGTATGAAATTAAACTCTCATTTTTCAAAATGTCCTACTTTGTTTTCTCTGATGTGTTTGAAGGTTGGTTACACAATTTCTTATATTCATTCCTATGTGTAGACACTCCATTTTTTACCAACCTTAAAACTCAGACGTCATCGATTGAGCGCTCGGTGATGGTGCATGTTGTGCTCGTTCTGAAGTTTCGGAGTTTCGGCTAAGAGCCTTACCCTCCGAGCCTTGGAACTTTTTGTGCCTTGACTCGATCTGTGGACCAGGTCTTGTTTTCTCTTCCCGAAGGGAGGGAGAGGTCTTCTAGACCATCTCTCAGTGGTCGTAGGCTACTTTTCGTGGTCGTAGGCAACTGTTCCCGTTTGGAGACTCGTTTCCGGTTTTCAGAGCCATCGGCCACGCGCCTCGGCTCGGGAACGCTTAACATTCTCCGTTTGGCACGATTTTTGGAAAACACCTTGTTTCCTCTGTCTAGAGGGACACTGTGGCCTGGGAGACCACTTTTGTGGTCGCACGCCACTTTCGGTGCTCAACAACCAATTTTTGAGTCACTCGGCCGCGCGCTTTGCCTCCTGAACTCTCGTTTTGCATCCGTCTTGGTTCATTTTTGGCATGGACCTTGTTTTCCTTGTTTGGGAGGTGGTACAAGGGTGGGAGACCACCTTTTCTCCTTGGAGACCACTTTTCCCCTGCCAGCCGATTTTCTTGTCGGGAAACTGGTCTCCTTGATCTTTGGGCCACAATTACTGGTCTCCCACCACACCACTAGCTTGCTTTCAAAGTGGAGACCACCATATGGAGCCACCGACCACTTTTTGTGTGGGAGACCACCTATCCTGGTTGGCCGACCAGGGGAAGTGGTCGGCCGACCACCTTTTCTGGTCGGCCAGCTTCTTCCTGTTTTGTCTGTTTGAGTGGGTGCCAGCTGTGCCAGCTGGAAGGCACAAACTGTATCCTCTATACACGTGTATGGAGGATCTTGAGCCTTGTTTTTTAGCTTCTTGAAGAAGCTTTGGCCTTGTATCTATATAAGACAGGCCCTCCCCCTCCTTATACCAGGTTCAGAAATTCTTGGAAGGCAAAATATATATCTCTCTCTATATCTCTCTATTTTGGGTCCAAGTGTGCATGGTTCTTGACCTATTGCACCACACCTCATAGCCATACACTTCCACCATTGATCTAAGGCTCTTGGAGGGGATTTTCAGAGGTTGAAGAGTTAGTTTTTGATCCTAAAACCTACTGGTTTTTGCTGAGCTTCAAGGGTAATCACTTTTCCCTCTTTTAAGCATTATTTTGGTCCTTCTCTTAGCCTCATTTGCATGCTTATTTGAGCTTTATTGTCAACTGAAAAAGGTTCATATTTAAGTGATTTTCATGTTTGTTTAAAGCTCTTTTGGTGTTGGGGGTCTTCTACCCTCTTGCATGCTCTATTTAGCCTTGCTTTGAGCCATGCCATGAGACCTTTGTAATGAGCTTTGCTTGGCCCTTTAGCCACTGAAATCTAGCATATTTTCAGTGGTTGGCATGTGGTTTTGAGGGCCAAAATCAGAGAGGGGTGACCCTCTCTCTTTTGGCTTTGTTTGTTTGCATTTTTGGCCTTTCAAAGGAGCACATACTTTCATACTTCCAAGGCTTAGTTCAGGCCCTTTTTAGTGACTTTTAGGACCTGCCTAGACTCTATCTATGGTTGGTTTGGTCACCTTTTATTTGCCTCTTGCATGTGTAGAACAATCCCTTGCATAGCCTATCAAAGTAGCACCTCATTCTTGCATGTATTGGTCATGTTTCAGTGGGTTTTTGGCCATCATTTGGCATGCCATGATTCTATTTTGGGCTAGTTTGGTAGCCTCTCATATGCTTCATATGCTTGTAGTGTAAATCATGGTTTACTAGCTTGAAATGCATGATGTTTTGGCCCTCCATTCTAGCATATTTTGGCCATGCTCGAAACTGATTTTGTTCATATTTTGGACTGCCTTAGCTCTATTTTGAGGTCCCTTGGTTGAATGATGCTTGCCATGTATGGTTGTAGTGTAATAGCCTTGCTTAGTCTTGAGTTTTGAATCCCCTTGCATGCTTAACTTGAGGTGTTTGCATATTTTAGCATCATTGAGCATGATATTTCAAAGTTTATTTCTTGGCCATATTCTCATGTTTGTCACTCTTTCAATGTGTTTGAGAGTTGCATCATTATACCCTATTTATGAGCCTTTGCATTGAGCTTCATTCTTATGCTTTTCAAGCCACCATCTTGGCTCATTTTTCCACTGTTTTGGGCCTGCTTAAGGTCTATTTGGAGTTGGTTTTGTCATTTGAGGATCGCCTTGCATGCCTCTAGTGTAATGTGCTTCACTAGCTTCGGTACGTGAGCCTTTCAACATGCATTGTGTGAGTTGTTTGCATGATTCGGAGCCATTTTGTATGTCATTTCAGAGTTGGAACATGTGTCATTGTATGCCATATCTCATCCTTTCAATGCTTTTGTAGAGTTGCATTTTGTGCCCTTGGGCTGAGGTCCTTGCATTGTGTATGCTGGCATGAGTTTTGGAGTCTCATTTTCATCATGTTTGGCCATTGATTTGGGTGTGGCTGAGACCCATTCATTTTGGTTTAAGTCCATTTTTGCATTGAGTATGCCATTGTATTCCATAGCATTGAGTATGCCATATTGTCGCAAGATTGATCATTGCATTGTGCATGCCTTGTTCATCTCATTGTGTATGTTAGTTCTTAGGTGCATTGTGTATGTTAAGTACCACGTGCATTGAGTATGCCATTGTTAGTTCATAGCATTGTGTATGCTAGTTACATGTTTGCATGTCATCCTTTGCATGTTTGCATCACTTAGTTGCATAGCATTTAGGTTGCATACTTAAAGTCGCATTGTGCATGCCATTGTTTGTTGCATTGTGTTCGGAATAAGAGTCAGTCCGAACACAGAAAACGAGGGACGTCTCGTACTCAAAGTGACGAAACGTGCCTCGATTCCCGGTCGCCGACACTCTTGACCACCCATGATGGAGTTGTTGGCTTTAGATGCTTGCATGTGCATTCATTTCACATTGAGTCGTGCAATTGGCTCCTCGGCCATCATGCATCGAAATGCGTGATTGGTGGCCCGAGGGTCGAGGACTACACTCCCTAGAGCTTATGCAATAACGGGGAGAGTGGTCGTGCACACATGTGTTGCAAATACTTTGTTGTGCCTCTCTTTCCCTTTGTTGCAGAAAACCAGAATCCAGGAGAGGAAATTGGTCGGCCGACCAGATTTACTGGCTGGCCGACCACCTTTTTTGGTTTCCACCACCAAAGGTGGTCGGTAGTTGGTCTCCCATGCCCATAAGCTGGTTGGCAGCCTCCCCCCAAATTCCCAGGGTGGAGTTTCATCTCTCTGGAGCTTTGTGCAAATCTCTGAAATCAATTGCAAACAAAGGCAAGCCGGGGCATCGCGATGGATTTCCCGAACAAGGTGACTCAAGCATGCATGCATCCTTTATCATTCAAGGCAAAGCTGAGGCAGTCCACATTCATGTAGTTTGCATGCTAGTTTAATTGCTTACTTAGTTAATTTGTTAATTAATTAGAGTTGTGTAATAATTAGCTATAATTTACTATTCATTCTGTTGTGTAATGACTAGCTTAATTAGATTAGCTTAGATTAGTTAGTTGGTTCTGTATTATTCATTCGGACCCTCCGTTGAGAGGGCGAATTTTGTAATAAGTGTGCGTGTGTGTGATGCATGTCTTCCAACCCCACGTCTTTTTCCCTTTTACTTACCTGCTTTTGATGGTTAGTTTTAGGGCATGTTTCAATTAGCATCCTTATGCTTCGCATGTTTGCATTCATTCATTTATCTTGCATGCACCGGGCTTGGCGCATCATACTAACTGCATTGTGTTTCAATTCCAAGTTGAATACATGTTATCTGTAGCATCTCATATGACATCTTAAAATAGCCGAGCCTATCTTAGTCGCATTTTGCATGTGTTTCATTAGCCATCTTAACATGAACTAGGATCATGCATTGATTACTAACTAGTTTCTGTTTTGGCTCGGAGTACTCGGTAAGTGTTTATGCTTTAGCATCCTTGCATGTGTGTGAGTGACTGCCATGATAGCATGCTTGCCATGAGGCTATTTGCTTACGTGATTAACTGCCTGAATGCCTGTGGGTGAAGGTTGGATTACTTGAATTGGGACAATTCATTGATTGCAAGTTTTAAGCTTACTTGAGGGTGGCAAAATCCGCATTTTAGCCTACTTGCGAGTAGCAAACCGCTTTCAAAAACAAACATGAGATGTTTTGTTCCAACTTAGGTGATCCAGTCTATACTTGTATGTTGTGCGCATCACATAGTAATTCTGGGCTAATAAACTGGAATAAGAACGCATGTGTTTTCAAAAAACAAGATATCATGTTTAGTAGTGGCCGATCTTTGATCGGGCGAGCGGGGGAGCTCATTGCATGACCTTTCCAATCGTACCCAAGTCCCCAAGCCGAGGCAACTTTGGTGATGACGGACACGTGGCCTTAGGCACGAGTTGGGGTTTCCTAAATTCTCTAAAAATAAAATATTTAGGTGGCGACTCTGTATCTGGCAAAGCAGTCCATGTTTGGCACTTCTTTCTAAAAATCAATTTTCAAAACGATTTGCTGGATTTGGACTCTTTGGTGATTTATCGATCTTGCATTGCACTTTGTGAGATTAGATTCAGAACCGTGACATTTGAGTCCAAACTGTAGTAAGCCCAGATGAACAAAACGGGATTTTCCTGGGACGTTCGGGCGCATCTACACTATGCATTTTATATCTTTCCCTCAATATTTTCAAGAAAGACATAACTCTCTAAAATGAAAACTTTCAAAATCCAAAAAGCTAACAGAAAGGGTTTGGCAGGGTTTTGGGAAGGTTTTACTGTAATTTCCAAAGAAAAGCAATGAAACCAACGATTCTAAATTTCCTGTAGTGCAAGATTTGAGCAATCTCAATGCTTAGAATGAGGGATTCAATGAACGGTTCAAATTGAAGATATTCAAAACAACGTTGTTTTAAACATGGATCTATTACCTGAAAGTCCTATCTACATATTTTGTAGTAGCTTAGGTCCTTTCTAAAAGTTTTTGAAACAATAAGTCCTATTTACAAATAAAAAGACGTTTTTGCCCTTCAACCCAAACTTCTATAAATATAACAACATTAAAGTTATTTACAAAAAAGAAAAACAAATCAGTTATGGAAAGTAGATGAAGATGCAATCTTCAAAGGATCTCGAGATTTCTCAGTTTGAGTCGCTATTATACATCAATTGTGTAATTATCTTTCATGCTAGAAAACAAATTATAAAAAAATAATAATGGTGAATTTTATGGTAGAAAAAAACACACACTTGTTGTTGATACTCAATGTGAGTTGGAGGTTGAGGCGGGGTAGTGAAATAGACTGATCCAACAATTATCCTAATATGATCCCTCAACAATGAATAAACACAAGACACACAAAATAAGACACAGTAAGTACCACATAAAATTTCGACAAAGTCACTATAATATAAAATTAGTACTTGTACTTGCTTACATGTAGGGGAGCCCTCAGAAATGAAATCAAGTGAATCTGATAGCCATCTTCTAACATATTGAAAGCATTTTTTTAGGGATTCTCTATGAGAAAATCCAACATGAGGCCTTGAAATCATTCTACCAAATACATAAATTAAGTCGAAATCACTCAGGTTCAATTTGTAAGTATAAACCAAACTATGAATACGTTCATTCAATCTATATTTCTCCATTGACTTAAATTCATCCTTCGAGTCAAAACTAAACAGGAAACCAAAGTGTATTAACCTAAGAAACATCTCAACTTGGGAAATTGAAGGACCTTGCATTGCCTTAATAGAGGCATCAAAATCGATCCCATCTTTTACTACAATGGGGAGTATGAAATTAAAATCTCATTTTTCAAAATGTCCTTCTTTGCTTTCTTTGATGTGTTTGAAGGCTGCTTACACAATCTCTTATATTCGTTCCTATGCATTTTATATCTTTCCCTCAATATTTTTTAGAAAGACATAACCCTCTAAAATGAAAACTTTCAAAATCCAAAAAGTTAACAGAGAGGGTTTGGCAAGGTTTTGGGACAGTTTTACCGTATTTACGCAAGAAAATCAATGAAACCAACGATTCTAAATTTCCAGTAGTGCAAGTTTAAAACAATCTCAGTGCTTGGAATAAAGGTTTCAATGAACGGTCCAGTTTCAAAATATTCAAAACGACATTGTGTTAAACATGGATTAATTACCTAAAAGTCCTATCTACATAGTACGTAGTAGCTTAGGTCCTGTCTAAAAGCTTTTGAACCAATAAATCCTATTTATAGATAAAAAGACGTTTTTGCCCTTCCATCCAAACTGTTATGTATATAACAACATTCAAGTTGTTACGAAAAAACGAAAACAAATCAATTATGGAAAGTAGATGAAGATACGATCTTGAAGGATTTCTAAGGATTTCTCGGTTTGATTCGTTATTATACCTAAATTGCATAATTATCTTTTATGCTACAAAACAAATTATAAAAAAAATGATAGTGGTGAACTTTATGGTAGAAAAATCCACACACTTGCTGTTGATACTTAATGTGAGTTGGAGGATGAGGTGATGTTGTAAAATAGTCTGATCCGACAATTATCCAAACATGATCCCTCAACAATGAATCTACACAAAAGATACAAGATAAGACACAGTAAGCACCACATAAAATTTCTGAAAAATCAGTATAATATAAAATTAGCACTTGTATTAGCTGACATGTAGGGAGCCCTCAGAAATGAAATCAAGTGAATCTGATAGACATCTTCTAACATATTTAAATCATTTTTCTAAGACCTAGAAATTATTCTACCAAATACAAAAATTGAGTCGAGATCACTCCGGTTCAATTTATAACTATAAACCAACCTACGAATACGTTCACTCAATCTATATTTCTCCATCCACTTAAATTCATCATTCAAGTCAAAACTAAACCGGAAACCAAAGTATATTAACTTAAGCAACATCTCAACCTGGGAAATTGAAGGACCTGGCATTGCTTTAATAGAGGCATCAAAATCGATCCCATCTTTTACTACAATGGGGAGTATAAAATTAAAATCTCATTTTTCAAAATGTCCTCCTTTGCTTTCTCTGATGTGTTTGAAGGTTGCTTACACGATTTCTTATATTCGTTCCTATGCATTTTATATCTTTCCCTTAATATTTTTGAGAAAGACATAACTCTCTAAAATGAAAACTTTCAAAATCTAAATAGAGAGGGTTTGGCAGGGTTTTGGAATGGTTTTACCGTATGTAACCAAGAAAAGCAACGAAACCAACAATTCTGAATTTCCTGTTGTGCAAGTTTTAAACAATCTCAATGCTTGGAATGAGGGTTTCAATGGCGGTCCAGATTGAAGATATTCAAAACGACGTTTTTTTAAACATGGATTAATTACCTAAATGTCCTATCTACATATTTGGTAGTTGCATAGGTCCTATCAAAAAGTTATTGAACCAACAAATCCTAGACGGGCTTGATCATGTTCAAATTGGCATCTAAACCGGAATAGGGATGTAGAAAAGCGCAATGTGTGAGACCAATCAATTGTATGCCTGGCCGGTGGGACATGCTGTAATTCATCTCGGTCAAGCTAAGCCAAGGGCATCATCAACCGATGTCAGTTGCAGATTTGCTGCGCATCCAGTCGCATCACAACCCCTCTGTGGGAAAGTTCACTAGTTGTGAGCGAAAGAAAGAGAATCTAGTAGAATACTAGGGGCAAAAGCCCACAACTTCCTGCTTATCCATCAACCACCCAAGGGAGGGATAATAAAAAACAAGAGAGATTAAAGAATAGAGAGATGTGCGTTGAGAGAAAAAGTGAGGAAATGGTTTTTCTGAGAAAAAGTGAGGAAAGGGTTTTTCAGAGAAAAAGAGATTGAATGCCAGAGTGATGTGAGAATCACAGATGAGAAAGGGTGGGAAACAAAACCCGGAGAAATAGGCTTCCCGTGAACTGAGAGGTCTCTCGCCATTGAAACATATCCGAGTGTTGTGTTTGTTGTTTTGGTTTGTCTCGATTCTTGTTTTGAGTCATTTTGATTTCAATAAGTGTCAATAGTTGTGTTATTTTTACCTTTGTTTTCCTTTGTTGAGTCGTTTTGACTATGGTCAGTCGTAGGCTCAATACCTGGTCAAGAACTCTTTTTCAATTTCAATTTCAAAAAAATAAATTATTTTGTGCTTAGAGTGTCGTGCCATTCTTAACATGGTGTACAAAATAGGACTCTTTCTTTCAAAAACTACAGGGTTCAACCCCCCGATCAAGAGGGAGCAACCAAACTAGGACCTATCTGAAGCGCTATAGGTTCCAAACTGCAAAGCAAAAGAAAAGAGGGAAAATTGGAGCATCTGAGTGTATTTCAACTTTAGCAAATTCCAAGTTGCATTCCATATGCACCTTCGCCAAGCCTCGCTATTTCTCTGGAGTATGAGTGTACCTCGACCCCAAGTTTAGCCTGCTTCAAGTCAAAATGGCAATTAAAGCAGCATGCAAATGTTACCCCTCGCCAATATAAACAGGATGTATCCTTTTTGAGTTAAACATGTTGTAAAGTCCTCTGAGAGGTGAATCGGAGGCACCAAAGCACATATTCAATTCTCTTCTATTGCGTAAAATGTGCATTTTTACATATACTTATGTTGCACGCGTGCCTTGCATCGTTTATGATTCATGCATAGAATATGCCGTCAATGTTGCGTAGAATATGCTTTCGGTTTTGCATAGAACATGCTTTCATTGTTGCATAGAGTATGCTCTTGTTTCTTGTGTAGAACATGCATTCAATTGTGCATAGAATATGCTCATGTCTCTTGCATAGAACATGCATTCAATTGTACATAGAATATGCTCTTGCCTCTAGCATAGAACATGCTTTCAATTGTGCATAGAATATGCTCTTGCCTCTTGCATAGAACATGCTTTCAATTTTGCATAGAATATGCTCTTGACTCTTGCATAAAACGTGATTTCAATTAACATCATGCATCGGTTGTCTATCTTGCGTGGAACATGCGTTGTCACTATATTGATTTGCAAATCTTGTTCATTTGATCATTCTGTGCATCCATCGCACAATACTCTCACTTCTTGCATCTATCGCACAATCAATCATTCTGTGCACCATCGCACAAATCACTGTATGCATACCGCACAATTTCAAACTCACTCGCACTATTTAGTGCACTTCAAACTCAATCGCACTGTCTAGTGCATTGCAACTCAATTGCATTGTCTAGTGCATTTCAACTTATCGCACTGTCTTGTGCATTTCAACTCAATCGCGCTATCTTGCGCATCGCACTATCATGTGCATATCACCCTGCATTATTTTGTGCATTTCAATTCAATCGCGCTATCTTGCGCATCGCACTATCTTGTGCATTTCAATCTCAATCGCGTTATCTTGCGCATTGCACTGTCTTGTGCACACCTACATCGCACTGTATTGTGCACCCGTATCACACTATTTTGTGTATTCCCTCACTTGCACTATCTGGTGCACCCTGTATTGCACTATCTTGTGCACCTTATATCGCACTATCTTGTGCACCAGCATCGTGCTATCCTGTGCATTCACCCATATCGCACTGTCTTGTGCATTTCAATTTACATCGCACTATTTTATACATCTCACTTGCACTATGTTTTTGCATTTCATCGCACTATTTTGTGCACCTTACTTGCACTAGTTTGTGCATTTTTTCGTAGTTTTTTGTGCATCTTATTTGCACTAGTTTGTGCATTTTTTCGCAGTTTTTTGTGCATCTTACTTGCACTAGTTTGTGCATTTCATCTCATTATGTTGTGCATCTCACTTGCACTATTTTGTGCACTTACACTGGCACTATTTTGTGCATCTTACTTGCATTATTTGGTGGATTTCATCGCACTATTTTGTGCACTTACCCTCGCACTAACTTGTGCATCACATCGCACTATTTTGTGCATTGCATAGTACTGTCTTGTGCATTTCATGTTGTATAGCATTGTTTTGTGCATTTCATCGCATTGCCTTGTGTATTTCATATTACATCGCACTATCTTGTGCATTGCATTTCGTATAGCACTATTTTGTGCATTCATTCACCCTTACTCACACTCTCTTGTTCACTATCGGTCTACGAGATCTTAAATCCTGCATCTTGATTCGCACTCTCTTGTGCATCGCACTCTCTTGTGCACTCCTCTGGTCTAGGAGACCTTAAATCCTGCATCTTGATTCGCACTGTCTTGTGCACTCACTTGGTCTAGGAGACCTTAAATCCTCTAGAGGTGCAATTCCTTTGGTGTTTGTCATGCCCGAACGACTTCCGGTGGTCTGGTATAGCCATATGCTTGTGTTTGCGATGAGTTCCTAGGAGATCAACTAAGACGGTGGAAACTAGAGTTCGAACGGCTAATGCCTAGCACGCAAAGGTTCGGAATTTCCGAGACTAAAGTCTGGTTTAAATACCCAGGGGTGTATCATTGGCTTGAAATCTGTATGGCAGCCCCATAGGTTGAGGTATCGTGTATGTGCCTCAATTCTGGATATTGAACCAACCTAGTCTGTCACCTTGTTGGAGAATAGGGAAAGTTGTGAACATAGCACGGGAGAAAAGTGGTACCTGTAGTTTGGAACCAAGGAAAAGCGGAAGATCTCCAATAGCATAAGGTGAGTCATCACCAATTGCCTCTGTAAGGTACTTTCACTTCCTAGCTGCTACATTGCATTTATTATCTATTGTATCACATCTATCACTTCTATTGCATATAGAATTTGTTGCATACATCCACTGCATCATACCATTTTATCACCTACATCCTTTCCATGTTAAGCTTAGTTTAGCATATGCCCATACTTTCCTTCGTTGAAGCATAGCTCTGCATGTGTACGCGCCTATTCCGCAGGAATTGTGGTCTGAGGGTTTCGGCACCTTTTCTGTGTTAGACATGGTTTGTTTTGTGTCCATGCCTCTTCTAGGAAAAATGTGGTTCGGCTTACGCCTTATTCACTGCATCCATTACATTGTACTTTTTCGTGTTGCATTCAAAATTTAGGATCATTATCCTTTCCCAGCAGAGCATTCCTCACTTATATCATACCACCTAATTACTTGTATTATTTCTGTGAAACACATAGTTCGGCATCATGCCTATTCCACAGGAATTGTGGTTTGAGGGTTCCGGCACCTTTTCTGTGTTAAACGTAGTTTGATGTTGCATCACCATCCCTTTATGGTATTTGTGTTGTTTTGCACTGCTTGTGGTTTAATTACATTGTATATCATGTGCATTGTTTCGTTGCATTGCATATCATTTGTATTGTTTTGTTATATTGTGTATCGTTTGCATTCTGTCTCTGAACTACGCTGCTTTGATTCTTTGGAAAGGGATACGTAGGCAACCCTCGTGTTCAACCAATTGCATCTGCATTTGGTTTGTTTGCCCAAGTCTTACGGCCTTGTCAAAATGAGTCGTCTCTGGGCTTTGACATTCACTCACGTCATTTCATGACTCTGAGCTCTGTCAAAGAGGGGCAACTGTAGACACCCCATTTTTGACCACCCTTCGGACTTGGGCGCCATTGATTGATCACTTGGTGATGAAGGCTATGCTATGCAAATGTTCGATTTCTTCGGCAAAGAGAGCTTCAAATCCTAACCTTACACCCCATTTTAGACCAAAACTTTTTTTGACCAAAATGATTTTAGACCTTAAAACCCTCTCTTTCAAAACATTTTTGAAAAAGTTTCTACGATGTTCCGAGGCTCACATTTTGTTAAATGTTTCGCTTTTCGGTAAACCGAGCAAGGACAAAGTGGAAATGAATGAAAGAGAGGTGAACTCTTTGAAAAATCTTTCAAAACACCTTATTTATGGGTTTGGAGTTGAAGAAAATAGGTGGAGAGGGAAGAAACCAAGTTGGGGAAGAAATTGGGCATAAACCGTTAAGAGGGAACTTGACAGCTTCTCCAAATCAGGTCTATCCTTTTGTACACTTGGATTTTAGCTATGAGGCCACCACCATTGGAAAGTGGAATTTTGGGGCTTCATTTTACACTCAAGAATCTCCTAAAGCCGAGTCTGGATGAGGGAGTTATGGTTGGTTGAAGTTGGGCATCAATCCGGTTAGGATCGAAACTGAGCAGTTTTCACTAAAGTAAGGATATCTCTTTTCACACTTGAAATTTGGATGTGAGGCTACCACCATTGGAAAGAAGACTTCCGGGGCTTCAATTTAGACTCGAGAATGACCTGCAAAGGAGTCCGGATGAAGGAGATATGCATGTTTGAAGTCGGGGCCAAAAACCAATTTTTGCTTTCTAGGCACTAGGAAGGCTTGACGGCCATTTGTCGGCCATGAATGGAATTTGATGGCCATGTGTTGGCTAGGGGTGACTCTTTTCGGCCACCCGTGGTGGCTGTCGGCCACCACTGATGGCCGACCGGCCATTGGTGCAAAGAAGGCAGTTTTTGTGCAGATATTTTCCCTCGAGCTGTTCTACACTACTCCAATTGTCCCATTTTGAGATATTTTTGACCCGAGCTCTTATATTTCTATATATAATGGACCTTCTCTATTGTTTTCAAGGGTGGAAACTTTGGAAGCCTCTCTCTGTACAATCCTCTCTCTCTACAATTATCTCTCTCTCTTGCCCTTTTGTGCATACAAGTAGAGATACACTTCTAGTTTGCGTATCAACCCTTAACCAAAGTTGCTTATCTTTGGGCCGAGGTTGCTTGAGACCCTCTTTGAGCTCTAAACGGTGTTTGTGGCTTGGATTGTTGCTTATTTTGTGCTTTGGCTCCAAGAGGTATAACACTTGTTATTTAAGCTTATTTTCAATACTTGTTTTTTCATCTTTTCAAACTATTTTTGGTCTAATTTTGAACTGTCAAAAACTTTTTTTTTATGGTTTAAAGGTATTGGTTTGAGGTCTCCTTGAGTTAGGGGGTAATCCACCCTTCTTGCTCTTTTGCTTGTTAAGCTTTTGTACGAAATTCCATCACTTTAAAACCAAAATTTTTGGGCCTTTTGACCACTAAATTTAAGAGGTTTTTCAGTGGTAAAAACCTTATTTTGAAGTCCAAAATTGGAGGAGTTAGCCTCCCCTCCTTGTGTCTTGTTTGCATGCCTAGTTAGCCTAACATGTTAGCTTATTATTTTAGCTTTTTGTGGCTTAAGTCCAGCTTGTTTTTGCCTCTGAAATAACCTATTTTGGTTCTATTTTGGGCTGGTCAGTTCAGTTAAGGCTTATATTGCATCGTTGTAGTGTTATTTCCTTCACTAGCTTGATGTTTTAATGCTTTGATCATCATTGTTTTGAGTTAGTAGCATGTTTTACTGTTGTTTTACTCTTCATTTCAGCACTTAAAATCTCTGCAATCTCCCTTCATTCTTTATTCTTTGTTTGCTTTGAAAGCGGTCTTAAACCCCTTGTTTGCCTAAGTATGAAATGGAGGTGTTGCACCTAATGGTTTAATCCCTTAGGGGGTTCATTACCAACAATGTAATGCCTCTTTCATGCCCAAAGCAACTCATTGTTTGAGTCATCTTTCCATTAGAGGACACTCACTTTTGGACTTAATCGATTAAAGAATGAATCGGTAATGTAAAATGAGTAAACAAAATTGGACAAGTAAAAGAGGCAAGATAAGCATCTTTCGTGTTGCATTGCATGTGTTCGAATCGGACGTTAATTCGAACATAAGGAAAATGGTACATTTCAAACTCAAAAGTGATGAAATGTGCCACTTTCCTTGGCCACCATCATCCTTAATCATGCATAATAGGGTGGTGGTCTTTTTGAGTCTTGTTTTGCACTCATTAAACTTGTACAAACTTGGTTCTTCGGCCATCATGCATGGAAATTGCTTGATTGGTGGTTTGAGAGCCGAGAGTTTCACTTCTTTGAGCTTGTTTGTTGATAAGGAGTGTAAACAGTACACACAAACCTGTGAGAATACACTGTTTTGCTCTGTCTGCTCTTTGTTGCAGCAAAATGAGGGGTTCATGTCATCAGTGGCTGACCGGCCACCACCAGTAGTCTACCGGCCACCATCGGTAGCCGACAATCCCCCTGTCAACGACCAATGAAATTTGCACAGTGTGTTCCTGAGGTGGAGCAGAGGTGTTCTGGAAGTGGGCAACTTCTTTGGTGTTCAGATGTGCAAACAGAGGCATTCAGCAGCAAGGCAGTGCCTTTTCGGGTGAAAAGCGGGCGCGTGCATGAGCCTTCCTAGCATTCTGTAGACGTCCCCAAACGTCCTGAGAAAAATCCCATTTTGTTCATTTGGGCTTACTACAGTTCAGGACTCAATGTCACGGTGCTGTATCTAATCTCGTAGAGTGCAATGCAAGACCGATGAATCATCAAAGAGTCCAAATCTAGCAAATCATTTTTGAAAAACTGATTTTTAGAAAGAAGTGCCAAACATGGACTTCTTTGCCAGATACAGAGTCGCCACCTAAATATTTATTTTGGGGGAATTTAGGAAACCCTGACTCGTTGCCTAAGGCCACGTGTCCGTCATCACCAAAGTTGCCTCGGCTCAGGAACTTGGGTACGATTGGGGAAGGCCAGCTATGAGCACCCCTGCTCGCCCGATCAAAGATCAGCCACTACTAAGCATGACTAAGCATGATATCGAGTTTTGAAAACATATGTGCTCTTATTCCGGTTATTAGCCTAGAATTACTATGTGATGCGCACAGCATACAAGTATAGACTGGGTTGCCTGAATTGGAACAAAACATCTCATGTTCGTTTTGAAAAACAGTTTGAAGGTGCTACTCGCAAGTAGGCTAAAACGTGGATTTTGACGAATTATTCCAACTCAAGCAACCCAACCTTCACCCACAGGCATTCAGGCAGTTATATCACGTAAGCACATAGCCTCATGGTAAGCATGCTATCATGGCAGTCACTCACACACATGCAAGGATGCTAAAGCATAAACACTTATCGAGTACTCCGAGCCAAATAAAGAAGCTAATTAGAAAACATGCATGAATCTTAATTATGCTAAGAATGCCTAATGCAACACATGCAAAAATGCAACTATGATAGGCTCGGCTATTCTAAGATGGCATATGAGATGCAACAATCGATACATGTATTCAACTTGGAACTGAAATACAATGCAGTTAGCATGATGCGCCGAGCCTAGTGCATGCAAAACAGATGAATGGATGCAAACATACGAGCATAAGGATGCTAATTTAAACGTGCCCTAAAACTAGCCATCATAAGCTGGTAAATAAAAGGGAGAAAGATGTGGGGTTGGAAGACATACATCACACACACGCACACTTATTACAACATTGCCCTCCTCGGAGGGTCCGAATAAATAATACACAATTGAATGAATAATGAATTACAGCTAATTATTACACAACCCTAATTAATTAACAAATTAACTAAAATAAATAAGCTAGCATGCAAAACATATGAAATGGACTACCTCAGCTCGGTCTTGAATGATAAGGAATGCATGCATGCTCGAGTCGCCTTGTTGGAAAATCCATCGCGATGCCTCGATTTGCCTCTGTTTGCAACTGGTCCCAAACACTGTACAAAACTCCAGAAGGCTGAAACTCCACCATGTTGTAGGGATACTACCGACCAGTTTTTGCTGCTGGTTTCCGGTTTGCTGCAACAGAGAGCAAGAAAGGGGCATGTCAAGGTATTTTCAACATATGTGTGCATGACCACTCTTTTCATCATTGCATAAGCTCTAGGGAGTGTAGTCCTCGATCCTCGTGCCACCAATCACGCATCTCGATGCATGATGGCCGAGGAGTTGAATTGCATGACTCAATGTGAAATGGATGCACAAATGAACACAATAAGGCCTAAACTCCATCATGGGTAATCAAGAGTGTCGGCAACCGGGAATCGAAGCACGTTTCGTCACTTTGAGTACGAAACGTCCCTTGTTTCCTGTGTTTGGACTAAACCCTACTCCAAACACTATGCAACAACTAGAATGGCATGGCATGCAAACACAATGTAACAACTAGCATGCAATCCTAAACGAAATGAAACTAAGACATGCAAACATGCAAGGAATGACATGCAAAGGTGCAACTAGCATACGCAATGCTATGAACTACGAATGGCATACTCAATGCACGTGATGCTATATGGCATACATAACGCACATATGACGATGGACATACACAAAGGCATAATCAAGGCATACACAATGCGACAATCAAGCATGCGACAACATGGGCATGGCATACACAATGCAAGATGGACTTAAACTAAAATGAATGGGCCTCAGCCACACTCAAATCAGTGGCCAAACATGATGAAATTAGGCAACAAAAACACATGCAAATATGCACAAATGCAAGGGACCAAAACTAAGGCACCAAATGCAACTCTATCAAAGCATGGCAAGGGATGAAATATGGCATACAATCACACATTTTCCAGCTCTGAAATGACATGCAAGATGGTCCCGAATCATGTAAACACCTCACACAATGCATGCTAGATGGCCTGGATACCGAAACTAGTGAAGTGCGTTACACTAAAGGTACACAAAGCAATGCTCAATTGACCCAACCAGCCCTAAACAGTCCCTATGCAGGTCCAAGACAGTGGAAAAATGGTCTAAAATGATGGCTCAAAATGCATAGAAATGAAGCTCATGCAATGGTCCATGAATGCGGTATTCATGCACAACTCTCAAATACGTTTAAAGAATGGAAAACATGGGAATATGGCACAAGTATAGGCTCTGAAATGACATGTTCAATGCCCTCAAAACATGAAAACACCTCAGTATAAGCATGCAATAGGCTTCAAAACTCAAGGCTAGGGAAGGGTATTACACTACAACCATGCATAGCAAGCATCATTCGACCATGAGGCATAAAAATAGAGCTAAGAAAGTCCAAAACATGCACAAAATCAGTTTAAGGCATGGCCAAAAAGTGCTAGAATCAAAGGCCAAAATAGTATGCAATACAAGTTAGTGAAGAGGGTTTACACTACAAGTATATGAAGCATTCAAGAGGTCACTAAACCAGAAAAATTCAGAGGTATGACATGCCAATAAAGCTCAAAAACTCATTGAAACATGGTCAATGCATGCAAGAATGACATACTACTTTGATAGGCTATGAAGAGGGTCATTCTACACATGCAAGATGGACACCCAATATGGAAAAAAAAAGCTCTGGAAAGAGCCTATGCAGGTCCTAAAACTCATCAAAAATGGCCTGAAACATGGCTTGGAAGCATGCAAATAAGGGCTCCTTTGTAAGGCCAAAAATGCTAGAAAACAAAACAAGGAGAGAGAGGGTCACCCCTCTCTGATTTTGGCACTCAAAATAGCATGCTAGCCACTGAAAATCCACTAGATTTTAGTGGCTAAAAGGCCAAACAAAGGCCAACACAAATGCTCTAAGGCATGGCTCAAAACAAGGTAAAATTAAGTATGCAAGGGGGTAGATGACCCCCAACAGAAAAATGATCTTAAACAAACATGTTAAGGGCCTCAAAATAAGACTTTTTTCAGTTTACACCAAAGCTCAAATATGCTTGCAAGTATAGCTAAAAGATGAAGCAAAATAAAGCCTTAAAAGGGAGAAAGTGTGTTACCCTTGTAGTACAAAAGGACCAACAACCTCTGGACCACAAAGACAGGCTCTCAACCTCTGAAAATGGCCTCCAAGATGCTTAGAGTGATGGTGGATGGGTTAGGTTGGGAGATGGTATGCAAAGGTGCAAGAACCATGCACTTTTTGAGCTTGGATGTAGTGATACAGAGGGAGAAGTCTTGTATGCCTTAGACCAATTTTTTTGAACCAGCCCCAAGGAAGAGAAGGGCCTCTCTTATAGACAAAGAGGGCCAAAGCTTCTCAAAGAAGCTAAAAAACAAGGCCAAAGATCCTCCATACATGTATGGAGGATGCAGTCAGTGCCTTCCAGCTGGCACAGCTGGCAACAACTCACAGAGACAAAGCAGGAGGAAGCAGGCCGACCAGTTGAGGTGGTCGGCCAGCCACTTTAGGTGGTCGACTAGCCAGTTCAAAAGGGTCAAGTCAACAAAAAGTGGTCGGCAGCCCCAATAAAGTGGTCTCCCAATTGAATGCAAGCTAGTGGTGTGGTAGGAGACCAGCAATTGTGGCCCAAAAATGAGGGAGACCAGTTACTTGATAAGAAAATTGGCTGGTGGGGGAAAAGTGGTCTCCAAGGAGAAAAGGTGGTCTCCCACCCTTGTACCACCTTCCAAACAATGAAAACAAGATTCATGCCAAAAATGAACCAAGACGGATGCAAAACGAGGGTTCGGGGGTCAAAACGCGCAGCCGGGTGCCCCGAAAACAGGCTGTTCAGCATCGAAAGTGGCGCGCGACCACAAAGGTGGTCTCCCAGGCCACAGTGTCCCTGTAGAGAGAGGAAGCAAGGTGTGTGCCAAAAACTGTCCCAAACGGAGAAAGTTAAGCGGTCCCGAACTGAGGCGCGCAGCCGACGGCTCCGAAAATCGGAAACCGGTCTCCAAACGGGAAAAGTGGCCTATGACCACGAAAAGTAGCCTACGGCCATTGAGAGATGGTCTACGAGACCTCTCCATCCCTTCGGGAAGAAAAAACATGACCTGGTTCGCAAACCGAGGCAAAGCACAAAAGGGTCCCGAGGTCAGGGAGTAAGGCTCTCAGCCGAAACTCCGAAACCTCAGAACGAGCGCAACATGCACCATCACCGAGCGCTCAATCGATGATGTTTGAGTCTTAAGGTCGGTAAAAAATGGGGTGTCTACACATTCCTAGTTTACTTATCACTTAAATATCTAGTTTATAAGCATGTTGTAATTAATTAGTTGTGGCTAATTAAGTTTTGTAATAATTAGTTAGCTAGTATAGTTAATTAATTTCGGTTTGTAATAATTAGTTAACTAGAATAGTTAATTAGTTTTGAATGTTGTAATAATTAGCTTAGCTTAATTACCATAGCTAGTTGGTTAGCTTTTATTCATTCGGACCCTCCTTCGCGATGGCGTAATGTTGTAATAAGTGTGCATGCATGTGTGTATGTCTTCCAACCCCATGTCTTTCTCCCTTTTATTTAATCGCTTTTGATGGTTAGATTAGAGACATATTTCGATTAGCATATCGCATGCTTGCATCCATTCATCTTGTCTTGCATGCACCTGTGGACCCGACTTTCTTCGCGCGCCCCCCTTTCAGAGAGGCGCGAATTGGTCTTACTACAGTTCGAACTCCTGTCACGGTTCTGAATCTAATTTCACAAAGTGCAATGTGAAATTGATAAACACCAAAGAGTCTAATCCAGCAAATCATTTTGGAAAATTGATTTTGAATCAAATAATGCCAAAACTAGACTGCTTTTCCAGATTACAGAGTCGCTACCTAAATATTTTATTTTGGGAAATTTAGGAAATCCTTACTCGTGCCAAAGGCCACGTGTCCGTCATCACCAAAGTTACCTTGGCTCGGGAACTTGGGTACGAGAGGGGAAGGTCTTGAAATGAGTACCCCCGCTCGCCCGATCAAAGGATCGGCCTCTACTAAGCATGATATGTTGTTTTGAAAACACATGTGTTCTTATTCCGGTTATTTAGCTAGCTTACTATGTGATGCGCACAATATATAAGTATAGACTAGATCACGAGAATTGGAACAAAACAACTCATATTTGTTTGTGAAAATGGTTTGAAAGTGCTACTCGTAAGTAGGCTAAAGTGTGGATTTGCCACCCTCAAGTGGGCTTAAAAACATGATTTTGCCACCTCAAGTGGGCTTAAAACTCACAATCATCGAGTTGTTCCAATTCAGGCAATGAAGCATCTACCCATAGGCATTCAAGCAGTTAAGCATATAAGCAAATAGCCTCATGGCAAGCATGCTATCATGGCAACACTCACACTCATGCAGGTATGCTAAAGCGTAAACACTTACAGTGTACTCCAAGCCAAAATAGAAAACTAGTTAGAGATCATGCATGATCCTAACTATGTTAAAATGCCCAATGCAGCACATGCAAAAATGCAACTAAAATAGGCTCGGCTATCTAAGATGGCATATGGATGCAACAATTGATACATGCTTTGAAACACGTATTCAAGTAAGCGTATTGAAATACAATGCAGTTTGAATGATGCGCCGAACCCAGTGCATGCAAGACAAATGAATGATGCACGCATGCAAAGCATAAGGTATGCTAATTGAAAAATGCCCTAAAACTAACCATCGAAAGCGGTTAAGTGGAAGGGAGAAAGAAGTGGGGTTGGAAGACATGCACACACACACACCCCCTTATTACAACAATACGCCCTCGCAAAGGAGGGTCCAAATGAATCAACTAAGCTAATCTAAGTTAAGCCGATTAACTAATTAACTATTCTAGCTAATTAATTATTACAAACCGAATTGAATAACTAGCTACACTATGCTAATTAGAATATTACAACACAGATTAAACTAATTAATTACAACATATATAATTAACTACAACTAGCTAGTAAAGCGGTAAAATGGCCTCGCGGGCAAGGGAGGCATGCATGCTCGGTTGCGTCCTCCCGAAAATCCACTACCTTGCCTCTAGATGCCTCTGTTTGCACATCTCTGGACCTCTAAAATTGTGCCAACTTCTAGATTGCTTCTGTTTGATCTCAAGAACACTCTGATGGCCGATCGGCCATGATTGGCTATCATCGGCCAAAACTGGTGGCCAGTCGACTAGGGCATGTGGCCGGTCGGCCACTAATTCCTGCAATTTCTCCTTTTGTTGCAACAGAGCACAAACAGAGGCATGACAGTGTATTTGCTAGGAAATGTGTGTGTAACTACCCTCCTTATCATATCTCAAGCTCAAAGGAGCATAGTACTCGGCTCTCAAGCCACCAACCACGCGTCTCAATGCATGGTGGCTAAAGAGTCAAGCTTGCACAATGTTAGTGAATGCACACATGAGACTCTAAGTGTCGTCACCCTATCATGCATGATCAAGGGTGACAACGACCAAGAAACCCAACATGCTTCATCACTTCGAGTATGAAACGTGGCACATTTCTAGTGTTCGGATTAACATCCGATCCAAACACATGCAATGCAACACACATATATTATCTTGGCATGTTTTACTTTGCTCGATTCTTGTTTACACATTTTATATTACCAGTCCATTCTTTAATTGGTTAAGTCCAATATGCAAGTCCTCTAAGGAGAGGAGGTCAACCAAAAGAATGGTTTAAGGCAAAGGAGAGACCATGCCTTTGACTAGGAGGAACCCTCAAAAGAGAGTTAAAGCCATTTAAGCATGAGCCTCAATCCCAAGCTCAAACACAATCTCAACGCCAAACAACCCTCAAATGAAATGGAAGAATGAAGAAATGAGAGAGGTGGCAGATGTTTAGTGCTGAAATGGCATGCTAAAGACCTTAAAGCATGCAAGCAATGCAAGCATGGCATGTTGAGGACCAAAAACATGAAAGCTAGTAAGGAGCAATACACAAGAGGCATGCAATACATAGCACAAATGTCTAAGCCAGCCCTGGACAGAGCTCAATCATGCCAAAATAATGGTCTAAACATGCTAAAATGGGAGCTCAAAATGCTAGAAGAACATGCTCGTATATTGGCTCACAAACAAGACACAAAGCACAACTCTCAAAAGCATTAAAAGAGTGGAATATGTGAGGGTGTGACAATGATATATGCTCTGAAATTATATGCTAAATGATGCTATGGCATGCAAACAACCTAAGCAAAGCATGCTAGAAGCCTTAAATCACAAAGCTAGTAAAGGCATTTGTACTATAGCTATACAAAGCATGAGCCATGTGACCAAGACCACTTGAAACAGAGTTGAAGCATACTAAAACATTAGCAAAAATGTGCTAGAGTTGAGCTAATATAAGCTAGAATGATAGGCATACTCATCAAGCACACTAGGCTAGTAAGCAAGATTACACTACAAGTGCAAGAAGCATGCGAGAGGTGACCAAACCAGCCAAAAACAGAGTTATAACATGGAAAATTAGTGGCAAAAACATGCTTAAACTAAGCTTCAAAAGGGTAGAAAAGCATGCTCACTTTGTAGGCTATCAACACACGTAAACAAGAGACGAAGACCTCCACTGAAATTCCTTTGGAATTCAATGGTTTAAAGGCCAAGAAAAGATGGACTCAAAAACTCTTAAGAGAAGGCTCAAAAGGCTTTGCAAGCAAAGTAGCAAAAATGGGGGGACCACCCCCTAACCAAACAAGGTTCAAACCTCAATTTTTAAACCTTAAAATCAGATTTTTTAGAGGTCAAAACCAGCCTCAAAGTAGTGTAAAAAGATGGCCAAGCACTTAGCTAAAACAAAGCTTAAAAGTGAAAAATTCTTACCCTTGAAGCACAACTAGAAAATAGGCCAAATTCTGAGCTAAAACTAGCTTTGAGAGCTCAAATAAGACCTCCAAGAACCTCAACAACAAGGTAGAGGTGTTTGGTCTAGGGTCTCTTTGCAAGAGTGTATAAAATTCTAAGCTTAAGGCACAAAACAAGAAGAGGGAGAGGCTTCTAGAGAGAGAGGCTGAGATTTTGCTTACAAAATTTGTAGAGAGAGAGAGGGATTTTAGAGAGAGAGCCTCCCAAACTTGCCAACCTTTCAACCTCTTAAAATGATAGATATTGTTTTAATATATAGCAAAAAGAGAGCATTTGGTCGAAATATCTGAATATAGAGACAGCTGGACCATTTGGAAGATAACTAGAGCAAAATATCTTCAAATTCTGAGCTTTCTGGACATTTCTGGTCGACCGGCCATCTTTTTGGCCAACTTGCTACTAATGATGGCCGACCGGCCACTTCCGTGGCTGACTACAAATTCTGCTCTACAGGTCCGACTTCAAATGGGCATAACTCCTTCATCTAGACTCCTTTGCAGGTCATTCTTTTGTCTAAATTAAAGCCCCAGAAGTAAGCTTTCCAATGGTGGAAGCCTCACCTCAAAATTCCAGGTGTGCTAAGAGATATCCCTCTTTTAGTGAAGACTACTCATTTTTGGCTCAATCGGATTGATGCCTAACTTCAACCAACCATATCTCCCCCATCCGGACTCGGCTTTAGGAGATTCTTGAGTGTAAAATGAAGCCTCGGAAGTCTTATTTCCAACGGTGGTGGTCTCATAGCTGAAATCCAAGTATAGAAGTCTTCATATGCCATATTAATAGCCGAGTCTATTAATTTCATATTGTATGTGTTGCATTAGACACTTAACATAGTTAGGATCATGCATCTTTCTAACTAGTTTCTGTTTTGGCTTGGAGTACTCGGTGAGTTTTATGCTTTAGCATACTTGTATGGGTGTGATTACCATGTTGCCATGATTAACATGCTTGCCATGAGGCTATGTGCTTAGTTGCTAAACTACATGAATGCCTGTGGATGAAGGCTTGTTGTTTGAATTGGGGCAATTCAACAAATGTGCGTTTTAAGCCCACTTTGTTGTGGAAAATCATGTTTTAAGCCCACTATGTTTGGTGGCAAACCCGCATCTTTAAGCCCACTTGAGGTGGCAAATTCAAACCATTTTCGAAAACAAACATGAGTTGAGTTGTTCCAATTCTTACAATTTTAATCTATACTTGCTTGTGCGCATCACATAGTAAAGCTAGTCTAATAACCGGAATAATAACGCATAATGTTTATAAAACATCATATCATGATTAGTAAAGGCCGATCTTTGATCGGACGAGCGGGGGTGCTCATTTCATGACCTTCCCCTCTCGTACCCAAGTTCCCGATCCGAGGCAACTTTGGTGATGACGGACACGTGGCCTTTAGCATGAGTCAGGGTTTCCTAAATTTTCCAAAATAAAATATTTAAGTGGCGACTCTGCATCTGGAAAAGCAATCCAATTTTGGCATTATTTGATTTAAAATCAATTTTCCAAAAAGGTTTTCAGGATTTGGACTCTTTGGTGTTTATCAGTTTCACATTGCACTTGTGAGACTAGATTCAGAACCACGGGAGTCCGAACTATGAGGCCTTCTTTTCAAGCCCTTTCCGTAAGGCGGGGGCGTGGAAAAAGGTGAGTCCATAGTTTCTAGCGACTTTGCTAAGGACTTAGAGAACTTGACTCAAACTCATGATGTGTTGTTTTATCTACACTTATGTGTTTCTTTGTATTTGCATTTGCATCGGTGTGCCTAGGTCACAGTGTTTGCCATCTGCTATTCCTGAGCAATTTGCCGAAGGCATGCTTGGAAAAGCTTGCCAAAAGGCTGACCGGTTGCTGGCTCTGCCACGATGGGAACACAACCCTTGGATCTGGACTACCGCTGTATTGTTTGATCATTCTTTCACTTCTCGGTGTTAGGTGTGAGAGGTATATTGGGTAGTCTTGTTGAGGTACCCTTTTTGACCAATCGATCTAGTGCATATCAGAAGCTATAGAGACTATTCCCAACTAGGACATGTTGCTTACCCGAATGCAGGATTGTGTGAAGCCACTTGTTGTGCATAGTGAAACCCTAGCTCCTGACGAAACTAGGACAGGGTAACCTTATCCCCCTCATATGGGTGTTTTGGTTCTCACTTAACTGGTATGTGCTTTACAGTAAAACTGTACAGGGATGTGTATATCAGTTGGCAAGTTGGTATCTATTTTGGGGCAGAACTCGATAGAGAGTACAGTCATTCAGCTGTAATCATATCTATTCTGGTGAAATTAGGCTGAGGTGCTATCTGTTTTCTTTTTGCAAGGTAGTCTTGGAACCATAGCTTCAGAAGGCTCCAATATCCCCCGAGTACTCTGGACTCGTGTTGATAGACTTTGTCAGGTCAGAGATTTAGTTCAAGGGCAACCAATGTTTCCTTCGTCGGTGGCAGGGCAAAGAAGGGCCAGACAGGGCTCACTGGTTCAACTGATCCGACAGCCACCAGTTAGATCACCTTTGTTCAACTCAGTAGACCCGTGATGGCACAGAGTCCGGAAGACGTTGTGGCCATGATAGTGGCGTTAAACCAAGGAATTGCTATGCAGGATAAGACCAATGCTGAAATGCAACGCCCATCTGGGGCACATACCACACATCCAGTCTCAGACCCCAACCGAACTTTGACCCACTTCCACCAGTTGAAGATTCGCATGGTCCGGATCCCCGAGAAGGGTTGGCTCAAGCTCACGTTTTCAAACCCCTAGTGCAGCATAATGAGAGGCTTTATCCCCTTGATATTAATGATCTCGATCCGACCTCAGTGAAAATTGCAAACCTTGAGAAGCAATTCAAAAAGGCATAAGGCCTTAACTCCATTCCTGACATTGAGAATGGGTACACCGAGGCTGCCGTAAGACTCTCAAACAGGCTCAAAATGCCACACATTGACCGTTTTGACGGGTCTGGAGATCCTATGGTACATATCCGGCTTTTCTTGGACGTTCTGAAACCAATGGGTCTAACTAAGCTACATAAACTCTCTCTGTATGGAAGAACCCTGTCAGGTATAGCAGCCACTTGGTACGCCAAGTTGGAGGATATAGTGAAGCAGAACTGGGAAGAGATGGCTGAGGCATTTGTCAATCAGTACTCTTACAATACCCAACTTGAAATGACCATTCAAGATCTTAAAGCAATCTACCAGAATCCTGGAGAACCTTTTGTGGAATTTGTAGCAAGGTGGAGAGCAAAGGCAACACAATGACAGATCGACCTTCTGAGAGTGATCAAGTGCGGATAGTGGTGTAGAACCTTGAGCCTGATATGCTACAAAAGTTAATAGTTGCTCCACTATTCACTTTCAAAAAATTACATGAATTGGGGGTTCAGATTGAGAGTGCATTCAACAAGGGTTTATTTCCAAAACAAGTAAATCGACAAGGAGGGTGATTTCCGAGAGTACCAATGCTGGCGGTAGCACTATTCCCAAACCCACTGAAATCAATAGAGTCGCCACAGCCAACCCTTTCGCCAAATCAAGCCCACAAACAGCCAGCCCAGCCCGAGCTGAAGGCAGAACTTTCACCCCCTCTATATGAGCCTAACCAGCGTGCTAAAAGTCCTGATGGAAAGAGGGTATCTCAAACCCCTTGATCCTCAACCTCTGCCTGACCCACTTCTTGCCAGATATAACCCCACCAAATACTTCGTGTATCATCAGCAGTGCGGTCATGGCCCCGATCGTTGCTACCGCCTTCGTCATGAGGTTCAGAATCTCATCGACAATTAGATGATAGCTCTACCTCAAGACCCTAGTGACCAAGTACCTTATCCACATCTTAACCTCATCTATACACTGCAATCCACCTACAACCCCAGCATATACATCACCCCGACCCATCTACTCAAGTCTGAGGTGTTTATTCCAGAAAGCACAAACTTGTACATGATGGATGCACTCGAACCCCAATCATCTCAAACCCATGAACCCACTACTTCTGAGCTAATGAGCATGATTGAAGATTTGCAGAGAACTGTCGCAAATTTAGCCTTTGGGGTTTTTGCTCTATCATCGACCACATCACATGCCAGAAATTTCACGCCAAAAGGCTCCCCAATCTTGGGGCGAGCTGCAGTTGAAAATGGCCAACATAAAGCTATCTCAAGTTTGGGCAATGACATGTCGACAACAACTGGGCTCCGCTCTGATATAGCGACCCAATCCCTTGGCAAAGTGTAGGCAAGTGATAAGAACAAGGTAGGGGCAGGCATTGGTCCCTATGAACATCTTCAGTGGGCTGTTGAGGCTTTGAAGGCTGAAGGATTGAACAAACAGCAAGTGCTCACAGTTGTTGCAAAGACTATGGATGACACTTTTGCCACTCAGGTTCGGGGCATTTCGAATCAAGGAGCAAGCCATGAAAAGGGATGTCGTACCAGAAACACCCCTTTCAGCTCTAATCCTACACTCGGAAGAGATCATCAAACCCAGTCAGCACCTGCCAACCCCTTTGCCGGTACATCCGACACAACTTCACAAACCTCAAGCCATCAAGTTCGAGGCCAGAGGGTCTTCATCTCACTTTACATGACCTTATCCAAAGCTCTTCAAATCCTCGTAAGACAAGGCCATTTCAAACCCCTTGAGCCTTGGCCTCTCCTGGATCCCCTTCCAGCCAAGCATAATGCTGCTAAGTACTGCGCCTTCCATTAACAAATTGGTCATGACAGTGACAGTTGTTTTCGGGTTCGCCATGAAATACAAGATCTGATTGACAACAAGGTCATTGCCGCACCAGGTCCTGCAAAGTCTATCGGCACCGGATCAATGAACTTGGGGGATAATGTGACTATGTGATCGGGAGATAAACCACATGCTGATGGTGCTCATTTTACTCCAGATATAGCGGATGGCCCGCATTGTTTTGAGCAATTTGCAAATGTTGTTTACTTTACTTTCTGACATGGGTATTGAGTCAGTTCTGTTGTGCTGTATCGAGTCAGTCTTGTTGTATCGGAGTCGGGTGGTTTCGGGAGTGTTACCTCGGACATCACTATCTTGTTTTGTGTTTGTCTTTTACACTCTTTCTTTTGAGCCTGTTTCTGCCATGAAGCCAGTTGCGCCAGCAAATCTGAATGAAATGGTAGAGATTTTCACCTACTTTTTTTGTGCCTTTAAATCATTGCATTGACCTAAGTTTTTCAAAACTTTTCGAACACTGTGATGAAAACAAGAAGGGAGAATTCCTCAGGATTTTCAAAAAAAAATTCAACTGAGAGGAAGAGAGGCATGCTACTCTCATAATAAGTGAGATCATGTTTGTTAATGTAAGTACTAAGAAAGATCCTAGCTTGATCCAAATTGGTTCTACATTGTCTTCAGTACGAGCGACTAGTTGCTTTCTTAAAAGATTTCAACAAATGTTTTGCGTGGTCCTGCGAAGACATGTGTGGAATTGATCTTGAGATTGTGCAGCATAGGATCGCTCTCAGCCTCAAGACTCGACCCCTTTGCTTTCAAACCATGAACTTTGATTCAGAATGTTCAACGATCAATCACAATGTACGGCTTGCATGGCCAGATCTTGAACTTGGGGCAAAAAGGTCAGATGTCATCAAAGGAAGCTTGCATAGCTGGATTGGAAGAAACCCTTGAACTAGGGGCAAAAATGTCAAGATCAAAGATTCAAAAATGGGTCACTTCTCAAACCAATGGAGATCGGCAAGAAAGCCAAATTTCAGAAGCTGGAAGAAGAAAGTTTTTGTTGAAAGACAACCGAGTTCCTATCCACAACACTAGGGGCAAATTCAGACCTGATTGGATGGACGCCTACATCATCAGCGAACAGCAGCCATTTTCCTGGATTTAGATGGCTTCGAGATCTCATAACCGATCAACGTGGACAAGTTGAACTTTTCTATTCTTGAGAGGCTCGCTGGGCCGAAAACCCAAAAGGGCGACCCAGGCAAAAGTTAGAGCAAGAAAAGAACAAGAATGAAACAAAGAAGAAATGAAGAAAAAGAAAGAAGAAAAGAAAAAAATAAAAGAAAAGCAAAAAATGGAGACAAAAAAAAAAAAAAGAGAAAAATGAAAAGGAAAAATAGCTCGCAAGGTTGAAAACTCAGAAGGGCGGCCTTGGCAAAAGTTAGAGTGTAAAAGGAGAGTGTTAATACCCGAGTGCACCTTATCCGGAACTACGTACGGCCTGATTCCCATCTTTGAGATACGTAGGCAACTTCATCCTGAAGTTCGGCCCTAACCATTTTCAACCTGGTGGTTTCATCCATGTTGATTGGCTTATCCTTGTTCAACTCGACTATCCTATCCATGTCAAATTGGCTCATCTTCATTCAAAATCGGTTGTCCTAGAAGATTCAGCTGCAAGACAATTCAAGTTCCGATCTAAGGTTCTGCATCTCAAGTTTAAATTCCATGTTGTTTGAGTAGTGTCCATTTGTAAAAACAGTTTTGAGGACTTTTTTTAATGAGGTTGACTAATTTTCTCGAAAATTATTCCATTTTTCCAAAACTAGACCATATCTTAGACCCAAAAAAGGAAAATTTTCAGTGCTCACAACCTGATTTACATGATTTCAAACCAGAAAGTTGAATAAGCCTGTTAATCAAACTCTCATGTTGATCAAAATTGTTCTACCAGAAAGCCAAAAAAAAAGAAGGTCAAACTGATGAACTAGGGGCACAGTCGAGTCAGGGTTTCTATCTTTTCCCCATTATCAATGTACTCGCCATAAAGGGCACAGCTAAAGTTAGCAGCAGGGGGGCTAAACGCTTTCTCATCCTCCAAACAGTGAGGTATCAAGCCAAGTACGAAGCACGAACTAGAAATGGAGCTGGATATTTGACCCCCTCATCTAGACGGGTTCGATCACGCTCAAATTGGCATCTAACCCGGAATAGGGACATAGAAAACGCAATGTGTGAGACCAATCAATTGTATGCTTGGCAGGTAGGACATGCTGTAATTCATCTCAGTCAAGCTAAGCCAACGGCATTGTCAACCGATGTCAGTTGCAAATCTGTTACGCATCCAGTCGCATCACAACCCCTCTGTGGGAAAGCTCACTAGTTGTGAACGAAAGAAGGAGAATCTCATAGGATACTAGGGGCAAGAGCCCACAACTTCCTGCTTATCCATCAACCACCCAGGGGAGGGATAATAAAAAATAAGAGAGATTAAAGAATGGAGAGATGTGCGCTGAAAGAAAAAGTGAGGAAAGTGCTTTTCAGAGAAAAAGAGATTGAGTGCCAAAGTGATGTGAGAATCACAGATGAGAAAGGGTGGGAAAAAAAACCTGGAGAAACAGGCTCCTTATGAACTGAGAGGTCTCTCGCCATTGAAACATATCCAAGTGTTGTGTTTGTTGTTTTGGTTTGTCTCGATTCTTGTTTTGAGTCGTTTTGATTTCAGTAAGTGTCAATAGTTGTGTTGTTTTTACCTTTGTTTTCCTTTGTTGATTCGTTTTAACTATGGTCGGTCGTAGGCTCAATACCTGGTCAAGAACTCTTTTTCAATTTTAATTTCAAAAAAATAAATCGTTTTGTGCTCAGAGTGCCATGCCATTCTCAACATGGTGTACAAAATAGGATTCTTTCTTTCATAAACTGGAGGGTTCAACCCCCCGATCAAGAGGGAGCAACCGAACCAGGACCTATCTGAAGCTATATAGGTTCCAAACTGCAAAGCAAAAGAAAAGAGGGAAAATTAGAGCATCTGAGTGTGTTACAACTTTAGCAAATTCCAAGTCTGCATTCCAGATGCACCTTTGCCAAGCCTCGCTATTTCTCTGGAGTATGAGTGTACCTCAACCCCAAGTTTAAGCCTGCTTCACGTCAGAATGGCAATTAAAGCAGCATGCAAATGTTACCCCTCTCCAATATAAACAGGATGTATCCTTTTTGAATTAAACATGTTGCAAAGTCCTCCGAGAGGTAAATCGGAGGCACTAAAGCACATATTCAATTCTCTTCTATTGCGAAGATTATGCATGTTTACATATACTTATGTGGCACACGTGCCTTGCATCGTTTATGATTCATGCATAGAATATGCCTTCAATGTTGCATAGAACATGCCTCTAATCATGCATAGAATAGGCTTTCTGTTTTGCATAGAACATGCTTTCATTGTTGCATAGAGTATGCTCTTGTTTCTTGCGTAGAACATGCATTCAATTGTGCATAGAATATGCTTTTGTCTCTTGCATAGAACATGCATTCAATTGTGCATAGAATATGTTCTTGCCTCCTGCATAGAACATGTTTTCAATTGTGCATAGAATATGCTCTTGTCTCTTGCATAAAACGTGATTTCAATTAACATCATGCATCGGTTGTCTATCTTGCATGGAACATGCGTTGTCACTGTATTGATTTGTAAATCTTGTTCATTTGATCATTCTGTGCATCTATCGCACAATAATTTCACTTCATGCATCTATCGCACAATCAATCATTCTGTGCACCATCGTGCAAATAACTCCGTGCATACTGCACAATTTCAAACTCACTCGCACTGTTTAGTGCATTTCAGACTCAATCGCACTGTCAAGTGCATTGCAACTCAATTTCATTGTCTAGTGCATTTTAACTTATCGCACTGTCTTGTGCATTTCAACTCAATCACGCTATCTTGCATGTCGCACTATTTTATGCATTTTGCATCGTACTATCTTGTGCATATCACCTTCGCATTAGTTTGTGCATTTCAATTCAATCGCGCTATCTTGCGCATCGCACTGCTTTGTGCATTTAGCCCATATCGCGCTGTCTTGTGCACACTTGCATCGTACTGTATTGTGCACCCGTATTGCACTATTTTGTGCACTCCCTCACTTGCACTATCTTTTGTACCCTGCATCGCACTATCTTATGCACCATGTATCGCACTCTCTTGTGCACCTGCATCGTGCTATCCTGTGCATTCACCCATATCGCATTATCTTGTGCAAACTTGCATCGCATTGTCTTGTGCATTTCACTTTATATCGCACTATTTTGTGCATTGCATCGCACTGTCTTATGCATTTCATCTTACATCGCACTATTTTGTACACCTTACTTGCACTATGTTTGTGCATTTCATCGCACTATTTTGTGCAGCTTTCTTGCACTAGTTTGTGCATTTTTTCGCACTTTTTTGTGCATCTTACTTGCACTAGTTTGTGCATTTCATCCCATTATGTTGTGCATCTCACTCGCACCATTTTGTGCACTTACACTCGCACTATTTTGTGCATCTTACTTGCATTATTTGGTGTACTTCATCGCACTATTTTGTGCACTTACCCTCGTACTATCTTGTGCATTACATCGCACTATTTTGTGCATTGCATAGCACTGTCTTGTGCATTTCATCTGTATAGCACTGTTTTGTGCATTTCATCGCATTGTCTTGTGCATTTCATCTTACGTCGCACTATCTTGTGCATTGCATTTTGTATAGCACTATTTTATGCATTCATTCACCTTCACTCGCACTCTCTTGTACACTTTCGGTCTAGGAGACCTTAAATCCTGCATCTTGATTCGCACTCTCTTGTGCATCGCACTCTCTTGTGCCCTCCTTTGGTCTAGGAGACCTTAAATCCTGCATCTTGATTTGCACTGTCTTGTGCACTCACTTGGTCTAGGAGACCTTAAATCCTCTAGAGGTGCAATTCCTTTGGTGTTTGTCATGCTCGAACGACTTCTGGTGGTCTGGTATAGCCACCTACTTGTGTTTGCGATGAGTTCCTAGGAGATCTACTGAGACGGTGGAAACTAGAGTTCAAATGGCCGATGCCTAGCACGCAAATGTTCAGAATTTTTGAGACTAAAGTTGGTTTAAATACCCAGGGGTGTATCCTCGGCTTGAAATCTGTATGACAGCCCCATAGGTTGAGGTATCGTGTATGTGCCTCAATTCTGGATACTGAGCCAACCTAGTCTGTCACCTTGTTGGAGAATAGGGAAAGTTACGAACATAGCCCGGGAGAAAAGTGGTACCTGTAGTTAGGAACAACAGAAAAGCGGAAGATCCCCAACAGCGTAAGGTGAGTCATCACAAATTGCCTTTGTAAGGTACTTTCACTTCCTAGCTGTTACATCATATTTATTATCTATTGCATCACATCTATCACTTTTATTGCATATAGAATTTGTTGCATACATCCATTGCCTCATACCATTTTATCGCCTACATCCTTTCCATGTTAAGCTTAGTTTGGCATATGCCCTTACTTTCCTTCGTTGAAGCATAGCTTGGCATGTGTATGTGCCTATTCCGCAAGAATTGCGGTCTGAGGGTTTCGGCATCTTTTCTGTGTTAGACGTGGTTTGTTTTGTGTCCATGCCTCTTCTAGGAAAAATGTGGTTCGGCTTATGCCTTATTCACTACATCCATTGCATTGTACTTTTTCTTGTTGCATTCAGCATTTAGGATCATTATCTTTTCCCAACAGATCATTCCTCACTTATATCATACCACCTAATTACTTGTATTCTTTCTACGAAACACATAGTTTTGCATGTGCACACGCCTAATTAAGGATTCCAGCACCTTTTATGTGTTAAACATAGTTTGATGTTGCATCTACATCCCTTTATGGTATTTGTGCGGTTTTGCACTGCTTGTGGTTTAATTACATTGTATATCATGCGCATTGTTTCATTGCATTGCGTATCGTTTGTATTGTTTTGTTATATTGTGTATCATTTGCATTCTGTCTCTGAACTACGCTGGTTTGATTCCTTGCAAAGAGATACGTAGGCAACCCTCCTATTCAACCAATTGCATCTGCATTTGGTTTGTTTGCCCAAGTCTTACGGCCTTGTCAAAATGGGTCATATTTGGGCTTTGACATTCACTCACGTTATTTCATGACTCTAAGCTCTGTCAAAGAGGGGCAACTGTAGACACCCCATTTTTGACCACCCTTCGGACTTGGGTGCCATTGATTGATCACTCGGTGATGAAGGCTATGCTATGCAATGGTTCGATTTCTTCGGCAAGGAGAGCTTCAAATCCCAACCTTACACCCCATTTTGGACCAAAACTTTTTTTGACCAAAATGATTTTAGACCTTAAAACCCTCTCTTTCAAAATATTTTTGAAAAGGCTTCTACGATGTTCTGAGGTTCACATTTCGTAAAATGTTTCGTTTTTCAGTAAACCGAGCAAGGACAAAGTGGAAATGAATGAAAGAGAGATGAACTCTTTGAAAAATATTTCAAAACATCTTATTTAGGGTTTTGGAGTTGAATAAAATAGGAGGAAAGGGAAGAAACCAAGTTGGGGAAGAAGTTGGGCATAAACCGTTAAAAGGGAACTGGGCAGCTTCACTAAATCAGGTCTATCCTTTTGTACACTTGGATTTCAGCTATGAGGCCACCACCAATGGAAATTGGACTTCTGAGGCTTCATTTTACACTCAAGAATCTCCTAAAGCTGAGTTTGAATGAGGGAGATACGGCTTGTTGAAGTTGGGTATCAATCCGGTTAGGACCGAAACTGAGCAATCTTCACTAAAATAAGCATATCTTTTTCCACACTTGAAATTTTGATGTGAGGCTGCACCATTGGAAAGAAGACTTCCGGGGCTTAAATTTAGACTCGAGAATGACCTGCAAAAGAGTCCGGATGAAGGAGATATGCCTATTTGAAGTCGGGACCAGAAACCAGTTTTTGCTTTCCAGCCACTAGTAGGGCTTGACGGCCATGTGTCGGCCATGAATGGGCTTTGAAGGCCATGTGTCGGCCAGGGGTGACTCTTGTCGGCCACTAGTGATGGCCGACCGGCCATTGGTGCAAAGAAGGCAGTTTTTGTGCAGATATTTTCCCTCCAACTGTTCTACACTACTCCAACTGTCCCATTTTGAGATATTTTCGGCCTGAGCTCTTATATTTCTATATATAGGGGACCTTCTCTATTGTTTTCAAGGTTGGAAATTTTGGGCGCCTCTCTCTCTCTCTAGATTTCTCTCTCTCTTGCCCTTTTGTGCATACAAGTAGAGATACACTTCTAGTTTGCCTATCAATCCTTAACCAAAGTTGCTTATCTTTGGGCTGAGTTTTCTTGAGACCCTCTTTGAGCTCTAAAAGGTGTTTGTAGCTTGGATTATTGTCTATTTTGTGTTTTGGCTCCAAGAGGTATAACACTTCTTATTTAAGCTTATTTTCAATACTTGTTTTGTCATCTTTTCAAAATGTTTTTGGGCTAATTTTGAACTGTCAAAAACTCTATTTTTATGGTTTAAAGGTGTTGGTTTGAGGTTTCCTTGAGTTAGAGGGTGATCCACCCTTCTTGCTCTTTTGTTTGTTAAGCTTTTGTACCATTTTCCATCACTTTAAAATCTACTTTTTTAGGCCTTTTGACCACTGAATTTTAGAGGTTTTTCAATGGTAAAAACCTTGTTTTGAAGTCCAAAATTGGAGGGGTTAGGCTCCCCCCTTGTGTATTGTTTGCATGCCTAGTTAGCCTAACATGCTAGCTTATTATTTTAGCTTTTTGTGTCTTAGGTCTAGCATGTTTTTGCCTCTGAAATGACCTGTTTTGGCTCTATTTTGGGCTGGTCAGTTCAGTTAAGGCTTGTGTTACTTAGTTGTAGTGTTATTTCCTTCACTAGCTTGATGTTTTAATGCTTTGATCATCATTATTTTGAGTTAATAGCATGTTTTAGTGTTGTTTTACACTTCATTTCAGCACTTAAAATCTCTGCAATCTCCCTCCATTCTTCATTCTTTTTTTTGCTTTGAAAGTGGTCTTAAACCCCTTGTTTGCCTAAGTATGAAATGGAGGTGTTGCACCTAATGGTTTACTCCCTTTGGGGTTCATTACCAACAGTGCAATGCCTCTTTCATGCCCAAAGCAACTCGTTATTTGAGCCGTCTTTCCATTAGAGGACACTCACTTTTGGACTTAATCGATTAAAGAATGAATCGGTAATGTAAAATGGGTAAACAAAATTGGACAATTAAAAGAGGCAAGATAAGCATCTTTCGTGTTGCATTGCATGTGTTCGAATCAGACGTTAATTCGAACATAAGGAAAATGGGACATTTCATGCTTAGAAGTGATGAAATGTGCCACTTTCCTTGGTCACCATCATCCTTAATCATGCATGATAGGGTGGTGGTCTTTTTTAGTCTTGTTTTGCACTTATTAAACTTGTACAAACTTGGTTCTTCGGCCATCATGCATGGAAATTTCTTGATTGGTGGTTTGAGAACCGAGAGTTTCACTCCTTTGAGCTTGTTTGATGATAAGAGTGTAAACAGACACACAAACTTGTGAGAATATATTGTTTTGCTTGTCTGCTCTTTGTTGTAGCAAAAGAAGGGGTTCATGTCCTCAGTGGCTGACCAGCCAGCCACCACCAGTAGCCGACTGACCACCATTGGTAGCCGACAATCCCCCCATCAGCCACCAATGAAATTTGCACAGTATGTTCCTGAGGTGGAGCAGAGGTGTTCTGGAAGTAGGCAACTTCTTTGGTGTTCAGATGTGCAAACAGTGGCATTCAGTAGCAATGTAGTGCCTTTTAGGGTGAAAATCGAGCACGTGCATAAGCCTTCCTGGAATTCCTAATTTACTTATTGCTTAAATATCTAGTTTAGATACATGTTATAATTAATTAGTTGTGGCTAATTAAGTTTTGTAATAATTAGTTAGCTAGTATAGTTAATTAATTTCGGTTTGTAATAATTAGTTAACGAGAATAGTTAATTAGTTTCGAATGTTGTAATAATTAGCTTAGCTTAATTAGCGTAGCTAGTTGGTTAGCTTTTATTCATTCGGACCCTCCTTCGCGAGGGTGTAATGTTGTAATAAGTGTGCGTGCGTGTGTGTATGTCTTCCAACCCTACGTCTTTCTCCCTTTTATTTAATCACTTTTGATGGTTAGATTAGGGACATATTTCGATTAGCATATCACATGCTTGCATCCGTTCATCTTGTTTGCATGCACCAAGGCTTGGTGCATCATTCAAACTGCAATGCAATTTCCATATCTTATTTGAAAACATGTTCAATCGCATGTTGTTCAAATCGGTTCATATGCCATATTAGTAGCTGAGCCTATTAATTTCATATTGTATGTGTTGCATTAGACACTTAACATAGTTAGGATCATGCATCTTTCTAACTAGTTTCTGTTTTGGCTTGGAGTACTCGGTGAGTTTTATGCTTTAGCATACTTGCATGAGTGTGATTGCCATGTTGTCATGATTAGCATGCTTGCCATGAGGCTATGTGCTTACTTGCTAAACTATATGAATGCCTGTGGATGAAGGCTTGTTGTTTGAATTAGAAGAATTCAACAAATGTGCGTTTTAAGCCCACTTTGTTATGGCAAATCACGTTTTAAGCCCATTATGTTTGATGACAAACCCGCATTTTTAAGCCCACTTGAGGTGGCAAATTCAAACCATTTTTGAAAACAAACATAAGTTGAGTTGTTCCAATTCTTGCAGTTTTAGTCTATACTTGCTTGTGCGCATCACATAGTAAAGCTAGTCTAATAACCGGAATAAGAACGCATAATGTTTGTAAAACATCATATCATGATTAGTAGAGGCTAATCTTTGATCGGGCGAGCGGGGGTGCTCATTTCATGACCTTCCCTTCTTGTACCCAAGTTCCCGAGTCGAGGCAACTTTGGTGATGACGGACACGTGGCCTTTGGCACGAGTTAAGGTTTCCTAAATTTCTCAAAAATAAAACATTTAGGTGGCGACTCTGTATCTAACAAAGCAGTCCAATTTTGGCATTATTTGATTTAAAATTGATTTTCGAAAAAGGATTACCGGATTTGGACTCTTTGGTGTTTATCAAATTCACATGGCACTTGTGAGACTAGTTTCAGAACCGTGGGAGTCCGAACTGTAACGCCTTCTTTTCAAACCCTCTTCGAAAGGCGGGGGCATGGAAAAAGGCGAGTCCACACAGCTTATACCTCTTAAAGAAAGCAGGCTTTGGTTATAAACCAAACTTGATCCTAGAGCACTCTCAAAGTTGAATTATGATTCTCAAGGCTCAACCAAGGCTCCAAGGTTCACCTCTAAGGGTGTATATGGTGTATAGATATAGCTCAAAGATGATAGGCTTGCTCAAAGATAGCTTGCTAAGGAAGAAGGAGCTCTCAATGATCTTTTACACTCTTGAAAATTTTTTCTAACCCTCAAAATAGAGATATCAACTCGTATTTATAGAATTTGAGGTAAATAGGTCACAAATATCTTCAAAAATAGACAGTTAGCTGATTCCCGCCCAGAATAGTGTTTATTGCCCAAAAGGCATGGCCTGCCCCAAATGGCCACGACCGGCTCCAAATGAGGCACGGCGGGCCCCAATGTGGCTCCCCTGTTCCTCTATTTCAGGCTTAGTGTAGGTTGGCACAGTGCTAAAAGATGGATTTTTGTGGTATAGTGGTATAGAAACAACTTGGGTATGGAAGGTTGGGAGTTTTTTTTGTTAGAGCTAAAAACCGAATTTCTTCGTTGAGAATTCAAACCATTGACAATGTAACTTTCATCATTGAGTGCCTATAATAAAGCGCCCAAGTCTTGCGGGCGGCTAAAAATTGGGTGTCTACATTGGGTTATGGGCTGAGAGTTAGTTATTGTCAAGCTTGGTTGGGGGTAGAGAAAGCAAAGGGTGATAGTTTTGGAAACTACATAATGTCATTTGACCAATTAAGATGGTATATTGATGTTGCAAAGAGTTGCAATTCAGGGAGTTGTATTGAGTTTGAGTGTCACAATGATACTAAATGGTTTAAGAGATTATTTGTTGCTTTTCATGATTGCGTTAGTGGATTTGATTATTGTCGACCTCTCTTGTTCCTTGATGGCACATTTTTGAAGAGAAGATTTACAGGAAATTTACTTGTTGCTACAGGAAAATATGAAAATCAAGATACACAAGAAATCTATTTTCTCTGTTCTGAAATTGAGAAAGTTCTCAATTTAGAAATATGATTGAATGTTTTAAATTTTATACAATATTGTTGTTGTATATGCATTTTTTTTATTTTTACAGTTATTCGTTTTATTGTTTGATATTTTGAATGTTAAAGTGTTACTATTTTCTAAGAATAATAGAATATTCTCATTTTTTTGTTTTGTACATGCTGGGTTCTTTCCTCTTTGCTTTGCAATTGTTGGCTCAGAGAATCAAGACAACTATCATTGATTTTTGGAACATTTTAGTACAATTGTTTCATCAGGACGAAATATTACATTTGTGTCAGATCACCTTGGATTACTTAAAGTTTTCCAAAGGTTTTCCCAATGGATTTCCATGCTTATTGTTTATATCATTTGAAGATGAACTTAAGGCGTCATTTGCGTGGTATCTTTCATGGATTGAAAGAAAAGTTGATCACTTTGTTTAGAAAATGTGCGTATGCTCCAACTGAAGAAACATTGCATCAATATTTGGTTGAGTTAAAGACTGAAGGTGGGTCAAGATTTGAAAAAGTTTTTAGATAATGTACCATATGATCATTGGAGTAATGCATATTTTCGAGAGCAACACTTTGGAGAGATGTGGTCGAATGTAGCTAAATCTTTCAATTCGTGGATATGGGAGGAACGCCATTTGCCTATCGCAAAGTGGATTGATAGTGTAAGAATTAAGTTGATGAGGGGAATTACTAAGACGAAGGGAAATTGCTAATAAATGGAATGGTGTAATATGCCCCAAAATAGAGTCCAAGTTGCATGATGTCTATGTGGTGCATTCACATCCATTTGTTTTAGTTGACATTAGTAGACGAATATGTTCTTGAGGCGAGTAGCAATTGAAAGGGTTTCCATATGCACATGCAATTGGTGCTATACAAAAGAGTAGACATGATTTTAGTTTATTTGTAGATCAATACTTCTATGTTCAAAGTTATCAAGAGTCCTATTCTTTTCCCATATATCATGTTCCTTCAATTTGGAAACCAGATTATAATGTTGATGTTGATAGTGATGTTGTCCTTCCTCATTTGTCTAGGAAGCAACCAGGAAGGCCAAATAAGAAGAGTATTCGTTTCGATGGTGAGAAAGTAAGGCAAATTACTTGTGGTAGATGTGGGAAGGTTGGGAATCACAATAAGAAATCGTGTAAAGAGGCTTTGTGATTTTTTATAGTTGCTTTGTGACTTTAAATTTTTCATATTCAAAAATTTCTTGAAGTAGGAGTTTGTACTGTTGAGAATTAAGTAATAATCTTCTATGTTTTAAAAAAAGTGGCATTGAGTTGAAAGTGAAAATACTCAGTAATAATCTTCTATAGGTCAACATATAGTAGATATTAGTTTTGCAAATAATTGAAGTTTAAGAAACTAAAAAGTTTCTCAGTTTTTTTGTTTATAAACTTAGTAATAATTTAGTCTATAAAAATAGATAATTTTCTCAACTTCAATTGAAATTCAAATGGGATAGGGATGTGGCCTATCTTGTTGTCAGCTCATGTAGTGATATGACTTTCATACGTTTGTGTAATTTGATAAGATTCCACTTGATCACCCTCAGGCATACTTCGTTAACTTCAAGGTGGATGATCAGTGTGTGCTCACACAACCAATACTACAAACCAAATGTAAAGATTTTTTTGTCATTTTAACAAGAAATAATACTTTCTATTATTAACAACAAACTAATAGATTAAAGTAAATATGTACTTACTAGCAGTGCCATAACACATCCTATAACTTTTGCTAGATTTTTGTGATGTTTTTCAATTGAAGACATCAGTGTGTTCCTTATTGCTTCTGGCCAATTGTATTTTCTCATTGACTTTATGTCTTCTATGTAATTGAGAAATACCTATCAAACTGTCGTTCTTGATGTAGAGAAAAAAAAGCTCCAAACAAGTGTTCTTGCGCACCATCTTAATAACATCTTATGTGTCTTATTTCTTATTGTCTTTCAATGCTTTTTCAGCAAGTCCATGATGGTTGTGCTTGATAGCCTTTCAGTTTGTATAGATCTTCTTGTAAGAAATGATGGTATACCTTTATTTCTATAACCAAGATTCATTGGCTCATCTCCATAAGATATACCAAAAATGGACTTGATGCCTTCCGTTGTTAGCTTTATAGTTTCCTATCCTAACTGGAACGAACCACTGTTGCTTGACTAGTATGTTTGAATTATTTTGAATGCAATATCATCATATTTTCTGCATTTTTTATAATTCAACTTCTTCTTCAATATTGCATCAAACAAGAACCAGAATAGGGTTTTCTTTAACCCTTTAATATGTTCCTTTCTGAGTTTGATGTGATGCATCAACTTCACTATTGTTCCCATGTTTGATCTGTGATTTACTTTCCATTCTTTATGCTTGCCATTTAGCTTTTTCTCCTTCAAAGTTAATTCTTTATGCTTTCATATTGTTTACTTTGCATTGCTCTTTAGTCTTGGTGTTTTCATGAGTTGATTTCCTGTACAAAAAATCAACATAAAAGACATAGTAACACTGAGAATGTTCTTAAAAGAATCACTCTAATGTCATTCCCATGAAGTCTAAATTTGATAACATTCACAGCAATAAAAACAATATCAACATTTAAACCGAAATCGAAACCAAGAGAGCATGATTAACTAGGGTTCTCCACTCAAATCAATTTTAAATTTGAGAATAGTTACAACAATGGTACAAAACTCAACATTCAAACGTAAATCGTAAGCAAAAAAATAGTATTAACTAGGATTTTGTCACTCAAATCAACTTGAAATATGAAAACATTCACAACACTGGAAACAAAATCAGTATTTAAACATAAATCTAAAGCAAGAGAACATGGTTAACTATGATTTTTCATTCAAATCAACTCAAAATATGAGAATATTCACAGCAAGCGTACTAAACTGAACATTAAAATCTAAATTCAAAGTAGGAAAACATGATTAACTAGGTGTTTTCACCCAAATCAATTCAGGATCTAACAATATTCACAGAAATGGTACCAAAATCAACAATGAAACCTAAATTAAAAGCATAAGAACATGATTAACTAGGATTTTCACTCAAATTGATTCAAAATCTGAGAACATTTACAGCAATGATACCAAAATCAACAATGAAACCTAAACTGAAAGCATGAAAAGATGATTAACTAGGGTTTTCACCCAAATTGATTTAGAATTTGAGAACATTTACAGCAATAGTACTAAACTCAACATTGAAACCAAATTGAAAGCAAGAAAACATGATTAACTAGGGTTTTGACTCAATTTGATTCAAAGTCATGAGAACATGATTATTAAGGGGTTTTTACTAAAATTGATAAAAAATCTGGGAACATTCACAATAATGGTACTAAAATTAACAATGAAACATAAACTAAAAGCATAAGAAAATGATTAACTAGGGTTTTCACCCAAATCAATTCAGAATCTAAGAATATTCACAGCAATGGTACCAAAATCAACAATGAAACCTAAACTGAAAGCATGGGAACATAATTAAATAGGGTTTTCACTCAAATCAATTCAGAATTTGAGAACATTCACAACAATGGTACCAAAATCAACAATGAAACCTAAACAGAAAGCATGAGAACATGATTAACTAGGGTTTTCACCCAAATTGATTCAGAATCTGAGAACATTCACAGGAACATTCACAGGAATGGTACCAAAATCAACAATAAAACCTAAACTGAAACATAAGAACATGATTAGCTAGGGGTTTTTGACTCAAATTCATTCAGAATTTGATAACATTCACAACAATGGTACCAAAATCAACAATGAAATCTACATTGAAAGCATGAGAACATGATTAAGTATGGGGTTTTCACTCAAATTGACTCGAAATCTGAGAACATTCACAATAATGGTACCAAACTCAATATTGAAACCTAAATTGGAAGTAAGAGAACATGATTAGTTAGGATTTTTCACTCAAATTGACTCAAAATTTGAGAATACTAACGGGAATGATACCAAACTCAATATTGAAATGTAAATCAAAAGCAAGAGAACATGATTAACTAGGACTTTCATTCAAATCAATTCAAAATTTGAGAACATTTACACTAATCGTATCAAACTCAACACTGAAACCTAAATTGAAAGCAAAGGAATATGATTAACTAGGCTTTTGACTCAAATTCATTCAAAAGCTAAGAACATTCACAGCAATGATATCAAAATCAACATTGAAATGTAAATTGAAAGAAAGAGAACATGATTAACTAGGTTTTTTCAGTCAAATTGATTCAAAATCTGAGAACATTCACAGCAATTGTGTCAAACTCAACATTGAAACCTAAATTGAAAGTAAGAGAATATGATTAACTAGTGTTTTTTACTCAAAATTTGAGAACATTCACAGCAATTGTGTCAAACTCAATATTGAAACCTAAATTGAAAGGAAGAAAATATGATTAACTAGGGTTTTTGACTCAAATTGATTCACAATCTAATAAATTCACAGCAATGGTAACAAAATCAACATTGAAACCTAAATTGAAAGTAAGATAATATAATTAACTAGGGTTTTTCACTCTAATTAATTTAGAATCTAAGAAGATTCACAGTAATGGTACCAAAATCAATAATGAAACCTAAACCAAAAGCAAGAAAACATGATTAACTAGGGGGTTTGACTCAAATTGATTCAAAATCTGAGGACATTTACAGCAATGGTACCAAAATCACTAATGAAACCTAAATCGAAAGCATGAGAACATGATTAACTAGGGGTTTTCACTCAGATTGATTCAAAATCTGAGAACATCCACAGCAATGGTACCAAAATCAACTTTCAAACTAAAATCGAAGGAAGATAATGTTATTAACTACTATTTTTGACTCAAATTGACTCGAAATCTGAGAACATTTATAGCAACAATAACGAACTCAACATTCAAACTGAAATGGAAATCAAAAACAAAAGTTTCGAAAATGAAAGATTTTGCAGAAACTAGGGTTTCATATATTTGAATTTTACTTGTTTTCACCATTTTGGTTGTTTGAATATGAGAATGTTTGATGAACTAGTTTATTGTTCTAGAATCTGAGATGAGATTGATGAAGTAAGACAAAATGCGAGGCAAAATTGATGAAGGCAAGAATGAAATCTGCGAGGGATGTGAAATGGCGCGAATGAACTGTGAAGAATGAAAAGTTGCAATTATATATTGTGTTTTTGATTTGGTAAGGGTAGTTTCGTCATTTAAAATTATTATGGAATTTATTGGTAAAAAAAAATTTAAGTAGGATTATTTAGGGTTCGTTTGGAAAGTGGGTTGACTTTTTGGCTTTTTAACTTTTTGACTATTTTAATTTGGGGCTAAAAGCCTCGTTTGAGAAGGACTTTTTGACTTTTTTGACTTTCTGTAAGAGAAACAAATGTAATAATTATGAGTTAGATATGATATTTTGTCTTATTAAATTAAAAAATCTATTTTATTTTTTTGTAACTAAAATAACCCCAAATCCAACCCAACCATTCTTCCCAAACGAAGCCTAAAACGGACTTAGCCGTAAATCTCCTTTTAAATATATATAGTATTTTCTTCACCTCTCCATTTCTGTCTCAAACCTTGATTCAGAAAAAGGGGAATGACCATCGGAATGGAGACGACGAAAGGAAGGGGATGATTTTGAAGATCGGTGGCGTCTCTCTCACCTTCGCATCCTCAGGCTGTCATATTTCTTCTTCTTTTACACCGCCTCCGGTACAGCATCTTTCTCAAAAAATAAATAAAATAATAAAAAATTCGCCCTTAATGTAGGTATTTCTTCTTCTTTTACACCGCCTCCGGTGCATTTTCTTATATTCATTCCTATGCATTTTATATCTTTCCCTCAATATTTTGGAGAAAGACATAACTCTCTAAAACGAAATCTTTCAAAATCCAAAAAGTTAACAGATAGGGTTTGGCAAGGTTTTGGGACTGTTTTACCGTATTTACCCAAGAAAAACAACGAAACCAATGATTCTACATTTCCTATAGTCCAAGTTTTAAGAAATTTCAGTGCTTGGAGTGAGAGTTTCAATGAACGGCCCCGATTGAAGATATTCAAAACGGCGTTGTTTTAAACATTAATTAATTACCTTAAAGACCTATCTACATATTTCGTAGTAGCTTAGGTCCTGTCTAAAAGCTTTTAAACCAATAAGCCCTATTTACAGATAAAAAAAACATTTTTTCCCTTCAATCCAAACTGTTATATACATAACAACATTGACGTTATTCACAAAAACAAAAAAATCAGTTATGGCAAGTAGATGAAGATACGATCTTGAAGGATTTCTCGATTTGATTCTCTATTATACATAAATTGCGTAATTATCGTTTTTGCTACAAAACAAATTATAAAAAAATAATAGTGAGGAATTTTATGGTAGAGAAAAGCATACACTTGTTGTTGATACTCTATGTGAGTTGGAGGATGAGGCGAGATAGTAAAATAGTCTGTTCCGACAATCATCCTGACATGATCCCTCAACAATGAATCTACACAAGATACACAAGATAAGACACAGTAAGTACCACATAAAATTTCGGAAAAGTCAGTATAATATAAAATTAATACTTGTACTAGCTTACACGCAGGGGAGCCCACAAAAATGAAATCAAGTGAATTTGATAGTCATCTTCTAACATATTCAGAGCATTTTTCTAGGGATTCTCTATGAGAAAATCCAACAAGAGGCCAAGAAATCATTCTACCAAATACAGAAATTGAGTCGAGATTACTCGGGTTCAACTTGTAACTATAAACCAAACTACGAATACGTGCGCTCAATCTATCTTTCTCCATTCACTTAAATTCATCCTTCGAGTCAAAACTAAATAGGAAACCGAAGTATATTAACCTAAGCAACATCTCAACCTGGGAAATTGAAGGACTTGGCAATGCCTTTATAGAGGCATCAAAATCGATCCCATCTTTTACTACAATGGGGAGTATGGAAATTAAAATCTCATTTTTCAAAATGTCCTTCTTTGCTTTCTCTGATGTGTTTGAAGGTTGCATACACAATTTCTTATATTCGTTCCTATGCATTTTATATCTTTACCTCAATATTTTTGAGAAAGACATAACTCTCTAAAATGAAAAATTTCAAAATCCAAAAAGTTAACAGAGAAGGTTTGGCAGGGTTTTGGGACGGTTTTACAGTATTTACCCAAGAAAAGCAACAAAACCAAAGATTCTAAATTTCCTATACTGCAAGTTTTAAGCAATCTCAGTGTTTGGAATGAGGATTTCAATTAACGGTCCAGATTGAAGATATTCAAAACGACGTTGTTTTAAACATTGATTAATTACCTAAAAGTCCTATCTACATATTTGGTAGTAGCTTAGGTGCTGTCTAAAAGTTTTTGAACCAATATGCCTATTTACAAATAAAAGACGTTGTTTTTGCCCTTCAACCCAAACTGTTATACATATAACAACATTAACGTTATTTACAAAAAACAAAAACAAATCAGTTATGGAAAGTAGATGTAGATACGATCTTGAAGGATCTCGAAGGATTTCTCGGTTTGATACGCTGTTATACATAAATTGCGTAATTATCTTTTATGCTACACAACAAATTATAAAAAATAAATGATGCTGGTGAATTTTATGGTAGAAAAAAGCACACACTTGTTGCTGATACTCAACGTGAGTTGGAGGATGAGGCGGGTAGTAAAATAATTTGATCCGACAATTATCTTAACATGAATCTACACAAGAGACACAAGATAAGGCACAATAAGTACCACATAAAATTTCAGAAAAGTCAGTATAATGTAAAATTAGTACTTGTATTAGCTTACATGTGGGGGAGCCCTCATAAATGAAATCAAGTGAATCTAATAGCCATCTTCTAACATATTCCGAGTATTTTTCTAGGGATTCTCTACGAGAAAATCCAACATGAGGCGTAGAAATCATTCTACCAAATACAAAAATTGAGTCGAGATCACTCGGGTTCAACTTGTAACTATAAACCAAACTACGAATACGTTTGCTCAATCTATATTTCTTCATCCACTTAAATTCATCGTTCGACTCAAAACTGAACTGGAAACCAAAGTATATTAACCTAAGCAACATCTCAACCTGGGAAATTGAAGGACCTGGCATTGCCTTAACAGAGACATCAAAATCAATCCCATCTTTTACTACAATGGGGAGTATGAAATTAAAGTCTCATTTTCCAAAATGTCCTTTTTTGCTTTCTCTGATGTTTTTCAAGGTTGCTTACACAATTTCTTATATCCATTCCTATGCATTTTATATTTTTTCCTCAATATTTTTGAGAAAGACAAAACTCTCTAAAACGAAATCTTTCAAAATCCAAAAAGTTAACATAAAGGGTTTGACGGGGTTTTGGGACGGTTTTACCGTATTTACCCAAGAAAAGCAACGAAAGCAACGATTCTAAATTTCTAGTACTACAAGATTTAAGCAATCTCAGTGCTTGGAATGAGGATTTCAATGAATGGTCGAGATTGAAGATATTCAAAACGACGTTGTTTTAAACATGGATTAATTACCTAAAAGTCCTATCTACATATTTGGTAGTAGCTTATGTCCTGCCTAAAAGTTTTTGAACCAATAAGTCCTATTTACAGATAAAAAGATGTTTTTTCCCTTCAACCCAAACTATTAAATATATAACAACATTGACGTTATTTACAAAAGACAAAAACAAATTAGTTATTGGAAGTCGATAAAGATACGATCTTGAAGGATCTCAAAAGATTTCTCGGTTTGCTTCGCTGTTATACATAAATTGCGTAATTATCTTTTATGCTCCAAAACAAATTATAAAAAAATGATAGTGGTGAATTTTATGGTAGAAAAAAGCACACACTTGTTGCTGATATTCAATGTGAGTTGGAGGATAAGGCGTGGTAGTAAAATAGTCTGATCCAACCATTATCCTAACATGATCCCTCAACAATGAATCTACACAAGATAACCAAGATAAGACACAGTAAGTACCACATAAAATTTTGGAAAAGCCAGTATAATATAAAATTAGTACTTGTGTTAGCTTACATGTAAGGGTGCCCTCAGAAATGAAATTAAGCGAATCTGATAGTCATCTTCTAACATATTCAAAGCATTTTTCTAGGGATTCTCTATGAGAAAATCCAACATAAGGCCTAGAAATCATTCTACCAAATATAGAAATTGAGTCGAGATCACTCAGGTTCAACTTGTAACTGTAAACCAAACTACGAATACGTTTGGTCAATCTATATTTCCGCATCCACTTAAATTCATCTTTCGAGTCAAAACTAAACAGGAAACCAAAGCGTATTAACCTAAGCAACATCTCAACCTGGGAAATTGAATTTCCTGGCATTGCCTTAATAGAGGCATCAAAATCGATCTCATCTTTTACCGCAATAGGGAGTATGACATTAAAATCTCATTTTTCAAAATGTCCTTTTGTTTTCTCTGATGTGTTTGAAGGTTGCTTACACAATTTCTTATATTCATTCATATGCATTTTATATCTTTCCCTCAATATTTTTGAGAAATACATAACTCTCTAAAATGAAAACTTTCAAAATCCAAAAAGTTAACAGAGAGCGTTTGGCAGGGTTTTGGGATGATTTTATTGTATTTACCCAAGAAATGCAATGAAACCAACGATTCTAAATTTCCTGTAGTGTAAGTTTTAAGCAATCTCAGTGCTTGAAATGAGGGATTCAATGAACGGTCCAGATTGAAGATATTCAAAACGATGATGTTTTAAACATGGATTAATTACCTAAAAGTCCTATCTACATATTTGGCAGTAGCTTAGATCCTGTCTAAAAGTTTTTGAACCAATAAGTCATATTTACAGATAACAACATTGACATTATTTACACAAAAATAAAAAATAAAAAAATTCAATTATAGGAAGTAAATGAAGATACGATCTTGAAGCATCTCGAAGGATTTCTCGCTTTGATTCACTATTATACATAAGTTGCATAATTATCTTTTATGCTACAAAACAAATTATAAAAAAATGATAGTGATGAATTTTATGGTAGAAAAAAACATACACTTGTTGCTGATACTCAATGTGAATTGGAGGATGAGGCGAGGTAATAAAATAGTCTAATCCAACAATCATCCTAACATGATCCTTCAACAATAAATCTACACAAGAGACACAAGATAAGACACATTAAATACCACATAAAATTTTGGAAAGTCAGTATAATATAAAATTAGTACTTGTATTAGCTTACATGTAAGGGAGCCCTCAGAAATTAAATCAAGTGAATCTGATAGCCATCTTCTAACATATTCCGAACATTTTTCTAGGGATTCCTTATGAGAAAATCCAACATGAGGCCTAGAAACCATTCTACCAAATATAGAAATTGAATCAAGATCACTTGAGTGTAACTATAAACCAAACTACGAACACGTTCGCTCAATCTATATTTCTTCATCCACTTAAATTCATCCTTCGAGTCAAAACTAAATAGGAAACCAAAGTACATTAACCTAAGCAACATGTCAACCTGGGAAATTGAAGGACCTGGCATTGCCTTAATAAAGGCATCAAAATCGATCTCATCTTTTACTATAATGGGGAGTATGGAAATTAGAAACACATGCTCATTAATTAGGCCAACAAGGCAAGCAAACAAGACAAGAGGAGAGGAGACCACTCCCTCCTTTTTGGGACCTCAAAACCACATTTCTATCACGGAAAATCCATTGGATTTCAGTGGTTAAAAGGCCAAACAAAGATGATCTCAAAGGCCTTAAGAGATGGTACAAAGCAAAGCAAAACAAGCCACCAAACGGGGTACACCACCCCTAACTCAAACAAGGCCTCAAACAACCATTTTAAACACTTAAAAACAAAGCTTTTTGTAGTTGAAAGCTAGGCCTAAAACAGCATGCAAAGGTGGCCAAATACTTAAGCAAAACAAAGCTTAAAAAAGGTAACTACTCACCCTTGAAGAACCACAGCAAAACAGGCACTTTTGAGGCAAAAAAAAAAAAAAAGCTTTGAAAGCTCAAATCACTCCTCCAAGAGCCTCAGCAACAAGGTAGAGTGTTTGACTAGGTGTTTGTGTGGAAAAGTAAGAAGAAAACACACCCTTAAGGCTCAAAATAGCACAATATAGAGAGTGAGAAGTCTAGAGAGAGAGGGAGATTTTTCAGCTCTAAAATTTCAGAACCTTTGGAAAGGGAGACGGGTCTCTCCTTATATAGAACAATGAAATCCAAAGCTTGCTTGACAAGCTTAAACTTGCCTCCATCCATCCATACACATGTATGGAGGATGGCTCAGTGAGAAACAGCTGGCTCAAAAGATCTAAAATAATATATGTTGAAACAAGGTGTCCTGCCGGCCATCAGTGGTGGCCGGCAGGGCCTCTCTGATGGCAGGCAGGGCAAAGCCCATGGCCGATAGCCCTCTCCCATGGCCGGCAGGCCATTATGAACAACAATATGGAGGGACCAAAGCATGGTCAAAAAATGAGACAGAATGGAAATAGGGTCTGGAAGGATCAAACCTGGAGCATTCCGTTGCGAAAGTTGAGCACTCGACGAGCGATCAAACTTGTCATCGGATGTACCTGCAAGCACATCCAAGTCTTGAGGACGGTCAAAAATGGGGAGTCTACACCCACTCTCCTATACTGCATCTTCTATCGAATACCATTCTCAGAGATTCCTCCTTCTTCGAAGCCAACATAAAAAGTCTTGGAAATTTGCCTCTCAAACATTGCCCAAAAAGACCTCTCAAATTTAATAATGGTTTACTTAATTAACATCCTAATATTGTTCCATGTGTCAAAGTTTTGAACTACAAATTGGAGGTAAACTAGGATTGATATTTTAACTAGTTATGTCTTTTTCTTTTTTTTTTTTCTATTTTTTAGGTACATTGGAAGGTAGAGAGAGTCAAACCCGTACAAGGTTATAACCACTGAGCTAATCTCGATAACTAATTCAACTGGTTTGTCATTAATCAATAGCAAATCATTGAAAGTCTGAATTTTTTTTATCAAAAATTGATTGAGATGTTGTATTGTAATTGGATTTTAATAAAATGGGCCCATCATTGTCCGAGTAAATGTTAGGGGATTCTATTTACACCCAAAAAGTTATTACATACTCCTAATTTCTAAGTACACCTTGTTTAATTATTTAAAATTTATTTTACTCTCATTACACTTTATTATTTTTTCCAAATTACCCCCTCAAGGTAAACCCAAATAATAAATAGTAAACAAACTAAAAAAACTAAATTATTTCCAAAAAATTTTAATACAAAAAATAATTCTCCAATACAGGAAAAAAAAAAAAAAACCAAACTTATAAGCACATAAGCATTATAAATACAGAAAAAACCAAACTTTACATAAGCATTATAAAACTTTTCAATACAGAAAAAAAGAGAAAAAAAAAAAAAACTTTTACATTATAAATTATCCACAAGAATGCTTGTGGAAAAGTAAAACACCAAACTTATAAGCACATAAGTATCAGGCACTAACAAGAAAGAGTAGTTCTCAAATAATGTGCTATTTAAATGACAAAATAAGAACAACTCTAATAATATGTTATTGTTAATCTAACTACTAGGCCCTTTAATTTTTGTCCAAAAAAAATGATATAGAAAATAATTGATGATGCTCTACAATAATTATGAAACCCTTTTATATGAATACTTACCTCCTTTTTGATGGGTTACTTCAAAAAACTATTTTGATTATTACCCTCATTCATTATTTGAATTTGTTCAAACTTTCTTTTAAGGTTTAGGGTTTCAAAATAATAAATGACAATGACATTGATGATGATGGTGAGTTTTGGTAGGGTGGATTGCAGTTTTAGAGGGAGATAAAGAAGAAGAAGAAGAAGAAGAAATAACTTTGATCTCTTGGGGAAGAAGATACAGAGATTTGAATAGAAATAACTTATTAGAGTGTACCGCGAGAAAAAAAAATTATTTTAGGATTTAATATGTGTTGTCCTTATTAGTAAATTTATATTAAGATATAATAAGAATTTAAATTTATGAATTTAAATTAGGCATTCTGAAATATATTTTGGATTCAAATAGAATCCCCAAATGTTGCCAACCCATTTGGTTCTGGACCAAAATTCAGTTGAAAAGAGATAAATACCATAGGTGCACAAAAATTGAACATTAAGTGCAAGTCAACTAAAGCCAACCATGGCTTGTTATTGATTTCATCTATGTAAAAAATGTACAAGAAGTTAGTTGATATGGTGATTGCACTAGAGAGAGAGAGAGAGAGAGAGAGAGTACTTACAATGGTGCATCCTAAGACTGCAATGTCATATGCAGTGGCTGAGACTGCAATCGCTTCATATGCTGTAGTTTATGCTGTAGTGGTGGCTGCTACATAGTCTTAGAGTGAAACACTGGATTAAAGGCTAAGGCCATGGCAGAGACATTGTCACACCATAACACAGCCACTGAGGAAGAAGGAACAGATAAATCTTTGAGCAATTGTTGAATCCAACAAATTTCTGCAGTAGTGTCAACCATAGACCTATATTCAGTTTCAGTGGAAGATCTGGAGACTGTGTGTTGCTTTTTAGCAAACCAATAGATAAGATTAGAGCCAAGATAATTGCAAAAACCTGAAGTGGACCTTCTATCTGTGCAGTCTCCTACCCAATTAGAATCAATGAAGGCATGGAGGTCATAGGACCCATTGTCTGAAAGTAAGACCATGAGAAACAGTGCCTTGAATATATTGCAGCAGGCGTTTAACCAGGGCAAAATGAGCATTGGTTGGGGCTTGCATATGTTGACAGGCCTGATTGACTGCAAAGGCAATGTCAGGTCGAGTAATGGTTAAGTACTGTAAAGCACCAACAATGCTTCTATAAAAGGAAGGCTGAGCATAAGGAAGCACATCAATGGAGGAAGGAACAACAAAAGACTTGGAAGCAATTGGTGTGGAGCAAGGCTTACAATGAACCATGCCAGCTTTAAGGAGTAGCTCTTGAGCATACTTATGCTGAGATAAAAAATAACCAGTGGAATGGGACTAGACTGAGATCCCAAAATTAGGAGACATCTCCTAGTTCCTTCATGGAAAATGCCACATGCATTTGAGCAAGTAAAGCTTGAATCAACCGAGGATCACTACTTGTAAGTAAAATATCATCAACATAGATGAGAAGAATAGTGATACTAGTAGATGTCTTTTTTACAAAGAGAGAAGGATTAGAATGACTGTGACTAAAACCTTGAGTAAGTAAGAAAGAGGAGAAGGTTGAATACTAAGCCCGAGGAGCTTGCTTGAGGCCATAGAAAGCTTTGTGCAGTTTGCACACATGATGAGGAAATTAGGAATCAACAAAATCCTAAGGTTGCACCATATAGACTTCTTCATCCAACTTGCCATGTAAAAATGCATTGGAGATGTCCAACTGTTTGAGAGGCCACTAATTTTGAAGAGCAAGACTCAAGAGAATGCGGATAGTGGCCTGCTTACAAGAGTTTCATTCTAAATTTTTACATTCTTAATACTTAAAAAATACCCCTTAGCAAGCCTTGTAACGAGCAATGTTGCCATCAGAATTCTTTTTAATATGAAACACCCACTTACAACCAATAGCAAGTTTGGTAGAAGGAGAAGGAACAAGAGTCCAAGTACCTTGTTTATGTAAAGCCTGAAATTCTTCATTCATAGTAGTAAGCCAAAGAGGAGAGGTTAAAGCTTGAGAAGTAGTCTGAGGCTCAGTAACAGTAAGATCCACTGGAGGAGTGTGAGCAAGATGACAAGAAGAAGCATGAAGAGGCTGAGATAGGAAAGAAGCTTTAGACCTAGTAGTCATAAGATGAGTATTACATGAAGAAGAGTGAGAATGAAGAAATGGAAGATGAATAGAGATAGACTCAATAGGAATAGGAGAAGAAGCAGGTACTGTAGGTAAAGCAGGAACTGCACGGACTGCAGGTAAGTCAGGAACTGCAGGAACAGAACCAATAGGTGGAAAAGAAAAAGCAACAGGGGCAATAGGTTGGTCAGATACAGAGGCCATTGGAGAAATGGATGAGGAAGTGGCAGGAATAATTGATGGAGAGACGGCAGACTGAGAAGGAGACCAGAAAAAGGATGTTAGAGTAGGTAGAGTAGGAGAAGTAGGGTTCTGAATAGCAAATGGGAAGCAGGACTCATTAAACAAGACATGTCTTGACACATAAATTTTTCCAGTAGAGGGATCCAAACACCTGTAGCCTTTAGTGGAAGGGTGGTAGCCTAAGAAAACACAAAGAGAAGATCTGGGTTAAAGTTTATGATCAATATAAGGCCGAAGCCATGGCAAACATTGACAACCAAACACTTTAAAAAATTCAAAATCTGGGATAGCATGGAAGAGTAGCTGAAAAGGAGATTTATTGTGAAGAAACAAACTAGGCATTCTATTTATAAGAAACATAGATGTAGCTAGAGCTTCAAACCAGTAAGTAAGAGGCATGCAAGACTGATACATCAATGCAATGGCAGTCTCAACAATGTGTTGATGTTTTCTTTCAGCAATGCCATTTTGTTCTAGAGTGTAAGGACAAGTAAGATGATGAATAATACCATTTTGAGTAAGATAACTATCCATTTTATGATTAACAAACTCAATCCCATTATCAATCCTGAGAATTTTCAAGAATGTATCAAATTGTTTTTCAACATAGGCTTTGAACACAAGAAAAGTGGAAAAGACTTCACTCTTAACATAAAGAGGATAGATTCAAGTAAATCTTGTGAAATCATTAACAAACAGAAGATAGTATTTATAACCAGTGAGAGAAGCATGAAATGGTCCGCAAACATCACTATGCACAAGACAAAATGGCTTATTAACGATAGAAGTAAACAATTTGAAAGGCAGCCTATGTATCTTAGCAACACTACAAGATGTGCAAGCTAATGAAATACAATCTTTATTGGATAAAGGAGTAGGCAAGTGTGGAAAAATATGATGAAATTTTAAAGCAGAAAGGTGACCAAGCCTTTGATGCCAGGTAGACACAGAGACTTGGGATTTTGCCTAAGTAACATGAGCTTGGGGGATCATGGAAGAGGATGAATTAGCAAAGTGATAGAGTCCATGAATATTAGGTCCTTTATGTAGAACCTTGTCCGTATGCTTTCCCTAAACCACAAATGAGTTACAATCAAAAGTAACAGAACAATTGTTATCCTTAGTTAGTTAATGAACAGATAAGAGATTAGAAGAAATATCAGGCACATGATGAAGATTATTGAGACAAAAAGAATACTAAGGAGTAGGTAGCAATCCCTTACCAATGTGTTGAATGGGAACAGTTTGACCATTACCAATAGTGACTTGATCTGAGCATTGGTAAGGTTGATAGAGTTGGAGATTAGCCAAATCATTAGTGATATGATTAGTTGTTGCGGAGTCTATATACCAAGGAGTAAGTAAATCAGATGAAGCAAAGGACTGATTAGAAGAAGACAGATCTGCAATGACAAAGTAAGCTCGAGATGGTAGTACAAAATTAGGAAAGGACTGAGAATGAGATGAAGAAGAAGCCTCAATAGGTTGATAGGTTGAATCCATGTGAAACCAGCACTCAAGAGCATTATGATTATGACCTCCACAAATTTGATGACCAACATATGAAGAATTGTCAGAACTGCTATCATATCTTCCTGAATGTCCTCCATATCTACCTCGAAAACTGCGATTGGTATACCTTCCATTACCTCTGTATCTTCCTCCTCTATTACCATGAAATTGATATCTACCTCTGTTTCCAGATGAATATCCTCTATTAGACTAGGATATGAAGCAGGACCAGACATAGAGCCTTTAGTTACAACACAAGCCATTGGAAAATCATTGATAAGAGCATGCTTAGTTTTACTTTCCAGATATATTGCTTCAAAACAAAGCAATGAACTCAAGTCCTCCATAGTAATAGCCTCTACTCTAGCTCGGATGGTAGTTTTCAGTGCCTTATACTCATCTAGTAATCCAGTGAGTGTTAACAGAACCAGATCTTCATCTTCAACTGCAGTGGAGGCAAGACTCAGTTGATTGGCAATATTTTTGATCTAAGTCAAATACTCCTCCATTGAGATACCTTTCTTTGAGATGGATTGGAGTTTATTCTTTAGTTGATGAATATGAGATTGAGAGAGTGAGGTAAATTTCTTCTCTAGAGCATTCCATACTTGAGCACAATGTTGATATTGAAGAACAGCGGAAAACACAGATGAGGAGAGAGTTGCAGTAATGCAACTCAACAGATGTGCATCTATGATCTTCCATTTCATAAATTCTGGATTTTCCATTATTGTTCCAAACGCATTAAGGATCTGAGGAACTGGACATGGAATCATTCCAGTTACAAAATCAAGCAAATCTGTGGCTCGAAGCACATTCCGAAGCTGATTTTTCCAAATAAGAAAATTGGAGGAATCAAGCTTTACTGTTACTAGAGAATTAAATTCGAGATCAGTAGACTAAGGTTAGGTGGTAGAGAGGTGGAAGAAGATGGTGAAACTGCCATGGATGAACCTTGCTCGTGAGAGCTATTTTGGCTCTGATACCATAACAAGAAATGACAAAAGATCTTTACACTCAGTCATAGTCCTATTTATACTAGATACAAGAGTTGTTTAGAAGTTTGTTATAACAAACTAACTGACTCCTACATCCTAACCACCACTACTATAACTCTGATATTTATAACTTTTTGCAACTATATTCGATACACTAAGTTGAGGCTTCAACTGCTGAGACTGCAATGTCATATGCAGTTGCTGAGACTACAATGGCTTCATATGCTGTAGTGGTGGCTGCTGCATAGTCTTATCACATCCACTTCTCTTACAATGGTGCATCCTAGGAGGGTGGAAGAAGGATTTGAACACACACCACTTGATATAGAAATGTATCATGATCATGATAGTCATCATTACAAGAACGAAGAAGCTAGGATTGATGATGTAGACCATGGTATGGACAATGAGAAAGAGAAGAGGATCATAACTCAAGATGATCAGATGGTGGAGAAGGAGAAGAAGGATTCGCAACCACCACCAGTGATGATCATAAAGCCCAAGAGCAAGAGGGTTGCCATCTTAGATGCATTTAGAGACCTCACCATAGTGGTAAGCCCATTTGCGCGCGCGCGCGCGCACGTGTGTGTGTGTGTTTTCGGTTTATTATGATCTACATTTCTATTTTCAAGAGAAAAAAAATGAAATTTATACTCATCATTTTTATTTTTTTGTGAAAATTGTTTTCAATAGTTTAAAGATGACTTTTTGATGTTTCTTAAAGGAAATTGGTTTATAAAGACAATTTTTGTTCATGAAACATATAAAAAATGATGTTACGGTGATATTTTTATAATTATGAGTCATAATGATAGATCATTTCACTTAAAATCAAATATCATAAAAGCTTGTATCAATTTTTTTATACATAAATTACATTTGCATGGCATTACCATTTTTGAAAATGATTTTTTTTCAAATAAACATTTTTCAGAAACAAAATGTGAATAGAATAAAAACAAAACCAAACACAATGTAAACCTCTATCATAAATGATTGATGGAATTACATATACAAACTCTTTATGATTGATGTTAAAACATGTAGGTTCATCAAAATTAAAAATAAAAAATCACAAAGTGTTTTTAATGTTTATTGTCATTCTAACCATTGTCAAGATGTGTTTGGAAGGTGATGATACTAGTAGACGATGCTGGGGAAGCATATCCTCATATTGATCACTCGCCATGGAATGGTTGCACATTGGCCGATGTTTTTTTGCCTTTTCTTCTCATCATAGTAGGTGTCGCAATCGCATTTGCCCTCAAGGTACGTATCGTTCATAATTTTTTAAACATAAATTACACTTATCACTTTAATATATTTATCTCAAATTTTATTTTGATATTACATTTTCAATTGTGACATTAAAAAACTTTTTTTTTTTTTATAAATGTATCTATAAGTGATTGTCGCTAAATTTAATGAAAATAAAATTTGTGACTGTCATATGACGCAGTTGTATTATTTTAGTCATCCAAGTTTGTATAAATATATTTTTTTTAGTTGCTGAATTTGATTTGATAGTTTAATTTTTAATTCACTTACATAATTTCGACGGAAGTTAAACTAGGGGATTTTAACTCACAATCAGAATTGTAAAGACCAAATTAAAAAATTTAGATAAAGTGCCGAATATTCTGAATATAGAGAAATACTAATCTGATGACAATGTTGAAGATAATAATCTAAGTAGACTACATATACTTGACTTATTTTGTGTGTCAAATGTAATTGTCAATTGAACTAAATAAGTATGAGCTTATAATAGAGTAAACTTGGTAGCACCTCAAATGATTAATATCTAGCGTTTTCTTTATCTTATGACTTCATTAAATTATTACTTTTTTGTAGTAAAATTTCATATATTTTGGAAACTTATTGAGCATTTTATATAGCATATCTATACACGTATTACTCAATATTACGACATAACTATGTAACCAAGTCAACTTTACGGTCCAAGTCAACTTTGAACCATGATAACCCTACAATCAAGTCAATGCCCAATTCTTATAGCTTGATTGGCATAGAGAACCAATACATAGATACTAATCAAGAAGAAGAGGTGAGCACATTGTCTGGTGCAGTGAAAAGTAACCATATCTTGTGGCTGCTACTCCAATACCCCAAACCTAAAAAAATAAACAAATAAATAAATAAATAACAAAACAAGTCATCATTCATCTATCTTATGATCTCACAAATTTGGCTTCTAGTGGTGAAGGATGTAGTCAAGAAAATAATCATAAGGACATTAAAGCTTCTTTTTTGGGGAATTGTCTTGCAAGGTATTGAAAATAATTGTTCCACTAGTTTAATTTGCCCCTATCTCATTTATGCCAAGGTGATCCTTGAACATGAACAATGTATACAACTTGTACTAGCAATCTCTAGGATTTCAAGCAAAACAACAAGGTCTCTACAAGAATCTATTTTTGGGACTATGTTGATTAAAAGTTTTTAGGCCATGGAATTGAATGAGGTTAAGGGATAAGTAGACTATAAACTAAAAGGCAAAACATGTCAACCATCAGTTTATATTGGGGCCAAATTTATTGAGTAATGACTAATTACTAAATTCGCACGATGCAGGAGGATACTCTCATGCACTAGATGATTTGTCTTATGGAATTGACAAGAAGCAAATCCCATGGTGTTTCCCCGTCATTCTTTTCACAAGGGTTACAAATAGTTACAACTTGAAATTAATTTCAAGTAGCCAATTAGTGAAGATTTTAATTATGTGACATCTAATCTTTGTATTTTGATATCACAATTTATTGATAAATTCAAGCTCAAGAAATGATTTTATGGATGTTCTACGGATTATGGAAGAAATTAACAGTCAAAGTGAGCTTTCTCATTCTAAATTGTCAACTGACCTTCACAAGTTAGGAGGAAAATATAAAAATAAAAAATAAACCCCCTTAATTTTACTTTCATTTCAATTGAAATCGATACGAAATTGAAATTTGTTTAGAGTATTTGCAAATAGATGAATTCTAAAATAAAGTAAATCCTAATGTCAATACCGGTTTCTTGTGTGTGTAAATAGAGAATATCAGTATACTTGGTTGTAGCTCTAATAGAGACCTTCACCACCAAGCTCAGGCCGACTGTCCTAGACCCCAGTCATTTCTTCATTTTCATCGCTTATAAATGGCAATGGTGAGTGAAACACAAACTATGTGAAAACACAACCATGTCACATTCAAAGTTATAAACTTTGTCAAAACCTAAACTTCACTTTTATTGTTCTAGGTTAGGAGCCGTTATCGTGTTCCTCATTTACATGATCAAAACATATGCGCTTTACGTGCTAGATTGGAGATTCGTGGTGCCTCAAGATCAAGGAATAGAGAGATAGACGGTATGCAACAAATCAATTATAAAGATTACACAAAAGTCACAAGTGCAGTGCAATGAAGCTGATATATTGTTATCTTTTCCAAGTAAAATGTGGGATGAGAGGACACTTAGGCCTTGCTTGCAATGTTATTGGTTATATGGATCAAAAAGTTTCAGGCATCAATCATCTCTACATGCAACCCATATGGATTCACTTAAAGGTTAGGTCCAATATCAATTTTTCCTAATATGCTAATGATTAAGTCATCAATATTTTGGTGTTTTTTGATGATCTTGTAGGCATGCACATTTAGTTCTCCCAATACTGGCCCACTTCGCGCAGATGCTCCAAATTAGTGTCGCACTCCATTTGAACCGAAAGGCTTGTTGAGGTTTGTTGATCCATAAACACAAATGAGAACAACAACATAGTTTTTTTTTTTTGAAAATGATGATTATGAGCTAAACTTTGATTTTTTTTTTTTTCCTTCTACTTTTACTTAGTTTGGTCTCAATTATCATGTCAAGTATCATTGGCATCCATTATGGGCACATTTTGATACATTTTAAGATTAGTTACAATCTTTTGCAAGTATCAATCATTAGTGAGAGCCAAACATAAAATTCATGAAGGTTGATGTAAGTGGGAATTTTTTTTAGGGTCACTCTAAGTGGCTCAAGCAATAGGTCTCAATGGGGCTTGGTGTGATACCTCTGTTCTATACTGTGCTAAACTGGTCCTTAATTTGTTTATGGTTATGTGTTTAGCATGATTTTGTGTGCCATTATGTGATAATATGTGATTTTGAATTCATATCTGTTCGCCGTAGGAATATCTGTTTGAATAGCCCCCTTCGGAAATTAAATTGAGGGCCTTATCGGCTACAGAACCCGAAATAGATTACGCCATTGTAATTGGCATAATTTTTAGAGCCTACGGTGGAATTCAATTGAAAATTTATTCTGGTCAATTTAAACTGATTAAAATGATGAATTAAGAGCCCAAATATTTTATATTAAATATTGTGTTAGTGGGCTTTGTTGTCAAGGCCTTAAACACTCAATCTCTCTCTCTCTCCTTAGCCTCATTTTGGACTGAATGTAACTCAAGAAGAGAGAGGGAGAGCCGGCCATTTAGAGAGAGAGGGAGAGAATTGCATAATTTGTGACTCAAGCTTGGAGATTTGAAGTCTAGTTCAAGAGTTGACCATAGATTGGGCTTCTAGGTAAGCATTGATTCTTGAATTCATGAGTTTAATGGGCAATTTTGTGTATTCAAAGTTGATTTATGGTCAAGAGTGAGAATTGAAAAGAATTTAAATTGTATGTGTTGGATTGAAGGTCAATGTTTGCATGCATGTATGTGATTGCCTTGAATTTTCAATTTTGAGCACCAAATGCATGATCTATGTGAGTTTTTTAGTTGAAGATCATGTTCTTGACCATCTCTTCATCACATAAGTTGAGAATAAGAAAATGTACCACATGCATGTGCAGATTATAAGGGTACAAGAGTTGAATGTGTGAAATGGTTGTGTTAGTAATGGGTTTGGTGCAATTTGAGCCATGCATGCATCTATTTTGAGAAATTGAGCTTTCTAATGTTGTAAATTGGTATTGGTATCATGCTAGTATGTGTATGTGTGATATTTGAGCCTTTGTATGCACAAAAAATGGGTTGAATGTCGAGTTTGAACTCAAGGGAGTGTTCTGGAAAACCCAGAATTCATGGTGTCCGCTCGAGCGGAGAAATCGAGCTCCCAGCATTTTCTGCAGACATGGTTCCCGCTCGAGCGGGGAAGTGGACGCTCGAGCGGAGGGGTTCACGCTCGAGCGGGGATTTGAGGCACCAGTACTTTCTGCAGACTTAAGGGTCCACTCGAGCGGGGTGAATCCCTGCTCGCGGGGTGAGAAATTTCTGGGGACCCTATTTTCTGAAATTCTGTTTTGCATTCTGTTTTCGTATTCCGTTCTCTTTTACTTGCAAGCACTCTTAGGCATGTTTAAACATTGTGAATGATTTAAAGAAATAAGGATGAAGCCTAAAGAGAAAAATGTGAATTTTGAACGGATTGAATTGTTAATGACCCTCTTATATTCATGGCATGTGTAGGGTCGAGTTCCAGGGCGAACCAATCAACCGATCACTGTGAGTAATATCGATATTTGAATGCTTGTGAATGTCAAATTGTTTACTCCCTTTTAAGCTTTATAAATTGCTAATTGGGATTGTGGACGTAAGTCAGATATGAATGCATAAATGGACCCAAGGTCGTTTTGACAAGCATAAATGGACCCAAGGTCGTTTTGTTAACGTGAATGGACCAAAGGTCATTTTGTTAAACATAAATGGACCAAAGGTCGTTTTGATGAACATGAATGGACCAAAGGTCATTTTGATACGAATGTATGGGCCGAAGGCCGTTCTGACATGAATAAGTGGGTCGAAGGCCGTTTTGAAATGAATAAGTGGGCCGAAGGCCGTTTTGAAATGAATAAGTGGGCCAAAGGCCGTTTTGAAATGAATGATTGGGCCAAAGGCCGTTTTGACATAATCAAATGGGCCGAAGGCCGTTTCGTAATGAATGTAAAGCTGAATGAGTAAAAGGCCAGGGTGTGCGGAACTATGATTTAAATTACCCTTATATATGTTAACTACAAAAATGAATTGGGCCTAAGGCCGTTTGGAAAACGCTGTTTTACGTCTTGTCGCATAAATTCTGTAATTGATGTTATTCACTGGGCTATCGCTCACGCTCATTCATGTCTTTGTAGGTGAGCCAAGAGAGGTCCAGACCCAGCCTCAGTGAAGCCTGTGTAGAACGACCCAGATTTTGGAGAGTCAGCCCTCGTGTCTCACGTACGAGACCTGTCCTTGCCATTTTGTTATGTAATTATGTGTGGTCTTATTGGCAAGGGTTTTGTGTACATTTGTATGTAGTCTGTTATGGGTTGGCTCAGTTTGATGATCCTGTTGTAAGGAAGTTTATGCTACTATACTTTTGATGTGGGTTACTAACGCATATGAGTATGGTTTGTTCTTTGTGCATATAAGCACCGCTCCATGGACAAAGTTTTAAATTTTTGCTTCCGTTTGGCCCCCTTTTCTCTGACGAGTTATGTCCGTTTTGATTTGAGGCCGTAGGTAATCACAGGATTACTGGCCGGTCATGTCCTTAACCCATAGGGGCGGGTTGGGGTCATGACACTTGGTTTACTTATTGTAGGCATCATTCTTCATTTTACAGATGGTGAGTCTCTTGAAACTCATCCAAAAATGGTTTATACAACAACAATGTTACGATGCTCAAAAAAGTAACTAGACAAGTTGTCAAAAATTAAGTGTGTGGACCAGATTCATTCTGGATATAGTCCATGTTACACTAAATTTGAATCTACACCATACACTTTATTTTCTGGCCACTTTTCGAACTACTTTTCTAGCTTTGTAAAGTTTTCCAAAACTAATGGGAAATGCTAAACAATCATAATTTACTATAAGATTTATGTGGCAGTAACATACGTGAAAATTATGATCAAAATAGAAGGCATTATGTTTTCAAAAAAAGATACCACAATCTGCCATATCATTTTGTACAATACTTCTGTATATATATGTATAATAAATCTAAACTAATTTATCTTAATAACTTAGTATAACAAACCTTAACCATCATTTACATGAAGCAAGATCAACTGTATAGCTTCAGCTATGTCTGTTTCACAGCCGATGTAGCAGGAATTGTATTCTTTATATTGTATATTCTGGTAATTAAATTGAATCTTCCTTATCTGCCTTTAGTATTAGACAAAAACAAACAAGGAATAACCTAATCTTGTTCTGATAAATATGAACAGATTGATGTTTAGGGACTGAGGACTCCATTATTATTCCTGGAATGAATAAGAATGAACGCAATGCTAGTGCGATGGTAGCAGAAGGTATTTTTGCAGCATTCATAAATGGATGGTACGTATTACAAGACTCCAAACAATTCACTAGTAAGTAATTACAAATTTTTTAGTTTGGTTTTTTTTTTTTTAATTTATTTGTGAAGCAAAGTTTACCACTTTGTCGCAGGTGTGCCGGCGTGTGCCTGATGCGTGCCATTGGTTACCTAATATGTGGGAGTTGCCAAAAATGAAATTTCTAAAGCTTTCCATAATACTCAAAGTGGTTGGCATGCTCAAGGTGTGCTTGAGCATGCCACTAGAGCGGTAGAGTGTGTTAAAGCATGCCAAAGGCGCGCCAAAGTGTGCCAAAGTGTACCACAAGCATGACAACTTTACAAAAATGGTTTTCTTAGGGTAGAGGTATGATTTTAAAACTCTTAGGGTCTGAAACAAAACTCCAAAACATATTCCCAAGCTTTTGGAAATTATGGCACTACCCTGACTTCATTGAAAGTTAAGGCACGAGGCCATAGGATTTGGTAAATGGACGATTAACACAGGAAATGGAAGCAATTTAGACATTCTCGTGATCTTGTGAGCAAAAGAACATCACATGTAGCGCTAGTCCATCATTAGGGATCCATGAAACATCTATGGGTCTAGGTTTTATTGATCGAACCAAATCGGGGTGTCTACATCTAGTTTTCAATGAAAGCTGCCAATTTAGCCTTTGTTTACCCAACTGATGATGCAGTTGGTTCTTGCGAAGGATGAGTCAGATTAAGCTTCACTTGGAGGCAACTCAGATTGAATAGTTTCTGCAGAAGTAGGGGCTGCTGAAGGGTTCTTGGTTCCCTATGCATGAGGAGGAGATAAAGTACTTTGAGTTTTTCCTTGTTCTTCAAAGAGGGCAACAGGAGATCTTGCACTATAATGTCCATTGGTTTCTCATGTTTCTTCCACAGTTGCATCAACTTTGGTCCCAGTGTCTTTCAGGTTCCGAGTCAATTAATTTGTCAGGACTAGAGGATGCAGAAGAACATTTCTTGTTGCTAGCTTCTTCTTCTTCAGGTTTAGGAAGTCACTCTTTGGACAAATGCTTGCTTTATAGAAAGAAAATTTGCATCTTCTACCACTAGGACTTTGTCAGCTCATGGGGATAGGATTAGGAGATGTTGGGTTTGAATCTTCTGGCTAAGATCTAGAAGTGGTTTTCTCGGGATCTTTACCTTTGTCTTCTGATTCCTCCAGTACAAATGGTTCATGTAAAGGAACACGAGTGAGAAATAAACTAAATTTAAGGAGTTGGTTCTTGATTTGATTAGATATACCTCGGCTAAAGATGATGGATCATTTTTCTTTATCTTTGCTTGCCTTGACCTTTTGGTCCGGTGTGGGTTTTCTTCTTTCCCTGCCCTTGGGGGCTTTTCGAGAAGAGATTGTGCAGCTGTAGAAGAAATGTAGTAGGATTAGTGTTAATAAAGGAGTAATTTGGGAATGAATTTAGGCCATCAGGGTCTGGAGGAGTGACCATGGTTACTACTACTCTTTTAATGGGATCTTCTATTTCCCAGGAGAAGGTATCAACTTTAACGAGGGTAACTCTTTTCTCTAGAGAAATTAATTCATCTAGAGGATCTTCTTTTCACAATGTGTCTGCTAAGGTGAAGGAGGTATTTGGTTATGGGGGAAGTTTCTTTCCATAAGGTTTGAAGGTGGTTCCTATTAGAGGGACCTTTTCACAAAGACAGAAGTAAACTTTACACCCTGCAATGTTAGCTTTTTTCAGTTGTTCTTTAGAGATTGGGCCAGCTTGTTTTGTTTGGCTTTCTTCAAAACAATTACTAAAATATTAACTCTAGACATTGAATAAACTACATGATCTATCTAGATCACGATTGAATTAGATTCCAACAAAGAAGCCTGGTAGATAGGAACATTTTTTTAATCCAAAAAGAACATTTCATTAAAAACATGAATAGAATGTACAAGGAAAATAAATGCATTGAAAGAGATTCGGAGAGTGTGTAAACTCTCTTACTACTATTTTTCATTTTTGAACAACAAAAATATAAAAACAAAGCAACTACAATTGAAGAAAAAAATGAATAAGAACATTTTAGCTAACACTTAATAACTTGAAACCCACAAACAACACAACTTAATCCTCTCTCTCTTTTTTTTTTTTTTTTGATCAGGAAAGAAGACAAGTAAACAGGAACATTTTTTTTTATTTATCCAAAAATGAACATTTCATTAAAAACATGAAATAGAAGGTACAATGAAAAGAAATGCATTAAGAGAGATTCAAAGAGTGTGCAAACTCTCCTGCTGACTATCTTTCATTTTAAACAACAAAAACATAAAAATAAAGCAACTACAACTTAATAAGATTTTAGCTCGCACCAAATAGCTTGAATCCTACAAACAACACAACTTAATCCATTTTTTTTATCAGCAAAGAAAATAATTTTTATGAAAACATGGGAACATCCATGAGATACATCAATAATAGAAAACAGAGAGCAGGAAAACAACTTCCCCAAAACAAGCCTACTAGATAAGCATAGCAACTATTGAGGAAACAAAAAAAACAAAAAAAAGAAACGGAAAGCAGACAAGTAGTCTGCAACAATCAACAAAACACTGAGTGAAAAACAACTAAGGACAATGAGGAAGGACAGTTAACACTGAGTAATCATCTGTTGGAACTCTGGAAGTGCACTTTCAAACCAACCTCTAGGAAACCAACCCCACATAACTTTCTCAAAAGCAAAAGAGGACCACTAAGAAGAATCAATCACAATAAAAGCAAAAGAAAACCACTGAGATAAAATCGTCAATATACCCGCCCTTGAAACAGCAGCACCAAACGAGCAACACCTAGAATAGTTCAATAGCAAAATACCATAACATCCACAAAGACCGCTAAAAGTGCCAAAGAAGAGATAGGAACATAAAGGCAATCAACAACATCTTTTTAGAATGCAAAGGTGGCCAATCGTGTGCCAACTTTTACCTCCATCGCAATGTGCATAAGGGCAAGATGGAGTGAAGGCTTTCAAAAGCATGTTCCATGCTGCATGCGATTGAACTCCTTCACATTCTTGTTCTTATTTATGTTATCTGGGTCAATGTCGAAAGTGAAGATATCTCCGTAAGGCCTCACAGAGTGTAGGAAGAGAGGCAAAGATATGGGAACAGCAGACATTGCAGCAAGATCTGCAGTCACAACAATGCTCTTTCTATCCGGGCTAAAGAATGGATGTTTCACATGCCCTGCAATATCACTTCCACTTGCCATCACTCTTACTGCCACTGTCGGATCATTCGCCTTCACTAGAAACACCGCAAAGTATCCTAGGTCAAGACCATTGTCTTTTTCTGGTGCACCTTTAGGCTTGTCGCTGGTTGACGAGAATACTATCCAATCTCCCCGTGGGGACCATTGGCAATGTGTGTCAGTCCAAGGCCCATTTGTTAGCCTTGTTATTTCACCTCCACCATATTCCCCTAATTGTGCATTCTCCATTATGTACAGATTCTTCTGTTTTCCATCCCCTCCATCTCTTGTAGATCGAAAAACTAATTTCATCCCTATTATAATTTCCAACCCATCCATCAGCACAAATTAAAACTGGAAACTATAATATTATAATAAAGGGTCTTTTGTTATTCAAAAGCATATATATTAACATTGGAAAAAGCTATAATATTATAATTAGTTGTTGGCTTGCTAATGAGTTGCCCAAGCATTTGATGAAACAATGTGGGATTTTTTTTTTATGAATTGAACTTGAAATAAGACTCATCATTAAGTTATCAAAATAGTTAAATTACTTTTAACGTATAAAATGAGTCCTCCACCAATTAATTCTTGGGCTAACATAATATCTCGGCAAGGAGCCATGCCAGTATATACTATTCTATTATAATTGGGTATTTGGAAAGGAATCAGAAGGAACAAGTAGGAAGTTACCGTATGGATTGGTGGATGAGAAGGCATTATTGGAAGCTTTTGTGAGTTGTACACGACGCTGTGCACCACTAGACATATCAAGGATAGCGCAAATGTTTAGTGTTTTGTCAAAGTTGAAAGAAGGTCCCATGTTAACATACAATATATCATTTTCTGGATTTTGGTTCCAAACTGGCGACAAGATGTTGTCTGGGCCTTTCATCTACATAAACAAAGCTGATCATCAGCTATCGATCAAAGATAAACACAATTAAGAATTAATACAATTATAGTAATATCATTCTTTTTCTTGTAAGAAATATGCAACCCTTTACTATCGGCTACCCACACAGCCTTGAACTCATTGTCCATGAATGCAAGCTTGGAGCTATCTTTGGAAAATGTTGGAAAGATTCCCGGCACCCTAAGTAGTCCTACATCTGGATGCGGAGATTCGAGCTTATGGGAGTTTCTTTGGATATCGTCTCCACTCTGTCACAAAGTAACAATTGTACGTACATAGTAAGCTAGCTCTTAAGTTAATTAAGCATGGCTGGCTAGAAAAAGAATTCAAAGGTGGAGTAGTTTGAAAAGTGGTTAATTGGTATGTACTTTAAGAAGGTCGCTCTTGCAATGATGGTAACCACCCACCATTTATCACGAAGGGGTTGAAATAGTCAACCTTTGGCATAGTTTTTTGAGTCATTTGTTGCTATCCAATTGAATCAAAAATCTCAATATGTTGATACTATGCTTCTACATAGACAACTTCCAAGAACTCTAATATCTGATGAATAGTTGCCACTGCCACTGTGGTGGCGTTGATGATTGTTAGAGTCATCGCCTGAATTTCGTCTGGGGTCACACGAGATTCTGTTCCTTTGCTAAGGTCAACACGGAACACACCCCAAAATCCTCGATCCTTGCAGTGGAAAAATTTGACGTTGTCACTTCCCGACGTCGTCCACCCACCATTCCTTACAACCACCTTGTAGTTAAAGGGCTTCTCTACGTTCATCATAAAAATTTCAGTCTATAGATCTTCGATCTCACCATCCCAAGCACCACGCTTTTCCTGAAATGACACCACTGTTCTCTTCATTCCGAACGGTGTAACCGGGGGGCTTAAATTAGCTTCCCCTGTTTTGTTTTTATAGGTCAAATGTCATATTGATGAAACATGAAACGTACAAAGTATAAAATTCGATGGCATAGCTGGAAAACTAAAGAAGCATCAAGGCTACCTCGCTCACACAATGCTTAATAGAATCAAGCAAAAAGGAGCTCCGAAGCAGTTGGCAAGTAGCTGACTGTAATAGCTAGAACTAAACACTAATAACTTCAACCAAAAAAAATGGAAAACAGCGAACCCAAAAAGAAAAAACAAAAGACTACTTGTAACTAAGGAAAGAATGAAGGAATTGCAGGTGGGTAGTAGTAAAAGAATGACAAAGGGAACCTACCAGATGGGGTGAGGTAGTCAGTTTTTCCGATCTTAAGAGTGGTTTTATAAACTGCAGTCCAGGGCTGACGACGATCAGCGGGGTCCTTTTTGTTGGTGACATAGACGAGATTATCACCGCCTGTTAATGTATATATGGTATTGTAGACACCCCATTTTTTGCCGACCTTAAGACTCAGACGTCATCGATTGAGCGCTCAGTGATAGTGCATGTTGTGCTCGTTATGAGGTTTTGGAGTTTTCGGCTGAAAGCCTTGCCTCCGGGCCTCTGAACTCTTTATGCTTTAGCTCGGTTTGTGGACCGAACCCTTGTTTCTCTTCCTTAGAGGAAGGGAGAGGTCTTGTAGACCATCTCTTTGTGGTCGTAGACCACTTTTCCCTTTTGGAGACCTAGTTTTTGATTTTTGAGCCTTCGGCCGCGCGCCTTGACTCGGGACCGCTTAACGTTCTCTGTTTGGCGTGATTTTTGAACCACACCTTGTTTCCTCTGCCTAGAGGGACACTGTGGTCCGAGAGACCACTTTTGTGGTTGCAGACCACTTTTGATGCCCATAGACCAGTTTTCGACGCTCTCGGTCGCGCACTTTGCCTCCCGGACTTTCGTCTTGCATCCGTTTTGGTTTGTTTTTGGTACAAACCTTGTTTTCCTTGTTTGGAAGGTGGTACAAGGGTGGGAGACCAGTATTTCCCCTTAGAGACCACTTTTCTTCCCGCCAGCCAGTTTTCTGGTCTGACAACTGGTCTCCTTGATCTTTGGGCCACCTTTTCTGGTCGGCCACCCCACCCCTAGCTTGTTTTCAGTGTGTTGATCATCTCCCACCATGGCCGACCAGTTTTTGTTCTGGGAGACCACTTAAAGTGGTCGGCCGACCACTTCAAATGGTCGGCTACTTTTTGTCACATTTTTGGAGATATTTTTAGCCAGCTGGAGAGCACTAGAACCATCCTCCATACACGTGTATGGAGGGATGGCCTTGAACCTTAGCTTCTTCAAGAAGCTTGAGCTTTTGGTTCTCTATAAGAGAGAACCACCTCCTCCCTCCTCTAGGTTCAGAAATTGGAGGTTTGAGATATACATACACTCTTGTATCTATATCTCCTTGTTTGTTCTTATTTTGTGCCTTAAAGTGTCATTTTGTCTCACTTTAACACACAAACACACACTCAAACACCATCCTTTTGCTGCTGAGGCTTCTTGAGGTTTGTTTTGGAGTTCTTGGACTGGTTTAAGCTTGAAAAACCTGCTGGAGTTGCAGCTTTGAAGGTGGTCATCAAGGGTGAGTTTCTAACCTTTAAAACCCCCATTCTTGCTTAAGCTTTTAGCCTTACTTGCATATTGTTTTAAGCTCAACTCTAAACTAAAAAAAGTTCTGATTTTGTATGCTTAAGATCTTTGTTTAAGGTCACTTTTGTGTTGGGGGTTGTTTACCCCCTCTTAGGCCTTGTTTGGCTTTGCTTTTGTGCCTTCTTTCTAAGCCTTTGGGACCACCTTGTTTTGGCCTTCTCACCACTACTCAGAGGAATTTCAGTGGTGGGAAGGGTGTTTTGAGGTCCCAAAAAGGAGAGGGTCCCCTCTCCTTGTGTCTTGAATACTTGCTTTGAATGCCTCATGTGTGAGCATGTTTTTTAAGCTTATGTTGGCCATATCTTAACTTGTATTTAGGCTTATTTTAGCATGGCATGCCACTATTTTTACTTGATTTTGTCACTCCATGCATGCCTAATACACTTGTAGTGTAAATCTCACAAACTAGTCTTGTATACTGCATAAAGTAGCATGTCTTTCTAGCTTATGTTGACTCCATTTCAGTAGGTTTTTGGGGTTGTTTTAGCATGCCATGACTCTGTTTTGGGTGGGTTTGATGGCCCCTTGCATGCTCCATACACTTGTAGTGTAATTCCATGAATTAGCCTAGTGTGTCTCATGCTTTAACATGTCATTTTAGCATGCTTTTGGCTTAACTTTAAGAAACTTTTGTCCATGTTTTAGCATGCTCTAGCTCTGATTTGTGTTGTTTTGGTCATGCATGACTTGCCTTGTATAGCTATGGTTCAATCTAGCTTGTTAGCTTTGTGTATCAAGTCCACTAGCATGCATTACTTGGACTATTTGAATGATTTGGCATAATTTATAATGTGATTTCAGTCCATGTTTCATGGTCATGCACTTGCATTTTTTGCTCTTTCAATGAGTTGGAGGGTTTCCCCCTTTATGCCTTAACATGAACCATTGCGTATGCCTTTATGCCTAAGCTTGGGAGCTATCATTTCGATGTGTTTTTGGGGTTATTTTGCCATGATATAACTCTGGTTTTTGTTGGTTAAGTCATCCCATGCTTGGTCTTAATAGGTGTAGTGTAATCCACCTTATTTACCTTGTATGCATCATGCCTTATGCCCCTCATGCTAGCTTGTTTTGGCTTCCTTCCATGCATGTTTTAGACTCATTTTAACATGTTCTAGGACTATTTTGGGTTGCCTTGACCATATGCCTCATGAATTGCATAGTTGTAGTGCAATTGACCTTGCTAGCCTTGTGTTTTGATGCCTCATGCATGTTATCTTTGAGCTATTTGGATGATTTGGCATCATTTAATACTTGATTTCAGAGCATGTAGCATTGTCATATTCTCATGCGTATCACTCTTTAATTGTGGTTTAGGAGTTGTGCATTGTTGCCTTGTTGTGGCTTAGCATGTATGCCATCTTACCTAGGTACTTGAGCCTCCATCTTAGCATGTTTTGGTCCATGTTTTGACCTACTTAAGCTCTATTTGTGGTTGGTTCATGCATATTTGCCATGTATTGCATGTCTCCTTTGTAGTCCTCTTTATTAGCTTTCATGCTTTAGGATTCTTGCATGCTTTACTTGCTTTGTTTGAATGATTTGGCATCATTTCTTACTTAATTTTAGTGCACTTAGTGTTGCTACACTTCCAATTTTGTCACTCTTTGAGCACTCTTGAGAGTTGTGCTCTTAAGCCTAATTGGTAAGCCAATTGGCATGCATGCTTATATATGTTTTTAGTGCCTTCATTTTTGTTATGGCCACTGATTTGGGCATGACTGAGGTCTACCCCTTTTGGTTTAAGTCCATTTAGCATGTTTACTTGCATGTTGTTTGCATGCTTATCTTGCTTTGCATTGAGTATGCATGTCCCTAGCATTGATAAGTGGCCCTTGTTGCATTGCATTGCGCATGCATGCATTACATTGTGTATGCCATGTTCATCGCATTGTGTATGCCTTATACTTTGCATTGTGTATGCCATGTTGTTTGCATGCTTAGGTTACATCGCATTGTGTATGCTATGTTATCCATTGCGTTGTGTATGCTATTTGTTGCATGCATTAGCATTGTGCATGCCATTAGCCTTGTTAGGTTGTTCATATTGCCTTGCATGTTTGCATGCTTAAGTCATATTGCATATTTGCATGCTTGTGTTGCATTGCATTTTTGCATACTCCATGTTACATAGCATTGTGCATGCCATGTTATGTATTGCATTTTGTTTGGAATAGGTGTTAGTCCAAACACGAGGAACGAGGGACGTTTCATACTTAAAGTGATGAAACGTGCCTCAATTCTCGGTCGCCGACGCTCTTGATCATACATGATAGAGTTCTAGGCTTTATGTGTTTACTTGTGCATTCATTTCATATTGAATTGTGCAAATTGGCTTCTCGGCCATCATGCATCGAGATGCGTGATTGGTCGCCCGAGGGTCGAGAACTACACTCCCTTGAGCTTATGAAATGATAGGGAGGGTGGTTGTGCACACATATCTTGCAAATACATTGCCATGCCCTTTCCTGCTCTCTGTTGCAGCAAATTGCAGTTTGGCAGCAACAAGTGGTCGGTCGACCAGCATTACTAGCTGGCCGACCACTTTTTCTGGTTTTTCAGCACAGAAAGTGGTCGGCAGGTGGTCTCCTTCCTCAACAACTGGTCGGCAGCCCTCCCACAGGTTCCCATGGTGGAGTTTAAGCTTTCCGGAGCTTGGTGCAGTGTTCTGAGAACAATTGCAAACAGAGGCAAATTAGGGCATCGCGACAGATTTCTGAACGAGGCGACCGGGCATGCATACATTATTCTCCCTCTGAGGCTCCTATTTTATTGCTTTACTTAGCTAATTTGCTTAGCGGGTTTATGCATTCGTTTTGTACCTTTAATAGTTAACGCGTTTAGCTATTTCAATTCGTTTTGTAATAATTAGATAACTAGGATTAGTTAATTAATTTGTTGTGTAATAATTAGCTTAATTAGCTTAGATCAGCTAGTTAGCTTCTTTATTCGAACCCCCCGTCGAGAGGGCCAAATGTTGTAATAAGCGTGCGCGTGTGTGATGCATGTCTTCCAATCCCCATTTCTTTCTCCCTTTTACTTAACCGCTTACGATGGTTAGTTTTAGGGCATATTTTGTTTAGCATACCTTATGCTTGCATGCGTGCATCCATTCATCTGTCTTGCATGCACCGGGCTCGGCGCATCATACTAATTGTGTTGTATCTCAATTCCGATTTGAATACATGTACCAAGTTGCATTTCACATGACATTCTAGATAGCCGAGCCTATTTCTAGCTACATTTTTGCATGTGTTGCATTAGCCATCTTAACATGAACTACGATCATGCATGATTTCTAACTAGTTCTTTGTTTTGGCTCGGAGTACACTGTGAGTGTTTACGCTTTAGCATACTGCATGTGTGTTAATGTTGCCATGAAAGCATGCTTGCCGTGTGATTAACTGCCTGAATGCCTATGGGTGAAGGTTGGATTGCTTGAATTGGAACAATTCATTGAAATCTGCGATTTAGCCTACTTGCGAGTAGCAAATTTCAAACTATTTTCAAGCAAACAATTATGCAATGTTTTATTCCAACTTAGGCGATCTAGTCTATACTTGTAATTGTAGACGTGCCCGAACGTCCCGAGCTCCGCGCGCAAAATGGCGTGAAATCCGTTTTGTTCATTAGCTACTATAATTCAGACTCAATGTCACAGTTCTGAATCGGATCTCGCAAAGTGTAATGCAAGACCGATAAATCACCAAAGAGTCCAAATCTGGCAAATCGTTTTGGAAAACTGATTTTAATAAAGAAGTGCCAAACATGGACTACTTTGCCAGATACAGAGTCGCCACCTAAATATTTTGTTTTGGGGAATTTAGGAAACCCTGACTCATGCCTAAGGCCACGTGTCCGTCATCACCAAAGTTGCCTCGGTTCGGGAACTTAGGTACGAGAGGGGAAGGTCATGCAATGAGCACCCCCGCTCGCCCGATCAAAGATCGGCCTTTACTAACATGATATCTTGTTTTTGAAAACACATATGTTCTTATTCCGGTTATTGACCTAGAATTACTATGTGATATGCACAGCACACAAGTATAGACTAGATCGCCTAAGTTGGAACAAAACATCTCATGTTTGTTTGCTTGAAAATGGTTTGGAGTTGCTACTCGCAAGTAGGCTAAGATGTGGATTTGCCACCCTCAAGTGGGCTTAGAAAACATGATTTTGCCACTCTCAAGTGGGCTTAAAACTCGCATTTCGATGAATTGTTCCAATTCAAGCAATCCAACCTCCACCCACAGGCATTCAGTCAGTTATATCAAATAAGCAAATAGCCTCATGGCAAGCATGCTGACATGGCAACACTCACACTCATGCAAGATGCTAAAGCATAAACACTTACAGTGTACTCCGAGCCAAAACAACAACTAGTTAGAAATCATGCATGATCGTAGTTTATGTTAAGATGGCTAATGCAACATATGCAAAATGCAACTAGAAATAGGCTCGGCTATTCTAAGATGGCATGTGAAATGCAGCAATTGATACATGTATTCAAGTAGGAATTGAAATACAATACAATTAGTATGATGCGCCGAGCCCGGTGCATGCAAGACAAATGAATGGATGCACACATGCAAACATAAAGATGCTAATCGAAACATGCTCTAAAACTAATCATCGAAAGCTGGTAAATAAAAGGGAGAAAGAAATGGGGTTGGAAGACATGCATCAACACACGCACACTTATTACAAAATTCGCCCTCGCGACGGAGGGTCCGAATGAATAATACAAACCAACTAATTAACTAACTATCCTAGCTAATTAATTATTACAAAACTCTTAACTAATTAAACAAATTAATTAAGTAAATTACAAATTCATGCTAAGCATTAAAATATGTAAACTAGGCCGCCTCAGCTCTACCTTCAAGAAGTTGAAGATGCATGCTCGATTCCCGTCCCGAAAGCTCTCCAAATGCTCTTTAGAGGCTCTGTCTGCAGGGTGTCCTTGAGAACTAGCTGCTGGATCTCACCAAAACAGTGCTGGGGGGTGCACCAGTGGCCTGCCGGCCATGAAGAGCTTCTGCCGACCCCCATGCCGACCAAGAGTGCACACTGCTGGCCACAAATGAAGAGATGCCGGCCAACAACAAGAGGGTGCCGGCCACTAGTGTGCTGTGACACCAAGCTGCAGCAGAGCACAAAACAGAGGAAATGGAGGGTCTCCCAAGGGTATGTATGCACTATACCACTCCATATCACCTCAAAACATCAAGGGAGAGGCATAATCGGATCCAAGACCATCAATCACGCATCTCGGTGCATGATGGCCAAGATCCAACATGTGCAAATTTCAATAAATGCAATGCAAACAAGACATCAAGACCATACCCTTATCATGGGAAGTCAAAGGAAATGGAAACCAAGGGTGATTGGCTCACTTCATCACTTCAAGTATGAAATGAACTAATCCACCTTGTGTTCAATACAACATCCGATTGAACGCAATGCAAAACATGCAAACAACAAGACATGTGAACAACATGTTAATCTTGGCATGAAATGCACTACTCTAACATGCAAGCATGATGCAATGTAACAACATGGAACAATATGCAATGGAACTAGCATGCAACAACATGCAATGTACCAAGTATGCAACAAGCATGCGACAACATGCAAAGACAAGCATGCAACAACATGCAAAGATGGACTTAAACCAAAATAGACAAACCTCAATCATGTCCAAATCAGTGGCCAAACATGTTAAGATAGAAGCTCAAAGGACTATACAAACATACATGCATATTAGCCCAAGCTTAAGACACAAAACACAACTCTCCAAAGGCATTGAAAGAGTGAAACATGGAGTATAATGGCATAAGTTCCAGCACTGAAATGTCATGCTAAATGACTTAAAATCATGCAAACAACCCATGTAATGCATGTTGCAAAGCTTAAACATCAAAGCTAGTGAAGTGTATTACACTAGAGGCATGCAAGACAATGCTCAAATGGCCAAACCAGCCCCAAATAGACCTTATGCAGGCCAAAATGGACTGAGATGATGGCTGGCAAGGCAAGAAAATGAGGCCCATGCAATGGCTCACAAATAAGGCATAAAGGTACAACTCTCAAGAGCACTTAAAGAGTGGAAAACATGGAAGTGTAACAACATTATATGCTCTGAAATATCATTCCAAAAGATGCTAAGGCATGCAAACATCACTATAGCATGGTAGGGACCTCAAAACTCAAGACTAGTCAAGGCATTTGCACTATAGCTATACAAAACATGAGTCATATGACCATGGCAGCCCAAAACAGTCCTAAAATAGCCCAAAATATGACTAAAATCATGCTGGAGCATAGCCAAAATATGCTAGAATAATGAGCCAAAACATCATGCATACAAGGCTAGTAAGCAAGATTTGCACTACAAGTACATGAAGCATGCAAGAGGTGACCAAACCAGTCCAAAACAGAGTTATATCATGTCCTAAAAGTCACAAAAACATGCTTGAAAAGAGCTAACACAAGCCACAAAAAGATGCTACTTCATGAGGCATATAAGGCTAGTTTACAAGAATTACACTACAAGTGTATAAAGCATGCATAAGGTGACCAAACCAGCCATTGACAGAGTTAAGGCAGGTCCTAAATGTCACAAAAAAGTGCCTCAACTAAGCCTCAAAATGGTAGAAACACATACTCATTTTATAGGCCAATAAGACATGCAAACAAGAGAAGAGGAGGGGGGGACAACCCCCCACCCATTTGAGCCCTCAAAACAGGGTTTTTACCACTGAAAATCCTCTGTATTTCAGTGGTGAAAAGGCCACGAAAATTTATTTTGAAAGGCCTTAGAAGATAGCTCAAAAGCTATACAAGCTAAGGAACAAAAGGGAGAGACAACCCCCTAACACAAAATAGGCCTAAACCATCATTTTTAGGACTGAAAAACAAAGATTTTCTCAGTTCAAAACCAAGCCAAAAACAGTTTGTAAATGTGGTAAAACAAGCATGCAAAGTTGGCCAAGATAGTGTACAAAATGAGCTTAAAAGAGAGAGATGCTTACCCTTGAAGCACAGCTGCAAAATAGGTCCAAACTCTAAGCTAAAACCAGCTTTTGGAGCTCAAAACGATCCTCAAAGAACCTCAGCCCAATGGTAGTTGAGTTTGATCAAGGGTGCCTAGGCAAAGGAGAGGTATATCTGTAAGTATAGCTCTTGTTATGCACACAAAGGCAAGAGAAGGAGAGAGAGGCAGAGATTTGGCTCTGAAATTTCTAGAGAGAGAGGGACTTTTTAGAGTGAGAAGCTCCCAAACTTGTCCAAGAAGTTCTTCCCTTTGAATATGAGATATTTGGCTTCATATATAGCAATTCAAAGCTTTTGGTCGAAATATCTGAGCTGGGGGCTTGTGCATAACAGCTGGAGGTAAAAGATCTGCAAAAAATATCTGATTTTTGACATTGTTGGCTGGCCGGCCATCACTGGTGGCCGGCACTGCATCATCCATGGCCGGCACCCTTCACCAGTGGCCGGCAGAGAAAATCTGCTCTGTAAGTCCAACTTCAAACAAGCATATCTCCTTCATATGGACTACTTTTTAGGTCATTCTTATGTCCAAATTGAAGCCCCGGAAGTAAGCTTTCCAATGGTGGAAGATTTGTATCAAAATTCCAACTGTGAAAAAAGTTATGCCTGTTTTGGTGAAGCCGCTCAGTTTCGATCCTACCCGAATTCATGCCGAACTTCTCCTAAACTTGTTTTCTTCTCCCCTCTCCTCTTTTATTCAACTCCAAACCCCTAAACAAGGTGTTTTGAAAGATTTTTCAAAGATTTCATCTCTCTTTCATTCATTTCCACTTTGTCCTCGCTCGGTTTACCGAAAAACGCGACATTTAACAAAATGCGAGCGTCGGAACATCGTAGGAACCTATTTTCAAAAATGTTTTGAAAGAGAGGGTTTTGAGGTCTAAAAACCATTCAAAAATAGCTTTGGTCCAAAATGGGGTGTGAGGTTAGGATTTGACTCTCTCCTTGCTGAAGAAATTGAACCTTTGCCCTGCACACCTTTCACCACCAAGTAAACCATCAGTAGTGCCCAAGTCTTAAGGTCAGTCAAAAATGGGGTGTCTACAGTATGCTGTGTGCATCACATAGTAATTCTAGGTTTAATAACCGGAATAAGAACACATGTGTTTTCAAAAACAAAATATCATGCTTAGTAAAGACCGATCTTTAGATTGGGCGAGCGGGGGTGCTCATTGCATGACCTTCCCCTCTCGTACCCAAGTTCTCGAGCCGAGGCAACTTTGGTGATGACGGACACGTGGCCTTAGGCACGAGTCAGGGTTTCCTAAATTCTCCCAAAATAAAATATTTAGGTGGCGACTCTGTATCTGGCGAAGCAGTCCATGTTTGGCACTTCTTTATTAAAATCAGTTTTCCAAAACGATTTGTCGGATTTGGACTCTTTGGTGATTTATCAATCTTACATTGCACTTTGTAAGATCAGATTAAGAACCGTTACATTGAGTCCGAACTGTAGTAGCTAGAGAGCAAACCGGAATCTCGCGCCCTCGTAGCGCGGAGCTCTCCGAGCCCGTCTACAGGTATATATTTCTAAATATACTTGTATTGTCATAGTTAGACTTCTTGTAAGATAGGTATTGTTTTCCTGGATATACTTGTACTGTCATAGTTAGACTTCTTATAGGATACTCTTTCTTTGCCTATATATACAGGCCTTCTATTGTATAAATTCACTCATTGAAATATATACAGAGCTATATTCTCTCTCTCTCAGTTTCTCTCTATTCTCATAACATGGTATCAAAGTGTAGTTTTCATCCTAGTTTCTTCATCTTTTATTCATCATCAGCATTATCACATTGTTCCTATCATCAATATAATCACGTTGTTTCTAGGGTTCACTGTTTTTGAGATCCTAGTTTATCTTGTGATCTCTTGATTCAACAATTAATGTACATCAGTATCTTCGTCTCTTCAATACGAGTTCAACGCCATCAGAATCACCTCCGTTTGATATCACATGCACCCTTATGCGGGGCCAGAAGTCGGCACGTCAAGTTTCTTGCCACTAATTTCTTCACGTGCTACTACGCCCTTTAATCACGCGTGTCTCTGCATCGCATTTGCTGACGTCATCCATGATACCAACCCTAGCCGCAACCCATGTTAGCTGCTATCGAGCCATTAACTTCTTTCTCAACCAATCTTCTTGTCGGCTTCCTCACGGCTTGAATTAGTCACGTTTCACCAACTCAACTTTCGCATCAACCGTGTCCCATTACTGACATCAGCCTTGTTGCTCTGCTATCGTCATTGACCAACCACTTCAACCAACTTCTCCTCTAGTTCAAAAAAAAAAAAAAACCTCATGGATCATTCAGACAACTCTTCTTAGCACGGTGGTTCTCCTAAACCACCTATGACTCATAGTCGGTATCACTCTTCGGCTTACTCATCACCAGGCACATACTCAACATTCTCTAACTTACTCTTCTGCACCATCACCAGCCTACACTCTTCATGATATTGAAGCCATTGTGAAAAAGGTTCCTTCTACTTCTACCTCTACATTTACTTCTGGTACACCCTCTACTGCTCTCTCAATCACTCCAGGTATCTCTTCTTGGTATTTTGATTCAGCTTGTTGCAATCATATGACCTCTGACCCTACACTTTTTTCTTCCATTACATCTTTTTCTAGTTTGCCAATTATTCACACTGTTAATGGCTCTCAAATGCCTTTTAGTCATATAGGTCATATCTCCACTTATAAAATCTCTCTGCCTCATACTTATCTGATCCCCAACCTTACACTTAATCTTATCTCTATTGGTCAACTATGTAATCTTGGCCTCACTATTTTATTTTCTTCAACAGGTTATGTTGTGCAGGATCTGAAGACGGGACAAACTCTTGGGATAGGCCACAGACATGGTCGTCTGTACGAGCTCATCCATCTACGCATTCCATTATCCAGCACTTCTCCTATCCAGACTATTACTCCTACTACTACTAGTTCCTCTCTTGCTTTATGGCATTTTCGGTTAGGTCATATGTCTTTTGGTCGTTTACGATCTCTAGTTTCAAGTAATCAATTAGGTGTAGCTCGACTTTTTCCCACCCCCCTCTCGGAGAGCACGAATTGGTCCTACAGTTCGGACTCCTGTCACGGTTTTGAATCTAGTCTCACAAGTGCAATGTGAAACCGATAAACACCAAAGAGTCCAATCTAGCAAATCATTTTGGAAAATCAGATTTTGAATCGAATAATGCCAAAACTGGACTAGTTTGCCAAATTACAAAGTCGCCACCTAAATATTTTATTTTGGGGAAATTTAGGAAACCCTGACTCGTGCCAAAGGCCACGTGTCTGTCATCACCAAAGTTGCCTCGGCTCGGGAACTTGGGTACGAGAGGGGAAGGTCCTGAAATGAGCACCCCAGCTCGCCCGATAAAAGGATCGGCCTCTACTAATCATGATATGTTGTTTTATAAACCTCATGTATTCTTATCCGGTTATTAGCTAACTTTACTATGTGGCGCACACAAGTAAGTATAGACTCAAATCGTGAGAATTGGAACAAAACGACTCATGTTTGTTTTCGAAAATAGTTTGAAATTGCCACCCTCAAGTGGGCTAAAACGCGGATTTGCCATCAAACATGATGGGCTCGAAACATGATTTTGCCACTTCGCAAAGTGGGCTTAAAACGCGCATTTATCGAATTGTTCCAATTCAAGTAATAAAGCCTTCATCCACAGGCATTCATGCAGTTAATCATTTGAGCAAATAGCCTCATGGCGAGCATGCGAACATGGAAACACTCACACTCATGCAAGTATGCTAAAGCGTAAAAGCTTACCGAGTACTCCAAGCCAAAACAAAAAATAGTTTGAAAAATGCATGATCCTAACTATACAAAATGCCTAATGCAACACATGCAATATGAAATTAATAGGCTCGACTACTAATATGGCATATGATTCAATTTGATAACATGCTTTGAAACACGTATTCAAATAAGTATTGAAATACAATGTAGTTTGAATGATGCGCCGAGCCCCGGTGCATGCAATACAAATGAATGGATGCAACATGCAAGCATAAGGTATGCAATTTGAAGATGACCCTAATTTACCATCGAAAGCGGTTAAATAAAAGAGAGAAAGACGCGGGGTTGGAAGACATGCACAGACGCACGCACACTTATTACAACATTGTGCCCTCTCGAAGGAGGGTCGGAATGATTAAGCTAACTAGCTACGCTAATTACGCTAACTATTACAAACCAAAACTAATTAACTATTCTAGCTAATTAATTATTACAACAGTTGAATAACTAGCTATGCTAAGCTAATTGAAGCAATTAAACTAATTAACTATCTAAGCTAATAAAATAATTACAACACTTGAATGAATGAATTAGCTACTATTAACTAATTAAACAAAGAAAGTAAATGGCCTCGAGGGGCGAGAGATACATGCATGCTCGAATTCTCCACCCGAAAATGCCACTTCCTCGCCGTTCCCACCTCTGTTTGCACATCTTTGAACCTCTGAAAATTATGCCAACTTCCAGAATACCTCTGCTCCACCTCTGGAACACACTGTGCAAATTTTTCACTAATGGCCGGTCGGCCACCCCTTCCTCTGAACTTCTTTTTTTGCTGCAACAGAGAGCAAACAGAGGCAAAGTAGTGTATTTTCAAGAAATGTAAGTACTACTACCCTCCTTATCATCTCTCAAGCTCGAAGGAGTGTAGCTCTTGGCTCTCAAGCCATCAACCAAGCATTTTCAATGCATGATGGCTAAAGAGCCAAGCTTGTACAAGGTCAATGAATGCACAAACAAGACCAAAATAACCACCACCCTATCATGCACGATCAAGGGTGATGGTGACCAAGAAAAGTGGCACGTTTCATCACTTTGAGTATGAAACGTCCCATTTTTCTTGTGTTTGGATTAACGTCCGATCCAAACACATGCAATGTAACACAACATGCTTAACTTGCTCAAGTTTTACTTGTCATGTTTTATTTACACATTTTACATTACCGATTAGTCCTTTAACCGGTTAAGTCCAAAGTGAGAGTCCTCTAATTGGAAAGAGGGCTTAAGCCACAAGTACCTTGAGCATGAAAGAGGTCTCATGCTGTTGGTAATGAACTCCCGAAGGAATTAAACCATTAGGCATGAGGGCCTCAATTCCACACTCAAGCCAACAAGGGGCTTAAAGCCACTTTCAAAACAAAGTAAAGAGTGAAGAATAGGGGGAGGTTGCAGATATTTCAGTGCTGAAATGGCATGCAAAAGGACACTAAATCATGAAAACAACACATGCAAGTCATGCTAAGAGCCTAAAACATTAAGCTAGTGAAGGAGATTGCACCACAACTACACAATACAAGCCTCAAAGGGCCAAATTAACTCAAGACAGAGTTAAAACATGCCAAAATAGTGGCTAAATCATGCTGAGATTGAGGCTCAAAAGGCTAGAAAAACATGCTCACATGTTAGCTTGCAAACAAGACTCAAAACACAACTCTCAAAAGCAATGAAAGAGTGAAATAAATGAGCATGTGATAGAGCTATATACACTGAAATCACATGTTAAGAGACACTACAACATGCAAGCCACTCAAACACTTCATGCTTAAAGCCTCAAACAATGAGCTAGTGAAGATCGTTACACTATAGCCATGCAATACAAGCCTCGAAGGACTTAGCCAACCCAAAACAGAGTTAAAGCATGTCAAAATAGTAACAAAAACATGCTGGAGTCAAGCTAACACAAGCTAGAATAATAGGCTAAATCATTAAGCATGCTAGACTAGCAAGCCCAATTGCACTACAAGTACAAAAAGCAAGCAACAAGTGTTCCAACAAACCAAAAACAGAGTTGAAACATACCAAAATAGAGCTTAAAACATGCTTGAATTAAACTAAGTTAAGCTAGAAAATCAAGCTAACATGTGAAGCAACCTAGGCATGAGAGCAAGACACAAGGAGGGGAGGCTAACCCCTCCACTTTTGGACTTCAATAGTTGATTTTCTCCACTGAAATAACTCTAGATTTCAGTGGTTTAAAGGGTCAAAAAGTTTGATTTGAAGATGGTAAAAAATGACACAAAAGGCTTCACAAGCCAAAGAGCAAAAAGGGGAGACAATCACCTAGCTCAAAATAGGCTTAAACAACCATTTTTAGGACTAAAAAACAGAGATTTTTACAGTTGAAAACCAGCTCAAAATAGTGTGAAAAGATGGCAAAGCAAGTGTTCAAAATAAAGCTTACAAGTCAAGACCTTTACCTCTTGAAGCACAGCACAAATCAGCCACTTTTCTGAGCTTAAACCACCCTTAGGAGCTCAAACTAAGCCTCAAAGAACCTCAGCTCCAAGATAAATATGTTTGGTTAAGGGTTTTAGTGCAAAATTGTAAAGAATTCTAACTATCAAGCATAAACAAGAGGAGAGAGAGAGAATTCTAGAGAGAGAGGGAGAAATTTGCTCAAAATTATCTAACCCTCTAAAATAGGGGAGAGACCCCCACCCCTATATATAGAAAAACAAGCTTAGAGCTTGTATTCATCCCTCCATACACGTGTATGGAGATAAGCATCAGTGATCAACAGTTGGCACAGCTACCAAAGAAATATCTGAAAAAGGAGAAAAATGGCCGCCGGCCATCAGTGTAGCTGACCGGCCACCACTGATGGCCAATGAGTACCAACCCTGGCCGATGGGTTGTAGGGCTGGCTGACAAGCCACCCTCTCCTCCATGCTTGAAGCAACAAGCTCTTAGTCCACAACCAAGCACAAAATAGACAAGTTTCAAAGGCTTAAAGGCAAGGCACTCCGCCAAGAACTTCAGGCGTTCAAAACGAACACAAACATGAATGACTATCGAGTATTCAAACAATGACGTCCAAGTCTTGAGGACGGTCAAAAATGGGGTGTCTACAGTTGCCCCTCTTTGACAAAGCTCAGAAGTCATGAAATGACGGGAGTGAATGTCAAAGCCCAAAGACGGCCTATTTTTGACAAGGCCGAAGACTTGGACAAACAAGCAAGCGAAACAAATAACGGTTGCGACCGCAGGTTGCCTACATATCCCTTTGCAAGGAACCAAACCAGTGTAGTTTTGGGGCAAGATGCAAATTGTCATGACCCGAACCCGCCCCCGTGGGTTAAGGACATAACCGGCCAGTAATCATCAAATTACCTACGGCCTCAAACCAAAACAAATGTATTTTAACAGAGTTAATGGGGGCCAAACGGAAGCAGTTCAAAACTTTGTCCATAGAGCTGTGCTTACATGGCACATCCAAACAACCAAACATATATACATTAATAACTCACAACAGAAATACAGTAGCATAAGTTTTGTACAAACAGGATCATCCAAAAACTAAGTCAACCCATGAAAACTATGTACAGGCATATGCAAAGTCCTCGCCAAAATGACAAAAATAACATAGCGTAACAGAAGGGACGAAGACGAGTCTCATGCATGAGACACTAGGGCTGACTCTCCAAAACTCGGTTGTTCCACACAGACTTCACTGGGGCTGGGTCTGGGCCTCTCTTGGCTCACCTACAAACATATGACTGAGCGTGAGTGATAGCCCAGTGAATAATATCAAATAAGAAGATACAAACGATATGTAGAACAACATACTCCGAACGGCCTTGGGCCCCATTCACATTTTCCTTTAACATTTTTATACATAAATTAAGTCAAGTGACTGTGGTTTCAAACATACTAGCCTTTGGCCCACTTATCTTTCATTCCTGTCAAAACGGCCTCTGGCCCACTCATTTATGTCAAAATGGCCTCTAGCCCATCCATTCATGTCAAAACGGCCTTTGGCCCATCCATTCAAGTCAAAACGGCCTTTGGCCCACTCGTTCATGCCAAAACGACCTTTGGTCCATTCATTCATGTCAAAACGACCTTTGGTCCATTCATTTATGTCAAAACGGCCTTCGGCCCACTCATTCATGTCAAAACGACCCTTGGTCCATTCATTTATGTCAAAACGGCCTTCGGCCCACTCATTCATGTCAAAACGACCTTTGGTCCATTCATTCATGTCAAAACGGCCTTCGGCCCACTCATTCATGTCAAAACGACCCTTGATCCATTCATTTATGTCAAAACGGCCTTTGGTCCATTCATTTGTGTCGAAACGTTGTCCGCCAAACGAATTTACGAAACTTACATGGAAGTAAGCAATCGGACAACAATATATTTCAGATATCTTTGATAAGATATTACTCACAGTGATCGGTTGGCTGGTTTGCCCTGGAGCTCGACCCTACACAGTCCATGAACACAAAAAGGGTCACCAACAATTCAATCCGTTCTTAAATTCACATTTTCCTCTTTAGGCTTTATTCATATCTCTTTAACTCAATTATAATGCTCAATGCATGCCTAAGAGTGCTTGCAAGTGAAAGAGAACGGAAAACGAAACATAGAACGAGCATACAAAATTTCAGAAAATAGGGTCCCCGCTCAAGCGTGGACTTCCCCGCTCGAGCGGACCCAAGAGGCCTGCAAAAGTACTGGCTATGTCAAATTTACGCTCGAGCATGCATTCCGGCGCTCAAGCGGAAGGCTTCTCTACATGGCTCCCCGCTCGAGCGTAAGCTTTCCCGCTCGAGCGGACATCCATGTCTGCAAAAATGCTGGAAGCACGAATTTCACGCTCGAGCGGCGGTTTCTCCGCTCGAGCAGACATCAAAATTCTGGAAATTCCAGATCAGGTTCTTGAGCTTCAATTCGATGTTCAAAGGTTCCAAATGCATGTTTATGACTTAAACTTTATATATATGTGTACTAACATGGTAGAAATACCAAATTATAACATTTTGAAGCTCAATTACAAGAATCAAACACATGCATGACTCAATTACACCAAACTCATCACCAATACATTAAATTCAAATATTCAAAACTCACACTTCCATGATTTGCACATGCATGTGGGAGATACACATTATTCTCAACTTATTTGGTGAAGAGGTGACCAAGTACATGGATTTCAATCCAAACTCAACATGGATTATACATTTATGCTCAAACATGGAAATTCATAGCAATTTCCTACATGCATGTGTCTATTAACCTCACATTCCACAAAACCAACTCATTTCTTACTCTTAATTACTCAATTAGCTTGAATACACAAAATTACAACTAGAACTCAAGAGATACTCACCTAGGAGCTTTGATTCTCACACTTAATAGCAAGTTCTTGAGTAATCACCAAGATTTCCAAGCTTTGAGCTAAAATGCACAATTCTCTCCCTCTCCCCCTCTATGGCCGACTCTCTTCCCTTTTCCTTAGAGTAATTTCGGCTCAATGAACAAGAAAAAAAAGTTGACTGTGTGTGTAGTGCTCACATAAAGGTCTCTTTTGTTATATTATTATAATATATAATAATAGAGCACTAATTCACCAATTAAATCAATTTAATCTAATCCGAATCAATTTTCAATTAAATTTCACCGTAGGCTCTAAAAATTATGCCAATCACAATGGCGCAATCAATTCCGGGTTCTGTGGCCGATAAGGCCTTCAATTTAATTTCCAAAGCAGACAATCAAACAGATATTCCTACGGTGAACAGATAGAAATTCAAAACCACATATTTTCACCTAATGGCACACGAAATCATATCAAAACACATAATCACATTCGTATTAAGGACTAATTAACATAACACAGAACAGGGGTATTACAGTCTCCCCCCCTTTAGGAAGTTTGATCCTCCAAACTTATTTTACCTTCGTCGGGAAACAAATGTGGATAGCGCAGTCGCATCTCCTCTTCTTTTTCCCATGTAGCATCCGTCCCATAGTGTCTTTCCATTCCACTTTTACCAGTGGGATGGACTTGCTTCTTAGTTGTTTCACTTGCCGATCAACAATTCGTTCCAGCCATTCGGCATATTCCATATTTTCATCAATAGCTACCCGGTGATAGTCAATCACATGGAACGGGTCTCGGAGGTAACCCCTCAACATTGACACATGAAACACATTATGGATTTGCTCGAATCCCAGTGGTAAGGCAACTCTATAGGCCACTGGACCAAGCCTTTCCAAAATCTGGAACGACCCAATTTAACGGGGTGACAACTTGCCCTTCTTTCCAAACTTGACTTGGCCTTTCATTGGGGATGCACAAATGAACACATGATCACCGACCTCATACTCAAGAGGTCTTCTTTGAACGTCTACGCAGTTCTTTTGTCAGTCCTGAGCTGTTTTGAGCCTTTGCCGAATGGTTTTGATCTTTTCAAAAGTGTCTTGCACAATTTCAAGCCCAAGTAAAGCTCTAGCCCCGACTTCTGTCCAACAATTTGGTGATCTACACCTTCTACCATACAAAGCCTCGTATGGTGCCATACCGATGCTGGAGTGGAAGCTATTATTATAAGCAAATTCTACAAGTGGCAAATAGTCTTCCCAACTCCCCTGAAAATCCAAAGCACACATCTGAAGCATATCTTCCAAAGTCTATATTGTTCGTTCTGATTGCCCATCTGTCTGTGGGTGGAACGCAGTAATGAACCTTAGTTCTGTTCCCATAGCTTCCTGCAAACTCTTCCACAATCTGGATACAAATTTCGGATCTCTATCCGACACAATGGATACCGGAACTCCGTGTAAACGGACAATCTCATCGACATAAATAGTAGCCAATCTATAAGCATTAAATGTAGTCTTGACAGGCAGAAAATGTGCAGATTTAGTCAATCTATCAACTACAACCCAAATAGAATCCATACCTCGAGAAGTCCGAGGTAGGCCAACAATGAAATCCATAGTCACATGCTCCCACTTCCATTCAGGAATAGGGAGAGGTTGAAGTAGACTGCCTGGTTTCTGATGTTCAGCTTTAACTTGCTGATACTGGAGACATTTGGACACATATTCTGCAATCTCTTTCTTCATCTTAGGCCACCAATAGGTTTGTTTCAAATCCCGATACATTTTATTGTTACCCGGATGCATAGCAAACACCGATTTGTGGGCTTCATCTAAAACCCTCTTCTTTAGTTCTGGAATGTCTGGGACACACATTCGGTTTCGAAATCTCAACACTTCATTTTCAATACTGAACTCTGCTTTCAGACTTGTCTCAAATTCATCAATTACTTTCTTGAGGAATTCATCCTCGTTCTGTTTCTGTTTAATTTCTTCGATGATTGCCGGTTCAGCCGAGATAGAAGCTATCAATCCGCCCTGTTCACACAATACCACTTCAATCTCAGACTTCTCAAAATCCTGCAGAATCTCCTTCTGTTCAGTAAGCAAACAAGCCATACTCCCTGTTGATTTTCTGCTCAAGGCATCGGCAACTGTATTGGCTTTCCCAGGGTGGTACTGAATCTCAAGATCATAGTCTTTTATCAGCTCAAGCCATCTCCTTTGTCGCATATTTATCTCTTTCTGTGTAAAGAAGTATTTCAGGATCTTGTGATCTATGTAGACTTCACACTTTGCTCCATACAGATAATGCCGCCAGATCTTCAAAGCAAAAACAACTGCGGCCAATTCTAGGTCATGTGTTGGGTAGTTTTTCTCATGTGGCCTCAACTGCCGAGAAACGTAGGCAATAACCCTTCCGTTCTGCATTAATACACAACCCAAACCTTTATAAGATGCATCACTGAAGATCACAAAATTTTCCGTACCTGTGGGCAATGTCAATACTGGTGCAGTGGTCAATCTCATCTTTAGTTCATGAAAAGCGGACTCCCTATCATCATTCCATTCAAATGGTTGCCCCTTGTGTGTCAACTGGGTAAGAGGCACAGCTACCTTTGAAAAATCTTTCACAGACCTCCTGTAATACCCTGCTAAACCCATAAAACTGCGGACTTCTGTCACATTGGTCGGTGTAGGCCAATTCACAATTGCCTCTATCTTCTGTGGGTCTACTGAAATTCCCTCCTTGTTGATCACATGCCCTAAGAAAACAACTTCATCCAACCAAAACTCACATTTCTTTAGTTTAGTAAATAATTTCCTTTCCCGAAGTATTTGCAGGACAGTCTTCAAATGGTGTTCATGTTCAAGTCTATCCTTAGAATATATCAAAATGTCATCAATAAAAACCACAACAAATTCGTCCAGGTAGGTTTTAAAAATTCGGTTCATTAGGTCCATAAATGCTGCCGGAGCATTAGTCACTCCAAATGGCATAACAAGAAACTCAAAATGTCCATACCTCGTCCTGAATGCGGTTTTCTTAACATCCTCTGCCTTTACTTTCAGCTGATGATACCCGGATCTCAAATCAATCTTAGAAAACACCTGTGATCCCTGCAACTGGTCAAATAAGTCATCAATACGGGGTAAGGGATATTTGTTCTTTATTGTTACCTTGTTCAATTCCCGATAATCGATGCACAAACGCAAAGTTCCATCATTCTTTTTCACAAACAATACTGGTGCACCCCAAGGCGAAGTGCTAGGTCGAATAAACCCCTTGTTAAGCAGGTCTTGCAACTGTTCTTTCAATTCTTTCATTTCCGTAGTAGCCATTCTGTAGGGAGCTTCAGAGATAGGTTGGGTGCCTGGCATAGTCTCAATTATAAACTCTATCTCCCTGTCTACCAATTCCCCTAGTAATTCATTTGGAAACACATCCGGAAATTCTCTAACAATAGGGATATCATTCAGTTCAACATTCACAGATTGTTCAGATAGCACATAGCATAAATAACCCTGGCACCCTTTCCTGATCAGTTTACATGCTTTCATTGCAGATATCAAATAAGGTGGAGGCACTACCCCATTACCCACAAACACAATCTCTTTATGTTCTGGTGGTTTAAACACAACCCGTTTTGTCACACAATCAATGGTGGCACAATATTTGGTCAACCAATCTATGCCCAAAATCACATCAAAATGCCTAAAGTTCAAGGGCAACAAATCTACATATAGGATAGCGTCCTCAACACGCATATCACAAAATCGGTATATGGATTCACACAATACAGATTCCCCAGATGGAGCAAACACACATAGCAGATATGGCAGTAATTCTAAAGGTCTATTCAGTCTAGATGCAAATGCATACGTTACAAATGAGTGTGTTGATCTAGAGTCAATTAACACAAAGGCATCCTGATTACATATAGAAATAGTACCTGAGACAACTGCGTTGGCATTCCATGTATCGCCCGGAACAAGCGCAAAAACTCTTCCCTGTCTCACGGTATCCCCGGTAGTAGCAGATCTCAAGGTATTTCCCGGCTTTAGGATCGATGCAGTGGAACTAGCAGCTATCTTTCCACCATTCTGATTACAATCTCGGGCCATATGCCCTTGTTTCCCACATTTGAAACAGGCTCCTGATGCACGGTAACAAACTCCACGGTGCCTTTTGCTACAAATGTTGCACATGGGAGCTGTGTCTCGGGAAGAATTCGAAGTGTTTGAGGAGTCCGTATTTTGCTTTTTAAAAAATTTCTTCTTTGAGAAGAAGCTTTGCCTTTTGTTACCCTTCCATTCTGTTGTTGGCTTAGCTTGTCTAGCTATATTAGTTTCTGATATTATGGCCCAGTCTAGCACCCCAATGTAGGTTTCCAGCTTCAAGACATTCACTCTTTCTAGGATGTCACCTCGGAGCCCACCTTCAAAGTGTCTCGCCTTCTTATAGTCAGTATCAATTACACGTGGTGCAAACCTGGCCAATTCGGTGAATTTGGCCTCATACTCAGCTACGGTCATACCGTCTTGCCTTAGTTCCATGAACTCTGCTACTTTCCTATCCCGGACACATTGCGGGAAGTACTTATCATAGAAGATCTCCAAAAATTTTGCCCAATTAGCATCTTTATAACTTTCACGCATTAACATCCACCATCTTCTTACTTCATCTTCTAGCATGAAAGTAGCTAGAAGTACTTTCTGCGTCTCCGAACACGAAAACACTTCAAACAGTTTTTCAATACCAAGGACCCATGCTTCGGCTTTCAAAGGATCCAATCCACCATGGAACTGAGGTGGTTTCATTTTCTTGAATTCCTTGGTGAGAGCTATTATCCGATCGTCATTCTGATTATCTGGCACGGGTAGTGCCGAAGGTGGAGGTGGTGGATGTGGTTGCTGCCACTGTTGTTGCCACTCCTGTTGCTGTCTCAAAGTTTCTACCATTTCCTGTATCAGTCTTTCCATTCTGTCCATTCTGGCAGTAGAGGATTCCTCTATCTCATCACCTCTTGTTCTCACCATCACAGACTTATAATACATAGTGGTTCATGTTGAACCTTTAGATGCATTCCCGATGTTATCAAAATCATACTTATCACATGAATGCATCCTAGATCTTTTCTAGACGCTTATTGCTCTTTTGGACAGGTGTGTGAGTTATTAACTCGTGCTCTGATACCACTCTGTCAAGACCCGAACCCGCCCCCATGGGTTAAGGACATAACCGGCCAGTAATCATCAAATTACCTACGGCCTCAAACCAAAACAAATGTATTTTAACAGAGTTAATGGGGGCCAAACGGAAGCAGTTCAAAACTTTGTTCATAGAGCTGTGCTTACATGGCACATCCAAACAACCAAACATATATACATTAATAACTCACAACAGAAATACAGTAGCATAAGTTTTGTACAAACAGGATCATCCAAAAACTAAGTCAACCCATGAAAACTATGTACATGCATATGCAAAGTCCTCGCCAACATGACAAAAATAACATAGCCTAACGAAAGGGACGAAGACGAGTCTCATGCGTGAGACACTAGGGCTGACTCTCCAAAACTCGGTTGTTCCACACAGACTTCACTGGGGCTGGGTCTGGGCCTCTCTTGGCTCACCTACAAACACATGAATGAGCGTGAGCGATAGCCCAGTGAATAATATCAAATAAGAAGATACAAACGATATGTAGAACAACATACTCCGAACGGCCTTGGGCCCCATTCACATTTTCCTTTAACATTTATATACATAAATTAAGTCAAGTGACTGTGGTTTCAAACATACTGGCCTTTGGCCCACTTATCTTTCAGTCCTGTCAAAACGGCCTCTGGCCCACTCATTTATGTCAAAATGGCCTCTGGCCCATCCATTCATGTCAAAACGGCCTTTGGCCCATCCATTCAAGTCAAAACGGCCTTTGGCCCACTCGTTCATGCCAAAACGACCTTTGGTCCATTCATTCATGTCAAAACGACCTTTGGTCCATTCATTTATGTCAAAACGGCCTTCGGCCCACTCATTCATGTCAAAACGACCCTTGGTCCATTCATTTATGTCAAAACGGCCTTCGGCCCACTCATTCATGTCAAAACAACCTTTGGTCCATTCATTCAGGTCAAAACGGCCTTCGGCCCACTCATTCATGTCAAAACGACCCTTGATCCATTTATTTATGTCAAAACGGCCTTTGGTCCATTCATTTATGTCGAAACGTTGTCCGCCAAACGAATTTACGAAACTTACATGGAAGCAAGCAATTGGACAACAATATATTTCAGATATCTTTGATAAGATATTACTCACAGTGATCGGTTAGTTGGTTTGCCCTGGAGCTCGACCCTACATAGTCCATGAACACAAAAAGGATCACCAACAATTCAATCCGTTCTTAAATTCACATTTTCCTCTTTAGGCTTTATTCATATCTCTTTAACTCAGTTACAATGCTCAATGCATGCCTAAGAGTGCTTGCAAGTGAAAGAGAACGGAAAACGAAACACAGAACGAGCATACAAAATTTCAGAAAACAAGGTCCCCGCTCGAGCGTGGACTTCCCCGCTCGAGCGGACCCAAGAGGCCTGCAAAAGTACTGGCTACGTCAAATTTACACTCGAGCGTGCATTCCGACGCTCGAGCGGAAGGCCTCTCTAGATGGCTCCCCGCTCGAGTGTAAGCTTTCCCGCTCGAGCGGACATCCATGTCTGCAAAAATGCTAGGAGCACGAATTTCACGCTCGGGCGGCAGTTTCCCCGCTTGAGCGGACATCAAAATTCTGGAAATTCCAGATCAGGTTCTTGAGCTTCAATTCGATGTTCAAAGGTTCCAAATGCATGTTTATGACTCAAACTTTATATATATGTGTACTAACATGGTACAAATGCCAAATTATAACATTTTGAAGCTCAATTACAAGAATCAAACACATGCATGACTCAATTACACCAAACTCATCACCAATACATTAAATTCAAATATTCAAAACTCACACTTCCATGATTTGCACATGCATGTGGGAGATACACATTATTCTCAACTTATTTGGTGAAGAGGTGATCAAGTACATGGATTTCAATCAAAACTCAACATGGATTATACATTTATGCTCAAACATGGAAATTCATAGCAATTTCCTACATGCATGTGTCTATTAACCTCACATTCCACAAAACCAACTCATTTCTTACTCTTGATTACTCAATTAGCTTGAATACACAAAATTACAACTAGAACTCAAGAGATACTCACCTAGGAGCTTTGATTCTCACACTTAATAGCAAGTTCTTGAGTAATCACCAAGATTTCCAAGCTTTGAGCTAAAATGCGCAATTCTCTCCCTCTCCCCCTCTATGGCCAACTCTCTCCCCTTTTCCTTAGAGTAATTTTGGCTCAATGAACAAGAAAGAAGAGTTGAGTGTGTGTGTAGTGCTCACATAAAGGTCTCTCTTGTTATATTATTATAATATGTAATAATAGAGCACTAATTCACCAATTAAATCAATTTAATCTAATCCGAATCAGTTTTCAATTAAATTTCACTGTAGGCTCTAAAAATTATGCCAATCACAATGGCACAATCAATTCCGAGTTCTGTGGCCGATAAGGCCTTCAATTTAATTTCCAAAGCACACAATCAAACAGATATTCCTACGGTGAACAGATAGAAATTCAAAACCACATATTTTCACCTAATGGCACACGAAATCATATCAAAACACATAATCACATTTGTATTAAGGACTAATTAACATAACACAGAACAGGGGTATTACACAAATGATATGGATGATGCAACAACATAACTTATGATCATGCAATGAGACTATAAAGGAACATCTAGATGCAAATGTTACAGTAAACTCATACATGAACAGCAGTAAGTGAACAGGCCACACGTGAAAGACACAAGCCAAACTACATTTCATGCAGAAAGAACGTAAGAAACATATGCAGGCTTAACTACGCATCACGCAGGAAAGACACAGAATAACATAAATTTCGAGCACACCCGAGGTACCAAACAAAATCTCAATGCGCTGCACGCGAGGAGGAGAGAGAGAGAGAGAATAACGAGAACGCCGGAGCGCTCTTGTGTATCTCTAAACAAAGCATCCTAACGCGCTGCACGCGAGAGGAGAAAAGAGGTGGTGTAAACACCTGAGTGTGGTATAAACATTGAAGCACATCCCAATGTTACTAACCAAAACAAGGTAGTATAAGCATCGGAACACATTCTAAATGCTTCTAACCAAAGGGGTGGTATAAACATCGGGCACACGTCCCAATGTTTCTAACCAGGGGGAAAGGGGTATAAGCATCGAAACATGTTCCAAACGCTTCTAACCAAAGGGGTGGTATAAACATCGGGCACATGTCCCAACGTTTCTAACCAAAGAGGTGGTATAAACATCGAGCACACGTCCCAATGTTTCTAACCAAGACAAGGAGTGGTATAAACATTGGGCACACAACCTATGTGTTTCTAACCAAAACGAGGGAGTGTTATAAACATCGGGCGCACAACCCGAGTGTTTCTAACCAAAGCAAGGGAGTGGTATAAACATCGGGCGCACAACCCGAGTGTTTCTAACCAAAGTAAGGGAGTCAAAGGACAGGAATGATCTTACCTGGAGTTCCTCTGAATGAACCGTACATACAATTTCGTCTGGTTGCACCAGCTTTGAATGAACTGTACATACAATATCGTGCCTGCATAAGAAAGAAACTTAACAGGTACAATGCAACGAGAATGCATGTTCCATGCAAGATTAACAGCATATTCTATGCTAAATACCAAATGCATGTTCTATGCGAATGTGTGAAGTGCATATTCTATGCAAAATAACAACAATGCATATTCAATGCAACATGCATACTCTATGCAAACATGGGGATGCATGTTCTATGCGACGATGCAAAACGCACGTTCCATGCAACGACAAAGAAATGCACATTCTATGCAAGCGTGAGAAGTGCATATTCAATGCAAACGTGGCAAATGCATGTTCAATGCAAGTGTGAGAAATGCATATTCAATGCAATGAACGCAAGCATTTTCTATGCAAAAATGAAGAGCATAGCACAATGCATATCTTATGCAAAGCATGTTACACACTAAACACACTAAAGTACAAAATGCATGCTTAATGCCCAATTAAAAAAACACGCCTTATGCTAAAGCACAAAATGCATGCTCTATACGAATGAGAAACCGAAACATTCCATGCAAGAGCTCATGTGAAAGATACATTCCATGCAACCATAAAGAGGTGTATGTTCTACGCAATGACAAAAGGGTACTTGGTAAAAATGATTAGATCGCAACCTCCAATTTACCTCCTGAAGGAGTTGCAACAAGTTAAAAGGATACACCTCGTTCGTGTTGAGTATCACACACCGAAGACACGATCCGAAGCTTCCATAGAGGCCATTTGAGCTTAAAAGTGCACTTTCCTTGCACTTTCTTGAGAGATAAGGGCACAAAGCAATAGAAAAACATCCAAGGAGAGTACTGGAGGCATGCCGGCCACTCTGGGAAGCCAACGGCCACCCATCGGCCACAAAAGAAGGTCATCGGCCACCGATGGCAGATTCGGGGCATTTTTGGCATTTCACCATGGGTCTTTAAATATAGGGTTCCAAACCCTATTTCCACACTACCTCAAGCCCGAAAATCCTTGTCCTTTTTCTCTAGACCATTTTCTCCTTCCGATCCACATTTTATACGCATTTTCAAACATCCCACGAACGTTCAATTCGCTAAAACCTCTTTGCACACTCCATTTTGAACCGATTAAAAGGTGATTTCGATACTTCCTTCTTGACTTCCATCACTCGGGGTTTGTTTCCCTCGAGTTACCCTTGATTTTAGTGCCCTTTTCCGAGCCCTGACCTTTTCTTCCATTTTTCCTCTCTCAGAGTTGACTTTTCGTTGACTTTTGGCATTCTTTGCCCATTTTCCACATTCTCGACCATTCTCTCATCCTTCCTCAAGATGGCGAACGACATCCCATACGACGAAGCTCCTCCGGAGATGGAGGTGGATCTAGAGTTCGAGCCATTGCCGCTCAGCATTCGACCGTTTGACCCGGCGACGTACCATCCTGAGGTACACGTGCTACCTCCCGATAGCATCCGCCAGTTCAGGGGGTTTGTGCGAGGTGCACTGGAGGACCTCCTGCTGCGCGAGCCGGAGTCACATTTATCCCACGGCGCCTCCGAGGTATATATTTTCTTTATTTTCCACAATCTAGGTTGCATTTCTTGTATAGCTCACACTGTCTTTCATCTGTTTATCTTGAACACATTCTTGCACTGTATTTCTTACACTGTCTTGCATCTGCTTGTCCTGAACATACCCTTGCACTGTATTTCTTACACTGTCTTGCATCTGCTTGTCCTGCTCATAGGGAGATTCACACGCCATTCGAGGATATGGGACCACCTCCGCGAGGGAGTGGTATATGGAGCTTTCTGACGCAGTCCGTCACATCATCGACGTGGCCGACTTCGGCGCATTTTGCATGGGGCTCTCATGCCTCATTGGGAGCAGATCTCTACTGGGCACTTTGGTAGAGAGGTGGTGGGATACCACCGATTCCTTTCACTTCTCTACCGCAGAGGAGATGACGATGACTCCGTTTGACTTCTCTATGCTCACCGGCATAGCGGTAGAGGGTCATCCGATTCCTTACGACACAGACATGGGCGAGTGGGAGGCCGCTCAGATCTACCTGCTGGGAATTCGCCCACCCATCTCCCGATCAGGGATGGTCCGGTATACATGGTTCGCTGATCACTTCAGAGGGACAGCGCCGACGACCCGAGAGGAGACCGAGCACTATGCCTGAGGTTTCCTCATGTTTCTATTTGGCACTACTCTGTTCGCCGACCGGGCGAACACCGTTGGGCTTTACCTGATGAGCGCCTTGGTGGACCTATCTCGTGTCCAGCACTATGACTGGGGCGGCGCAAGCCTAGCCACACTATACGGGTATATGAGCTCCACTTCCCGCCGGAGCGGACATCTGCTAGGAGGCTACTAGAGGGCCTGGGAGGTACGTCCTACCCTTCTGTTTTGGCATTTCCTGTTATGTCTTCTGCTTCGCACTTTATGTACACGGCACACACTGTACACCGTACTATACATAATATGTTTTCTGCTTTACATTCTCTGTACACTGTATACACTGTCTGCTTCTTGCATCATCTGTACTCATCTGTAGTATACTCACCGTTATCCTTCCGGCTTCTGCAGCTATGGGTGTACGCCTATTTTCCAACCCTTGCCCCGGAGCCAGAGATGAAGATGCCTCCCATAGTGCCATACTCACATCGATACGACGGTCGGTGCCAGCGGAGGCCTCGGGAGTCATTTTCATTTTTCCGTCGATTCTTCGACACTGTGACCGCAGCAGAGGTAACTCAAACCTTACAGTTATTTCAGCTCTATTTCATATTGTATATCTAATGGCAGCTAACAATCTGTATATTCATTACTTGCAGATCACCTGGCAACCCTGGGCAGTGATGCTTGACGGGGTCAGAGATCAGTTTGTCGGTGCTCGAGAGGCTTCCTGATTTCGGATCTTGCTCGAGGGTCCGGTTTGCCGAGCGTGGTTCTTAGGGGAGTGATTCCTACGACAGAGCCTCGGCTTGCCCGAGCCAATAGTCTCGATGCCGCCTCCTACATATATGAGGATCACAGAGAGATATACCATGCAGGAGATGATCGATTTCACCAGAGGTTAGGACGCCGACTTCTTCAGACTTTATGGCGATTATATTGCCTTCATCCAGACATACCTCATGTCAACGCTGACTGGCGCTCGCGGGGGTGAGAGAGCCAGAGCTCCGGCTGTGGGAGGGAAAGCCGGGGGATCCAGGGCGACTCAGGCCCATGACAGGAGAGGCTCCCAGACGAGGCGGAGGGCAGGATGGCCAGAGCTGCCTACTACACTGACTTGATGGTGCCCCACGGGGGAGGCTTACCAGATTCCCATCGAGCTTGCACCAGCTGGTCACGAGCTTGTCGGAGTTCGATGCCCGACCTCGGTATGTACCATACTTTACATTTTGTACATTCAATTCATTTCAGTTATGCTTTATAGACCGCTGATCATCTCAACACATTTGCAGGCATCTATAGAGTACACCGGGCAGGCTCTCGAGCTAGCGGCTTCTCTGACGGGAATGGTTCAGACGAGCATGAACCTGCTCAGTCTCTACAGGATCCCGGTAATTCCCCTCAGTTTACATTTCAAACCCTCTATCTACACATTAGCATTTCAACTACAATCTGCTTCATACTGATCTGATACATTACATTAACAACACTGCATTGATACACTGCTCCCATATGCTGCATACAATACTACACTCATCTATGCATCCAATATATATACCACGACTAATGCATTTGACAAACTGTCCTTTTCAGGTCCCTTTTCAGATGCCAGCCCCACCGGACGCCCCACCAGGAGCCACAGTAGGACCTTCAGTGCCTTCTCCGACAGCAGGGAGAGAGAGATGAGGGCCACCAACGCACAGCCGAGGCAGAGTTAGACATACTCATGATGAGAGCGGCCCCTTAGAGCCTACCCCGGATGATGATGAGACAGATGAGAGTGAGGAGCGAGCAAGCCCCCAGTCAAAGTCATCTGAGGGTGGAGGCGATGCTGAGAAGGGCTCCGAGGAGAGGAGCGGAAGCAGCTTTGATTCAGGCTCTGGCTCAGATTTGGACAACGGCGCTGATGGTGATAGCTCTGAGTCCATGCCCAGGAAGAGGGCCTCTCGATCCTGAGGTGGCTGGCGCCGATTCAGATTTTTTTGCTTAGTTTTCTCTTTACTAGTAGTGTTAGCACATTGTACAGCTTTACGCAATTTTATTTTCTTTAAAACTTGTACTCTTTGTAAAAACAAACCATGATTGGAATGAAAAATCAGCTTTTGATAACAAAAAAAAGTGTTATGTTTTTTACATTCCGAGCATCGCATTGTACCATTTTACATGAAAACAGGATTTTATGGAAAAATTGAACATTGTATTGGCAATTCCTTATCCAGGTAGCGAACCGACCAACACATAATAAACGGAGTAAAACAACTCAATGAACAACTAATGCAACAACTCGGTAAGCAAAACAACAACTCGATAAGCAAATCACCAACTCGATAAGCAACTCAACAACATTCTTAAAGAGAGGCGGCAAAAATGCACCAAGAGCAGAACAAGACACAGGTTCCTCAGCATTAGTCAACACATGGATGGACCAGAGGACAGAATAGGAGTCCACCGGCCATAAACAAAAACTGTCGGCCATCAAAAGTGGCTGTCGGCCACTAGTATTGGCCGGTCGGCTACAAAAGTGCTCAGTCGGCCACCAACACTGGCCGGTCAGTCACTAATGCAGGAAACCTCCAGATTGCTGCCACCTGTCTTCCACTCAGCACCTTATCTTCTACAAAAGCTCCAACTTCGTAGTTTCTTCAATTTAGCTCTATTTTTACCACGAATGGAGCCAGTCTTTGCCGAAAAACTCTCAACTCGGATTGCAACTTTAGATGGCTCGAAAAAGCTGAATTTCCGAGGCTTTGGGATAAATGCACTATTCCCGCTGAGTCGTACCCCGCTGTGTTTTTCATTCCTCCACGCCGTAGCTAGATGTTGGAACTCGGTTACGTATGTTTTCAGCTTCGAGGGACAAGTGCTATGCCCTACGATCGAAGAATTCCAACTTTTAATGGAATCTGGACGTGACGAGGAAATCTTACCTCAGTCCTGTTTTAGTCATATCCCGGCTCTAGGAGGGATGTGTGGTCTCACTTCTCATGAGGCTCGATCCTTGGTTCTCCACGGAGAGTTAGACATTCCTAGCCCCATTCAACAATTTTCTGACACCGGCGACCACGGCGATCGTCTTTGGTAGAGCTTTAGGAAACATGCCCTCTGCTTGTGTATGTTGGCTCACTTCCTGCTTGTCCCTGGCTTCGGAGAGGCTAGTATTCGCTTGATCGAAGTGGCCCAAGGCTTGAAAGAGGGCAAGAGCTACATTGGCTTGACACTAGCCAAGACTTTGATGGGCTTGGCAAAAGTTAGAGCGCAAAAGGAGAGTGTTAATACTCGAGTGAACCCGAACCGAACTACGTAAGGTTTGATTCCCATATTTGGGATATGTAGGCAACTTCATTTTGAAGTTCAGCCATAAACACTTCCAAATCAACTGTGTCCATGTGTTTGGTCAGGCCATCTTTGTCTTTTCTGCTTCCCAGAGTTCGGTTGAGATCTTCATTATGAGAACTGGTTACAGTACAGTGCAGTGCTATTCAGACAAGGGGCAACTTTCCAGTTATCAGATTCGGGGTTGTGCATTTCGAGGATAGATTCCAAGTGTGTCCAGTTGTGATCCTTATCGAAAATGGTTTTGAAAAGATTTAATAAAAGTTGATTTTGTTCAAATTAATATTTTTACAACTTAGACCATTTTTGGACCAAAAGGAAATTTTTCAGTACCCACAACCTTCAATTCATTGATTTCAATACAGAGTTCTCTACCTCTTGATACAAATCAAAGTTGCTTTTTATTACATTCAAAAGGAAAACTTGAAAGTACAGATTAAAGCAATAAACTTGGGGCATTGATGAGTCAGGTGTTCCTGCATCCCCTCCCAGAGCTTGTGGAAGCTTCAGATGTTAAAGTAGGCCCGGTTTGCGCCTCATCTTCAAGCCAAGCTATGCATTCGCCAGAAAGGGCGCAACTAAAATTGGGAGCGGGAGCCAGAAGTTCTCTTGTCCTCCATGCAGTAGGATATCGAGCTAGTTGTGAGCCTCGGATTGGAAATGAAGCCGGATACTTTACCCCCTCTTCTGGGTAGGTCTGGTCATGTCCAAACTAACGTCTAAACCGGAAGGGAAAATAGAAGACGCAGTGTGTCAAGCCAATCAATTGAATGCCAGGTAGTCGAGACATGCTATAGCTCATCTCAGATAGATCAAACCAGGGGCAACGCCAAGTAATGTTGACGGCAGATCTGTTGCACATCCAGTGGCACCACCACCCCTCATTTGGTAAATCAACTAGCCATGGGCAAAAGAAATAGCCATGCGCTAAATATGTTGGGCAAGAGTCCACTACTTTCAACCTGTCCATGAGCCAAATCTGGGGAGGGATGAAAAATAAGAGAGATTAAAGAATAGAGAGGTGTACGCGGAGAGAAAAAGTGAGAAAGAGTTTTGAGAGAAAAACAGAGCTTGAGGGCCGAGTGATGTGAGAAACACATGTGAGATAGGGTGCGAAACATTACCTGCAAAAGTAATGGACTTTCTGCAAACTTGGTTGTCTCCTGAAATAATTCAACATGAACTGTCCACATTAATGAACATTCTCTAAACAATAACAATGATCCTTCCATCTTCATATATTTGATAAATGAGTTTAATACAAAAGTTCCACATGCGGTATACATTCAACGAAACGAAAGAACACCTGAATCTATAGCATGTGAGGCATCTAGTCTCAAAACAATAAAATGCCCTCAAGGGCTTACATCTTCCAAGGCAATAGCCCGGTTACACAAAATGGTCTCTCGAACCAATACACATTAGCCCTTGGCTCACGAAAGAATTGCACCAAAAATAAAAGAGCTATTTACTCTTCTCAAAAATATCCACGCCCTCAGTTCAGCGGGATCACCACATCTTTACCTGCACCAAATCCCATAGGGGTGAGCATAAAGCCCAGTAGAGAATTCTCACAAAGTATATACAGTTATGCAATTCTCAATGTAAATGCAAATGCCAATGCCATACAATGCCCTGTTTAAAGAAAAATTTCATTTCATGCTCTTCTCAAAAATTTCTATTTTTCAATAAAAGCTTGTAACCTCAACACATTTCAAACTTCCAATTTTAATCAACAGGGGCGGTAAATACGACACTGGTAATCCCTAGGCTGGTGTCTGCAAGTAGACTCTACAAGTACTACCAAATTGTCATTTTACCGGTATTAACCAGAAAGCTCGACACCTATCCGCGCGGGTTTCTGGTCTTTCACCATGGACACACAGGCCAACTTATCAAATCATCTACACCCCCTATCCAGACTTACCACCATATTTACCCCATAAACACATTTCCATAGTTCTCATTTCGATAAATATGTTCTTTTCTTGAAGTAAATGTTTCCATTCAAATTTCACAATGCATGATAGTTAATTGAATGAGTATACAAGGTAATGAATTTCCATGCCTCATGACCTTTCTTCGTTTCCAAAAGACTTTACAACAATAACGAATAAATACATTTCTCATTTCCTCCCTTCAAAGTGATTTCGCAAAATAACCATATGTCTTCAACACATAACAACAATTTCTCATCTATTTAATCCTTTCAAGGCCACATGTGATGTTTTTCAAACATTAATCTCCAATATTCATATTTCTCACTATCCATAGTGCACAACAATTTTGCCATATTATAACAATCCATATTCACACACTTTGTAAAAATGCTAAGATGACATCTTATTACTCATAGATCAAATGGGATGCAATTTTGCTAAACATTTGATAAATATTACTCTTATTCATTCTCTTGATGCAAGAATAAAAGAGGTTCATGTGTAATTTCATGTTTTCCCCAAAACCCCCAAATTTTAGGGTTCTTCATCCAAGACAAAACTTTCTCCCATCTCCTTAATGAATCCTACCCAAAATCATCCATCATGAGTTTTTATAGAAAGAACATCCTCATGGATAAAAAGAAAGTTGAGATTTAGACCCCTTTTTCAAAACTTCCTTTCCCTCTCTCTTCATTTAGTGCAAAATTAAATCAACACAACAACCTCATGAAAGCTTTAAAATCAACATTTATGAAGCAAAACATGTATATATGACTCAAGAAATCCCTACCTCAAAGTGTTGATGATGGACAAAAAGAAACACTAGCTCAATGGAGGATTCTTCAACTTCCACTACACCAAGAAGGGCTCAAGCTTGATCTTCAAGATTAGAGGAGAATGATGATGATCTTGACTAAAGATTTGCAAGGATCTAAGTATTTTGGGTGTTTGAGGAGGTTTTCTAGAGAGAATGAGGAGAAAAATAGGGTTTAGAGTGAGAGAAGTATCAAAAATTAGATACACATTCGGACCAAAAGAGAAGAAAAAACATCTTATGAATTGCACTTTACCCAGAAAGCCTTGCACCTCCTTTTCAGTCCTTGGTGGTGGCATTTCTAGGATGGCCTTAATCTTGGAAGGATCAACCTCGATGCCCCTCTGTGTAATCAAGAACCCTAGCATTTTCCCTGCTGTGACACCAAAAGTGCACTTCTGTGGATTCAACCTCAACCGATACTCCCTGATCCGTTGAAAGAATTTCTCTAAGGCGGTGTAGTGGTCCTCTCTTTCCTTGGACTTGACAATCATGTCATCCACGTACACCTCAACCTCTTTGTGGATCATATCGTGTAGAATTGTGGTCGCAGCCCGTTGATAAGTAGCCCCAGTATTCTTAAGCCCAAACGGCATCACCCTATAGCAGCAGGTTCCCTACGGCGTGGTAAAGGTAGTCTTCTCTCTATCCTCGAGTGCCATCAAGATCTGGTTATACCCGAAAAATCCATCCATAAAGGAGAGCAATGCATGCCCTGCGGTGAAGTCCACCAATTCATCGATGTGCGGTAGTGGAAAGTCATCCTTCGGACTAGCTTTGTTCAGATCTCTGAAATCCACACATACCCGAATTCTGCCATCTTTCTTTGACGCCGGAACAATGTTGGCCAACCAAGTAGGATACTCAGATACCAGCAAAAACCCTGTGTCTATCTGCTTAGTGACCTCTTCCTTAATCTTCAAGGCCCAATCCGGGCATAGTCTTCAAAGCTTCTCCTTAACAAGTCGGGCCTCAGGGTCAAGAGGGATCCGGTGCTGTACAATCTCAAGATCGATTCTAGGCATGTCTTCGTAGGACCACGCGAAAACATCTTTGAAATCTTTTAATAAAGCGACTAAGCGCTCGTGTTCCTCCGAAGACAACATGGACCCGATCTGGACCGAGCGCGGATCCTTCTCAGTACCCACGTTAATTGAAATGATTTCATCAACCAGGGGTTTTACAAACCTCTCCTCCTCTTGATCAATCAAATGTTTTAAAACCGGAGGAATTCCTTCCTCGTCGTTTTCATCAAAGTTTTTGAAAGTCATGATCAATGCAATATACGAAAGGCACAGAAAAGGACTCAGAAATAGCAGTGGTACCATTCTCATTCACAACTTCCATCTCGTCCAATTCTTTGATTACAACCGACTCAAAGGAAAAAGAAAAAGATGACCTGGACAACACAATGTTATCTGGGTTATCAATTCCAGGAATACCGGACTCTGACTCAGAAGAGCTGGAATCTGATTCTGACTCCACAGACCCTGTGAAACCAGATTTCGACTCACTACCTGATTCAAAGTTGCCAGACAAAAAGCCCTCCTTGAACTGCCAAATGAGGGAGGATGTGATAGATGCATCCAGAATGCCGGCAGAAGGCTCCACACCCTAGTCCACCCCAATCATGGAAATGGTGAAGTCATCCACCAAGCTCTCTGGTTCGATCTGAGGATCTGACAAGAGACAAGCCAACGCTGCTCACATCTCAAGTTCTATACCGTCAGACTCGTCCTCTATACACTGTTCAGCCTCAGCTGGTAGGTCGGTCTGCTCTTCTGCCACTTCATCCCCTTACAACTGTAAATTGAAGAAGATCTCAAAGCCGGGCAAACGCCGCTTCTCAGAATTCAGCCATGGCTCAGGAAAGCCGCAAAATGGGAAATCCTCCCCTTCCCAGACAAAACAGCCATTTAGGGTTCCTTGAATTGGTCTATGCACTAGCTCATAGTGCTTCCCAGTTTGCCTTGCTTTGGCTCTTCCTGCCATCTCCTTCCCCTTTCTTACCCAATCCTCTTTGGTAGGCGTATAACCTAAACCAAAGGTATGAGGGTTGTGTGGCACTTCGGCCAATGCAGTAATGCCCTTCCGGCCACTCCTTTCCAATCGCATTTCGGGTACATGTTGTAGCTTATTCATAAGGTAGACTGATTGAGCACTGATGTACAATCCCTTATCAATAGCTAGAATATCTTGCACCACTCGGGCAGACATCCTCATCACCGTGTGCAATTTCCAGTACCGGCGTAGAGACTTCTGGCGAAGGATGTATGGAAGAATTCCCAAAAACAATAGCTACCCCTTTCCCAAGGGGGTACTTCAACATCTGATGCAGAGTGGAAGAGACAGCCTTCACTTAGTGCAGCCACGGTCGTCCAAGGAGTAAGTTAAAGGTGGCTGGAACATCTAGGACGTGAAACTCAATGTCCTGTTGCGCCGGGCCAACCTGCGTTCTAATCCGGACTGTCCCCATCACTTCCCGGCTTGTATTGTCATAAGCCCGAATCACCTGGGCTGTCGGTACAAAGTCTGCTGGCTTCAAGCCAATGGCACAGGTCGTGTGCGACGGGCACACATTGATTGCAGACCCGGTATCAACCAAGACAATTGGTATCCACTTCTCTTTGCATTCAACAGAGATGTATAGTGGTTTGATGTGCTTAGAGCCCTCAGGCGGCAATTCTTTATCTGTAAAGTTCAAAGTTGGCAATGCCCCTCCCGAGAAAACCAGTCCCACCAACTGCTCAGGAGTCGTGTCGATGGAGAGCTTGGCCCTATCCATTGCAGACAATACAGCTTGTCTGTGCACCCGTGACGCCATGAGCAATCCCCAAATGGATATATCCGCCTGAATCTTCTTCAGCTACTTCAGTACAGCTTCTTCTTCTAGCAGTTTCTCTTTCTGTTTCTCTGCATCCTTATCCTTCCCAGATGCTTCCGGTTGGTCCAGGTGTGGGGGTTTAAAATACTGCCCACTCCGAGTCATGTGATCGACTTCCTCAGAATACCATGTATCATCTGGCAGATTATGTCCCTAGTCCTCATTAGTATGGGCAAGACGCAAATCTTCGTCTTCCCACCATGTTCCTCCAGTAACCGACAAGCACATGTCTGGTTCCGCTGTAATTATTCCCGTGTTCACAACACAGTCAATCCCCGCAGGGCCTTTGGTTCTTCTAAACTTCTGATCATTCTCAGTTCTCTCATGTTTGAACCACTTTAGTGCGGCCTCCTGTTCTGTATCGGTTGTACAAACGCTGCTCAATTCCCGAGAAAAATTCTTAGTACCGGTGCTCTCCGATAACTTTTTCTTGTCATCGACCATTCCGGTCCCCATAGCAACTCCTACTTCTAGCTGTTCCAGCTTGGGCTGAGACCCCTCATCAATGTCTGGCTCATCACTAAGCCACCCTGAATTATTCGTTGATCCATTCATATCAAACCAGCCAATCTGTACGTTCCCCAGATCATGTTCATCAAAGAACTGCAGATTACTGATGTTCTCCTCAAGCTCAGCTAAGTCATCCAGTCCCTGGCTTGGTCCGTCCTCCTGGACTACATTAATCTCCACTCCCTTTGGCAATTCCACCTCTGGCTTGGGCTGATCGGCTAGTGCAATATAGCGGCAAGGGTTGTATTCCTCTTCTGCTAAGTCCACAGATCCCTCAGGTTCTGAACCGACATTTCCATTATCTACCAAGGTCATCCTTCCTTCCTCTTCCACAGTCACCACCACTGGTCGGGGTTGGGACATGGACGCATTCATCATGCACAAGTCTGTGCTTTCTGGGATGAACAGCGCCGGCTTAGGCAGGTGAGAGGGGGTGATGTATATGCTAGGGTCGTATGGGACGGCCATTGTTTGGATAAGGTTTATTTTCCTGGGTAGAGGGGCTTGGTTATGTGGTGGATGGGGGTTTGTAGTGACGTTAGGCTTCTCATGAGGCGTTATCACTTTGTTGTCAATGAGATCCTGAATCTCATAACGGGGTCTAAAGCATAGATCGGTATCGTGACAATGCTGCTGGTGGAAGGCGCAGTATTTGGCCGGGTTGTGTGTAGGAGGGAGGGGATTAGGCAATGGGCGTGATTCTAGGGGCTTTAGATGCCCCTTTCTGATCAGGACCCTCAAAGCCGCTGATGGAGACATATAAAGTGGGGTGAAAACCCTCTGGCCCCGAGGTGGGTACTTTGCAAGTTGTGGGGTGGTTCCAGATGCACCGGTAAAGGGGGCAATTGTTTTCGGTGTGGTGGTGACCATACCAACATCACAGGTCCTCGCAGCTGCACTACTACTCATAGTCACATTCGAACTGCGTACAAAAGCCCTCTTGGGCTGCTCTTTCTCATGGTCAATCAGACCCTGTTTCATTGCATCCTCTATCTGTACCCCTATCTCGTGGAGGTCAGCAAATGTTGACAGAGGTAGGACTATCATTTTCTGTAACAGCCTTGGTTGCAAGTTACGGACCACCATCTGGATCTGGTCCTTTTCAGCTGGTCAGGTTGTCATCATGGAGGCCTTGGCCCTCCATCTGGTTACAAAGTCAGAGAATCCCTCATTCTGCTCTTGGCAGGTTTCCTCGAGATCACGGGTTGTGACCTCGATTTGTGTGTTATAGGAGTACTGCAGTACGAAGGCCTCAGGCATCTCCTTCCAATTCCTTTTTACAAAATCCTCGAGTTTAGCGTACCAGATGGCCGCGATTCCTAACATGGTCCGACCAAAGAGGGATAACTTCTGCAGTCTGGACAAGCCCATCGGCCGCAGAATATCTAAAAATAGCCACAAATGGACCATGGGATCACTCGAACCGTCGAAGCGGTCTATATGCGACATCTTAAATCTATCCGGCAGTATCACCACCGAATCTATATAACCGTCCTCTATGTCCAGGATCGAGTTGACACCCTGAGCCCTTTTAAACAGCTTTTCAAGCTTACTCACTTTCAGAGCGATAAGGTCGACCTCGAACTCAAAGGGAGCCTCTGTTGGGTAAACCGGTGTTTTGGAAGTCTGGGGTGGAACTGGCTCCACTGGAATGCTCGCATTTTCCTGGACATTGGTTGTATCCCCAAGTATCAGAACCCTAACTGGGGGTAGATATGAAGCAGACGCTGCTGCTTGTTGTGGTTGTTGTTGCTGTTGTTGTTACTGTTAAAGCTTGGCGATTAACTCAGCCTGCTGGGCTGCAATTTCTGCTTGGCAGGTGGTGACTTCTGCTTGGCAAGCAGCATCCCACTGCGTGGCCTCGATGGTCTGCTGAAGTTGATGCAACATATCCTCCATGTTGTCTATGGGGTGCTGATCTATCAGATCCGATGTGTATTCTCTTTCTGAAGTGGAAGTAGTAAACTGGACTTCGCTGAGCACAGGTGACTGACGAACCGATGAATTATGTCGAACTCTCCTCCGTCTTGTAACCGAGGGTAGCGAAGCAAACACTGGTTTTCCTCTAACAAGATCCCCAGATTGATAAAGCCGCCTTACTCTGGTCCAGAGTGCTTGGGGGGTAACTGCCTCGTCGAAAGCAATTGTGAAAATACTACATTGCAAAAAGAAAATAAAGCAAAAGAAACAAAAATCAGAAAATGCACAGCACCTCGGCTCAGACAGAAACAACACACAGTCGTAATCATGAGCTGGACAATCTATACTCAAACACTGATTTCTGCCCCAAACTGATACTCTTCAAACTGATACCCAGACTTGCAACTGATACATACATTTCTGCAAAGTTTCACTCTAAAAGCACGTATCAAGCAAGTGAGAGACAAAGCACCCCTATTGTGGGGTAGGGTTTCCCTATCCTAATTTCGTCAGGAACTAGGGGTTCGCTATGCAAGCAAATGGTTTCAAACAAACCTACATTCGGGTGAGCAACTTGTCCTAGTTTGGAATAGTCTTTAAAGCTTCCGATATGCAACTAGGTTGATTGGTCAAAAAGGGTGCCTCAGTAGGACCACCTAATATACCTCTCGTTCCAAACACCGAGAAGTGAAAGGAGGATCAAACGGTACAGCGGTGATCTGGATCCAAGGTTTGTGTTCCCATCGTGGTAGAGCCTGCAACCGGTCAGCCTTATGGCAAGCTTTTCCAAGCAAGCCTCTAGCAAACTGCTCAGGAATAGCAGATGGCAAACACTGCGACTTAGGAGCACCAATGCAAATGCAATACACAGAAACACATAAGTGTAAATAAAAAAAACATATCATGAGTTCGAGTCAAGTTCTCTAAATCCCCAGCGGAGTCGCCAGAAACTGTAGCTCGACTTTTTTGCGCCCCCCTCTCGGAGAGCTCGAATTGGTCCTACAGTTCGGACTCTTGTCATGGTTCTAAATCTAGTCTCACAAGTGCAATGTGAAACCGATAAACACCAAAGACTCCAATCCGGCAAATCATTTTAGAAAATAAGATTTTAAATCGAATAATGCCAAAACTGGACTACTTTGCCAGATTACAGAGTCATCACCTAAATATTTTATTTTAGGGAAATTTAGAAAACCCTGACTCGTGCCAAAGGCCACATGTCCGTCATCACCAAAGTTGCCTCGGCTCGGGAACTTGGGTACGAGAGGGGAAGGTCCTGAAATGAGCAACCCCGCTCGCCCGATCAAAGGATCGGCCTCTACTAATCATGATATGTTATTTTATAAATCTCATGTGTTCTTATCCAATTATTAGCTAACTTTACTATGTGGCGCACACAAGCAAGTATAGACTCAAATCGCGAGAATTGGAACAAAATGACTAATGTTTGTTTTCGAAAATGGTTTGAAATTGCCACCCTTAAGTGGGCTAAAACGCGGATTTGCCATCAAAGATGATGGGCTTGAAACATGATTTTGCCACTTCGCAAAGTGGGCTTAAAATGCACATTTGTCGAACTGTTCCAATTCAAGTAATAAAGCCTCCATCCACAGGCATTCATGCAGTTAATCATTTAAGCAAATAGCCTCATGGCAAGCATGCGAACATGGCAACACTCACACTCATGCAAGTATGCTAAAGCGTAAAAGCTTACCGAGTACTCCAGGCCAAAACAAAAACTAGTTAGAAAAATGCATGATCCTAATTATACAAAATGCCTAATGCAACACATGCAATATGAAATTAATAGGCTCGGCTACTAATATGGCATATGATTCAATTTGATAACATGCTTTGAAACACGTATTCAAATAAGTATTGAAATACAATGCAGTTTGAATGATGCGCCGAGCCCCGGTGCATGCAATACAAATGAATGGATGCAACATGCAAGCATAAGGTATGCTAATTGAAGATGACCCTAATTTACCATCAAAAGTGGTTAAATAAAATGGAGAAAGACGTGGGGTTGGAAGACATGCACACACGCACGGACACTTATTACAACATTGTTCCCTCTCAAATGAGGGTCCAAATGATTAAGCTAACTAGCTACGCTAATTACGCTAACTATTACAAACCAAAACTAATTAACTATTCTAGCTAATTAATTATTACAACAGTTGAATAACTAGCTATGCTAAGCTAATTGAAGCAATTAAACTAATTAACTATCTAAGCTAATTAAATAATTACAACACTTGAATGAATGAATTAGCTACTATTAACTAATTAAACAAAGAAAGTAAATGGCCTTGAAGGGCGAGAGATACATGCATGCTCGAATTCTCTACCCGAAAATGCCACTGCCTCCCCGTTGCCACCTCTGTTTGCACATCTTTGAACCTCTGAAAATTATGCCAACTTCCAGAATACCTCTGCTCCACCTCTGGAAGACACTGTGCAAATTTTTCACTGATGGCCGGTCGGCTACCATAGGTGGCTGTCGGCTACTACTTGTGGCCGGTCGGCCACTTTTTGTGGCTGTCGGCCACCACTGGTGGCCGGCCGGCCACCCCTTCCTCTGAACTTCCTTTTTTGCTGCAACAGAGAGCAAACAGAGGCAAAGCAGTGTATTTTCAAGAAATATAAGTACTGCTACCCTCCTTATCATCTCTCAAGCTCAAAGGAGTGTAGCTCTTGGCTCTCAAGCCATCAACCAAGCATTTTCAATGCATGATGGCTAAAGAGCCAAGCTTGTACAAGGTCAATGAATGCACAAATAAGACCAAAATAACCACCACCCTATCATGCACGATCAAGGGTGACGGTGACCAAGAAAAGTGGCACATTTCATCACTTTGAGTATGAAACGTCCCATTTTTCTTTTGTTTGGATTAACGTCCGATCCAAACACATGCAATGCAACACAACATGCTTAACTTGCTCAAGTTTTACTTGTCATGTTTTATTTACACATTTTACATTACTGATTAGCCCTTTAACCGGTTAAGTCCAAAGTGAGAGTCCCCTAATTGGAAAGAGGGCTTAAGCCACAAGTACCTTGAGCATGAAAGAGGTCTCATGCAGTTGGTAATGAACTCCCGAAGGAATTAAACCATTAGGCATGAGGGCCTCAATTCCACACTCAAGCCAACAAGGGGCTTAAAGCCACTTTCAAAACAAAGTAGAGAGTGAAGAATAGGGGGAGGTTACAGATATTTCAGTGCTGATATGGCATGCAAAAGGACACTAAATCATGAAAACAACACATGCAAGTCATGCTAAGCGCCTAAAACATTAAGCTAGTAAAGTAGATTGCACCACAACTACACAATACAAGCCTTAAAGGGCCAAACTAACTCAAGACAGAGTTAAAACATGCCAAAACAGTGGCTAAATCATGCTGAGATTGAGGCTCGAAAGGCTAGAAAACATGCTCACATGTTGGTTTCCAAACAAGACTCAAAGCACAACTCTCAAAAGCAATGAAAGAGTGAAATAAATGAGCATGTGACAGAGCTATATACACTGAAATCACATGTTAAGAGACACTACAAAATGCAAGCCACTCAAACACTTCATGCTTAAAGCCACAAACAATGAGCTAGTGAAGACCATTACACTATAGCCATACAATACAAGCCTCAAAGGACTTAGCCAACCCAAAACAAAGTCAAAGCATGTCAAAACAATAACAAAAACATGCTGGAGTCAAGCTAACACAAGCTAGAATAATAGGCTAAATCATTAAGCACGCTAGACTAGCAAGCCCAATTGCACTACAAGTACAAAAAGCAAGCAACAAGTGTTCCAACCAACCAAAAACAGAGTTGAAACATGCCAAAATAGAGCTTAAAACATGCTTGAATTAAACTAAGTTAAGCTAGAAAATCAAGCAAACATGTGAAGCAACCTAGGCATGAGAGCAAGACACAAGGAGGGGAGGCTAACCCCTCCACTTTTGGACTTCAAAATTTGATTTTCTCCACTGAAATAACTCTGGATTTCAGTGGTTTAAAGGGCCAAAAATTTTGATTTGAAGATGGTAAGAAATGGCATAAAAGGCTTCACAAGCCAAAGAACAAAAAGGGGAGGCAACCCCCTAGCTCAAAATAGGCTTAAACAACAATTTTTAGGACTAAAAAATAGAGGTTTTTACAGTTGAAAACCATCTCAAAATAGTGTGAAATGATGGCAAAGCAAGTGTTCAGAATAAAGCTTACAAGTCAAGACCTTTACCTCTTGAAGCACAACACAAATCAGCCACTTTTCTGAGCGTAAACCACCCTTAGGAGCTCAAACTAAGCCTCAAAGAACCTCAGCTCCAAGATGAAGATGTTTGGTTAAGGGTCTTAGTGCAAAATTGTAGAGAATTCTAACTACCAAGCATAAACAAGAGGAGAGAGAGAGAATTCTAGAAAGAGAGAGAAATTTGCTCAAAATTATCTAACCCTCTAAAATGGGGGAGAGACCCCCCCTATATATAGAAAAACAAGCTTAGAGCTTGTATTCATCCCTCCATACACGTGTATGGAGATGAGCATCAGTGATCAACAGTTGGCACAGCTGGCAAAGAAATATCTGAAAAAGGAGAAAAATGGCTGCCGACCATCATGGGTGGCCGATCGGCCATCAATGAGGCCGACCAGCTATCAGTGTAGCAGACCGGCCACCACTAATGGCCGATGGGTTGTAGGGCTAACCGACAGGCCACCCTCTCCTCCATGCTTGAAGCAACAAGCTCTTGGTCCACAATCAAGCACAAAATAGACAAGTTTCAAAGGCTTAAAAGCAAGGCACCCCGCCAAGAACTTCAGGCGTTCAAAACGAACACAAACATGAATGACCATCGAGTATTCAAACGATGACGTCCAAGTCTTGAGGACGGTCAAAAATGGGGTGTCTACATTAGGTCATGTTCCAAATGATAAAGTAGACTATCTATCTTGTCAACTTACCAAACAACCTGCTTTACCATTTCATGCCAGTACCTCTATGTCTCATGCACCTTTTGATCTCATACACTCTGATATTTGGAGGCCTTCACCTAATACCACTCTAGGGGGATCTAAATACTTTTTCATATTTGCTAATGATTTCACTTGTTTTACTAGGTTATTTCTTATGAAATCTCATTCTGAGTTACACCAAATATACTATGATTTTTCACAAATGGTCAAAACTCAGTTTTCTTCCACCATCAAAATTTTCCATGCTAATAATGCCCAGGAAAATAAAGAAACTCATTTTTTGAGATTCCTTCGTCAAAATGGTACACTTTCTCACTATTCTTGTCTTGGTACCTCCCAACAAAATGGTCCTGCTGAGCGCAAACATCGTCATATCTTAGCCACTGCCCATGCTCTTTTAATATCTTCTTCTTGTCCTGAACGTTTTTGGGTGAAAACTGCTCTCACAGCTGTCTATACTATCAACCATGTCCCTTCCCTTACCATTAACAATCAAACCCCATATAAGCGTCTGTATGGCACACCTCCTGCCTATACTAGTCTTCGTGTGTTTGGATGTGCTTGTTTTGTTATTCTTCAACCTCATAAGCATACCAAATTAGAATCTCGCACCCGTTTGTGTTGTTTCTTGGGGTATGGGAATGAACATAAAGGTTATCATTGTTGGGATCCTCTTTCTCGTCGTCTCTACGTCTCTCTTCATGTGGTATTTTGGGAACACAAGATGTTCTTTTCTCTATCTAACTTTCAATTGTCCACTCCTCCTACTACACCATTTTTTACAAATCCTTCTCTTCTGTTTGATGAGCTTGATACAAACCCTACTTCTGACATGATGACTCCGGCCCATCCTAAGGATTCTGCTCCACCTCCTGATCATGCTGCTCCACTCTCTGATCCTGAGCCTGCTCCTGCTCCTATTCCTGCTCCTGCTCCTGTCTTCATTCCCTTTCACAGTGAGCCTCATGCATCCATTGATTCTACTCCATCATTTTCTACACTAGAGGTACCTATTCATCATTATACTCGGGTAACACAACCTTCTGAACTTCTTCGTGATTTCATTGATGGTTCTACTACTTTTTCTTCTCATGAACCTACTTCCTATCGAGAGACTTGCTCTAACCCTCTTTGGCAGCAAGCCATGACTGATGAACTACAAGCTTTTGATAAAACTCATACCTAGGATATAATTGACTCTCTACTTGGAAAGAGTGCTATTAGTTGCAAATGGGTTTACAAGATCAAAACTCATTTTGATGGTTCCATTGAGCATTGCCCGAGGGTTTACTAAAAAATATGGGATTGATTATGAGGAAACATTTGCCCCTGTTGCTCGTCTTACTTCAATTCATAACCTCCTTGCCATTGCTGCTGCTCGCCATTAGAGTCTTTGTTAGATAGATGTCAAGAATGCTTTTCTTAATGGTGATCTCACTGAGGAAGTTTATATGCAACCTGCTCCTGGTTCCTTAGTTCTATCCACCAAAGTTTGCAAACTTCGTCGTGCTTTGTATGGTTTGAAACAAGCTCCTCGTGCTTGGTTTGCCAAGTTCAGTTCTACCATTCATAACTTTGATTTCTCCTCCAGTGCCCATGATTCTACTTTGTTTATACACAACACAGAGTGTGGTATTATTCTTCTTCTTCTCTATGTGGATGATATGATCATCACTAGTGATGACACAGTGGGTATTTCTAGTCTCAAAAATTTCATCAGCCACCAATTTGAGATGAAAGATTTGGGTCTACTTAACTACTTCCTCAGCTTAGAAATTTCTCAAGATCCTACTGGTTACTTTCTCACCCAGGCCAAGTATACATCTGATCTCTTAGCTCGTGCTGCTCTTACTAATTGCAAGACTGCACCTACCCTAGTTGATCCTCAAACTCGTCTCACACCTCTTGATGGCCACCTGTTATCTGATACTACTTTATATCGTCAACTAGTTGGCATTCTTGTCTATCTCACAGTTACTCGTCCAGACATTGCCTATGTTGTTCACATTGTCAGTCAGTTCATGGTTGTTCCTCGCTCTCCGCACTATGATGCTCTGGTTCGCATTTTACACTATCTCAAAAGCACTATGTTTCATGGTCTTCACTACTTAGCACACTCTTCTCTACAGCTACACGTCTTTCCTGATGCAGATTGGACAGGGGATCCTACTGACCACCGTTCTACTACAGGGTTTTGTTTCTTCTTGGATGACTCTCTCATTGCCTAGCATAGCAAGAAGCAAACTTTTGTTGCTCATTCTAGTACTGAGGCTGAGTATCATGCTCTTGCTGACACTACTCAAGAGCTTGTGTGGCTTCATTGGCTTCTTTCTGATATGGGAGTTTTTGATCCTACTGCCACTAACCTCTATTGTGACAATCAAAGTGTTATTCAGATTGCACATAATGATGTTTTCCATGATTGCACCAAGCATATTGAGATTGATTGTCACTATATACGACAACATGTTACTAGTGGCACTGTTCATCTTATCTTTATTGCCTCTACTGATTAGACAGCTGACATCTTCACCAAGGCTCATCCTCCAAGACGCTTTTCTGACTTACTTTCCAAGCTCAAGTTGATATTTGCATTACCATCTTAAGCTTGAGGGGGGTATTAATGTATATATGGTATATATTCCAAGATATATTAGGTATTATTTTCCTAGATATACTTGTATTGTCATAGTTAGACTTCTTGTAGGATAAGTATTGTTTTCCTAGATATACTTGTATTGTCATAGTTAGACTTCTTGTAGGATACTCGTTCTTTGTCTATATATACAGGCCTTCTATTGAATAAATTCACTCATTGAAATATATACAGAGTTATATTCTCTCTCTCTCTCTCTCTCTCTCTCTCTCTCTCTATTCTCATAACACCGGCAATGCAACCACTGTCTTCCATGGGAATACCACTAAAATTGTCTTTGTCAAAAACATTAGCCAAACAAAAGACTTTGACTTTGGGTAAGTATGGGTTGTCATTGAAGCGGAGAGCTATGTGAAGCAATTCGAGGCTTTATTGTCGTTCGGAGACGAAAACCATGCTCGAGAGACGACCTGAATTTACATCGGCCTCTTTGCCGCCTTTGGAAGCCAAAGCCAATTTTATGCGCTTGAGAATTGTCTTGAGAGCCGCTGATGAAATTTCTTGGCTGTTGTAATTGTAGTACAGTCTGTCAGTCATAGAAAGCTCATCTTGCTTCGATGTTGTCCCTCACTATAGGCAACTCCTCTAACTTCTGCTCTCACTGTTCGGTACTCAACACACAAGCTAAGTAACCATGACACCCTTTTGTAGACACCCCATTTTTGACCGTCCTCAAGACTTGGACATCACCGCTTGAACACTCGGTGATTATCCATATTCGTGTTCGTTTGGAGTTCCCGGAGTTCTCGGCTACGCGCCTTGCCTTAAGACCTCCGAACTTGACCGTTTTGTGTCTGGTTTTGCACCAAACACTTGTGCTTTGCCTTGGAGGGGCAGGGAATGCCTTGTGAGGCATCCCCACACACACCGGCAGTGGCTAGAGGCCACCGGCTGGTTGATGATGCCATCGGCACTATATTGTGCCGGTCGGCACCCTTGTGCCGGTCGGCAGTCAATTTTGTCAAAATGACAATTTTGCCCTGCCGACTACTGTGCAGTTGCTTTTTGAGATATTTTGAAGCAGCTGTATAGCATTTGTTTCCCCTCCATACACGTGTATGGAGGGATGAGCCTTTGGTTTGCTTAGCTTGTAAGCTTTGTTGCCTATAAGAGAAGGCTCTCTTCTCTTGGCTCAAAGGTTGGAGAGTTAGACATTTTAGAGAGAAAAGACAGAGAAGAAGCTCTGGTTTTAGGGTTTGAATCCTATATCTATTCTATCTCTCTTTTGCTCTCTTGTTTGTACACTAGGTGTTTGTGTCTCACTATTGCACATCAACACCTAGTGTTTCACCTTCCCTTGGCTACTGAGGTTCCAAGAGGTAGTTCTTAGATTTTTTGGCTGGATTAGAGCTTGAGGAAGCAACAACATCATCTTTGGTGAAGAAGGTCAACAAGGGTGAGAAACTTGCTTTATATTCCCCATTCTTGCACTCCATTTTTACCTATCTTTGAACTATTTTTGTGCTTGGTGTTTAATACAAAAAAGTTCTATTTTTTAGTCCTCTTGATAGTTTATTAAGAGTGTTTTGTGCTTTGGGGAGGTTTGACCACCCTTAGGCCTTGAAAAGGCCTCATTTTGTGCTATTTTGTGAGAGCTCCGGGATTTTGGTGTTGGGGTCTCTTCACCACTGAAATCTTGAGGGATTTCAGTGGTGAAGATGATGCCTTGAAGTCCCAAGAAGGAGAGGGTCACCCCCTCTCCTTGTTGTCCTTGAAAAGGACCTATTTTGCCTCTTGAGGGAGCCTATGTTTCAAGTGTGTGTTGAGCATGCCATGGCTGTATTTTATACTTATATTGCCATGTTTCAACTTTGTATTAAGTTGGTTTTGGTCCCTTATGCATGCTTAGCATAGTTGCCATATAATGCCTTGTATTGCCTTAACATGCCTTAGGTTGTTAGCCCTACTTTGAGCATGCTTTAGGCTTAGATTCATGAAGATTTTGTGCTTATCTTGACATGTTTTAGGTCTGTCCATAAGTGTTTGGGTTGGTCTTGGCATGCTTAGTATAGCCTCTTTGCATTTTAGGCTTGTTAGCCTTGAGCATGAATGTGTAGCATGCCTTGTTTGCATCATTTCAATGGTTTGAGACCATTTGCCATGTTATTTCAGTCCATTTAACATGCTCATATGTTTGCCTTGCATGCCTCTTTGAAGCTTTGAAAGTGCATGTTGTGTGCTTCATGTTTTGGCCTTTGTATGTGCCTTTATGCTTGGACCATTTAGATGCCATCTAGGTGTTCCTTGGGTGTTGTTTAGGTCTGCCCTTGACCTGTTTTGAGTCCCCTTGGCCTTGTGAGGCTTGGTGAGTTTGACCTTGGTTTAAGCCCCTTGGCTTGCCTTAAGTGCTTGGACCTTAATTGCATATTTAGCTTGCTTTGTTGCTTGGTTTGGCACCATGTTTAGCATGAATTTCAGAGCTTTACAATGCATGTTAGTTGTCCACACTTAGCCTCTTTTAAGTGCGCTTGAAAGTCGCTTGCTTAATACTTAGATTTGTGCCTTAACATATGCATGTGTGTGTGTGTGTTGGCCTTCATTTTTGGGCACTTTGGCCACTAATTTTAGGCCTATTTAGAGTTGCCTAAGTCATGTTTAAGACCGTCATTTGCTTGCTTGCATGCTTATCTCATGTTTGCTTGTATGCTTTGCATAAGTATATTGCATTGTTCACATTGCATGATAGCTAACATGATTAGGTTACATTGCATCAACATGCATTCCTTGTCCCTTGATTTGGTGATAGGGATTGGGATTTTGGTTTGTTTGGTTTGCATGCATTTGAGATTGAAAGTGCACATTTGGTTCTTTGGGCCATCATGCATGGAAATGCGTGATTGGTGGCCCGAGAATCGAGGCACATGTCCCTTTGAGTCACAAATATGAAAAGGGGCATGATTGGTGCACACATTGTTGGAATTACATTGCCATGCAAGTTTCTGCCCTCTGCTGCTGTGAGTTGCAGGTTCTGCAGACATTCAGTGCCGGCCGGCAGTATTTAGTGCCGACCGGCAGTCTATTGATGGCCGATGGATGAATTTTGTGCCGGTGACCACATACTTCAGCCGATGGTGTTTCCCCTCAGCCGGTGGTATCCCCCAGTGCCTTGAGGAGTAGTTCTGAGACTTTGGCAGTTTTCAGAGGAACAAAGCAGGGAAAACAGAGGCAAGCTAGGCATGGCAGTGCAATTCCGAGCAAGTCTCGAGCGTGCGCTGCATCCGGCCCTCATCTTGGGGCGGTTTACTGTTTTAATTAGATTAATTAATTTATTTGATTAATTTAGTTGGACTGTAATATTTTAATTAGCTTGCGTAGTTAATTAATCTGTATTATTCTTTCGATCCCTCCGAGCGAGGGCATAATTGTAATAAGTGTGGGTGAGTGGTTTGTATGTCTTCCAACCCCCACTTCTTTCTTCCCTTTTATTTACCTGCTTATGATGGTAGATTAGGGCATATTTGAATTAGCATACCTTATGCAATGCATGCGTGCATCCATGCATTTGTCTAAACATGCACCGGGCTCGGTACATCATACAAACTGCATCGTACTTTCAATTCCCAAATTGAATACGTGATAGTTGTAGCATTTCATGTGCCATTTTAGGGTTAGCCGAGCCTACTCTAAATTGCATCCTTGCCTGTGCTGCATTAGCCACTTAACATGAGCTAGGGACATGCATGTCTGCTAACTAGTTTCTTGTTTTGGCACGGAGTACGATGTAAGTATTTATGCTTTAGCATATCGCATGCGTGTGAATGTTAACATGACAGTATGCTTACCATGCGGCTAAATGCTTACATGAGATAAACTGCCTGAATGCCTGTGGGTGAAGGTTGGATTGTTTGAGTTGGAAAACTCGTTGAAATCCGTGTTTTAGCCTACTTACGAGTAGCAAAATCCAAAGTGTTTTCAAAACAAACGGATATGCAATGCTTGTTTCCAAATTAGGCGATCTAGTCTATACTTGTTTGCGGTGCGCATAACATAGTAATTCTAGGCTAATAACTGGAACAAGAACACATAATGTTTTCAAATCGGATATCACGGTTAGTAGAGGCCGGTTTTCGGACCGGGCGAAAGGGGGTGCTCATAGCTGACCTTCCCCGATCGTACCCAAGCTCCCGAGCCGAGACATTTGGTGATGACAGACACGTGGCCTTCGGCACCGAGTCAGGGTTTCCTAAATTTCCCATAAAAAAAACATTTAGGTGGCGACTCTGTAATCTAGCAAAGCAGTCCATGTTTGGCACTACTTTTCAAAAATCTGTTTTTCTTCAAAACGATTTGCCGGATTTGGACTCTTTGGTTCAAGATTTAGAACCGCAACATAAAAGGGAGTCCGAACTGTAGAGTGAAGCCCACGGGCGCGTCTACACCTTTCCTCAACATTCAGTTAGCCTGAAGGGAAGAAATAAAATAGATAGAAGACCCTTTCCTATCTCCCTGAAAGAAAAACACATGTTGTCTTGGCATAGCAAAAACTACACTTTTTCTAAAACAATTAACAGAGGCATGATGCTTCATCAACAAATTCATCCCCAATATCATGTCAAAATCATTCATCTCTAAAGAAATCAAATCCACTGGAAAAATTCTACCATCCAAGTTTACCACACAAGATCTACAATCTAGTGACATGCCACAAGTATAAATAATCAATACCATCTAAACATATAGGATACAAACAGCCCACATATCAAAATAATCCTAAATGAACCTCAATAAAAATATAAATAAATATGCACAAACTTGACATAACAATCTAATACAAAATAAATGAATGTCCTAGAGGTCCATGCAATTGAGTCCCCGCTACGCCATGAGTCCACTCTATGTCCTTCTAACACCTAGAAGTGATAAACAACTAAGTTAGCTGCTAGCTCAGTGAGTGGTAACATGGATAGTAAATACAGTTTTGAAAACAGGGTTCAATTCTAAAATAAGATATATATCACAAAAACTAGATTGGCATACAGTTTTGATAAAGATAATATGTTTCAAAAAGAAGGTTCCATAGTTCAACAGTTAAAATATTCATATCTCTCAAGAGCATGATAAATGACATTTTCCACTTAAAACATATTACAATATGATTACTAATAATTTTCTAGGTACAAAGAATAACAAGTAACATGCTACACTGTTCTCAAGGCAATAAGCCCATTAGATTCAATATCGAACCAAGAGTCATCCTTGGGGTGGCAACTAGGGCCTTTTCTCAAAGACGATCGTTGAGCACTAGAGTCATCACAGCCCAACCCAAATTTGTTTCCTAGTGGCCAGAGTCACCACACACAATGGAATAATTTTCTTGGACTTTTATATACAGATGGTCCCAATAATCAATACAATTCAGTTTTGCAAAACATGGTAGTTCACCATTATAAACATGAGACCATAACAAATAGTTTACAGTATGCCAAGTTCACACATATTTCAGAAATAATTTAATTCCATTGATAATATAATAATTTATCAAAACAGTTTAGTCCTGAAACAACAATTTAATTTTTCCAATAGTTCAGGGTAGGGGAACATTTATAAAAATATGTAGCATGCAACTGCACACCTGAAAACGAAATAATATAATCATCGAATTGAGTATGAAAGTCCAACTAGTACCCTGAACCAAGTACAAAAACTACACGTCACTACTAATTTAAAAATACTAAAAAGAATAATAACTAAGTATCCACACTAAAGCACACTAACACAGCTCAAACCCTACTCACAGTTACTCTTAAATAATACCTAAGTTCATGTTCTTTAAGGTCTAAAATCACCCAAGACATGAGTTCAAATCGAAACTTAATTAAAAGTAATTTTAAGATAAAACAGAATTTTAAACAAGCTTTTCCAATCCATTCAGTAACTTTGAAAATTACAAAACCCACTCCACGCTGTTCGAAAAATTCCAAAACCCTCCAGATATCAACTAATATATCCTAAGTTTCAAACCCAATTGGTTTTACTTGATTTTCTTATCAAAATAATTATTTACAATTAATTATATCCAAACAGGTCACTTTATGTAGCACATTAAAGAAATTAATGGTTCTCTTAGTATACAAGAGCAATCAATACAAGGCTAAAAATTTAAGAAACTAGACTCGTAACCGGTTCTAATGATGCTAATTTGATAATTTTTGAATTTATACCCAAAGAGAACGACACTTTCGAAGGTACTGTTTTACATCAATTTTCTAGATAGATTTTAACGCACCAGTTAATATAGATTTTGACTTCCAAAAAATATGAGAAATTTCTGATATGCAATTCAATATGTAATTAATCTACTGTAAAAATTTCAATTCAAAATTCATACGTTTGATATGATTCCTCGATTTTTAAAGCTTGTGGTTCTATACAAAATTAAACTATGAATTACGCCCATTATTTCTTATCACCAACCACTGACTTGGCACCCAAACAATACACCCGTTTCTCCTACTCCTTCCCAACAACAAGCAGATTACACACATGAACCATCACAATATATAGATATAATAAAATAGGACAATACCTTAGAGTTATTGACCACCAATGTCGCTAAAAGTTTCTCTCAAATCTCTCTCTCTCTCTCTCTCTCTCTCTCTCTCTCTCACGACTGCTGCTAACTTGTGATGAGCTAATAAAAAGGTAGGGTTTTGTGTATATTTTATTTAATACTAGTGGTTAGGCACACCCAAAGCATATGTAGGTCAAACAAATAAATAATATACAAAATGTTTAAATATATTGTAAGCAACTCAAATGGTAAGACCATTATTTATCAAATTATGGTCTAGAATTCAAGTCACACCCCCTTCTCTATTTATTTTATAAAAGAATAATAATAAATCTTGCCTCTAAATTAAAGACTTTCACCATGAATTTATTTTAGGTTTTAAAATTAATTAAAAGACCCTCCAATAATATTTAGTTTGCACTTAAAGATTCACAAGAAAATATTTGAGATTGTAAAATAATTATTATTTAATTATTTATTTGATTTGTAAATTTGGGTTCTCACATTCTCCCCCCCCCCCCCTAAAAGAAAAGCTTCGTCCTTGAAACTAACTTGAGTAAATCATAAGAATAGATGTGGGTTCTTCTTGCGCATCTCGTCCTCACATTCCCAAGTCGCCTCTTTAACCAAATGATTATGCCACAGTACCTTAACCAATTTAATGGCCTTTGTACGCAACATTTTCTCTTTCGAATCCAAAATCTGAACGGGCATCTCCTCATACAAAAATTCTCTCTAATCTAAAGCAGCTCATAATCTATCACATGCGACGGACTATGCACACATTTCCTTAGCATAGACACGTGAAACACATTATGCACTCCTGCCAACCTAGGGGGTAAAGCAACACGGTACGCAACCTCACCAACCTTCTCCAATACCTCAAATGGTCCAATGTATCTAGGACTCAACTTTCCTTTCTTTCCAAACTTGATGACTCCTTTCCATGGTGATACTTTCAAGAATACCATATCCCCCACATGAAACTCTAAATCTCTCCTATGATGATCAGCATAACTTTTTTGTCTGCTCTGAGCAGTCAATAATTTCTCTCTGATGGAGATAATTTTTTATGTAGCATCCTCTACCAAATCAAGTCCCAACATTTGCCTCTTACTAATCTCATACCAACACAAAAGAGACCTACACTTCCTCTTATACAAAGCCTCATAAGGAACTTCTCCCAAACTAGAATGATAACTATTATTATATGCAAACTCCATGAGCAGCAAATAATCATCCCAATTACCTCTCCACTCCAAAGCACAAGCCTTCAACATATCTTCAAGGGTTTGAATAGTCCTCTTTGATTGCCCATCTGTGTAAGGGTGATAAGTTGAACTAAAATTTAACCGAGCACCCATAGCTAACTGTAACGCACCCCAAAACTTAGACACAAAACGAGGGTCCCGATCTGACACTATTGACACAGGTGCACCATGCAACCTAACAATCTCCTTCACATACAACTGTGCAAATCGAACTAGAGAATAGTTTATCCGAACTGTAATAAAATGTGCTGACATGGTTAATCTATCAACAACTACCCAAACTGCATCGTGATTACTACTAGTACGAGGTGATCCGCATACGAAGTCCATGGTAACATGATCCCACTTCCACTTTGGTATAAGTAAGGGTTGTAGTTTCCCCTCAGGTTTCTGATGTTCTGCTTTAACCTGTTAACACACCAAACACTAAGCAACAAATTCTGCAATATCTCCCTTCATACCATTCCACCAAAAATATTCATGAAGATCCTGATACATCTTAGTGCTTCCAGGATGAATGTTGTAACTAGAACTATGTGCCTCCGTCATAATCTCCTTCCTCAAATCACCACCAGCAAGAATACAAACTCGGCTACGGAATCTAAGCAACCCATCATCAGTAACCACAAAGCCTACATGCTTACCCTCTGCTATCTCTCCTTTAATACGCTCACACTAAGGGTCAATCTCCTGAGCTAAACGAATCCGTTCTCTCAATGTCAGTTGAACTGTCAATTGACTACAATAAGCCCTATCACCAGGCATAACAACCTCAAGCCTCAAACGTCTCATGTTTTCCACCAAACAACTCTCAATAGACAAAGCAGCTACATCTCCAACTGTGACCTTCCTACTCAAGACATCTGCCACCACATTTGCCTTCCCCAGATGATACAAAATATTCACATCGTAATCTTTTAGCAACTCAAGCCATCCTCTTTCCCTCAAATTTAGTTCCTTATGTGTGAAAATATACTTCAAACTCTTATGATCAGTGTAAATCTCACATGACTATCCATACAAATAATGTCGTTAGATCTTAAGAGTGAAAATCACTGCTACTAACTCCAAGTCGTGCATAGGTGTAGACACCCCATTTTTGAAGGCCTTAAGACTTAGGCGCCACTGATTGATCACTCGATGATGAAAGTTATGTTGTGCAAATGTTCCATTTCTTCAGCAAAAAGAGCTTCTAAATCCCAACCTTACACCCTATTTTGACTAAAACCATTTTGACCAAAACTATTTTAGACCTTAAAACCCTCTTTTTCAAAATATTTTTTGAAAATATTTCTACGATGTTCCGAGGCTCGCATTTCGTTTAAAATATTGCACTTTTCGGTAAACCGAGTAAGGACAAAGTGGAAATAAATGGAAGGGAGGTGAACTCTTTGAAAAATATTTAAAAACATCTTATTTAGAGGTTTGGAGTTGAAGAAAATAGAAGGGGAGGGAAGAAAACTAGTTGGGGAAGAAGTTAGGCATTGATCCGTTAAGACAGAAATGAGCAGCCTTCACTAAAATAGGAATATCTCTTTGCGCACTTAGAATTTAGATATTAGGCCACCACCATTGGAAACTAGACTTCCAGAGCTTCAATTTAGACTCAATAATGACCTAAAACCGAGTCCGAATGAAGGAGATATGGCCGTTTGAAGTCAAGCCTGGAAGTAGATTTTTGCCTGCCGCCCATTAATAGTGGCCTGCTGGTGTAGACCACCCGAACTCTGCTCCGCACGCGAGGGCGCGAATTGTAGTTCTAGCTACTACAGTTTGGACTCCTGCCACGGTTCTGAATCTAATCTCACAAAGTGCAATATAAGACTGATAAATCACCAAAGAGTTCAAATCCGACAAATCGTTTTGGAAAATCGATTTTAATCAAAAAGCGCCAAACATGGACTACTTTGCCAGATTTCAAAGTCGCCACCTAAATATTTTGTTTTGGGAAATTTAGGAAACCCTGACTCGTGCCTAAGGCCATGTGTCCATCATCACCAAAGTTGCCTCAGCTTGGGAACTTGGGTACGAAAGGGGAAGGTCATGAAATGAGCACCCCCGCTCGCCCGATCAAAGGATCGGCCTCTACTGCTCATGATATGTTGTTTTGAAAACACATGTGTTCTTATTCCGGTTATTCAGCTAACTTACTACGTGATGCGCACAGCATACAAGTATAGACTAAATCGCTCGATTTGGAACAAAACATCTCATGTTTGTTTTTTGAAAGTGGTTTGAAGGTGCTACTCGCAAGTAGGCTAAAATGCGGATTTGCCACCCTCAAGTGGGTTTCAAAAACATGATGATTTTGCCACTCCGCAAAGTGGGCTTAAAAACTCACAATCAATGAATTGTCCCAATTCAAGCGATGAAGCCTTCATCCATAAGCATTCATGCAGTTAATCAATTAAGCACATAGCCTCATAGCAAGCATGCTATCATGGCAACACTCACACTCATGCAAGGATGCTAAAGCATAAACACTCACAGTGTACTCCGAGCCAAAACAGAGAACTAGTTAGAAATCATGCATGATCCTAACTATGTTAAGTATGCCTAATGCAACGCATGCAAAAAATGCAACTAAAATAGGCTCGGCTATCTAAGATGGCATATGAATGCAGCACTTGATAACATGCTTTCAAATAGGTATTGAAATATGATGCAATTTGAATAATGCGCCGAGCCCGGTGCATGCAAGACAAATGAATGAATGCACGCATGCAAAGCATAAGGTATGCTAATTGAAATATGCCCTAAACTAACCATCAAAAGCTGATAAGTAAAAGGGAGAAAGAAGTGGGGTTGGAAGACATGCATCACACATACGCACACTTATTACAACATTGTGCCCTCTCGACGGAGGGTCCGAATAATAAGCTAACTAGCTATGCTAATTAAACTAATTATTACAAACCAACTAATTAACTATGCTAAGCTAATTAATTATTACAACACCAAATTAAACTAATTAATTACAAAACATGCAATTAACTACAACTAACTAGTAAAGCGGTAAAATGGCCTCGCAGGTGAGGGAGGCATGCATGCTCGATCGCGTCCTCCCGGAAATCCACCGCCTTGCCTCAAGATGCCTCTATTTGCACTCTTTTGTACCTCTGAAAATTATGCCAACTTCCCGAATATTTCTGACCCACCTTAGGAACATGCTGAGAGATGGTCAGCCAAGGGGGATGGCCATCGGCCAGAGTTGATGGCCATCGGCCACTTCTGATAACCGATCGGCAACCTTGGTGGTCGGTCGGCAGCTTTGATGGCCGGTCGGCCACTGCTTCCTGCAATTTCTCCTTTTGCTGCAACAGAGCACAAACAGAGGCATGGCAGTATATTTGCAAGGGAATGTGTGTGCAACCACACTCCTTATCATGTCTCAAGCTCAAAGGAGTATAGTGCTCGGCTCTCAAGCCACCAATCGTGCATTTTGATGCATGATGACCAAAGAGTCAAGCTTGCATAATGTCGTTGAATGCACAAATAACACATAGGACTCAAGAGGCCTCCACCATATCATGCACAATCAAGGGTGTCGACGACTAAGAAATGAGGCACATTTCATCACTTTGAGTATGAAACGTCTCTCATTTCTTGTGTTTGGATTAACATCTGATCCAAACACATGCAATGCAACTCAAACATGTTATCTTGGCATGTTTTACTTGGTTCAATTTTGTTTACTCATTTTAACTTACCAATTAATCCTTTAATTGATTTGTCCAAATGTGATTGTCCTCTAATGGGAAAGATGGTCTAAACCACAAGTACCTTAAGCATGAAAGAAGCCTCATGCTTTTGGTTAGTAGAAGCCCTCAAGAGAAGGCTAAAACCATTAGGCATGAGAGCCTCAATTCCATGCTCAAGCCAACAAGGGGCTCAAGACCTCTTTCAAAACAAATGAAGAGTGAAGCATGGAGTGCAATGGCATAATTTTCAACACTGAAATGATATGCTAAATGACTTAAAATCATGGAAATGCTACATACAAAACATGCTCGGAGTTGAAAGCATTGAAACTAGCAATGAGCATAGCACTATAGGCATACAATACTAAGACTAAATGACCAAACCAACACCAAACAGACCTTATGCATGCCAAAACAGTGGCCAAAATGATTTGAAATGATAGCATGAAAGGCGAGAAATGCATGCTGATGCAATGGCTCACAAACAAGGCATAAAGGTGCAACTCTCAAGAGCACTTAAAGAGTGAAAAGCATGGAAGCGTGACAACACTATATGCTCTGAAATATCATTCCAAATGATGCCAAAGCATGCAAATACCTCAAGCCAAGCATGCAAGACACCTCAAAACTCAGAACTAGTCAAAGCAATTAGACTACAAGCATGCATAACAAGAATCATACGACCAACAAGCCTCAAAACAAAGCTAAAGCATGTTAAAACATGAGTAAAAACTTGCTGAAGTGGAGCCAAAACATGGTAGAATAATGGGCCAAAACACCAAGTATACTATGCTAATGAGCAAGGTTTACACTACAAGTGTAAGAAACATGCAAGAGGTGGCTCTACCAACCAAAATCATAGCTAAGGCATGCCAAAATATGAGGAAAATTCTGCTGGAGTGGAGCTAAAAACATGCTAAAATGGTGGTCCAAAGCATAGAGCATGTTAGGCTAACTAAGAGGATTGCACTACAAGTATATGAAGCATTCAAGAGGCAACCAAACCAGCCAAAAACAGAGTTATATCAGGTCCAAAAAATCACAAAAACATGCTCAAGCTAAGCCTTAAGAGGATAGAAATACATGCCCATTTGATAGGCCAATAACACATGCTAACAAGACAAGAGGAGAGGGGACAACCCCCACCTATTTGGCACCTCAAAACATGGTTTTTACCACTGAAAAACCTCTGAGTTTTAGTGGTAAAAAGGGCCAAAAAGTTGGATTTGAAGGTGGTGAGAAGTTGCACAAAAGGCCTCACAAGCTGAGGAACAAAAAGGGAGAACAACCCCCTAGCCAAACAAGGCACAAACCAACACTTTTAGGACTGAAAAATAGAGGAAAAATAGAGATTTTTGTAGTTCAACACCACCACAAAAATAGCCCCAAAGTAGTTGAAAACTATGGCAAAACAGTAGTGCACAAAGAGCTTACAAGGGATAAGGGGTTACCTTTGAAGCACAACAGCAAATCAGCCTCTTTTCTGAGCCAAAAAACCTTCCAACAGCCCAAAAATAGGTTCCAAGGGACCTCATCCCAATGGTGATCAAGTTTGATCAAGGATGCCTAGGCAAAGGAGAGGTATATCTCCAAGTATATCTCTTGCATGCACACAAGGGCAAGAGGGAGAGCAAACTAGAGAGAAACGCTGAAATTTAGCTCTGAAATTTGTAGAGAGAGAGAGAGATTTTAGTGTGAGAAGCTCCCACAATTGCTCAAAATGTTCTAGGTTAGGAGATATATGAGATATAGCTTCATATATAGCAAAAAGAGAGCATTTGGTCAAAAATATCTGAGTTAGGACAGCTGGCACAAGCTGGAAATAGCTGGACGAGAATATCTTTAAAAAAAATGAATTTGGGTCACTCTTGGCCGGCCGGCCATCTTTGGGGCCGACATGCTACTTGTGATGGCCGGCCGGCCATCTCTATGGCCGACTGTGCATATTTGTGGCCGACAGGACATTCTGCTCTGTAGGTCCAACTTTAAACGGGCATAACTCCTTCAAATGGACTCCTTTTCAGGTCATTCTTGTGTCTAAAATGAAGCCCCGGAAGTAAGCTTTCCAATGGTGGCAGCATCACCTAAAAATTCCAAGTGTGCTAAAAGATATCTATCTTTCAGTGAAGACTACTCATTTCCGGCTCAATCGGATTAATACCTAACTTCAACCAACCATATCTCCTCCATCCGGACTCGGCCTTAGGAGATTCTTGATTGAAAAATGAAGCCCCGGAAATATTCTGTCCAACGGTGGTGGCCTCATAGCTAAAATCCAAGGCTGCAAATTGATAGGCCTGATTTAGCGAGGGTCATCCGACTCTCTCTTAGCGATTCATGCCCATCTTCTTCTCCAACTTGGTTTCTTCCCTCTCCTCCAATTTTCTTCAACTCCAAACCTCTAAACAAGGTGTTTTGAAAGATTTTTCAAAGATTTCATCTCTCTTTTATTCAAATCCACTTTGTCCTTGCTCAGTTTACCGAAAAGCACAACATTTAACAAAATTCGAGCGTCGGAACATCATAGGAACTTTAATTCAAAAATATTTTGAAAAATAGGGTTTTAAGGTCTAAAAACCATTCAAAATGGTTTTGGTCCAAAAATGGGGTGTGAGGTTTGGATTTGACTCTCCTCTTGCTGAAGAAATCAAACCTTTGTAGTGCAAACCTTATCACTACCAAGTAAACCATCAGTAGCACCCAAGTCTTACGGGTGATCAAAAATGGGGTGTCTACAGCTGGCCACTTGCGTAAAAAGTCATATTTTTGCAGATATTTGTTACCAGTTGTTCCCACACTACACCAGCTATTCCTATACAGATATTTCCGAGATAGACACCTGGTTTTCTATATATAGATGACCTTCCCTCATGGTTTAAAGGTTAGAAAAATTTAGGAGTAAGAAACTATTTTTGAAGAGTAATTTTGGAAAACTCCTCTCTCTACAATTCTCTCTCTCTCTCTCTCTCTCTCTCTCTCTTTCTTTCTCTCTCTCTCTTGCAACTTGCATAGCCTTTGCCTAAACACTCTAAGCCAAACCTAGAGAGCTTATTTTTGAGGTGATTTGAGCTTGAATTTGAGCTCTTGAGGCACTTGAAAGTGTGAAATTGGTGGTTTGTAACTCATAGAAGCATTCATCTTCAAAAGGTATACCTTCTAGTCCTTTTGTAACATCTCTACACCACTTGTTTTTCATCTTTTTCTTGTTGTTTTTAAGCTATATATTACCTGTATTTTTGGGCTAAAACTTGTTGTTTAAGGCCATTAAAGGTAGAGGGGTTGATAGCCCTTCTTTAAACCTTGTTTCTAAGCCCTTTGCCCTTGTGTTTCCCACCTTCTCATCAACTTTTTTTGAGTTTTTTACTACTATTTTTCAGAGGTTTTTCAGAGGCAAAAATCATGTTTTGAAGTCCTAAAAGTGGAGGGGTTAGCCTCCCCTCCTTGTGCTTGTGTACTAGTTTTACTTGCTCCACATTTTACCTAGTTGTTGTAGTTATTTTTATCTTAATTCCAGCACTTTTGTGGACTGTTTTTAGTTGTTCATTTCATTTGAGTTTTGTATAGCATTCTTGTAGTGTAATGGTCCTCATAGGCTTGGTGGTTTAGGCCTTAGCCATCAACTTATTTGAGTTGATAGTGTTTATTTCTTAATTTCCATACTTGTTTTCATCTCTAATCACCTCTGCAACCTCCCTCCTTTCTTGGCTTTTTCTTTGTTTTGAAAGTTGTTTCAAACTACTTGCTTGTTTAAGCTTGAGATTGAGGTTGTTTTGTTTAATGGTTTAATCCCTTTGGGGGTTCATTACCAACGGCATGACATCTCTCTCATGTCTAAATTGTTTTAGGTACTTCTTTCCATTAGAGGACTTAATCTTCAATTTTAGACTTAATTGATTAAGGAATAGAAGATAATTAAAATGAAGTAATAAAATTAGGACTAAAAGTGATGCAAGAAAATAAAGCAATTTAGTATTCAATCGGGCGTTAATTGAACATATGGAAACTTGGGTCATTTCATACTTGCTAGTGATGAAATGGTTCAAGTTTTCAAGGTCAACCACTACCCTTGATCAATCCATGGTAGGGAGGAGGTTTTGTTGGTCTTTTGTTATTGATTTATTGAATTGTGACCCTTGATTCATAAGTCATCATGCAATGAAATTGAGTCGATTGATGATTTACGAATCAAGCCTACCTCTTTTTTGACCTATTTGCTGATAAGAAGAAGCAGAGTGGACAAACATCCCTTGAAAATACTCTGCTTTGTGCTATGTTTGTCCTCTATTGCTACAGGGAAAAACCAACATTAGTGGCCGGTAGGCCACTTTTAGTGGATGCCAACCCACTATTAGTGGCCTACCAGCCACTACTTCTGGGTTGCCGGCCATTTTTTCTAGCCAGACAGTGTCCTTCTTCCAGCAGAGCAGAGCAGAAGATGAGGTGAAAATCCGTATCCATGCATGAGCCCTCCCTCGATCCTCAGGATTCGTGAGATAATGTTGTAATTATGCTTGAAGTAGCGAGTTTGTAATTAATTAGTTAGAATAGCTAGTTAGTTTTGTATTGTACTTATTTTAATTAGCTAGAATAGTTAATTAATTTGTTGTTGTAATAATTAGTTAAGTAGCTTACTAATTTATTTGGTTTGTAATAGTTAGTTAATTAGGTAATTAATTAACTAGGTTATTCATTCGGACCCTCCTGCGCGAGGGCAAACAATGTAATAATGTGTATATCTTCCAACCCCACGTCTTTCTCCCTTTTATTTACTTGCTTATGATGGGTAGTTTAGAACATCATGTTAATTTTAGCATACTCCATGATTTGCATCCACTTGTCTTGCATGCACCGAGGCTCGGTTTATCATTCTAACAAAGCATTACTGTTTAAATACTTCGTTAAATACATGTTAAAACACATGCTATCAAATTGATTCATATGTCATAATTAGTAGTCGAGCCTATTAGTTGCATATCGCATGTGTTGCATTAGTCATGTTGCATTAGTTAGGAGCATGCATGTTTTCTAACTCTTTTGTTTCTTTTGGCTTGCCTTGGAGTACGAGGTGAGCACTTTTGTGCTTTAGCATATCGCATGAGTGTGGTTGTTACCATGTCTAGAATGCTTGCCATGAGGCTAAGTGCTTAATTGATAAATTGCTTGAATGCCTGTAAATGAAGGCTAATTGCTTGAATTGGAATAATTTGAGTAATGTTCATATGAGATCACTTTTTCAAGTGGTATATATTCAAACACAATTTTCAAAACAAACATGAGATCAAGTTTTTCAATTTTTACAAACTAATCTATACTTGTGTTCACATCACATAGCAATGTTAGGCTAATACCCGAAACAAAACAAACAAGAGCATATAATGTAAATAAGATTCACATCATGATTAGTAGAGGCAGATCTTTGATCGGGCGAGTGGGATGCTCAATTCATGGCCGTCCCCTCTCGTACCTAAGTTCCCGAGCTGAGACAATCTTGGTGATAACGGACACGTAGCCTTTGGCATGGGTCATGGGTTCCTACATTTTTTAAAAATATTTAGGTGGCGACTCTGTATCTGGCAAAGCAGTCCATTTTTTTCATTTTGATGCAAAATCGATTTTCCAAAAGATTTTTCAAATTTGGACTCTTTTGTGTTTTTATATTTCACATTGCACTTGTGAGATCAGATTCAGAACCACGGGAGTCCGAACTGTATGGCTAGTCGTATCCGAAAGGAGCACAAAAATTCGAGCTATAGTAGGATAATTTCTCTCATGTACTTTCAACTGTCGAAACCCATAAGCAATCATCTTTCCATGCTGCATGAGCACACATCCTAAACCCTGTCGTGAAGCATCACTATAAATCAGAAAACCACCCACATCTGTAGGTAAGGTAAGCATTGGAGCTGATGTCAATCTCTGTTTAAACTCTTGGAAGCTACACTCATAATCATTATTCCACTCAAACTTTACCCCTTTCCTAGTGAGATTGGTAAGTGGCAAAGCAATACGAGAGAATCCTTCCACAAACTGTCTGCAATATCCAACAAGCCCTAGAAAGTTGCGTACCTCTGTCACAGAAGTAAGTCGTGGCCAATCAACGATTGTTGCCACCTTCGTACTATCCACAGATACCCCATCTTTACTCACCACATGACCCAAAAAGGATACACTGCTCAGCCAGAATTCACACTTCTTAAATTTTGCATACAGTCTCTTCTCCCTAAGGATCTACAATACTACCCTCAAATGCTGCTCATGCTCCTCCTTACTCCTCAAATAAATTAGGATGTCATCAATAAATACTACCACAAATTTATCCAGTTGGGGTTTAAATACTCTATTCATCAAATCCATGAATGCAGCTGGTGCATTTGTGAGACCAAAAGACATCACCAAGAACTCATAATGCCCATAACGGGTTCTAAAGGCGGTCTTAGGAACATCCTCATCCCTTACCTTCAACTAGTGATAACCTGACCTCAAGTCAATCTTAGAGAATACTTGAGCTCCCTGCAACTAGTCAAATAGGTCATCAATGCGTGGCAAAGGATACCTATTCTTCACTATGACTTTGTTCAGTTCCCTATAATCAATACATAATCTCATAGACCCATCATTCTTCTTCACAAACAACGCAGGTGCTCCTCAACGTGAGACACTAGGCCTAATAAAACCTTTGTCTAGCAACTCCTGTAACTGAGTTTATAACTCCCTCAACTCCAATGGTGTCATTCTATAGGGCACTTTAGAGATAGGTGTTGTATCTAGGACCAAGTCAATGGAAAATTCTATCGCACGGTCTGGAGAAAGACCAGGTAGATCCTCTAGAAAGATATCAACAAGTTCCCTCACTACAGGCAACTCCTCTAACTTCTACTCTGGTTGTTCGGTACTCACCACACAAGCTAAATAACCATGACACCCTTTTCTCAACATTCGATTACCCTAAAGGGAATAAATAAAACAGATAGAAGACCCTTTCCTATCTTCCTGAAAGAAAAACACATGTTGTCTTGGCATAGCAAAAACTACACTTTTCTAAAACAATTAACAGAGGCATGATGCTTCATCAACAAATCCATCCCCAATATCACGTCAAAATCCTTTATCTCTAAGGAAATCAAATCCACTGGAAAAATACTACCATCCAAGTATACCACACAAGATCTACAATCCAGTGGCATGCCACAAGTATAAACGGCAAAACTGACCGTAATCAATACCATCCAAACTTATGGCATATAAACAGCCCACATATCAAAACAATCCTAAATGAACCTCAATAAAAATAAAAATAAATATGCACAAACTTGACATAACAATCTAATACAAAATAAATGAATGTCTTAGAGGTCCATGCAATTGAGTCCCCGCTACACCATGAGTCCACTCTAAGTCCTTCTAACACTTAGAAGTGATAAATAACTAAGTCAGCTGATAACTCAGTAAGTAGCAACATGGATAGTAAATACAGTTTTGACAACCGGGTTCAATTCCAAAATAAGATATATATCACAGAAACTAGATTGGCATACAGTATTGATTAAGATAATATGTTTCAAAAATAAGGTTCGACAGTTTAACAGTTAAAATACTCATGTCTCTCAAGAACATGATAAATGACATTTTCCAATTAAAATAGATTACAACATGATTACCAATACTTTTCTAGGTACCAAGAATAATAAGTAACATGCCACACTGTTCTCAAGGCAACAAGCCCATTGGATCCAATATCGAACCAAGAGTCATCCTCGGGGTGGCAACCCGAGCATTTTCTCTAAGACAATCCGATTAAAGGTCACCAAGCCTTGCCTAGCCTAGGTATTTTCCTTACAATCGTTGAGCACTAGAGTCATCACGGCCAAACCCGAATTTGTTCCCTACTGGCCAGAGTCACCACACACAGTAAAATAATTTCCCTGGACTTTTATATACAGATGGTCCCAATAATCAATATAATTCTGTTTCGCAAAACATGGTAGTTCACCATTATAAACATAAGACCATAACAAATAGTTTACAGTATGCCAAGTTCACATATATTTCAGAAATAATTTAATTTCCTTAATAATATAATAATTTATCAAAACAGTTTAGTTCTAAAACAACAATTTAATTTTTCCAATAGTTCAGGGTAGGGGAACATTTATAAAAATATGTAACATGCAACTACATACCTGAAAACGAAATAATATAATCATCGAATAGAGTATGAAAGTCCAACTAGTGCCTTGAACCAAGTATGAAGACTACACGTCACTTCTAATTTAAAAATACTAAAAAAAATAATAACTAAGTACCCCACACTAAAGCGCACTAATACAGCTCAAACTCCACTCACCGTTACTCTTAAATAATACCTAAGTTCATGTTCTTCAAGGTCTAAAATCACCCAAGACATTGGTTCAAATCGAAACTTAATTAAAAGTAATTTTAAGATAAAATAGAATTTTAAACAAGCTTTTCAAATCTATTCGCTAACTTTGAAAATTACAAAACCCACTCCACGCTATTTTAAAAATTCCAAAACCCTCTAGACATCAACTAATATATCCTAAGTTTCAAACCCAATTGGTTTTACTTGATTTGCTTATCAAAATAATTATTTACAATTAATTATATCCAAACCGATCGCTTTCTGCAGCACTTTGAAGAAATTAATGGTTCTCTTAGTATACAAGAGAAATCAATGCAAGGATAAAAATGTAAGAAACTAGACTCGTAACCAGTTCTAATGATGCTTATTTGATAATTTTTAGATTTATACCCAAAGAGAACGACACTTTCGAAGGTACTGTTTTACACCAGTTTTCTAGACAAATTTGAACGCACCAATTAATACAAATTTTGACTCTCAAAATTTATGAGAAAATTCTTATATGCAATTCAATATGTAATTAATCTACTATAAAAATTTTAGTTAAAAATTCATCCACTTGATATGATTCCTCGATTTTTAAAGTTTGTGATTCTGTACAGAATTTTTTTTGAACTAAGAATTATACCCATTATTTCTCATCACCAACCACTTACTTGGCACCCAAATAACACACCCGTTTCTCCTATTCCTTCCCAACAACAAGCAGATTACATACATGAACCATCACAACATATAGATATAATAAAATAGGGCAATACCTTAGAGTTGTTGACCACCAATGTTGCTCAAAGTTTCTCTCAAATCTCTCCTCTCTCTCTCTCTCCCTCCCCCCCCCCCTCACGGCTGCTGCTAACTTGTGATGAACAAATAAGAAGATAGGGTTTTGTATATATTTTATTTAATACTAGTGGTTGGGCACACCCAAAACATGTTTAGGTTAAATAAATAAATAATATACAAAATGTTTAAATATGTTGTAAGCAACTCAAATGATAGGACTATTATTTATCAAATTGTGGTCTAGAGTTCAAGCCACACCATCTTCTCTATTTATTTTTTAAAAAAATAATAAATCCTGCCTCTAAATTAAAGACTTTCACCATAAATTTATTTTAGGTTTTAAAATTAATTAAAAGATCCTTCAATAATATTTAGTTTGCACTTAAAAATTCATAAGCAAAATATTTAAAATTATAAAATAATTATTATTTAATTATTTATTAGATTTGTATATTCGGATCGCCCAGCGGCACCGGTGATCGGTAGGTTGCGGAGAAGGCAATGCTACATCTCTTCTCTGCCATCTTCTTCTACGATTTCTATATTATTTTTATTTTTTTTTCGCTCTAAGAGTAAGTCAGCAAAAACTCTAGCAAATCGAGGTATTTATTAAGGGCCTAGTGATATCAGAGATGTTGGGCGGTCTATCCTCTGCTCCCCATCTACTCACTTTTTATATTTTCAAACCCCACAACCTACTAATTTATTTTTAGAAAGGCCATTACTGTATAAATTTAAAAATTAGATTTAATTTTTAACTTTAAAAATGTGATAATTAATTATGATATTTAAGGTAATATTTTTTTTCATATCTTCTCAATCATCAATCAATGATATTACTTATACATCACTAAATTTAAAAAATAAATTTACAAAATGAACTCATATATCATTTTTTATTTAAAAAATGATGCATTGAAAATTATATTAGTATATGTTAATATAAATTAACATTTCCCTTGCACCTAATTGATTTGCTATAGATTATATATTTCCCACGACCAACTAATATATTAACATTTCTCTTGTACCTAGATAATTTACTATAATTTATATATTTTTTAATACCAGACATCTTATCTTTTTAATTTATTTTTATTTTCCACAACCTATTAATATAGTGGCTTGATTTTTTTGTTATTTTAACCTGTGGTCATTTGAGTTGATTTTTTTGTATTTTTTTTATTTTTGTGAGAGAAAAAGTGAAAGGGAAATGTTAATTTATAGCAAAAAGAAATCAAGGCCTCTATTTGATATAAATGATTTTCCTATTTTTCATTTTGAGACAGTCGGTGGAAGCAAAATCAAGGCCAACTATGTCATCGTCAGGCGCTGCAGTTGTTGAAATTGTGAGAGCTAGACACAACGCTTGATAGAGGAAGAAGAATAAGAAGATGAAGAAAGAGAAAAGAAAGGCACCTGATACCTCAGCAATGAAACAAGGAAGAAAAGAAAATAAAGAAAATACAGAAAAAGAAAAGGAAAAAGAAAAAGAAAAAGAGAAAAAGAAAAAGAAAAAGCAAAAAGATATGTTTGGTGTTTATTCTTGGAGCAAAATGTGTCTCACTTGCAATTTTTGTATAATCTTGATCAAACATAATTATATAAAGAGGGACAACTGTTGATATTCCATTTTGCCCCAAGTCAAAGGAATTTACATAAATGAAAGTCACCGTTGGATCCGGAATGCCCAAAATTCTTTGGACACAAATTTATGGTGTTTTTCATCAAGCAAATCTCAACTACTAATTTGAGTTGTCATATGTCTCCATAACACATGATTATTGTTCATCAACAACTTGTCACTAGAGCTAAATGGGTTTTTATTCCATGTGTTTGAAGATTCCTCCCATTCATGTCCAACCAATGGAGAATTGCCACATGGCGTCCATCAAATCAACATCATATTTCAACTACCCAGATCAAGGAATTCATGTGCCTCCGCTACACTGAATAAATTCTACAAAGCTTTATAGTAATATATATATATAAAAAAAAAATAATGAAAACGATGAGATAATTTCCACCTGACATCATCATCATTATTACTCCCTCCGTTCCAAAATAATGATCCCTTTTAGGGAATTTAACTTCTTTTGGTAGTACAATTATTGCATTTGAAAAAAATTGATTTTCCAAAATTATCCTTTTGATGGTACATTTTTTGAGAATATCAATGCCATAATTGTACTTTTTATATTGTTTATTAATTTAAAAGAAGAGCAAAATAAGAAATTTATATTATTTTTGTACTTGATTTTTGAAGAAGGACTAATATTTTGGGATAATGAAAAATGAAATAAGGGACTAATATTTTGAGACGGAGAGAGTACATTTTTTTTTTTTTGTACCCATCATCATCATCATCATCATCATCATCATCATCATCATTTCATTTTTAATTTTTTTTATACCCATCATCATCACCACCACCATAACTTCCCTCTAAATAGATTGATGCCAAATGAGGCAGAGCTCAGGAGAGAGGGCAGATCAGAAGAGAGAAAAATTGGAGAAAGTGAAGAAAGAGTAAGAAGAGAGGAGAGTGAAGGAAATTTAAAAAAAAAAAAAAATCAGAGTGAAAAACAGAATGCGTTAGATATTTTGATTTTTTTTCAGTTAAAAAAAAAAGATATTTTGATTTTTTTAACCTATTGGTGGATATTTACATAAACAAATTGACCAATATTTATATTATCCATTTATTTTCTTTATTCCATTCAAGTTAATATACTTTATTTCATTTTTTTTATGTTTACATTATTACTATATTATTTATACATATGTGTATATATTTTGGATGAAATTGACCCCTATATATATATATACATATATATAAATAAATAATAAATAAATGATATTTACCATAACACACTACAAGAAAACTGGGTATATGAGACGGAACTATTTGCGACGGCACACTTGCCGTCTCAAAAAGTCATTTTTTGCGACGGCAGAAAATGCCGTCTCAAAAAAGCAGAGTATTTGCGACGGCACCATTTGCCGTCTCAAAAAAGCAGAGTATTTGCGACGGCACTATTTGCCGTCTCAAAAAATGAGAGTATTTGCGAAATACTCTCATTTTTTGAGACGGCAAATAGTGCCGTCGCAAATACTCTGCTTTTTTGAGACGGCATTTTCTGCCGTCACAAAAAGTGGCTTTTGTGTTTTTTTTTTAGTGAATATTTTTAAAATTTTAAATATTTTTTTAGATGTACCTTACTTAGATGTATCTAAAAAATAAAAAATTTATGAAAAAATATTTTTAAAAATTAATAAATACATAAAAATACAAAAAAAAAATGTATTGAATTATTGTATTTTTTTTGTATTTTTGGTATTTAGTGAATTTTTAAAAGATTTTTTTTACAATTTTTTTAATTTTTAGGTGTATTTATGTTAGGTGTGTCTAAAAATTTTAAAAAATACTTAAAATATTTTAAAAAATCAGTAAAAACAATATAACACGGAAAACAAGAAAGTATAATTTTCTCAAAAGAGTTTTTGGAAAAGTCTAACCTAGCATAGTGATTATGGTTTTGAGATGGCATCAACAAGAAAGTATAATTTTCTCTCTGTGTCTCTCGCCTATCTCTTTTCTCTCTATCTCTCTCATCTGTTTTCTCTCTCTGTCTCTCTCGCTCATCTCTCTTATCTCTATATCTCTCATTTCTTTTCTCTCTCTCTCTCTCTCTCTCTCTCTCTCTCTCTCTTATCTTTCTATCTCTCTTGCTCATTTCTCTTCTCTTTCTGTCTCTCTCTTTTTCTGTGCCTTTCTCTCGCTCATCTCTTTTCGCTCTATTTCTCTCTTTTTTTGTCTATCTCTCGCTCATCTCTTGTTTCTCTCTCTTTTTCTATCTTTCCATCTCTCTCTCTCTTTCTTTCTTTATCTCTTTTTCTGTCTATCTCTCTCTCCCTGTCTCTCTCTCACTCATCACTCTTCTCTCTCTCTTTGTGTCTACTTGTCTATTTGTCTATTTCTCCCTCACTATGTTCGCCTTTCTCACTCTCTTACTCCCATCTTCTCTATTTATCGAGCTCCTTCTCGATTTATCGATCCACTATAAGAAAATACACTTTTAGCAACCACTTTGTCTATCTCTCTCTCGCTCATCACTCTATCTCTGTCTCTGTCTCTCTCTATCTCTCTTCTTTATCTGTCTCTCACAAAATTAAAATATTTTTAAAACATTTAAATATTTAAAATATTTAAAAATTTGATTTGAATTAAGTTTTGAACAGAGTTTTGAATTATCTGTCTTCTTTATTTATTGAGCTCCCTATCGATTTGTCAATCCACTACAAGAAAATGCACTTTTAGCGACCACTTTGTCTCTTTCTCGCTCATCACTCTGTCTCTTTATCTCTTTTCTCTATTCGTCTCTCACTCATCTCTCTCTCTCACCACCCATCTTCTCTACCACATTTACCATTACTGCAAATGCCATTCAACTACCACCACTTTTCTCTTTCTCTCTTTCTCTCTTTCACTCATCACTCTTCTTTCTCTGTCTGTTTGTCTATCTATCTGTTTGTCTGTCTGTCTGTGTGTCTTTCGTTCATCTTTCTTCTCTCTATCTCTCTCATTTGTCTTATCTCTATGTCTCTCTCGCTCATCTCTCTTCTCTCTATCTCTCTTATCTCTTTTCTCTCTCTGTCTCTCTCGCTCATCTTTCTTTTCTCTCTCTCTGTCTCTCTTGCTCATCTCTCTTCTCTCTATCTCTCTATTTTTCTATTCTCTCTATCGTTCATCTCTTTTCGCTCTCTTTCTATATGTCTCTCTCATCTCTTGTTTCTCTCTATTTTTCTATATGTCTCTCTCTATCTATTTCTCTCTCTGTCTCTCTGTCTCTCTCTATATCTCTTTCTCTCTTTATCTCTCTCTCACTTATCACTCTTCTCTCTTTCTTTCTCTCTCTGTGTCTGTTTGTTTGTCTCTCACTCTTCTCTCTCTCTCTCTCTCTCTCTCTCTTTCTCTCTATTTGTCTGTTTGTCTGTTTGTCTCTCTCCCCCATTGTGTTCACATTGCTCATTCTCTCCCTCATCTCTTCTCTATTTACTAAGCTTTCCACTATAAGAAAATGCACTTTTAGCGACGACTTTTTCTCTCTCTCGCTCATCACTCTGTCTCTGTCTCTGTCTCTCTCTTTCTTTCCTCTATCTGTCTCTCACTCATCTCTCTCTCTCACCACCCATCTCTTTTACCACCTTCACCACTACTGCAAACGCCATTCCACTACCACCATTACTTCTACTGTCGTCACTTCACCTCTACGACTACCATTACTACTACTATCGCCACCACTCCACTACCACCACTACCACTACTGTCACTACTACTACCATTACCTCTCTTTCACCCCTGCCACTCCATTTACACTACCACTACCACAACTTCACCGCTAATCTCTTTCACCATCACCATCACCATCACCACCATCATCTTTTATCCACCACCTTCACTACAGCTGCCGCTCCTTTTCCTCTACCACAAAAAATTAGTTCATGATTTTTAGTAATAAAAAAAAATAGGCCGCAGAAAAATATTTTTCATTGGCTACAGAAAATTAACTTTTATTTTAGTGAAAAATATTTTTCAGTAAAATATATATGGAACAAATAAATTTTTTTTTTCTCATCCCACCCGCTCGGTTCCCCCATTTTTTCCATTCCCGCGCCCTCCAAAATCCCCAATTCTTAGAACCAAAAAAAACCCTAAATCTAATCGTCTCCCTCACATCACTCTCTCAGTCGCCTCTCTCTCTCTCTCTCTCTCTTACCCTCTCGTTCATCTCTGCACCGATCTCGTTCATCTCTGCACCGATCACACACTCACTCTCTCGTTGTTCATCTCATCGATTCGCACCGATCATCGCACCGCCGATCTACTCACAGGTAAACTCTCTCTCTCAATCTCTGTCTCTCTCTCCACCTGTTCTCTTCTCTACTTCGTCATTTACAAAGCTCTCCCAACTGTTACGAACTACCAAACTGACCAACTTCGATTTCATCGCCAACCCTCTATACATATATATATATATATATCATCCATCTCTCTCATAAGGTTTGTCTTCGCAGAGCTCGCCGATAATCACGAGGAGATTCGCTTCAGTTTCAGCTATCGATCGATCTCTCTCTGGCATAGAAAGGTAATCAGCTTGTAGATTTTGATTCTTGTGAAATGTGGTTTGAGTTTGGTAATTTGATCGTTTGTTGAACCATTGTTGTGTGCTATTGAAGCATTAAGCTTTGATTTTTGCCATTTTTTTTTGGATTTTTGACGATATCGGAGGCATATCAGAGTAATTGTTGATGATCTTGAGTAATTTTTCAGTAGATTAATTGTATTTGTTGTATTTTTTGGGGGGCTAAACTTATCTGCATTGTAGATGTAAAATATACATGCTTTTTCTCTATGTATTCTTGTTCAATGAATTGAAACATCATAATTATTAATTCGTAAATCTGCTATATATTTGTAAATATATATCTATATACTCAGTTGTTATGAACTCAAATTGATGCGGTGTAACACAAATTTTAATACCGAAATGATCCAAATTTATTTATTTATTTATTTAAACAATTGTTTTTTTTGCAGGTGGATTCGAGATTTGTGATTCCCTGCCTTGAGGAGGCAGTGGTCACAGTGAGATCACCATTAAATGCTGAACAGAAAATGAGCACTCTCGAATCATTGGTCAAGTATGGTAAGAATTTGAAGAAGATGACCGTAAGGATTCTTGATATGAAGAGCAGCCATAGCAGTGCAGATGATTTCTTCCAGGAGATTTGCAGGTTTAGATGCTTGAACCGCAAGATTGTTTCAATAGAGTAACAGCTCAATGAGCACTTTACCCATAATTTCTAATTCATTGAAATCATTTTTGTTGTTGTAGTTGTTCTCTAATTGACTGCTTAAAAAATTATGATGTTTTGGACAATTGTTCGATCATTCTTCAATAATTATAATCATTAACATCCTTTATATTGTGGCATGTCTCTAATTATGCTCATTCAATTCTTTTCATTTAGCTGTGTCTTAATCAAACTGCTCTTGGCGTAAATGATATCTTGCTTGCTTATTGAGCGAGTTGGTCCACAACATTATGCGTAGTGAGGGTTTTGAACCAAAATTTCATTCCCCTTTTTTGTTTTTGTATTATGTGTATATATATATAGATATTACCTCTAATTCCTTCGAAGTGTATTTCCATTATCATGCAGGCAATATATAAGTTTTAGTTTTAATATAGTTTTGTCATAACACAATGATATCCTTATTAAAAGGGGAAAATTGCAGGATTGCGAAGCTCATTGATACTTATTTTTGCTAGATTGGTATATTACTTCAACTCTTTTTTAATGGAACTGGATTTCTTTCAAATTCCAACTTCTGTAACTTACTCTAGTGTGACTTTCTTTAATTGTTGTAAAAAAATAGTGATTTTATCTCCACTTCAATAACAGCATTTATTTTACTAGCATGGACCTCTTAAGTAAGTATTAGTTGGCAAGGCCTAGGTCATTTATAAACGAATGCATGATCATGCTTTCATACTGCTATATATATTTGTGAATTGGGAAACAAGTAATATTTAGCTACTGTAAAAGTTGTGCCACAAAGGACACGTATCTGAATTCTCAAATTGTTCTCATTATCTTTTTGAAGCAAAGACCTGGCGGGTTGTCACAGAAACTGCCCTACCCTTTTAAACTTACTTTTCCTTTTATATGTAGGTCCACATGAGTGCGCCGCATGTAGAACAATTTATTGACTTGCTGATCTCAGTCCCTGCTGAAGGCCATAGCAATTCTTTTGTTTATGTGATGTCAGAATGGACCAAGCAGCAAGGTGGGTCACTTTCATTGAAACTGTTATTTATGCAGTCTGTGTGGTGAATAATATTATCATGCTTCATCAATAACTTTCTAGAAGCTTAACTTCTGTAGATTGGTTGTTTTATTTATGATTCTCATATGCAGTTCACCAAATGTATGTTCCTTCTCCACTATAGGCTAATGTTGGTTGCATCATAATCTCTATCAGTTAATAAGTACAAAAAATGCCCTTTGCAAATGAGATTTTACATCCCACTCTTTTACCTCTTTTTAAGACTGATGATCTGGTTTATCATGAAGAAGACTTGTGGGAGAAGATGGGACTAGTTAGAGCTGGATTTAGCATGAAACTTGGCACACACGACCGCCTAGGCACGAGAGACTTGTGGGAGAAGACGGGGCTCGAATCGGGTTCCCGGTTTGGGAGTTGGAGTCGGATTTCACTTTAGGCAAATTAGTTCCTTAAGAAACTTGAATTCGAGGTGTTAACGCCCCACAATCACCAAACGGCGTCGGTTTAGCACGAAACTTGGCACACACGACCGCCTAGGCACGGGAGACTTGTGGGAGAAGACAGGGCTCGAATCGGGTTCCCGGTTTGGGAGTTAGAGTCGGATTTCACTTTAGGCAAACTAGTTCCTTAAGAAACTTGAATTCGAGGTGTTAACGCCCCAAAATCACCAAACGGCGTCGGTTTAGCACGAAACTTGGCACACACGACCTCCTAGGCACGAGACATTTGTGGGAGAAGACGGGGCTCGAATCGGGTTCTGTAGACACCCCATTTTTGACCGCCCTCAAGATTGGGCATTACTGATGGTTTGCTCGGTGTTGAGAGATGTGCAGGCCAAAGATTCAATTCCTTCGGCAAGGAGAGAGGCAAACCCTTCAAAACACTTTGTTTAGGGGTTTGGAGTTGAAGAAAAGAGGAGAGGAGGGGAGAAAATAGGTTGGAGAAGAAGTTCGCCATGAATCCGGGTAGAAGAAAGTCGAGCGGCCCTCGCTGAATCAGGCTTATTCAATTGCATACTTGGAGTTAAGCTATGAGGCCACCATCGTTGGAAAGAAGACTTCCGGGGCTTCACTTTGTACTCAAGAATCTCCCAAAGCCAAGTCCGGGTGGAGGAGATATGATTGGTTGAAGCTGGGCATCATCCCGGTTGGATCGAGTCTGCGCGGCTTCACCAAAAAGGGCATAACTTTTTGCACAGGAGGAATTTTGATGCAAGGTTTGCGCCATTGGAAAGCTAACTTCCGGGGCTTCAATTTGCATACCCACCGGCCATTTTTTGACCTTGGAATCATCTATCGGCAATCTATTTTGCCGACCGGCAGAAAATAGTGCCGACCGGCACTTTATTTTGGCCGACGACCAATTTTTCTGGCCGGTTTGCACCCTTTGCACCCTCCAAGGCTGGTGCATCCCAGCTGTGCCAGTTGGAATGCACCAGCACACTCCCCCGTGCATATATGTGGCTATTTTGCACCCTTTTGCACCTTTGAACCCCCTAAAGCTTCTAGAAGCTTGAACCCTTTGGCCAAGCTTCTTGGGGAAGCTTGGCCAGCTGTATTAGCTTCCTCTAGAAGCCTAGAACCCTTTGCACCCTTTGCCCCTTTTGGCATAGCTTCTTGGAGAAGCTTGGAGCACTTTTTGTTGCCTATATAAGCACCCCTCCTCTTCCTTTGTGTGGGTTGGAGATTTTGAGCAAGAAAACCAGAAGATATACTGATATATCTGATATATACACATATATCCCACCTCCCTCTCTATATCTATCTTATCCAAGCCTCCAAACACCTTTGTTCTTGCACCATTTGCCCTACAACACCTAGCACAACACCTCCATCCTCCATTCCAGCACTTGGGAGGCCATTTGCAGAGCTTAGGAGCACCTAAACTTGGTCCAAGAGGTGCTGGTTTGCTGTTCTTCAAGGGTAAGCATCCATTTCCCGTAAACTTGCATTTTTTAGCTTCATTGGTTAGCCTTATTTACAAGTATTTTTGGGCTTCGATGTAAACTGTAAAGAGGCTTGTTTTGAGCCCTTCTTCAACATTGAAGAAGGGCTCAACACTGTTGGGGACCTCCATGTATGACTTGCTTCATTACCCCTCTTTGGTCCCCATTTTTGCATGTTTGTTTAGCTTATCTTTCTTCTGTTTTTCGGCCATTATCAGAACTGAGAGTGGCCATATTTTGACCCCCTTGTCATGTTTCATTAAGGGTCTTTGGCTGTTTGATGAATTTTTTGTATACTTCATGTTATAGCCCTTTGTTGGCCTATTTCTTGCATAGCATCTTTGGCATATTTGTATACTGATTTGGGGGTTGTCATCTACTGAAAGTAGTCATATTTTTGGTCCCTCTTCAGTGTTGTAGAAGGGTCTTTTTCTGTTTGGGCTTTGCATCTTACACTTGCTTTGTAATGCTCTACTTTGTCTAGAAATGTGTCATGGGTTTAGCCTTGTATATCCTCATGTTTTGACTTGACTTATTGAAGCTTTTGGCCATGATTTGTCTTGTTTTAGGTCTGTTGGCCACTGGTTTTACCATTTTTGGCATGCTTAATGTAGTTGCTTTGCATTGTTGCTTGTAAGCCTTGAGGATGTGATCCATGTATATGCGTTGGATAGGTTATTTAGATGATTTGGAATCATTTAATATGTTATTTCAGTCCCTATACCAGGTTTATATGTCTCCATTTGTCATGCCTTTCATGCTTTGAAGTATTGGTCTCTTATGCTTTAAAAAGGGTGTTGTGCATGCTTGCATGTTTAGAGCATTTTGGGGCTGTCATACCAAGGTTTTTGGGTGTATTTATGCATGATGGAACTCTGTTTTTGCTTACATAATTCATGTCATGAGTGGTCTTGGTAATGGTGGAGGAGTGTTCCCTTTTGGTGCCCTAGACTTGGCCCCATTTGGTTTGCATATTGGCATGTACATTGGTCACAATCTTGGGTGTTTTGCCACTGTTTTGGGTTGGTTTGAGGGCTGCCCCATTGTAGTTAAATCCACCATTGCATGCTTGCCTCATGTTTGTTGCTTAATTGATTCATTAAGTATTGCTACATGTTAGTCCTATCGCCTAAATTGCCCATGTTTGCATTGCATTTGCACCTTGCATGTTGCATTACATTTGGCATGTTGGCATTTTAGTATTAGGTTGCATCATGGAGCCATGTTTGCATAACATGCATTGCATTACTTGGTTTGGGGTGTCAAACCAAGTGTAAGGGTTGAGATGAGTTCATACTACAAGTGATGCAACTTGTCTCAACTCATGGTCACTAAGGCCCTTGATCTTGACATGATAGGGACTTAGTTCTCATTTGTGTGTTGCATGCATATTGACATTGAAATGCAATCTTGGTTCCTTAGGCTATCATGCACCAAGATGCATAATTGATGGCCCAAGAACCAAGGGTCATGCTCCCTTGAGTCCCAAACATGATAGGGAAGCATTGGCCATGCTTACATATGCCTAAAAATTCATGCCATGCACTGCTTGTCTGCTGCTGCTGTCAAAACTGTCTCCTGCAGGAATTTTGTGCCGACCGGCATTATATAGTGCCGACCGGCACTATATGGGTGGCCGATAACATCATTGACAGCCGGTGGCTATTGTACACGGCCGGTGGCCATCCCTCCCAGCCGATGATGTTCTGCAATGCTCATAGAAGGTTCTCTGGGACTTTGACAGTTTTCAGAGAAGAAAAGGCAGTAAAACAGAGGCAACAGTGGCACGGTGCGGACTTTCCGGGCGAGTCGGATTCGAGCATGCATCATTCGCATATCCCGAGGCAGGGCTGAGGCCCCCTTCTTTTTACATTTGATTTAATTTGATAATTAGAAATTTCTGTAATAATTTATTTATTCTGTATTCGGACTGTATTATTTTTGGACTGTATATTCTTTTGGTCCCTCCGAGAGAGGGCATAATTGTAATAAGTGTGGGTGAGTGTGTGTATGTCTTCCAACCCCCATTTCTTTCTTCCCTTTTATTTACCTGCTTATGATGGTAGATTAGGGCATATTTAAAATTAGCATACCTTATGCAATGCATGCGTGCATCCATGCATTTGTTGACATGCATCGGGCTCGGTACATCATACAAATTGCATTGTACTTCAATTCCAAATTGAATACGTGTTATTTGTAGCATTCCATATGCCATGTTTAGGATAGCCGAGCCTGTCTAGATTACACCTTTGCATGTGTTGCATTAGCCACTCAACATGAACTAGGATCATGCATGATTACTAACTAGTTTTCTGTTTTGGCTTGGAGTACTAGGTAAGTTTTTATGCTTAAGCATAACACATGCGTGTGAATGTTGCCATAATAGCATGACTACCATGAGGCTAAGTGCTTATGTGATATAACTGCTTGAATGCCTGTGGATGGAGGTTGAATTACCTAAATTGGGACAATGCATTAAAAATCGTGAGTTTTTAAGCCCACTAGTTAGTGGCAAAATCATCTTTTCTAAAGCCCACTTAAGGGTGGCAAAACCTGTATTTTAGCCTACTTGCGAGTAGCATACCGTTTTCAAAACAAACATGTAGTGTTTTGTTCCAACTTAGGCGATTTGGTCTATACTTGTTTGCTGTGCGCATAACGTAGTAAATCTAGGCTAATAACCGGTATAAGAGCATGTAATGTTTTCAAAATCGGATATCACGGTTAGTAGAGGCCGGTCTTCGGATCGGGCGAAAGGGGGTGCTCATAGCTGACCTTCCCCGATCGTACCCAAGCTCCCGAGCCAAGACTACTTTGGTTATGACGGACACGTGGCCTTCGGCACCGAGTCAGGGTTTCCTAAATTTCCCATTTAAAAAATATTTAGGTGGCGACTCTGTAATCTGGCAAAGCAGTCCATGTTTGGCACTTCTTTTCAAAAATCTGTTTTTTCTCAAAACGATTTGCCAGAGTTGGACTCTTTGGTTCAGATTTAGAACCGTAACACAAAAGGGAGTCCGAACTGTAGAGTGAAGCCCACGGGCGCGTCTACAGTTTCTGGCGACTCTGCTGGGGAGTTTAGAGAGCTTGACTCGAACTCATGATATCCTGTTTTGACTACACTTATGTGTTTCTTTGCATTGCATGTGCATTGGTGCGCCTAGGACACCGTGTTGGCCATCTGCTATTCCTGAGCGGTTTGCCGGAGGCTTGTCTTGTCAAGGCATGACCATAAGGCTGACCGGTTGCGGGCTCTGCCAGTATGGGAACACAAACCCCGGTTTTACCGGGGCACCCTTTTTGACCATTCGACCTAGTGCATATTCGGAATCCATAGTGACCATTCCAAACTAGGACAGGTTGCTTACCCGATGTTAGGTTGTTTGAAACCGCTGTGTGCGTAGTGAAACCCTAGCTCCTGACAAAATAGGACAGGGAAACCCTACCCCAACATAGGGGTGTTTTGGCTCTCTTTACTTGCTATGTGCTTTTAGAGTGTATCTCTACAGGGAATGCATATACCAATTTGCGGGCCTGGGTATCCGGCCTGCGGGCACCAGTATCAGTATTTTGAGAATCAGTTATATCTGCGGGTATCAGATTCAGATTTGGGGCAGTGATTTCGGGGAACAGTGATCAGTAATAGAATACAGTCATTCAGCTTTGCTCGTATCCGTTCCAGTGAGGTTGAGCTGAGATGCTGTCTGTTTTCTCTTTTGCTAGGTAGTCCTGGAATCATAGCTTCAGAAGGCTCCACTATTCCCCAGGAACATTGGATTTGTGCTGATAGACTTTGTCAGGTCAGAACTCAGTTCAAGGGTAATCAGGGCCAGAGAAGGCTAGTCAGGCATAGACCACCAGTACCACAGCTACCAGATCAGTGATCTTTGAGCAGTCGGGTTGAGATTTCCGAGCCTACTGCAGACACAAATATACCGGTTGCTCAGTTAGATCAGGACAATATGTCGAGTCTGGAAGAGATGGTGCGCCAACTCCAGGATAGTATGAAAACCATGCAGCAAGACGCTGTCTGTCAAGCAGAATTCGCCAAGCAACGGGCTGTGGTCATAGCCCAACAGGCAGAGACAATTGCCAGGCTAGAGCAACAAACCGGAGCATCTGCTTCGCATCAAGCTCCTCCACCACCAGGGGTTCAGACACCCGGGGAAACACCCAATGTCCAGGAAGGTACGGACATTCCGGTAGGGCCGGCTCTGCTCCCAATTTTACCCCAGCAATCCAAAACACCTACCAATCTACCGGACTCTCCCTTTGAGTTCAAGACGGACCCCACAGCGCTGAAGCTGAGTAAGCTGGAAAAGATGTTTAAGAAATCCCAAGGAGTCAAGTCCATTCCCGACATTGAGGATGGATATACGAACGCAGCTGTGACGCTGCCAGATCGGTTCAAGATGCCACAAATCGACCGATTTGATGGGTCCGAGGACCCCATGGTGCACCTGAGGCTGTTTTCAGATATCTTAAGGCCGATGGGCCTCACCAGACTACAAAAGCTGTCTCTGTTTGGCCGAACCCTGTCAGGTGTGGCGGCCATCTGGTACGCGAAACTGGAAGACGATGTTAAGAAGAATTGGGATGAGATGGCTGAGGCCTTTATTGCTCAATACTCCTACAACACACAGATCGAGGTCACAACTCGTGATCTCGAAGCCACCCGCCAAGAACCAAAGGAGAGTTTCTCAGAGTTCGTGATGAGATGGAGAGCAAAGGCCTCAATGATGACTACAAGGCCTTCTGACAAAGACCAGATACGGATGGTTGTGCGCAACCTCCAACCCAAACTGATGCAAAAAATGATAGTCTTACCCTTTCCTACCTTTGCGGACCTACACGAGATGGGGGTACAGATTGAGGACGCTATGAAGCAGGGCCTTATTGACCAGGAGAAGGAGCAACCTAGGAGGGAATTTATCCACAGTTCAAATGCGACCACCAGTGGTGACGCAGCTACTATAACTTCAGATGTGGGCATAGTCACCACCACCACACAAAAAATGACCACCCCATTCGCCGGTACATCCGAAACTAGCTCACAAACAGCCAAACACCCACCTCAGGGCCAAAGGGTGTTTACCCCACTGTACATGTCTCTATCAATGGCCCTGAGGACCTTGATCAAAAAGGGGTATCTGAAGCCACTGGAGCCACAACCGTTACCAAAGAAACCCCCTCCCTCACATAACCCAGCTGATTACTGTGCCTTCCATCAGCGAGCTGGCCATGACACTGACATGTGTTTTCGTCTTCGCCATGAGATACAAAATCTGATCGACAACGGGGTCATCCCCGCACCAGGTCCTGCAAAGTCTATCGGCACTTGATCAGTGAACTTGTGGGGATAATGTGATGTGATTAGAGGTTGGACCACCTGCGGGCGGCGTTCAGTTTACTTCAGATGTGGTGGACGGCATGCACTGTTTTGAGCAAATGTACAAATGCTGTTAATTTTGCTTTCTGACTTGGGTATTGGGTCAGTCTTGTCTTTGTGTATTGAGTCAGTCCTTTCATACTGAGTCAGTTGGGTCTGTCTTGTTGTATCGAGTCAGTCCTGTTGTGTAGGAGTCGGGTGATTTCGGGGGTGTTACCTCAGACATCACTTGCTTGTTTTGTGTTTGTCTTTTTGCTTCCTTTCGAGTCTGCTTCTGCCTTGGAGCCAGTTATGCCAACAGATCTGAATGGAACAGCAGTGATTTTCACACTCTTGTGTTTGCTTCCGCCGTGTGCCAGTTGTGCCGGAAATTCTAAATGAGATGACAGTATTTGACTAAGAACTCTGTCTTTTCTGTGCCTTGAAGTCGTTGTAATGACCTGAGTTTTTCAAAACTTTTTGAACATTACGGTGAAAACGAAGAGGAGGGAATTCCTCGGGGTTTGTAAAAATTTGATCAATTGAGAGAAAGAGAGACATGCTAAACCCTTAATGAATGAAATCATGCTTGTTAGTGTGAGTACTGAGAAGGACCCTAGCTTTGATCCAGATTGGTCCTACACTGTCTTCAGCGCGAGCGACTTGTCGCTTTCTTAAAAAACTTTCAAAAAATGTTTTGCGCGGTCCTGCAAAGACCTGTGTGGAATCACTCTTGAGATTGTGCAGCTTAGGATCGCTCTCAGCCTTGAGACTCAACCCCTTTGCTTTCAAACCTTGAACTTTAAACGTTCAACGGTCAACCGCAACATGAGGCCTGTGTGGCCAGATCCGAAGCAGCCTATGAACTAGGGGCGAGAATATCAGAAATGATCAAAGGAAGCTTGTGAAGCTAAATCAAAAGCCCCTCCCTAACTAGGGGCAAAGATATCAGATGTGCTCGAAGAGCCGAAGATGAGTCCTCTTGCAAATCAACAGCCACTCTCTTGGATACGGATGGCTTCAAAACCTTACAACCATTTGGCATGGACCAAGCTACACTTTTACCCTTTGAGAGGCTCGCTGGGCCGAAAACCCGGAAGGGCGACCCAGGCAAAAGTTAGAGCAAAGAAAAATACAAAATACAAAAAAGAAATACAAAAAGCAAAAAGCAAAAAAGAAAAGAGAAAAAATGAAAAAAAAAAAAGAAGAGGAAGAAAAGGAATGAAAAGAAATAGAAAAAAAAGAAAAGAAAGAAGAACAAAGCTCGCAAGGTCGAAAACCTGCAATAGGCGCCTTGGCAAAAGTTAGAGCATAAAAAGGAGAGGTTAAATACCCGAGTGTACCTTAGACCCCGAACTACGTAAGGCTTGATTCCCATCTTTGGGATACGTAGGCAACTTCGTTCTGAAGTCCAGCCCTAAAACACTTCAAATTCAGTTGTGCCCATGAAATGGTTTTGATCATCTTTGCCTTCTCTGTATCCGAGAGTTCGGTTGTGATCGTCACTCTGAAGGATTGATTTCCATACGCTGCGGTGCCATTTAGACAAGGGGCAACTTTCCGTTGCCATTTAATGCACTGTGGTGCCATTCAAACAAGGGGCAACTTTCCGTTGCCATGCAGTCCCCTCAGACAAGGGGCAATTTTCCTTTCGAATCCGAGGTTGCGCATCTCAAGAGTAGGTTCCGTGCTCGTTGAGCATTGGCCGTTTGCAAAAATAGTTTTTGAGAATTTTTACTGAGGTTGACTATTTCTCTCGAAAATTATTCCATTTTTTTCAAAACTGGACCATTTTCTTGGACCCAAAAAAGGAAAATTTTCAGTGCTCATAGCCTGACTTGCATGATTTTCAAATCAAAAATTGAACAAGCATGTTAATCCAACTCTCATGTTGGTCAAAATTGTTTTAGTAGAAAGCAAAAAAAAAATGGTCAAAATGATGAACTAGGGGCACAGTTGAGTCAGGCTTCCTGTCTTTTCCCCATCGCCAGCATACTTGCCAGAAAGGGCACAACTGAAGTCAACAACAAAGGGCTGAAGGCTCTCACGTCCTCCAAGCAGCGAGGTATCAAGTCAAGTGCGAAGCACGAATTGGAATGGATCAAGATGTTCCACTTCTTCATCTGGACAGATCTAACCACGTCCAAACTCCCTAGCAGAGAATCGTCAACGAATGTCAACTGCAGATCTGCTGCACATCCAGCCGCATCGCAACCCCTCTGTGGGAAAGTTCACTGCTGTGTGCAGAAGAAAAAGAATCTAGCAGAATGCTAGGGGCAAGAGCCCGCAACTTCTGTCTATCCACCAACCACTCTGGGGAGGGATGAAAAATGAGAGATTGAAGAATAGAGAGATGTGCGCTGAGAGAAAAAGTGAGGAAAGGGCTTTTTCAGAAAAACAGAGCTTGAGGGCCGAGTGATGTGAGAATCACAAATGAGAAAGGGTGAGAAATAATACCCGGTGAAACGGGCTCCCTGTGCACATTTGAGTCTGTGTTTTGTTTTGTCTGTCTTGATTCTTGTTTCAGTCGTTTCGAGTGTCAATAGATGTGTTTAGGTTATTTACCTATCGTTTTCCGTTGTTGAGTCTTTTTCGCTGTGTTCAGTTGTAGGCTCAATACCCGGTCGAGAACTCATTTTCTCAATTTCAAAAATGATTTGTTGTGTGCTCAGAGTGCTGTGCCATTCTCCACATTTGTGCAAAAAAGGAATTTGTTCTGTCAAAAACTGCAGGGTTCAACCCAGGTCATGTGAGAACAGTAAAATCAGGATCTATCTGAAGCTATATAGGTTCCAGACTGCAAAGCAAAAGAAAAGAGGGAAAATTGAAGCATCTGAGTGTGTTTCACCTTCAGCAAATTCCGTGATTGTACTCCGGATGTACCTCTTCAGCCTTGTCAATGCTCCGAAGTATGGGTGTGCCTCTACCTCAAGCTCAAAATGTTTCTGCGGAAGTATCAACTGATGTCTCCGATGCGTAGCTCATTGTCAGTTTGCATGCACGAGTTGTATCCTTTCGGAATCTATTGTGACCCCTCCGAGAGGTAAATCGGATGGGAGGTCGCGTTTGAATTGGTCTCATTAAGACGTGTATTTCTTATTTGATTATGCTGCATGTTCCAATTGCATTTTATGCACCCACTTCATTTGCATCGTGATGCACATCCCAGTTGCATTGTTATGCACTCATTTCACTTGCGTTGTCGCGCATGTTTCGCCACATTGTTGTGTGCCTTCTTACTTGCGTTGTTTCTCTTTCCTCTCTAGCGTGTACTACGCTAAGAGGCTTCTCTCTTCCCTCTCTCGCGTGTACTACGCTGAGAGGTTTCTTTTTGCCTTTCTCTTTCCTCTCTCGCGTGTACTACGCTGAGAGGCTTTTCTCTTTCCTCTCTCGCGTGTACTACGCTGAGAGGCTTTTCTCTTTCCTCTCTCGCGTGTACTACGCTGAGAGGCTTTTCTCTTCCCTCTCTCACGTGTACTACGCTGAGAGGTTTCTTTTTGCCTTTCTCTTTCCTCTCTTGCGTGTACTACGCTGAGAGGTTTCTTTTGCCTTTCCTTTCCTCTCTTGCGTGTACTACGCTGAGAATTTTGCTTTCTTCTTCTCTTGCGTGTACTACGCTGAGAAATTTTTTTCTTCTTCTCTTGCGTGTACTACGCTGAGAAATTTTATTCTTCTTCTCTTGCGTGTACTACGCTGAGAAGTGTTACTCTTCCTCTCCTGTGTACGATACGCTGATGTGAGAGATAGAGAGTTGTGCTTGAGACTCCGGGTATTCTCGGTAGTCACTTTTAGCCTTCTCCGCGCAAGACGCCGTGAGAATTGCATAATTTTCTTACATCCTTTCTACATGACATGTAGTTTGGTTCATGTTTACTTGTTTGCATAGCATTCGCTTAAAATGTTGCATTTATTTTGCATAATTGCTTCATTACAGCATCCTTTGCATGATCATAAGTTATGCACTTGCATTGTGCATCACTTTGCTTCCTGCCCCCGAACTACGCTGGTTTGATTCCTTGCAAAGGGATACGTAGGCAGCCTGCGGGCACAACCATTTATCTATTTATATTTTGTTTGTTTGTCCAAGTCTTCGGCCTTGTCAAAAATGGGTCGTCTCTGGGCTTTGACATTCACTCCCGTCATTGTTATGACTTTCGAGTTCTGTCAAAGAGGGGCAACTGTAGACACCCCATTTTTGACCGCCCTCAAGACTTGGGCATTACTGATGGTTTGCTCGGTGTTGAGAGATGTGCAGGCCAAAGATTCAATTCCTTCGGCAAGGAGAGAGGCAAACCCTTCAAAACACTTTGTTTAGGGGTTTGGAGTTGAAGAAAAGAGGAGAGGAGGGGAGAAAATAGGTTGGAGAAGAAGTTCGCCATGAATCCGGGTAGAAGAAAGTCGAGCGGCCCTCGCTGAATCAGGCTTATTCAATTGCATACTTGGAGTTAAGCTATGAGGCCACCATCGTTGGAAAGAAGACTTCCGGGGCTTCACTTTGTACTCAAGAATCTCCCAAAGCCAAGTCCGGGTGGAGGAGATATGATTGGTTGAAGCTGGGCATCATCCCGGTTGGATCGAGTCTGCGCGGCTTCACCAAAAAGGGCATAACTTTTTGCATAGGAGGAATTTTGATGCAAGGTTTGCGCCATTGGAAAGCTAACTTCGGGGCTTCAATTTGCATACCCACCGGCCATTTTTTGACCTTGGAATCATCTATCGGCAATCTATTTTGCCGACCGGCAGAAAATAGTGCCGACCGGCACTTTATTTTGGCCGACGACCAATTTTTCTGGCCGGTTTGCACCCTTTGCACCCTCCAAGGCTGGTGCATCCCAGCTGTGCCAGTTGGAATGCACCAGCACACTCCCCCGTGCATATATGTGGCTATTTTGCACCCTTTTGCACCTTTGAACCCCCTAAAGCTTCTAGAAGCTTGAACCCTTTGGCCAAGCTTCTTGGGAAGCTTGGCCAGCTGTATTAGCTTCTCTAGAAGCCTAGAACCCTTTGCACCCTTTGCCCCTTTTGGCATAGCTTCTTGGAGAAGCTTGGAGCACTTTTTGTTGCCTATATAAGCACCCCTCCTCTTCCTTTGTGTGGGTTGGAGATTTTGAGCAAGAAAACCAGAAGATATACTGATATATCTGATATATACACATATATCCCACCTCCCTCTCTATATCTATCTTATCCAAGCCTCCAAACACCTTTGTTCTTGCACCATTTGCCCTACAACACCTAGCACAACACCTCCATCCTCCATTCCAGCACTTGGGAGGCCATTTGCAGAGCTTAGGAGCACCTAAACTTGGTCCAAGAGGTGCTGGTTTGCTGTTCTTCAAGGGTAAGCATCCATTTCCCGTAAACTTGCATTTTTTAGCTTCATTGGTTAGCCTTATTTACAAGTATTTTGGGCTTCGATGTAAACTGTAAAGAGGCTTGTTTTGATTTTCAACTTCTAAACAACACTGTTGAGACTCATTGTATGTACTTGCTTCTTTATACGTTTCATGTTTCATGTTTTGCATTATCTTTGTCTTTGCTTGTTTAGCTTATCTTTCTTCTGTTTTTCGGCCATTATCAGAACTGAGAGTGGCCATATTTTGACCCCCTTGTCATGTTTCATTAAGGGTCTTTGGCTGTTTGATGAATGTTTTGTATACTTCATGTTATAGCCCTTTGTTGGCCTATTCTTGCATAGCATCTTTGGCATATTTGTATACTGATTTGGGGGTTGTCATCTACTGAAAGTAGTCATATTTTTTGTCCCTCTTCAGTGTTGTAGAAGGGTCTTTTTCTGTTTGGGCTTTGCATCTTACACTTGCTTTGTAATGCTCTACTTTGTCTAGAAATGTGTCATGGGTTTAGCCTTGTATATCCTCATGTTTTGACTTGACTTATTGAAGCTTTTGGCCATGATTTGTCTTGTTTTAGGTCTGTTGGCCACTGGTTTTACCATTTTTGGCATGCTTAATGTAGTTGCTTTGCATTGTTGCTTGTAAGCCTTGAGGATGTGATCCATGTATATGCGTTGGATAGGTTATTTAGATGATTTGGAATCATTTAATATGTTATTTCAGTCCCTATACCAGGTTTATATGTCTCCATTTGTCATGCCTTTCATGCTTTGAAGTATTGGTCTCTTATGCTTTAAAAAGGGTGTTGTGCATGCTTGCATGTTTAGAGCATTTTGGGGCTGTCATACCAAGGTTTTGGGTGTATTTATGCATGATGGAACTCTGTTTTTGCTTACATAATTCATGTCATGAGTGGTCTTGGTAATGGTGGAGGAGTGTTCCCTTTTGGTGCCCTAGACTTGGCCCCATTTGGTTTGCATATTGGCATGTACATTGGTCACAATCTTGGGTGTTTTGCCACTGTTTTGGGTTGGTTTGAGGGCTGCCCCATTGTAGTTAAATCCACCATTGCATGCTTGCCTCATGTTTGTTGCTTAATTGATTCATTAAGTGTTGCTACATGTTAGTCCTATCGCCTAAATTGCCCATGTTTGCATTGCATTTGCACCTTGCATGTTGCATTACATTTGGCATGTTGGCATTTTAGTATTAGGTTGCATCATGGAGCCATGTTTGCATAACATGCATTGCATTACTTGGTTTGGGGTGTCAAACCAAGTGTAAGGGTTGAGATGAGTTCATACTACAAGTGATGCAACTTGTCTCAACTCATGGTCACTAAGGCCCTTGATCTTGACATGATAGGGACTTAGTTCTCATTTGTGTGTTGCATGCATATTGACATTGAAATGCAATCTTGGTTCCTTAGGCTATCATGCACCAAGATGCATAATTGATGGCCCAAGAACCAAGGGTCATGCTCCCTTGAGTCCCAAACATGATAGGGAAGCATTGGCCATGCTTACATATGCCTAAAAATTCATGCCATGCACTGCTTGTCTGCTGCTGCTGTCAAAACTGTCTCCTGCAGGAATTTTGTGCCGACCGGCATTATATAGTGCCGACCGCACTATATGGGTGGCCGATAACATCATTGACAGCCGGTGGCTATTGTACACGGCCGGTGGCCATCCCTCCCAGCCGATGATGTTCTGCAATGCTCATAGAAGGTTCTCTGGGACTTTGACAGTTTTCAGAGAAGAAAAGGCAGTAAAACAGAGGCAACAGTGGCACGGTGCGGACTTTCCGGGCGAGTCGGATTCGAGCATGCATCATTCGCATATCCGAGGCAGGGCTGAGGCCCCCTTCTTTTTACATTTGATTTAATTTGATAATTAGAAATTTCTGTAATAATTTATTTATTCTGTATTCGGACTGTATTATTTTTGGACTGTATATTCTTTTGGTCCCTCCGAGAGAGGGCATAATTGTAATAAGTGTGGGTGAGTGTGTGTATGTCTTCAACCCCCATTTCTTTCTTCCCTTTATTTACCTGCTTATGATGGTAGATTAGGGCATATTTAAAATTAGCATACCTTATGCAATGCATGCGTGCATCCATGCATTTGTTGACATGCATCGGGCTCGGTACATCATACAAATTGCATTGTACTTCAATTCCAAATTGAATACGTGTTATTTGTAGCATTCCATATGCCATGTTTAGGATAGCCGAGCCTGTCTAGATTACACTTTGCATGTGTTGCATTAGCCACTCAACATGAACTAGGATCATGCATGATTACTAACTAGTTTTCTGTTTTGGCTTGGAGTACTAGGTAAGTTTTTATGCTTAAGCATAACACATGCGTGTGAATGTTGCCATAATAGCATACTACCATGAGGCTAAGTGCTTATGTGATATAACTGCTTGAATGCCTGTGGATGGAGGTTGAATTACCTAAATTGGGACAATGCATTAAAAACCGTGAGTTTTTAAGCCCACTAGTTAGTGGCAAAATCATCTTTTCTAAAGCCCACTTAAGGGTGGCAAAACCTGTATTTTAGCCTACTTGCGAGTAGCATACCGTTTTCAAAACAAACATGTAGTGTTTTGTTCCAACTTAGGCGATTTGGTCTATACTTGTTTGCTGTGCGCATAACGTAGTAAATCTAGGCTAATAACCGGTATAAGAGCATGTAATGTTTTCAAAATCGGATATCACGGTTAGTAGAGGCCGGTCTTCGGACGGGCGAAAGGGGGTGCTCATAGCTGACCTTCCCCGATCGTACCCAAGCTCCCGAGCCAAGACTACTTTGGTTATGACGGACACGTGGCCTTCGGCACCGAGTCAGGGTTTCCTAAATTTCCCATTTTAAAAATATTTAGGTGGCGACTCTGTAATCTGGCAAAGCAGTCCATGTTTGGCACTTCTTTTCAAAAATCTGTTTTTTCTCAAAACGATTTGCCAGAGTTGGACTCTTTGGTTCAGATTTAGAACCGTAACACAAAAGGGAGTCCGAACTGTAGAGTGAAGCCCACGGCGCGTCTACAANGGAAAGGTCAAGACCTCTGTGTTCCTAAAGCGAATCGACATCCTCAATGGAAGTACCAGTACCTCTTGTGTGTTCTGTAATAATTGGGATGAGGAAGTGGATCATGTTTTTTGCTTTGGCCATTAAGTTGGTGTGTTTGGTCGAATATTCTAAATTGGTGGCGAACCCAATGGGTAACACCAGGTTCAGTGAAAGAGCTATTGCAATGGTGGGGTGGGGTTTCTTTCAGAAAAGTAGAAAAACAAATGTGGAAAGTAACCCCTGGGCAATGTTGAGGTCAGTATGGAAGCATAGGAAAGAATGTCTATTCAAAAGGGCTCAACCTAATAGGGAAGAATTGTGTGAACTCATTAAAGTCAGAATTTCCATTTGGTTGTAGTTCAACCTCAAGGGAGTGTCATTTTCTGTCAAGGATTTCCTGTATAACTTGCAGCAGATTCCATTTTGTTAAAATTCTGGATTTGGACTGGTAGTGTTGTTACTGGTTTTTTCTTTCTTTTGCTTGGGCCCTTACTAATACTATAAAGGGCTGCTTGCTTTAGTGTTTATTCTGAGGTGCAGAGTTGGAATCTTTCCAACTCTTGGGTGTTTTTGGATGGGAAGATGCACATTGGGACATGGGGTTTCTAGACAATGATGAAATTCTATTCCCTGACCTTGTTTGTACTTCATTTTCAGTCTTGATAAAATCTCTTATTTCGCTGATCAAAAAAAAAATATCATAGTGTTTAAATAATAACTACAATATTTTGAAGAAATTTTAACTAGTAAAAACATATATACACTAACCGAATTATATATCTTCCAATATCAGAGAGCCTTGCTTCTTCAAAACGTGGATTGCCCACTTGAACTGTTGACTTCACCACCATTTCCACTCTGTACTCTTCCATCCAATGATTAAGAGTACCACCATGCATTTCTAAAGTCAAAAAAAGAATATAACACTATCAAAGCAAGCTATCAATAGACGTTTGACACTGACAATATGTATATATATAAAGATAAAGAGTATTATAAAATCCAAAATATTAACATAAATATAACTCTAAAATAAAAAATTAAGATTGGCTCGAATTTTACCTTAAAAAATTAGTCTCAAAAGAGCTAAAAGAAGAACAAATTGTAGGCTCAACACACCACCAACCACAAAAATGCAGACATTAGAACAATATTGTAAGGACACAAATACGCACAATCTGGCCTACCAACCTCATTGTTATTACAAAACCACCATTATAGTCTTTATAATCGTTTTTCAAAAAGTATTATAATCTAGCCCAATAATGATTGATCTACACATTCATGCAGACCAATGCCTTATTGAAATAGAGGTTGATCATGATTAAATTCATCCAAAACAAATGCATATTTTAAAAATGTCAATTATGTCTATGGATTTCTTTGAATATGGATTCAGATCCATTAACCTTTGAGAAAGCTACGAAGTCTCAAGATGTTGCTTTCTGGAAAGAAGCAATAAATGATGAGATGTATTCTATCATGAGTAACAATACCTGGATACTTGCTGATTTGTCACCTGGATCCAAACCAATTGGTTGTAAACGGATTTTCAAAAGGAAAATGAAAGTTGATGGCACAATTGACAAGTTTAAAGCAAGATTAGTTGTTAAGGGTTTTACTCAAAAGGAGAGTATTGATTATTTTGATATATATGCTCAGGTGGCCAAAATCGCCACCATTCGAGTGTTGATTGCCTTAGTCTCAATCTATAAGCTTGAAATCCATCAAATGGATGTTAAGACCGCTTTCCTAAATGGAAAGTTAGATGAGGAAATCTACATGCAATAAACGGAAGGATTTGTTGTATAGGGTCAAGAATACAAAGTGCGTAAACTCGTCAAGTCACCATATGGACTGAAATAAGCTCCAAAACAGTGGTAAGAAAAAATTTGACAAAGTAATAGCGTCAAATGGTTTTAGGATACACGAATCTGATAAGTGTGTGTACAGTAAGTTTACTGTCAATAGAGGTATAATCATGTGCCTATATGTAGATGACATGTTATTTTTGGTACTGACAATGATGTCATTGAAAGTACTAAAAGTTTCTTGTCGTCTAGTTTTAGTATGAAAGACATGGGCTTGGCTGATGTAATTTTGAGTATTAAGGTCAAACGAATGGACAATAATTTGATTCTTACCCAATCGCACTATATTTGGAAAATTCTTAAGAAATTTAATCAATATATTTGTACACCCATGTCTACACCTTTTGATTCAAATTTGAAATTATATCCTAATACTGGAAGCTAGAATACTCAAGAGTGATAAGTAGTCTGTTGTATGCCATGACTTGCACTAGACCTAATATTGCATTTGCAGTGGAAAAACTTAGTAGATACACTAGTAATTCCAGTAGTGTGCATTGGCATGTTGTTAGCCGAATACTTAGGTACTTGAGGAAAACGATAGACAATGGAATAGTCTATAATGGCTATCCAATAGTGCTGGAAGGATTCACGGATGCTAGTTGGATAATTGACCATAAAGATCATTCGTCCACAAATGGTTGGATTTTTACTCTTGAAGGAGGAGCTATCTCTTAGGGTTCTAAGAAGCAAACATGCATAACAGATTCAACCATGGCGTCAAAGTTTGTAGCATTAGCTTCTTGTAGCAAAGAAGCAGAGTGGCTAAGCAATCTCTTGTTAGAGATTAAGATATGACCAAAACCTATGCCACCAATATCTTTGCATTGTGATAGTGAAGCAATTCTATCACGGGCCTATAGCCATGTCTATAAGGGAAAGTCCAGGCATATAGGACTGAGACATAGTTGTGTCAGGCAGTTAATCACAGAATGTGTGATTACCATTAGTTATGTAAAGTCAACTGAAAACTTGGCTGGCCCCTTAACAAAGAGACTTGCAAGGGATTTAGTGTGGAAAATATCAAAGGCGATGGGTCTTAAGCCCACTTAACATAATCACTTCTGGTGAAAACTCAACTCAACGCTTGAAGAAACATCAAGTCTTGAGTTCAATGAGCCCCAGTACACCATATGTCATGATTGCAAGCACTTAATTAGAATGATATTTGATATGTTTTAAGTATTTTCCATAACTTAATCGGCTGGACAATTAGAAAATTACAATATGTAAAGCTAAATAATACAATATTAAGAATAAATAAATAAAGAAATTTTTAACTCTCCTTCATCCGTTTCAACTCCTCTTCTAAAATGTTGATATTCATCCATAAAATTACATTTTTGCTAATCAAAAAAAAGAAAAAAGAGAGATTTTCTTGTTTGTTATGTTACACTATATTAACTATTAGCTCCAAGCTTTCAAAATATCCACTAAAATGTGTAGTTCTTCTTAGACTTATCCCATATTGGCCTATTTAAAATAATCATACTTTAGTTTTTATAATTTAAAAGTTGCTCAACTAAAACAGCAATTCGATTTGGGTTAAGGTATCTCCAATACTGGTATGGGTGGTCTCTAGTAAAGCCTTTGGATCTATTTCTGTCGTCACTCATCCCCCCGTGTCACCTACCTACTTAATTTTTGTACTCTAAAAATTCCCTCCAAAATTTTTTATTTATTCACTTATTTAGTTCCTAGAAGAAGCTTTTATCGAGAGATCCTACCAACTAATCTAGGTACTTTTACCTTTTTGCTGCTACATTTTTGAAATGTTTCATTTCTGGGGACATTGAAGTGATCTGAAGAGACAATACGGTCCAAAACTAATTTTAGCTTGGTATCTGCAAGTTATGAACATGCCATAAATTAATAACAAACAACTATACATATATAACTCAAGCTGAAAAATTAAATTAAATTAAATTAAAAAATATGCCTAGTCGACCTACACGAATCCGAAGATGGATCTAAAAATCAGTCACAAATTTTCTTGCATGCTTGCAAATGACTCGAATGTGTATTCCAAGGATCACTGAGCTGTCGTATCATTTCTTCGCTTATTTTTCCAATCATATCAAAATCTGCATTTTCCAGTCCTACAAATTTATTTGTTTCAATGTTCTTCAACTTGCTTAAATCAACATTTTCTTTGTTTGATGACAAGTCAAAAAGTGAACGTAAGTATATCATTTCTGTGTGAGCTGTAAGCTCAATTTCTTTGGACCGAACTAACTGTGGTTGTCTTTGACTAATCAAGTTGTTTAGATCGTTAAAAAATCTCATCATACTCATCGATCAACCAACTTGTTTCATCTTTCTGCATAATCATGTTAAGCTCTTCTTTGTTCAAATATATTCCCTGTTTAAATTTTTCTTCAAGTTGGATGAGTTGATCCATCTTTCTTAACAACTCTTGTCTTCTCTATTCTAACATTGCCATCGGAGCTGGCAAATCTTCCATGACCAAGTACAAGAAATTGGAAAACCAGAGAGTGGGGGTAAGATAGTGGGGGTGAGATACTTCAGTGCAAGACTCACAAAACCAAGTAGAAACGGATTAAGAGGTAGACAAGACTGCAAGTTTGAATTAAACAGGTCGATCAAAAGGGTTTTTTTGGAAGCAAAGGTAAGGTAATGACAAAAAAGATTTGCAGTTTTGCTTGTCCAAAATATAAGAGTAATAATTCTCATCATCTTCTCTCTTCATTGACTTCCCCTAGGTTTGGTGGAACAATTGAATGAGCTTGGTGGAACTATTGAATGAGTTTGGTACAACCCTTACACTTTGGGGTGGTGGTGGTTAGCAACTTCTAAATTGGTTAACTCGATAGTTTTTCTGACTTCTTGAGTGATATCTTTTTGGTGCTAGCTCATCACACCAAGATAGAGTCGATATACCAGAGCAAAAAGAAATCACTCAAGAAGTAATCTCCACTATCACCATTGAAAGATGCTAGCTCATCACACCAAGATAGAGTCGATATACCAGAGCAAAAAGAAATCACTTAAGAAGTAATCTCCACTATCACCATTGAAAGAGGGAACACGTCAAAAGAAGTCAGAGAAACTATTGAGTTAACCATGGTAGAAGCTGCTAATCACCCCCAAAGTATTAGGGTTGAACCAAGCTCATTCAATAAATCCACCAAGCTCATTCAATTTGTCCACCAGACCCAAGGGAAGCCAATGGAGAGAGATAAAGATGAGAATTATTACCCTTATATTCTTGGACAAGCAAGACTGCAAATCTTTTTTGTCATTACCTTACCTTTGCTTCCAATAAAACCCTTTTGATCGACTTGTTTAATTCAAACTTGCGGTCTTGTCTACCTCTTAATCATTTTCTACTTGGTTTTGTGAGTCTTGCACTGAAGTATCTTACCCCCACTCTCTGGTTTTCCAATTTCTTGTACTTGGACATGGTAGATTTGCCAGCTCCGATGGCAATGTTAGAACAGAGAAGACAAGAGGTGTTAAGAAAGATGGATCAACTCATACAACTTGAAGAAAAATTTAAGCAGGGGATATATTTGAACAAAGAAGAGCTTAACATGATTAAGCAGAAAGATTAAACAAGTTGGTTGATCGATGAGTATGATGAGATTTTTTAACGATCTAAACAACTTGATTAGTCAAAGACAACCACAGTTAGTTCTGTAAAAAAGAAAGTGAGCTTACAGCTCTCACAGAAATGATATACTTACGTTCACTTTTTGACTTGTCATAAAACAAAGAAAATGTTGATTTAAGCAAGTTGAAGAACATTGAAAGAAATAAATTTGTAGAACTTGAAAATGCAGATTTTGATATGATTGGAAAAATAAGTGAAGAAATGATACGACAACTCAATGATCCTTGGAACACACATTCGAGTCATTTGCAAGCATGCAAGGAAAATTGTGGCTGATTTTTAAATCCATCTTCGGATTTGTGTAAGTCGACTAGGAATATTTTTGAATTTAATTTAATGTAATTTTTCTGCTTGAGTTATATATGTATAGTTGTTTGTTATTAATTTATGACATGTTTATAACTTGCAGATACCAAGCTAAAATTAGTTTTGGACCGTATTGTCACTTCAGATCACTTCAATGTCCCCAGAAATGAAACATTTCAAAAATGTAGCAGCAAGAAGGTAAAAGTATGTAGATTAGTTGGTAGGATTTCTCAATAAAAGCTTCTTCTAGGAACTAAATAAGTGAATAAATAAAAAATTTTGGAGGGAATTTTTAGAGTATAAAAATTATGTAGGTGACACGGGGGATGAGTGACAACAGAAATGGATCCAACGGCTTTACTAGAGACCACCAATACAAGTATTGGAGATATCTTAACCCAAATCAAATTGCTGTTTTAGTTGAGCAACTTTTAAATTATAAAAACTAAAGTATGATTATTTTAAATAGGCCAATATGTGATAGGTGTAAGAAGAACTATACATTTTAGTAGATATTTTGAAAGCTTGGAGCTTATAGTTAATATAGTGTAACAGGACAAATTAGAAAATCGCTCTTTTTTTCTTTTTTTTGAGTAGCAAAAAAGTAATTTTATTGATGAATATCAACATTTCAGAAGAAGAGTTAAAACAGATGAAGGAAAGTTAAGAATTTCTTTATTTATTTGTTGTTAATATTGTATTATTTAGCTTTACATATTGTAATTTTCTAATTGTCCAGCTCATTATGGAAAATGCTTAAAACACATCAAATATCATTCTAAATTGATCTCTAAAAACGTAGATCAATGCATACAAGGGTGGACAATATATAGAATACAAAATTGTAAGGTCGAAACTAACATTATGAGCCCATAGAGATCAATTTTGGCCAAAACTAAAACGATTAAATTAATTAAAGTTTTTATTTTATAGTAACACAATATATATATATATATATATATCTGAGCCATGTGGGCAAGGTTTGAGATTTTTTATTTTTATTTTTGGGTAGGCTTGGAAATAATAAAGTATATGCCTAATCTCGAATCAGGCTGAGCTTGAGAAATGAGCTTGTTTGGTTTCACTTTTTAGGATTCACCTTTTAGAAAATTGGAATTTTTTATTTTCCTTTTTTTTTTACTCAATTTTTTTAATATTTTAAGCAATTTTTAAAATTTTTAGATACACCTAACATAAATATGCTTAAAAAGTATAATATTTGGAATTTTTTTTTAAATCACTAAATACCAAAAATACAAAAAAAAAAAAAAAAACAAAAAATATATAAAAATTCAGTATATTTATTGATTTTTTAAAATATTTTTTTACAAATATTTTATTGTTTAGATATATCTAAGTAAGGTGTACCTACGAAAGTAAAAAAATTACTTAAAAAATATTTACTAATTGAATTCAGAAAATTAAAACCAAACACACTGAGTTATTATGTAGTATGCACTCAGTCTGAACACATCCAAGCCTAGACCATGTCCAAACTCAGTATGTATATACATGTGTGCGTGTTCGGTTTGGCAATGATATGAACATACTTTGATCCTCTCTCTCTGGGTTTGGGTGTGATTGTTCTCTATTAATTGCCCTTTTGATCTTTGGCAATTATGAAAAAGTTTGTTTTTAATTATTAATGTGAGAAAATTTCATTTTTATTCTTATACTTTTTCTTGATTTTCAATGACACCCATAGACTTCGAACAATTTCAATTTTACTCCCAAAACTTAATAAGGGATGCAATTCAAGGCTCTCACTGAATTAATTGAATAGAAACTTGAAAAAATAGATATGTAAGCAACAATATATACCGAATTAATCAAATGGAAACTGAATAAGTTAGACGCTCACTAAGAAAATCAAATCCGTGAAAGGGGCCCAGAATCAGAATTGGACTCCAAGCTCGGAATTAGAATCAAGCTCGGAATCAATCGATTGGTGCTCGTGTAGCTAACATCATCGGAGGGGCAGTGGCTGGTGGTGGTCACTGGTGGTGCTCGTGTGTTTGTGTGAGATGTCGATGGAGAGAAAGGAGAGAGAAGGAGAAGAGAGAGACGTATATACAAAAAAAAAAAAAAAATGTGTGAGAGCATCTCCAATGGTTACTGTTATATTGCCATTGCTATTGCTATAATTTGGCAATGAATAGTGCTATTTTGCCAAATTATAGCAATGATGCTCCAATGGTCATTTGTTATTTTGGCGAATCACAATCAACTTTTCCTCCAAATTTGTAAGTGTTTTTAGGATATAGGTTTTTTTGTGAATTTTTTTTTTTTTGGTCTTTTGTGACCTTTTTTTAACTGTTTGTAAAAAAAATTATATATTTATATTATTCTTGACTAGGCAAATATAAAAAATGAAAAAAAATTGAAAAATTAGAAGAAAAAAAAATTATATATATATAATTCACCCCACCATTCATATCACTACAAAATTAAAAAAAAGTTAAAATAAAATAAAATAAAAATATTAACTACATTCGTTTATAGCCATTGAGACAATAGTGTTCTGTTTAAAAAATAAAAAATAGGAAAAGGAGCCGTTGTGAGAAAATTCAAAATTCCAAGATTTTTTCCACTGTTGGATGTTTTCATAATCCAACAGTTGAAATTGATCATCTGGAATCTTTGGATCCAGATTGATCACCTTTACTCTCATTCTCTCCATCTCCATTTTGATCGACCACCCATCAAAACCAGTATCTCTCTCTCTCTCTCTCTCTCTCTCTCTCCATTCGACTCTCCAACGGTGCAAACTAATTGACTCATTTTCTCTCTCATACTCACCGATTCCCTCTTCATCCCTCATCACCGACCCCTTTCTCTCACTCACACACCGATTCTCTTTCTCCCCCTGTTTACTCCAAAGTTGTCTCTCTCTCTCTCTCTCTCTCTCTCTCTCTCTCTCTCTCTCCTTCCCTAGAACCACCACTAGATCATGCCCCTATCCCTATCCCTATCCCTATCCCTTGATGTCCAGACCAAGTTTTTCACATCCTTAACAAAGGATTTGATTCTGAAACCCTTCCTGAACGCATTTCTCTGTAAAACTGATTCTTTCACACACTACATCCATGGCAGAAAGATATTGAGGGCTTGAGAAGAGTGGGATTTTGTGGGTCTCTGCCCATTCCTTTAGCACGAACTTGGGAGTTTTGATAGATGCTGACCAATTCACAGCAGAACCACCACCCACCATCGATCTAGCTAGGATCATCATTTTCCCATCAAGGGTTGCTAGGATCTAGGTAAATTTGTTTCAGATTTGTTATTCACTAAAATTTGTTATGAGATTTGTGAAAATTGGGTTTACTGATCATTTTGTTTTTTAGTTTTTTATGAGATTTGTAAAAATTGTGAAAATTTGTTATGAGATTTGTGATTCTGTTTTGTGATTTTGCATACATTTATAAGATTTTTTTTTTTTAATTTGTGAATTTGTGGATTTGGGGTGAAGAACAAAAATAGATGAATTTGTGAATTTGGAGCCAAAATTCTGTTAATCTTTGATGATGTGGCATATGTTTGGCAAATGCCAAAACTCCTGCCAAATTTGACAGCAAAAATGGCATCTGCTATATTTGGCAGGAGGAATAGCATGCCATTGGAGACCCCATTTTTTTCATTCTTCTCAAATTATAGCTTTGGCAGCTCCATTGGAGATACTCTGAGCCAATAAATCTGTTAAAAAAAAACAATAACAATATTAATATAAAAAAATCTGGGAGGTAAAGAATGTGTAATTTTAACAAATATTAATAAATAAAAAAAATTTGGAGTAGAAAATTTAAGAAAAAAAATAAGTATAAGTTTATAAATTATTTTTATATTAAAAAAAATCTAGAATATAACTACAATATCTAGTTTATTGGAAAAAAAAATAAAAATTTGTCATATCTACTAGAAATTTATAAATATTTAAGAATGTCTAGATTTTTTTTTTATTATTTATAATTAAAATAGAATTTCGCTAGAGAATGAGACGGTTTGGGACAAAAACAGGTATAGATCTAGAATGAGAGGGAGTGTGGAGTAAGTTTTTAAATAAATTTTTTTTTTTACTTTTTAAATTCAAATAATTTACGTATACTTAGAAGGAAAAATATTTTTTAATTTTCTAAAAGAATCACTAAATTCAAAAAAATATAAAATTTAATATTTCATAACATATTTTTGTATGTCGTGAAAATATACATTTTTTACGGCATACTTTTGCATGCCATAAAAAAATCAGACTGCATTTTTATTTTATTTTTTTGGTACAAGTTTTCACGACATTCATTAGCATGTCGTGCAAAGTTATAATATTTTACAATATGAAATGTATGTCGTTTTAAGTACAAATATTTTAGGACATTTTTGTAAGTCATAAAAACATAAATTTTTTACGACATGCTTTTGCGTGCCATAAATATATGAATTAATGACTTGCATAGTATGTATGTTATTATTGACAAAACATTAACGGCTTGTAAGAAAAAATGTCGTAGAATATACTAACTACGACATGCATTTAATGCATGCCGTAAATAGTTAGTTTTGTTGTAGTGACATCTCTCTTTTTTTCCGAAGAAATAAACAATGGATCAGAAAGTTCTTCAATTAGAAACCCAAAACAATCATAAACCCAACAACTCTCTCGTATGCGATTGTGGAAGCTCACTCTACGACTCTTTCGAGCTCAAATTGTTCGAACACCAACTTCACCCTTCTAGAACCCTCTCCATACCTCGCTTATCTGATCACCACCACCAGCCACCACCACTTCCGCCGCCGCAACAACCACCACAAACCATCTCCAAAAAATCGTCAAAATTTTCTCGGCCGTTTCACAAACTTCTTCAATCCATTTTCGGCCCCAAACAAGCGAAAGCAGGATCGCAAGACCCATTTTTTGCTATTTTCAACGGGTCGGGCCCGCTTTCAACCATTCCAGAAGTGCCGAAGAGTGGCAGCGGCGGTGGGATTTCGCTGGAGTTTAAGTCGACGGCAGCGGCAGTGGCAGCGGTGATAAGAAAGTCAGCCTCTTGGCGGTTCACCGCCACCACTTCTATCGGTATTTCATGCACTTGGGTTCATATAGTGTGTTTTCAATAATGTGTGTTTTTAGAATGTCATTAATTATTATTTAAAGAGTTGTAGTTGATTATAATGGTTTTGAACTTTGGTTTGTGATATGTGAATCTTTTTTTTTTTTTTTTTTTTTAAGATTTGTGAATCTTGTTAATTATATGAAGGAAAAAAAAAGTTTTTTTTTACATTAATTTTATACAAATTTTTACCAGAATGATACGGTAGTAATGTTATAATCATTAACAATCATTTTGGTAAATTATTTATTTTCAATTACTAGGCCCACAATGAAATTACGTTACTTTGTACAATTTTTTTGAATATATAGTTATATTTGTATTATATTAGTCAAATTATACGTGTAAACTCATTTCATGTGCGTTTTTTTTTTCATAGATGGTGAACTCATTTCATGTGCTTTAGAGACCTAAAAACTTTTGACTTGTGGAATAATATAATATATTATGTGTGAATAGTGTGTTTGCAATTATGTGTGCATCATGTTTTTTAGAATGTGTGCAATTATGTGGCCCGACCCGTCGAAAAAATGGGTCTTGTGATCCTGCTTACGATTGTTTGGGGCTGAAAATGGATCAAAGAAGTTTGTGAAACGACCGAAAAAATTTTAAGGATTTTTTGGAGATATGGATTGTGGTGGTTGTTGCGGCGGCGGAAGTGGTGGCGGGTGGTGGTGATCGGATAAGCCAGGCAGGGAGAGGTTTCTAGAAGAAATGGCGGGGTGAAGTTGGCGTTCAAAGGATTTGAGCTTGAAAGAGTCGTAGAGTGAGCTTCCACAATCCCATACGAAAGAGTTGTTGTCACAATCCCATGTTTTGAGATGGTTCATATATCATATGCTAGTAGCTAAGTCTTTAGTTGCATTGAGGTGTATGTATTGCATTAGTTTCTTTGCACCTAGGATCATGCATGTTTTTTCCCTTTACGCTTGGCTTGGTGCGGATGAGTTCTTTTATCTTTGCATCTCGATTGTGCTTGTTTTTCTTATTATGTCTGTCATTCTACCATGTAGCTAATTGCTTACTTGAGATATCTATTTGATTGCCGGTGAGTGGAGGTTATTTCACTTAAGTTGGAATCTTGATTTCTATGCATGTGAATTCATCTTTTCCTTTGAGTTGCACATTTTCAAACTTTTTTCTAAAAACGCAGAGATCAAAGTATTCCAAAATAAGTGATTTAGTGTTTATTTGCTTCACATAGTAATTTTAGCATAGCTAATCGGAACTAATCATATATTGGTAATGAATTTCATATTGGGAATTAGTAGAGGCCGATTTTTCATCGGGTGAGCGGGGGTGGTCAATTCATAACCTTTCCTCCTGATACCTTAATTCTTGAACCGAGACACTTTGGTTTTGATGGATAGTGACCTTTGGCATGAGTCATGAGTTTCCTAGTTTTCCGAAAAGATTAGATGGCAATTCTGAGTTTAGTGATGTAGACCATTTTTGGCATTTCTTGTGACTAGCGGGTTTTATGGATTTGCTAGATTTGGACACTCATTTTGTTTCACATTGCACACTCGTGAAACCAGATCAGGGGTTTGACTAGACGCTCTGAAAGTACCCCTTCCTAGAGGAGATCCCACAACCCAGAAGTTGATTTGGCTTCCATCCCCTACTACAATTGCAGCCTTGGAAGTAAAAAAAAATAATCAAACAGATTAGTGTGGCTAAGCAATAGAAAGAATATCTTGCCATTCTCTTGAGAGTCTATTGTTGATTTCAAAATAGGGTAGCCATCTTCCCCCAACAGTCCATATTTTAAACATAGGAGTTTCTTCCATCAACCCCAAATCTCCATCATCATTTTGCTAGAAGGCAAAAATTCACCTCCCCAGCTCTCCTAATGCCCAACCCACCATGGTTTTTACTTCTAGTGACTTCCCCGCATTTAACCATATTGACTTTTCACTTCAAGTCAGATCCTTCCCATAAGAAAGCTGATTGAATTTTGTCTAATTCATTAGCAACACATTCAGGAATCTTGAAAATGGATAGACAATAAATAGGTAAACTTGACAAAACCAATTTAATGAGAACCAACCCACTTGCGAAGGACAGAAATCTCCTTTTCATGTTGAGAGCCAATCAATAACAGTTTGATATTAATTGCTTTTATGTAGAGGCATGATGAAGAATGTAATGCATTTTCATCGCAAGGGAATAGCTCACTGTAATCTAAAAAGTGACGCTATTATCTTGGATGAAAAATATGACGTGACATTGACGGGAAATCAATAGCCATCATCAGAAAGATATGAGAAAGGATGGTGCAGATTTAAAGACTACACTTGAAATTCTCATAGGCAATGAAATCTCCAAAGATGTTGCTCATCTCTTGGAATTACTTGGTAACTACCAAAGGTATTTTTATTTACATCAACTTTTGAAAATATTTAAAAGTTAAAAGCATTTTTGAATTTGATACTAATTATTAGTTTTATTATTTTTATTTTTAGTTACAATCAGGACATCATGTTTCACCATTCATGCCTCTGGACACCATTCGAAATGATGAAGAATATTTTCCTATTTCGGATGGAGATTGGCTGTTCTCCAAAAGTTGTCGTTGACCCTGTTTGGAATGCTCTCAGAAACTTACCTGAAGAGAATGTATGCATGCATCCATTATACAAGAGAGCTTTCGACAAATGGCAACTCGAGGGTGTTCATAGTGGTGGAGTAATCTTATCTTTTATGAGGATGTGCTTCATTCATGTGCATCAGCATGTGGTATGTTTTCGTTTATACTGAGTGGTTCATATATTTGAAGCATTTAAGGAAAATGACAAAATTCAATTTACTTCTTTTGGTTTGAGGTTGAAGTATTTTTACCTTATGAGATTTTATTATTATTATTACTATTTTGGAATGGCGTAGAAAATAAATCTGGCGTCACAAAAGGAGAAAGAGAAGGAAGAGGTTAGACCATTGAGACAGATGGAGAATGATTTATTTGTATTGTTTTCACTATACATGCCACATTTCCTGGAGCACAGCAAGTTTTCTGCACTTGTAAAAGGTAACTTTATGGTCTTGGTCTATAGAGTTATGGATGTATTTTATAATTTTTCTGAAACAACTATTTGATTTGCAGGAATTTACAGAAGTGATTTCTGAATGCATTGAAGCAGTTCACTTCAAATTTGATAATACTACATTGCTGTATATTTTTTTATCTTTCATTTTAAGTGGTGATCAGTTGGATATTTTCTCAGCTCTACAAGACTTCTTTGGATTTGTGGTAAAGAGATCCTGTTGCTTCCTCTTTAATTATTTTAAAAGCAGACATTGATCGGAAAATATCTATTTACTATATATCTGATCTGCTTTTGATATATCTATCTACTATATAATATTTTGGTCCATTTTAACAGTGTTTTTACTGTTCATCAATTCCTATTTTGTCTCTTTTTATTTTTATTTTTTTTCTCTAGAAAATGCCGCCTTATTTTTTAGCTTTCAACACATTTGAGTGAGGATCTTTAGGTAGTTTCTCATGTAATTATTTCCTTGCCCTTTAATTTTGTGTAGGTTGGGATCAGGGTTCTCCTTATTTATCAGTTTTGGATGTTCTTTCGTAATTTCTATACTTCTGTTTGGCTAGATGGCATTAGGCCATCATTACATTTCATTTCCTCTATTAAGACAAAGAAACCTTTTCCTTGCCATATGACTATTTGTATTGAAAAATTCATTGAAAAAATTTACACAAGCTTAACATGGCAATATTAATCACAGCGTGGTTGGTCTAGTGGGTGATAATTGGGGTCTAAAGATTTGCTCCGTCACAGGTCTGAGGTTCGAATTTCCTAACCAGTAAACGCATACCTTGGGGCCATGGACCGCAGGGCGTAAGCCCTGTTTCAAAAGGCTTGTTTGTTTGGGCTGTAGGGATTTAGTCTGGTGCTCGTAAGCTGGCCCAAGATACCTTACATAATCCCCGCCCAAAAAAATTGTATCGAGCCTTATCCGTTATATATATAAATTTTGTGTGATTCTTTTGGGTGCTTTTTTAGTAAATTCCATCTTAAGACTTATGTTTCATCTAAGTCATTCTTTTTGATCCATTAGGTCTTATTTGGTATAATATGATCAAATTACCTGTCCAACTTTATGTGCTTGTTTTTATTTTAAAATTAATATATGATAAAATAATAATTCTTTATTTCATGGAGAAAATTTCCCCCTTATTTAATGAAAAATATCTCATTCGTGGGAGAATTTCTTCATTCTAGTAGAAAATCTCTCCGTCATTTGAGGGGAAAAAATCTCTTATTCTATAATTTTTTTTTTCCCCACGTCAAAATCTTAAATTGTCTACCTTTTGAAAATTTCTCACTACATGTTCATGTGAACTTTTACATTACAAATGTATACAAATGTATGTTGATAAATAATCTCTCTTCATGGAACTATACACACACTATGTTACATGAGTGTGAACATTAATAGTGCGACTGCTTATTTGTGTTAATTACTAATAGGTTCTAATAGTTGGACTTAATTTTCATTAAGTTCTATTAAAATAAGTCTTGGTAAAATTGTCATTAAAAATAATTTTTTTGACAATTTTTTTATATGTCGTTAAAAATTAACAGTTAGTGACTTTTTTTTGTCATGATTTTTATAAATTGTCGCTAAAATTTACAATTAGTGACTTTTTTTATGACAAATTTTTTCTATAAAACCTATTAGACAATAAATTCAGTTATTAGGATTTACACGTAAGTATCCCTAGAATTGATGTGGACATTCACATTTTTATGTATACATTATATGACCAAAATAACACGTCGTTTATGATAGTATGACTATTAATATACAACTACCTTTCGAACCAAAGTATAATGTGAATGTTCATAATAAACAATAAACATATGACTAATCTTCAAAAAATAAAACTCATATCAAAATACAATGTGAATATTCACAGTTTACAATTAACATATAACTACCCTTAAAAAACTATACTCATGCCAATGTGAACAATCAAACTACAACGTGAAAAAACAAAAAAAAAGTGAAAAAAGTAAAAATCAACTATTTCGATTATTTAATGGCAACAAAAATGATTGTTTAACCAATAAGTATTGTAACAAAAATAACAAGCAAATAACAACCAACAAGTATCGCAACAAAAATAACAAGCAAAAATCAATAATTTCGATTGTTCAATGGTAACAAGGAATACCTGCTGTTTTGATGAAAGCACAAGAATAAGCAAAGAAACTCTGTTTTCTTGCAAGCCTCCCTTAAGCTTGAGTTCCAAGTTAGGGTTGATGTTTTTCAATCTTTAGAGTATTTTCAGAAGCCTAAAGTTGCTTTAGGGTGTGAGAATTTCGAAGCTAAATAAAGGAGAGGGAGAAAGATAGGGTTTGGCACTCAAAAGCTCCAAACAATGTTTCAATTTCTTAACCCCTTCAAAGAGAGGGGGAGGGGCTCTATTTATAGAGTTGGGGAAAGCTTCTAGAACCCTTCTAGGGTTTCATCACTTCCCCTTTTGCCGTTTCTAAAAAAAATGCACCAAAATTGAGTTTCTAAAAATAATTATGTGATACCTCAATGTGTGCACGTACAAATTTGGTGTGCATGCTCAACGAAGGTGAACACGTACACACTATGTGTGCACTTACATCTAACATGCGCACACGTGTTTTGCTTAAGCCCGAATTGGATTTTAATCAATGTTTTTTTTATGAAATGGGTCACAATTTTTGGAAAATACGATCAATCAAAGTACAATCGACCTTTTTGGGGTAAAGAAGTTGGTTTTTTGACTAAAAAGGGATCTAGGGGTAAAATGGTTATTTTTGCAGAAAGTTTAGTTTTGGCTAAAATGGGTTTATACAGCAACTCTATGAAAATATTGTTGAAATATTAGATTATTGGAGAAAATTATATAAAGATTCAGATTTAGGTATTGATAAAAGAAATAGGCTACTAGATCAGATAAGAGAAACTTATCTAGAACATGAAACCCTTTTACAGTACTTTAATTATGATATTAATATGTCAACTAATGATGATGATAGTCAATCATCCTCATCTGAAGAAATATTAGATCAAGATATTTCACCAGAAATAAATAAAGGGAAAAGAAAGGCAGAAGAGCCAATTGATCCTGAATTATTTGGCACATGGGGAGATGGAAAAATTTTGACTTTATTTAGACAAATGAAGTTAAAAATGATACTAACACTGGAAGTACCTTCAATCCTACACCTGAGCTAGTAATATCTAGAAAAGATAATAATCATAAGTATCTGATAGCTCAAAATGGTACTTATTTAGACTTGTCTCATGTCCCATTTAAGGATCAGGAACAAGCAATTGATGATTAGGCACAATCCTTGTCCATCATTATTACCAATTATAAAAATAGTTGGTCAACGGAAAAATTCCTTGATTATATTGCAGCAACTCTCTAAGGAGATGTGTTGCAATGGTTAAGACATTGGGAAAAATCTGAAATTGAAAAAAGTCAAAAAACGGCTTTGTTGACAAATTTTCTCACACTTGACACAATTTTAGTTGAGTTTCAAAAAATCATAAAAGAAAATTTATGTGGTTTTGCAGGAGATACTAATTTGCAAGCAGATGCAAATTATATTTTGACTAAATTAGAACTATGTAATATTTGTCTTTTTGAAGACTATGTTCAAACTTTTAAAAAATATTATTATCTTATTGATCCACCAGCAAATCAACCTTGGCTAGATCAATTTTTCCATAAACTCCCTAACTCCATGGGATGAGTTATGTATTAAAACATATCCTGATTTTCTCAAAAAAATGGGGAAGGAAGAATATGATAATCTTGGTTTTCGCATTAATTATGTTCTAAGACTGATAGCAGATCAGTGTCTAGAAGCAAAAGCAAAAAAACAAATAAAAAATCAAATTTCCAACTCACAATATGGTCAAAAATGTTGTGATAAAATTTTAAAAGAAAATTAGAAAATTGGTTGTAATACATTTTCTAAACGAAAAGGATTTTCCAAAAAACGCAGAAAATATAAATGGAAATCTTGGAAAAAGAACAAAACTTTTTCAAAAAAGAAAAAGTATATTCGAAAAAAGAAACCAACAACTGTTTCAAAGAAGAAAACTTGTAAATGTTACATTTGTAACGAAGAAGGTCATTATGCACCCGAATGCCTAAAAAGGGAAAAAAGTGCAAAGAAAATGATCAAAATTCTTGAAGAACAAGATTTTGAAATAATATATGGTGAAGAAATTTCTGATGAAGAAGAAATCTTATATGAAATTTCTGATGATGAAGAAAGTTCAGATAAAGAACTAATCTTCATGATGACTAATAATAGTCAAGAAATATCTCAAGAAGCAGATAATATATCTCAAGAAGAATTACAAGCAATTCGACTTGGAGATGTAATTGGAGAAGAAAAAACTTTTACCGATGAAGAATTAGCAAAATTCAAAAAAATGCAAGAAGTTGCTGTTCTAGAAATTCATAAACTTTCAAAATTCAATTTCTTTTCAGCAAGAGTGTTTGAACAATATATAATGGTTACACTCAAGCAAAATGGTCAGAAGAAGGAAATATTGATATTTCTTTTTTTTATAAGAAAAAGGTTGCAAGATTGAAAAAGAAATATCCTGAAATTCAATATATTTATATTGGATTAATTCAAGTAACCATAACAGTCTTATTTCGCCAAGGGATAGATACTCCTATTTTGGCAGTAATTTTTGATAAAAGATTTTCCAACCCAATAAAAGCAATCATTGGAGGAATTCAATCTAATTTGGCTAATGGAGTAGTTTGGTTTAATGTTAAACCAAATTTCTTTATTTCCATAAAAGATCTTAATCTTGGAGACACGGTTAGAATAAGAATTAAAACACAAGGATTAGGAATGAAATCAATTCCATGATTTGGCTATTTGTTGGAAAACAATTCACGAATTAACCAAATTTCCTGAAACAAAAACAAGATCAAATGATAATAAAATCGTTAAAATCTTTAAACCAAGACCATTTGACAAGGTAATACAACCTCGTCTAATGAATTGGAGCGATTTAGAAGTCCCTCGACAATGGTTAATCCATGACCTAGTAGGACAAGGAGAATTCTCTAAAACAAAAAATCCTGCACAATTACAAATGCAGGCATCAGGAAAAAATTTATATATTGAAAATACAGTTCCAAAAATTAAAAGATCAACTTCGGTATTTGAAAAAGATTTTCCTAACAAATCATTTTCAAAATTAAGCATTGGAGAATCAAGTAATAATTCTAATCAATAATCTATTACTTCAAACAATGTTCAGATTTCTATTTTTCCAGGAACAAGAAAACAAATTGAACATATTAAGTCTGCATATATGTATTATTTTCAAAAAAAAAAATAATGATATTATTTTTTCTCCTAGCCAAGGAAAAAGAAGATATACATATGTATTGGGAACATTTAATTTTGCAGGTTATAAACTCTATAGCCTCAGTGTTCTCATAGATACAGGAGCTACAATCAGCTCATGTAAATGTAATGCCATACCAAAAGAAAAATGGACATTAATGAAACATCCAATTTTGGTTACTGGAATAGATGGCAACCATACTTCCATACAATTCAAGGCTAAAAATATAGCTATTTGGTTAAATGATAGCAAATTCATTATACCAAAAATTTTATGTTTTCCTCATATGCATGGAGATTTCCTTCTTGGAAATAATTTTATATATAAATATCTTCCAATGCAAATACAGGAAAAAACCATTTCATTAAGCATAAACAATGTCTTAATTCATATTCCCTTGTTAGAACAACATGAATATATTTGTGATAAAGAGTTTGCGCCCGTGCCGCGTGGTGATTTAACTCCCATCATCAAAACCATTGATGAATCACACTGGATTTATAAAATTTTGGAAGAAAATTTTAGTGAACATCCATTAAAACTATGGCAACGTAGTCCACGTTGTTGTAGTTTAAAATATACAAGACAAGATATAGATGAATTTGATATTCAACTCCAGGAACTTTTAGATAAAAAGTTAATTGAAGAAACTAGAAGCCCTCATTCTAGCCCAGCTTCTATGATAAGAAACCACGCTGAAATTAAAAGAGGAAAAGCCCGAATGGTAGTCAACTATAAACGGCTAAATGAAAATTTAGAATTTGATGGATATTTTATTCCACGAAAAGATGTCTTGATTAATTTAACCAAAGGATCAAAAATCTTTAGCAAATTTGATTGTAAAAGTGGATTTTGGCAAATTCAATTGACTGAAGAGTCAAAAAAATTGACAGCTTTCAGTACACCTAGAGGACATTACCACTGGAATGTTATGTCTTTTGGATTAAATATTGCACCACAGGTATTTCAACGGTGGATGGATACAATTTTAAAGATCTTAAAGATTGTTGTGTAGTTTATATTGATGATATACTTATCTTCTCTAAAACCCGGGAGGAACATAAGAAACATTTAAAATTAATTTGTGAAAAATTCCAAAAATATGGAATTATTTTGTCTCTAAAAAAGATTGAACTAGAAAAAGAATCAATTGAATTTTTGGGAATAATTTTAGACCAGAAAGGTTTAAAATTACAGGAACATATTTGTCCAAGGTACGAGATTTTCTTGATACTCTTGAAAATATAATACAATTACAGAGTTTATTAGGCATTTTAAATTATGGATGAAATTTTATCAAAAATCTTTCAAAAATAGAAATTCCTTGGTTAACCAAATTAAGGGAAATGTTATTTTTGAATGGACAGCAGAAAATGTTGCTTTAATTAAACAAATTAAAGAAAATGTTCAAATTTTACCAGATGTTTATCTTCCTAAAACAGGTGATAAATTAATTTTAGAAACAGATGCCTCAGAAGCATGCTGGGGATGTATTCTTAAAGCAATACCAAGTAATTTATGGTATGATAAAGAGATACCTGTATCTGAAAATGGATTAGACTAAGGAAAAATCCAATACCCATAAAATTACAAAAAGAAGAATTAATTTGTGATATAATTCTGGAACATTTAAACCAAATGAACAGAAATATATTATTTTTGAAAAAGAATTACTTGCAATAAAATTGGCAATAAAAAGTTTTCATATTTATTTAGCCCCAGAAAATTTTATTGTACGCACTGATAATAAGGCAGTAAGAGATTTCTTAATCAATAAAAAACCTATTGAACAAGGAAGAAGATTAGCCTGGTATAATAAAATTTCTGAATATACTTTTGAAGTAGAACATCTTAAAGGTACTAACAATTTTCTTGCAGATTTTCTTAGTAGGAATTGTTTCAGAAAATTAAATTACTAAACAAGTAATTTTAATTTTTGCAGAAGACCTCTAGACCAAGAGGAAACAATGGATAAGGGTAAACAACCCGCTCAAGGAGATTGGGTGACAATTGCTAAAAAAGCAATCCCCATAGAAGAAAAAGTTTGTGGATATTCAGGAGCAACCTGGAATTTACACAGAATGGAATGATTGCAAAACACAAGTTTGTGGATATTCAAGAGCAAGCCATAAAGCATATGATAGCATGACCAAAGCTAAAAAAGTTTTTTACAGTGCACCAGCTATGCCTGTTTATCAAAAGAATTTTTGTCAAATGAGAACTAACCCAGTTCCAACTAATATTCAGACATCTAGACCAGATGAATCTGAAATAAAAGATTTTTTCAACCTCAGTATATCCAGAGAAATTTATACAGAACTCAATGGGTTTTGGAAAACTCACATTGTAGACAACAAAGTGAAATTTCAAAAACACATGGGAGTTCTGGCCAACAAATTAGCTGAGCATACAGTTAAATTAAAAGATTTGCAAAATCTTTATTTCAATATCCTTAAACAAATGGATTGGAATGAAGATTTTAATTTTGAAAAAATAAACAATTTTCTTCAGCTATTAGACCTCATATCAGATGAGTTTTCTGATCCAGTTTTTGAACAAATAAAAGAATTTGTCTTTTTGAAAAAGCAAGAACTTTGCTTCGAAAAGAAATTTTCATGTTAATCAAAAATCGAGTTGAAGATCATCGTGATAAGATTAGACAAATCTTAGAACGATCTTATAATAAATTAAATTTGAAAGATGGAATTCCCAAAATAACCATCATGGCAAACCATGACATATGGTTTTTTGAAGATATAGATTGGGGAATAACTAATGAAGTTGTTTTCCAAATTTTAGATCCAATCCAATGGATAGATTATCCAATGATCATCAAAGCAATACTCTCATGGATAGTAAAAGGCTTCCGATGGAGCAAATATTCTACTTTCTAGATCTCCAGCACTGTTGGTTGGCGGGAACGAGAACATTTTTTCCAACCATACCAGATTTTGTATCTTAAAGAAACTGAAGATTTTGAATTTGAAGATGATTATTTAGATGAAGATCGCCGAAGAGAGAGATTGAAAAATATCCAAAAACTTTCTTTGACAGAATATTGGATAGACAGTCTAATATCTATTTCACAAGCAGCGTCTAATATCCATGGCTCAGCAAAATTGCCATTTATGGTTACAGATGGAAGAATACTATTTGTAACCCATTTTTCCATAACATATCAAAGGTCTTCTACACAAATTAATGAGGCTCTTGACATGTTAATTAATCTCAAAAAGAGAAATAATTTGGATCTTCCGTTGGAACTAGCCATGACTGCGGATGATGTAGAACATTTTTGGAATGAGCTATACAGCTAGGATCCAGATTCTCCTCCATCAGAGATTGATGAAGAATATCACAATCTCATCAACAGGATGGAAGCATAGTGGACCCCACTATCAAATGTAGCTGTCTCTTGATCGACTCTAACTTTATCCAGGACACGTGGAGCAACCTGCATTATTAGGCGAAAAGTGGTCAACCAAATCCTTTCAGCCGACGCTATATGACAAATCAGCTCAGCTAAAGCTTATCTGTCACGGTCTATCTCTTTGAAAATCGGGGAGGGTAGACAGTGTATCAGTGTAAATAATTGTATAAACTGTAGCACATAGCAAATAATTGTAGCTTTTCACTTAGACATTTTTGTCTCCTTGTATTTATATTTAGGTAGACTTTTTATAAAGCCTATGACTAGGCTTGACTAGGGTGTTAGAAATTTTTGCAAATCTTGGCCGTAAAATCTTGCCAAGGTAGATATGCATCACGTTTGGTTTTGTTTGTATTTACCATCTTGTATTCTATATATTGGCTTTTACGCCAACATAATAGAGTATGTAAATTCTCTCAATCTTCTCTCCATCTTTGTGCTTCCCCTTTTGTCTCTAATTTCTCCATCATAATTCCTTACTCCATAACTCCACCATAATTAAACATTCCAAAGGCTGAAATAAGTACCATTTCATCATTGAGAGGCTTGCAAGCACCCAAAATCTTAGGGTCGGTCAAAATAGGGTGTATATAGTTGCCCTTCTTTGATAGAGCTTAAATAATCATGAAATGATAAGAAATGAATGTCAAAGACCTGAGACCATCCCAGTTGACATGACCCTAAGGCTTAAGGCAATGCCATACATTCATGCAAGTGATCAAACCCGTAGGTTGCCTACGTATCCTTCATGCAAGGAATCATATTAGTGTAGTTCGGCGGTGGTTGTACAATGATTCATATGTGAGTGAGTGTGTGCAACAAGCACTCAAGCATTCAGCCAAGCATGCATCAAAAGAGAGGAGAGCGGGTGATACTTGCCATACTCACCTTGCTATACCCATGCCAAGCTTTCTTCCATTTCTTTTCAGATTGTGCTAGTCCTGCAAGTTTTTCGAAATAAGACTATCTCGAATAATAAAGCACACCGCAGTGTGGTTAGAGTAATGCCATTATGATTCCAATGTCAATATATGCCTTTTTATGTCCGTATCGATGAGACAAGGGTGTGCTATTTCCAACTTGTGTCGACGAGTCATAGTTTTGCTAAGGGTCGAATGGTGTCTTTCCATGCTTGTATCGACAAGTCATGGAAACATGTAGCTGCCAAGCGGTGCCATCCCATGCTCCTATTGATAAGTCATGGAGTTTTTAACAAATGCCATTCCACGCCCACATCGGCAAGTCAGCGAGTTTATGTGCCAAGTGGTACCTTTTCCATGCTCATATCGATGAGACATGGAAGACTATTGGATGCCCTTCCACGATTGCATCGGCAAGACGTGGGGATTTTCTGATGTCAAGTGGTGCCTTTTCCATGCTTGCGTCGGTAAGACATGGGGGTTTAAATGCTATTTCAAGCTCGCATCGGCAAGACGTGAGAATTTGGATGCCAAGTAGTGCCTTTCCATGCTCGCATTGGCAAGACATGGGGGTTTATATGCCATTCCATGCTCGCATCGGCAAGACGTGGGAATTTAGATGCCAAGTGGTGCCTTTCTATGCTCACATCAACAAGTCATAGGGGTTTATATGGTATTCTACACTCGCATCGGCAAGACGTGGGAATTTAGATGCCAAGTGGTGCCTTTCCATGCTCACATTGGCAAGTCATGGGGGCTTATATGCTATTCCTTGCTTGCATCGGCAAGACGTAGTAATTTAGATGCCAAGTGATGCCTTTCCATGCTCACATCGGCAAGCCATGGGGATTTAAATGCTATTCCATACTCACATTGGCAAGATGTGTGAATTTAAGTGCCAAGTGATACCTAGTGGTTCCAATTTTGCTAAGATGTATTAAAGGGTGCCAAGTTTTGTCAAATGGGTGCCGAGTGCTTGCCAAAATGTATTGGTGCCGCATGCCAAAATGCATTAAGTGGTGCCACATGCCAAGTTTTAGCTAATGGGTGCCAAAATTTTCCAATTTGTTTGCCATGATGCCAAATGTTTGCCAAGATTTACCAAGAAGTGCCGAGTGTATACCAAGTGGGTGCCAAAATTTGCCAATAATGCCAAATGTGGTTTTGAAAAATATTTTTGTCATGCCGGGTGTTTGTGTGCCAGTGCCAATTACCATAGATGATGAAAATGACCGTGTCTCAAAGGTGTACCAATTATGTGCCTTGAAAGGCATGCTGATACCTAAAATGATGTGTAAGCTTGAGTTGAAAATATACCTGTGCCTTGGGTGTGCCTAGAGGGTGCCATGAATAAAGTAATCAAGAAGCTGATTTCTCATGCCAATCCACTTTCCATCTTCATCATTTTTCCTGATCATTTATCTAAGCATACAATTTTTTGAAAGGAAAGGAGAGCGACCGATACCTGCCTTACTTACCTTGCCGTGCCAAAGCCTCTACCAAGTTCTCTTTTGTTCTATTCCAGGTTTTGCCAAATTTGCCAGTCTTGTAAATTTTTTAAGAAAAACCAGTCCCAAGCAATAATTCACACTATAGTGTGGTTAACATGATGCCAATTATGATGCCAAAGTGTGCCATTCCATTATTTACAAGGTAGGGTTTATTAGATTCTAGCCTATTCCATTCTATCCTTGCTCCTTACGAGATGGAGGTTTATTAATTTTTTTGGGCCATTCCGCTTTGTTCCATCCTCATGCCTTATGAGGTGAGGGTTTATTAATTTTCCAGAGCCATTCTATTCCATGATCATGTCATACGAGGTATGGGGGTTTATATTCAATTCATACTTGCTCCTTACGAGGTGGGGATTTAGTAATTTCCCAAGGCATTCCATTGCATTCCATCCTCGCTCCTTACTGTGGCTTGCTTGTCGTGCTCCTTGGAGGGGTTTAGTCTCCTCGGATATGATTAGCCCTACAGTTCGGACTTCCGTGATTCTGAATCTGATTTCACAAGTGTAATGTGAAATAGATAAACACAAATAAGTCCAAATCTGACCAATCTTTAGAAAATCCATTTATCATCGGAAATACCGAAAATGGATTGCATTGCCAGATTATAGAGTCGCCACCTAAATATTTTTGGGAGATTTAGGAAACCTGTGACTTATGCCAAAGGCCACTTGTTCCTCATCACCAAAGTGTCTCGGCTCAGGAACTTAGGTATGTGAGGGGAAGGTCATGACTTGAGCACCACACTCATCTGATCAAAGATCAGCCTCTACAAATCATGCTGTGATTTTTATGTACAGTATATGCTCATGTTCCGATTATTATGCTAACATTACTATGTGAAGCACACATGTATAGACTATTTTTCACCCATTTTGGAATGCTTTGATTTCATGTTTGTTTGAAAAGTGTTTTCGGATATGTGCCACTTAAAAAAGCAAGCTCATATGTACATTGATCAAATCATCCCAATTTAAGCAAATTAGCCTTCATCCACAGGCATTCAAGAGATATATCAAATAAGCACTTAGCCTCAAGGTAACATGCTTGATATGGCAACACAAACATACATGCAATATGCTAAAGTAAGAAATGCTCACCTAGTACTCAACCGAGACAAGCCAAAATAGAAGAAAATAGTTAGAAAATGCGTGCTCTAATATGCAAGTGACTAATGCAACACATACAAAATGTAACTACTAGGTTCGGTTTATGAATCATGGCATATGGCTCAACTCAAGGCATGCGATTGCACACGTATTCAGTTAAGTAGGAATGACAACAAGGTTAGCATGATGAATTGAACCTAATGCATGTAAATATGAATTTTAAGCATGGCATGATATGAGAACATAAAACATGATGCTACCATTATAAGCGTATAAATAAAAAGAAGAAAGAAATAGTAGTTGGAAGACATACACAAATTATTACATATTTGCCCTCGTACAAGAGGGTCTGAATGTCTAAGTGTTCGAATTAACTATTTATTACAAATCCAAATGAATACTATCTAATTTATTAAAAAATAATATTACAACAATAATATGTAAAGAATGAACAAGGATCCCTACACGCACCGACGAAGACAACCCTAAAAAATTGATCTGTCTGCCTCTTGGGAAACTATTATGTTTCACCCTCAACCACTGCTCTCTGTTTCAACAAAAGTGCTATGTTTACCAAACTTTCGAGCTTGGCTGTGCCCTATTTTTTTTTTTTTTGCAGAAGACTATTTTTGTGCTCGGAGGTGAAAACAGTGCAGACAGAGTGTTCCTAAGCCATGTTTGTCATTTCTGCCCTTCTCTATCATAGAGATGTTCAAGGGAGGAGCAGATTCGGGTCTCAAACCATCAAGTATCGCAAGTTGCTTGCGTGATGATTTGAGAAGCAACTAGATAAGAATTTACTAAAAACTAAAAGACTAACAGTATCTCCCTCCTATCATGAAGTCGATTTCAAGAATGGGGGTAGACACGCGATGACACTAGAAGCGACGGATTCAGTATAACGTCCGACCAAATCCAACCAATTTTATTAGCTCTTTATGTCGGTTTCAATCCAATTTTTAAGCCAATTTTATCTTACCTCTCCATTTCTTATCTTTTATTCTATTTTGTCCAAAAGTGATATTTACGTCCACTAAGTCCAAAAGCAATAAAGATGAACAAGCATAGCTTAACCCGAGAAATGAACTTTTCAAGCCCTTTTCTATGGGGGGAAATCACAAAGAAGGAATCAAACCTATTCCTGAGCGATAATGGACTCAGAGTCAAACCCGAGAAGGGCGATAATGACCTCAAATCCAAACTTCATGACAAGCTATAATGAAACCTTTCTTTGATATTTCCAAGGTTCTAAGTTAAAAAACTAGTCCCTTAAAAACAATGCACCAACGATTAAGAAGAGTATCAGACAAGGGAGCGTTCTCAACATAAGAGAGATGTAATGCCCTGGTAATGAATCCATTAAACCATTTAGCACATGAGGGGTCTCTTTCTTATACTTTGAATGGTAATCCCATGTCGGATACAACTCTTAGTCAAAAGTAGCAAAGAAAAGAGGGAGGTTGCAGAGATGATTATACAAAGTTGATTATTGCAAAAGTGAGATTATTTGCCTGAAAACTAGGTAAATAAAACTGTAAACTCAAATGGATTGGTGTCTAAGGCCTAAACAACCAAACCCATGAGGACTTACAACACTACAAACATGATATTCAAAGAATAAACTAATTAAGCGAATTAAACAGCCCTTAAAACCAAAAAAAAAAAATAGTACTTAAAACACTTCAAAAGGGTGGAACAAGTGAAAGCAAATGGGGGTGAACAAGCTAGGCAAGCAAGCCTAAGGAGGGATGTGTAGACACCCCATTTTTGCCCACCCTTAAGACTTGGGCGCCACTGATTGTTTACTTGGTGATGAAAGTTGTGCAGTGCAAATGTTCGATTTCTTCTGCAAGAGGAGTTCTAGATCCCAACCTTACACCCCATTTTGGACCAAAACTGTTTTGAACAAAATGATTTTTAGACCATAAAACCCTCTCTTTCAAAATATTTTTGAAAAAAGTTCATACGATGTTCCGAGGCTCGTATTTCGTTAAATGTTGTGCTTTTCGGTAAACCGAGCAAGGACAAAGTGGAAATAAATGGAAGAGAGGTGAACTATTTGAAAAAATATTCAAAACACTTTATTTAGGGGTTTGGATTTGAAGAAAAGAGGAGAGGAGAGAAGAAAACTAGATGAGGAGAAGTTGGGCATGAATCCGGGTAGGATCGAAACTGAGCAGTCTTCACTCAAACAGGCATATCTTTTTGCACACTTGGAATTTTGATGTGAGGCTGCCACCATTGGAAATAAGACTTCCAGGGCTTCAATTTAGGCTCTAGAATGACCTACAAAGGAGTCCAGATGAAGGAGATATGCCTATTTGAAGTTGGGCCCAAAAAGCAGATTTTTTTAGCCAACCAGTTGTGGAAGTTTTTGGCCATGGATGGGCTTTGCTGGCCATGTGCTTGCCATGAATGGCCTTTTTCGGCCATGTGCCGTTCAAGAGTGTGCCTTTCTGGCCAGAAATGGACCTTTTCCAGCCATCAATGATCCCTTGCCGGCCATTGATGCAAAAAGGCAGTTTTCTGCAGATATTTTACCTCCAGTTGTTTCCAGTGTCTATTTGATGATATTTTCGACCAAAGCTCATGGTTTTCTATATATAGATGGCCTATCTCTCATATTTCAATGTTGGAAGAATTTTGGGAGCCTCTCTCTCTATAATCCTCTCTTTCTAGATTTCTCTCTCTCTAGAGCTTTTGTGCTTAGAAGCTTGCATACATCAAACTTTAACCTATCAACCCTTAATCAAACTTGACCACCTTTGGGCTAAGGTCTCTTAGAGTCTTGTTTGAGATCTAGAAGGAGGTTTGAGCTTGGATTTGTGCCTAAGTTGTGCTTTGCTTCAAAGGTATAAGACTTACCTTCTTTAAGCTTGTTTTGCACACTTGTTTTGCCACATTTGCAAACTGTTTTTGGCCTGGTTTTCAACTGTAAGAACCTTGTTTTTTAGGCTTAAAAAATGGTGGTTTGAGACTATTTTGAGTTTGGGGGTGGTCCACTCTTCTTGTCTCTTTGCTTGTTAAGCTTTTGTGCCATCTTTTCATCACTTTCAAACCAACTCTTTTGGCCTTTTAACCACTGAAACTCAGAGGTTTTTCAGTGGTAAAAACTTTGTTTTGAGATCCAAAATGGGAGGGTTTAGCCTCCCTTCCATGTGTCTTGCTTCCATGCCTAGGTTGCTTCACATGTGAGCATGATTTTCTAGCATTTTGTACCTTAATCTCAGCATGTTTTTGCTACTTTTTTGACAAGCTTTAGCTCTGTTTTGAGCTGGTTTGGCTACTTGAGGTTTGCTTTGTATGCTTGTAGTGCAATTGTGCTTAATAGTTTAGTTTGTGCTATATGTTGGCCTCTTATTCTAGCTATTTTTAGCTTACTTCAAGCATGTTTTAGGACTCCTCTTAGACTGTTTTAGGACTATTTTGGAGTGTTTGCACCTTTGGAGCTTTGTATTGCATGCCTATAGTGTAGTCATTTTCACTAGTTTGGTGTTTTTGGCTTTTAAACATGATTTGCATGAGTTGCTTACATGTTGTAGTGTCATTTTGCATGTAATTTCAGCGCATACAATCTCTGCAAGCTCTCTCATTTCATCACTTTTTTCATTTGCTTTGAGGGTTGGTTAACCTTAGGGTTATGTTTAAGCTTGAGATTGAGATTTGTGCTTAATGGTTGTAATCCTCTTTTGAGGGTTTCTACTAACCAACGGCATGATCTCTCTCATGCCTTAAATCATCCCTTGGTTGACCCCTCTCTCATTAGAGGACACTCACCTTGGACAAATTGACTAAAGAATGGTTTGGTAACTTAAAATGTGTAAACAAAATTTGACAAGTAAAACTTTAGCAAGATAAGCATATTGTGTTGCATTGCATGTGTTCAATTGGACGTTATATTGAACACAAGGAAGATTGGAGCATTTCATACTCAAAGTGATGAAATGAGCCAATCTCCTTGGTCTCCATTGCCCTTGATCACACATGATAAGGTGATGGTCTTGAGTCTTGCTTGGTGCATTTATTGAAATTGTACTCCTTGGATCTTTGGTCATCATGCAATGAAATTGCTTGGTTGGTGGTTTTGGATCCAAGAATGCCACTCCTTTGATGTTTTGAGATGATAAGGAGAGGCACAGTATAAACATACCCTTGGAAAACCCTCAATTTTCCTCTATTTGTGCTCTGTGGCAGTGTGGTGATTCAGAACACCAGTGGCCGGCAGTGGCTCATTGATGGCCGGCAGTGCCTCATTCTTGGACGACAAGGCACATTTTTGGCCGGCAGGGGGCCGGCAACAATCAACCATGGCCGGCAGGCCACTGGTGCAATCCTCAGCATTGAATTGGTAAGGTGGAGCAGAAAGATTTTGGAGTATGGTTAACCCTGCAAACAGAGCCTCTCAAGGGCAAACCGGAGAGCTTTTCGGGGCGAAAACCGAGCGCATGCATCTTCCACTTCCCGAAGCAGAGTTGTGGCAGTGTGGTTTAATGCTTTGCATAATTAGTTAGCATGAATTTGTTTTAATTAATTAGTTGTTAATTAGTTAAAGTGTTGTAATAGTTAGTAATTAGTTTACTAGTTATTCATTTGATTTGTAATAATTAGTCTAATCAGTTTAATTAGATTAGCTGAATAGCTTAGCCTAATTAGTGTAGCTAGTTAGCTTATTCATTTGGACCCTCCTGCGCGAGGGCGCAATGTTGTAATAAGTGTGCATGCGTGTGTGCATGTCTTCCAATCCCGCGTCTTTTTTCCTTTTATTTATTCGCTTTTGATGGTTAGATTAGGGACATGTTTTGATTAGCATACCTTATGCTTGCATGTTTGCATCCATTCATTTGTCTTGCATACACTGAGGCTCGACGCATCATTCAAACTGCATTTTCAATACTTATTTGAATACGTGTTTCACAGCATGTTATCAAATTGTATCATATGCCATATTAGTAATCGAGCCTATTAATTGCATATTGCATGCGTTGCATTAAGCATCTTGTATAGTTAGGGTCATGCATTGTTTCTAACTAGTTTTGTTTTGGCTTGGAGTACTCAGTAAGTTTTTATGCTTTAGCATACTTGCATGAGTGTGATTGCTATATTGCCATGTTTCGCATGCTTGCCATGAGGCTATGTGCTTACTTGCTAAAACTGCATGAATCCCTGTGGATGAAGGCTTGTTGCTTGAATTGAAACGATTCAACAAATGTAAGTTTTAAGCCCACTTTGCGAAGTGGTGAAATCATGTTTTAAGCCCACTTGAGGTGGCAAATCCGCGTTTTAGCCCACTTAAGGGTGGCAAGTTCAAACCATTTTCGAAAGCAAACATGAGTTGAATTCGTTCCAAGTCTTGCGACATAGTCTATACTTGCCTTTGTGCGTCACATAGTAAAGTTAGCTAATAACCGGAATAAGAACACATAAGGTTTATCAAACAACATATTTAGGTGAGTCTCTTGGACATTAGCAGTATGGACATTAGCAGTATGGGCAGCGGGGGTGCTCATTTCAGGACCTTCCCCTCTCGTACCCAAGTTCCCGAGCCGATGCAACTTTGGTGATGACGGACACGTGGCCTTTGGCACGAGCCAAGGTTTCCTAAATTTCCCAAAAATAAAATATTTAGGTGGCGACTCTGTAATCTGGCAAAGCAGTCCAGTTTTGGCATTATTTGATTCAAAATCGATTTTCCAAAATGATTTACCGGATTGGACTTTTTGGTGTTTATCAGTTTCACATTGCACTTTGTGAGATTAGATTCAAAACCATGACAGGAGTTCGAACTGTAGGGCCAATTCGAGCTCTCCAAAAGGGGGGCGTGAAAAAGTCGAGTTACAGGATAGCTAACCCCTCCACATTTTTTGAATTAAATTACATATTTCAGCCCTTGAAAGTAGCTTCCAGCAGTGCACAAACTCAAAGAAAATGAAAAAAATGATTAGTATAACCAAAGGAAAGAGATGGTAAGATTTATACCTCTTTAAAGAGGATGTATTGTTGCAAACCAAACTTGACCCAAAGCACTCTCAAGCCTTTGAATTGTGGTGCCAAAGTCTCAACAAAAGCTCAAAGTCCAAGCTCTAATGGTATATCTAATGTGTAAGTATAACTCAAAGGTGACACAAGAGCAAAGGATGCCTTGCAATGGAATGAGGAGCTCTCGAATGCCTTTTAGGGTGTTTGAAAATTTTCTAACCCTCAAAACGGAGGTGAGGCCTCATATTTATAGAATTTGAGGCAAATAGGTCATAAATATCTTCAAAAAAGGACAGCTAGCGGATTCCTGCCCCAGACTCTGTCTGTCGCCCAACAGACCCGACCGGGTCCAAATAGCCACAACTGGGCCCTAATGAGGCACAGCTGGGTCCTAATGTGGCTCCCTTGACTCCCTATTATGGGTTCAATGTAGGTTGGCACGATGTTCCAAAAAAAGAGGTTCTTGAGGTCTAAAACATTTTTTAGCATAAAGGGTTTGGGTTTTAGAGCTCGAATTTGGATTCCTTCACTGAGAATTCAAACCGTCGACAAAGCATAACTTTTATCATCGAGTGTTCGAGATAAAGAGCCTAAGTCTTATGGGCAGTCAAAAACAGGGTGTCTACAGTTGCCCCTCTTTGACAGAGCTCGTAGTCATGAAATAACATGAGTGAATGTCAAAGCCCGAAGATGGCCCATTTTGACAAGACTGTAAGACTTGGGCAAACAAACAAAATGCAGATGCAGTTGGTTGAACTCAAAAGTTGCCTATGTATCCCTTTGCAAAGAATCAAACAAGCGTAATTTAGAGGCAGGATACAAATGATATACAATGTAACAAAATAATCAAACCACGAGCAGTGCCTTCTGCACAAATATCATAAAGGAGTGGGAAATGCAAATCAAACTACGTTTAACACAGAAAAGGTGCCAGAACCCTCAGACCACAATTCTTGCAGAATGGGCACGCGCATATGTAGAGCTGTGCTTTTTCGTAGAAAGAGAAAGAGTACAAGTAATTGGGTGGTATGCTATAAGTGAGGAATGATCTGCTAGGGAAAGATTATGCTAAATACAACAAGACAAAGTACGATGCAATGAATACAAATAGATCAAAAAATGGATAGGGGCACAGGCCGAACTACGTTTTACCTAGAAAAGGCATGGACACAAACCAAACCACGTTTAACACAGAAAAGGTGTGTACACATGCAGAGCTATGCTTTAACGCAGGAAAGGTATGAACATATGCCAAACTAAACTTAACACGAAAAGGATGCAGGCAATAAAATGGTATGATGTAATGGATGTAATGGACAATGTAGTAGATGCATACGATAGATGTTATATGCAATGTAATAGATGATAATAGATATGATGTAACAGGTAGGAAGTGATGCCTTAGAAAGCACCTTACAGGGATAATTGGTGATGTCTCACCTTATGCTGTTAGGGATTTTTCTCTTCTTCTTGGTTTTAAGACTTTTTCCTTCATCTTGCACTTCCAACCACGGGTACTATATTTCTCTCTGGCTATGTTTGCAACTTTCCCTATTCTCTAACAGGGTGATAGACTAGGTTGATTCAATATCCAGAATTGAGATGTGTATAAGCTACCTCAACCTATGGGGCTGCTATATAGATTTCAAGCCAAGGATACACCCCTGGGTATTCAAACCAGACTCTAATCTCGGAAATTCAGAACCTTTGGTTTCTAGGCCTCGGCTATTCGAACTCTAGTTTCCACCGTCTCAGTTGGTCTCTTAGGAACTCACTACAAACTAGGGGTGGGAAACGGTTTATCCGACCCGCATAACCCACCCAAACTGACCCTACCCGCATGCATAAACAGGGTGGGTGCGGGTCTATTTTTTCATACAAAATTGGGTTCAGGTCAGACCCAACCCTACCTATGAAAATCTGCAACCCGCCCGCAGATTATGTTTTGAAATAACAAAAGAAACTCTCTCACATGTTGAATTCATTTTTTGGTCCTCCTTTCTCTTTCTACCTAGCTACTTCTCTCTATTTCTCTCATTTGAGCTTCTCTATCTTTGTCTGTCTGTCTCTCTCTCATCTCGCCTACCTCTCTCTTCCTCCTACCCATCACCATCACCTCAACCATTTCTCACCCCTTACTCGCCGTCTCTTTTATCTCCTCCGCGTTGCTATCTCTCTCCTCTCCTTTATCGTCGTCGTCATCTCTCGCAGATCAACCTTACTCCATCGACGTCGTCTCTCCATCCCCTCCTCTTCTCCCTGCCAAATCTGGAAGATCTACTGCCAAAAAAAAAAAAAAAAAAAAATTTCATTGCACGAAGTGACGAAGGTACCAAATCTATAATCCTCCTCCTTCATTTATTTATGGTTTGCTTTGCTGGTTGTGTTATGGATTTGAAGACGTTTTGCTTTTGATTGTGTTATGCTGTGGGTTTGTAACTTTTTACTTTGTTTATTTAATAAAAGAAAATACTTTTGGTTGTGTTGTGGTGTGGGTTTGCAGATTTGTTGTGGGCTTGTAACATTTTGCTTTGTTTATTTAATAAAAGAAAATGTTTTCATTGTTGTATGTGATAAAGCTAGGTCGAATAATAATAATAATAAAATTATTTGTAAATCACAAAAAATAAGGGTGTGTTTGAATAGGTTGAATAATAATAATAAAGTCTAATTTTTGTCCTATACAGAACCCCCAGCTGCAGTTGAAGCACAAAAGTAAAATTTCAAAAAGAAAGAAGAAAAAAAAAGAGAGTCTAATTCACAAACTGCTCGCATAACTACATGACCCACCCGTTTGATCCGCAACCCGCACTGCGGGCGGACGCGGTTCCATTTTTCCCTAACCTGCACCCCATCGGGCGGGTCCAACCCATCATCCAAACCGCATGGAACCAATCTGTGAACACCCCTACTATAAACACAGTCAGACAGCTATACCAGACCAACTAAAGTCGTTTGGGCATGACAAGCATCAAAGGAATTCTGCCTTTAGAGGATTTAAGGTCTCCTAGACCTAGTGAGTGCACAAGACAGTACGGGTGAGGTGCACAAGACAGTGCTATACGGGTGCACAAGACAGTGCTGTGTAGGTGAATGCACAAAATAGTGCTATGTGGATACACAAGATAGTGCTATGTAGGTGCACAAGTCAGTGTTGTGTGGGTGGACAAGATAGTGCGATGCAGGTGTACAAGACGGTGCTGTGTATGTCATGTAGAGTGAAATGAGCAGTATATAGAGTAGTGCATCATGTACCTTATGAAATGAGTGTAGGGCAACTTGCCACAACTTATTTGAAATGTAACTGAAAAACACCAAAGGAGGCAACTCAATGAAACTCTACTATTACAAGTACAGAACAAAGTCAAGAGCAAGAGGAAACAATCATGCAGTTCAAATTAACCAGAGTGTATGAGCATGCATGCACAATCCAAAGCATATGTATTAATCAGAGGGAAGATGGCAATCCCAAGAGTGTTTTGAAATGGTCGGAGACAACTTTCGAAAGCTGAATCATATCAGAATCATCATGGGGGTGAGCCCACCCTAACCCAGGGGAAAGTGCCCAACAAATGGCTTTGGCAGACTGAGAGAAAGGTTGGGTTCATGCCCCTTGTTCAATTGATGACCTGATCAGATGTATTGAAAATTGCCCCTAGTGTCCAGTCACTGGCCACCTTTTTAAACACTATGCAAGCATGTGTGATGGGGATCATCAGATCCTGGAACGGCTGCCAATCAATCAAACTCATGCTTCCCTTCAGAACTTACTCTAGTCCCCTCCAAAGTAGTGACAGATTCCTCACATACACTTTGCAATGATCATGGACTTGATGCCCCTTGTATGGGTACTTGCAGCTTGTTTATGAATTCCACACATGGACTTGTTTTTGAGTTTGGAGTGAACATTCGTGTATGGAATTTTGGTGATGCCACTCTGTTGAACTATGGTGACTTGATGAAGAGCGCTTTTGAGCGATAGACACACTATGATGACTCGATGAAGAGCGTTTTTGAGCGACAGACACGTTATGGTGACTCGATGAATAGCGCAAACTGAGACAAACACTAGACACGACACAACAGAACTCATAACTGACCCAAAAGTAGAAAAAGACTCAAGGTAACCAATCATTTATAGTGCCTTTAGTATTACTTATGTTCCCATTAGAACTTAATTTCGCAAAACCTGAGTTTTGATTCATTTTTTGTTCAAGTTAGAGATTCTACTGATAAGTTTGAGTATTGAAAATTGCTCCACTTGTTGGTTCAAGCTAGTTCTTCCTTACCCAACACAAGTATGTGATATGCACAGTAGTCGATGTAGCTCATGGATTGATGCTAAACTGATGATGTGAATTAGGCAAGATAATTGAGTCGAGATGGATGAGATGAATAGTTGAGACTGAACTTCAGGATAAAGTTGCCTACGTATCCCATGAATGGTCAATGTAGTTCATGGTTGAGGTTCACTCAGGTGTTGACAATCTCCTTTTGTGTTTTAGCTTTAGCCAAAGTCGTCCCTTCAGGGTTTTCAGTCATGCAAGCTATATTTGTTTGATTTCTCATTTTTCATGCTCTAACTTTTGCCTAGGTCGCTTTTTTGGATTTTTGGCCTAGAGAGCCTCTCAAGGATAGTGTTACAATATTTGTGGTGAATTTGATCAATAGTTATCCTTGCCCTAATATTGGCTTCACCTTGATTTGAGTTCGGTTCTCCATTCTTTTATGCATGCCTTCTTCCTTTCTTTTGCTCTATTTTTCAAAGTTGGTTCTTCTCGTGATGTGGTATCTCCTCGTATTGGCTTCTCCAAATTCAGACAAGAGTTCCCTTCCTCACAGTTGCTTGGATTTCATTCCAATGAATACCCCTGGCTTGGCGGTTGACTTGTTCTTTTTTCGTTTTTTCTTTTCTTTTCTCTTTTTCTTTTCTTTTTTCTTTTTTCTTTCTGTTTTGTTTTTTGTTTTTTTTCCTTATTTTCTCCTTTTCTTGTTTCTCTTTTGGTTTCGTTTATTTTCTTTCACCAGGGGGAGAAATTCTATGATTATGAGGTTTGAAAGCCGCCTTGTGCTTGCCAAAATGATCACCTAACAATGAAGAGAATCCTCAGGACAGTGTAGAATACCACACACAATTCTGAATCTATCTTCACAAGTTTACAAAAGAAACAACTTGAAATTTTGAAATCATGAAAGACTTTGCGTCGATAGTTTAGAATCCACTCAAACCATTTGGGGGATCCTTCTCAACACCCAAGTTTATTAATGGAGTCTCATAAAAAAGTTTTAAAAGTTTTTCCATTTTCAAAGGTCACACATAAATTACTGTAGGCACAATAAAATGATCAAAAACTTGACTCTCGTTTTCTTATTATTAAAACAACAAAACGAAGACCTTAGGGTACACGAGAGTGCCTCAAAGGAAGAGACTCAACTGACGCAACAACACAAGAAAAGACAACGAAAATAAAACTCACAACTCAACTATTTATAGGACACGACTCAAAATAAAATCAGCATGCTTGAGACAAAAGGGGTTTTTACTCTCCAAGTCCACCTGCAGATTTCAAAAACAACTTCAAGTAACGCATGTGAGGGTCCAAACCCGCCTTCAATTCAGCAATACTAACATTCACACTTTGTAGGACTAATTTCAGGCTTTCAAACTGAGTCTCACAGGTTGAGCCTCACCATTACCTCGGTCGTCCCCACACATCTCCTTGACCAAAACAATTTCGTTTTCACACCATGCCCCTAGTTCAGAAGGTCCTTTTTCACATGCTTTCGACAATTCCCCTAGCTGAGACTAAGGTTCATCATTCCAACCATCATTGCTGGCATCAGTTAAGGGAGCCCACTGCTTTATTTCAACATTATCAAGCTCAAGATTGAGTAAAATTTCCACCTCTCCAAAGAATTTGTTCCTTTTGCTTTTCTTTCTCAGAACTTTTAAGAAGGTAAAGATTGGAAGATTCAGGAACGAACACAATGGGTTTGGGCTTGTTGGTGGGTATAAGGTGTTGGCTAGGGTCAAGGTTGGTTGTTGGCAAGCCATGGATGGGATTTATGTTATGGGGTGGAAATCTATTGCGGTCAGGGAGAGGTTTATTGACAGCTTTGGGATTTTCAAGTGGGGTGATGACCTTATTTGTCAATCAAGTCTTGAATTTCATTGCGAAGGAAAAAGCAAAGGTCAGTGTGGTGACCATACTGTTGATGGAATGTGCAATATTAGGTAAGGTCATGTCTAGGTGGGAGAGGGTTAGGGAGAGGCTGAGGATTGAGCAGTTTAAGATACCCTTTCTCTATCAGTAGTTTCAATGCACAAGTTGGGCTCATATGGAGATGGGCGAAAGATCATTTTTGGGAAGAGGAAGCGTCAGTGTTAGAAATATTGGCAAATGGGTTGGCAGGTGTTGGCTGGGTATTCATAAGCTTGGGACTGGAATCAGGATGGGTGCTTCTAATTAAGCATCCCTTTTCATTGTTTGGCCCCTGATTCAACATGCTCTCAACATGAGCGATAAAAGTGTTATCCACAATCTTTGCAACAACTACGAGCACTTGTTGCTTAAAAACCTTTTGACCTTCAAAGTATCAATAGCCCACCAAAGATGTGCATAGGGATCAATACTTGTCCCGGCCTTGTTCTTGCTACTTGCTTTAACTTGGCAAAGGGATTGGGTGGCTATATCAAAGCAAGGCCCATTTGTTGTTGATATGTCATCACCCAGACTTGAGATAGCTTCGGGTTGGCCCTTTCCAATTGCAGCTCGCCCCAAGATTGAGGAGCTTTTTGACGTAAACCTTTTGGTATATGATGTGGTCGATGATGAAACCAAGACCCCAAAGGTTAAATCTACCGTAGTTCTTTGAAGATCTTCAATCATGCTCAATAACCCAGGAGTAACAGGTTTAGCTATTGGTGCGCGTAGTGTATTTGACCCAATTTGGTCTTGATGAATAGGTTAGGTTAGACTCTTTGGCGTAGGTTGGATTGGAGTTGGGCTATTGTTAAGTTTTGGAAATTGAGATGATTGGGATTCAAGTGCATCCATCATGCATAAGTTTGTACTTTCTGGAATGAACACCTCAAGCTTGGGTAAATGGGCCGGGGTGATATATATACTGGGGTCGAAGGTAGGAGGTAGTGTATGGATGAAGTTAAGATGAAGAGAAGGTACTCGGTCGTGGATGGGAAGTGGGTTGGTGGTAACATTGGGTTCTTGAGCTGGAGTTATCGTCTGGCTGTTGATGAGATTCTAAACCTTATGACGAAGGCGGTAGCAATGATCGGTACCATGACCGTGCTACTAATGGTACGCACAGTATTTGGTGGGGTTATGTCTAGCAGGGAGTGGGTTAGGAAGAGGTTGGGGATCAAGGGGTTTGAAATACCCTCTTTCCATCAGTACTTTTAGTGCATTGGTTAGGCTCATATGGGGAGGGTGAAAGTTTTACCTGGAGCTCGGGTTGGGCTGGTTGTTTGTGGGTTGGTATTGGCAAAGGGGTCGGCAATCTTGGAATCAATGGTGACGACATTAATTTCAGTGGGTTTGGGAATAGCGCTACAGTTAGCATTGGTACTCCTGGAAAACACCCTCCTTGTTGGTTCGTTTGTTCTAGAAATATTCCCTTTGTTAAATGCACTCTTAATCTGAATCCTTAATTCATGCAAATTTTTTAAAGTGAACAGTGGAGTGACTATTAACTTTTGTAACATATCAGGCTCAAGGTTCTATACCACTATCCGCATTTGGTCCCTCTCAGAAGGTTGATTTGTCATTTGTGCGGCCTTTGCTCTTCACCTTGTAACAAATTCCACAAAAGGTTCTTTAGGATTCTGGTGGGTTGCTTCAAGCTCTTGGGTGGTCATTTCGATTTGGGTGTTGTACGAATACTAATTGACATATACCTCAGCCAAATCTTTCCAGTTCTGCTTTAGTTTATCCTCCAACTTGGCGTACCAAGTGGCTGCTATACCCAACAGGGTTTTTCCATACAAAGAGAGTTTCTGAGGTTTAGTCAAACTTAGGATATCTAGGAAGAGCCAGATATGTACCATAGGATCTCCAGACCCGTCGAAACGGTCAATGGGTGGCATTTTGAATTTATCTGGGAGCCTTACGGCAACCTCAGTGTACCCATCCTCAATGTTGGGAATGGAGTTAATTCCCTGTGCCTTTTTGAATTGCTTCTCAAGGTTAGCAATTTTTAACAAGGTCAAGTCGAGATCATTAATATCAACAGGAAAAAGCCCCTCATTAGGTTGCACCAAGGGTCTAAAAACTCGAGTTTGAGCCAACCTTTCTCGAGGAACTGGTCCTTGCAAATCTTCAACTAGCGGAGATGGGTCAAAGTTCGGCTGGGGGCCCAGGACTGGATGTGTGGTAGATGTTCCAGATGGGCATTGTATTTCAGCAATGGTTTCTTCCTACATGGCAATTCCTTGGTTTAGGGCTGTTATCATAGCCACAACTTCTTTTGGACTCTGAGCCATCACGGGTCTGTTGAGTTTACAATCAAGGAAATGGATGGGTGTAAGCTCAGAGTTGACTAACAAGGATTTCGACCCGTTATATTTGATGTATTTGAACTGGCTTAGTCTATACGGGTGTAGACACTCATTTTTGACCGCCCTTAAGACTTGGGCGCTACTGATGGTTTACTTGGTGGTAAAAGTTGTGCAGTGCCAAATGGTCGATTTCTTCAGCAAGGAGAGTCAAATCCTAATCCCACACCCCATTTTTGGACCAAAATATTTTAGATCTTAAAATCTTCTCTTTCAAAACACTTTTGAAAAAGTTCCTACGATGTTCCGACGCACGTATTTTGTTAAATGTTGCGCTTTTTCGTAAACCGAGCAAGGACAAAGTGGAAATGAACGAAAGAGAGATGAAATCTTTGAAAAATCTTTCAAAACACCTTGTTTAGGGGTTTGGTGTTGAAGAAAAGAGGAGTGGAGGGAAGAAACCTAGTTAGGAAGAAGTTGGGCATGAATCGTTAAGAGAGAGACGAGCAGTCCTCGCTAAATCAGGCCTATCCCCTTGTATACTTGGATTTCAGCTATGAGGACACCACCATTGGAAATAAGACTTCGGGCTTCATTTTACACTCAAGAATCTCCTAAAGCCGAGTCCGGATGGGGGAGATATGGTTGGTTGAAGTTAGGCATCAATCTGATTGAGCCGGAAATGAGCAGTCTTCACTAAAATAGGGATATCTCTTAGCACACTTGGAATTTTGAGGTGAGGCTACACCAATGGAAAGCTTACTTCCAGGGCTTCATTTTAGACACAAGAATGACCTGCAAAGGAGTCTAGATGAAGGAGTTATGCTCCATTTGAAGTCAGACCTGCAGAGAAGAATTTGCAGTCGGTCACAGAAGTGGCTGGTCGGCCAACAAAGTAGCAGGTCTGCCAAAAAGATGGCCGGTCGGCCAGAAATGTCCAGAAAACTCAGAATTTGCAGATCTTTTCCCTCCAGCTATTCCACACAAGCTCCAGCTGTCCCAATTCAGATATTTTCGACCAAAGCTCTTGCTTTTGCTATATATGGAGGCTATATCTCATTTTTTGCAAGGTTAGAACATATTGAAGGGTGAGAAAATTTGGGAGCTTCTCACTCTAGAATCCTCTCTCTCTAGAAGATTTGTGAGCAAATTCTCCCCTCTCTCTAGAATTCTCTCTTTCTCCTCTTGTTTTAGGCTTAGAAGTGAGAATTTCCTACACTTTTGCAAAGAGACCCTTAACCAAAGTTGATCATCTTTGGGCTGAGGTAGCTTGGGACTTTGTTTGAGCTCCAAAAGACTGATTTTGGCTGGTTTTGCTGCTGTGCTTCAAGGTGCTTCAAGGGTAAGCTTTTCCCCCTTAAAGCTTTTTTTGCACATTGCTTTACCCTCCTTTTTCCATTGTTTTGGACTATTTTGAGGCTGGTTATGAACTATAAAAAACTTTGATTTTGAGGTTATAGAATGATGGTTTAAACCCTTGTTTGGCTAGGGGGGTGTTTCTCCCTTTGTTTCTTAGCTTGTAAGGCCTTTTGAGTTATCTTTCAAGCTTTTCAAACAACTTCTTTTTGGCCTTAAAACCACTGAATTCCAGAGGAATTTCAGTGGGAGAAAACTTGTTTTGAGGTCCCAAATAGGAGAGGATGGTCCCCTCTCCTCTTGCGTTGCTTGCTTGTCTTGTTGGCCTAATTATTGAGCATGTTTTTCTAGCATGTGTTAGCTTGTTTTCAGCTTATTTTTGGCTTTATTTCAGCATGGCATAACTCTGTTTTGGGCTGGTTTGGTTGTTTAAGTTTGATATTGCATGCCCCTTGTGTTATGCTCTTTGCTAGCTTCAATGCTCTTCGCCCTTAGCATGCATTCCATGGTTTGTTTGCATGATTTCAAGGTCTTTAGCATCTCATTTCATTGCTGAAATACATGCCATTGCACTCCATTGTTTACTCCTTCATTTGTTTTGAAAGAGGTCTTGAGCCCCTTGTTGGCTTGAGCATGGAATTGAGGCTCTCATGCCTAATGGTTTTAGCCTTCTCTTGAGGGCTTCTACTAACCAAAAGCATGAGGCTTCTTCCATGCTTAAGGTACTTGTGGTTTGGACCATCTTTCCCATTAGAGGACAATCACATTTGGACAAACCGGTTAAAGGACTTATCGGTAATCTAAAATGAGTAAACAAAATGAATCAAAGTAAAACATGCCAAGATAACATGTTTGTGTTGCATTGCATGTGTTTGGATCGGACGTTAATCCAAACACAAGAAATGAGAGACGTTTCATACTTGAAGTGATGAAACGTGCCTCATTTCTTAGTCGCCGACACCCCTTGATGTGCATGATAGGGTGGAGGCTCATCGAGTCTATTTGTGCATTTATCAACTTGTACAAACTTGCTTCTCGGCCATCGTGCATTGTGATGCTTGGTTGGTGGTCCGAGAGTCGAGTACCACACTCCTTTGAGCTTGAGATATGATAAGGAGGGTGGTGGTACACACATTTCCTTGCAAATATACTGCCATGCCTCTGTTTGTGCTCTGCTATAGCAAAAGGAGGAAATTCAGGGAATCAGTGGCTGACCGGCCACCAGAGCAGCCGACCGGCCATCATTACTGGCTAATGGCCACCATCTCTGGTCGATTATCCCTCAGCATGTTCTTGAGATGGGTCAGAATCAACCTGGAAACTGGCACAATTTTCAGAGGTCTAAAGGTGTGCAAAAAGAGGCATCTTGAGGCAAGGTGGCGGATTTCCGGGAGGACGCGACCGAGCATGCATGCATCCCTCGCCCTTGAGGCCTTTTAACTGCTTTGCTTAGCTAGTTAATTCATTGGTTCTGTACTTAATTAGTTAACGTGCTTAGCAAATAGATCAATGTAGTAATTTGTAATAGTTAGCTTAATTAGCATAGCTAGTTAGCTTTCATTTCATTCGGACCCTCCTGCAAGAGGGCATATTGTTGTAATAAGAGTGCGTGCGTGTGTGCATGTCTTCCAACCCCCTCTTATTTCTCCCTTTTCCTTATCAGCTTTTGATGGTTAGTTTTAGGGCATGTTTCGATTAGCATACTTTATGCTTGCATGCGTGCATCATTCATTTGTCTTGCATGCCCCGGGCTCGGCGCATCATACAAACTGCATTGTATTTCAATACCTATTTGAATACATGTATCGAAGTGTCGCATTCATATGCCATCTTAGATAGCCGAGCCCATTTAGTTGCATTTTGCATATGTTGCATTAGGCACTTAACATAGCTAGGATCATGCATTGATTACTAACTAGCTTCTGTTTTGGCTCGAAGTACACTGTAAGTGTTTATGCTTTAGCATCCTTGCATGTGTGTAAGTGACTTCCATGATAGCATGCTTGCCATGAGGCTATGTGTTTAAGTGATTAGCTGCGTGAATGCCTATGGATGAAGGCTTCGTTACTTGAATTGGAACAATTCATCAAAATGTGAGTTTTAAGCCCACTTGAGGGTGGCAAACCCGCGTTTTAGCCTACTTGTGAGTAGCAACTTCAAACCATTTTCGAAAAACAAACATGAGATGTTTTGTTCCAACTTAAGCGATTTGGTCTATACTTGTATGCTGTGTGCATCACATAGTAATTCTAGATTAATAATCGGAATAAGAACACATGTGTTTTCAAAAATAACATATCATGTTAGTAGAGGCCGATCCTTTGATCGGGCGAGCGGGGGTGCTCATTTCAGGACCTTCCCCTCTCGTACCCAAGTTCCCGAGCCGAGGCAACTTTGGTGATGACGGACACGTGGCCTTAGGCACAAGTCAGGGTTTCCTAAATTTCCTAAAATAAAATATTTAGGTGGCGACTCTGAAATCTGGCAAAGCAATCCATGTTTGGCGCTTTTGATTAAAATCGATTTTCCAAAACGATTTGTTGGATTTGGACTCTTTGGTGATTTATCAGTCTTACATTGCACTTTGTGAGATTAGATTCAGAACCGTGACAGGAGTCCGAACTGTAGTAGCTAGAACACAATTCGCGTCCTCTGGCATTGGATGGATCTTTTATGAGTTGGCCTTTGGGGATCAGATGGACTAGACCTTTACTGAGTGGGTTTTTCCTGGGATTGGATGGACTGTGATGGGTTAAGGCTTTCCAGGTTGGATTGGGCTTGGCCTTTGCTGAGTTGGGTACTGCTCCTTCTTTGGCTCAGACAAACCTAGCATTAAAAACAAATGCCCTATCAGATGGGGACATTGGGTATACTGGTCAAAACAAAGCGAGATACAATTTTTGGCCCTGGTTTTGGTCTTTCTGAAAATTCACCCATATCAAACACAAACCCCTGGATTTTGACCTAAATTCTAATTCTGATATGACCCTAAAGTTTGAAAAGAATCGCCTCAAGATTAAGACTCTTCCAGGATTACATCACACATTTCCAAAGTTTTCACATTTTGCATAAAAGCATTCAAAACACCCCTATGAGAGGTTAAGGTATCCCTGTCCTAGCTTTGGAGTGATCTAGTGTATTACTATTCAAACAAACGGTATCACAACATCTGTAGCTTGCTTTTCGTACTCCTTGGAGGGATTTAATCTACTCGAATACGATAGCCCTACAATTTGGACTCTCGTGATTCTGAATCTGGTTTCACAAGTGCAATGTGAAATAGAAAGAACACAAATGAGTCCAAATCTGACAAATCTTTAGAAAATCCATTTATCATCGGAGATACCGAAAATGGACTGCATTGCCAGATTTCAGAGTCGCTACCTAAATATTTTTGAAAAATTTAGGAAATCCATGACTCGTTATCTGTCATCACCAAAGGGTCTCGGCTCGGGAACTTAGGTATGAGAGGGGAAGGTCATGAATTGAGCACCCCACTCACTCGATCAAAGAGTGGCCTTTACTAATAATGTATTCGCTTTAAAAAAAAAATAATGTTTAAATTATTGCTTAAAGCCCCTCAGTTACTAGAATTATTTCGAATCTTGTCGATTAGCATTTTTTTTTTTTATCGAAACAGGAATATCCTAACTTGACCATTCATATTCCAACTAGTGGCCATTCAATTTTCCAAATAATGGTCCATTCAATTCCAACTAGTGTCCATTCATTTTCCAACTAGTGATCCATTCAATTCCAACTAGTGGGCTTTAATGACAAGTAAATCCTAACTTGTCCTTTCAATTCCAACTAGTGGGCTTTTATGCCATGTTACACCAAGTTTGCCTATAAATTGAGCTCACCTCTCAACTTCTTTCTATGGTTCTTCCCATATCTCTCTCCATTTGTTATATAGATTTAGAGTTTAGATTAAGAATGTTTGAAGTGAGAGTAAGCATTTTCATAAAGGAGGAGAGTTGTAGATTTTGTGAAACCTTACATACCTTATGGCTTAGAATTTGGAGATTCATGGAGAAAGATCGAGATTCGAGTGTTGGAGACGGAGGAGATTGATTTGAGGTAATTTGGGTGGTATACAATATGCTTCCTCTAAATCTCTTTACAAAGAGTTTATGTTAATTACTTTCAATTTGTAATCCTCTTGATTATTGTGATCATTTGATAAATCCTGTGAATCATTGTCTGTTGACACGTTTGAGTACTCTGGTCATTTGATAAATTCTATGAAGTTGTCTGTGTAGTTAATGTTGATTTGTCTGGCTAAATGATGTGGAAATGCTCCGTACATGGATCGAGTAGACCTTGCGAATAGCTTGGACCAATAGCCTAGATAAGCGTTTGTGCTTGGGTGAGGTGGGTGAGGCCGGTCATTGGTCATGTACCGAGTAGGACCGGGTATTTGGTTCTGAATAAATTATCATATGTCGAGTTGACTTGTTTGTGCAATTTGGTAAATTGTTTGATTACCGAATCTAATCGGTTGTGTAATTGCTGGATCTCTGTTAATTTATTTTCTATCTGAGCCTTGTTATTCCTGTTGTATTGTATACTTCCTGAATTAATTTATTTTTCAAGCGTGGAGCAAATTTAGTGGCGGTTGGAGTTGAAGCATCTAAAGAGATTGTTTGAGTTGGAGATTCTTTTAGTCCATAACTATGTATTTTTTTTTCGAGATTTGTATAATTTATGTTTTGAAGACATTTGAGTTAATTATTTGTGGAGATGATTTGTATATTTGGGATTATGAGTTATCTGCGATTATAAATTTGAGGTTGATTCGATTTATTAACGAGGTTGATTTGATTTATTAACGACCCAAAAGTTGGAGCGTTACAGAACATGCTTTCAAGTTTGCATAGAATATGCCTTTGTTTCTTGCATAGAACATCATGCATCGGTTGTTTATCTTGCATGGAACATGCATTGTCACTATATTGATTTGTAAACATTGCTCATTTGTTCATTTTGTGCATCTACCGGACAATAATCTCATTCTGTGCATCTATCGCACAATAATCTCACTCAATGCATCTATTGCACAATTTCAATTTACATCGCACTATTTTGTGCACATCACACGATCCTATTCACATTGCATCACACTATTTTGTGCACCATTGCATTGTCTTGTGCATTTAACACACATAGCACTATTTTTGTGCACCTTTAGTTTGCACGGTTTTGTGCACTTTCTTAGCAATGTTTCATTCATTTTGCATCGCACTATCTTGTGCATTTCAACCTGCATCGCACTATCTTGTGCATTTCAACTTGTATGCGCACTATTTTGTGCATTTCACTTTACATTTGCACTATCTTGTGCACCTTATTCACACTATTTTGTGCATTTCAACTTGCATCGCACTGTCTTGTGCACCCTGTATCGCACTGTCTTATGCATTCACATCTGTTTCGTGCATTCAAACTTGCATCGCACTGTTTTGTGCATCCTATTTCGCATTGTCCTGTGGACTTTGTATCGCACTATCTTGTGCATTCCACCCTTGCATCGCACTGTCTTGTGCATTCACCTCTGTATCGCGCTATCTTGCGCATCCTTTGTTCGCGTTATCTTGCGCATCCTCTGCATCGCACTGTCTTGTGCAGTTCAATTTACATCGCACTATCTTGTGCACTGCATCGCGCTATCTTGTGCACTTGCATCACATTGTTATGTGCACCTTGCATCGCACTGTCTTGTGCATTGTATAGCACTATTTTTGCATTCACTCTACATCGCACTGTCTTGTGCACTCCTGGTCTAGGAGACCTTAAATCCTCTAAATGTACAATTCCTTTGGTGTTTGTCATGCCCGAACGACTTCTGGTGGTCTGGTATAGCTACCTGCCTGTGATTGTGGTGAGTTCTTAAGAGATCAACTGAAACGGTGGAAACTAGAGTTCAAATAGCCGATGCCTATAACGCAAAGGTTCGGAATTTCTGAGACTAAAGTCTGGTTTAAATACCCAAGGGTGTATCCTCGGCTTGAAATCTGTATGGCAGCCTCATAGATTGAGATAGCTTGTATGCACCTCAATTCTAGATACTGAATCAACCTAGTCTGTCACTCTGTTGGAGAATAGGGAAAGTTGTGAACATAGCTAGGGAGAAAAATAGTACCTGTGGTTTGGAAGCACAAGATGTAGAAAAGGAAGATCCCCTGCAGCATACGGTGAGTCATTGCCGATTGCCCCTGTAAGGTATTTTCTAAAGCATCACTTCCTAGCTGCATCATCATATCCGTTTTAATCTATTACTTCTATCGCATTGTATATAGCATCTGTTACATGCATTTACTGCATTATTTGTTTTATCATACTGTCCTTTCCATGTTAAGTTTAGTTTGGCATGTGCTCATATATTTCCTTCATTGAAGCATAGCTCTGCATGTGTACACACCTATTCCACTAAGAGAATTGTGGTCTGAGGGTTTCGGTACCTTTTTTGTGTTAGACATGGTTTGGTGTGTGTCTATACCTTTTCTAGGTAAGACGTAGTTTGGCTTGCGCTCCTTATTTACAGCATCCATTGCATCGTACTTTGTTTTGTTGTATTAAGCATTTAGGATCATTATCTTTCCTCAGCAGATCATTCCTCACTTATATCATACCATCCAATTATTTGTACTCTTACTCTTTCTACGAAAAACATAGTTCCGCATGTGCACGCGCCTATTCAGCAAGAATTGTGGTTAGAGTGCTCCAGCACCTTTTCTATATAAAACGTAGTTTGATTTGCGTTGCCATCCTTTATGATATTTGTGTGTTTTGTTCTGCTTGCGGTTTGATTATTTCGTTACATTGTATATCATTTGCATTGTTTCATTATATTGTGTATCATTCGCATTCTGCGCCTGAACTATGCTGGTTTGATTCCTTGCAAAGGGATACGTAGGCAACCCTCGGGTTCAACCAATTGCATTTGCATTTTGTTTGTTTGCCCAAGTCTTGCAGCCTTGTCAAAATGGGTCGTCTCTGGGTTTTGACATTCACTCATGTCATTTCATGACTCTAAGCTCTGTCAAAGAGGGGCAACTGTAGACACCCCATTTTTGACCGCCCATAAGACTTAGGCGCCACATGTTGATCACTCGGTGATGAAGGCTATACTATGCAAATGTTCGATTTCTTCAGCAAGAAGAGCTTTTAAATCCCAATCTTACACCCCATTTTGGACCAAAATGATTTTGATCGAAACCATTTGACCTTAAAACCCTCTCTTTCAAAATATTTTTGAAAAACGTTTCTACGACGTTCTGAGGCTCGCATTTCGCTAAATGTTGCGCTTTCCGTTAAATCGAGTAAGGACAAAGTGGAAATGAATGAAAGGGAGGGGAACTCTTTGAAAAATCTTTCAAAACACCTTATTTAGAGGTTTGGAGTTGAAGAAATTTGGACAAGAGCGAAGAAACCAAGTTGGGAAAGAAGTTGGGCACAAATCGTTAAGAGGGAACTGGGCAGCTTCACTAAATCAGGGCTATCCTTTTATACACTTAGATTTCAGCTATGAGGCCACCACCATTGGAAATTGGACTTCTGAGGCTTCATTTTACACTAAAGAATCTCCTAAAGTCGAGTCCGGATGAGGGAGATATGACTGGTTGAAGTTGGGCATCAATCCGGTTAGGATCGAAACTGAGCAATCTTCACTAAAATAAGGATATCTTTTTGCACGCTTAGAATTTTGATGTGAGGCTTCCACCATTGAAAGAAGACTTTCGGGCTTCAATTTAGACTCAAGAATGACCTGCAAAGGAGTCTGGACAAAGGAGATATTCCTGTTTGAAGTCGGGGCCAGAAACCAGTTTTTGCTTGCTAGCCCCTAGTGAGGTTTGACGGCCATGTGTTGGCCACAAATGGAGTTTGACGGCCATGTGTCGGCCAAGAGTGAGTTTTTTCAGCCATCAGTGGTGGCTGGTCGGCTACCAATGATGGCCAGTCGGCCATTGGTGCAAAAAGTCACTTTTTTGTGCAGATATTTTCCCTCTAGCTGTTCTACACTGCTCCAGCTATCCCATTTTGAGATATTTTCGACCTGAGCTCACACTTTCTATATATAGACACTACAACAAAACTGACTTTTTATAACACCACATCAACGACATACAATAAATGCACGCCGTAGTTTCTCACTTTTACGACTTGCTTTTTTTGCATGTCGTAAATACTTTTCCAACCACATCGTGTCTATTGCGTAGGTCGTGAATGCCAATAATGATGATTTTTTTCCGGCTTGCAATGTTAGTCGTAAATAATAAAACTTTCTAAGATGAGCATATAACATGCCGTTAATACATCAACTATATACGACACGCGTACACTAGTTAAAAATATTAAACATTTCACGACGCACAAAAAGCCAGCCGTCAAAAATATTACACTTTTTACGGCGCACAAAAAGTTAACCGTTAAAAAGTATACTTTACACGATGCACATATGCTAGCCGTTAAAAGTATTTCACTTTTCACGAGACGCAATTTCTATCGTGAATAGTATGACTAAAATAAAAATAAGTGTTAAAATAAAAATTTTGGGCGCCAAACACTTTAAAAAAAAAAAAACAATCAAACGCTCTCAGCCCTCACTATCTCTCTCTGCCACACTATCTCTCCATCTCTATGTTCTTTCATGATCTCCTTGCAAGAACATTACCATAGAAAATATTCTCCAAACCCTCTCTCTCTCTCTCTCTCTCTCTCTCTCTCTCACACAACACACACACAACACACACATACACCCAAACCCAAATCGACATCAAGAGCTCCAAGAAGCAAAAACCTCTTCAAGTTGAACACAATGATGTGAAGCTATTGACTTAGACCTGATGTTCGATTCTGATTCATCTATTCCAGGAGTAACCATAACAACTAGTGAGAAGTAGAATAACGAATGAAGAAAAGATGCAAAGAGAGAACTTTGAGAATAGAGGAATGAAGAGAGAGAGAGAGAGAGAGAGAGAGAGAGAGAGAGAGAGAGAAGTAACGATGAAGTGAGAGAAAACTATCGGAAGGAGAATGCTTGAAGGAGACGGAAGAGACAAATGCATGCCACTCGGTGAAGAAAAAATCTTCGACCCATCAGTCAGGTTTGGAAATTCAAACTAGGGTTTTGATTTGGGGATTTTCATTGAAAAATTAGGGTTTTGATTGAGCAAATCAAAAATTAGAATTGAGTTTTAGGTTGTATATGTATAGTTTTCCTCTGCTTTCCTTTTCTCTCCTCTGGTCTCCTCAACTGTCTTCTCCTCTGCTCTCCTCATTGGTTCAATTGATTGAATAATTTTGATTAAGAATATATTTAATTAATGTATTGTGTAATTGATGTTTAGCATATGCTCTAGTTATAAAAAATTTAAAAAAAAAAAAAAAAAAAACTCTTTTGTTTTCTAGTAGTGTATCTTTTATGGTCTTCAATTTCTGCTAAACCAGAAAATTTTAAGAAAATATAATGAAATCCCATGTGATTTATATGTATTTAGCACTTGTTAAACTCACTGGGTTAATGAATCAATTAATTCAATTCAATTAAATGAAGAATTCAGTTTGAAATCAAAATTACAGCACTGATAGGAAATTGCCTAACTGGAATACAGGGAGAAACTGAGCCTGTAGGGATCTTCTTTTGCAGAATTATGTTTTAATTTATTATGTTTTAATTTTTATTTTTAATATAATATATATTTATTATATTTGTTTGTTGAAGGAATTTGTCAAATTTGAACTTGGGTGGGGAGATTTCATTAGCCATTGGAGACCTGAAGAATCTACAATCCATGTACGCTTTCTTTGCTAATCCTGTTGATTTGGTGTTCTTGCTCATTGTAACCAGGTTAACATAATACCAACTTTCCGAATCTCTCTCGATGCATGTCATCTGCCTGTATCTTTAATTTCATGCTGTTAATGAAATTTTTCTTTGCTGATAAAAAAAAACATAATACCAACTTTAGATGTTATATTTGAAATATTTTCAGGGATTTTCAAGGGAACAAATTAACTGGTCAAATTCCTGATGAGATAGGCAACTGTGTTTCTCTGATGCTGGTGTAAAATTTCATCTTCTTTCTTCATTGCAATTTTATTTTCATATATGTGGATGTATTAATATCTTCTTCTGTCTTTAGGTGATTAAGATTTTTAGTCTTTATTTTAATAGTGGCATGTTATTTTCTATTATATCTCATTAGCCCTGCTTTGAAGTATCTTGCTACTACAATTTCCAACTTCCCCGCCTTACAACTACTAGAGAAGACTAGAACAGAAACTAAATGTCAATTCTTTTGAGGAAAACAGAATGGTGGTTGCATTCTCTCTCTCTCTCTCTCTCTCCCTTCTTTTTGGCTTGACTTCATAAGTTGGTAGATTGAATATGTTTTTGACATGTTTGTCTATGACTAGTTTGTTACTTAACTAGTCTAGTTCTCCTGTAGCAGTGCTTAAATGAATTCATAATTTCTTTATATTTCATGAGTAAAACTTTTCTTTTACAGGGGATTCTTCCACGGATACTCATTAATTACAACTCTCATGTTCTTAACCATGCACTAAGGTAAAAAGATTGAATTGGTATCATCCATCGATAGCTGTTTTCCTTTCTAGTTCCAAATTTTTTGATTTGATAGAGATCACTCTCCCATAGGAATGTGAAGATTTGGCAAATTTTGTAGATTATTATGAACTCACTTCAAACTTCTTGAGCTCAGATATTCAGATGGGGTTGAGGAAATGTTTATTGCTTGCATTGTTGGTAAACATTAATGGACACTAGCCTGTGCAATGTGTGGTAGTAAAAGACATAACTTGTACCAAATTCATTATTTATTATTCTAACGGAAATTATTTCACTACCTTAGGTTGGGTAATCTTAACTATTAAGTGGAATAAAATTTTCAAGCATGTCAATTTCTACAATTATTTTATTAGACAATACCATCTCATAGATATATGTGTAGTGTATAAATGAAATGTGGTCCCAATGGATAAGTCGTTTCCGTCAAGGCCAATTTTTTTTATAAAGAATATTACAAAGAATATTGTATGTCAGAACCATTTATTGGACCATGGTGAGAGTCCATGACAGTTTTCTTGTACATTACTGGTTTTACATCATCTATTTGACTATTTGTATCAATTGTGACTTTGATCAATGAGATGGTCTCTAGCATGAATTGTCTTTTTATTAGTTTTTTGTCATGCATAATCTTGTACTGAATGTCCTTTTTCTGCATATTACTTATTCAAATAAAAAAATCCTTCTTCCCTCTTATGCGGGTTGCGGGTCAAAACCGACCCGACCCGCACTTATGCGGTTGGGGAAAATGGACCCGCAACCGCCCGCGATGCGGTTCGCGGTTTGTGCGGGTGGGTGCGGTTCGGTTTGCGGTTCGCGGTTTTGATTTTTTTTTTTTTTTTTTTTTTAACTTAAGCAAATTTGACATTTTTTGTTACTTTCTAAACATTTTTTTTTTTTTAGAAGAGTTATAAATTAAATTACAAGATATACAATTCATGATCATAATAAATAGTCCACATGTTAGATAAGATGATATGGAACCATGCTTGAAGATAGTGGATTAATCTTCCTCCTTAGCTTGCAAAAACAAATCCTTAAAAGTCAAACTAGTAACACTAATTTAAATATGCAAAAACAAACCCTTAAAAATCAAACTAGTAACACTAATTTTAATAGTGGATTAATCTTCACTGTTAGTTTTTAATATGCAATAATGTGAAATAGAATGACAATTCAAAATATCATATTTAACTGTGTCTACTAGACTAATGGAATATAATGATTATATATATATATTATATATAAATAAAAGTCAAACTAGTAACACTAATTTAAATATCATTAGATCATGATAATGTATATAAGTACCCATATAATAAATTTTACTTTCATCCAAAATGTAAAATAAAAATAATAACTAGTTATCTCCATGTATCCAAAATGCAAAAAAAAAAATAATAACTAGTTATTTTTTCTTTAAAAAAAAAAAAAAAAAAAAATTGCGGGTTGCGGGCGGGTCGGGTTGACCCGAACCCGATCTTTTGTGAATTTCTTGACCCGCACCCCCCGCATACTTACATCGAAACCGCCCAAAGCACTGCGGGTAGGGTAGGGTCGGGCGGTTTGTGCGGGCGGGTGGGTTGGTTGCCCAGCCCTACTCTTAACATAATCTAATACTGTGAACTTCATAATATAAACTAGTTCCTTTTTGTAATTTAGTTTTTAGTTGAGGGATTTTTTTGTTTCTTTTATTTGTAAGTTTTTTTTTTTTTTGCTTCGGGTTTCATTGCCCTTTTCTGAAAGGAAGAAAGGGCATCCATAAATTTTTGTTGATTGTTGGCTGTAGTAAAAGAATGTGCCCTGTGGAGCAGCTGCTACTTGAGTAAATCAATTGACTTAGCTAAATAGCTCCATTACATATGAACTTTGGTTTTTCCTGTTGACTTATGATTAATTTAAATAGTTCCATTCTACATATCTAAATTTGTTTCTTCCAGTATGAATTAATTTCTTATCTTTGCAGTGGCATTGCTGTATCGATGGTCATGAAGTATGCTGACAATATTGACAATATTGTGAAGGTGTGTCTCTGAATATTACTTTGTATTTGTATCAAAGGTGCCCTAGTTCGCATACTGTGCCTGTATAATGTTCTACATTTATTCATTTATAATGCAAAGAAAAGAACTAGTATAACTAGTATGTATTGGCTGGAAGATGGTTAATTGTCACTTCAGCGTGGAGGCATGCTCCACCGAATAGTAAGCTTGCATGGGGCTTTCCTGGATATTGCCACCTAGTGCTGTGCCTTGACTTGAGACTAGCCTTGACTAGCACACGTGGCAATATTTAATTGATCTAGGTGTCACCTTACGAGGTTGGCATGTGGAATCAAGATCTATTGGAGGTGCTAATCTGGCAATGGCGTGGCCAAGCCACATGCATGGTGGACCCATGTACCTGCACTTGTCAAAAAGAAAAGGAATTCTTTCTGTATCAATACACATTGAAAAACGTGTTATATTGTTTGGTTCCATAATGCAGGGATTTATCTGATAATTTACTGTATGGAGATATACCATTCTCAATATCCAAGCTTAAGCAGCTTGAATTATTGTAAGTTAAATACCTGAAGTGAAGTACTATTAACTAAGTATGCTGGATTGTTTTAGATAAGTTTTTAGTTCTACCAACCAAGGGCTTGAGTAAGCTCTGTAAATGCAGGAATTTGAAGAACAATCAATTGAATGACCCTATCCCTTCAACATTAACACAGATTCCTAACCTCAAAACTTTGTGAGTTTTACTTTTTTTCTGTTACAATTCTCCTGATGATGTTTTTTTATTTTATTTTATTCGGTTGGCCTTCCATGTGTTTTGCATTAGCCACAACTGGTTGCATATGAAATTCTTGATAAAAAGATTCAGTTAGAAGGATCATTTGCTGACAGATGTGTTATCATAGGCAACATGTCTCCTATTTGGGACTCTAGAACCTTTGTATACTTGAGAAAAGTCTGATACCTATATTCGAACATATTTTATTTATTTCACGTAAATAGTCATGGCTTAATATTTTTCAATATAATTTTGTGAGAACTCCGTGAAGCTAACTATTTTGTGAGAGCTCCTTGAAAGTCTGAATGTGCTTCTTTTCTCTTGAGCTTCTTATGGCTTAGATTTAGTAGCAAACTTAATGGTTTGTTTGGAGATTCCTACTCATTTCCCTCTAGAAACATTGCAACAAAAGAGGTAATTTCATTTGAGGTATGAAAAAAAAGTTTTGCTTTATGTGGATTTTATTTGCATATACATTGAGACTATTGAGATCTTGAATTTTTACTAATTTTTCATTACGACATTGCTTTTATGGGGCCATTGAATTATCTTATTAATTTTGAAAATGTTTTGTTAATGTTTTAAAATTTCTTAATCATTTGTTAATACCTCAAGAAATATTTTTGTCCCTGAGTCGTTGGTTTTTATACTTATGTGAAGTTTCCTTTGTCATGCAGATAAGAAATGCAACAAGGTTAGTTGCTCCAGCTATTGCTGCGGGTTTAGGTGCCTTAACACATACATTGGGCACCCTCGTCCTTGTGATAGATCAAGTGGATTTGCTGCAGTTGCAACTGCTCTAGGAACTGTTGTCGATAGTTTTAGATAATCTCTTAATAGTTGTCGATATGTTTAGAAAGTTAGATATGTATAGTTTTGGATGGTTTAAACTTGTTGTACAGTTTAAAACTTAAGGATATAGTTTTCGAATGTTTGGAATGTAAAGACAATTGTTGAATATTTATAATTTATGGATATAGTTTCTTTTTGATGTTTCAAACAATATTTTGGTGGTTAATTGATGTTTTGTGATGCTTGTTTGTAATATTTGTTAGATTGTACAAAATTGGTCAAATAGAACTTCCTGAATTTTTTTAAAAAAAACAGCATATTCTACGATAGGCATAATAAGTCGTTGTATTACATATTTTACGGCGTGCAATCAATGTCATTACTTGTCTCACCAATTAATGACGTGCAAAAGTAGTCGTAGAAAAAATAACAACGATACACAAAATCTGCAGTTAAATAATTTTTAATGGCGTATTATAGCATGTCGTAGAAAAAGTAACAACGACGCACAAAATCTGCCATAAAATAGTTTTTAACGGCGTATGAAGCATGTCGTTGAAAGTGAATGACTTTCAATGACTAGTCATAATATGACGCGCGTTGCACGTTGTAAAAGGGTTTTTACGGCGTGCATTGCGCGCCGTAAAAACCCTTTTTTGTTGTAGTGAGAGGACATTCTCTATTATTTTCAAGGTTGGAAAAATTTTGGGAGCCTCTCTCTCTACAATCCTCTCTCTTTACAATTCTTTTTCTCTAGATTTCTCTCTCTCTTGAACCTTTGTGCATACAAGTAGAGATATACTTCTAGTTTGCCTATCAACTCTTAATCAAACTTGACCACCTTTGGGCTCAGTTCTCTTAGAGTCTTGTTTGAGCTCTAAAAGGAGGTTTGAGCTTGGATTTGTGCCTAAGTTGTGCTTTGCTTCAAAGGTATAACACTTACCTTATTTAAGCTTGTTTTGCATACTTATTTTCCCATCTTTTTCTACTGTTTTTGGCCTAGTTTTCAACTGTAAAAACCTCTGTTTTTATGACCTAAAAATGATGGTTTGAGGCTATTTTGTGTTAGGGGGTGGTCCACCCTTCTTGCTCTTTGTTTGTTGAGTTTTTTTGTGCTATTATTCATCACTTTCAAATCAACTTTTTTGGTCCTTTTAACTACTGAAATTCAGAGATTTTTCAGTGGTAAAAATCAATTTTTAAAGTCCAAAATTGGAGGGGTTAGCCTCCCCTTCTTGTGTCTTGTTTGCATGCCTAGTTAGCTTCATGAGTTAGCATGTTTTTCTAGCTTAACTTAGCTTAAGTCCAGCATGTTTTTGCCTCTGTTTTGGCTCTGTTTTGGGTTGGTTAGTTCAGTTGAGGCTTGTATTGCATGGTTGTAGTATTATTTCCTTTACTAGCTTGATGTTTTAATGCTTTGATCATCATTGTTTTGAGTTAATAGCATGCTTTAGTGTTGTTTTACAATTCATTTCAGCATATGCAATCTCTGCAACCTCCTTCATTTCTTCACTTTTTCATTTGTTTTGAGGGTTGTTTCAACCTTAGGGTTGTTTAAGCTTGAGGTTGAGGCTCATGCTTAATGGTTTAATCCTCTTTCGAGGGTTCATTACCAATGGCATGAAGCTTCCCTCATGCCTTGAACTACCCCTTGGTTGACACTTCTCTCGCTTTAGAAGACACTCACTTTTGGACTTAATCGATTAAAGAATGAATCGGTAATGTAAAATGAGTAAAAAAATTGGACAAGTAAAAGAGGCAAGATAAGCATCTTTTGTGTTTCATTGCATGTGTTCGAATCGGACGTTAATTTGAATACAAGGAAAAAGGGACATTTCATACTCAAAGTGATGAAACGTGCTACTTTCCTTGGTCACCATCACCCTTGATCATGCATGATAGGGTGATAGTCTTTTTGAGTCTTGTTTTGCACTCATTAACTTGTACAAACTTGGTTCTTTGGCCATCATGCATGGAAATTGCTTGATTGGTGGTTTGAGAGCCAAGAGTTTCACTTCTTTGAGCTTGTTTGATGATAAGGAGTGTAAACGGTACACATAAACCTGTGAGAATACACTGTTTTGCTCTGTTTGCTCTCTGTTGCAGGAAAAAGAGGAGTTCATGTCATCAGTGGCCGACCGGCCACCACTAGCAGCCGACCGGCCACCATTGGTAGCCGACATGCCCCCTATCGGCCACCAATGAAAATTGCACAGTGTGTTGGTAAGGTGGAGCAGAGGCATTTTAGGAGTTAGCAGCACTGTAGGTGCTCAAATGTGCAAATAGAGGCGTTCAGTGGCAAGGCGGTGGCTTTTTCGGGTGGAGAAACCGAGCATGCATGCATCTCTCTCTTCTTGAGGCCATTTAATTTCTTTGTTTAGTTAATTAGTGGTAGTTAATTAATTAGTTTAATTGCTTTGTACTTAATTAGCTTAGTTTTTAGCTAATTACTTCGATTTGTAATATTTAATTAGCTTAGAATAAGTTAGTTAATTCGATTCAATTGTTGTAATAATTAGCGTAGGTAGTTAGCGCTTATTCATTCAGACTCTCCTTCGCGAAGGCGTAATGTTGTAATAAGTGTGCGTGCGTGTGTATATGTCTTCTAACCCCACATGTTTCTCCCTTTTATTTAATTGCTTTTGATGGTTAGATTAGGGTCATGTTTTAATTAGCATATCGCATGCTTGTATACATTCATCTTGTCTTGCATGCACTGAGGCTCGGCGCATCATTCAAACTACATCATTATTTCAATACTTCTTTGAATACATGTTTAATCGCATGTTGTTCAAATCAATTCATATGCCATATTAGTAGCCGAGCCTATTAATCGCATTATTGCATGTGTTGCATTAGGCATCTTAACATAGTTAGGATCATGCATTTTTCTAACTAGTTTCTGTTTTGGCTTGGAGTACTAATTAAGCTTTTACGCTTTAGCATACTTGCATGAGTGTGATTGCTATGTTTCCATGATTAGCATGCTTGCCATGAGGCTATGTGCTTAAATGTTAAACTGCATGAATGCCTGTAGATGAAGGCTTGTTGTTTGAATTAGAACAATTCAACAAATGTGCGTTTTAAGCCACTTTGTTAAGTGGCAAATCATGTTTTAAGCCCACTATGTTTGGTGGCAAACCCGCATCTTTAAGCCCAGTTGAAGGTGGCAAATTCAAACCATTTTTGCAAACAAACATGAGTTGAATTGTTCCAAGTTGAGCAAACTAGTCTATACTTGCTTGTGTGCGTCACATAGTAAAACTAGTCTAATAATCGGAATAAGAACACATAGTGTTTATAAAGGAACATGTCATGATTAGTGAAGGCCGATCTTTGATCGGGCGAGCAGGGGTGCTCAATTCATGACCTTCCTCTCTTGTACCTAAGTTCCCGAGCTGAAGCAACTTTGCTAATGACGGACACGTGACCTTTGGCACGAGTCAGGGTTTCCTAAATTTTCCCAATATAAAATATTCAGGTGGCGACTCTGTATTTGGAAAAGCAGTCCAATTTTGGCATTATTTGATTTAAAATCGATTTTCCAAAAAGGTTTGCCGGATTTGGACTCTTTGGTGTTTATCAGTTTTACATTGCACTTGTGAGACTGGATTCAGAACCGCGGGAGTCCGAACTGTGAGGCCTTCTTTTCAAACCCTTTTCGAAAGGCGGGGCACGGAAAAAGGTGAGCCCACAGTATGCTATAAGTGAGGAATGATTTGCTGGGAAAAGATAATGATTCTAAATGCTAAATGCAATAAGACAAATTATGATGCAATGGATGCAATAGATGAAGTGAATAAGAGATGCAGGCCAAACTATGTCTTACCTAGAAAAGGAATGGACACAAAACAAACCACGTCTAACACAGAAAAGGTGTCAAAACCCTCAGACTACAATTCTTACAGAATAGGTGCGTACACATGCAGAGCTATGTTTTAACGTAAAAAGTATGGGCACATGCCAAACTAAGCTTAACGTGGAAAGGATGCAGGTACTAAAATGGTATGATGTAATGGATGTAATGGACAATGTAGTAGATGCCTGTGATAGACGTTATATGCAATGCGATGGAGGTAATAGATAGATATGATATAGCAGCTAGGAAGCGGTGCCTTTAGAAAGTACCTTACAGGGGTAATTGGCGATGACTCACCTCATGCTGCTGGGGATTTTTTTTCTTCTTCTTGTTGTGCTTTCAAACCACGAGTACTACTTTTCTCCTTGGCTATGTTTGCAACTTTCCCTATTCTTCAACAGGGTGAGAAACTAGGTTGGTTCAGTATCCAGAATCGAGGCGCATACAAGCTACCTCAACCTATGGGGCTGTGTTGATATCCCATTTTTGACTGCCCGCAAGACTTGGGAGCTTTATTCTGGGCACTCGATGATGAAAGTTACATTGTGTAAATGGTTTGAATTCACGAAGGAATCCGAATTCCCAACCTTCCATACCCACACTATTTTTACCTCAGAAATCCATTTTTGAGCACTGTGCCAACCTACATTGAATCTAAAACCGAGGAATAGGGAGCCACATTAGGGCCCGACCGTGCCTTTTGGGTGATAAACACTATTAGGGGTGAGAATCCGCCAGCTGTCTATTTTTGAAGATATTTGTGACCTATTTACCTCAAATTCTATAAATACGAGCTGATAGCTCTATTTTGAGGGTTAGAAAAATTTCAAAGAGCTAAAAGGACCTTTGAGAGCTCCTTTTTCCTTTGCAAGTCACCTTTGTGCTATCCTATCATCCTTGAACTATATACATACACTATATACACCATTAGAGCTTAAGCTTGGAGCCTTGGTTGAGACTTTGGAACCATAATTCAAACTTCAGAGTGCCTTAGGATCAAGTTTGGTTTACAACAAAAGCTTTCTCTCTTTAAGAGGTATAATCTTGCCACCTTCTTCCTTGCTTTCATTTCAATCTTTTTCTATATTTTTCTTGTGTTTTCATACTGTTTTGAATCAATTCCAATTGCTGAAACTTGGGGTTAAAGAGCTACTAAAGGTGGAGGGGCTTATCACCCTTTCTTGAACCTTATTCCATAGCTTGTATCCTTTGCTTTCCTACTCTTTTCTTTGGTTTACATACTGATTTTTAGAGCTTTAAAGGGCGGAAAAATATGATTTAGAAGTCCCAAAAGTGGAGGGGTTAGCCACCCCTCCTTAGTCTTGCTTACTAGCTTTGTATCTCATTGTTTTTGGCTATGTTTTGTGCTCTCTTAAACATGGTTTTAGGCACTGTTTTTTATTTTTTATTTTATTTTAGGGGTTGTTTAATTCATTTAAATAGTTTATGCTTTGAATATTATACTTGTAGTGTTGTAGGTCCTCATGGCTTCGGTTGTTTAGGCCTTAAACATTGAGTCATTTGAGTTGATAGCTTTCATTACCTAGCTTTCATGTAAAGAGTCTCACTTTTGTAATAATCAACTTTGCATAATCATCTCTGCAACTTCCTTCCATTGTTTGTTTTTTTGATCAAAGAGTTGTGTTTAATAAAAGGGTGTTGTTCAAGCATAAGAAAGAGACCCTCTATGCCTAATGGTTTAATCTCTTCGGAGGTTCATTAACAAGGCATTACATATCTCTTATGCTAAACATACCCTCTTGTTTGTCACTCCTCTTTATCACCAGTGAATTTATTTCTAAGGGACTACCTTTCTAGTTTGGCCCTTGGAAATCACAAAAGAAGGTTTCATTATAGCTTGTTATCGAGTTTGGGTTTAGAGTCCTTATCGCTCATTGTGGGTTTGGCTATATCATTATCGCTCCTTTGAGTTTGACTAGTCATTATCGCCCATTTTGGGTTTGGGTTTGACTCCGACTCCCTTATCGCTCGTAAATGAGTTTGACTCATCTTTTGTAATTTCCCCCCAAGAAAAGGGCTTGAAAGGCTCATTTCTCAAGTTAAGTCGATACTTGCTCATTTACATTGCTTTTGAACTTAGTGGACTTAAACATCACTTTTGGACAAAATGGAATAAAAGATAAAGAAATGGAAAGGTAAGTTGAAAAAGGCTAATAAAATCGGCTTAAAATTGATTAAAACCGACATAAAGAAGATTAATAAAATTGGTTGGATTCGGTTGAACGTTATACCGAATCCATCGCATCTAGAGTCATCACATACTAATTTGTGATGTTGGATGATTCTTGAGGTGTGTCTACCTCCCTCCTTGAACTAACTTCATGATAGGAAGGAGGGGTGGTGTGTCTTTCATTGTATTCATTAACTTTACTCCTATCGCGTTCAAAACCATCAAGCAATCAACTTGCACCTATTGATGGTTTGGGAACCGAACCTGCTCTTCTCTTGAGTATCTCTATGATAGAGAAGAGCAAAAAGGACAACATGGCTTAGAAATGCTTTGTCTACACTGTTTTCACCTCAGATTACAAAAATATTTTTTTGCAACAAAATAATGCACGACCTGATTTGTTTGGGCCTGGCTAGGTCTCATTGTGGGCCATCCGAGCTCCAATGTATGGTAAACAAGGCATTTTTGGTGGAAACAGAGAGCAGTGTCTGAGGGTGAAACATAGCAGTTTTCTAGAGAGCAGACAAAGCAGTTTCTGAAGACTGTTTTAATCGGCGCGTATGCGATTCTTGTGCATTCTTGACATATTATTGTTATAATATCATTGTTGTAATAAATTTGATAGTTAGATATTTATTTTTCATTCGGATTTGTAATAAGTAATTAGTTCGAACATTTGGACTTTCGGACCCTCTTACACGAGGGCAAAATATGTAATAATTTGTGTATGTCTTCCAACCGCCATTTCTTTCTCCCTTTTATTTACCTGCTTATAATGGTAGCATCATATTTTCCTTAGCATTTTTCATTACTTGCATCCATTCGTTTTGCATGCCTAAAGGGTTCGGCTCATCATACTAACCAATGTCAACTTCATATTCTTTACTCAAATACGTGCTCTCTTGCATGCCTTGAATTAACTCACATGCCATGCCAGTAGTCGAGCTTATTATTTACATAATGTGTGCGTCGAATTAGTCATATTGCATTGTTTGGGAGCATGCATTTCTTCTAATTATTTTAGTTTTCTTTGGCTTACCTTGGAGTACTAAGTGAGCATTTATTACTTTAGCATATTGCATGCGTGTGATTGTTGCCATATCAAGTATGTTTACCATGAGGCTAAGTGCTTAATCGATATACCTGTTTGAATGCCTATGGATGAAGGCTTATTTGCTTAAATTGGGATAAATTGATTAAATGTACATTATGAGTTCACTTTTTCAAGTGGCACATATTCAAAACAAAAATGAAATCAAACCAGGAGAAAGGGAAAATTTTAACCAGGAGAAATCAACAATCTAATGCGTTTCACGTGAAAGCAGGTAAAGGTGGTGTGAACAACAGGAGCACCTGATGTTTTTAACCGAGTAAAACAACTGCCTAGCATGTCTCATGCGAAAGGAGAAAAGATGGTGTGAACAACAGGCGCACCTGATGTTTTTAACCAAGTAAAACATCTGCCTAGCACGTCTCACGTGAAAGGAGAAAAGATGGCGTGAACAACAGGCACACCTGATGTTTTTAACCTAGTAAAATCACAACCTAATGCGTCTCACGTGAAATGAGGAAAGATGGTGTGAACACCAGGCGTATCTGATGTTTGTAACTGAGGAAAACAATTGCCTAATGTGTCTCACATGAAAAGAGGAAAGATAGTGTGAACAACAAGTGTACCTGATGTTTTTAACCGAGTAAAATCATAACCTAACGAGTCTCATGTGAAAGGAGGAAAGATGGTGTAAACACCCGGCGTACCTGATGTTTTTAACCGAGGTAAATCACAACCTAACATGTCTCACATGAAAGGAGGAAATCGAAAGAGCAAACAAATTTTCAGAATTCGATAGAGTGAGATTATCTCATCCTGGAAAGGCTTCGGAGGATGAAGCTCATGGAGATAACCCAATTCAAGGCACAAAGTTTAAACGTGAGTTTGACGAAGATTTGAACATAAGTTTGACAAACCAAAAAAAGATGCACAAATCAAAACGATGCTCAAATTAATAATAACACGAAATGAATCCCGCTGATTTTCTCTTAAAAATGGGCCTAAGTAATAAACCAGAAAAAGCGACAAAAGAAAATGAATGCAATTTGGACCATGATTCCGTAATGCGCAAAATCCAGAACAACTTATGAAATAAACAAAACAAAACAACAAAAAGAACAAAACTCCATCTTTCTTTTCTTCTATTCTTCTCTTTTATTCTCTTTTTTTTTTTTTTTCTTCTTCTTTTTTTTTTTTTTTGCTTTGAACTCTTCTGTTTTATTTTTTTGAATTGGGGGCCACCCAAAGTTGGAATAAGACTACCCAGTACTAGAATAACCAAAACATACAACCTGTATTACACTTGGAGTCGGCTGGGCCTAAATGAAGCACAACCATGTCTCAATAAAGTTGGTCGGGTCGCGATGGCGGCGGAGGGCAGTTTAGTAAAAATAAAAACCATGGCCCTTTAAAACACAATCCAACCCGTATTTCGCATACACCCAATGCCGAAAACACTCTTTCTCTTTCCCTAGGCTCCTCTTCTCTGTAGATTTTCCGTCTATTCGCGATACCCAACAACCCTTGCAATTTTTTTTTGAAAACCCTTTTACACCTCTATATTTTGAACCAATTAGAATTGGTTTTGGCGGAATTTTGAGATTTCTCTTGGTTTTTCTTGATTTCTCGCGTGTTTGCTCAGGTTTTACCCACCATCTCTTGATTTTCCTATTCTTTCCTTGTTTTCTCTCTCCTAGGGTTTATACTTGGGGTTTTTCACCCAATCTCACTCACCAGCCTACTTTTCTTCACTTTTCCTCATTCTCCCTCTATGGCTAGTGATGAGGTCCCCATTCCGGACCTTGCCGTGGGTATTGGTGCCATCCTTGGTGAGGACATGGAGGCCAAGGATGTTCTTCCTCCCGTACTCGAGCTTGAGTTGCTTCTTCTTACTGATAGACCTTTTGATATGGCCACCTACTAGCCACGCACACACGCCTTGATCCCTGGTGGTATTCTAATATTTGAAGGCTTCATCCCAGGGATTGACGAGGATGTCTTGTTGCGAGAGCCCGCGGAGCACTTATCTGCCGATGCCTCTATGGTAAGAATTCTTTTTCTTGGTTTTGAACATATTTTGAATATCGTAAACAAATCCTTTATTGTCCTTTAATGCGAATACCGACAACATTCCTACACCACAGGTGATGGCCAGGAGGATAGGCAGCTACAAGACTATTTTTGGCCCCCGACATTGGTACGAGAGGCTCCCCTAGAGGTCTGTACACTAGTTGACGCCGCCAGCTTCGGGCCTTTCTACTCAGGACTTATACAGATAAGGGCCGAGCCACTACTATATGGGTCCCTAGTGGATAGGTGGTGGGACACCATCGACTTCTTCCACTTCTCATCGATCGGGGAGATGACTCTGACCCCATATGATTGTTCGATGCTCACAGGATTGTGGGTAGGGGTTGGTGACCCAATCCTATTTGATCCCGACATGACACAGTAGAGAGCTGCACAGCTTCATCTTCTCGGGGTGATCCCAGATACTGCCGGCCACGGGATGGTACACTATAGCTGGTTCTTGGACCACTTCCTCGGTCTCCTGCTAGTTACTCCAGAGGAGATTGCTCAGTACACCCACAGATTCCTTATGTATCTCCTTGGTACTACCCTGTTTGCGAATAGGGAAAATACCGCGGGGCTATACATCATGGGCGCACTGGTGCATCTACCACATGTGGTAGAGTACGACTTGGGTGGTGCCAGTCTGGCCACCCTATACTGCTACATGAGCTCCGTATCCTATCGAAAGGTGGATTCACTTAGCAGTTACTAGAGAGTTCCTTTTCTGTTTGCTTTGCATTTCCCATTTATATCTGCTCTATTTGTTCACTTGGTTCCTCAACTTGTTTTCCTTTTGCAATTGTGGGTTTATACATATTTCACTTCCCTTGCCCCAGTCCCAGTGCGGTCGATCGAGTTGTCTGTACCTTGCTCTCGGTACTACAACTCTCGGTTTGAGCGGCGACGACGACGCATAGATTGTGACTTTCCTTACTTCTGCCGCTTCTTTGATACTGTCACCATGGAGAAGGTAACAAAACCTGATACTAGTCTTTATCTTTACTGCTTTACTATTTTCATACTGTTCAACCCATGATATCTGATACGTGCCTTACATCTTCTACTCGCAGATTGACTAGCACCCTTGGGCATTCCTCAGGCATCGAAGACGGCCTACGTTGCTACATGGGAGGTTTTCTCTATGCGGATTCTCTTCGAGTGTCCCTTTGGTAGGGCATATCATTTGGGAGAGCGATTCATTCACCAGACTCAGGGCCAAAACCCATCCTGATGTTCCACATCTCCCTCCTTCAGGTATGAGGATGGCCAATGACCACCGCGAAAGGCCCCTGATCGATCACCTTATCAGGGAGAGGATGGTGATCGGTACCACAGAGCCGACGACTTCATCATATTCCTTCAGACTTGCGTGATGGCTCCTCTTACCAGGGGTGTGGTCCGTGCCCTTCCTAAGGCTGCTGCCATTGTTGCTGGAGATGTTCCTGCTACAGCTCTCTTTCCTGGGCTTACTGCGATACTGACCGAGGTTGTATACATGTGACTAGATGAGGTGATTGAGCAGATCCTCTTGAACACATTGAGGAGAGGGACCGTATGTTGGTGGTTGCTCCTGGTGTTGAGCAGGTAAACACTTCCCTTATATTTCTGTCCACTATGCTTTACCACTTTGTTCCACATTCTCAAATTCTCTCTTTTGAAGGTGCCTGTAGGGTATGTCAATGACCTCCTTTGGACGGTTGATCGACTGTTTCTCATGGTACAGAGGAGACAGACTGCTTTGGTCACCCATGGGATTGAGGTACACTTTGTCCACAGTTTTGCCACAATCTTGCCCATAATCTTGTTGAATTTATTCTAATATCTTCACTATTTTCAGCTTGAGCTGGCACCAGCTACACCTACAGGACCTCCTCTAACTAGGAGAAGGAGAGGGAGACAGGCCCCGGTGAGAGGTAAATGATGGGTTGATCGTGGGAGAGGTAGAGTGAGACAGTGCTCGCCTTATTTCGAGGCTACTTTTGATGAGTACACGACCCTTGAGGATGAGGGGGATGATGTCGTCATCTAGTCCAGCAGTGCCAGTGATGATAGTGGCGCGCCTCCTCCCCAGCCGAGGATGAAGAAGGCTAGGATGGGTTGATTTCTCTTTTTCTTTTTTGCTTTGTAGTTAGGAACTACGTAGTTTCAGATAGACTTTTTGTTTTGTTTTTGGAGACTTTTCATTTGCTTTTGTTTTTGTAAAACAATGATCAGGGTTTGACCCACTAGTTTATGAAAAGAAAGATTTTGGATGGTTTCTCCTTGCATAGCATGTGATGAATAGTGTAACCCTTGCATAACAATACTTCACAATAATGCTTGCTTTGAATTCATTCTTGAATCACATAATAACCTACAACTGGAAAAAATGCAAAATACAACTCGATAACAGAAAAAAGAAATAAAAACAACCTAAAAACACTAAAAAACACTTGTTGGGACCAAGGCTAGACTCAATACACAACCATAGTGAACCAAGGCAAGAGCCAGTTTTCCTCTACAACTGCTCTGTTCTGGGCAAACATTTAGACCCGGCCGGGCCCTAATAAGGCATGGCCGGGTCCAAAAAAGATGTCGGTGGGTGTGATCCAACTATCATGCATTGCCTCTTCTCAAACTCTATAAAAGGTGTTCCTATGCTGTTTTTCTGGTAGAATGGTAAGTCTTTGATATTTTGCTCTCAAGATGGAGATTTTGCTCAGCAATAGGCTTCGGGATTGGATAGCCACTTTGGATGGCTCAGAAAAGGTGAATTTCCATGGCTTTGGCCTAAATGCTCTTTTTTCTTTGAGTCGTACTTCGCTTTGTTTTTTGTTCCTCTATGTCGTTGTTCGATGCTGGAACCTGGTTACACATGTATTTCGCTTTAGGGCTTAAGAAATATGCCCTACACTTGAAGAATTTTAGGCTTTAATGGCATCCCAGCGTGACGAGGAGATTATACCCCAGCCCCATTTTGGCCATGCACGGGCACTTGAACGGATGTGTGGGCTCACTTTACATGAGGCTCAATCCTTAGCCCATAATGGGGAGCTAGATATACCCAGCTTAATTCATCGGTTTTCTGATATTGGAGACAGTTTTGACCTTCTCTGGTGAGGCTACCGCCACCATGCCCTTTGTTTATGTTTACTTGCACACTTTCTACTTGCCCTTAGTTGTAGCGGAGCCAACACCAGGTTGATTGAAGTGGCCCAATGTCTGAAAGAGGGTAAGAGTTGCATAGGTTTGGCACTGGCCGAGACCTTGATGGGTTTAGACGCTTTTCATCGGTGAGAGACTACTCGTTTTGCAGGGAGTCCGCTGTTTCTCCAGGTATTGTTTCCCACCCTTTCTTATTTATGATTTCTTGCATCCCTCGGCACTCACTCTCTATTTTTCTCAAAGCCCTTTCCTTACTTTTCCCTCAACATACATCTCTCTATTATTTAATTTCTCTTATTTTTCATCCCTTCCCAGGTGTGGTTGATGGACAAGCTAAAAGTGGTAGACCCTTGCCCCGAGTATTCAGCCCGAGTGTACTTTTTCCGTCCACAGCTAGTGGACTTCCCCTCAGAAGGATTGTGGTGTAATTGGATATGCAGTAGATCTGTAGCTGACATAGCTTAGCGTTGCCCTTGACTCAATCTAACTGAAATGAGTTACTACATGTCTCGTTAGCCGGGTATACAGTTGGTTAGTCTCACACACTATGTGTTCTATTTTCTTTTTCGGTTCAAACGCTAGTTTGGACATGATCATACTTGTCTAGATGAAGGGGTGGAATACCTGGCTTCATTTCCTATTCGTGCTTCTCACTTGACTCGGTACCTTGCTTCTTGGAGGACGAGAGAGATTCTAGCCCCCGCCTCTAACTTTAGTTATGCCCTTTTTGGCGAGTATTTGGCTTGGTTCGAGGACGAGGAACAGGTTGGGCCAACTCTAGCGGCAGAGGCTTCTACGAGTGAGAGCAGAAGACATAGGGCCACCTGACTTATCTGTACCCCTAGTTTTATTGCTTTGACTTTCTTTTCAAGTTTGATGTAAAAGCAACTTTGATTTAATCAGAGTGTTAGAGAATGTTCTTGTGTTGAAATCAATGGAATTAAAATTGTGAGCACTGAAAATTTTCCTTTTGGTCCCAAAAATGGTCTAAGTTGTAAAAGGGTAAAATTGAGGAAAATCAATTCATTAAAACTTTTCAAAACAATTTTCGGAAATGGTCACTACTTGACACATATGGAATCAATCCTCAACATGTACAATCCCAAATTAGGAGATCACAACTATCCATAATTGCGCTCACCATTGCTACTCTAACTTGAAACCGGCCCTTCTGCCAAATGGAGGTAACACAACCACATTCACAGATGACGGAAAAAGATAGACCGATCAAATAAACAGATATGATAGTTGAGTTGGAGATGGTGGTGGCCGAACTTTGGGATGAAGTTGCCTACGTATCCGAAAGATGGAAATCAGGCCTTACGTAGTTCGGTTCTGGTTCACTCGAGTATTAACTCTCTCCTTTTGCGCTCTAACTTTTGCCAAAGCTGCCCTTTTGGGTTTTCGACCTTGCGAGCTCTATTTTTCTTTGTTTCTATTTTTTCATGCTTTAACTTTTGCCTAAGTCGCCCTTTCAGGTTTTTGGCCTAGTGAGCCTCTCAGGGATAGTATTTCTTCAACTTGTCCATATTGATCAGTTGTGAGAACTCTAGGCTATCTAGATCCATAAGGATAATCACTCCCCTAATCAGATTGATTTGATGATGTAAGGGTCAGTCTAATTGGCTCTGAACTTGCCCCTGGGGTCATGGATGGGAGCTTGGTTGTCCTTGAGCACCATATCCCCTTCCTTAAGGTTTCTGGACTTGACTTTTTTGTTAAAGGCCATGGCAATTCTACACTGATACCCTTGGATGTGATATAACGCCTTTAACCTCTTCTCATCAAACAACATCAATTCTTCGAATCTGCTCTGCTGCCAGTCCGCCTTTGTTATCTAACACTTGGCCATGATTCTGAGCGACGGTACTTCAATTTCAATTAGTAGAACAACTTCTATTCCATACACTAGTGAATAAGGGGTCACTCCCATAGATGTCCGAATTGACGTTCTCTACCCCCAGAGTGCAAAGGGTAGTTTATCCGGCCAATCCTTGTAAGTTTCCACCATCTTCCGTAAGATGTTCTTGACATTCTGGTTAGCGGCCTCAACAACTCCGTTGGTCTGTGGTTTGTATGTTGTTGACTTATGAAAAACCGCATTATATTTCTCAAGCAAATCAACCACCTCTTTCTTGAAATGCGACTCGTTGTCTGAGATGATCTCATTTGGCACCCCGTACCTACAGATGATGTTATTCTTGATGAACTTGGCCACATGTGACGCCTTCAACACAGAGTAAGACTGAGCTTCCACCCACTTGGTAACATAGTTGATTGCCACTAAAATGTACTCATGTCCATTTGAACCCTTTGGCGAGACTGCCTCGATGATGTCAATTCTCCAGACTAAGAAAGGCCACGGCGAAATCATGTTGTAAAGCTTTGATGGCGGGATGTTTATGCGATTAGCATGGATTTGACACTTGTGGCATCGCCGCACAAAGGTAATGCAATCTTCCTCTATAGTTGACGAATAATAGCCTTACATGAGGATCTTCCTGGCCAGCATCACACCATTCATATGTGCTCCGCACTCTCTTCCATGGATAGCCTCCATGAGACGCTTCGACTTTTCTTCAACACAGATCTTATGCATTCCCAGATGGCCTCTCTTGTACAGTTTACCCCTGCAGATGATGAATTGGACGGCCAGATGCCGTACTCCTCGTTTATCTTTGGCATTTGCCTTTGGTGGATATGTATCCTTCTCTAGAAAATTCCAAATGTCATAATACCAGGGGTTCTTGTCTTGAACCTCATCTATTGTGGCAATGGTCTCATAAGCAGTTGCATATTTCTATTCAATGATGATTGGACGCATCTTGTCTCCAAGTGGGATATTTACCATGGAAGATAGAGTTGCTAATGCATCAGCGAACCTGCTGTTCTCTCTCAACAGATGTGTAAATGTTAGTTTTGTAAACCTCAGAATTAAAACGTCCAGGGCCTGATGATAAACCTTCATTTTCTCTTCCTTGACTTTCCAGTCTCTGTTAGCTTGAGAAACAACCAGGTTCGAGTCTCCGATGACGTCCAACCTTATTGCCCCTAGTTCTAGGGCAACTTCAATCCAGCGATACATGCCTCATATTTTGCTTCATTGTTAGACACTCTGAACCAAAGTTTGAAAGCTAAAGGTATATGGGAATTGTCGAGTGCTACCAGCAACAAACTTTTCCCATAGCCATATTGATTAGATGCTCCGTCAAAGTACATTGTCTGTGTTTGTTCTTCTATCTGTAGAATGTCTTCATCTGGGAATAGATACTCCACTGTCTCATCTCCTTCTACTAGGTGGTTTGCCAAAAATTCCTCTACAGCTCTCCCTTTGACTGATTTGCGCGTAACATACTTGAGATCAAATTCGGAGAGAAAAAGCAACCAACGAGCTAGCCTACCCGTAAGCAATGGTTCTCAAAGAGATATTTGATGGGATCTAATCTCGAAACCAGAATTACGGAGTGAGCTAACAGGTAGTGCCTCAACTTCCTGATGACCCATACCAAAGCTAAGCAAGCTTTCTCGAGGGGAGTGTAGTGGGTCTCGTAATCCAGTATCTTCTTACTCAGATAATAGATGGCCTTTTCCACTTTAGCTTCTGATTCCTGAACTAGCATGCACCCCATGGTCAAATTTGTCACTGACAGGTACAAGATCAGTGGCTTCCCTAGATCTGGTGGTGACAACATAGACGAATTCTGTAGGTACTGCTTGACCAGCTTAAAAGAAAACTGACATCAATCATCCCATTGGAACTTCTTCCCTTTCTTCAAGAGACCAAATAGTGGTTCACAAGTCAAAGTTAATTTTGAGATAAATTGTCTTATGAATTGCACTTTACCCAGAAATCCGTGCACCTCCTTTTTAGTCCTCAGTGGTGGCATTTCTAAGATGTCCATGATTTTAGATGGATCTACTTCAATTCCTCTCTATGTGATAAAAAATCCCAGCATTTTTTCTGTAATCACCCCAAAGGTGCATTTCTGTGGGTTCAACCACATTCTGTACTCCCTGATCCGTTCAAATTTTTTTTCTAGTGCAGTGTAGTGGCCTTCTCGCTCTTTAGACTTGACAATCATGTCGTCCACATACACCTCAACCTCTTTATGGATCATGTCGTGCAAGATCATGGTGGCAGCTCTCTGATCAGCCCTATGATATGTAGCCCTAGCATTTTTTAACCCAAAAGGCATGACTCAGTAGCAGTAGGTGCCCTACGACGTATTAAAAGCAGTCTTCTTTCTGTCCTCTAGCACTATCAAAATCTGGTTATACTCGAAAAACCCATCCATGAACGATAGCAACGCATGGCTCGCGATGAAGTCCACCAACTCGTCAATGTGCGGCAATGGGAAGTCGTCTTTTGGGCTAGCTCTGTTCAAATCACAGAAGTCGACGCAAGCCCTGATTCTGTTGTCCTTCTTTTGAACCGGATCGATATTGGCCAACTAAGTTGGGTATTCAGACACCATCAAGAAACCTGTCTCAATCTGTTTGGTGACCTCTTCTTTAATCTTCAACGCCCAATCTGGATAGACTCTGCACAGTTTCTACTTAACTGGTCAGGCCTTAGGGCCAAGAGGGATCCGGTACTATACAATCTCAGGATCGATTCCAGGCATGTCTTCGTAGGACCACGCGAAAATCTCTTTGAAATTTTTTAGTAAAGCGATTAAACGCTTGTGTTCCTCCGAAGATAACGTGGACCTGATCTGGACCAAGCGGGATCCTCCTCAGTACCCACATTAATTGCAATGATTTTATTTGTGCAGGGCTTAACACGCCTCTTCTCCTCTTGGTCAACCAAGTTTTTCAAAGCCCGAGGAATTTCTTCCTCTTCGTTTAAATCAAAATTTTGAAAATCAAGATCAGTGCAACAATCCAAAGGCACAAAGAAGTAAGTGAAATCTACTGCATTCCCATTCAAGAAGCGAGGTTCTTCGATTACAGTTGACTCAAAAGAAAAACTGAAAGACGACCTAGATAGGGCCTTGGTATCCGGGTTACCCTTCCTGGAAGTACTAGACTCTAACTCCTCAAAAGAACATGAATCTGATCCTGACTCAACAGACTCGGTGGAATTAGATTCAGACTCATTACTCGGTTTAGAATGACCAATGGTACCTTTCTCAAATTGCCAGACCAGGCATGGAGCCTCAGATGCGTCCACAATGAGACCAGTGAATTCCGCTGCTGGTTTATCCCTGATCATAGAGATAGTAACACTATCCCTCAAGTTGACGGGCTTAGTCCTAGCACTGGAACTTGCTAGTAGGTCAGCTAGTGCTTTCCCTAATAGCTCTTCTTTGTCAATGCCCAAGCTTGCAGTCTTGCCTTACTCTGTACTGCTGCTCAGGTCCTTCTACTCATTCTTCTCTTCTGGTTATTGGTGCCTGAAGAAGATCTCAAACCTCAAGTACTGTATCTTTGTTTCTGGGTGAACCCATGGCTTTAGAAATCCACAAAAGGGGAAATCTTCCCGTTGGCGAACAAAGCGTCCATTTCGGGTTCATCGTATTGGCTTGTGGACTAGCTCATACTGCCTCTCAGCCCTTTTTAGTTTAAGTCTCCCGCTCAACTCATCTCCTTTCCTCTTCCAATCTGCGGCAGTAGGCTTGTACCCCGACCCAAAAGCATGGGGGTTGTGACTTATCTCTCTGGAAATGGTACCTCTCTGATTGCCACTTCTGCCCAGTCCTGATCTAAGAATATGCCTTTGTTTGTTCATCATGTAGATGGACTGAGCACTCACTTAGTTTTGGTCATCTTTCGCCATGACCGACTGTACCAGACGGGCCTCTGCTAAGGAGAAGCCGAAGAGGAACACATCCTTTTCCCCATGTATTATTTCTAGCAAGGGCATGGTAGTTCCCTAGAGAGGGTGGATCACAACATAGCCGTAAACCGTAGCAATCCCACCCTTGAAGAGGTATTTCACCAGTTGGTGAATCGTTGATGACACTACCCTTGTCTGGTGTAGCTAAGGCCTTTCCAGGAGTAGATTGAAAGTTTCCAGTACATTCATAACATGGAATTCCTCCTCATGCTCAGACGGGCCGATCCGTATGTGGTTCTTGAACATTCCCATAACATCCCAGCTAGTGTTGTCATAGGCTCGAAAGGCTTGGATTGTGGGTGCGAAGTCAGATGGCTTCAAACCTATAGCATAAGCGATCCTTGCCAGACACACGCTAATCGCCGAGCCAGTATCTACTAGTACCACCAAGATCCACTTTTTTCGGCTCTCTAGAGTCACATACAAGGGTCGGTTGTGGTTTGTACCCTTAGGCGACAACTCTTTATCTGTAAAAGATAGTGTTGGATTAATGTCCCCGGACGTGACTAATGACACCAGTTGATCAGCGGTGGTGTCGATAGACAGCTTTGTTTTGTTCATTGCCTCTAGCAGCGCCTACTTATGTTCTCGAGAAGCCATCAGCAGCCCCTAGATTGATATGTCTACCTGAATCTTTTTAAGTTAGTTCAAGGCCAGGTCTTCTTCAATGTCTTTCTCTTTCAATTTCTCAGCTTCTTTCTCGGAGGACTTTGGCTGATCTAAGGTCGGGGGCTTAAAATACCGACCACTTCGGGCCATATGGTTAATATCATCTATATACCATGTGTCATCAGGGGTATCAGCTTTCACCCTTCGTCAGCATATGCATAGCTCAAATCACTGTTTTTCCACCATTTCCCTGCAGTCATTGATAGACTATTGTCTGGTCCCACCCGAATCATATTCACATCATGCCCTTCGTTATCGTACCATTCATCTTCTATGGCAATTTCAGTCTTTGCACTGCGGTACTATCTGAGCTTTCTTGGCAGCCTTTCCCTATCATTAGGTTCCCATTTCAGCTTTCCTGTGTTTCGGGCATTGCTGACTCGGTCTTTGCTTTTCTCTTTCCCTTTGCCTGTTCCTAAGCTATCTTCCTCTAGATTTCCTCTATTCTCTCCCGTTGGAATTGCTCCAACGCTTTTTCTTTTTCAGTCATGGGTATGGCCTCAGCCTTGCTATTCTCATCAACCTCCTCTCCTTTCACAATCTCCTTTGCTTGCTCCTCCATATCTGATTCCTCTTCATTCAGCTATCCAATGCTAGATTCAAGCTGGCTTGGATCCCACCACCCGATTTGAACGTTGCCCACATCCTCCTCTTTGAGGAAGTAAAGGTTTTTCAGGTCCTCCTCCAGTTCTGCCAAGTCTTCCTCCCGTTCTGCTAAGTCATCAAGACCTTGTCCAGGCCAGTTGTTTGGATTCTGCCCTGGCTCGTTCTCCCCACGGGCGTTGATGCTGAGAAAGTCTGGTAGCATGACTACAAGCTTTGGCTAATCAACGGTCAAAATGTACATGCTGGGGTCATACTCCTCTACAAGTGAGGCCCCCTTCTATATGACTTGGGCATCAGACAATCCAGTCTTTAGCGCATTCTTTTTCTCCTCCACCTCCGCCACTACAGGCCCTGATTAGGTTCTGGGTGCTATGTCCATCATGCACATAACTGTGCTTTCTGGGATAGCCACCTCATGTTTTGGTTGATGGGATGGGGTAATATATGCACTGTGTATGGATTAGGTTAATGTTTCTGGGTAGGGGTACTTGATTATGGGCGGGAAGCGGGTTGGTGGTCATGTTCGGTTTGGAGGGTGGGGTGATGATTTTATTGTCAATAAGATCTTGGATCTTATGACGCAAGCGATAACATCGATCAGTAGGGTGACTGTGCTGTTGATGGAAAATGCAGTACTATGTGGGGTCGTGTCTAGGTGGTAGTGGGTCAGGGAGAGGTCGAGGGTTAAGGGGCTTAAGGTGCCCTTTTTCCATTAGTAGTTTAAGGGCGCGGGCCGTGCTCATGTGGAAAGGGGTAAAGGTTCTTTGGTTTTGGTTTCAGTTTAGGCCGGTGGGCTGTGAAGTTGTAGCAGCGAAGGGATCGGCCATTTTGGTAGCTATGACGACAATGCTGACCTCTGCGGACCGAGGAATAGTGCTATTGCTAGCATTGATACTCCTAGTGAACGGTCTCTTCACAGGTTCACTAGTTCTCTAGATGATGCTTTTCTTGAATGCACTTTCAATTTGGACCTCCAACTCGTGTAGTGAAGCAAATGTAGACAATGGCGCCAATATCATTCGTTGTAACATATCCGGCTTGAGGTTCTGAACCACTAACCAGACTTGTTCCCTCTCTGATGGCCTATTCGTCATTCTTGCTGCTTTTGCGCTCCACCTGGCAACAAAGTTAATAAAGGTTTTTTTTGGGGTTCTAGGTAGTTGTTTCTAGCTCATTGATGGTTATTTCTATCTGAGTATTGTATGAGTATTGGTTAACAAATCCCTCAGACGGTTCCTCCCAATTCTATTTCGTCGAGTCCTCCAACTTGGCGTACTAGATAGTTGCCACATTTGAGAAAGTTCAGCCAAATAGGGATAGTTTCTATGCCCGAGATAGGCCCATTGGCCTTAGGACATCCAAAAATAGTCGAACATGAACAATGGGGTCCCCACTACCATCAAATCTATCAATGTGAGGCATTTTGAACTTTTTTGACAGTCTGATTGAGGCTTCGGTATACCCTGTCTTCAATATCTGGAATGGAATTTAAGTTTTGAGATTTTTTAAGTGCTTTGGTGGTCAGCCAGTGTTAGTCTCTCTTCCACCGATTGCTCGACGAAGAAGGGGCAAACAGTTATCAACACCAGCATAGAGCACTCAGCAAACACCTGTGCGTTCCCATCCATTCAGCTCACTAGTACCTAATTCACCTAGACCAGTAATGGCACAGAGCGTAGAGGAAGTTGCTGCCATGATGGTAGCATTCCAGAGGACTATGGATACCTTGAATCAGAGGATAGCCGCTTAGGAGGAAACTATCGCCAACATGCAGCGCCTATCTGGGCCATCAGCATCTATTGTGTACCCAGTCCCAGCTGCCCAGCAGAATCCTGACCCACCTCTACCAATTGAAAACCCACATGTCCTGTATCCACAAGAGATGTTTGCACAGGCTTCGGCTTACAGGCCCTGGCACTACCTCATTGGGGACTCCTTCCCTTTGACATCAGTGATATTGATCCGGCCATGATCAAAATTAAATAAAAATCACATCATGATTTGTAGAGACCGATCTTTGATCGGGTGAGTGGGGTGCTCAATTCATGACCTTCCCCTCTAATACCTAAGTTCCCGAACCAAGGCAACTTTAGTGATGATGGACAAGTGGTCTTTGGCACTAGTCATGGGTTTCCCAAATTTCCCAAAATATTTAGGTGGCAACTCTGAAATCTGGCAATGTAGTCCATTTTTGGCATTTTTGATTCAAAATCAATTTTCCAAAAGATTTTTCGGATTTGGACTAATTTGTGTTTATCTATTTCACATTGCACTTGTAGAATCAGATTTAGAACCACGAGAGTCTGAACTGTAGGGCTAATCGTATCTAAAAGCAGCATGAAAAGCAAGCTATAGGTCGCCATACAGATTTCAAGCTGAGGATACACCCCTGGGTATTCAAACCAGACTTTAGTCTTGAAAATTCCAAACCTTTCGTTCTAAGCCTCAGCCACTCGAACTCTAGTTTCCACCGTCTAAGTTGGTCTCCTAGAAACCCACCATAAACACAATCAGGTGGCTATACCGGACCGCCTGAAGCCGTTCGGGCATGACAAACACCAAAGAAATTGCACCTTTAAAGGATTTAAGGTCTCTTAGACCCTGGGAGTGCACAAGACAATACGGGCGAGGTGCACAAAATAGTGCTACGCAAGGTGCACAAGATAGTGCGATGCAAGGTGCTCAAGACAGTGCTGTGTTGAGTGAATGCACAAAACAATGCGATGCAAGTACACAAGATAGTGCAATGCGGAGTGCACAAAATAGTGCGATACAAGGTGAATGCACACAACAGTGCAATGCAAGGTGCATAAAAACAGTGCAATATAAGATGAATGCACAAAATAGCATTGTCTAGGTGCACAAGACGGTGCGATACACGGTGAATAGCACAAAACAGTGCAACACAAGGTGAATGCACGAAACAATGTGATGCAAGGTGCACAAAACAGTGCAATAGAAGGTGCACAAAGCAGTGTGATGCAAGGTGCACACAACAGTGTGATGCAAGGGAAATGCACAAAACAGTGCGATGCAAGGTGAATGCACAAAATAGTGCGATGCTGTAGACACCTCATTTTTTATCGCCTTTAAGACTTAGACGCCTCAAGTTGATCACTCGATGATGAAATACTACGCTGTACATACGTTTGATTTTCTTAACAAGAAAGCTCGGTTCTGGAGTTTCAGAGCCTAGAACCTTGCACCACCTTTGGGCCAAAACTTGATTTTTCTAAGCCAAACCATCCAGAGGCCTATTGGCCAACAGGTAGCCGGCTGGCCAAATATTGGTGGCTGGCTATAGCAGGGGTCTAAAAACTCAAGCTTGAGCCAACCCTTCTCGAGGATCTGAACCCTAAAAATCTTCAACTGGCGAAGGTGGGTCAAAGTTTGGCTGGGGGCCCTGGACTGGATGTGTGGTAGATGCCCCAAATGGGTGTTTTTTTTAGCACTGGTCTCATCCTGCAGGGCAATTACCTGGCTTAGGGCCGTTATCATGGCCACAACTTCTTCTGGACTCTGAGCCATCACGGGTCTGCTGAGTTGGCAATCGGGAAAATGGATGGGTGTAAGTTGAGAGCTGGCTAACAAGGATTTCAATCCGATTATACTTGATGTGTCTGAACTGGATTAGTTGAGATAGGTTTGATTGGATTGGGCTTTTTAGAATAGATTTTTTTGGCATTGGATGGATCTGAGTTGGCGTTTGGGGATCAGATGGACTGGACCTTTGCTGAGTAGGTTTTTTCTGGGATTGGATGGACTGGGCCTTTGCTGAGTTAGGTACGGCTCCTTCTTGGCGACCTAGCTTAGAAAAACCTAGCATTAAAAATAAATGCCCTATTAGATCAAGATACCGGGTATGCTGGTCAAAACAAAGCAGGATACAATTTTGGGTGGTTCTAGGCCTACTGAAAATTCACCCATAACAAACACAAACCCCTGGATTTCGACCTGAATTTTGATTCTGATATGACCCTCAAGTTTTGAAAGGAATCGCCTCAAGATTAAGACTCTCTAAGGATTGCATCACACATTTCCAATGATTTCACATTTTGCACAAAAGCATTCAAAACACCCCTATGAGAGGTTAGGGTTTCCCTGTCCTAGCTCTAGAGTGATCTAGGGTTTCACTACTTCAAGCAAGTAGTTTCACAACATCCTGCATATGGGTAAGCATCATGTCCTATTTTGAATGGTCTCTAGAGCTCACTACATGCACTAGGCCGATTGGTCAAAAGGGTACCTCAACAAGATTGCCTAATATACCTTTCACACCTAACACCAAGAAGTTAAAGGAAGATCAAGGGGTACGGCGATAATCCAGATCCAAGGGTTATGTTTCCAACATGGCAAAGCCCATGACCGGCCAGCCTTTTGGCAAGTTTTTTAGGCAAGCCTCCAGCAAGTCATCCATAAATAGCAGATGGAAAACACAGTGACTTAAAGTAACAATGGGAATGCAATGCAATGAACATATATCTGTAAATAAAATGTCACATCATGAAGTTCAAGTCAAGTTCTCTAAATCCCCAGTAGAGTCATCAGAAACTGTAGCTTGCTTTTTGCACTCCTTGGAGGGGTTTAGTCTACTCGGATACGATAGCCCTACAGTTTAGACTCCCGTGGTTCTGAATTTGGTTTCACAAGTGCAATGTGAAACAGAAAGAACACAAATTAGTCCAAATCAAGCAAATCTTTAGAAAATCCATTTATAATCGGAGATGTCAAAAATGGACTGCATTGTTAGATTTTAGAGTCACTACCTAAATATTTTTAAAAAATTTAGAAAACCCGTGACTCGTGCCAAAAGCCACTTATCCTGTCATCACCAAAGTGTCTCGACTTAGAAACTTAGGTATGAGAGGGGAAGGTCATGAATTGAGCACCCCACTCACCTGATCAAAGATTGGCCTCTACTAATCATGATGTGATTTTTGTGTACATCATATGCTCTTCCTGTTTATTATGCTAACTTTACTATGTGAGGCATACAAGTATAGACTATTTTCCCACTTTGTAATGCTTTGATTTTATGTTTTTTTTGAAAAGTGGTTTGAATATGTGCCACTTGAAAAAGTGAGCTCATACGTACATTAATCCAATCATCCTAATTTAAGCAAATTAGCCTTCATCTACAGGCATTCAAGAGATATATGAAATAAGCACTTAGCTTCATAGTAAATATGCTTGATACGACAACATGGACATACATGCAATATGCCAAAGCGAAAATGCTTACCTAGTACTCAACCGAGGCAAGCCAAAATAGAAGAAACTAGTTAGAAAAAAATGCATGCTCTAATATGTAAGTGACTAATGCAACACATACAAAATGCAACTACTAGGTTCGGTTTATTAACATGACACATGGCTCAACTCAAAGCATACGATAGCGCACGTATTCAAGTAAGTAAGAAACGACAACAATGTTAGAATAATGAACCGAACTTGATGAATGCAAAAATGGATATTTACACATGGTAATGATATGAAACCAAAATATGAATGCAACATGCAAGCATCGTAAGCAAGTAAATAAAAAGGAGAAAGAATGGGGGTTGGAAGACATATACAATATTGCAAGTTTGCCCTCACACAGGAGGGTCCAAATGTCCGAATGTTAAACTAATTATTACAATGCCAAATTAACTAATTTAACTAGCTATTATAATAACTAAACTTAACTAGCTATTACAAATTCAAACGAATCTAGTTAATTAAACATACTACTATCAAAGCATTAATTTAACGGGCCACGGGAAGTGAAGGGTCGCACATGCATGAATGAGAATGTAAGCTCGAAAACCTCTCTGTTTTGCTACCAGAAGCTATTCTATTTGCAGTCAGAAAATTATTCTATTTTTGCCCCAGCTTCTGCTCTGTTCTTCCACAAAAAAAGACACTGCTTGCACAGAATAGGGTGGCCGGTCGGCCTTGGAAAGTGGTCGGCCAGATGGAAGGGTGGTCGGCTGGCCACTATTTTGATGTTCTGCCCTACTGCCACAGAAAAGAAACAGAGCAAAAACAGAGGCCTTGTTTGGTTTGATTTTGGGAAAAAATTTTTGGAAATATACTCTATAAACACTTTTTTAAGAGTAATCAAACCAAACAGATTTTCCCAAAAAAACTCTCTAAAATGTGTTTGGTTATCCAATTTCCAGGATTACTTTTGAAACATGTTTGCAAAAAAGGCAAACCAAACAAGTTTTTGTACTTTTATCTCAAAAACTACTCTACAAAAAAAACCAAAGTTATTTTGGAGAGAATATTTGGAAAAAGACAAACCAAACAAGTTTTTGTACTTTTTATCTCAAAAACTACTCTACAAAAAAAAAAAAAAAAAACCAAAGTTATTTTGGAAAGAATATTTAGAAAAAGGCAAACCAAACAAGTTTTTGTACTTTTTTTATCTCAAAAATTACTCTACAAACACAAACCAAACAAGGCCAGAGTGTTTCCAAGAGATGTTTGTCCTCTCTGCCTCTCCCTATCATGAAATTGATCAAGGGATGAGTAGAATTGATTCACAAACCATCAATTGTCGCAAAGTTATTGCGTGATGATCTATGAACTGATAGGACGAAAGATCAATAAACAGAAATAAAAGAACAACAAAACCTCTTCCCTATCATGCAGTTACCTTAAGGGAAGTGGTTGACATTGCTTCTTGAATCATTGAACATCACTGAAAGTATGTCATGATTCAAGACTCAATGGGTTCAATATAACGTCCGATTGAACCCAACTCAATTTTATTACCCTTTTTTACAATTTTAACCTCTTTTACATTACCTTGCCATTCTTTATTTATTTTTGTCCAAAAATGATAGCTGAGTCCACTAAGTTCAAAGTGATAAAGAAAACTGTCAAACAAAAGGTTGTGCTACATGAGAGAGATGTAATGCATTGGTAATGAACATCTGAAGAGATTAAACCATTAAGCATGGAAAGTCTCTTTCTCATGCTTTGAACAACAACTAAGTGTTTGAGACAACTCTTAATCAAAGGAAAAATAGAATAGAGGGAGGTTGCATAGATGATTATGCAAAAGTGATTATTAAAGTGAGACCCTTAAGATGAAAAATAAGTAATGAAAAGCTATCAACTCAAACAGTTTGGTGTCTAAGGCCTAAACCCCAAATCTATGAGGACTTACAATAACACAAGCATAGTATTCAACGTATAAACTAAATAAACACATCAAAATAGCCCCAAAGCTCACTAAATAGTGCTTAAAAAGTAGTTTAAAAAGCTAGAAAATGGAAACAAAATAAGAAGAGAAGAAAGCTAGTAAGCAAGCCTAAGGAATGGTGGGTAACCCCTCTACTTTTTGGTCCTTAAAATCACATATTTTAGCCTTTAAGAACTCTAAAAATCAGTAGCCAAAAGTTGAGAAACAAGTGGGTAAAAACAAGGATTCAAGCCATGGGATAAGGTTCAAAAAAGGGTGGTTAACCCCTCCACCTTTGGTAGCATTTTAATCACAGGTTCAGCACTTGAAAAACAGCCAAAACAGTTAAAAAAGGGGAAGAAAAGAGTAGTTTAAACAAGGCAAAAAGATGGCAAGAGTTATACCTTTGAAGAGAATATACTCTTTTGTTCACAAACCACAAGTTGTTCACTCTGAAGGGTTGAAATTTTAGCAAGTGCCTCCTGCTGCGGCTTAGGCCTATCTTGCATGCACTCTAGAGTTGTTGCAAGCGTCTCACCTAACCTTTCTTGAGACTCGATGCCATCACATTTATTCATCTCGAGGCCATCCTCTCAGGGTATGAAGTCTGGCCCCCAAGACCGTTATAAGTAGTAAACTGTCTTACCACCATCGCGCACTTTAACAATCTTCGGCAAGGGACTTGTGGACTTGCTACTCCTCTTGTGCCCACTGCTTTTTGGAAATGCCTCCACATCTCGAATGTCTTCTCACCTTGGCAAATTTACCCTTGTAACTTTGGCAGCCCTTAGGGTTTCATCAGTTAATAGCTCAGTAAAGCAAATTGCACCAAATTAGTGTGTCTTGTCTGCTCTAAACGGCTTTTCAGACGCATTTATGGTTACTGTTCTCTTGCCTAGTTTTGCCTTCACACATTGGTGATAACTTGACGGGATAGCGCCATATTGGTGCATCCAGGCGTTGCCAAGTATCGTATGATAGTTTGTATCTACCTCAATTACATGGAACATAGTTGCGGAGCGGATCTCGCCAACTACTAAATCCACTACAACATAGCCCTTAGTAACTTTCTTTTCACCACCAAAGCCTGTCACAGTAATGGGTTAGCAAACCATCTTGAACTCTGGAATACCAGCCTTCGCAAAGGTGTCGGCAGTCATGATGTTTTATGGATGCCCTCCTATTAAGAAAAGCACGCTTGAACTCCACATCATTGACGTAAGCCGTGACAAAGAGAGGGTGGTTATGGAAAAGTGGCTATGCTCTGTCTGTCTCTGAAAAAGTAATGGACCCATGGTCTTCCTGGATAAGCCAAGGCACATACTCCTTAGCCTCAACAACTTCGACATGATACACTTTAGAGATGTTGATGAGGGCCTTTGTAGCCTCAAACCCGGTGGCTTAGCTCATTCTCAATTGATCAAAGAAGGTACAAAACTTGATAGAGTTTTATAAGGCATGGACATGGGTATCCTCTGTGAGTTTTGCCTCTGCAGTTACTGGTTTAGGAAGTTGGGCCGCTGCAATTTCTTCTAACTCATCATAGTAGGATGCCATGTGCACTTGATCGCGCTCAGGCCCAAGATACCCAATCATGTGTACATTCTTCCCTTTTTCCTTATGGTTAGAATAAGGGTCCTTTCTTACATCACGGTTACTCGCATCTTTGAACTTCAACTCGTTCGCAGCAACTTTCTTCTTGAAGATACTTTTCAAAGTCCAACAATCCCTAGTAAGGTGTTTGGTGGCTCTGTGATAGATACAATAGTCTGGGCTCTCTTTGTCATCCTTGGTTAGAGGGACATCAACTGGTGAGAGGGTAAGTTCACCATCGACTACCCACTCTTTGACCAAGGCTTTGACATTCTTAAGACTGCAAGGATAGGGATTTTTGTCCTCATAACTTTTCCTCTTTCGAGAAGATGACGCCTCGCCTTGCAAGCGACTCCCTCCTAGGGAGGTTACCGTAGCAACTATGCTATTATGAGAGTAGCGATGACTTTCACAAGATCTATGCAAAGGGCTCGTGGTACTAAGATTTCTAGCCGCTTCAATCAAGGCTGAAAAGGTGAGTAGATTATGGTTCACCAAGAAAAGTTTGTAGTCGTGTATGGCACCCTCCACACATATGCTGACTAAATGAGCTTCATCCACTGGTTCGTAGAAGTCCATGGCTTTGTCCTGGAACCGTTTGACATAGTCCAGTATATCTTTGCCTTCTTTCTGGACATCTCGACCAAGTGTGAGGGTTATAACTTTTTCTTGGACTTGGAAGAACTTCGTGTGAAACTTTTTCGCCATCTCCTTCTAACTCTTGATCGAGTTAGGGGCCAAGTTCACGTACTAGCTATAAGCCCTTTCAGTGAATGATTTGAAAAACTCCCGAATGCACAGAGGGTGGACACTACTATGGACACCAAGGGTTTCGATGAACCTCACCACATGCTCTCTGGCGTTACCTTGCTTCCCATGAAACTTCACAAACTTGGGTACTGTATACCCAGTTGGATATGGCATGGCCAGTATCTCTTGAGGATATGAGGGCTTAACATTTGGATTTGGAAGAGATGGCAACTACTTCTTGCTACACTCTTGCTCGAGCATAGCTTGGACGTCGACTAGAGTAACGAAGTGAGTGGGCTAGTAAAAACTAGTCTACTCTTGGGTAGCTAAACCAATAGCCGTGCTGTTCACCTAAGGTACCGCTAGAGGCACCTGGATCGGAGCCTGATTCTCAGGCATCAGGTTAGGCTTTGGGTTTGGGACTGCTATAGGTGGAGGTTCCTGTGCTAGAGCTGGCCTGGACGCCATGGCCATAATAGCTTTGGTGAGAGTTTGTTAAGCTGTTAAGATCTCCCTCTGTGTATCCTAAAGTGATTGGACTGCTTCGACTACAACACTTTGGTCATGGTCCTCAGCATGTGCTGCTCCACCATTAGAAGAACCTTGCTGTCGTGGTTGTTCCTGAACTTCATCTTCCGCCATTTTTTCCAGTGAAGTGTGAAAGCCATTATGCATATAAACCATCAAAAAAGCAACCTCCCCAAGTTCGAGGTGAACAGTGATTAAGAGAGTAATTCGAGAGGCAAAACTATGTCAACGGTCTAACAAAGATGAAACGGCTAGAGAAATGAGTCAACAACAATCTGGAAAAGTTGGAGAATGAGTAGCTAGTTGAGGGTGGAGCAAATGGCTCAAGTAAAAGAGAATGACAATGTACAAATGGGAAGCATCTCCCCAAGTTCCCAAAATTCCTCTTCTTGGACCTTGGGAAATGGGTCTTATTTATAGGCTTTTCCTTGACATCAATAGGACAACATGTGGACAAATAAAGTGAGGACATGTGTCCCAAAGAATTACATAGAATATTCTACCTAGGACCACCAGGCTGAAGGTGCCACGTGTCCCTATGCATGTACTATGTACTATCTGTTTGGCACAGATGCCTCAGCAAGTGAACTTGCGACGGGAGTATTTGCCGCAACAATTTGCCTTCTCAGCTTGAACCTCAGCAAGTGCACTTCTGGCGGTAACGTTTGCCGCTGCACTTGCCTTCTCATTTCAATTTAGCCAAGACTTTATAGCTTGCTATCAGCCATGTTTAGTGTTCACCCCAGCGAAGCCTCCGCTCGTAGCCACCTAACCATAAACTCCCCAGCTTTCCAGGGCGAAGGCCATAGCTATGCTTGCTATCAGCCATGTTGTGCCTTGGTACCAAGCCCAAGGGGGCTTCCTTGGTCCTGTCTATGCAACTAAGGTAGGTCCATGACCTGGGTAAATGGAAAGGGAATCCCTTGCACTCGGGCTACCCTACTCCCATATTCGCGGGGTCGCCGTGGTATACTGGTGTCTCTGGGCCTGCTATCAGTGCCAAGTATTAGCCCCTACTTGTGGAAGGGAAGCTTCTCCCAAAGGCTGCTATCACCTTGGTGGGGTGTTCCTTTCGCAAGTTAGTTGCGACGGTTGTAGTTGCTGTGACAGCGGTAGTTACTGCGGTGGCCATTTCTTGCGGCAAGTTTAAATGGCAGTGTTGACAATACTAGAAATGGAGGCGCTGAGAAAGTACCTCCGCAACTTGGCCGTTGCAAGCGTTGCCTCTGCAACTTAGTTGCTCTGGTTTTCTCTTTCCCTTAACAACTTCAAACAGCGGCACCTGCAATACTTGAGATGGCGGCGGCATCGACAATACTAGGAATGGCGGCGCTGAGACAAAGTGCCTTAGTAACTTGACCGCTACAAGTGCTACCTCTGCAACTTGACTTGGATATTTTTCTTCATGGAGTCTGTTGGGACTTTTGGCGGGTCAGACCTACTTCAACCCACTGTTGACCTGCTTCCCTTGGGCTTTAGCCCATACTCCCTTAGTCATTCATGGTCGCCTAATAGGGGTGACCTCTGCACTTATGTCCGTACTTAATTTTAACTTTAATTTCTGACCCTCTATACAATCAAAGCACTAAATCACAAACAACCAACAAAATAACCAAAATAGCAAAAGAAAAGCAGAGGTCATCTTGTCATGATCATTCATGCAAGGTTGTGAGCAGGTTGAACTTGAACTATCGTCCGCGAAACTTTTTGGAAAATAAAAATTTTGGCTTTTTATTTTTTGGATTTATTTTCATTTTTAGTGAAATTTTTTTAAAAAAAATTCAAAAAGTTTTAGGTTTTAAATTCAGCTCAATAAGGCAAATCAAAAAATTATAGTTTTTGAAAAAAAAATTCAAAAAAATCCGGAAAAGACAAAAATAAGTCAAAATTAGTAATCTTTTTTCACTTATTCTTGTCTTTAGTAATTTTTTTTTTAATAGAATTTTTCATAAAAAAATATATACTTTTTAGCTTCATCTCGACAAGACGGACTGAAAAGTAAAAAAAATTGACATAATCTAAAAAAAAAATTCAAAATAAAAAAATTCAAAAAAGGAAATGACTTGTTTTTTGGGCTGCCAAAATGGCCTTTGCAAACTTTCAGCACCTGAAATTGTTTGAATAGCTCCAGAATATCGTCCGACACATATGATGGGCCAAGATCAAGTCAAGACAAACCGTGGAAATCTTAAAAAGTCCCATATATATGGGATGCCCATTTCAATGCTTCCAAACACGCCCTTGCCTTTGTTTCAAAAGCTGATCCACCCATGAATCCAATTGAATCCACTGCCAAGGAATGGTAATTGCCATCAGTATAGAACCATGCTGCCCCACCCTCCTTTGTATCTTTTTTCCACGCCCCATCAATGAGGAAATCAGCTAAGGCTGTATCTGCGTGCAGCTTCATCTATAACCTACAGATTCCAGCAACTTTTGTATTATGAAATTAGGCTATTTTAGTAAATTTTTAGATTTTTGATTAAAATATGATATAAAAAAATTAATATATTTAGGATGATTTTTTAATTTTTTACGAAAAATATACAATAACAAGCTAATTTTTAGTAACTTTTTGGCTATTTGGCTAAAATATGAGCTAAAAAAAACTAGTATGTTTGGGATGACTTTTTAGCTTTTTATGAAAAGATGTGCAAAAAGTAGAGAGAAAAGAGAATCTTTGACTTTTTGGTATGAGTTGTTGGCTTTTTAGCTAATTTAGTAACTTTTTGACTTTTTGGCTAAAAATGAGGATTCCCAAACGAGGCCTAAGTAAAGGAAAAAAATCTTTAACTTTTTGTATAATTTTTTAACTTTTTTATTTTTTTAATGATTTTTTTTAACTTTTAAGTTAAAATTTAAACTCCCAAACGAGACCTCAGTGTTAGCCAATGAAGGATACAATTGCACCCTAAAAAGTTGTTTGGACATTTCAACTTAATGACATTTTTATTATTACTATTATGTCCCTATTTAAAATGATCGAAAAGTATTTGATATTAAAAAAAGTGTAAATCATAGGCTGTGTTTGGTTTGCCTTTAGAATAATGATTTCAAAGGCAAAATTTTTGAATCACTTTTCAAAATTTATAACCAAACACACGACTCAAATTACTCAAAACTCAATTCAAAAATTAATTTCAAAAGTCATAACCAATCACACAACTCAAAATTCAATTCAAAAATATTTTCAAAACTCTTTTGATGATATACTGTTGAAGATGGTTAGCAGTGAGATTGTTAAATTATTTTTATAAAAAATCTAAAAAAAATAATTTATATATTTAAAAAATATCTGAAACAAAAATATATATGTATATTTCAAATAACATGTTGCAATTGCAAAAAATAAATTAAAAAAAAAAAAAAATTTGCACTGTTTCAGTTAACTGGTCAGATGTCTTGGAGGATGTCCAGAAGGACGATAGGGAGGATGTCCGGGACGGTCGGGTAGACCCAGTCCGCTCTTTTCAAAATTTAAAATTCAAAAATTCATTTCAAAACTCATAACTAAACAAATTTTCTCTTTTCAAAATTCAACTCACAATTCTACACTCAAATCACAACTCCAAAAAGAGAATCACAATTCCAAAACTAAACTAAACGTAACCATAGTGTTTTAGACACTTCATCTCATAATCAATCTTAATCTTCCATTCTCTATTCTTTTCTCGCTTTCCACTTTACATTTTCGTACTCAACCCTATCTCTCTTGAATCCATCATTCTTGCATTCCATTTCATATTGAAGTCAACAATGAATAATAGAAAAGACATTTTCAAGTTATTTTTATATAGCGAATGTAGGTTTTCTATTCATCTTAATCATTTTTGGTCAATGGGTTTTTGAAATTTGTCCAAAAATTTAGTACCAAACAACTTATATTTATTTGGAAACTTATTTTTTTTTTTAAATTGATATATTCGGTACTGTGTTTTCGAATTGTTTGACATTTCAATATTTAATCTCCGAACAAATTATTTATGTTTAGCTTTGTGTTTTCAAACATTAATTTTCTAAATTCTTCATATTTCTGCTCCGATGTATTATATCTCCAAGCAAATTCCATATGTTCAGAATTCTTTTAAAATATATTTAATTTTGTTTGGTATTGAGTTTCTGAAAAAAAAAATAAATAAAAGTATTCAATGCTATATTTTCATATCTTTAAGTGGTTTAGGAGCCTATTTGATTTTTAGGGATGTATTATGGCCTCGTTTGGGAATATGCTATTTTTGTAATTTTTTGACTTTTTGAGTAAAATATGAGATAAAAAAAGTCAGTATGTTTGGAATGACTTTTTAATTTTTTACGAAAAAATGTGTAAAAAGTAGGGAGAAAAGTGAATATTTTACTTTTTGATATAGATTGTTGACTTTTTGATTTTTTTGGTGACTTTTTAACATTTTGGTTAGAATCACCACTTGTCAAACGAGACCTAAGTATCCTTCTAGGATTTCTCATAATACAATATGTAATATTTGAAATATTTAAAATAATATAATAAATTTTAAATTTTAAATTGAGGTGTCCAATTAATATTTTGGGATGCAAATAGAGTTACTCCAAACTTGTCCCAAATAGTGGAGGAAAATAAAGAAAGTGGCAGATAATGACCATATTAGCCTCGGACATAAAAGCAGGATAGTATACAATCACATACAAATATTCAATCAACTCAAGCTCAAGCTCAAGCTCAAGCTCAAGTTTTAGGAATTGGAGAGGTTGCTGTGAGGAACTCACGCCAATTTTTATAGTGCTTTGATGGAGGATGGAGGTTTTTCTTGAGCCTTTTTTGATAATTTAAATTATTTATATTGTAAGGTTTGTTGATTAGATCATCTATAAACAGTTAACTTTCTCTTTATAATTTTTTTTTTAAAACTAATTAGTATTTAATCATGGGGTTATAGATTTTTGATTAACTCGATTTTTTACATAAATAATATACTCCACAAACCCTACAATATGAACGGTTTGAATTATTAAAAAAAAAATTCAGAAAAGACTTCCACCAAAGCACCATAAGTGATTACTGTGATTTACTCACAATAGCATCTCCAACTCCCAAGCTTTAGAGCATCAGCATTAGTAAAATTGTTTCTTAGCTAAACTAGTAATATAAACTTCAAAAAACGACGTCCATCAGTCTCGCTTGCAGCTTGTCAAAATTTATGATTACTACAGTATCTCGCTATAACAAGCGAGATACTGTTCATCGCTACTTGTGTGTTACCGGAAGTTCGGTCGGACATCCGGCCGGTCAATGGCAGAGTTATTTATTTATTATTTATTTTTATTACATTTCCTCTAGTTTTACCTTCACAAAGGAACATAAGAATTGTTTGGCTGGTAACGCATCAATTTAATAATAAAAAAAAGAATAACAAATATTTTAATAGGATTGAGTTAAAATAGAGAGTTTGATGCAGTAGGGCGACTAATTAAAATAAAGACAAATGACTTTTTAAGTTATAATTTGACTAAAAATTTGAAGAGACTGGTGTGAATGCTTTTAGGCTTCTAAACTATCTAACTCCAACTTATCTTTTATTTTAGGGATAAAATAAATCTAAGGTTTGAACTTTTTAACAAAAGGACTTCTGAATTTTTAATTGGGTAAGTTACAAATGTATTTTTTGATATTTGTTTAAAATACAATTTGTCGCTTGTGATTTTAGAAATTATATCACACCTCTTGAAGTTTTTAATTTCATAATAAATAACCACTTTTATTAATAAATTATTAAGTCAATTAACAGTTTTTAATGATGTCATAAATTTATTTTAATTAATAATTCAGATAATTTATCATTGTATAGGAAAGCAGTTAGGAATTTTATTTTATTTAGTTAATTCTGTTAAATAAAAAATTCTAACAAGAGGGTATTTATAATTTTTCAAATCACAAAAAGCAATCCGTATCTTAAGTAAACCTTGGAGGGTGTGTATTTATAATTTATAATAAAATCAACGAAAAAAAATATTTTACTCATTAAACTCAATGTAAGTATATATAAAATGTCTAAAATATACATTTCACTAAATTTAATGAATAAAATACTTTTTTCTTTTATTTTTATTTTTTTATAGATTTTACTTAATAGAAATAGACAAATGGCATAGATTAAAAACAAATAAAAAAATTTAGAATTTAAATTAACAAAATGAAAAATTTATAATTTATTTTATTATAAGACTCAAACTTTTTTTTTAATTTTTTTTTATTTTATATGATGATACAGTTAATATATAACGGGTACCTGGCAGAACGGGTCGGACTGATCCACGCTTCTCGTGCCAATATCCGAGTGATCAAACCCACCAATGAACCTGCAGACAAGTTCAACGGGGAACAGGGAGTCCCCCAGTGAACTCTCCGATGAGTAAGTTAGAAAGAGAAGTAGAGTGTAGAGAGAGATTGGAGATAGAAAGCTTAACCTTCTTCTTGTCTTCAACGTCTGCTTATATCCTTTGGTAATCATTTCGGCGTCCCTTCCGACCTACCACCTTGGCCGAAAGTCTATGTTGTAGCTTACCTTGTACAGGGTGAGGGGGTGCTATTTCGACGGAGACGTGTTGTTGTAATAAATGCTGTGATGGGCTGCCTTAATGGCGATGTGCAGTGGCAATAACTTTGCAGATCTTTGTCTGCTGATGTGGCTTGTCCTTTACCTGCCACATGTCCGAATATCATTGGTTCTTCGTGCCATGTTGGCTTCCAACTGTTCAGGATCTCATCAGTTGGGTTATGTGTTGGGCTCTAAGTGATGGGCTTGGGTTGTTCATAGTGGGCTATGACCTTTGTGGGCCTAACCACGTCAGTAGTCCCCTATTCCCAAGTGCAGCTTTAGCCTAATGAAGGGAATACTAATGGAGAAGATGAGGAGGACCGACTGCGAAGGGTGGCCGAGTGGAAGGGCCGACCATGAGGAGGACCGACCGCGAAGGGTGGCCGAGTGGAAGGACCAGCCATGAGGAAGACAGACCGCGAAGGGTGGCTGAGTAGGGGGGACCGACCATGAGGAGGACCGACCGCGAAGGGTGGCCGAGTGGGAGGGCCAACCATGAGGAGGACTGACCATGAAGGGTGAGGTGGGGGGGGCGCGGGGCTCAAGAGGCGGCGTGTCACGTGATGACTTGAAGTGGAAAAGACAGGGTAAGGAGAGGTGGCAGTGAATCGTGATCGTACACGTGGCGGCATCTCGCGGGGAGGGAGATTAGGCGTTGGGCCAAAAATGAAACGATAGGTCATGATGGGTGTTGAAAAGACAGTTTTGGTGGATGTTTTGAAAAGTTTTCAAACTGGCAAAAATTAATTGTGACCCTTGGAATACGGGCAAGCCTTGGGCTTTTGGTATTATTCGATTTACCTACTTCTTTGCAAAAAATCAAAACATTCCAAGTGTTAACTCCTTTGTTGTTGACGATACATCTCTGCAACATTTCTTGAATTTTCTTACACCAGCTTCCGAAGCTATTCGTAGGCACACCACAGAGATGGCTCAAGAAGAAGCTGGAACCGCCAGGGTTGATCCGTTTGGGGATGACGACGCAGTGGAGCTGGCGGAGCCGTACCGGACGGAGAGACAAGTGGAGAGGGTAGGGGAGCCGGTGGTACAATCCCATTCTTCCACCATGATAACGGCTCCGAAGCCAATCAGCCAGGCGGAACCAGATCACTGGCATACGAAGGCTGACAAATCGACAGTTACTGCGGTGGACTTGGAGGTTATGCACGAAAAGTACCAGGTTCCCGCTGAAATAGAGTTATTGTTGCCGTCGTCAACGGAGAGGCCATCCGACGCCCGGTCGGGGGAGTTTGCCCTGTACGAGGAAGCATTGAAGGGAGGACTGAGGCTGCCGCTTCCGCAAGTGGTGGTTGATGTCCTGAACCGGTTGAAGGTAGTGCTGGGGCAACTAATGCCCAATGCGTGGAAGATTGTGTTAGCCTGTGCAAGCGCATGGCCGAAGGAGACTGAAGGGGCGGCTATGACAGTGGATGAATTTTTCGCGTGTTATAAGGCCTCAGGACAGCAAGAGACTTGGGTGACGTTGCAGGCGGCGGCAGGAAGGGGTCTGGTGACGGGGCTGCCGTTATCCCTTAAGGGTTGGAGGCCGCGGTGGTTTTACGTGTCCACGAATGGAGGGGTTGGGGTGCGTATGGTGTAGAGAGTGCCCACCAAATCTGTGGAGCCAAAACTGGGGGCGGTAGCAGAGGAGAGGATAAAAAAGGTGAAGGCATAGAGGGAGAAGGAGGGAGTCAGGTGGGACGACCTCGTTCAACCTTCAGCCTTGTTTGCGGCGGGATTGGGCCCTCAGCCGAGCATTGGAGATCTGGGACGGGCTGAACTAGAGGCGAGGAGGAAAGCACAAGAGGCTGAGGATATGACCATCCTTGCCAAAGCCAGTAAGTTCAAAGAGTCCCAGGCAGACCGACCGCTAAAACCGATCGCGAGGGAGAGGATCCGACCTCGCCCCAAACCCTTGGGGGAAAAAGACTTAGGTGGATTTGAGCCACGACCGCCCCCAGTTGATCCTTTGAAGGAGAGGGCCTACACGGAGATGAGGAGGAGGGGTGTGGTAAAGAAGAAGAGGAGAGTGAGGAGGAGTGAAGAAGAGCCTGCCCTAAAGAGGAGGAAGGAGATGATGGCAGAGGAGACCCCCACGGCCAAGGAGGTAGGGGAGGAGCGGGTGGGGGAGATCCCAGTAGTGGAGGTCCCCTCAGAGGTCGTGGAGGTCGTTCCAGTAGTGGTGGAGATCGCCCAAGAAGTTCAAGTAGAGGAGGGGCAACTGGCCCTGAGCCAAGGGGAGAGGAACAGCCCCAGGGGGGTCTTGCGCCCCAAGGAGGGGGGGTCAGGTTGACGACTGCTATCTACCACGCTCGCGCGGTGTCTGGGCGACTGGAGGGAGAAGAAGACCCAACCAGGGCAGCTGCAGATCGCCTTGTGGGGATAGTGGATGATACAGTCGTCCGCTCGGTGGCCAGGTTCAATGAGGCTGAGTTGCTAAGGGGGTTATGCTCTGCCCAAATGGAGGTAACCATCTTAGCTGGGGCTCTGCTGAGAAAGGCGGCGGTTGCAAAGGTCAAGTCGGATGAGGCCAAGGCTCAACTTGCAAACTTCAAAAGGGAGAGTGTAGGGTGGAAGAAGGCTGCACGAAGCGCGTGCTCCAGGGTTGGCAGGGAGCTGAAAAAGCTAAAAAGATGCAAGTGTTGGCCATTGTTCACCGCAATGTTACCGACCGAGCCCAAGCTGAGCTGCTCGCGGCCAAGTTGGAGCTTGAGGGCGAACACCGCAGGGTAGTGTCACTCGAGTTCCAGCTTGCTGGCGAGCAGAAGAAGCTGGGTGATGCTCAAAAGGCCTGCACGGTCACCGGCGAACGATTTGAAGAAGCTATGAGCAGCAATGAAGATCTACGTGCCCAGCAGATCAAGGAAAAAGAAGATGCAGACTTGCAGATTGCTGGGTTGCAGAAAGAGCTGGAAGATGAGCGTGCCAAGTTGCTGGAGGAGAGGGCGAGGTTGGAGAAAGAGTTGGAAGAAGAGAAGACTAAGGCATCTGGGGAGGCGGGCTCGTCGGGAACGACCGTTGGGGACAGGACTGAAGCAGAAGTTATTGAGAGCTTCCAGCGGTCAGACTTCTATAAGCACGAAATGGCTGAGTTCTGGGACAGTGGCTAGAAGATGTTCAAGCGTAAAGCTGAAGAGCTGTTCCCAGACTTAGACCTCAGTAGTGTAACAATTGACGAAGACGATGTGGCCCAGACCCCCCTGGATGAAGGTATTGAAGAAGAAGACCTCGTTTCCAGTGAAGAAGAGTAATTGAAATGAACAAAGTTTGTACTTTGTTTTTGTTTGTTTGTTTGTTTTTTTTTTTGAAATGCTGTAATGAACTTATGTACAAATTTGTGAATGAATAAATAAAATTTCAGTTCTGTTTTCATTCGATTGTTCTTGCTTGTACGTCTGAAATGAATGAGAATGATGGCTTGTGTACAAATCGTTGTGAGAATCTCAATGTAAATTGGTGTCGAACTTGTATTAAAAACTCAATGCAGAGTGAAGGTTAAGATGTAATAAAATGACAAGTGTCTGTCTGCCACATTGTTAAAGTGAATGAGTGTGGTTTATTAAAGTTAGGCTTGACTTGTAAAGAAAAAGACTGAATTGCAACTGTTGATAAATAAGGAAATGGTCTGACTTGTAAATGAAACATGTAAGAATGTCAAAGATGTGAAGTTTCAAATTATGCCCAAAAATGGAGTTGTAAATCGTGTTGCAAGAGTGTTGGTAAATAAAAAATTAGCTTGGAATTTGACTAAGCAAAGAGTGGTGTAAAAACATGGACCTGGAATTTTGACTAAGTGTGTCTACGAATGCCACAAGCATGAGGTTGGCTTGAATGGCCTTGACAAAGCTCTGTATGCGTGCCTAGTTGGGGGTAAGCTATGATTCACTGACTTTGCAAATAATTCAGTGGCTTGAAGTAACTCAGTCTTGCGTTGACCAAGGCGTTTATGCTCAGTCTGGCTGAGGCTTGTCATGTTCAGGCTGGCCGAGGCTTTTGGTGCTCAGTCGGGTTGAGGCTTTTAACGACTCGGTCTGGAGGAGGCGTTTGGTGCTCAGTCTTGCTGAGGCTTTTACCGACTCGGTCTGGCCGAGGCTTTTGGTGCTCAGTCTGGCTGAGGCTTTTTGTGCTCAGTCGGGCTGAGGCTTTTAACGACTCGGTTTGGAGGAGGCGTTTGGTGCTCAGTCTGGCTGAGGCTTTTAACGACTCGGTCTGGCCGAGGCTTTTGGTGCTTAGTCTGGCTGAGGCTTTTTGTGCTCAGTCGGGCTGAGGCTTTTAACGACTCGGTCTGGAGGAGGCGTTTGGTGCTCAGTCTGGCTGAGGCTTTTAACGACTCGGTCTGGCCGAGGCTTCTGGTGCTCAGTCTGGCTGAGGCTTTTTGTGCTCAGTCGGGCTGAGGCTTTTAACGACTCGGTTTGGAGGAGGCGTTTGGTGCTCAGTCTTGCTGAGGCTTTTAATGACTCGGTCTAGCCGAGGCTTTTGGTGCTCAGTCTGGGTGAGGCTTTTTGTGCTCAGTCGGGCTGAGGCTTTTAACGACTCGGTCTGGATGAGGCGTTTGGTGCTCAGTCTAGCTGAGGCTTTTAACGACTCGGTCTGGCCGAGGCTTTTGGTGTTCAGTCTTGCTGAGGCTTTTTGTGAGTGCTGTAATCAAAATGTTATGAAGACGCCATATAGATAACTGAGATATAAAATTGTTGTCATGGAAAGTGTAGCCCAGTTGATCAAAAAGTTACATTATGCGAGGGGAGAACAAGAATGTTCAAGTGTGTAAATTTGCCGAAAAGAAAATACAATGACTAAGCAATACAAAAGTAGAAATTTATTGAAAGTAACGCTTCAAGTGTTCGGCGTTCCACGGGTGGGGGAGATCTCGACCTTCTATGTCCTGAAGTCAGTAAGTGCCTGGTCGTGGTCGGGCTTTCACAACGTAAGGTCCCTCCCACTTGGCTGCCAGTTTGCCCTCTGTCGGATTTTTGGTGGCAAGGGTTACTTCGCGCAAGACAAGGTCCCCCACAACGAACTCCCTTGGACGGACTCTGCGGTTGTAGTGCGTTCTCATTTTCTGTTGGTATGAGGCCAGTCTGACAGTAGTAGTTTCTCTGAGCTCTTCGATTAGGTCAAGGTCTGCCTGACGGAGCTCTTCGGTTACTTCTGGATTCGGATGTAAGACTTTTGGGGTAGGCAGACCGACTTCCACTAGGATGACCGCCTCAGCGCCGTAGGTTAAGCGAAAGGGGGTCTCCCCAGTGGGAGTCCGAGTGGTAGTACGGTAAGCCCAGAGTACATTCGGTAATTCCTCAGCCCAAAGTCCCTTAGCAGCTTCTAGCTTAGTTTTGATGATCTTCAGAAGAGAGCGGTTGGTAACCTCGACTTGGCCATTGGCTTGGGGATGACTCGGGGAGGAGAAACATGGTTGGATCTGGAGGTCTGCACAGAACTTCCTGTACTTGGTGTTGTCGAATTGTTTGCTGTTGTCGGAGACGATGGCTTGAGGGATGCCAAACCTGCATACGATCGACTGCCAGATGATTTTGGTTGTGTTTCGCTCGGTGATGGTGGCAAGGGGTTCTGCCTCTACCCACTTGGTAAAGTAATCAATGGCGACTATTGCGAACTTGGTCAGGCCTCGGCCGGTGGGAAGTGGACCAACTAAGTCGATTCCCTATTTGGCGAACGGATAAGGACTGCAAAGTGTAATCAACTCTGTAGGAGGAGCATGGGGGATGTTGGCAAAACGTTGACACTTATCACATTTGAGCACGAAGTCAGTCGCATCTTGATTGAGAGTGGGCCAAAAATAACCAGTGCGAAGTATTTTGTGGGCTAGAGACCTGCCGCCTGAATGATTGCCACAAATACCCTCGTGGATTTCCCGCATTACATAGTTTGCTTGAGCTGGATTGAGGCATCTGAAGTATGGGCGTGAAAAGCCCCTCTTGTATAAAAGACCGTTGACAAGGATGTAATTGGACGACCGGGCCCTGACTTTGGCGGCCTACTGTTTGTCCTCTGGTAGTTCTTCCGTTGTCAAAAATAGAAAGATGTCGGACACCCAGGGGATAGGTTCATTTTGCAGGAAGTGGACTGCTTGTAGGTCGGGAGAGATGGCAGGGTGGGTCAGGTATTCGAGGCGAACACCATGGTTGAGATCTGACTGATCTGTAGAGGATAATTGAGCCATCTCATCGGCCTGGGAGTTTTCTGCCCGAGGGATGTGTTTGATGTGGAAGGTATTGAAGAGGCGAACAAGGGGAAGGGCCATATCCCTATAAGCCCGCATTGTGTCCTCCTTGGCATCGAATTCCCCCGTAATTTGTCCGACAATTAGCTGGGAGTCGCTGAACACCCGGATGTGGCTGACACCGATGTCCCTGGCTAAGCGGAGACCTGCTATCAATGCCTCGTATTCGGCCTCATTGTTACTGGCCTCGAACAAGAAACAGAGAGCACATTTGAAATAGCCACCCTCAGGGCAGTGAGGATGAGACCGACCCCGCTACCTTCCCTGCGGGATGATCCGTCGACATTGAGAGTCCAAGAATGGGGGTTTTCTGGCTCGGTAAGGATTGGTGGGGGTGGAGGGGTCGTGGTTGGGGTAGGATTAGTGAATTCCAGGATGAAATCAGCGACAGCCTGCCCCTTTATTGTTGTTCGAGGTCGGTAGGAGATGTCAAACTGGCTGAGTTTCATTGACCACTGCATGAGTCTGCCGGAAAGTTCTGGTTGCTGCATGAGCTTCTTCAAAGGTTGGTCGGTGAGGACCACTATGGAATGGGCTTGGAAGTAAGGACGGAGTCGTCTGGAGGCAGTGACCAAGGCCAAAGACAATTTTTCTAACCGTGGGTAATTCTGCTCCGCTCCCCTGAGAGCCCGACTGATGTAGTAGACTGGTTGTTGGACAGAGCCGTCTTCCTTGATAAGAACTGCACTGACTGCGGTGTTTGACACGGCTAAATATAAGAAGAGGGGCTCGCCCGTGATTGCCTGTGAAAGGAGGGGGGGTTGGCCATGCACTGCTTCAGCTGCTGAAAAGCCTCTTCGGATTCGGTTGTCCATTCAAAAGTTTGCCGAAGAACTTTGAAGAAGGGGAGGCACTTGTCTGTTGCGCGGGAAATGAAGCAGTTGAGGGCGGCAACTCGGACAGTGAGTCTCTGAACCTCCTTGACCGTTCTGGGTGGCTGCATTTCAATCAAGGCCTTGATCTTTTTAGGGTTAGCTTTAATGCCCCGCTGACTAACCATGAAACCCAAAAACTTCCTAGATCCTACGCCGAAGGCGCACTTCTCCAGGTTGAGCTTCATTTGGTACTTACGTAGGGTGGCAAAGGTCTCTCGTAGGTCGGTTAGATGATCAGCAGAGAGTTTGCTCTTGACTAGTATGTCGTCGACATATACTTCCATATTTCGACCGATCTGGTGATGGAAAACGGCGTTGACCAACCGTTGGTAGGTGGCCCCAGCATTTTTCAGTCCAAACGGCATCACACGGTAATGGTAGGTGCCGTGGTCGTTAATGAAAGAGGTGTGTTCCCGATCAGATGGGTGCATCAGAATATGGTTGTACCCAGAGAAGGCATCTATGAAGCTAAGCATTTGGTAACCGGCCGTGGCGTCGACCAGCAGGTCTATGCGGGGCAGAGGATAACTGTCTTTGGGGCAAGCTGGTTGAGGTCTGAGTAGTCGACACAGAGTCGCCATTTACCATTGTTCTTGCGGACCAGGACCACGTTTGACAACCATCTAGGGTAGTCCACGTTCTTGATGAATTGTGCCTCAAGGAGCTTGTCGACCTCTGCGGCAATGAGGGTATTGCGCTCCGGATGGAAAATGCGCTGTTTCTGGCGGTAAGGTCGAAAATGGGGTTCGATGCTGAGGCGGTGGGTTATGAATGAGGGGTAAATACCCGGCATGTCTGAGTGGGTCTAGGCGAATACATCGTTGTTTTCGATCAGAAGGGCAGTAAGATCAACCTTTGCTTGGGGGGATAGTTGGCTGCCGATCTTGGCAGTTTTGTTGGGTTGGTGGGATCGATGGGGACTTCGATAAGTTCTTCCACTGGTTCCCCCTAACCAGCTCGTCTTCGTCTCTGACATCGAGTCCTTCGATGTTCATAGCCTCCTCAGCTTGACTTCTTTGAGTGAGGCGACATAACATTCCCTGGCTACGGTCTGCTCCCCCTTCACTGTCCCGACCCCCAGATCGGTGGGGAACTTGATGGCTAGGTGATAAGTTGATGTAATAGCTTGAAAAGCGTTTAGGGCGGTGCGACCAAGGATGATGTTGTAGGCCGAGGGGCAGTCGACAACAAGGAAGGTGAGCAGCTTGGTGGTCTGCCGCGGGTGCTCGCTGATTGTGATGGGGAGATCAATGGAGCCAATGGAGGTCACCCGGTCACCAGTGAAACCGACTAAGGGGGTTTGGAGAGGGGACAGACTTTCTTCCCCGATCTTGAGCTGGCGGAAGCAGTTGAGGAAAATGATGTCTGAAGAGCTGCCGTTGTCTATGAGAACCCGTCTGACCTTGTAGTTGGAGAAGAGAGCCGAAATGACCAGAGGGTCGTCATGGGGATAACGAATGCCTGTGCAATCGACGTCTGTGAAGGTGATAGGCTCGGTCCACTGCCTGGGCTGTTTGGAAGGTCAGTCCAATGTGCAACCTCTTTGTCTGAGCCTTACCTTATTTTCCTGAGTTCTGCCCGCTGAGCCGAGCGGGATGGTCCTCCACAAGCAAGCCCGCCGGAAATAACTCTGATTTCTCCAACAGGTGGGACGGGATTACCTTGTGCCCGAGGTTGCTGTGGAGGACGATCGTGGCCTTGGTTTGGTTGGGTTGGCTATCGGGAAGGAGTGCGCCGGCGGGTATTTCTGGTGGGCTCTGTCTTTGTCTCTGCTGGGGACGGATGTCCGTGAACCGGGTAAGACGTCCCTGACGTATTAAGGTCTCGACCTGATCCTTGAGGTTAACACACTCATCGGTATTATGGCCGTGGTCCTGGGTGAAAACGCAGTATTTGGATTGGTCCTTCCGATTGGAAGGGGTTCTTGATGGTTGGGGCCTATGAGGGGGTAGTCCCGCTGGATCTGGTTGAGGACTTGTTCCATAGGGGAGTTAAGGGGTGTGTACCACTTGAACCGACCGGGCGGTCGGACGGGTATCAGCCGGTCGGCTCGGGGGGGTCGGTCGGTATAATGTGGTGTTTGGGTATTATACTGGGTGTTGATGGCTTCTGAGTCTTTTCGTTTTTCTCGAGGGGTTGGGTGTTTTGCTGTAGGGTCTTGGCGGGCGGCTAGGGAATCTTCGGCGTTCATGTATTTTTGGGCTTTGGAGAGTAAGGCGGCCATGGATGTGGGAGGGTTTTTAGAGAGGGAGAAGAGGAAGTCAGACGACCGTAGTCTGGCCATGAAAGCTGTGAGGATGACTTTATCATCGTTTTCTACCACCTGCAGGGCTTCGGTGTTGAAGCGGGTAACGAAACTGCGTAGGGACTCCCCCTCGGTCTGGCGGATGTTGAGAAGTTGGGTTGCCGGACGACGTTGGCCCTGGGCTCCAATAAAATGACTGAGGAAAGAGTCACTGAGATGCTGGAAAGTGGAGACGGAGTCTGCCGGTAACTGGCTAAACCACAGCCGAGCTGACCCCTTCAGTGTCACGGGGAAAGCTCGACACATGATCTCGTCAGGGAATGCGTGGAGGATCATGAGGGTTCTGTAGGTCTCCAGATGGTCAACTGGGTCCGTCGTACCGTCAAAAGAGTCAATGGTAGGCATTTTGAACTTGGGGGGTAGGGGTTTGTCCCGGATGGAGGCAACAAATGGTGAGTTGGCTGTGGTAGAGGGTTTATGCTGGATGTTCTGCATGACCCCTTGGAGTTGGAGCTTCATGGCTCGGAGTTCTGCGTCCCAGAGAGGGATGTTGTCACCACCGGAGGGCAACGGGGTTGGACACTACTGGCTTCCCTTCAGGGGTTGGTGCCAGGATCGAGGATGCGGGGGTGGAGGTGGTGGATTTATGTGTGGGGGTGGAGGTTGCAAGCCTTCCAAGTTGGGTGGATAGGGCTGCGAGATAGTATGGCTCAGGGCTTGTTCTTGGTTAGGGGGAATATCTGGAGGTGGTAGAGGAGGCATAGGAAGGTTTCTCTGGAGTAAAGCATTTATCAGGGCTTGGTTTTACTGTGGTGGATTGTTTGGATTGGGAGGGTCGGTTTGATGGTCGGCAGCATTATGGTGAGAAGCCATGGATCTAGTCGTGACCATACACTTTGATTGGTAGTAGAAAAAGGTTGTTGGGACAGGGTCTCCGGTGACAATGAGCACAACTGGCGCACGGAGCAAAGCTTTCCCACAGACGGCGCCAACTGATGATACAGTTAATATACAACGGGTACCTAGCAGAACGGGTCGGACTGATCCACGCTTCTCGTGCCAATATCCGAGTGATCAAACCCACCAATGAACCTGCAGACAAGTTCAACGGGGAACAGGGAGTCCCCCAGTGAACTCTCCGACGAGTAAGTTAGAAAGAGAAGTAGAGTGTAGAGAGAGATTGGAGATAGAAAGCTTAACCTTCTTCTTGTCTTCAACGTCTGCTTATATCCTTTGGTAATCATTTCGCCGTCCCTTCCGACCTGCCACCTTGGCCGAAAGTCTATGCTGTAGCTTACCTTGTACAGGGTGAAGGGGTGCTGTTCCGACGGAGAGGTGTTGTCGTAATAAATGCTGTGATGGGCTGCCTTAATGGCGATGTGCAATGGCAATAACTTTGCAGATCTTTGTCTGCTGATGTCGCTTGTCCTTTACCTGCCACATGTCTGAATATCATTGGTTCTTCGTGCCATGTTGGCTTCCAGCTGTTCAAGATCTCATCAGTTGGGTTATGTGTTGAGCTCTAAGTGATGGGCTTGGGTTGTTCATAGTTGGCTATGACCTTTGTGGGCCTAATCACGTCATTATATAATTTTCCCTTTATTTTATGTTTATCACCTGTTCATATTTTAATTTTCCCTCTTCCGAATTTTAATTTATATTTCCATTCATCCTTTTCCTTTCACCCATGTAAGATAGGGCAAATTACACGCTAGTCCATGTAGTTTGACTCTAATATCATTTTGATTCTTATAATTTTAAATGATTCAATTTTGACTTTAAATTTCTGATTTTGTTTCAAATTGATTCAAAAATTTTAAACTTGATCAATTTAGTGATACTCAACCCACATTTAAAAAAAATATATATATATATACATTTTTTGAATTTTTTGATCAATAGTAATTTCCATTAACGTAAGGTTAGCCAAATGGGATTTACAAGGAAATTGGTGATAATGTTTCGTTAAAAATCCTGATAGCGTCATTGTAGACACCCCATTTTTGACCGACCTTAAGACTCAGACGTCACCGATTGAGTGCTCGGTGATGTTGCATTTTGTGCTCATTCAGAAGTCTCAGAGTCGCGGCCGTGCGCCCTGCCTCCGAACTTCCGAATCCTCTTCTGTGCTTTGTCTCGGTTTGCGAACCAGACTCGGTTTTCTCTGTTTTCTTTCCTGAGGGAAGGGAGTAGTCCTGTAGACTATTTCTCGGTGGCCGTGGGCTACTTTTCGTGGCCGTAGGCCATTTTGCCATTTCGGAGCCCGGTTCCCGGTTTTCGGAGCCGTCAGGCCATGTGCCTCGGTTCGGGACCGCCACCGTCTCCGATTCCTCCGGTTCTTGGCAGGTACCTCTGTTTTGTCATAACAGGGCACACTGGGGCCCCTGATGCCCACTTCGTGGCCGTATGCCACTTTCGGTGCTTATAGCCGGTTTTCGGGATCCCGAACTGCGTGTTCTGGCCCCCGAGCATTCATTTTGCATCGATGTCCGTTCATTTTTGGCAGGTACCTCTGTTTCAGCATTAGGAAGATCACTGGGGGGTGGGAAGCCAGCAATTATCCCAGATAACCAGTTTCGCTCCTCCGGCGCCCGTTTTGCTCACTTCCGGGCCAATGTTGAACACCCTGGGGATATTTTCTTCCAACCAAAGCTACATATCTGTGATCAGGGGACATGGGAGGACCCTAAAAACTACTGGTCGGGCCAGAAATTCCAGGTTTCATTTTTGAGCCCCTCCTTCCAGCTCTATGTTGTGACTCCTGCTTCAGTGTTGCCACATTCCGACCATGGAACCTTGTTCTACACATATGGGAGGACCCTAAGAAGTGATGGTCGGCCAGCAATTGTTACATTCATTTTTGAGCCTCTCCTTCAAGCTCTATGTTGTGGCTCCTGCTTCAGTGTTGCCAATTTCCGACCTTGGAACCTTATTCTACATATCTGGGAGGACACCATTGCATGGTGGTCGGCCAGAAAATTTGTTGTCCATTTTTGACCATGGCCGGCCGGCCAGACTGAGTGGCTGGCCGACCAGGTGGGGTGGCCGGCCGGCCACCTTGCAGAAAGCCACCTGGCCGGCCAGCTTCCTGCTTTCCAGCTCCTTCCAGCTGTCCAGATATTTTTTCAAAATATCTCCCCCATCCGGGGGATATTTTGGGAGGGAAAGATTGCCTCCATTTCCCTCCCCTTTTACACCTTTTCTTGCTTACTTAAAGGGCTGGGCAGCTCCTTGGCTGGGGTTGGAACATTTTTCTCTCAAGAGCCCCTCTTCCATAGCCTCCATTTCCATAGCCAAAACCTTGAAAAAGTTTAAAGCATCTAGGCCAATCCTTCATCAACTCCAAGCACCACCATCAACAACTCCATTCTAGCAACAAAGAAGGCTTTTCAGAGGTTAAGAAGTAGCAAATTGAAGCCAAGAAGCCACCATAGTTGGATCTTCAAGGGTAAGTTCCTAAATCCCTTTTTCTTGCATTTTCTTGAGTCATTTCTTTACCCTACTTGTGATCTGTTTTGGCTCTGACCCCTTCTGGTTTTATGCTTATTTTGAGCCCCTCTACAACTTTGTAGAAGGGCTCAACCCTGTTTGGTGTCTCCTTCATACACTTGCTTCAATATCACTCTTTATGCCATTAAATTGCATGCCTTGTTTGGATTATGTGTGATCTGTTTTCAAGCATGACATTAACTGTGAGTAGGCTTATATTGAGTCCCTATTCAACATTGAAGAAGGGCTCAACATGTTTGGCTTCTCTATCATGCACTTCCTTTGAAATGCTTCCATTTTACCGTAAAATTGCATGATTGTTTTGGCCTATTTGTGATCTGAGTTGGAGCATGAAACATACTGTGATTGTGCTTATTTTGATCCCCTCTTCAACATTGAAGAAGGGCTCAACCTGGTTTTCTTGCTCTACATATCACTTACTTTGAATTCTTGTCACAATCCCATTTTGCATGCTTTTTTAAGCTCACCATGCTTCGGATTTCAGCCTTCATCAGGCCTAGACAGAGCCTTATTTTTTCCTATTCTTCATGTTTTGTTGAGGGTCTTAGCCCCTTTGATGATTGGTTTTGGTACTTCATGTTATATCCTTCATATTTCCCGTAAAATTGCATGTTTGTTTAGGCTTGCTTAGCTACTGATTTGAGCCTTCATCAGGCTTAGAAAGTATCTTATTTTGGATTATTCTTCATACTTTGTCAAGGGTCCAAAGTTGTTTGATCATTGCTTATGGTACCTCATGTTGTAGCCCCTTATTGGCTCATTTTTGCATGCCATTTTGAGCATATCTACACACTGAATTAGAGGATCTCATCTGCTGTAAATATGCATGTTTTTGGCCCCTCTTCAATTTTGTAGAACTGATTTTTCTGGTTTGAGCATTGTACATACTACTTTCTTTGTAATTCCTCTCTTTTTCCCCGTTTTTGCAAGCTATTTTTACCATGCTTGTGGTTCTTGTTTAGCCTTGCTTTGTACTGGAAAAATGCCATATTTGGGGCTGCCTTGCTACTATTTTTGCTTTCATGTATCAATTTTGCATGTTAAGCATAGCCGTAGGCCATTTCGGGTACTTAGAATCACATTTCGGGATGATTTCATGCATTGATTGTCATTTCGTATCATTTCGGGACTGTTTTCCCCTTTATTTAAGTGCTGAAATTTGGTTTGCATGCTTGCATATCATTTCCCGTGCCATTTCATGCCTTCGGGCCATGTCTCGGGGTGCGTGCCCGTGGGCACGCACTTCGAGACACCTCTGTTTTATCCGACGGCATCTGATGTGAGTGTGGCTGAGGTCCACTCATGTTAGTATAAGCCCAATTTGCATTTCAGTCTCATTTTATCATTGCCTCGGTTTGCGTGCCCGTGTGCACGCATTTCGAGGCACTTCATTCTTATCCGACGGCCTCCTATGGGAGTGAGCTGAGGCTCTCCCATGTTGGTATAAGCCCATCGTAGCATTCCGTATGCCATTTCATTCCATTTTGTCATCGCCTCGATGTGCGTGCCTGTGGGCACACATTTCGAGGCACTTCGATTTTATCCGATTTCCACTTCATATCATCGCCTTGATGTGCGTGCCTGTGGGCACACATTTCGAGGCACTTCGGTTTTATCCGATTTTCTCATTTTTGTCATCGCCTCGATGTGCGTGCCTGTGGGCACACATTTCGAGGCACTTCGGTTTTATCCGATTTCCACTTCATATCATCGCCTCGGTTTGCGTGCCCGTGTGCACGCTTTTCGAGGCACTTCAGTTTTATCCGATTTGCATTTCACATCATCGCCTCAGTTTGCGTGCACGCGTGCGCGCTTTTCGAGGCATCTCATTTTCATCTCATTTTCATCTCATTCTCACAGCATTGTGCATACTAGGCTGTATCTTAGTTGCATTTCATGCATATCATGCATATCGCATCGTGTTCGGGATAGGAGTTAACCCGGGCACGGGAAACGAGGCACGTTTCGTACTCCGAGTGACGAAACGGGTCTCAATTCCCCAGTCACCGACACTCCGGATTACCCATGATGGAGTTAGGTTTTGTTGTAGCATTCATCTGCATTCATCCTATATTGAGTTGTGCAATCTGACCCCTCGGCCATCATGCATCGAGATGCGTGATTGGTGGCACGAGGATCGAGGTATGCATATATTTGTGAAATGCATTCCTATGCCCTTTTCCTGCTCTCTGTTGCAGCAAAATGAGGAATCAACAACTTTTCGGAGTCTGGCGCGTATTTCGAGAAACGTTGCAACAGAGGCTAAATTGGGCATCCCAGTGGATTTCCGCGCAAAGGCAGCCTAAAATGCAATATTCATCAGAAGCGAGGCAGCCCCCGGCTTGCAAGCCAGTCTACCGCTTTCTTAGTTTAGATTGTTAATTACTTAGAAAATCTGTATTATTCTTTCATGTCGGACTGTATTATTATTTATTCGGACCCTCTGCGCGAGGGCATAACTGTAATAAGTGTGGGTGTGTGCGATGTATGTCTTCCAACCCCCATTTCTTTCTCCCTTTTATTTATCCGCTTACGATGGTTAGATATAGGGCATATTTCGATTAGCATACAGTATGATAGCATGTTGCATCATTCATCTGTTTTGCACGCACCGGGCTCGGCGCATCATACAAACTGCATTGTATTTCAATTCCAAATTGAATACGTGTTAGTTGTAGCATTCCACATGCCATGTTTAGAATAGCCGAGCCTACTATAGTTTGCATCTTTGCATGTGTTGCATTAGGCAATTCAGTATAATTAGGATCATGCATGATTTCTAATCAGTTTTCTGTTTTGGCTTGGAGTACTCGGTGAGTTTTATGCTTTAGCATCCTTGCATGCGTGTGAGTGACTGCCATGAATAGCATGCTTACCATGAGGCTAACTGCTTAGGTGATATAACTGCCTTGAATGCCTGTGGGTGGAGGTTGAGTTACTTGAATTGGGACAATTCATTGACTGTTTGTTTTAAGCCCACTAGATAGTGGCAAAATCATATTTTCTAAGCCCACCTAAGGGTGGCAAATCCGCGTCTTAGCCTACCTGCGGGTAGCACCATCAAACCATTTTCAAACAAACAAACATGAAATATTTTGTTCCAATTCAGGCGGCCCAGTCTATACTTGTTTGCTGCGAGCATCACATAGTAACCTAGGCTAATAACCGGAATAAGAGCATACAATGTTTTCAAAAACAGATATTATGGTTAGTAGAGGCCGGTCTTTGACCGGGCGAGCGGGGGTGCTCACGAAGTGACCTTCCCCAATCGTACCCAAGTTCCCGAGCCGAGGCAACTTTGGTGATGACGGACACGTGGCCTTTGGCACCGAGTCAGGGTTTCCTAAATTTCCCATTTTAAAAATATTTAGGTGGCGACTCTGTTATCTGGCAAAGCAGTCCATGTTTGGCACTTCTTTCAAAAATCAGTTTTCTCAAAACGATTTGCCAGATTTGGACTCTTTGGTTCAGGATTAAGAACCGTGACATTTGAGTCCTTGAATTGTAGTGACCCCAATATGAACAGAACGGGACCTAACTCTCCCGGGGCGTTCGGGGACGTCTACAGTCATCAATTAGACTAAATTGATGTAAAATCTAAAATTAATGGGTGAAATTGAGCTAATTAAAAGGATAAGAACCAAAATAACACAAGCAATAAAATGTAAGGACTACCAATGTAATTTGTCTATTAAGGGGTGAAATTGAACTAATTGAAACTATAAGATTCAAAATGATACAAACAATAAAATGTAACAACTTCCAATGTAATTTGTCTATTAAGAAATTATAAAATCCTCTCATTGAGCCAAAAAAACAATCAATAATAAGTTTCTTTTTCCTTGGCTTCATACAAAAGTTCGGTGGATTTTCATTTCGATTGCATTTCGTTACTAGAACACCTACATCATATGGGTTGGTTTGGAAAGTGAGTTGGCTTTTTAGTTTTTTTGACTATTTTAGTCTGGGTTAAAAAGCTTGGTTTGAGAAGGATTTTTTGACTTTTTGATTTTTTTGACTTTTTTTGTGAAAGAAGAGTGTAATGATTATAGGTTGGATACGATGTTTTGTTTCTTATGACTAAAATAGCTTATTTTGTCTTTTGTGACTATTTTAACCACAAACCATCTTACCAAACGGATAGTTACGTTGTGAATTGTTGTCAAAAGTGTGAAGCAATAACATACACAAGAACACTTATATAAAGAGCAAAATACTATTGGCTTCTGTTTTAAAATCTCTGTTTCTGACATGGCAAGAGACATCCCACACCCACCTCTGCGCCATGGTTCTCTTCACCATTGTGCTCATTTGTCTATTTTAAGTGATACGATGCACGTGATGTGCACACAGTTAAAATTAGAAGACGGTTGAGCACAAGATACAAGCCCTTGTCGGTACTAGATATATTTACGGTGTCAGAGTCCAAAGATTGATTTTCCCATAAAACAGAAAGAAAGATTTGAGATTGAATTGAAGAGTTTATCGTTTTGTTTCTATAAATAGAACTATGAACATGGATGAACAATCCAAATTAAGCACAAAACCCACATAGATGATCCACTATGTCCCTAGCTGAAATTCTATCCCAAAAATTACTCACGAAACTGCCCAATCAATGTATGCATGGTTTATAGTTCAATTCATTCGACCATATAATCCAGCACAACTCCATAGATAATTTTCAGATTCTATAATTATTAGATAGTTTCAGAGTTTTATGTGATGTTGCCAAAGTGATGCTCTCGACAAATGAAAAATTGTAACCCACAATAAAGTCATGTTTGTTTCGAGGCTTGAGTGGCTGGATTGGACTATCATGACTATGGGTCCCACCCACAGCATGTTTAGTAGTGAAATGGGAGGGCGAATTGATAATCCAAGAGACTTGATAATCCTCCTCAATAGGGGGATTAGTATGGCTGAGTTTTGGATATAATTAAGAAAATAATAAAGAGATTGAGTCTATTTTATATAAAAAATTTATTTATTTTTATTTTTTACCAAATGCACCTGTATGTTTTAATATTGTTTTAATTTTTTTAAAATAAAAATAATTTATTTATTTATTATATAAAAATAATTTAACAATCTCATCACTAACCATCTCCCATACTATCTTTAAAACAAACACACTTTTACTTAATCTCCCTACTAACAATTCCCACATAAATAATCTCTTCACTGACCATCCTTTCATTAACAATCACATCCAACCTCATCCACTAAACAAACGTGGCCTAAGTGAGTTTTTCCTTCTCTTTCTTGGTAAGTTCGTATCCAATCCAACTGATCAACTAATTTAGAAGATCAACCCTACTGTCCACTAGCAGCAAGTACAATTAAAACCGAGGCAAAGTTTCATATGGATTGGTTCTAAAAAATTATTTGTAACTACAAAAATTTTTGAACTTAAGACCATTGAGGGAGCAGGAGTTGACAAGATGATGTACCTATTGAAAATGTTTATACCTCATGTGGTGTTTAGTCATGATTCATTATATTTTTTAGTTATGACTTTTAAATTCCATATGGTACGTACCTTTTTAAGAGTCTGTATTCTACCATGACCCCTATAATTAATGTGATTATACATGCATATATATATATATTCAAAGGAGTATATTTACAACTTGAAGTCAATAATATTAAATTAACTCTCAAAGAATTAAAAGAAAATGATAAATCTTTAGAAGAAGAAATCTCTGTAATAGAAATTAATAAAAGTCTTGATGCATTTCGAACTAGTCAAAAATCCTCTTCTAAAGCTACTACTGAATCTGAATCTGGATATGGTTCTAAAATTGGGTTTTATCAAGAATTTCATCAGGGAATTTGGAAGTAAATTCAATTGATCGACTAATAGGGAGAATAGTACTCTGGTGAATATCATATCCTAAAAATCGGACTTTAGTTTGGAATAGTTTAATCTTAGGAGCAGAGATAATGAGACCATTATGTTTAATAATCTAGAAGAAGGCATGGAGATGTTTCCAATGTTCATCTAATGACTTAGAAAAGATGAGGATGTCATCAATGTAGACGATGGAGAAATGACTAAAGGGGTTGAATATGTCATTCATAATATTATGAAATTCACTAGGAGCATTTTTTAATCCAAAGGGCATTATATTCCACTCATAATGACCAAAAGGTGTAGTGAATGCAGTTTTATATCTATCTTTCGGATGGACTTGGATTTGCCAAAATCCACTTTTTAAATCAAATTTACTAAAAATGACAGTTTGACTAAGTCTTTTAATTAAATCTTTTTTTTATTAGGAATTGGATATCGAATCCATTCTAAAACGTTGTTTAAGGGTTTGTAATTGATGACTAAGCGAAGGACACCACGCTCTAATTCAGCATTCTTGTTAACATAAAAAGTAGGACAAGACCAAGGTGATTTACTTGGACGAATAATTTTATTTTGTAATAATTCATTAATTTCTTTTTTACACATTTCAACTAATTCATTATTCATTTGAATAAGTCGAGATTTAGTGGGTATTTGGTTTTCATTAAATTTTTTAATATAAGGTAATGTGACAACATGTTTTTTCTATGCCAAAAAGCATTAGATAAGGTAGAACAAACATGTGATTCAAGTTGGTTATTAAATTGCTTAATTTTGGATTGTAAAGTAGGATTGGTTAACTGAGTTTCAACTCTTTTATATTTTATTTCTTCTTTAAGAAATTTAAGCTGTTTAGTTAATCGATTAATAGATTGGGATATAGAACATTATTTTAATTGATTTAATTCTCTGACCTCAGGAGGAGATAGGAATTTAAATGTGACTTTTTGACCAAATGCTTGAGTAGTGATGCCATGATTAGTAGTGGTAAATGGATATAACAAGAATATAAACGGAGTACCTAAAATGACTTTATCAGTTAAGTTTTTTACTAGAACAAATGATGTTTTAAATCAAACATTATATTGACAAATATGAACTTTAGGTAATTTATATTGGATATGCATTTGACTACCATTAGCAGAGCTTAATTGTTCAGCAGTTTTATGAAAATATTTAGTAGGGATTAAACCTTCTTGGATATAATTTAACGTTACTCCTCAATTAAATTGGATACCTTCTTGAACATTACTCATTCAAAGTAGTACTACTGACACTAATATTACTGCTCCCAATATGCTTACATGGAAATATATAACTTTACTTGATGAATGGATAACTACTAATGAAAATTATAATCAAAATCCTCACACACATCACGATGCACTTAAAGAAATTCACTCATACACAGATGGATCTGTTCATATTAAATTTAATCGAACCAAAAGTCAATTTTCTCGCCATAGTACATCTAGTATCCCAACTACTGATGCTGATGATGATGACATATTTAATACACCTTTGTTTAAAAAAAAATAGTCAAATCAATCTTGGTCAATCTTCTAAACCTCATATTAAATTAAAAAGTATTGATAATTCTTCTAATGCTCAAATTAGTAAACCTGTCTATGAAGCAGATACTGAATCTCATACTTCACCTATTCAAATTGATTTTGAAGTTGTTCCTCCTATTAATCCACAATTATTTACACTTAGAAAACCATTTAGTCCAGATTTGCCACGACTTCATGCTGAATACAAATCTACCGTTAATAAGACTAAACGTCATGCTTATTATCAACAATATGATGATAAACAGCAAACTAAAATTACTCGCAAATGGTATAAATTTATGATTGAGGTCAATACTGAAATACAATTCTTTGATTATTTAGAAAATTATTATCAAAAAATTAATGTAATTACCAAATCTAAATGGAAAACCTCTGCCACTACATCTGTTACTGCTAGTCATCCTCCTTTAGAAAATATCGTTATTGATCGTAAAGGTACTCTTGTACCTGCTTCTCCCTTTAAACTCGCTGGAGATGAGTCCACTGATGTTAAAAATGAAGTTAAAAAAGTAATTGGACAAAATAATTACACTAATCAATGTTTAAAAACTATTGGTAAACAATTAGATAAAATTGAAACAACCTTTGATGACTATACTACTAACCATACTTCTACTAGTAAACACTTAGACAAACCACTAATTAACCTTCCCAATTCTAGGAAACGATTAAGTTTAACTACACATGATAATACTACAGTTGAATCTATTGAAAAAATATTCAGTAAGTTAGCAACGTCTTCTACTACTAAAGACACTAAAGAAATCAAAGTATTAACACAACAACCATTTATTATTGTGGTTTAATAGAAAAGGAAAAGAATAGTAGGGATTAAACCTTCATGAACAGTAGACACATTTCGATAGTGAATAGGTTCTTTGAAAAATAAATTATATGACTGGGTCTTCACATAGTTTGAGCAGGGAGATTTGATTGGATTAGCAGGAAAAAGGGGTGACTGATATAGATTGAGATGGAGCAAAAGGATCAATAGCAAGAGCAGTGGAATAAGAACTTGGTTTAGGAATTTAACTCAGAATTTGGTAACGGTTGACGACAAAAATCTGTTTACTAGCAATATTTTGAACATCTTTTTCTAAAATATATTTAGCACTTTTATAATCAACACGTAATAAAAATGTTTGATTTAAAATATCATCTTGAAATTTACTAATACATAAAACAAGAGATAAAATTTCTTTTTTAATAGTACTATAATTTTGTTGGGTTTTCTTTCCAAACACCAGAATGAAAATGAACAATTTGTTCAGAAGACTTGGGGGTAAACTTTTGAAGAAGAATACCACCATAACCAATATCAGAAGCATCAGTTTGAATAATTTTGAAAGAATCTTCAGTAGGAATACCAAGATAATGCAGATCAACTTAGTAATTTAACCTGCCCTACTCTTAGTGATTTTAGATGGTATAAAGATGTCTTTACCTCTAGAGTCATGCTTAGGGATGATTGTACTAAATCATTTTGAAAAGAAAAATTTATTAATGGATTACCTAGTTTTTTTGCTCATAAGATTAGAGATATCCTTAGTTAACCTACTGGTATTATTGAATATGATAATCTTACATATGGTGACATAATCAGTACTATTCAAAAGAAGGATTAAGAATGTGCATAGATTTAAAACTTAGTCAAAAAGCTGCTAAAGATAAACATAAAGCTAAATATGAATTAGGAAATTTCTGTGAACAATATGGTTTACCTCCTGTTGCACCTTCTCAACGAAAATATACTAAACATAAATCTAGTTCCAAATATTCACATAAATATAAAAAGAAATATTCACCTTCTAAATCAACTAATAAATTTTATAAATATGGGTTGAGTATGGGTTGGGTTTGAAGTGATGTGTTAAAGAGGTGATGTGACTTAAATAAGATGATGTGACTTAAATAAGATAGTGACTTTTTGACTTTTTGACTTTTTTAGATCATGCCAAACAAGGCCTAAACCTAAAAAGAAATATTATAAAAAATCTAATCCTAAAATTACTAACGACATTACTTGTTACAATTGTGGTAAAAAGGGTCATTATTCAAATAAATGTAAAGTTAAGGAAAAACGTAATCAATTACAAATTAGTGAAGAAAATCAAAGACAAATATTTGATATATTCAAATTAGATAATTCCCCTATTCAATCCAACCAATCATCTGATGAATATACTCCAATTAACACTAGTTCAAATTACCATACTCCCAGTGATAATTTTGATCATAATATTACCTTAGGATGTAACGATACTTGTTGTAAAAGTAAACAAATCACTGTACTTACTAAATCTCAACAAGAAGAAACTGCTTTAATTGAATTAATTGCTAAATTAGAAAATCCTAAACTTAAACAACAATATATGAATAAATTAAAATCTTTAATCCTAAATAAAGATCATAAACCTAAACAAGATAAACCTTTAATTAGTCTTAATAAAACTTTAGAAAGATTTAAAAAAGAAAAACACAAAGAGGTTACTTTACAAGATTTACAACTTGAAATCAATAATTTTAAATTAACTCTCAAAGAATTAAAAGAAAAGGATAAATCTTTAGAAGAAGAAATCTATGTACTACAAATTAATAAAAGTCTTGATGCATTTCAAACTAGTCAAAAATCCTCTTCTAAAGCTACTACTGAATCTGAATCTGGATCTGGTTCTGAAACTGATCCTGCAAACGTCATTTTTGATAATCGTTCTCATGAAAATAATTGACTTAATTTAATAACTCGTATTAATATCCAGAAATGGCATTAAAAAATCAGTCACAAGCTGCATAGTTATTTTCCTTTTCTTTAAATTGCAATGTTAGAGTCATTTGTAATTAGAGTTGGTTCGAAGTGATTTTCTGCATTTCTGCTATTTTGCTATAATTGTAAGTCATCTATTTAAATGTTTTCAATATTTCAGTAAATTTGGATTCGATTTCCTTTGTATGTATTATGTATTATCTTCCTCCTTCTTCTTCTTTTCCTTTGGTATCAGAGCATCAGTTTGAATAATTTTGAAAGAATCTTCAGTAGGAATACCAGGACAAGGCAAAGTCTTGACATATTTCTTGACTTGTTGAACAATAGCAGTATGAGTAGACGACCATGGATGAGGATTATCTTTCCACCGATCAAAAAGGGGTTGACAAATTTTCTTAAGGTCTTTGTAGAATTCAACAATGTAATTTAAAGATCCTAAAAATCGTTGTAACTGGGTTTTATCATGAATTTCATCAGGGAATTTGGAAGCAAATTCAATTGATCGACTAATAGGGAGAATAGTACTCTGGTGAATATTATATCCTAAAAATCGGACTTTAGTTTGGAATAGTTTAGTCTTAGGAGTAGAGATAACGAGACCATTATGTTTAATAATCTGGAAGAAGGCATGGAGATGTTTCCAGTGTTCGTCTAATGACTTAGAAAAGATGAGGATGTCATCAATGTAGATGATGGAGAAATGACTAAAGGGGTTGAATATGTCATTCATAATATTCTGAAATTCACTAGGAGTATTTTTTAATCCAAAGGGCGTTACATTCCAATCATAATGACCAAAAGTTGTAGTAAATGCAGTTTTATATCTATCTTTCGGATGGACTTGGATTTGCCAAAATCCACTTGTTAAATCAAATTTACTAAAAATGACAGCTTGACTGAGTCTTTTAATTAAAATTTTTTTATTAGGAATTGGATATCGAATCCATTCTAAAATGTTGTTTAAGGGTTTGTAATTGATGACTAAGCGAGGGACACCACGCTCTAATTCAACATTCCTATTAACATAAAAAGCAGGAGAAGACCAAGGTGATTTACTTGGACGAATAATTTTATTTTGTAATAATTCATTAATTTCTTTTTTACACATTTCAACTAATTCATTGTTCATTTGAATAGGTCGAGATTTAGTGGGTATTTGGTTTTCATTAAAATTTTTAATATAAGGTAATGTGACTACATGTTTTTTCCTATGCTAGAAAACACTAGGTAAGGTAGAACAAACATGTGATTCAAGTTGGTGATTAAATTGCTTAATTTTGGATTGTAAAGTAGGATTGGTTAGCTGAGTTTCAACCCTTTTATATTTTATTTCTTCTTTAAGAAATTTAAGCTGTTTAGTTAATCGATTAATAGATTGGGATATAGAACATTATTTTAATTGATTTAATCCTTTGACCTCAGGAGGAGATAGGAATTTAAATGTGACTTTTTGACCAAATGCTTGAGTAGTGATGCCATGATTAGTAGTGGTAAATGGATATAACAATAATATAAAAGGAGTACCTAAAATGACTTTATCAGTTAAGTTTTTTACTAGAACAAATGATGTTTTAAAACAAAACATTATCTTGACAAATATGAATTTTAGATAATTTATATTGGATATGTATTTGACTACCATTAGTAGAGCTTAATTGTTCAGTAATTTTATGAAAATATTTAATAGGGATTAAACATTCTTGGATACAATTTAAATCAGCACCAGTATTAATTAATGTTATAACTTCAATTTCAAAATCATTAATAACTAAGTTGATTTTTGAATGCCATTTTTGGATATTAATACGAGTTATTAAATTAAGTCGATTATTTTCATGAGAACGATTATCAAAAATGACGTTTGCATATTCTAGGGAAATTACAAACATACCCCTTGAGATTTACTTAAATTACAAATTATCCCCTATAGTTTTAGAAATTACATTATGCCCTCTAAGATTTCTAATTTCATACAAATAGGTCCGTTATTAGTAAATCATCAAGTTAATTAACAGTTTTTAATAATATTAAAATTTTATTTCAATTAATAATTTAGATAATTTTATTATTGTATAGGTGAACAGTTAGAAATTCACTTTTTCAATTAGTTCTATTAAATAAAAAATTCTGACAGGCAGGTATTTGTAATTTTCCAAATCACATGGAGCAATTCGTATTCTTAACAAATCTCAGAAGATGTATTTGTAATTTATCGAATATTCTATATTATTAACCTTTTGAGCACAAACTAATTATAAAAATAAACACAAATATGCATAAATAAACAAGATCTTACGTAAGCTTTTGCTAGGCCCAATTCTTTTTTTTTTTTTTGGTCCATGATTGATTTTGTGCTCTAACATTTATTAATTTGTTGTTCTTTTGTGAATTTCATTGCGTCACATATTACTTTATATTTTTCTGTTTTTTTTTTTATGGTTAAAGAAAGCGTCACATATTACCTATATATACAAGTATACTCAGGACAGGTTATGTAATGTCCACCATGGCAAGTGATGCTCACTCCCTCAAACATTACTGCTTTGAAGAATGGATCAACCTTCAACAAGAAGACCTCTCAGAGCTCCTCCAAGGTCTATCCCTAAACCCCAACATCCCAGACCACCATGACTCACTGAGTCAACTCATTCAGAAGAACGTCCAACACTTCCAAGAATACATTGACAAGAGAAGGCACTTGGCTCGTGACCATGTCTCAGCCTACTTCGCACCCTCTTGGTGCAACTCACTTGAGAGCTCCCTCCTCTGGATTGCTGGATGCAGACCATCCATGTTTATCCGACTCACTTACGCGTTATGTGGATTGGAGATTGAGTCACGACTCACTGAGTTCCTCCAGGGGGCGAGGACCGGGGACTTTGGCGAGCTCACTGCGAGTCAAATCACTCTGGTGAATAGTTTACAGGGAAAGACTATTAGGGAAGAAGATAAGCTGACGACCCGGCTGGCGAGTTTGCAGGAGGACATAACGGACAAGCCGTTGGCAGTGATGGAGGCGAGTCAGATCGGTGAGTTGAACCGTGACACGGATAAGGCACTTGATGAGCACGGGCTGTTTATGGCCACTATGTTGGTGGAGGCTGATCAGCTGAGGATGAGCACACTGAAGGAGTTGGTGGGTATTTTCACACCAATTCAGGCCGTGGATTTCTTGGCTGTGACCAAGAAGCTTCACCTTTGTATGCATGAGTTGGGTACGAAGAGAGATGATCACATGCCTGGTAGAGACAAAGAATAGAGACATCATGCGTGTGGTACTAGGATCAAAGAGTAATGTTTAATGTATGTGTATATGTAAATGTGGCGTTTTGTCTTATGAGTTTGTTTGAATAAAGACAAGACTTACCACAGCTGAAATGGGAAGATTATACATCTATGGTTTTTGATAAATAAGGAATGGTGAAACATATTTAGCTAGGTTGATTATCTATGGACTCTCAAATATTTACTGTTGTCTCATTTGAAAAGTTTTTCATTATGTTATTAATTATTATGTAATTAAACAATGATATTATGAGATGGGATGTCACCCCACACATATAATTAGCTTAGCACTATTAAGTTTCTTCTTGGGTTGATTACACTAATGGCACCTAAGATATATGTTCTATTATACTTTAATCATCAATCTTTCAATTGTTCCACTTTGATCCTCAAAATATATGATCTATTACACTTTAGTTTCTTAACGCAATGTCATTTAAAATTAATAATGGAACGAGAGGTATTTTTAGAATTTTATGCAAACTCTCAACAAAATCAGAATGATGAAAAACACATATGGCCCCAAAGTATGCATTTTGTAGACTTTCGGTTCTTAAAATATGTCTTTTGGTTCATTGGCATAACCTAAATAATACAAAAAGTCAAAAAGTCACTATCTTATTTAAGTCACATCATCTTATTTAAATCACATCACCTCTCTAACACATCACATCAAACCCAACCCAAACCCAACCCATATAAGCCAATAAGTCAAAAAGTGCACTTTTTTAGAATATCCCAAACCAACCCTTAGTTTTCAAAGTACGCACTTCTTCTTCTTCTTCTTCTTCTTCTTCTTTTTTTTTTTTTTGCATTTTCATCCCTACTTTTTTTTTTTATTTATATTTTTTATTTTGTTGTGTTTTTTATTCTATTGTAAAAATCTGAAAATACCTCTCTCGCTTGGTTGCTAAAACATATCTTCAACAAGAAAGGATTGACTTCTAGAAGACATTTAAGCCAAGTTTGGCTAACCAAAATAAGTGCACTTATTTCATCTTTTTATCTTTTTTGGATCACATCAATCAACATCTCCTCTCTACTTTTTCTACACATAATACAATAAAAGTCAAAAAGTGCACTTATTTAGTCTTCCCAAACTTGGCTTAAAAAGTAGCCTACCATCCAGATTATTCTTTGTCTTGCTTTACACTTTAATTGGCCATTGAAGCAATTAGACATCTTTAATGCTTTCCTTCATGGTCACCTTGAAGAAGAGGCTTTGTAAGCTCCACAAGGCTTTGCATGGATTGCAACATACACCTCATGCTTGGTATTTTACCTTTCTTTTGTCTCAAGGTTTTCACAATAGCCGTATGATACTTCCTTGTTCATTCATTAGACTACCACCACCATTACCATCCTTTTGATTTATGCGGATGATATCTTGCTCATAGGTAATAATGCTTCTCATGTCCAGTCTCTAATTGCTGAAAGAATTAGGAAATATCTCTTATTTCCTTGCGATTTTAATTCAATCAAATGGTTCTAATTTTTTTTTCCTTAGCAAAAGTATGCTCAAGACATACTTCTAGAAGTTGGTTTGGTTGAATGTAAGCTTTGTTCCTCTCCTATCTTTGTTAAGCCTGGTCTTCCTCCTAATGCTACTCTCCCTTTGGAAAATTCTTCTCTTTATAGGAGTCTTATGGATGCTTGATAATATCTCACTATCACTCAACCAGATATATCTCTGGCAATTTCTCAAGCATGTAAGCATATGGCAACAATAGGGGATTTTCAGTAGTCGAGCGGCTTCTTCATTTTGTCGAAGGCACTCTGTCTCATGGCTTGAATTACAATTCTAATACTTTTGACATACATGTCATTTCTGATTCTAATTGGGCAGGGGACACCCTTGATGGCAAGTCTACTTCACACTACCGCATATTTTTCGGCTCAAACCTTATTTCTTGGTCTGCTAAGAATCAAGCAGTTGTGTCTCCATTACATCTCCCAATCTATTCATCTTATGGCTTGATAATCTCTCAACTATAGCGCTAGCTTCCAACTTTGTGTTTCACTCCAGATCTAATCATATACGGGTCGACTGCTAGCTTGTGGAGAATGTTGAGGATATTAGTGTTGTAGAAATTGTGTAATTAACTAAAACAAACAAACAGATTCATAGTTAATAAATTACAATACAAAACAAGAAAATAAGTTGGAAATTACAACTAGATTGAACAGAAATACGTAACAAGATAAAACGAAGAAAAGATAGCAAACCGAAACCTGTGTGGTACCACAGTTTCCTTAAAATAGATTTACCGCCTCATAGTGGGTACTGGAGGTGTATCAATGTCTATCTCCCAAGATACGACAATATAAACTCGCTAACGCAAAAGTACCTTCTGTTTAGTTTTGGTGAACTGATAACAGCAACACTCTCTCACACATGAAGAAAAATATATGGCAGACTGACTGTATAAGATGGAGGCAAAAAAATTATGTCTTGAAACCAACGAAGATAACCTCATTTTATAAACAATGGCGGAGAGCGGAAGAGCATCCCAACCACGAAGGCTAATAGCAAATGCACCCATTACTCCTACAAAACCGATGAAGTAATGCACAATGATGGGAAGTAAGTGTGTGGGTTACATACTCTATATACACGTGTGTATATTTGTAGCCACCAAACAAACCTGGCCCAAAAAGATTAGGTTGGTGCACCACCAATCTGGCCCAACCCAATCTAACCCATTTTAGCAAGCCCAAGCCCAAGATCCAAGACCTACGGATCACGGACACAGCTCGATCCGATCCGGTCAGGGAGCCCGTGCTCAGCCCAAGACCAAGCCCAAGATCTATGGACCGGTTTGGTTTAGGCGAGCGGGTGGATGGCACGCGCTTGTGGCAATTTTTGCATAACTAACTCGGACCATAATTTTAGCCCAAGCACATCCTTGAAGCATCCATAACTCTCTTTCTTCCGGATATTTGGATGTCCCAAAGGGCTCATGCCCTTATCAAAATCTTGAGGTTTAAATATCCATCAAAGCTTTCCTCTGCAATCAATGTGGGAATGGTAGTTATACACAATTTTCAATACCTCATTCATGAGGCCAACTTTATGAGATGATTCTCATTCAATTCTTAATGCTTTTTTGTCATTTATTTTATAGTGTAAAGATCTTATTAGAAATAATCTAAACTCATTTAATCCCACCTCAATCAGACCAACTTTAATTTCACATTAAAGTTACCATAAAACCATTTTTTTCCCCTAACAATTAGCTCAACCAACAGCTCATCAACTTCAGCTTCACTGGCCTTGTTTGGTGATGTTTTTTTTTTTTTTTAAGCCAAAAGATGATAATTAGAAATACAGAAGTTAAAAGCACCCGTTCTCTAGTTTTTAAATAATTTATTTTTTTCAACTTATTTAAGCTATTTCTGCCTAATAAGCTATAAGCAGAATCTACACCAAACACTCTAGTCCAGACCCCAAAATTAAAATAGTGTAAATTATGTAAATAGTTTTTGTAATTTACATGATGTGTCAATTTGGTCCTTATAGTTTCAATTTGCTCAATTTCACCCCTTAATTTAATGGATTGTGTCATTTTAATCCAATAAATAACAGTTGTTAAGTTAATTTAACGAAAGGTCAAACAATGTGTCAATTTGGTCCCTGTACTTTACACAATGTGTCAATTTGGTCCCTATAGTTTCAATTTTCTCGATTTTGACAGGGACTAAATTGACATATTGTGAAAAATACAATGACCAAATTAACACATTGTTTAACTTTCTATTAAATTAACTTAACAACCGTTATTTATTGGACTAAAATGACACAATCTGTTAAATTAATGGGCAAAATCGAGCAAATTGAAACTACATGGATCAAATTGACATATCGTGTAAACTATAAGGACTATTTACATAATTTTTCGATTAAAATAAGATATAATCACCTTCTAAAAGTTATACCAAATAGCCCCATGAGCAGTAGACAACTCATCAAGAGTAGTCACATTATAGTTTGTTATTAATCAATTAGTAGTTGGTTAGAGCTTGTGAAAGTGTGGTGACAGTTGTAACAAATATATATATATATATATATATATGTATATTTATATGTATATTTGGATTAAATTTATAAAAAATATATATATATATATATATATGGATTAAATTTATCGCATTGTGGTTTGGGACTAGAGTAATTTACTTTTCTATCGTTCAAATATAATCAGAAAATTCTATATGAATTTGGACTAATCTAAACTAATGGAAGGCGTATTACATACATCATTTTTTAGAGTGGGTTTTGTTTTTTGAAAAATTAGAATGAAATTAATACAACAAAAGGATAATTTTAGCCTCATTTTCTCCAAACCTAAAATTAGATTAATATGCTAATTAAAATAAAATAAAATAAAATATAATATAATTAAGAATTGATCTAAAATATAAAATATAATTAAGAATTAATTTAAAAGATAATTCAATAAAATATAAAATAAACAAAAATTAAGAATTGATCTAAATGTAATTAAATAAAAATTAGATTAACATGTTAGAAATTATAATAAATAATTAAGAATTTAAAATTAATTGTGATCTAAAATATAATTAAATTAAAACTAGATTAAAAATTTAGTAATTACATCAAATAGTTAAATATTTAATTAAATAAATTTTAGAATAAAGATTTAAGAATTACAATAATTAATTAAGAATTTATAATTAATTGTGATCTAATTGGATTAGTACTAGACATTACAAATTATGTGTATGGGAATGAGAAAGAAAAAAAAAACAAAAAACAAAAAATATAAGATTTAAGGGTATTATAGTCATTTCACATCTATAGTTAATGATGTTAATAGTTGTATTTTGGGAGCTTCTATTTGCACACACCCATTCCCCTCTTTACACATCTTTTTTAATAAATAATTGGTTCGAAAGTAGAATTCCGAAAATAAACAATTTGTTCGGAAGTAGCATTCCAAAAATAAACAACTTGTTCGGAAGTAGAGTTTTGAATTTTTTTCATTTTTTCGACATTCAACTTCCGAATGTGTTTATTTAATGTCTATAATAGTAATTTCACTTGAAAATAAAATTATAATAAAAATAATTTTTATTAAGTGTGTGTAAAGAGGGGAGTAGGGATGTGCAAATAGAAGCTCCCTTGTATTTTAGTTTAAAATCACATGGGGCATATGGTTATTTGTAAAAGATAGGGGTTTTGCTTTTGTGGATTTAAGTAACATAATTCTGTGTATATGGATAGATATGTACTGCACATTTCAATCACGGAAAGAGATGAGAAGTGTTTAGCTTCTCTTCAGGCTTAATGTAAGTTTTTAATTTCAAAACAAAATAGTTTATGAAAATAAATTTTATTTATAAAAATAATATTATTACATTATTCTTTTTTTTATTTTTGTATAAATTTTCTGTTTGATAGAATTTATCTTAAAAATATAAGTTCCACCTTCTATATTACAATACCAATATAAGAATGATATATGCACCACTACACATTTATACTTGTTTGTATATTCATTCATTTTTATTTTATTTTTTTATATCTCAGAGTGTTCAAACCAGCTTATGTGTACTTCGACTAACTCTTAGAGGACCAATCTCACTATTCACTAGCGGGAGTCCAATTAAAGTCAAAACAGAGCTCCATATAGACTGACCCAACACAATAATTGATAGTACCTAAGAGATTTTAAATCTAAGATTTAGAGAAAAACACACTCCCAAGTTCCAAACTTACACCACTATGGTTTTTGTGTATTCATCCATATAGGCATGCATTTCACATTACACAATTTTATCCACCTACTATATGAGTAGTCTAGAAACTTGAAAATGGGAACAAAATTTTCTCTCAAATTATACATGTTTGGTGCAAATTAATTAAGCACATTGTATAGTTTATGTGTAGAATGAATTTTCACACCTTATTAAAATCACACTAATATTTCTTGAAGTTCGAATAAAATACAGTAAGTCTAAAAAATTTAGCATAATTACATTGAATTCTTTTAAGATTTTAATCCATATAACACTTGGTTCAATTTTTGTCAAGAATTTATTAGTGTATCAATGAAAAAATGATGCTATCTATTTTATATTGAAATATATATATATATGTTTTACATTGTGTATAGGTACGTGTTAATTCGATCTACATTAATTCTAGTTTCTTTAACTTTACTAAAATATATTTTTTGTACTCAAAACGACAAAACTTGCTATATTTTCTCTAAATATCAAGAAAGGTCAATATAATTTACCCTAAAAATTCTGAGTATGATTTCTAAATTTGTAACATTACTGCCTATTATATTTATACATCTATGTATTATACCGACTCTGGTTTAGACACGATCCATTTATTGTTTTGGATTCGGGATATCTTGTCTTGTATCACCGTTCATGTCCTTATTCATCTTGTACTTCATTGAGTTTGACTATTGGAGTATTATTGTCGTGTTTGGAACAAGTTGGTAGCTTGTTTTTCAAAAGAAATTTTGCCCAGAATTTTGCTCGTTTGCTCGAGCGACGCTCTTTACGCTCGAGCGGTCTTTCACAGTCGACAAACGACTGAGAGCTTGATATCTTCGCTTTAGCGATGCTTCTTGCGCTTGAGTGAACTTTTGCAGGTCTGAACTATTAGGAGGATGCATTGTGCGCTCGAGCGACCATTTCTTCCGCTTGAGCGGTCTCACTTGTTATGTCTGGTCGCTCATGCGATCATTCCTGCGCTCAAGTAGTCTGCGCATATATTAGTCCCTAAAGTCACTTTTTGAATCATTTTTTCACATCTCTCTTTCTAAACACTCCAAATTCTCAGATTTCTTTTGTCTCTCCCTAGTTCTTGAATATTTGGCCCAAATACACCTTGATTCACCAATTTCTCCACCCTAGTCCATTTGTTAAAAAGGTAAAGCTCACCCAGAGTTTTGTTTTGATCGGAGCAAAGTTCGTTTTCGACTTCGTCAAGTTTCAACTCTTGTTCTTGTCTTTGAGATAGAGATTACTTTGACTCTTTTTATGATTTTTAACATAATTATTTGCTTTTCTAAACAAGATATTGATTTGGAGACTTTTGGATAAAATTTAGGATTTTGGCTTGAAATCAAAAAAGGAGTTTTCAAAATGAGTTCTTGTATATGATTGTGGCTTTGTAAAAATGGTTGGATTGTGATAAATAGTGGATTTTCTCCATGGAAATTGATTTTTAAAGAAAGGAGATTTTTGCCCTAAATTGTGAAAATTTGATTTTTGTAAAGAAAATATAGAATTAATGTTGGTTTTATGGAATTGGAACAATGATGATGATAGTGGTGGAGTTGGATATGAATTATCACTCTTAATTAGAAATGTTGGAAAGTATATCTGTGTTGAAATTTAATTATCTGTTTAGAGATATCTATTTTGGGCTATTGGTGGAGAATAGTTATGATTGTTATAGAAATTGCATGAGAATTAGGTAAATTGAAACTAATTTTCTCATTTATTGCATTGAGCATCATAACATGTTTAACACATTGAAAATGGTTATCGTTTTGAGAAAAATGGGTGAATACCTTAGTGAATCTAGGTAGGAGTGTAGTTGTGGTATTATGTTGGCCTGAATGTCCTTGGTGAAAGTCTAGAAACCCACGCCATTTGGTGTCGAGCCTTTTGGTTAATACCGATAAAAATAACAAATTGGTAGTGCTTGTAGCATACTTGCAGACATGTCCTAGAGATTCCCTGTGTTGTATGCACTCCTCTATTTTCTATTGAAATGGAATTGATTGCATGAATTGTGATATAAACCTGATATAGCATGATTTTAGAAAGAGATATAAAATGATTTGACACAAGCATTGCATATGCATTCACCTTATAACTCTGTTAAGATTCACGCACTGTGTTAAAGTATCTTTACTGGGCTTTGGCTCACCTTATGTGGAAAAAATTTTTCTCAGGTGTTGATGATATGCCTCTGCTAAGGCAATAGCTTGGGAGGATTGGGAGCCAAGAGCCTCTGTTTTTGTTATTGTTGTATTTGTTTTGTACAAGCCTAGGGCTTTATTTGTATTAAGTTTAAAACTCACTTTTGTTGTAACTAAGCACCGACTTGGAAAGTTGTAACCAATAGGCCATTACTATATCTGTTTAACTCTTTATTTGTATCTTTTGCCATGGCATATGCTATAGATTCAGGGTTGGAACTTGTGAATGTATTACTGCATGTGTTACACTTTTGTAAAGAGATGAAACCTTATGAATGGAAAGACATGATATTTAGTCATCTGTTATTAATTAATATTTGTCATGGGTTCATCATATTGTAATATTTTCGGGGCGTTGCAACTTGGTATTAGAGCTACCAGGTTTCAATACTTTGGGATCGTGGGGAGTAGTTATTGCCACAATGGGTTTCCTTGTTAGATGATATTAGGAATAACTTGGTATGCTATGTGATAACATGTTTATGTGACTAAGTGGATATGGGATTTAATTTTTAAGATATTGATTGGGTCTATGAGTTTCTAGAAGTCCTATTAGAAGAGCACTCAATCACTGCTATTTCTAACTGGAACTCTAGCAACGTCGTGGGACGATCATTATCTAGAAAGGAAATTCGTTTGTGTTTATGTAACTATGTGCTTATGTGGAGTGAATTAATTGTTGTCCACCACTTTAGGACGCGAGTGAGTTAGCTTCGGCACATTTGTAAATGTCCTAATCTCTTGTGTTACCTTCATTAGGGTGTCAAGACGTGGACGTGGTGGTGGTAGGCGTGGGAGGCCTAGATGGCAGGAGGTGTCATTACCGGATAATATTCTAGCATAGGAGGAAGGGGTTGGTTAGGCCAACATGGTCGAACCGGTTGGTCAGTAGGCCATGGGTGCTTTGGCCCGTGAAATGGTAGGAGCTTTGCGGGAATTCATGGACATTCTTAGAGCTAAGAATCAAATCCAGGCCCATGTTGCTGAGATAGGGCCGTCGTTTTTGAAGAGAGAGTTCTTCTGGTCGAATCTGGATGAGTTTGTGGAGGATCCAAAAGAGCCACTGGAGGAGGTGGTGAAAACGTTCAAGATGCTTGGCATCGATGATGATGGGTTGAGAGTGACCTTGGCATCCTTCCAACTGAAGGGAGATGCAGGTCAGTGGTGGAAGTTTGTGTGGGGACGCATTGGAGGGACTTGGAAACTTTTGTTCCAGGACAAGTTTTTACCTCCCACGGTTAGGGAGAAGTTGAGAGAGCAGTTCTTGAAACTTAAGCAGCTTAACACACCAGTACTCAAGTTTGAGGCTGCCTTTACTAGTCTGTCGATGTTTGCACTTGAGCTTGTAGCGATAGAAGAACACCGTTGCTTAGAGTTTGAGAAGAGGCTGAGGACTGGACTACTATTCAAGGTGGCCGTGTCCATGATTCGGGATTACGGTCGTCTTGTGGAGGTGGCGGCTCACTTAGAGACCATGATTCAGATTGAAGAGGAGCGGATGAGGGGCTCCAGACAGAGGAACCAAGAGGTTCAAGGGGATACTCGGGGCAGTAAGAGGCAGAGGGGTTCCAACCCACAGCAGTCCTAGGGAGCAAAGTCTAGATCCACTTTTCTTGTACTAAGTTCTGGTCAGGGAGACGTAGACAGGGAGGGATCACTTCTTTCAAGTGTGGTCAACTGGGCCACAAGTCTGTAGTACAGCCCAACATTAGCCACCAAGCTTTTGCAACAATTGATTTTCAACCCAGATATAATTTCAAAACATTTGAGTATCGTTTTGGTGCAAAGAATTTCATCCCACTTTGCCTCACAAAACAAAATTGTATTGTCTACAAACTGAAGGTGAGATGCCCCTGCTTTATCCTTACCGATCACTGCACCCTTAAGAAACCTGGTTTATGAAAAACGGGTTGAATGTGATTTAGACAAATTGACTGGAATGAACCCAAAATTATTATTGTGATCCATAAAGTTTTCAACCATGGTCCATCTTAGTGTGTTTATTATTTTAGATGTGGATATGTGGTATGGAGGTATAAGACATGTTTTAAATTAATTGGGTTTCTTAATTAGAGGGCCTAATGATTGTTTTATTTAGATCCGGTCTCATCTCCTATCCTATTAGGGTTTGTATATATTTATATATATGTGAATCAAAGGGTTGTCAACTCCATTGAAAGACAATTTAAAGATTAGGAGGAGGGGAAGAGCCAATGCTCGGGTTTTTCAATTATGAAGACAATGACGAGAATAAAGGTACATATTTAAATCAGTTAAAGTTGTTTAATCTAATCAGATTATTATGATGTTTTAAATCCTGATATATAGATCTTGAAAATCTTACAGTATGTTCAGCCCCTGAGTGACAATGTTAAAAAGGAATGGTGATAATGGATCTCCCTATCATAGACCCCTTAAAGTAGAAAATTCAGAAATTAGGCTACCGTTCACTAAAACTGAAACTCTTGTGGAAGATACACTAGACTTGATCCACGTACTCCATTTATTACCAAATCCAAAGCTTTCCAACATATTGAACAAGAAACCCCCAATTTAAATTATTGTATGCTTTCTTGACACTACAACAAAAAAAGGTTATTACGGCGTGCAATGCACGTTGTAAAAACCCTTCTACGACGTGTAGTGCGCGTCATATTATGATCAGCCATGGAAAGTCATTTACTTTCAACGACATGCTTCGTACGCCGTTAAAAGTTGTTTAACAGCAGATTTTGTGCGTCGTTGTTACTTTTTCTATGACTACTTTTGCACGCTGTTAATTGGTGAGACAAATAACAAGCTGATTGCGCGCCGTAAAATATGTAATATAACGACTTATTATGCCTGCTGTAGAATATATAGTTTTATTTTATTTTAAATTCAGTAGGTTCTATTTGGCTAATTTTCTACAATCTAACAAATATTAAAAACAAGCATCACAAAATATCAATCAACCACCAAAATATTATTTGAAATATCAAAAAGAAACTATATCCATAAATTATAAACATTCAACAATTTTCTATAGATTCCAAACATTTGAAAACTATATCCTTAAGTTCTAAACTGTACAAAAATTTTAAACCATCCAAAACTATGCATATCTAACTTTCTAAACATATCGACAACTATTAAGAGATTATCTAAAACTGCCGACAACAGTTCTTATAGCAGTTGCAGCTGCAGCTATAGCAAATCCACTTGCTTCTATCACAAGGACAAGGGTGCCTAATGTATGTGTTAAGGCACCTAAACCCGCAGCAATAGCTGGAGCAACTAACCCTGTTGCATTTCTTGCCTGCATGACAAAGGAAACTTCACATAAGTACAAAAACCAACAACTCAGGGACAAAAATATTTCTTGAGGTATTAAGAAATGATCAAGAAATTTCTAAAAAGTCAAAAATACCTTCCCATTATCTCTACTTTTTTGCTCATTTTTTTGTAAAAATCCAAGAAGCCATTCTTAAACACTTTAGCTTTTTCTTACCTTATATATTATCCAAATAGATAGATTGAAGCACCAGAATTATAGATTAGGAGTATAAGAGTACAAGTTTCAAAGTTGAAAGTACACCAATGAATTATTAGATGCTAGGATATGATGACTTTGTATTGTACCAATGATACATTTCTCATGCCCTCATTCGAGGTGGCGCCTTGCACCAATTACTAAAGACAGTTTCTTCAAAACATCCCTTGGAATAGTTGACCCCTCACCCATCAGTGTGTATCATATAATTCAATTCACCCACAAACAATTGCGTTACAAGTATTACAAAGAGAACCATGACTAATGCAATTATAAGTTTCCAGAATAGCAATTAGCAAACTATAAGTAAAACATAAAGCAAGCAATGTACCTGAATTAGATGCCATATCTTCTACATGCTAACTGATTTCCCACTAGAAGCATCAAGGCCCAAACTCTCATAAGCACCCTTGAAAACTGTAGCAGGCTAATGAGAAGAGAAAAATAGTAAATTGATCACAAATCCAGATGATTTTAGTAATTGACTTACTTGGTTGACGCAATCATGACCAAAATATTGTACACAACAGCAACAGAGTGACTTCCATACCAAAACTTCAAAAGGAAGAAGGAAAAGGGGGAAGAGTATATGAAACATCAGCATGCATCTAAAACATTAATAAGCAGCCAGCAACACTTCTAACTATCACCAAATTACAAACCATTAATCAGTTGATACCATAGATTTCTAAGCATTTAATTAAATCAAAATAAAACCTTTTTTGATTGGGCTGGTCTTAGCTTTCTCTTTGTTTTATTTTGCAAGGCTATTTTTGCTGACTTCAGATATTAAGCTTAAGAAACCAGGATAACAAAAAATAGATAATTCAAAGGAAAATATAAATAAATTTCTAGTTCAAAGAATCAAAATCACCCTTCACATGTTGGATGTAGAAATAAACAGAAGCCTTTGAAGTAATTTATTGTGTAGGGTCCTTCACTATTTTGCCATATGTTTACCATGTTGGATGTACTTTTCTAAACTATTATTGTCTGAAGGGTAATTATATTCGCTTTTCATCCCTGACATTCTAAACACATTTCTATATAAGAATGTTGGTAAAATTAAATGTGTCAAAATGTCTTGTTTATCACAACAACAACAAAAAATGCAGCTAAGGAAATTAAAGTAACAAGCTGTTAATAAAACCTTATGCTCAAATATAAACCAAATCTACATGTTCATATTTATGATTAGGTATTTTCATCCAACTGATAATGGTGTGAGTTCAGCACAATATTGGCACCTATAAATGGTTGCCTCATAGGATGGGGTATATACCTTAAAGAAAAGAATCCTCATGGACCAGGAAGAGGGATAGAAAAGCAAATCCAATAAATATACCAAAATGGAAAGGGGGGGGAAGAAAAAGTAAAATAACAATAATAGATAATGAAATTGAAAGTGACTTAACTAAAGAATTGCATTTGAACTCTGATTATGACCTAATTTAGTTGACATTAATAGAAAAGGCCATATACTTAATAATTTAGATCTCAGGGAAAGCATAGTGAATTAAAATCATGCCTATTTGATCTTGGCAGACATGTATATTTTAGGTTGAGCTTGACTTGAATTCGGTCCAACTTTACCTAACCTAATTTGCACTCTTGTAAAATTGGTAAATTTAGTCCATTTTTGTATAACAACTGTAAAATCTGTAAAGAGATTAGCATGTACCATTCCATTAATAATTTGAATAGTAAAACTTCTAGTTTGAAATTTTAAGACTTTTTCCAATTATTTAGTAGGTTTTAACTTACAGTTGAATATCTTCTTTGGTATCTTCCCGTTGTTAAGTGAATAAAGAAAGGTCTTCATAGTATCAGCACTAAATTGAGCAGTATACTGAGATGCACACCTAATCACTTATTAGCACACCATCAAAGCGGTAAGAAACCAATCGAAAACAAAACAAACTAGAACAAAACAAACACCAAAACGAATTACAACAAAACAAACAACAAAGCACCAAAACCAACTCAGACCCAAAAACATAAAACCATCCAATCATGAGAAAAACCAGCAGCTACCCTTTGCATCAGTGCAACCAAAGCCAAATTAAATTAGAAGAGGCAAAATCAATCAACCAACGACTCACATTTTGCAATGCATCAGTAAATAGTTCTCAAACTTCCAGAGGCTGCTCAAACTCCCTTGTCTGCTTAAACTCCTCCCTGATGCAAATCTAATCTGCAACAACACAATCCCTGAGGCATTAACAACAACAGCACTTGACAGCATCAGTAGCATCACCCACCAGCTATCCCAGATCTATAAATGAAAACAACCCAAACTTCATAGGTACCCTGAAATTTGATTCTAAATAGAAAGCAACTCAGTCATTGGTGCCATCCTAGAACTCAATTTCAACTTTGCCGAAAATTTGATGAAGTCTAGAATTTAGGCTGATATAAAGCAAAGCATACCCATTTTTCTCTCTAACTTTTAAACCCACAAAGCAAACCCAAATTTTTTAATCAGCAAAACAGAATCTTTATTGATGAAGAAACGTACATTTCATATGAGATTACATCAATAAAGACAATGTTGGTGAGGAGCCAACACTAGCTGGACAAAACAAAACAAAGGAACATTGTAGGTTGCCAAGCTGGCCTTATGTTAGGGATAGAGGGTTGAGTGACTGTGAGTCCAAAATTAGGTAGTGGACGTATGTGAGATTGAGGGTTGAGTGAAGAAAGTTCCTAAACTTTTCTAACCTCTTCTATGCAGGTTTGTTTGGGCTGGAACTTTGTTATAGAAGGTTTTGGTGAGGTCTTAGTGACTAATTGGAGAAGCTGATTGATTGTTCTTGTTATAAACATTGCATAGGAAATTTTTTTCGTGGGTTAAGTGATGGGAGTACTATATTTTCAGAGTTTGTTATATTTTGGCTTACTGCTATCTTTTCTTTTTTGTTTCTCTCATTCACCTGTCCTTTAATTCTGAGCTGGGAGAGTATGAGGGTTGAGCTTGTGAGACCATATATAGTGTGAGCCTTGTTGACAGGTCTGACATCACATTTGCTGTGATTTGTTACACTTAACTGTTTTATCTGCAGGTCTATAAGCTGGTACCTTGTGTAAGGGAGATGTTTGTCGTGGGTTGAGTGAATGAGAGATCTACATTTTTTAAGTGTTTTCTCTTATCCATTTCTTTTATCCCTTTCTCTACTCAGCTTGTTGAGCTTGAGTGTCTTTGTGTGGTTTGAGTTTGTGAGGTTCGCTTAGTAAGTTCTGTTACGGGTCTAAGTATAGCTTCCTGTAGGTTGTGTTTTTACTCTCTGTTGCTACTCACAGGCAGTGCTAGGGTGCTCATTAAAGGTTTGATAAAGGTTGTTCTATATTGGTTAGACTTTGGAGGACTCTCAGAGGGCCAAGCTACAAAGATGCGCCAGTCTTTGAAGTAGTTCTCAAATAGGATTGTTGGTGTTCTTTTTAATTCTAATATTGTACATAGTTGCCTTTTTGGTTATCTATTTTGAATGTTGTATTCAGTATAAGACTATTTATGGGCTGAAACTGGGATATATTGTTTTATCTTTTGTTGTGTGCTGCTACTATGAGTTTGTTGCTAGGCTGTTGCTCTTCTACTCTGTCGAGCAAATGCTGCACTGCTATACTGTGTTTGTTGATCTGCTATGCTGCCCACTGTATTGCTATAGGCTTTGCGGTTGTGCTCTATGCTGCTGTGTAATAGTTGTTAGTGCGGTCTGGGAGTTTTTTGCTATCCTGTAATCCTGAGATAGTTTAATCTATTCTTGTTCAGGTTCCCTATTTTGTATATGGAGGTTGAATAGGTGTATGGTGTTGGTTGTTTTGGTTGTTATGGCTACTTGTTAGCCTTTTATTTGTTTTTAGATCTGTTTGCTCATTTCTTGCTTTGTATAGTTGTAGGCCTTGGGGCATGGCCCTTGTATTTTGTATCTTTCTTTTGTTTTATTTTATAAAAAAAAAAAAAAAAAAAAAAAAAAAACAAAACAAAACAGAGGAATAAACACCCAATATTCTCTTATTCTGCTCCATTCACACACTCCAAAAGCAGACACAACAAGGCTACTTCCTAGATGCATTAGCGGACACCTATTCGGACACATGCTATTCAAACATATCGAGGAAGACATCACACACTAAACTCAGAATCACCTAATGGAGATTGGTAACAAACAATAGAAAACCCAAAACCAACTAATAAGTACCTAGCAATTGGACGATATCGAGTTCTACACTAATATTACCAATATGACAGCAACCAAGAAGCTAATATGTTGAACACCAAAGCATATTTTAAAAATTGCAAGCAAGGATTTAACACTACCAGCAAGGATTTATATGTTACTACATTTTTTCAATTATTAGAATTGCAAATTGAAACATTATGGTAGTGTTTATATGTGTGATAACCCTGCTCCGTACCATGCTAATTGGTCTTTATTATGAATGTGATTATGTGTCTGATATGATTTTGTGTGCCATTTATGTGAATATATGTGGTTTTGAATTTCTATCTGTTTACCGTAGGAATATCTGTTCAACTTACTATTATAAACTGAAAATTGAAGGCCTTATCGGCCACAGAAACCGAAATTGACTACGCCATTGTGATTAGCGTAATTTTTAGAGCCTATGGTGAAATTTAATTGAAAATTGATTCGGATCGGATTAATTAGATCAAATTGATGGTGTAGTGCTCAAATTATTTAATATTGATAATTATGATTAATGGGGACTTATATAAAAAGGGGCACTATACACTCAACTCCTCTCTTTTATTCATTTTGGCTGAAATTACTCTAAGGAAAGAGAGAGAGGGTCGGCTAGAGAGGGAAAGAGGAAGAATTGGGCAATTTTGGCTCAAGGCTTGAGAATTGGAGGTTGAACTCAAAGAATTAGCTAGAATTTGGGTGTTTGAGGCTCCGGGGTGAGTAAATTCATGGATATTAGCTTGTAACTTTGGGAATTCAAAGTTGAATGATGATAAGGAACATGAATTGAAGTGATTATGATGAAGTTAGTTTTGATAAATTGGAAGTCAATATACACATGCATGTAGGAAATTGCCATGAATTTGTATGTTTGAGCTTGAAATACATGATCCATGTTGAATCTTTGATTGAAGTTCATGTTTTTAACCATCTCTTCATCATCTAAGTTGAGAATGAGGGTTATATCTCACATGCATGTACAATTCATAAGAGTATGAGTTTTGAATGCATGAATTTGTTATGTTGGAAATAAGTTTGGTGTAAATTGGGACATGCATGTGATTAATTTGTGAAATTAAGCTTCATAATGTAATAAATTTGGTGTTGGATCATGTTGATACATGTATATGTGAAGTTTGAGCCATAATATGCAAGATATGTTGAGTTGAATGCAAGTTTGAAGCTCAAGAACAATTCTGGATTTTCCAGAATTTGGGATGTCCGCTCGAGCGGGGAAGGCGCTGCTCGAGCGGGAAATACGAGCTCCCAAAACTTTTTGCAGACATGATGTCCGCTCGAGCGGGGTAGTTCACGCTCGAGCGGGGAGCTATGTAGAATGACCTTCAGCTTGAGCGTCCGAGTTCACTCTCGAGCGTAAAAACGAGGCAACCAGTACTTTTGCAGACCTAATGGGTCCGCTCGAGCGGGCAAGTCCACGCTCGAGCGGGGACCCCTATTTGTGAAATTTTGTAAATGTGTTCTGTGTTTCATTTTCCATTCTCTTTCACTTCTAAGTACTCTTAGGCATGCATTAAGCATTGTAAATGAGTTAAAAGGATAAGAATGAAGCCTAAAGAGGAATATTTGAATTAAGAATGGATTGAATTGTTTGTGACCCATTGTGTTCATGGAATGTATAGGGTCGAGCTCCAGGGCAAATCATCCAGCCGATCACTGTGAGTAATATCTTAATAAAGATATCTGAAGTATGTTATTTGTCCAATTACTTACTTCTATGTAAGTCTTATAAGTTCGTTAATTCGAATGAATGGGCCGAAGGCCAGCTTGACATGAATGAAAGTATGAATGGGCCAAAGGCCAGTTTGACTCGAATGAAAGTATGAATGGGCCAAAGGCCAGTTTGACATGAATGAAAGTATGAATGGGCCAAAGGCCAGTTTGACATGAATGAAAGAATGGTTGGGCCAAAGGCCAGTCTGACATGAATGAAAGAATAGATGGGCCAAAGGCCAGTCTGACATGAATGAAAGAATGAATGGGCCGAAGGCTGTTTGACATGAATTGATTGGGCCCGAGGCCGTTCGATGTGTTTGGAACCGCAGTTACTTAACCTATGTATATATATATATATTAGATAGAAATATGAATTGGGTCCAAGGCCATTTGGTGCATATTGTTCTAAGTACCGTTCGTGTAACTTCTTTATTTGATATTATTCACTGGGCTTTCGCTCACGCTCATTCATGTGTCTGTAGGTGAGCCAAGGGTGGTCCAAACCCAGCCTCAGTAAAGTTTGTGCGGAACAACCAAGGTTTTGAAGAGTCAGCCCATACGTCTCACGCACGAGACTCGTCTTCGCCCTTTTGCTATTTTGTTATATTTTGTCATGTCGGCGAGGACTTTGGACTACGATTGTGTATAAGTTTTGGATAAGCTGACTAAGACTTGGATGATCCTGTATGTATAGAACTTTATGTTATTGCATATTTTGATGTGAGTTATTAACATATGTGCATGTGGTTTGTTATAACGTGCCATGTAAGCACAGCTCTATGGACAAAAGTTTGAAATTGCTTCCGTTTGGCCCCCTTTACTCTGATGAGTTATGTCTGGTTTGGTTCAAGGCCGTAGGTAATCTCGTGATTACTGGCCGGTTATGTCCTTAACCCATGGGGGCGGGTTCGAGTCATGACAGAGTGGTATCAGAGCACGAGTTAATAACTCACACACTTGTCCAAAAGTGCAATAAGTGTCTAAAAAAGACCTAGGATGCATTCATGTGACAAGTATGAATCTGAAAGCATCTAGAATACGCTTAAATGTTTTAATTTGAACGATTATGTATTATAAGTTGTGATTTGCTTGCATTGCAAATTATTTGAATATGTATGCTTTTTAGTATATGCATACCTGTGAATCTTTTGTATAAAGTATAATGCAAGTCTAATTAGATGGTGAGAACAAGAGATAGTGGAGTCCTCTACTGCCAGAATAGATAGAATGAAAAGATTGATTCAGGAAATGGCAGAAACATTGAGGCAACAACAAGAGTGGCAACAACAGTGGTAGCAACCAGATCCTCCACCTCCACCTTCGGCACCACCTGTGCCAGACTTACAGAATGATGACCGAATAATAGCTCTCACCAAAGAGTTTAAGAAAATGAAACCACGACAGTTCCACGAGGGATTAGATCCGTTGAAAGCCGAAGTGTGGGTCCTCGGCATCGAAAAGCTATTTGAAGTGTTCCCTTGTTCGGAGACACAAAAAGTACTTCTAGCCACCTTTATGCTAGAAGATGAAGCAAGAAGATGGTGGATGTTAATGCGTGAGAATCAAAAAGATGTTGACTGGACCAAATTTTTGGAAATTTTCTATGATAAGTACTTCTCGCAATGTGTCCGGGACAGGAAAGTATCAGAGGTCATGGAACTAAAGCAAGACAGCATGACAGTGGCTGAGTATGAGGCCAAATTCACTAAATTGGCTAGGTTTGCACCACATGTGATTAATACTGATTATAAGAAAGCGAGGCACTTTGAAGGTGGGCTTCGAAGCGACATTTTAGAAAGGGTGAATGTCTTGACGCTGGAAACCTATATTGGGGTGCTAGACAGGGCTATAATATCAGAAGCTAACATAGCTAGATAGGCTAAGTCAACAACTGACTGGAAAGGCAACAAAAGGCAAGGCTTCTTTTCAAAGAAGAAATTTTTGAAAAAGCAAAACACGAGCTCCTCAAGTACTTTGAATTCTTCCTGAGATACATCTCCTATGTGCAATATTTGTAGTAAAAGGCATCATGGGGTTTGTTACCGTGTGTCGGTGTAACACGCCTGCGAGGGACCCCGCTACACGCTACAGTTCGGACTCGATTTGTGTCACGGTTCTTAATCTGAACCAAAGAGTCCAAATCCGGCAAATCATTTTGAGAAACAGATTTTTGAAAAGAAGTGCCAAACATGGACTGCTTTGCCAGATACAGAGTCGCCACCTAAATATTTTTAATGGGGGAATTTAGGAAACCCTGACTCGGTGCCAAAGGCCACGTGTCCGTCATCACCAAAGTTACCTCGGCTCGGGAAGTTGGGTACGATTGGGGAAGGTCAGCTATGAGCACCCCCTCTCGCCCGGTCCGAAGACCGGCCTCTACTAACCGTGATATCCATTTTTGAAAACTTTAGGTGCTCCTATTCCAGTTATTAGCCTAGAATTACTATGTTATGCGCACAGCAAACAAGTATAGACTAGATTTGCCTAATTTGGAAATAAGCATTGCATATCCGTTTGTCTTGAAAAACACTTTGAAATTTGCTACTCGCAAGTAGGCTAAAATACGGATTTCAACGAGTTTTTCCAACTCAGACGATCCAACCTTCACCCACAGGCATTCAAACAGTTTATCACATAAGCATCTAGCCACATGGTAAGCATGCTGTCATGATAGCATTCACACACATGCGATATGCTAAAGCATGAAAATACTTACATCGTACTCCGTGCCAAAACAATAAACTAGTTAGCAAATATGCGTGGTCCTAGTTCATGTCAAATTGACTAATGCAACACATACAGGATGCAATTAGGGTAGGCTCGGCTAACCTAAACATGACATGTGAAATGCAATCAATTGATGCACGTATTCAATTTGGAATTGAAGTACAAATGCAGTTAGCATGATGTACCGAGCCCGGTGCATGCAAGACAAATGTATGGATGCACGCATGCATAGCATAAGGTATGCTAATTTAAACATGCCCTAATCTACCATCATAAGCGGGTAAATAAAAGGGAAGAAAGAAGTGGGGATTGGAAGACATGCACACACACGCACCCACACTTATTACAAATTTACCCTCGCTCGGAGGGACCAAAAGAATATACAAATTAATTAACCTATAAGCTAATTAATGATTACAGACCACTTAATTAATTAACAAATTAACTAAGCTAAGGAAAGCAGTAAAAGGCCTCGGGAAGAGGGATGCACGCATGCTCGGATTGGCCTCGCCTGGAAATCCATTGCCATGGCACTGTTGCCTCTGTTTACACTGCCTTGCCCCCTGAAAACTTGCACAAGTCCCAAGAATGCTTCTCTGGACATTGGGGAGCATCACCGGCCAAGTAGAAACACCACCGGCCAAAGGGAATGATCACCGGCCACCTTTTTGTCTATCGGCCAAAAATTGATGGCCGGTCGGCACTATATTTAGCTGACCAGCCAAAAATTCCTGCAGAACCTGCAATTGACAGCAGCAGAGGGCAAGCAGTGTATGGCATGGAATTTTCAGGCAAATGTATGCACGGACACACTCCCTATCATGTAATGGACTCAAGGGAGTGTGGCCCTCGACCCTCGGGCCATCAATCACGCATTTCAATGCGTGATGGCCCAAGAAACCAAGTATGCACTTTGATTTCAAATGAGATGCACATGAAACAAACAAGTGAAACCCAACCTCTATCATACTCAATTCAAGAGGCAAGGCATGTATGCTCATGCAATGCGGCCTAGGCATGTTAACTAAGTATGCAACATGGGCATGCAAGCAAGTAATGCACAATGCATGTTAGGCGCACAACCTAAATGAGCAAGCATGCAAGATATGGAATAATAATGGGAGTGACAAGCATACAAGATGTGATCTAAGCATGCAAGTGTGCAAGGCATGCATCATATTAAGCAACCTAAACATGCAACAACACACAAGTATGCCACAACACACAAGGTGAGCATGCATCAACATGCAAAGGATGGTCTTACACTAACTTGGACAGCTCTCTACTAGGTCCAAAACAGTGGCCAAAATGATGCAACAAAGGCATGAAAACACACACAAGCATGCATGCACAAGGCCTTAAACATGGAGCATAAGCCATCAACTCTTCAAAGCATGAAAGGGATGGAAAATGCAAGTATGCAAGCATGGAACATGGACTAAAATGTGGTCTCCAATGATGCCAAATCATGAGAACAAGCCAAGTAAAGCATGCTAGTGACCCACAGACCCAAGGCTAGTAAGCTAGAATGAAAGAAGCTATACAAAGCATGACTCCAAAGACCCAAGACAGACTTAAGCATGTTAAAACATGACCAGAAACTTCACAAAGCTAAGCCAAAATATGCAAGCATGGTGGTCCAAAGGCAAGATGCATTTCTAGGCAAAATAGAGGAATACAAAGCAAGTGTATGATGCATGCCAAGGGTCAACAAACCAACATGGGACAGAGATAAAACATGCTAAATAAACACCAAATACCCACTGAAATAGAGCCAACACATGTTAGAATGAGGTGCTCCTTTGGAAGGCCATGCAAGGGGTTGTTATACACATGCAAGAGGGACACTCAATATGACCAAAACAACTCTGGAAATGGCTTTTGGGGGTCCTAAAACCCACTGAAAAATGCCTGAACCTAGCTCAAGAAGTGTGCAAATATAGGCCCCTTTGTAAGGCCAAAAAGGGCATCAAACAAGACAACAAGGAGAGGGGATGGCCCTCTCCTTCTTAGGACCTTAAACCACCATCCTCACCACTGAAATCCCTCAAGATTTCAGTGGTGAGGAGGCCCAAACAAGGTGGTCCCGGAGCTCACTAAAAATGCACAAAAATGAGGCCAAACAAGGCCTAAGAGGGGGTAGAGAACCCCAAACACAAAAGTGTTCTTGAACAAACTTAAAAAGGAGCTAAAAACAAGACTTTTTTCAGTTATACATAAAGCTTAAATCAACATGCAAGACAGGTCAAAAGCTAATGCAAGATTGGGGAAACTAAAGCAAAGAAGTTACCCTTGAAGAACCTTTGATGAACAGCAAGGTCAGACCTCTTCTTCTGATCAAAACCACCTCAAAACCTCAAGAACAAACCTTCAAGACCTCCCAAGTTGGAGTATGGTGTAATGGTGTGTGTGTTGGTGCAATACTATGGTCAAAACACACTTTAAGGCTCTTAAACACACACCAAGGATGAGAGAGATATAGAGAGAGAGGATGATATATATGTTATATGTACGTATTAGGTCTGATTTTGCTGAACCAAAATAATGGAGGAGATGGGTTTCTTTTATAGAGCAAGGAAATGGCATAAAGCTTCTCAAAGAAGCTATACAAAAGGGTCAAAGGGACCAAGCTTCTAAGAGAAGCTAATGCAAAGGTGCAAGCTTCTTGAGGAAGCCAAGACAAAGGGTCAAAGCTTCCTCAAGAAGCTTTGAGCAAAGGGTGCAAAAGAGGGTCAAAAAGGGTGCAAAGGGTGCAAAACAGCCACACACGTGCATGGGGAGCAGAGTCTGTGCATTCCAGCTGGCACAGCTGGCATCTATTCAATCTGTAGAATACTCCGGAAGGTCGTCGGCTAGCAAACTTGGTCGGTCGGCCATCTTTTCTGGCCGGTCGGCCATCTATTTGGTCGGTCGGCCATTTGTGTTGGCCGGTCGGCAGGAAAAATCTGCTCTGCAGGTCCAACTTCAAACGGGCATAACTTCTTCATATGAACTCCTTTTCAGGTCATTCTTGTGTCAAAATTAAAGCCCCGGAAGTAAGCTTTCCAATGGCACCAACCTTGCATCAAAATTCCAACTGTGCAAAAAATTTATGCTTGTTTTGGTACCAACCTTGCATCAAAATTCCAACTGTGCAAAAAATTTATGCTTGTTTTGGTGAAGACTGCTCAGTTTCGGTCCAACCGGGATGATGCCCAACTTCAACCAATCATATCTCCGCCCTCCGGACTCGAATTTAAAAGATTCTTGTGTCAAAAATGAAGCCCCAGAAGTCTTCTTTCCAACAGTGGTGGCCTTATAGTTTAACTCCAAGTGTATAGACAGATAGGCTTGATTTAGCGAGGACTGTTCGTCTCTCTCTTAGCGATTCTTGCCTATCCTCTTTTCCAACTTGGTTTCTCCCCTCTTCTCCTCTTTTCTTCAACTTCAAACCCCTAAGCAAGGTGTTTTGAAAGATTTTTCAAAGATTTCATCTCTCTTTCATTCATCTCCACTTTGTCCTTGCTCGGTTTACCGAAAAGCGCAACATTTACCGAAATGCGAGCGTCGGAGCATCGTAGGAACTTTATTTCAAAAAAAGTTTTGAAAGAGAGGGTTTTAAGGTCTAAAAACCATTCAAAATAGCTTTGGTCCAAAATAAGGTGTGAAGTTGAGATTTGTCCCTCTCCTTGCCGAAGAAATTGAACATTTTCCCTGCACATCTTTTACCACCAAGTAAACCATCAGTAACGCCCAAGTCTTAAGGGCGGTCAAAAATGGGGTGTCTACAGTCGGGAGCCTATTCTAAATGTGGTAAACAAGGGCATATGGCCCGAGATTGTAATCAGAACATTGGAAAGGTAGCTGCTAGCTCAACTGTATCAATCCCGAAGCCGGGAAATACTATGAGATCTACTACCACCGGAGATACCGTGAGACAAGGGAGAGTTTTTGCGCTTGTTCCGGGTGATACGCGGAATGCCAACGCAGTTGTCTCAAGTACTATTTCTATATGTAATCAGGATGCTTTTGTGTTAATTGACTCCGGATCAACGCACTCTTTCGTAACATGTGCATTTGCATCTAGGCTGAGTAGACCTCTAGAATTATTGCCATATCTGCTATGTGTATCTGCTCCATCTGGGGAATCTGTATTGTGTGAATCTGTATATCGTTTTTGTGACATGCGTGTTGGGAATGCCATTCTATATGTAGATTTGTTGCCCTTGAACTTTAGGCACTTTGATGTAATTCTGGGCATGGATTGGTTGACTAAATATTGTGCCACCATTGATTGTGTGACAAAACAGGTTGTGTTTAGACCACCAGAACAGGAAGAAATTGTATTTGTGGGTAACGGGGTAGTACCTCCACCTTATTTAATATCTGCAATGAAGGCATGTAAACTGATCAGGAAAGGGTGCCAGGGTTATTTGTGTTATGTGTTGTCTGAACAATCTATAAATGTTGAATTGAATAGTATCCCTATTGTTAGGGAATTTCTAGATGTGTTTCCAAATGAACTATCAGGGGAATTGGTGGACAGGGAGATAGAGTTCACAATTGAGATTATGCCAGGCACCCAACCTATTTCTAAAGCTCCCTATAGAATGGCTACTGCTGAAATGAAAGAATTGAAAGAACAGTTGTAGGACCTACTTGACAAAGGGTTTATCCGACCTAGTACTTCACCATGGGGTGCACCGGTGTTATTTGTGAAAAAGAAAGATGGAACCTTACGCATGTGAATCGACTATCGAGAATTGAACAAGGTAACAATAAAGAATAAATATCCCGTACCCTGTATTGATGACCTATTTGACCAGTTGCAGGGATCGCAAGTGTTTTCCAAAATTGATTTGAGATTCGGGTATCACCAGTTGAAAGTAAAGGCAGGAGATGTTGAGAAAACAGCGTTTAGAACGAGGTATGGTCATTTTGAATTTCTTGTTATGCCATTTGGAGTGACTAATGCTCCGGCAGCGTTCATGGACTTAATGAACCGAATTTTTAAAACCTACCTTGACGAATTTGTTGTGGTTTTTATTGATGACATTTTGATATACTCCAAGAATAGACTTGAACATGAACATCATTTGAGAACTGTCCTGAAAATACTTAGGGAAAAGAAATTATTTGCTAAACTAAAGAAATGTGAGTTTTGGTTGGATGAAGTTATTTTCTTAGGGCATGTGATCAACAAGGAAGGAATTTCAGTGGACCCACAGAAAATAGAGGCAATTGTGAATTGGCCTACACCAACCAATGTGACAGAAGTCCGCAGCTTCATGGGCTCAGCCGGTTATTACAGGAGGTTTGTGAAAAACTTTTCAAGGATAGCTGTACCTCTTACCCAGTTGACACGCAAGGGGCAATTATTTGAGTGGAACGACGAAAGAGAATCTGCCTTTCATGAACTGAAAATGAGACTGACCACTGCACCAGTATTGACATTGCCCACAGGTATGGAAAATTTTGTAATTTTCAGTGATGCGTCTTATAAAGGTTTGGGCTGTGTATTAATGCAGAATGAAAAGGTTATTGCTTACGCCTCCCGATAGTTGAGACCACATGAGAAGAACTACCTAACACATGATTTAGAATTGGCCGCAGTTGTTTTTGCTTTGAAAATCTGGCGGCATTATTTGTATGGGGCAAAGTGTGAAGTCTACATGGATCACAAAAGTCTGAAATACTTCTTTACGCAGAAGGAGTTGAACATGCGACAGAGGAGATGGCTTGAATTGATAAAAGACTATGATCTTGAGATTCAGTACCACCCCGGGAAAGCCAATACAGTTGCTGATGCCTTGAGCAGAAAATCAACGGGAAGTATGGCTTGTTTGCTTATTGAACAGAAAGAAATCTTGCAAGACTTTGAGAAGTCAGAAATTGAAGTGGTATTGTGTGAACAAGGCGGATTGATAGCCGTTATTTCAGCCAAACCGGCAATCATTGATGAGATTAAACAGAAACAAAAAGAGAATAAATTCCTCAAGAGAGTGGTTGATGAATTTGAAACTAGTTCGAAAGCAGAGTTCATCATTAAAGGTGAAGTGTTGAGATTTCGGAACCGAATGTGTATCCCAGATATTCCGGAACTAAAGAAAAGGGTTTTAGATGAAGCCCACAACTCAACATTTGCTATGCATCCGGGTAACAATAAAATATATTGGGATCTGAAGCAAAGCTATTGGTGGCCTAAAATGAAGAAAGAGATTGCAGAATATGTGTCCAAATGTGATAATCCTGTTCCGTATTATGCTAATTGATCTTTATTATGAATGTGATTATGTGTTTGATATGATTTTGAGTGCCATTTATATGAATATATGTGGTTTTGAATTTCTATCTGTTTATCGTAGGAATATCTGTTCAACTTACTGTTATAAACTGAAAATTGAAGGCCTTATCGACCGCAGAAATCGAAATTGATTACGCTATTGTGATTAGCATAATTTTTAGAGTCTACGGTGAAATTTAAATGAAAATTGATTTGGATCAAATTAAATAGATTAAATTAATGAAATAATGCTCAATTATTTAATATTAAAGAATTATGATTAGAGGAGCTTATTTAAATAGGCCATTTCCACTCAATACCTCTCTTTGTATTCATTTGGCTGAGATTACCTTAAGGAAAGAGGGAGAGGGTCGGCTAGAGAGGGAAAGAGGAGGAATTGTATAGTTTGGCTCAAGGTTTATGAGATTTGAAAGCTAGGCTCAAGAGTTAACTTCATTTGTGAAGATTAAAGCTCCTAGGTGAGTAAATTAATGAGTTTGAGCTTGTAATTTTGTGAATTCAAGGTTGAATAATGATCAAGAACATGAATTGGATTGGTTATAATGAAATTGAGTTGGTTTTGGTGAATTGGAGGTCAATAGATGCATGCATGTGGGAAAATTGCTATGAATTTGCATGTTTGAGCATAAAATGTATAAACCATGCTAGATGTTAATTGAAGTTCATAACTTTGATCACCTCTTCACCATCTAAGTTGAGAATAGAAGTCATGTTCCACATGCAAGTGCAATTCATAGAAGCATGGGTGTTGAATATATGAATTTGTTGTGTTGGAAATAAATTTGATATAATTTGGAACATGCATGTGTTTGATTCATGGAATTTGAGCTTCATAATGTTGTAATTTGGTGTTTGTACCATGTCAGTATATGTATATGAGAAATAAGGGCTGTAAAATGCAAGAAATACCAACTTGAATGCTTGGTTGAAGCTTAAGAACAATTCTGGAAAACCCAGAATTCATGATGTCCGCTCGAGTGGGGGAGCCGCCGCTCGAGCATGAAATGCGGGCTCCCAGAAGTTTTGCAGACATAGATGTCTGCTCGAGTGGGGAGCCATGTAGTGAGACTTTCCGATCGAGCGTTCGAATTCACGCTCGAGCGTAGAAACGAGGCAACCAGTACTTTTGCAGACCTAATGGGTCCACTCGAGCGGGAAAGTCCACGTTCGAGCGGGGACCCCTGTTTTTGAAATTTTGTAAATGTGTTCTGTGTTCCATTTTCCATTCTCTTTCACTTCTAAGTACTCTTAGGCATGCATTAAGCATTGTAAATGAGTTAAAAGGACAAGAATGAAGCCTAAAGAGGAATATGTGAATTAAGAACGGATTGAATTGTTTGTGACCCACTGTGTTCATGGAATGTGTAGGGTCGAGCTCCAGGGCAAATCATCCAGCCGATCACTGTGAGTAATATCTTAATAAAGATATCTGAAGTATGTTATTTGTCCAATTGCTCACTTCTATGTAAGTCTTATAAGTTCGTTAATTTGAATGGTGGACAAATGTTTGCTATGCCAAATGATTGGGCCAAAGGCCAGTCTGACATGAATGAATGATTAGGCCAAAGGCCAGTCTGACATGAATAAAAGGTTGGGTCAAAGGCCAGTCTGACTTGAATGAAAGGTTGGGCCAAAGGCCAGTCTGACATGAATGAATGATTGGGCTAAAGGCCAGTCTGACATGAATGAAAGGTTGGGCCAAAGGCCAGTCTGACATGAATGAATGATTGGGCCAAAGGCAAGTCTGACATGAATTAAAGGTTGGGCCAAAGGCCAGTTTGACATAAATGAAAGAATGGTTGGGCCAGAGGCCAGTCCGACACGAATGAAAGAATGGATGGGCCGAAGGCCGTTTGACATGAATGGATTGGGCCCGAGGCCGTCTGATGTGTTTGGAACCACAGTTACTTGAACTATATATATATATACTAGATAGAGATATGAATTGGGCCCAAGGCCGTTTGGTGCATGTTGCTCTAAATACTGTTCGTGTATCTTCTTTATTTGATATTATTCACTGGGCTTTCGCTTACACTCATTCATGTGTCTGTAGGTGAGCTAAGGGAGGTCCAAACCCAGCCTCAGTGAAGTTGTGAGAAATAGTCAAGGTTTTGAAGAGTCAGCCCATGTGTCTCACGCACGAGACTTGTTTTCGCCTTTTTGCTATTTCGTTATATTTTGTCATGTTGGTGAGAACTTTGGATTACGGCTGTATATAGTTTTGATTGGCTGACTTAGACTTGAATGGTCCTGTATGTACAGAACTTTGTGTTATTACATATTTTGATGTGAGTTAGTAACATGTATATGTATGGATTGTTATGACGTGCCATGTAAGCACAGCTCTATGGATAAAAGTTTGAAATTGCTTCCGTTTGGCCCCATTAACTCTGTTAAAACATGTCTGATTTGGTTTGAGGCCGTAGGTAATCTCTTGATTACTGGCCGGTTATGTCCTTAACCCATGGGGGCGGGTTCGGGTCATGACACCAAATGTCTTCAATGTCAGCAAGTAAAAGCTGAACATCAGAAATCGGGCGGTCTACTTCAACCCCTCTCTATTCCTGAATGGAAGTGGGAACATGTGACTATGGATTTCGTTGTCGGTCTACCTCGGACTCCTCGAGGTATGGATTCTATTTGGGTTGTAGTTGATAGACTGACTAAGTCTGCACATTTTCTACCAGTTAGAACTACATTTAATGCTTGTAGACTGGCTACAATATATGTTGATGAGATTGTCCGTTTACACGGAGTTCCGGTATCTATTGTGTCAGATAGAGATCCGAAATTTGTATCAAGATTGTGGAAGAGTTTGCAGGAAGCTATGGGGACAGAACTGAGATTTAGTACTGTATTCCATCCACAGATAGATGGGCAATTAGAACGGACCATACAGACATTAGAAGATATGCTGAGAATGTGTGCCTTAGATTTTCAGGGGAGTTGGGAAGACTATTTGCCACTAGCAGAGTTTGGATACAATAACAGCTTCCACTCCAGCATCGGTATGGCACCATACGAGGTTTTGTATGGTAGAAGGTGAGGTCACCAATTTGTTGGACAGAAGTCGGGGATAGAGCTTTACTTGGGCCTGAAATTGTGCAAGACACTTTTAAGAAGATTAAAACTATTCAACAACGACTCAAAACAGCTCAGGACTGACAAAAGAATTATGCAAATGTTCAAAGAAGACCTCTCGAGTACGAGGTTGGTGACCATGTGTTCATCCGTGTGACCCCGATGAAAGGCCAAGTCAGGTTTGGAAAGAAGGGCAAGTTGTCGCCCCCGTTACATTGGGCCGTTTCAAATTCTAGAAAGGCTTGGTCCAGTTGCTTATAGAGTTGCTTTGCCACCGGGGTTTGAGCAAATCCACAATGTGTTTCATGTGTCAATGTTAAGGGGTTATCTTCGGGACCCGTTTCATGTGATTGATTATCACCGGGTAGCTCTGGGTGAAAATATGGAGTATGCCAAATGGCCGGAACGAATCATTGACTGGCAAGTGAAACAATTGAGAAGCAAGTCCATCCCAATGGTAAAAGTGGAATGGAAAGAACACTATGGGACAGATGCCACATGGGAAAAAGATGATGAAATGCGACTACGCTATCTACATTTGTTTCCCAACGAAGGTAAATTAAGTTTGGAGGACCAAACTTCCTAAAGGGAGGGAAGACTGCGATAACCCTGTTTCGTACCATGCTAATTGGTCTTTATTATGAATGTGATTATGTGTCTGATATGATTTTGTGTGCCATTTATGTGAATATATGTGGTTTTGAATTTCTATCTGTTCACCGTAGGAATATCTGTTCAACTTACTATTATAAACTGAAAATTGAAGGCCTTATCGGCCACAGAAACCGAAATTGACTACGCCATTGTGATTAGCGTAATTTTTAGAGCCTACGGTGAAATTTAATTGAAAATTGATTCGGATCAGATTAATTAGATCAAATTGATGGTGTAGTGCTCAAATTATTTAATATTGATAATTATGATTAATGGGACTTATATAAAAAGGGGCACTATACACTCAACTCCTCTCTTTTATTCATTTTGGCTGAAATTACTCTAAGGAAAGAGAGAGAGGGTCGGCTAGAGAGGGAAAGAGGAAGAATTGGGCAATTTTGGCTCAAGGCTTGAGAATTGGAGGTTGAACTCAAAGAATTAGCTAGAATTGGGTGTTTGAGGCTCCGGGGTGAGTAAATTCATGGATATTAGCTTGTAACTTTGGGAATTCAAAGTTGAATGATGATAAGGAACATGAATTGAAGTGATTATGATGAAAATGAGTTAGTTTTGATAAATTGGAAGTCAATATACACATACATGTAGGAAATTGCCATGAATTTGTATGTTTGAGCTTGAAATACATGATCCATGTTGAATCTTTGATTGAAGTTCATGTTTTTAACCATCTCTTCATCATCTAAGTTGAGAATGAGGGTTATATCTCACATGCATGTACAATTCATAAGAGTATGAGTTTTGAATGCATGAATTTGTTATGTTGGAAATAAGTTTGGTGTAAATTGGGACATGCATGTGATTAATTTATGAAATTGAGCTTCATAATGTAATAAATTTGGTGTTGGATCATGTTGATACATGTATATGTGAAGTTTGAGCCATAATATGCAAGATATGTTGAGTTGAATGCAAGTTCGAAGCTCAAGAACAATTCTGGATTTTCCAGAATTTGGGATGTCCACTCGAGCGGGGAAGGCGCCGTTCGAGCGGGAAATACGAGCTCCCAGAACTTTTTGCAGACATGATGTCCGCTCGAGCCGGGAAGTTCACGCTGGAGCGGGGAGCTATGTAGAATGACCTTTAGCTTGAGCGTCCGAGTTCACGCTCGAGCGTAAAAACGAGGCAACCAGTACTTTGCAGACCTAATGGGTCTGCTCGAGCGGGCAAGTCCACGCTCGAGCGGGGACCCCTGTTTGTGAAATTTTGTAAATGTGTCCTGTGTTTCATTTTCCATTCTCTTTCACTTCTAAGTACTCTTAGGCATGCATTAAGAATTGTAAATGAGTTAAAAGGATAAGAATGAAGCCTAAAGAGGAATATGTGAATTAAGAACGGATTGAATTGTTTGTGACCCATTGTGTTCATGGAATGTGTAGGGTCGAGCTCCAGGGCAAATCATCCAGCCGATCACTGTGAGTAATATCTTAATAAAGATATCTGAAGTATGTTATTTGTCCAATTACTTACTTCTATGTAAGTCTTATAAGTTCGTTAATTCGAATGAATGGGCTGAAGGCTAGCTTGACATGAATGAAAGTATGAATAGGCCAAAGGCCAGTTTGACTCGAATGAAAGTATGAATGGGCCAAAGGCCAGTTTGACATGAATGAAAGTATAAATGGGCCAAAGGCCAGTTTGACATGAATGAAAGAATGGTTGGGCTAAAGGCCAGTCTGACATGAATGAAAGAATGAATGGACCAAAGGCCAGTTTGACATGAATGAAAGAATGAATGGGCCGAAGGCTGTTTTACATGAATTGATTGGGCCCGAGGCCGTTCAATGTGTTTGGAACCGTAGTTACTTGACCTATGTATATATATATATATTAGATAGAAATATGAATTGGGCCCAAGGCTGTTTGGTGCATATTGTTCTAAGTACCGTTCGTGTAACTTCTTTATTTGATATTATTCACTGGGCTTTCGCTCATGCTCATTCATGTGTCTATAGGTGAGTTAAGGGAGGTCCAAACCCAGCCTCAGTAAAGTTTGTGTGGAACAACCAAGGTTTTGAAGAGTCAGCCCATGCGTCTCATGCACGAGACTCGTCTTCGCCCTTTTGCTATTTTGTTATATTTTGTCATGTTGGCGAGGACTTTGGACTACGATTGTATATAAGTTTTGGATAGGCTGACTAAGACTTGGATGATCCTGTATGTACAGAACTTTATGTTATTGCATATTTTGATGTGAGTTATTAACATATGTGCATGTGGTTTGTTATGACGTGCCATGTAAGCACAGCTCTATGGACAAAAGTTTGAAATTGCTTCCGTTTGGCCCCCTTTACTCTGATGAGTTATGTCTGGTTTGGTTCAAGGCCGTAGGTAATCTCGTGATTACTGGCCGGTTATGTCCTTAACGCATGGGGGCGGGTTCGGGTCATGACAATATGCATGTGACTGTTATATTAAAAAATATTAGATTTGATATAACTATCATAGCTAATGAGAGCATAACCAACTAATGAGAGTATATGTGTACATATAACTATCACAGCAACTTACATAGTTTTCCAGATGTAATATGAGGACTAATCATAATGTAGTTAAGTCTTAGTTGGTTTCTAATCTAGTCACTAGTAGTAGGGGAGAAGAGTTTATTATACTAGTATGGTGGCAGCAGATGGAAATTGAACATGTTTTTAGTTATGATCATTGGAAGTAACAATTCAATTGTATTTTTCTCCTTTGTTGTGTTTTTTTATCTATATTTATATTATGTGCAGGAAATTGAACCATTTTAGTATTACCTTGCAGATAATTTTTTTAATATATAGATGATGGATATTTGGTCCTTTTAATTCAAATTCCAAACTTGAAGTACTTGCATTTTGCAATTTTACTTGGTATTTTATACGGCAAATGCTACAAATTCTGATAGTCTCATAAACACTCACAAGGTTAGGCCTAAACTAAATATGCAAATTGTTTTCTTTCTGAAGATCCATTGAGAAGTGTCATGCACAAAACATTTAAGGTTAGGAAAATGGTTGCTGACTGTATAATGCAAATCTTTGTTTCTATGGCATTTAACCAAACACTATATGCTCAATTTTATCACCACCCAGAATAAGTTCTTTAAACATATTAGCATGCTTTTTCTCTATACTAGTCATCTTCAATCTCCAAAGATTAACCAACTTATCTATATTGATTTAAGCAACAGAATGTGTGTATATATCCCAATAATAGCATACGATTCAGAGGCTCCAACAGGTTTTGGCTCTATGAAACCTACAAGGAAAGATATGGTGATCATTGTTTGTCAGTCAATTTATTGAATGAAGAATTATTTAGAAGTTAATCAAACCATAGACTTAATTTTTGTCCCCTCATTCTGGAGGACGGACAAGGATGCCCCCCTTAAACTAAAATATCACTATGTGTAGACACCCCATTTTTGACCGTCCTCAAGACTTGGATGTTCTTGTAGGTACATCCGATAATGAGTTTGATTGCTTGTTGAGCGCTCGAAGTCTGCGGTGGAACGCCACAGGTTTGAGCTTTCCAAACCCTGCATCCATTCTGTCTCATCTTTGGACCATGTTTAGGTCCTTTCAACATGTTGTTGTTGATGGCCTACCGGCCATCCTTGGGCACTGCTAGCCATGGGTCTTGGCCTGCCGGCCATTGATGTACCCTGCCGGCCACCACTGATGGCTGGCCGACAACCAGTGCATCAGTAGATATTTTTTGATATTCTGTGCCAGCTGTTTGCACAGATTGAAGCATCTTCCAACACGTGTGTGGCTAGATCTTTTTGAGGGGATTTTTCATTCTCTATATATAGAAGCCCTCTCTTGCATATGGAGGGGTTAGAAAATTTTGAAGACAAAAAAATTCTCTCTCTCTCTCTCTCTCGAATTCTCTATCTCTTGATATTTTGTGCCTTATAGCCTAAATTCTCTACACTTCTGCATATAAGCCCTTGATCAAACTTGATCACCATTAAGTTGAGGCTACTTGAGGCCCTCTTTGAGCTTTAGAAGAGGATATTGGCTTGGTTTGGCTTGATTTTGTTGCCTAAATTGCATCTTGTCTTCAAGAGGTACAATACTTGTGTTTTAAGCTTATTTTAAATACTTGTTTTGCCATCTTTAGATACTGTTTTGAGGCTGGTTTTGACCTCTAAAAAGCTCTGTTTTCGTGGTCTAAAAATGGTGGTTTGAGGTTTGATTGTAGTTAGGGGTAGTTCACCCTTTTTGTTGCTTGATTATTAAGTTGTTATGCCATCGTTCAAAGCTTTTAAATCAACCTTTTTGGCCCTTTTAACCTCTAAATTTCAGAGGATTTTCAGTGGTATAAACCATGTTTTGAAGTCCAAAATAGGTGGGGTTGGCCTCCCCTCCTTGTGTCTTGCTTCCATGCCTAGGTTGCTTTACATGTTATCATGATTTTCTAGTTTAGCCTAGCTTAATTCAAGCATGTTTTAGGCTTTATTTGGCATGTTTCAACTTTGTTTTGGGCTGCTTGGAGCACTTGAGGCTTGCTTTGTATGCTTGTAGTGCAATTGTGCTTAATAGTTTAGCTTGTGCTATGTTTTACCCTCTTATTCTAGCTATTTTTAGCTTACTTCAAACATGTTTTAGGACTCTTCTTAGGTTGTTTTAGGACTATTTTGAAGTGTTTGTACCTTATGAGCTTTGTATTGCATGCCTATAGTGTATTGATCTTCACTAGTTTGGTGTTTCCGGCTTTTAAACATGATTTGCATGAGTTGCTTGCATGTTGTAGTGTCATTTTGCATGCAATTGCAACACATATAATATCTGCAACCTCCCTCATTTCATCACTTTTTCATTTGCTTTGAGGGGTGGTTGACCTTAGGGTTGTGTTTAAGCTTGAGATTGAGATTTGTGCTTAATGGTTTTAATCCTCTTTTGAGGGTTTCTATTAACCAACGACATGATCTCTTTCATGCCTTAAATCACCCCCTGGTTGACACCTCTCTCATTGGAGGACACTCACCTTGAACTAAATCAACTAAAGAATGGGTTGGTAACTTAAAATGAGTAAACAAAAGTGATAAGTAAAACTTGAGCAAGATAAGCATGTTGTGTTGCATTGCACGTGTTAAATCGGACGTTGTATGGAACACAAGGAAGATTGGAGCATTTCATATTCAAAGTGATGAAATGAGTTAATCTCCTTTGTCTCCATTGCCTTTGATCACACATGATAAGGTGATGGCCTCGAGTCTTGTTTTGTGCATTTATTGAAATTGTACTCCTTGGTTCTTCGACCATCATGCATCGAAGATGCTTGGTTGGTGGTTTTGGATCCAAGAGTGACACTCCTTTGAGGTTTTGAGATGATAAGGAGAGGCACAGTACAAATAAACCCCTGGAAAAACCTTCTTTTTTCTCTGTTTGTGCTCTGTTGCAGTGTGGTGACTCAGAGCACCAGTGGCCAGCAGTGGCTCACCCTTGGCCGGCAAGGCACATTTTTGGCCAGCAGGGAGCCGGTAGCAACCTACTATGGCCGGCAGGCCACTGGTACAATCCTCAGAAAGTTTTTGGTAAGGTGGAGCAGAAAGGTTTTGAAGTGTACTCAACCCTGCAAACAGAGCATCTCAAGAGCAAAATGGTGGCTTTTCGGGGTGAAAACCGAGCACATGCATCCTCCACTTCCCGAAGCAGAGCTGTGGTAGTGTAGTTTAGATATTTCGCATGATTAGTTAGTGCGCATTTGCTTTAATTAACTAGTTTGCTAATTGGTTAAGTGTTGTAATAATTAGTAATTAGTTTGCTAGTTATTCATTTGATTTGTAATAATTAGTTTAATTAGATTAATTAGCCTAGCTTAGCTTAGATTAGCTTAGCTCTTATTTATTTGGAATCTCTTTCGCGAGGGCACAATGTTGTAATAAGTGTGCGTGCGTGTGTGCATGTCTTCCAACCCCACGTCTTTCTCCCTTTTATTTATTCGCTTTCGATGGTTAGACTAGGGACATTTTCAATTAGCATACCTTATGCTTGCATGTTTGCATCCATTCATTTGTCTTGCATGCACCGAGGCTCGGCACATCATTCAAACTGCATTGCAATTTCAATACACTTCTTTGAATAGGTGTTTAAACACATGTTGTTCAAGTTGCTTCGTATGCCATATTAATAGCCGAGCCTATTAATTGCATTATTGCATGTGTTGCATTAGGCATCTTGTATAGTTAGGATCATGCATCTTTCTAACTAGTTTTTGTTTAGGCTTGGAGTACTCAGTAAGCTTTTATGCTTTAGCATGCTTGCATGAGTGTGATTGCCATATTGCCATGTTTCACATGCTTGCCATGAGGCTACGTGCTTACTTGCTAAACTGCATGAATGCCTGTGGAGAGGCTAGGTTGCTTGAATTGGAACAATTCAATGATTGTATGTTTTAAGCCCACTTTGTTGTTGCAAATCATGTTTTAAGCCCACTTGAGGGTGGCAAATTCAAACAATTTTCGAAAAACAAACATGAGTTGAATTCGTTCCAATTCTTGCGATTTTAGTCTATACTTGCTTGTGTGCGTCACATGGTAAAGTTAGCTAATAACCAGAATAAGAACACTAAATGTTTATAAAAGAATATATCATGATTAGTAGAGGCCGATCTTTTGATCGGGCGAGCGGGGGTGCTCATTTCAGGACCTTCCCCTCGTACCCAAGTTCCTGAGCCGAGGCAACTTTGGGGATGATGGACAGGTGGCCTTTGGCGCGAGTCAGGGTTTCCTAAATTTCTCCAAAATAAAATATTTAGGTGGCGACTCTGTAATCTGGCAAAGCAGTCCAGTTTTGGCATTATTTGATTCAAAATCAATTTTCCAAAATGATTTGCCAGATTGGACTCTTTGGTGATTATCAGTTTCACATTGCACTTGTAAGACTAGATTCAAAACCACAGGTAGAGTCCGAACTACGAGGGCCTTTCTTTTCAAACCCTTTCCGAAAGGTGCAGGGGTGAGGAAAAAGGCGAGCCCACAGTTTCTGGCGACTCTGCTGGGGACTTAGAGAACTTGACTCGAACTCATGGTATGTTGTTTTATCTACACTTATGTGTTTCTTTGCATTGCATTTGCATTGGTGCGCTTAAGTCACTGTGTTTTCCATCTGCTATTCTTGAGCGGTTTGTCGGAGGCTTGCTTGAAAAAGTTTGCCATAAGGCTGACCAGTTGCGGGCTCTGCCACGATGGGAACACAACCCTTGGATCTGGACTACCGCTATACCGTTTGATCCACCTTTCACTTCTCGGTGATAGGTGCGAGAGGTATATTAGGTAGTCTTGCTGAGGTACCCTTTTTGACCAATCGACCTAGTTACATATTGGAAGCCATATAGACTGTTCCAAACTAGGACAGGTTGCTCACCTGAATGCATGATTGTATGTAACCGTTTGTTTGCGTAGTAAATCCCTAGCTCTTGACGAGATTAGGACAGGGTAACCCTACCCCATCATAGGGGTGTTTTGGCTCTCACTTGGTTGGTATGTGCTTTTAGAGTGTAACTCTACAGGAATGTCTGTATCAGTTGCAAGTCTGGGTATCAGTTTGAGGGTATTAGTTTTGAGGCAGAAAATTTGCGCCAGAAATCAGTGTTTGAGTTCGGTTATCCAGCTTAAGATTGCAACTGTGTGTTGTCTCTGTCTGAGCCGAGATGCTGTGCATTTTTTGATTTTTGTTTCTTTTTGCTTTATTTTTCTTTTTGCAAGGTAGTGTTTCACAATTGCTTCAGACGAGGCAGTTACCACCCGAGCACTCTGGACTCGAGTAAGGTGGATTTACCGATCTTAGGATCTTATTAGAGGACAACCAGTGTTTGCTTCACTACCCCCCGTTACCAGACGGAGAAGAGTTAGGCATAGCTCATCGGTTCAGTAGTCGCCAAATCAGCAGTTACTGACTACTTCACCTGTGCTCAGTTGAACCCAGTTATCTGCTTCAACTTCGAAAATGGAGGACACACCAGTTCTGATAAATCAGCACCCCTCAGTCAATATGGAAGATATGATGCGTCAACTTCAACTTCAGAGCCTATCCTCCGATCTCACTCATCATTTTGAAAGCATGTTTGCTATATTTTATTCTAGGTTAAAAGTTAATAACTTATCTAAAAAAAATAAAGTTTTAAAACTTATAATTATCACGTAAACTGTACAAAAACCCAAAATAGAAATCAACATAAATGGCTCATTTAAATTAACAACAAACATCACCATAATAAAAGTAGCGACAACATCCCTATATCTCAGAAAGTTTTCAATCCACTTCCTACTTCATACATCATTCCAGTGGCCCCAAAGAAAAAAAAACTAACAGCCATCATTTGTGTGTTTTGTGGTTGGTGCACAAGAGATAATAATCGGAAAGGTAAAAGTGGAAAAAATTGATAATAATACTAAAATTTAAACAATGGACCATGTATTAACTTATAATATAATCACATTGCACAACCAAAACGACAGGATTGCTTCCATTGACAATGCACAAAGCAAAAAACAGATAAAAAGAAAGAAAAAGGTAAATAATCCCACTGTTATGCATCATGTATAACAGATGTTTTTCATAACTCAAAAGTTTGACATTCACACTATATCTTGTATGACTCAAGGAACCTAAAAACCAAAAATAAAAAAACCTCACAAAACAATTGAGTTCCTATGAACCAAAAAGCCAACACACTATGTAGCAGCACTAAAAACACTAATGGTGGTTAGAAGCATAGGTTGAGATTGAAAAAAAAAAAATTTGTAAGAAAGTAATGACCAACGCTTCTGCTCCCACTCCTACAATAACATCTTCTTTTCTTTTTTTTTTTTCAATTGAAGCAGGCCATGGTTGGGCAACAATGACAGTACAGTGAGGAGGAATAAGGGCAATTTTGTAAGACAAATGATGAGAATATGTAAAATCTACACTTTGGTAATTTCGGTTTAAAAAAAAAAAGAAAGAAAAACAAAATTTTTAATCACAGATTTTCTACTAATTTATGATTAAACAAAATTCCTTAAGGGCTGAGTTTTTCTGGTCTCATGGATTGATATCGGATTCGACCTACAAATTCTTCACTTCCTCTTGTAACTATTCTTGCTATGTAAGTAGAGAAACTAACTGAATAAAATGGAGAGAGAGAGAGAGAGAGAGAGAGAGAGAGAGAGAGAGAGGAATCCAAACATACCCAAAGAAAGAAACCCTTCCCCTCCAAACCGTCGATCGTTGTCGTCACTGAACCAGTCTCACCGCCGGAGGGAGCGCACTGTTCTAGATCGAAATCTTGCTCCGCTGAACTAGTCTCCCTTTTGAACTGTCTCTCTTATCCCTCTCCTCTATTATCCGATTTAAAGCTTTCTATGTTCCTTTAGAACCCAATTAGAAGCCAAACAGTTGTATATTTGATATAAAAAAATTACTCCCGCTTAATTTTTTGGTCATTGGCGCCAGATACTATTTTATTTTGGCGCATAATTTTTTTGGGTCATACCATTCACGGCATAAATTGTGTGTCGTGAAAAATAAAATATGTTTAACGATTGACATACGTGTGTCGTGTATAGTTGATGTATTAACGGCATGCCGTATGCATGTCATAGAAAGTTTTATTATTTACAACAAACATTGCAAGTCGTAAAAAAATCATCATTACTACCATTCACGGCCTACGCAATAGGCACGCTGTGGTTGGAAAAGTATTTACGATGTGCAAAAAATGCAAGTCATAAAAGTGAGAGACTACGGCATGCATTGATTGTATGTCGTTGATGTGGTGTCGTAAAAAGTCAGTTTTGTTGTAGTGTGAAGTCCAATTTTATTATCACCTTGTTCTTGTGTTTACCTTTCCACTTTTATTATCACTCCTTTCTTTTGTCTACCTGTGATAATCCCATTCTATGATTTACTATTAATTGTTAATTATACTTGTGATTATGTGCTTAATGTGAATTTGGATGCTAATTATGTGATTATGTGTAGTTTTGAATTCATATCTATCCACCATAGGAAAATCTATTTTGTGTGCTGTAATAAATTGAAATTGAGGGTCGTAGAGACGCCATAAATCAAAATTGATTATACCATTGTGATTAGCATGATTTTTAGAGCCTACGATGAAATTTAATTGAAAAATGATTTAGATCAAAATAATTAGATTAATTTGATTTAATTAAGCCCATTTGATTAATCCTAAGCTTTGATTATCCAATAAGATTAAGGAAGCATATATATATGCTAATTCGAGATGATAACAAGGGTATAGAATGGACACGGTTTCTGGCACTCTTTTATGATAAATATTTCTTGCAATTTGTTCGCGATAGAAAGGTGTTCGAATTTAAAGGGCTGAAGTAAGGCAATATGACTGTAGATGAGTATAAGGCCAAGTTCATTGAGTTGGCTAGGTTTTCTCCGCACATGGTTAACACTGAATAAAAGAAGGCAAGAAAGTTTGAGAGTGCTCTTCGCGATGATATATTAGAAAGAGTGAATGTATTAAAACTGCCCACTTATGTGGATGTGCTAAATTGAGCTTTGATGTATGAAACTACCATGGCTAATCAGAGTAAACCACTAGCTGACTGGAAAGCTAAAAGGCAGAGCTTTTTCTCAAAGAAGAGATTGTCAAAAAAGTAAAATATGGGATCCTCAAGAACTTCGGGCTCCACCAGAGATTCGACATCAACTTGTACTCAGTGTGGCAAGAAGCATCGCGGGGTTTGTTACTGTATTTCCGGGGCTTGCTACAAATGTGGTGAAATGGGACATATGGCAAGCGATTGCACCCAAACCGAGAAACAAAAAAGTGGGAAACCGACTGCTAGTTTGACTGGATCCATCCTAAAATTGAGTAACAGTACGAGGCCTGCTGCTACCAGTGACACAATGAGACAAGGGAGAGTCTTTGCCCTTGTCCCAGATGACACACGAAATATTGAAGCTGTTGTCTCATGTATTATCTCTATATGCAATCAAGATGCTTGTGTTAATTGATTCCGGATTAGCACATTCCTTTGTGTCTACTATATTTGCATCTAGATTGGCTAAACCCCTAGAATCGTTGCCATATTTGTTATGTGTATCTGCTCTATCTTGGGAATTTGTATTGTATACATCTGTGTATCGTGTTTATGATATGCGAATTGGCAGTGCTACCTTGTATGTGGATTTGTTACCCTTGGACATTAGACACTTTGATGTAATTCTGGGTATAGATTGGTTGTCTAAATACTATGCCACTATCAACTGGGTAACAAAACGAGTTATGTTTAAACCGTTAGGACATGTTGAATTTGAATTTGTGGGTAATGGGGTAGTGCCTCCACCTTATCTGATTTCAGCAATGAAAGCATGTAAACTGATTAGGAAAGGGTGTCAGGGTTACTTGTGTAGTATCTTGACTGAACAATCTGTAAATGTTAAAATGGATAGTATTTCTGTTGTTAGAGAATTTTCGAATGTATTTGCCAATGAACTACCAGGAGGATTGGTTGACAGAGAAATAGAGTTTACCATTGATGTTGTCCCAGGCACCCAGCCTATTTCAAAAAACCCCTACAAAATGTCTACTACTAAAATGAAAGAAATGAAAGAACAGTTGCAAGACTTGCTCGAAAAAGGGTTTATCTGACCAAGTACTTCGCCATGGGGCGCACCGGTGTTATTTGTAAAGAAGAAAGACGAGACTTTACGATTGTGTATTAACTACCAGGAACTGAACAAGGTAATGATCAAAAACAAATATCCATTGCCCTGAATTGATGATTTATTTGATCAGTTACAAGGTTCACAAGTCTTTTCAAAAATCGATTTGAGATTTGGGTACCAGCAGTTGAAGCTGAAGACAACTGATGTTGAGAAAACCGCATTCAGAACAAGGTATGGTCACTACGAATTTCTTGTTATGCCATTTGGAGTGACTAATGCACCTGCAGCATTATCTTGATGAATTTGTTGTGGTTTTTATCAATGATATTCTGATATATTCAAAGAATAGACTTGAAGATGAACAACATCAAAGAATTGTCTTGCAAACACTTAGAGAAAAGAAATTATTCTCTAAACTAAAGAAATGTGAATTTTGGTTGGATGAGGTTGTTTTCGTAGGGCATGTCATCAATAGAGAGGGGATTTCAGTAGACCCACAGAAGATAGAGGCAATTGTGAACTGGCCTACTCCAACGAATGTAACGGAAGTCCATAGTTTCATGGGTTTAGTCGGATACTACTAAAGGTTTGTGAAAGATTTTTCAAAAATAGCTGTGCCTCTTACCCAAATTACACACAAAGGGCAACCATTTAAATGGAATGATGAAGGAGAATCTGCCTTCCAAGAATTGAAAACGAGGTTGACTACTACACTAGTGTTGACATTGCCCATAGGTACAGAAAACTTTGTGATTTATAGTGATGCATCTTACAAGGGTTTGGGTTGTGTATTAATGTAAGGACGGGTAATTGCTTATGCCTCCCGACAATTGAGACCACATGAAAGGAACTGCCCAACACATGACCTAGAATTAGCTGTAATTGAGTTTGCTTTAAAAAATTGGCAGTATTACTTGTATGGGGCGAGATGTGAAGTTTACACAGATCACAAAAGTTTGAAGTACTTCTTTACTCAGAAAAAATTGAATATGTGGCAGAGAAGATGGCTTGAACTAATAAAAGATTATAATCTTCAAATTTAGTATCACCCCAAGAAAGCCAATACAGTTGCTAATGCCTTGAGCAGAAAATCAATAGGGAGTTTAGCTTGCCTACTTACTGAACAGAAGGAAATCCTGCAAGATTTTGAGAAATCCGAGATTCAAGTAGTATTACATGAGCAAAGTGGATTGATAGTCGCCATTGTGGCCCAACTAGTAATCTTTGATGAGATCAAGCAGAGGCAAAAAGAGGACAAATTTCCTTAAGAAGATAATCGATGAAGTTGAGGTAAATCCGAAATCGGGGTACGGTGTTGCAAATGAAGTGTTGAAATTCCAAGACAGATTGTGTGTTCCAAATATCCCTGAGTTAAAGAGGGGAATTCTCGATGAAACTTATAAATCAATGTTTGCTATGCATCCAGGTAACAACAAGATGTATTAGGACTTAAAACAGAGTTACTGGTGGCCAAATATGAAACGTGAGATTGCAGAATATGTGTCTAAATTTCTTTAGTGTCAACAAGTTAAGGCTGAACACCAAAAATCGGCATGTCTACTTCAAACTCTTCCTATTCCGGAATGGAAGTAGGAGCACATAACCATGGACTTTGTTGTTGGCCTACCTCGGACACCTAAAGGTATGGATTCTGTTTGGGTTATAGTTGATAGACTAACTAAAATTGCACATTTTCTGCTTGTGAAAACTATGTATGATGCATATAGATTAGCCATTATTTATGTTGATGAAATTGTTTGTTTGTATGGAGTTTTGGTGTTTATTGTGTCGGATACACTACAGGAAAAATGGTGTACAGCAACGTTTTTTTTTTTGTGGCGTTTGGGGAAACGCCACTATAAATTAATGAAACACAACGTTTTCGAAAAACGTTGAGTCTGATCTCAGTGAAACGGCGCCGTATTGGGTCAATGTATTGACAGTCAAAACCTCCGTCTCTTTGAACTCAGTCTCTCTTTCTCAGTCTCTACCACAACTCAGTTTCCCTCTCTTCCAAAACCCTCGATTTGAAGCTCTCACTCTCTCTTGCTCAGTTTCAAACACACTCTCTCGCTCGCTCGCTCAATTTCTCATTCTCAACCCTCGATTTGCTCGATTACAGATCCAAAACCCTCGATGGTTTGCGCTTCATCGATCTCTGTCGCTCGCAATCGAACTCTCTAGCTATTCTTCATCGATCTTTGTCGCTCGAGGGCTTTGCTCTAGCTGTTCTTCATCAAACTCGAACTCGATCTGTTCTTCATCAAATCGCAGATCCAAAATCCAAAATCGATCTGTTCTAGCTGATCTCTCTTGCTCTTATATCAGGTACATTTTTCATTCTCTACTTTCTCATTGTCAAATCTGCTGATCTGTTCTACTTTCTCTGTAATTTTTTCGTTCTTTAGTTTAAAAAATTTGGATTCTATTTACTTAAAATGTTTGTAATTGCCGAAGTCTAGTGGATTCTATTTACTTAAAATGTTTGTTTGTTTGTAATTTTAATTTGGATGTAGGAGACAATAGGTCACTTGATCAAATTCCTATTGCTTGCAAAGATGCAGTAGCAATTTTGTTTATGTTTGATTATTAACTACAATTCCACTTGTCTTGTATGCCATTGGTAGAAACTTTATGATCTATGGGAACATTTGCACTTGATTTTGCAATGAATTCCAATGTCGTTGGTCTTCCAGTTTTAATCCCGACCCCCTTGGTATCATGCCATGATGTTAAACTTGCGGCCTTTCTAAATTAAAGTCTCTCATTATTGTCCTTTAATGAATGTCTGCTTTTGCTACTATTTCAGGAACTCTGAGGAAAAGGTGGTAATCTTTTGCTTGTTCGAGCTATTTTAAACCTAAAAATCACTCCATTGTTTAGAGAATCATCCTCAGTTGTGGCTGCTGTGTCTAGGCTAAAGTCTAAAATTTTAACAATTGTAAGTCCAAGTGATTGGCATGACTGGAGGCTTAGGCTAATTGAAAATTCATCTAACTTTTACTATGTGATACTTTTTTGAATGAACTCCATTCACTTACCAACCACAACTCCTATTTCTACAGTTGTTGCATCTGTGTGAAGCAGAAAGCATATCTTACCTAGATGAGATTGCCAGCACCCCTCAAAGCATGAATTTGGCAAAATTTGTTGCATTAGAGGTTGGTTAGCAAACCCTTTCTAGTTTGTATATTTTTACTTGTCATGCAATATGATGACACATGTTTTAATGTTTATGACACGCGCATTTTAAAATTTGGACAATTCGGCAATCATTTTTTGTAAGTAAAAGAATTCAATTATGATGCCATTAATCATCCAATTAGTTTCTTTATCATGATCAACCTACTTTATTTTTTGATATCATCTCTTTTTTCCATGGAACCTGCTTATCTGACAAGCTTGTTGGTTTTAATACAAATGTTATTGTGTAGGTTCTTGAGTTATTGAAGACTATGTTTGCTAGAGATCCCAAACAACTTAATGCTTGCTCTGACAAAAATTACCCAATGGGCCTTTTGCAACTGAATGGAATGCGCCTGGCAGATATCTTCTCTGATGGCTCAAATTTTCACTTTTACATCACAACATACTTTGTAAGCTTTTTACTAATGCCTGTAGCTTGTCATGAGTCTGTCTAATTCATATACTTGCTGTGATTCCCTTTTGCTAGTTTCTTATTTGTTATTGTAGTTCTCTTCATTGATGTCTTTATTCTCTTTTAGCCATGGGAAATCACATATTTTACAAGAATGTGAATTACTGCATTTCTGGTTGAAAGTTATGTCCTGTTTATGGGATTTACATATGAATGGCTAACATTGTATGCTTTTTAAAATCTTTTCTATGCTGAGGTTTGCTGCTAATTCATTTCATATCTCTTCTGACAGAAGTTTTGACTGCAATTTTTTCAGTCCCCCATCAAGAGTTCTTGTCTAGTTGGTGTTCATCTGACCTTCCTTTTCCGGAAAAAGATGCTACAGTGGAGTTTGACTCACACGTGACATCTGGGTGTGTTTTGGATTCATTGTCATCGTCAGATTTACTGAATGTAATGAGTTCAGGATTCACTCTCGTTCCTAGTATCATGCCTCGGGCTTCCTATGCGCATCAGAGAGTATCATTATTGGTCAAAATAATAGCAAATCTCCATTGTTTTGCACCAAAGATCTGTAAAGGTTGGTGTTTTTACTTACAATTTTTTTGATGCCAACTGCTATAAGAATTGTATTGCAATTTTCTTGATCATTACGTGTAATATCTGTTTCATCTCACAGAGGAGAAGGATGTCTTCCTTAACAAGTTTCTTGAGTGCTTACGAGGGGAGCTACCTGAATCATCAGCTTCGGATGCTGAAAAAGCTCGCTTAGTTATCAAGAATCTACGTAAATATTAGCATCTCATTATTAGTTGAGTTGAAAAATTAAATGTGTTTTTATGTTTCTAATGACTGACATGTGTGTATAGGTTCCTTGTTGAGTCATGCAGAGTCTCTGACTCCTCCATTTTTAAATGACGAGGATGTGCAACTGTTAAGGTGATTTAAACCTAAATTGTGTAATTACCAATTTCTTCTATTAATATTTCCTTGATATTTTATTTTGAGTTGCTTGACAATATCATGATGATTTCTGATTCTGAACTGACCTTGCGATGATCAAATACATATTCATTAATGCAACATGATTACAAACTACTAAAACCATTATGTTTGCTTTCTCTTCATATATATATATATATTAAGTGTATCCCTACTCCATACTTGTCTCCTAATATTCTGTAGGCTGTAGAAAGCCAGCAACACACAATTTGAGACATCTTACACTTAAATATTTTAAGCCATTCCCGAGCTTGCACTTCTCTTTACAAGTCTTTTTTTAGCTGTTAAAAAAAAAAACACACACACACACACATATAATTTAAGACCTCCCACATTATAGCATGAGTATAATTAGTTGAAAGATCAGTTTTAGTCCTTTTACCTGAGCTGCTGGCCCATGATTCAGAAACATGCCAGAGAATTTTATTAAAGGGGGAGTGCTCTCATGTAGTCCCTACTCGGTGATTTATGCCTTCATGGCAATGGTTAGCTAATGCATTAGCAAGTCTTTGTGTGTGCATGCATTTTTTAATGTTTTTGACTTTTGAATTTCATCTCCTTATATTATTGAGTAGGGAAGGCCATGATCAAGATCTTTGACCTATTCTATCCGCAACATTGATCTACATTGATGATATCCTTTTATTCCCCCCATATCTGGTACAACAATATGGCATTTTATGCTTTTAGAAAAGAAGATGAAAATTGGGGAACTTAAAATCAATTTCCTTGGCATGCACATAGCTAAGGGATAATACCAGCTCCAACCCCACATTGCCTGCCAACTTGAAAATTTCCATTGAAAATCTCCCTAAGATCTCAAACACAAGTCTTCAAAGCAGTGGGACTTTTACCCTGCCAACTCTTATTGTGATTGCATGAGGTTCCACCTCAGTCACACAGCTCATAACAAGTATTAGATAGAGAATCTTTACAAAGAGTTAATTATCTGACAAAATATAAATTAACAATATTTTATGTGTCTATATGATCATTTATCTGTTGTGCATTTAATTTATGAGTTATGTGTTATGAATTCAGTTGTAGTTAAACTGATGCTGTAGCACAGTTGCTTACTCTTAGAAAAATTCCTGACTCAAATTCTTAAAATTTTTGTTACAGGGTGTTCTTTACGCAATTAGCATCACTGATTTGTCCAACTGAATTAGAAGATAATCGAGTTCAAGTAATTTTTCCATATTATCTAATTTAGGTCCACTCTGGAATGTATTTTCACTTTTACTTATACTAAGTCATGGTGAAATTGTCATTTCCTTCCAACTCAATGTGATCAAATTGTGCTGCTTGAGGAAATTTAGGAAAGCAAATTTAAGGGATCACTATGTGGGAATAAGTTACCCAAACTCAGTTTTATTGAACATCTTCAGGTGAATACTGGAATTTCATTTTGTTGTATTGACTAAAGTCACCGAAAGTAAAGAGGGTGGTGAACCTGCACTCAAAACGTAGAACTTCATTTTGTTGATGGGGACTTTACTAGTGAAGTGCCAAACATTTAAGATTATTAATGATCCAATCATATATTCCTCAAAAGAAAATAAAAAATAAAAAAATACAATAGAAAAAGTACTTGTTTAATGCAATTGTGGGGGAGAAAAAGATTTATGTCAATAATTTGATCATTAATAAGTGTGTTATGGATGATATCGACAGCAATCTCTATTTTTGTATTGAAAAGAATGAAGTTGTAGAATTTCATTATTTGGATACTATTCATTCTTAAAAGAGTATGAACATATTTTCATATAAATTTTTTTATTTTTTTGATTTAATTTTTGTTTGTAGACGGCAATTCCTATACTAATCGGGACCAAATTGGATGATTTTGTTCAACTTCCGCCGGATTTGCAGTGGACAATTGTGACCCAGGTACAAATTCCTCAACATTTTTTGTGTATAATTTGTTCAGCAGTATTAATTGACAAAGAAATCTATCTTTTTGAAATAATGAAGTTGATTAACTAGTTTTGTTCCCAAATATTAAGGAAAGCTTTAATATGCAAATTAAACAGGACCCATATTTTTCATATAAAGTACAACTTATTCATCATCCAGTCTGAAGGTGGAGTATCCAAAATCCATTAACAAGGCTATTAATTCAACGACTAACAAAGTGGTAAATGATGAATGACTGCATCAATGACCTTGATTCCCCATGTTTAATAAGTACACCCAGTTGAAAGAACAACCCATCTTTCACCTTTCTCACTTGCCTCTTTGTTTTGCACTACTAGCAGAGCATATTTAGCAAACAATGTAATAGCAACATGGTAACATAGAAAACATCCCTCATACAAGGCAACAAAATGGTAACAGTGAAAATATCCAATAATCACGGTTAACAGAAATTTAGTCAAGATAGTGCAAAGAAAGCATTTACCCTTTCACTCTATTTCATAGCTAAAAAGATGCCAAAGATTTTATTGACAATTAAACATAAAATCAGATAGCATTATTGCTGTGGACTGAATGAAAAGGCAGCCTCTTATTCTTTATGAATTTCTTTTCAATTTCCTGATAAAATATAGAAATTCATGGTTAATGCAAGTTATGTTTAATTATCTGGGATAGCTTGCTTCAAGTTCATATCAAAATTTCTAATTGGGTGAAAACCAAGAAACTTCCATGCTGTAACTTTTTAAGTTTCAACCATGTAGGTTTAATTGCCAGAAATTATAGATCGATATATAGTGGCTCATAACGTATCACCACTATTGTTGTCGTCAAAACATTAGAGCAATGTCAATGGTGGCCTCATTTTTGCTTTGTAAATCTTACCGTTACATGAAAGTGGTTGTCAAGTTAACAGTTGTCATATAATTATCTCAAGAAACCATGAAAGTGGTCTTTTGGTTTACTTATGATGATTATTATTAGAGAAAGAAATGAACTAAGAACTTGCCAGAATAGTAGTTAGTGACCAAGGAAAGATGGAAGTAACTAAGGATCCATATTATAGAGAGAAAAGAGTTTAAAAGGTTCTATATAGGTCGTAAAAGATTACGAGGCTTGTTCTGGCATCATATGGGAGAATCAAAAAATTGATGAAATAAGATATTAAATCAAAACTAATAAAATAAGAAAATTAAATTATTTCAAATAAAAAAAATTATACAATTTTACATTATTCTAGACTAAATTATACAGTGGACACACACAACACCACCCCCACCCCCACCTATCCAGACAAAAGAAACCTTTCCTCTTTTTCTTCTTTTCATTGTGTCTATTACTTTGGTGTAATATGTGGGGCAGCAATGATCTGACATCCCATATTCTCATTGATGAGGTAGGTATGTATTGCCTTGTTGACTGTTAGGAGTAAGCTCGTTTGTTTTCAATTCTATTTGCATTTTGAGCTCTTCTCTGTTTTGATTTTGCTACACATGTGATGGAAATATTGATTTTGTTGTTTATACTTTCAATAAAATCTCTAATTAAAGAAATGGTACAAGAAATAAGCCAATTTGAATGTATATATTATACAAATCAAAATTAAGCATTATCTATGTTTCATTGTTGTTTTGCAGCTTGTTAGAAGCCATTGATCTCATCCTCCAAGGTGCTCAGAATCTTGTGGTACCAATAAAGTCCAATTCAAGAAGAAAACTGCAAGAATCTCCCATAGCTCACAACGGCTGTGAATTCTGCTGACCCAAGAAGACGTGATCAGATTTAGTCAAAATTGAAATGAAAACTTGTGATTTTAGAGTCGATATTTCAATACAATTACCAAGACTTTCTGACATTTAATGATCTGCCTCCTGCTTCTCTATGTAGTGTTTGATGTATTGGTTGTTAAGATACAATTCTATTAACTATTGGTAAGCATATATAATTACCAAGTTATAAGTGTGTATGTATCATAGATGAGTAATATGGCTTTGAAATTGGATGATTTGTGTAGATTGTTGCCTAATTTCATGTGGTATTTGAAGTATCTGGAGTGTGAATTTGAATTTTGTTTTTTTGGATTTCATTATAATGTATTTGGCTTAGTCTAGTGGAAGATTTGTTTTTTCAGATTCATTATAATGCATATTTTCTGAAATGGGATGCTTTAGACAAAATATTGATATTAAATATTTATATATATAATAATAATAATAAAAAGTGGCGTTTTTGAAAAACGCCACTAAATGACGTCATGCCACGTCACACGTTAGTTTGTGACGGTAATAGAAGCGGACGTCAACATTTTGTGGCGTTTTAAAAAACGCCGTCTTATAGTTTTAGCGATATTTATCAAACGCTGCAAACCTATTGCGGCGGCCGTATCAACGGCGAAAATTTTAAACGTCGCTATAACTTTTTACGGCGTTTTTCAACCTTTTAGCGGCGTTACTCGAATTTCTTGTAGTGATAGAGATCCGAAATTTGCATCTAGAGTTTGGAAAAGTCTTCAAGCGGCAATGGGAATAGAACTGAGGTTCAGTACAACATTCTATCTACAAACTGATGGACAATTGGAACGAACTATACAGACTCTAGACGATATGCTCAGAATGTGTGCTTTGGATTTTCAAAGGAGTTGGGAGACTTACCTACTATTGGCTGAATTTGCGTATAATAACAGTTTCCACTCTAGTATTGGTATGGCACCATATAAAGCTTTGTATGGTCAAAAATGTAGATCTCCAATATGCTAGAGTGAAGTTGGGGATAGGGTCTTGCTTGGACCTGAACTTGTATAGACAACTACTGATAAAATCAAAATCATTCAACAAAGGCTTAAGACAGCATAGAGCTGACAAAAGAGTTATGTGGATGTTAGAAGAAGGCCTCTTAAGTATGAGGTTGGTGATCATGTGTTCATCTATGTAAATCCAATGAAAAGCCAATTAAGGTTCCGTAAAAAGAGTAAATTATCACCTCGTTACATTAGACTGTTTCAAATTCTAGAAAGGTTTGGTTCAATTGCTTATAGAGTTGCTCTACCGCCCGGAATGGAACAAATGCACAACGTATTCCACGTACCAATATTAAGGGGCAATCTGTGAGATCTGTTGCACATAATTGATTATCACTGAATAGCCCTTGACGAAAATATGAAGTACATGGAATGACCGGAACGAATCATCGACCGACGAGTAAAGCAATTAGAAACAAATCCATTCCAACGGTGAAAGTGGAATGGAAAGAACATTATGGAAGGGATGCCACGTGGGAGAAATAAGAAGAGATGCAACAACACTACCCACATTTGTTTCCAACGGAAGGTAACATAAGTTTGGAGGATCAAACTTCCTAAAGGGGGAAAGAATGTGATAACCCCGTTCTGTGATATACTATTAATTGTTAATTATACTTGTAATTATGTGCTTAATGTGAATTTGGATGCTAATTATGTTATTATGTGTAGTTTTGAATTCATATCCGTCCACTGTAGGAAAATTTATTCTGTGTGCTGTAATAAATTGAAATTGATGGCCGTAGAGACGCCATAAATCAAAATTGATTATACCATTGTGATTAGAATGATTTTTAGAGCCTATTGTGAAATTTAATTGAAAACTTACTTGGATCAAAATAATTAGATTAATTTGATTTAATTAAGCCCATTTGATTAATCCTAAGCTTTGATTAGCCAATAAGATTAAGGAAGCCTATATATATGCTAATGAAGGGGCTAACTCAAATCTTTGAGCTCAAAAATCTGTCAAGAGAGCTTTAGAGAGAGAGAGAGAGAGAGAGAGAGAGAGAGAGAGGCCAAATTCTTGAAGAATTGACTTAGAAGTTGAAGTTTTGGGAAGCTAGATTTAGGAATTTGCTAGAATTGGAAGGATTGAAGGATCCTAGTGAGTATTTGAACTCTAATTCATGAGTTTAAGTCCATAATTATGTGTATTCAAGAAGAATTGGTAAATTGATGTAGGATACAAACTTAACAAGAAGAATTGGGTGCCAAATCAAACATGCATGCATAATTTTGTTGAGCCTCATGATTTTGAGCATCATTTGTACCATTTGAAATGGAATTAGAGTCTATATTTCACATGCATGACTAATCCATGAGGTTATGGGACTTGATTGCATGAGTTTTGAAATTCACAAGAAGAATTTGAAATGATTTGGGATATGGACCACGATTTTGGACAACTGGATTCAAATTACCTATGTTTTCATGCTGTACAATGTTTTTCCATGCTTTTGGTATCAAATTGCAAGCTTTGAGCCTTTGGAATCAAGTTTTGAACTCATACATAGTTCTGGAAATCCCAAATTTCGACTAGTTTGCTCGAGTGCAGGAAGTGGCGCTTGAGCGTAAAAATTTAGCTCCTAAAAGTTTTATTGACAATTGCACAGTCGTCGAGCAACCAAAGTTGCGCTCGAGCAAGCAATTATTTTCGTTTGAGCCTAAAATTCAAGCAACCAGTACTTTTGCAGAGTTTTACAGACTGCTCGAGCGACCAAAATTGCGCTTGAGCGGAATGCCCTATTTCAGAAACTTTTGAAAAGCTATAATATGTTCCAATTTCCATTCTCTTTGATTTCTGAGCATTCTTAGGCACACATTGAGCATCCTAAATGAATTAAAGGACATAAAAGAAGCCTAAGAAAGTTAAGTAAACTAAAGAACGGATTGAATTGTGATATGACCCAAAGTATTGTGAATTATGTTGGGTCAAGTGCAAGGACGAATCAAGCACCGGAACACTGTGAGTAATATCTTAGTAATGATATTTTTGTGTATGCATTATTTTCTAAACATTACCTATGTGGTAAGTTTCTAAACTTCTGAATTGGCACTATGAATGAGTGTTTTATCCGCTTGATTCGTAATGAGATATGTGAAGTGATTGGTGTATGAATATGAAATGGGCCCAAGGCCGTTCGGTTTATTTGATGAGGATATGGATTGGGCCTAGGCCATTTCGTATGTCTATTAAATGGGCCAAAGGTTGTTCTGAATAAGGAATTGATTGGACTTAAGGTCGTTTTGAATACGAAGGTGAACATGATCATGGATCTAAAAGTGTGCACAAATGTGCATATGAAATGTTGGACCCAAGGTCATTTTGCATACAATGGACCCAAGGTCGTTTTGTATATGAATTGGACACAAGGTCGTTTTGTACATAATGGACCCAAGGTCATTTTGTATACTAATTGGACCCGAGGCCATTTTGTATTTGGATATGATATATTGGACCTAAGGTTGTTTTGCTTTGATATTGATTAACAAGCATAGTTTATGGATTATGATTTAATGAATCTCATTCATAAACTCCTTTACTCTAGTATTATTCACTAGGCATTAGCTCATTCTTTATTTATATGTATGTAGGTGAGCAAAGGGATGTCCTGCCCCAACGTTAGTGAAAGTATGTAGGAGTACCCATTTTTTGGAAGTCAACTAAGGTCGCCTCACGCAAGAGGCCTTACTTTTGTTTTGTTTTTCCTTTTGTTCTTCTGTAGTCATATGTGACCAAGTTTGTGTATAACCTTGGTTTTTGTTAAAACTGAATTTAGAATGATTGTGGATATATGTATTTACATGCTCTGAATGTTTGTATGGTGTGAGTTATAGCATAAATAAGAAAAGTTTTTGTTATGCCATATATGCACAGCTCCTTGGACAATCTTTACAAGTTCTGCTTCCGCATTGTTGGCCCTCTATTATTAACTATGACTTGATTTCTATCTGAGGCCGTAGATAATCTTATGATTACTGACCGGTTATGATCCTAATCTATAGGGGCGGGTTGGGGTCATGACACTACCTTTCCACCAAAAATTTATGATTTATAACATTGTGATATTTAGTTACGATTTATGATGACGTTAGTTATAACTTATTATAATACTAATTATGATTTATAGTATTTTTTTTATTGGCAAAAAAATGTCTTTATTAATAATGTTGAAGGATACAATTAGTAAAGATGAGAATGGTGCAATGAGTATTATCATAGTAAGAACACATTATTCCAACTAAGTTGACACAAGATAAATTGCACAAACATATGCAAGCACCTTCGAATAAATAAATAAATAAATAAATAATTACATCAATGGTTCTCCTAGTTTCCTTAAAGTTTCAGTTTTGTCCTTATACTTTGAATTTCGCTAATTTGGTCCTTATAATTTCTATCCTGTTCCACTTTGGTCCTTTTTTCTTTACAATATTGACCTTAAGGTTTTAGTTATTATATTATTCCCTCTTAAGTTTTGTTATATTTACCTTTTATTTTCTCTTTTTATTTTATTTTAACTTATTTTTTATTTTATTTTATCACACATTATTTTTTTCATTTTTCTGGTGGTATTAATTTAAAAGGTTCCTTTGGAGATTTCTCCTTGTAAGGATAAAAATAATTATTTGTGATTTTTTCTTGCTTATTTTCTATGATAGCTAATTTCTTGCATTTATCTAATAGTAGATGTCGAATTTTGTATATAATTTCTAGTTGATAAGATTATCATTAAGTTCTTTTAGCAACCTGATTATAGTATTATTTTGTTCAATTATTATTTGTAGTGAAGTACTATTATTTAAATTATTAGATTTGACTTCTTCAATATATTTAATACTCATATATTTATATTTGCAAGGCTGAAAAATCAGGCTCTGATACCAATTCTAAACGCATGCAATTTAATAAGGATTTTATAATTATATTAATAAGGAAATAGAGCCTTATAGTAATTAATAAAACTTTTGGGTTTATAGTTTATTTCCATGCTTCCTTCAAGAGCTAAATTGATTTGGACACTACAACAAATTTGAGATTTAAAGACGAAACAAATTTGTCCCAAAATGTATATATTTCGTCACCCAAACTAATTACGACGAACATTTTTCGTCACCCGTTTTGTCTCCAAAGGGTCGTCGCTAAAGGGTCTTAGAGACGAAAAAAAAATTTCGTCATTGAAAATGATAAATTTGTGACGAATTTTTTTGTCTCCAATACACTTTGTTGGGAACAAACTTGTAAGTAATTAGCGACAAAATATTTTGTCATTAAAGAAGAAATTAGAGACAAAAGTATTTCGTCATAAATATAAGAAATAGAGACGAAATAATTTTGTCACGTTTAATATAAACGAAGACGAAAATTTTTTGTCAAAGAAGTTACCAATAGAGACAAAAATAAATTCATCATTAAAAATGATAAATTTGTGACGAATTTTTGTCTCCAATACACTCTGTTGGGAACATACTTGCAAGTAATTAGCGACAAAATATTTTGTCATTAAAGAAGAAATTAGAGACAAAAGTATTTTGTCATAAATATAAGAAATAGAGACGAAATAATTTTGTCACGTTTAATATAAACGAAGACAAAAAAAATTTGTCAAAGAAGCTACCAATAGAGACAAAAACAAATTCATCATTAAAAATGATAAATTTGTGACGAATTTTTTTTGTCTCCAATACACTCTGTTGGGAACATACTTATAAGTAATTAGCGACAAAATATTTTGTCATTAAATGAGAAATTAGAGACAAAAGTATTTTGTCATAAATATAAGAAATGGAGACAATAATTTTGTCACGTTTAATATAAACAAAGACGAAATTTTTTTGTCAAAGAAGCCACCAATAGAGATAAAAAAGAAATTCATCATTAAAAATGATGAAATAATGTCAAAAAAATTCGTCACACATTGAGGGTAATAGTGACAAAATGTGACAATATTTTTTGTCATGACAAATTCATTTAGCGACGAAATAAAGAATTTATGACAAAATTAATCATCCACCTAAGCCAAATAAGAGACAAAAAAATCTTCTTTAGGGATGAAAAATTTTGTCAATAATTTCATAATATTTTTTTCCACATTATATACCTATGTTATCAAAATCTAAATTTTAGTTCAACAAATATGACCCTGTTCATGTTGAAACCTGTTAAATATAACAATTCCATCACAACTTAACCTAACCTGTTATAAACACATTTATGAATTAACAAAATGAAAATATTCATTCATCATTACAAATAATTTCATCCTGATATAATAAAATAGTGAAATATCCACAAAATATTCAAAAGTTATAACTTGTTCAATTCCACCTAAAATCCGACAATAACTAGTGTAACTCCAAAAAGTATATGTATCCTTATCAAACAAAAATGAACATTCAAACAAATTACATCATTGTTGCACATCAAAAATGCCACCCCAATCCAATCTGCAAAAAAATAAATTAAAAGTTTTAATAATTAATCAATTATACAAAAGATTAAAAACATTAGTAACTCATCAATTTACAATTAGATCAATTATACAATTTATCCCTGTAACAGACTTTTTTTTGGATTATGAGAACAAAAAATTAATTTTAAGACTAATTCACAAATGGTGCATCCCATTAAGGTGCCGTAAGTTCATACAACTTATATTGGTCCCTCCTAAGGTATTTCTATTGGTTCACTGCTGGAAAATCTGCTTTTAGCGGCGTTTAAAAAACGCCGCTATAGGTACAACAAGCGTCGTTATTTTTTTTGGTGACGTTTAATATCAAACGCCGATGCTGCGGCCGTCCCCCCGAAGATGCTATGAAGTCACTATCATTTTAACGACGTTTTCAAAACGCCGCCATATCTTTTTAAAAACTTACCGTTAGCTTTTAGAGTTTAGGTGGCGTTTTCAGAAACGCCGTGATATCCCCTTTTTTTAATTTTTTTTAATTTTAAATTTAATATGAACAAGGACCTATTGATGTAATAATAAATAAGAAGACAGCTTAAATAATAATACATATATACGGTTTTAGAAACACACAAACGAAGAAATTTAAGCTCAAAGCATTAATCTTTACATGCTTACAAACTCCAAAGGCCTTGTTACATAAAGATTTAAAAAACAAAAAGTTGGGTCAAGAGGATCTCATCAAAGAGTAAAATCCATTTTTCTGGTGTAGCCAATTTTGGGGTCGGGTAGTTATCTGCTATGGGAATCCCCCCCCTCCCCCAAAAAAAAAGGTGGCCCCATGAGCATAGACGGCAAGGAATTAATTTAAAAAATAAACAAATAACAAGGGACAACAACCAATAAATAAATGAAGAAACTCATCTCAGTCATTGCACTAAGCACTGAAGAATATTTTTCTAACAAAGGAGATTTACAGACCTGCCCCACTGCACGGAGAATGCTCTTCTGAACTCTAATATCTTTCTCAACTTCAGCTCCTAGGATTCACATTACATGATACATAAATGTTTGTTTTTTAATTAAGATCACAATATGGATGTATAAATATGTATAGAGATCTAACCAGCTGCTATGAACAAAAGAAATTGTTGTGTGGGATCCAGCCTTATAATATTATAGCGTCCTGGTTTCTTGGCTTTGTCCTTTCCACCAGCAGAACCAGACTCTGATGGTCCACTGACACGAGCATAGCAAAGCATTGCGGTCACTACGGCATCATGTCGCCTATGAGCAGCAGCCACTGCCCTCGGGGGAACATCACAAACAAGATCGCCACTCACAACCTGCAGAAGCATAAAGAATTAATAGCCATAAATTCTAACAGAACCATAATGCACAAAAGTTGAGAACTCCAACCAAGATATCATGTGCAGCCAGGTGGTGACCAATGGCCCGAAGAGCACCAGCTGTGCCAACATCCTCGGGTACTGCAGCTAACTGCAAATTTTGAAACTTCACTCAAGCTCCATTTTTCAACTAGTGCAAATTTTGAATATAACACAGTTGCTTGCCTAGATTATCCTAATGGCAAGATGCTATACATGCAAGACAATAATTTTCATTATTTTACAAGTGTTGCACAAAGGCAAATTCACAGCATATTCTTTCCACGAAAATAAATAAATAAATAAGAAAAAGAAGAAATAACAGCTCAACTCTCCTCCCTGAATGTAACCTTCCTCTCCGGTCTTGAGCAAAAGATGCCAACAATTATAGATTTAAACCCCATAATCTGCATGGGTTACAGTAGTCCCACCCCATTCATTTAAAATAAAAATTATTTTTAAAAAAAAAAACAAAAATAGCACAAACAATGAAGAGATGATTTTGCAAGAGTACATAGCACGGTACTGAAAGGTGCTAAACCGTTGAATACTTGAGATAATAGAAGCACAAGTACTCTATACTCTATTGTTCCTTGAGACTAAGGGTTTTCATCAGACATTCAGTTCTCCAATTATTTTGTAGAATACCCACACCAATCAAATGTAATAATCAGAATAATTTAGATGCAGTATGATATACATACATATAAAAAGCTCCCTTATTTAAGCTGTGTGAATGACTATTATCTTGCCCTTCATGATTTTGTGTCTCCAATGCATAACCCAAACTCATGTATAACAACTACTAATTCAATAATTGTCTCATATCACTGAGAACAGTGTTTATTATTGTACTTCAAGAATTTTGTATTTCCTATAAAGGAATGAATTTGCCCCAAACCAAGTACCAAATCGTAATTCAATCAATTCTATCATTGGAAAATTAAGTAGACACTAGGTTGCCAGCCTGCCACTAATTTCAAGCATATTTTCATGTAATTTTCCACATAAAGACAAACTCAGAGAAATTTCATCTGAACTAACTTTTGTCCTCTACACAAAGCATAAATTCACCAGCATTTAATCTCAGTCAAAATAATCTGTCCACAACACCAAACAGAATTAGCTATTAATACTTATCAAAATCTGTAAAAAATAGCAATTATGTTTTATACCTCAAACTCATGCAAGACAATTGATGGTCCCAAAAAGATAGAGGACTTACCGTGGCTATAGCAGCATGAGTGATATGAAGTACATCAACAACAGCAACCGCTACTCCATCTGTGTTCAACCATTCATACTAGTTATAAACTATAATTGAAAATCATAAGAACTTCTATACAACCTTTTTTGTGTGATTGTGAATATAAAATACCTTTATCAACAACAGGAAGGTGTAGAAATTTTCCATCATGCACAGCCTTCACAAGATGTTTAATTTCAGTCATTTATATCAATGAATTTTCAAGTCCATAACAAACCATTCAAACAACTGATTTGAGTTTAAGTTTTCATTTTACCATTCAAATAGGGGATTTTTGTGGTTGGATGCCTCAGAAAATAAAAATGCTCAAAGACTAACATAAATAAATAAAAATCCTTGTACATCATACCAGAGGCTTAGAATAAATATCCCACCTTCACAGACTAACATACATAAATGAAAATGATCGAAGGTGCTAGCTAGCTTTGCTGGTGAAGTCCTTGTACATCATACCAGAGGCTTAGAATAAAAATCCCACCTTCACAGACTAACATAAATAAATAAAAAGGCCATCTATCATATATGATTTGAGAATCGCAAATATACATCTTCTCATAATTAAAGACTTGATAATAAAATAATTACATGTCTTCATCTATATGCTAAAATTAACGTTTTACACAAACCTGATAAAGGTGTGAATTAACCTCAGCACAGGTTTGATGCAATGTTTCCAGAGGGGCACCACCAAGCTTAAATTGCCCCCTAGGTTACAGTGATATGCTTTGCTTTCGCTGCACAAAATTAATGCAAAGTTGCTATTTAGAACTCACCAAAAGTAAAAGCCAAAATTGAATAACAAGAATCATAAATGTTTATTGGTTTTGAACCAAAAAGTCGAGCATCACCATCCATAACAAAGCAATGTATAAACTGGAAAAGGGTTCAAAACTAACCAGTTACCATGGATTTAGAGAAGAAGTTTTTGCATTTTGAAAATGTTATGGAAGAGAAGTTTACCTGTTTGAGTCCAATAATGTTGTCACCTCCCATTATTTTATCCCAATCAAACCTCTCAGCAATACCATCGAGCAACTCTGCAATTTGTTCATACTTCATTGGCCGTAAAGTTCCAAACTCAAAGCCAAATACCTCCTAAATTCATTTTATTTTAAAATTTTCTGGAATTAAGAGGAAAGTCCATAAAATGATCTACTGATCAGCAATGAGATGGTTGAAATGAATAATTATGTACAACTAATCTTATAAAGGCATCTAAGTCATTCCAAAAGCTTGACATGCACAAGTGTTCATATAGGGGTTAAAAAATTCACTACGCTTTCAAGGTTTAAACATCCCAACAATTTCAGGTTTTTGAATAATAGTAGTCAAGCGCTATTTGACCATTTCAAATTTCTGAATTTTGAACATCAGAGAAAAAAAAAATCCCAATTTCAACCACAAAATAATAAATAAAATTCTCATTGGTAGCCTAGTCATTCCTTCTCATCTTAATTCTTTATCATTTCAAAATAAACATTTCTGGGTCAGACATTTTAACAAACAGTTCAAAGACTATTTGGTGACTTGAAATTGTAAAGCTAGATCAAAGAGTAACATAAATAAACAATATACATACCATGTAGTGGTTGCCTTCAACAGAAATTGACAAAGGTATAGTCCTCATAAAGACTTCAAAGTTCAAACCCAGCTAAAAACAATAGACAGAGTAACAAACCCAAATAAATTAAATTATGTTGCACTATTAATAGTCACTTCATTCAAGCACATAACACAAAATTCCCAAAATCAAATAATTGAAACAAGAAACTGAACCCAAAAAAAAAAAAAGAAAAAAAAAGAGCAAACAAGATAAAAATAAATTTAATAGCACTTCATCCTAATTATAGCACTTCATCCTATCTGCCTCTTATAGCACTTCATAGAAATATAAGACATCCTATCTACAAGACTATAGTATAGGATATCAAATGACATGGATATTCAAATTTAAAACATCCTATTTGGAATTCAAATCCAATTTCCATAAAGGAGAAAAAATAATAATAAGAATAAGAGGAAAAAATACAAGAGAACAAAAGAAATAATCATTCACATTCACACAATTAAGAGATTGCATGCAACAAAGAAATATTTATTACAGAACATCTGTGCCTCTTTGTGAAAAATTGTTCTTTAATATGCATTTATTTATGTTCAAGTTTCTATTTGTAAGTGGACGAAATACTGATCACAAAATTTATAGCAGAAATGAATGAATCACTTCTTGTACAGCAACATTTCATAGAAGTATTCCAAGTATTGAGGATAAGATCATCCAGAAATTACTTACTACTCCAATGCACTGACCAACCCATGGACAGTGATGGTCAAATCTTTGAACACAGTTCCTTCTGATAACACCTTCTCTAATAAACAAAAGCAAAAGGAGGGCTTGTCCCTGATAAAAAAGAACTTTCTATTAAAGCTTTAATTCTTTTGGAAGCTGATCTCCAAAAATAGGGGATAGTTAAATCTCTTGCTCTCTTTGTTAACTACAATACAGGTACCATATAATGGAACATGGTATTCATTGCTGGGCCTAGTTAAATCTCTTTCTCTCTTTGCTAATTTTTTATCCATCACCAAAAATATCAATCACCTAAAAGATGTTTCTGATAAATATCAATCGACAACAAAACAATTTTCATGCACACCTAAAAGATTTGGCCACCAGCCCTGGCAAACTTCAGCAGTAAATCCATAAAGCAAGTCTAACAACCGAAACCAATCAAAAAATATAACAGGCACATGGATAGTCACTCTGGTTCTTTTGCCGGGTTTGGACAAAACAAAAAAATATAATATTGAGTCTATTGACACACGCATGATTGAAGAATCCACCAATTGCTCATAATATATATATATATATATATATATAGAGAGAGAGAGAGAGAGAGAGAGAGAGAACATTTGAATAAAACAAAAAACCCATCAAATTCATGTAATAGAAAATCAAACCCACAACAACAATGAAGAAAGAATAATCAAGACCCACCAACTGTTCGATCAAATGTATGAATCAAAAAATGCCGAGATTGATTAGAAACTGTTACCTTAGTACCAGGGGCTGCTTGGCGGATCTCCTCCTCGGGGATAATAACAGGCCACTGCTCACCGGTGTCGCGGAACATTTGCTCTGTCTCGAGAAGCTGACCCTTGTCGAGATTCATGGTCCTGCTGGTCGCTCGTCCAAACAAAAATTCGCCGCTCGTCGCTCGCCTCCGTGAGAGAGAGAGAGAGAGAGACAGTGTTGTTTCGAAACTTAGAGCTCTGCAAACCTGAAAGGAAATGAAAAAGGGAAATGAAAAGGGGGGGCGCAGAGGGAAAAAAGGGGGGAAATTAAGTTTGGGCGGGCGGGTCAGTGAAAAAAGGGTGAAAATTTGTTTCGTTTTTATTTTAATAAATTTTTTTTTTATTTGGTAGAAGTAGGGGTAATATTTTAATGAAAAATATTTTTCGTTAAAATAAAATTAATTTTTTATGGTCAATGAGAAATATATTTTTGTGGCCCATTTTTTTTTTATTACTAAAAATCAAGAACTATTTTTTTGTGGTAGAGGAGAGAGAGCGACAGTAGTAATGAAGGTGGTGGATAAGAGGTGATGGTGGTGGTGGTGGTGGTGGTGATGGCGAAGGAGATTAGTGATGAAGTTGTGTTAGTGGTAGAGGTGATAGAGTGGCGGTGGTAGATGAGAGGTAATAGTAGTAGTGGTAGAGGAGAGAGAGCGACAGTAGTAATGAAGGTGGTGGATAAGAGGTGATGGTGGTGGTGGTGGTGGTGGTGATGGCGAAGGAGATTAGTGATGAAGTTGTGTTAGTGGTAGAGGTGATAGAGTGGCGGTGGTAGATGAGAGGTAATAGTAGTAGTAGTAGTGGAGTGGTAACGATGGTGGTAGTAATGGTAGTCGTAGAGGTGGAGTGGCAACAATGGTAATAATGCTGGTAGTGGAATGACATTTGCAGTAGTAGTGAATGTGGTAGAGGAGATGGGTGGTGAGAGAGAGATGAGTGAGAGACAGATAGAGAAGAGAGACAGAGACAGAGTGATGAGCGAGAGAGAGAGACAAAGTAGTCGCTAAAAGTGCATTCTTGTAGTGAAGAGCTCAGTAAATAGAGAAGAGGGGATGGAGAGAGTGAGCAAGGTGAACACAATGGGGAAGAGAGACAGACAGACAGACAGACATACAGAGAGAAAGAGAGAGAGAAGATTGAGAGACAAACAGACAAACATAGAGAGAGAAGAGTGATGAATGAGAGAGAGATAGAGAGAGAAAGAGAGAGACAGAGACAAAAAGAGAAAGAGATAGAGACAGAGACAGAAACAGAGAGAAACAAGAGATGAATAAGAAATAGACAAGTAGAGAGAAAGAGAGCAAAAAGAGATGATCGAGAGAAAGACATAGAAAAAGAGAGAGATAGAGAGAGAAGAAAGATGAGCAAGAAATTGTTAAAATAATAATTTTTTTATAGTTAATGAATTGTTTTTTTTTTATTCTTTTTTTTTAAGTAATTAAAGTTGAAAATTTATTTGTTTCATTTTTATTTTAATGAATAAAAAATTATTCTTATTTTTTTACTTTGGTAGAAGTAGGGGTAATATTTTAATGAAAAATATTTTCCATAAATTTTATAAATTGGTTTTTGTTTATTTTTAGAAAAACATAAATTACAAACGCGTTTGGTTTGAACAAAGTGTTTTTAAAAAAATTAAAATATAAACTAAAAAACATGTTTGTCTAGGCCTAAAATATTTATATTTATTTTTTTTATTATTTATGACGATGGGATCATACACATTATAATTGAAAAAATAAATTATTGGAAAAAAAATAATTGAAAAGAGATGAGAGAGATAGAGAAGAAAGATGAGTGAAAGAGAGAGAGAGAAGAGAATGATTAAAGGTGTGACTTCAGGTGGTGAACAAGCAGAATGGTGAACAATGAATATACAAACTCTACAAGCAGAATGAAATAGATATCAAGTAGAATGAAAAAACAAGATTGCAGATTCATTGTACATGTTGATAGACCAAAAAACTCTACAGTGAACAATGAACAAGCAGAATGAAAGGGTACCGTGAGAGCCTCTTCCAGTCAGATTGTGGAAGAATGCTTCAGAGTGTGTCTAGAAATGAGGGTTTCTAGGAAGTGTTTTCTTGGGTCACGACTTGAGTGTCCGTGCACATGAAAATGAGTGATAAGGGTCAGAGTGTGTCTCTTGGGGTGACGGTTTCAGTGCTCTGAAACACAAAACCATAGCATTTTAATAAAGAGAAATAATTAGTGATAAAATATTTTTGTCTCCTTAAATACAAGAACAGAGAATTTATTATTGGTGACGAAATATTTTTGTCTTCCACAACATAACCTTATGAGACGAAAAATGTATTCATCACGCAATCAATCAGAATTTATTAGTGACGAAATATTTTCATCTCCCACAACTTATTCTTCCAAGACAAAAATATATTTGTCGCCCATTTAATAGAAAGATGAAACGGCATCGTTTGCATGATGGAGTGTTTATTGGTGATGAAATATTTTCGTCTTCCATAACTTATCATTCCTAGACAAAAATATATTTGTTGCCTAATAAATGGAAATATGCAACGACATTGTTTAATAGGTAGGGAATTTATTGGTGATGAATTACGTTCGTCGCAAAAAATATATATATTTTGTGACCAAAATGTTCGTCTCCAATGAGCTAAAATAATTCGCGTCAATGCAAATGAAATTGGCACCTGAATTTTGCAGACGAAATTTTTTTTCGTCTCCTATACGTTTGAGAAAAATTAAAACAAACGACAAAATTAATATTTTGTCATCTTTGGGTTAAATTTTAAGTCACCAAATTTTGTCACAATAGCCTAGATTTCTTGTATTTTGTTTCCTTGTTTAATTATTATTATTATTATTTTCTTTTTGTGGAGAGGGGTTTACTGTGAGAAAGAATAGTAGCTTTGCACAAAATGTCTTCTTGGATAACAATGTTTGCATGCACAAACGGCTTAAATGTGAGAGAGAATAGAGAAACTTCAGTGCGAAATAGAAGAGATGGTTTATAGAGATTGTTTTCTCGAGTCACAGCTTCAATACTTGTGAGAGAGGAGACTCAAGTGCGAGAGAGAAATGAGGATTTGTAGAGGGTGTCTTTTCGGGTCACGACTTTAGTATTTGTGTGTGTGTGAAAGTAAGTGATTAAGGTAAGAGCCTCTCTTAGTTTCTGACAACATTTTAATAAAGAGAAATAATTAGTGAGAAAATATTTTCGTCTCAAACTCATATGTTCATTGCCTAATCAACAAAAATACAAAAACAATGTTGTGTGGGGATGGAGAATTTATTGGTGATGAAATATTTTCGTCTCCTTCAACTTAACCTTATGAGACGAAAATATATTCGTCGCACAATCAATCAAAATGCAACACGACACATGAAAAATTTATTAGTAACGAAATATTTTCGTCTCCCAAAACATATCCTTCCGAGACAAAAATATATTTGTCGCCTAATTAACAGAAAGATAAAATGAGCATGAAGGGTTTATTGGTGATGAAATATTTTCGTCTTCCATAACTTATCATTCCCAGACAAAAAATATATTTGTCACCAAATAAATAAAAAAATGAAACGACATCGTCTAATAAGTTTGGAATTTATTGGTGACGAATTCCTTTTGTCGCAAAAAACTTTAAATTTTGTGACAAAAATGTTCGTCTCCAATGAGCTAAAATAATTGGCGCCAACAAGAAAAAAAATTGGTGCCTCTTTTTTTCTGACAAATTTATTTTTTCGTCTCCTATAGTTTTGAAAACAATTAAAAGAAACAACAAAAGTAATATTTTGGTCATGTTTGGGTTACATTCTAAAATGAAAATAAATTTTATCACCAAATTTTAAAAATTAATTATTGAAAACTCCATACTAAACAAGGTAATGTTTTCTATTAATTTTGAAAATTACAAATTTTTTATTATTTGTTTCTCTATATTTTTTCTCACAAAAAAAAAATAGCTACATTAATTATCTTTTTTTTTTTTTTTTTGGAGAGAGGTTTTGACCTTCGATTTTTCTGAAATGGGTGTTCTAGACGAAAAGGATAGAGTTGGTTCAGACAATGAGAAAAAGTGCTTGCGTGCAAGAGGGGCCTTCACTGTGAGAAAGAATAGTGGGTTTGCATAGGGTGCCTTCTTGGATAATAGCTTCAATGTTGGCATGCACAAAGGGCTTAAGTGTGAGACAGAAGAGATAGGCTTTAGCGCGAAATAGAAGAAATGGTTTACAGAGTATCTTCTTGAGTCACGACTTCAATACTTGTGAGAGAGAAGTAGACTCAAGTGCGAGAGAGAAATGAGGGTTTGTAGAAAGTGTTTTCTTGGGTCACGACTTCAAGGTCCGTGTACATGAAAATGAGTGATAAGCATCAGAGTGTATCTCTTGGGGTCACAGTTCCAATGCTTTGAAACACAAAACCACAACATTTTAATATAAAGAAATGATTAGTGATAAAATATTTTTGTATCCTTCAATACCAGAACAAAGAATTTATTATTGGTGATGAAATATTTTTGTCTTCCACAACTTAACCTTATGAGACGAAAAATATATTCGTCACGCAATCAATTAGAATTTATTAGTGACGAAATATTTTCGTCTCCCACAACTTATTCTTCTGAAACAAAAATATATTTGTCGCCTATTTAATAGAAAATGAAATGACATTGTCTGCATGATGGAGTGTTTATTGGTGACGAAATATTTTCGTCTTCCATAACTTATCCTTCGCAGACAAAAATATATTTGTCGTCTAATAAATGGAAATATGCAACGACATCGTTTAATAGGTATGGAATTTATTGGCGACGAATTACGTTCGTCACAAAAAAAAATTATATTTTGTGACAAAAAATGTTTGTCTCCAATGAGCTAAAATAATTTGCGCCAATGCAAATGAAATTGGCGCCTCATTTTTGCACACGAAATTTTGTTTTCGTCTCCTATACTTTGAGAAAAATTAAAACAAACGACAAAATTAATATTTCGTCATCTTTGGGTTAAATTTTAAGACAAAAAAAATTTCGTCACCAAATTTTGTCACAATAGCCCAGATTTCTTGTATTTTTTATTGATTTTAAGCATTTGGTGACGAAATTTGGTTTTCCTCTCTAAAAATAATACATTTGGAGACGAAATTATTTCCTCTCTAAAATTTTTTACAATGGTGACGACAAATTTCGTCTCCAAAATGGCGCCAAATCTTCCACCAAATTTTCCAAGAGCGGGAAATTGTTTTGTGACGAAAAATAAAATTTAAAGACGAATAAAATTTTCGTCACCTATTGTTTTATTTGATTTTAAGCATTTGGTGACGAAATTTGATTTTCCTCTCTAAAAATAATACATTTGGAGACGAAATTATTTCCTCTCTAAAATTTTTTACAATGGTGACGACAAATTTCGTCTCCAAAATGGCGCCAAATCTTCCAAGGGCGGGAAATTGTTTTGTGACGAAAAATAAAATTTAGAGACGAATAAAATTTTCGTCACCTATTGTTTTATTTGATTTTAAGCATTTGGTGACGAAATTTGGTTTTCCTCTCTGAAAATAATACATTTGGAGACGAAATTATTTCCTCTCTAAATTTTTTTACAATTGTGACGACAAATTTCGTCTCCAAAATGGCGCCAAATCTTCCACCAAATTTTCCAAGGGCGGGAAATTGTTTTGTGACGAAAAATAAAATTTAGAGACGAATAAAATTTTCGTCACCTATTGTTTTATTTGATTTTAAGCATTTCGTGACAAAATTTGGTTTTCGTCTCTGAAAATAATATAATTGGAGGCGAAATCTTATTTTCATCACTAAAACATGCATATTTGGAGACTAAATATTTTTTCGTCACGCGTTTTCGTCACCATAGACCTTTTTTGTTGTAGTGGGAATTGAATCTTGAGGTATTTAATTAGCACAATTAAATTGTAACAACCCCGATCCATAATTAACTACTAATCTGTAATTAAGAATGCTAACTAAGTGTTTGGAATGGAATTACATGTTTATTGTGTATTTTGTATGCTATTTGGCTTTCTATTTGTTACTGGTAGAAATATCTGTTTAGAATTCTGCTTTGATCTTAAAATTAAAAGCCTTATTGGCATCCGAAACCGAAATTGGTTACATGAATGTGTTATTTGGAATTTTTAGAACACTTTGGCAAATTTAATTAAAAACCGATTCAGTTTAATTAATTAAGTTGTATTTAATTGGTCCAATGCTCTCATTAATGTATTAATACCTCATAACTATATATTTGAACCCTAAGCTCAATTGAGCTCATCTCTTCATCATTTTGAGCTCCCAAAATTTGAGGTATCATTGTAGAGAGAGAGAGAACTCTCATCTAGAGAGAGAGAGAGAGAGAGAGAGAGAGAGTGTAGAGATTGAAGGGAACTTAAAGCCATAGCTTGAATTTATCAATTTGTACAAGAACTAGTGTGTTTCAAGCCTCTAGGTAAGATTTTACCTTTCAATTCTTGAAGATGATGTGTTTTGGAGTTATGTTCATGGAATATATTTGACCATCTTCTTTTAGTTTTATAATTAAGAAAAGATTGTATGAATTAAGGCCAATTCCATACATACATGCATGGATTTGCAGGAACTCTCATTTTTTAGCATCATACATGTCATTGGAGATGAATTTGAATCTATAAGCTACATGCATGCATGAGTTGTGAAGTTTTCAAAATGATTTCTATGTTTTTGAAGTTTAACAAAGAATTTTGGAGAAGGTTTCCGCATGCATGCAAGTTTTGAATTTACTCTCTAAGAATTCTTGCATGCAAGTGCATATCTTTGCAATGTCTTGAGAGCGCACCATGATTTGAATGAAAATATCTCATTTTTCCATGTTTTGGAAGTTGGATTTCATGATCATTACATATATGTGTTTTAAAGATTGGTTTTGAAGAAATGGCATACTTTTGGGCTTTGATTTTGGCGAAATGACTTTCAATCCATGATGTTTTATAAGTTTACAAGTGTTTTCTCAAGTTTTGGTCCAAAAGAATGAGTTTTGATGCTTTGGAATTGAGTTTTGGAGCTTAGAGAGCAATCTGGAAATTCCAAAATTCGCACTCTTTGCTCAAGCGGTGGAGTCTGTGCTCGAGCGAAGAATGCGAGCTCCTAGTACTTTTGCAGAGTTTGGGGGTTAGCTCAAGCGACAAAATCTACACTCGAGCGGCCACCCTTATTTTTGATGCTCTGCTTAAGCATAGAGAGTTGAGCTTGAGCGTAAAATGAGAGCTCCCAGAAGTTTTACAGAATTTTGCAGACTGCTCAAGTGACCAAAGTTGCGCTCGAGTGAAGACCCTATTTTCAGAAATTTTGTTAAGTGTTTCAACCTACATTTTGGCATTCTCATTGCATCCTAGGCATTCTTAAGCCTTAATTAAGCCACAATAATGAGGTTATGAATTAAAAACGCACTAAGAAAGAAATGTAGTGAGCTAAGAGATTACAAAGAGTGCGTTTCAATATATACGAGCATGTGATAAGGAAGAATAAAAAGCTAATGTAAAGAAAGCTAAGTCGTGATGGCCATATGAATGTGTAATGATACGATGTGTTTTGTGCTAGGTACGTTTTTTATTCTAGATTGAGAATTGGAGACCAATCAACTATTTCTGTAAGCCCATTATTGTAAAGATGCATTCATATGAATTATGTTTCAAATGTAATTTGATAAGTTATGATTTGTAAAATGATATTTGTTTACGTGAACGAATGTCCTATTTTTGAAATCTATTATGGCATCCATAGATAGTCTCAAGTCATGGGAGACGACATTTTAATGCGGGTCCATGACAAATATGTGATTACGAGATCTCGTTAGCCTTTTGTCAAAGTGGTGATGTGTTTAATTGGTATCTGGAACCGATTACTCTTGTCGGATGACGATGTGATATGTTCTATTGGATGTACTATTACTATGTTTTGATATGGGAATGATTCTAATATGATTTATGCTATGTTTAAGAAATGTTTTGGAATTTGTTCACTAACCTCTTTACCTTAATGTTATTCACTAGGCTTTAGGCTACTGTTTGTATATATATGTACAAGTGAGCATTTTGGAGATCAGGCCTGAAGACTTTTGTCCAGATCTGTGTTCTATTGTTAGCCAACCATTGTGCCTCACGGGGAGGTTCCTGAAGTGCCGCGTGTTGTAAGCTTCAGTTGTTTCTGTATATAAGACATTGTTTGTTTTTGTTGCCTGTAGCTAAGATGCTATAGTTAAGTGTGTGGGTATAACGTGAGAATGATTTTTTTGGATATGTATATAAAGCTTTTCATATTCTGTTTCATATAAGTTTGTATAGCTCATTGGATGATTATATTTTTGTATTTGCTTCCGCTAGCCCCTTGTTACTTTCTTTAATCTGTTCAGAGGCCGTAGGTAATCTTAGGATTATTGGCCGGTTATGACGCTAAACCTATGGGGACATGTTTGGGTCATGATAGAGTGATATCAGAGCACGAGTTATACCGCACACATGAGTCCATATGAGTTATAAAATGTCCTAGAGAAGAAATAGGGACATTGCATTATCATGTGTGAGTGTGTGAACTATCACAAACATATCTGAAATGAAAAGAAAATGAAAATGAAACCTATGAGAATGAACAAAGAAACTATGTGGAATAACATGTCATATTGATTTTGATATTTAATGTGTAAATGTCATGTTGATTTCGATATTGAATGTGTAAATCATGTGAACGTGAAAGTTATATGACGTATGTGAACATATTTGAACTGAAATGAAACTGAGAACTTTTCCTATGTTAATAATTACCCTTATGTATAGACAAATGGAAAGGACAAGTAACGTGGACGAATCTGAAACTTCCGATGCTAGAATTAATCGGCTAGAAAGAATGGTTGAGGCCCTAACTGAATCTGTGAGGCAACAACAACAAAGGCAAATACTTGTGCCTCCTCCATCGTCCCCAGTACAACGTGAACCAGTTAATAATGATATGATAACTCTAATGCATAAATATAATAAGATGAAGCCACTGAAATTTGTGGGGGGTATTGAACCATTAAAAGCTGAGGCTTGGGTTTTAAAAATTGAGAAAATATTTGAAGTATTTCCATATACTGAGGCACATAAAGTTTTGTTGGCAACATTCACACTTAAAGAAAAAGCTAGGAGATGGTAGATGTTAGTACAAAATGATAATAAGGGTATGGCATGGGATAGATTTAAAGAACTCTTCTATGAAAAATATTTTCCTCAATGCATCCAAGATAGAAAGGTATCCAAATTTGAACAACTAAACAAGGTGATATGACTGCGGCCAAACATGAAGCAAAATTTACTGAACTAGCCCAATATGCACCACACATGATAGGCACTGACTACAAAAAGGCTAGAAAATTTGAAAATGGGCTTGACTTAGAAGTGTTTGACCGAGTTGGTGTTTTAAAATCGTCAAAGTATGTAGACATTCTTGATAAGGCCTTAATGTTTGAGGCAAACATAGCAGCCTTGAAAATATCAAAGTCAACATCATCAACTATGTGGTAAAAGGGGGGTTTGGGAATGCTCTCTGATCCAGACAGACCTTCTTGATCCTTGAAATGATACCTAAACGAGGAACAAATGCTTCGAACGGGGGTGCTGGAATTAGCCCTCTGACGAGCTAGTTAGTACCTTTAGTCTTTGTGTTTTCTTTTTCTATAAGTCATATGCTATTTTTTCACATACCTGTCCTTGATTGAGGCTTTTCCTTTTATACTGCTTTTGGGCCCTTGGTTGGGCCTACATCAGGCCCATTGTTTGGCTTCCAGTCGACTCTTCTCATGGCCGATTTGTATATATTGCTACATGGGCTTTTGGATAGAGCCGAGTCCTATTTGGCCCCATTCTCTAATGGGCCTCACCAATCACCTTGATTAAATTCAGCCCTTACAATTGCCCCTCGAACATCTAATTAGTCTCATTCAATCTGTGTGCTCGGTTCGTTTAGACGTTTAGCTTGGCTCGTAGATGGAAGAGTTACTGGAAATAAAAATATGGTGCTCGCACTTTTTTCGATACTGAATTGTCAGAATGAACGCGATCAGAAATATTTACAACTTCCCGCCCCTTTGTACTTGACATTCATTTAATGCGATTTGAAAATGCGCTGTCCCTTCGAGTTTTTTGAATTGAAAGGCTCTTGGGTTGTTTTCAGTATTCTTTACTTTCCTTTCAAGACCTTTGTGATACTCTCCTGCTCCCCATCGTTCTTCTCTCTCCGACCTGTAAGTCCTTCTCTCCTTTGTATTGTTGCCTCATTCCAGCTCCCATTTTGTTTTTATTTGCTTTTGGTTAGTATATTTTTTTATTTTGTTTCAAATGGAAAAACACTCAAAAGCTTTCCTTTTTAAGGATCGTATCACCGCTTTTTGTCACCATTTCTCTATCCCAGACGACGTCCATCTGTCCCTTATGGAAGATAGCATGGTTGATATGGAAAGGACTGATGCAAGCACGATCATCTTTCCTCTTTTGTCAATCGTCGAGGGCAGAGTCTGTTTTTCTCTTCATCCTTTTTTGACGGCCATTCTGCATTACTGGGGTTTGATTCCTCCCCAACCAAGCGTTAACTTTTACCGAATTATAATGGGCATAGTAGAATTGAGTCACCAACTTAGACTTAACCTAGGAATTCTTGCTATTCGACACTGCTATGTCTTGGTGAAATCATCCGGTCGGCAGGGACATTACTTTCTCAGAGCCAAGGACATAGATCACCACTTGGTGACTATGCTTGCCAGTTCTGGCAAGCGAGTCGATGACGTTATGGTTGTTGTCCGAGGCAACTGGGAATTCGGCGATAGCGAAGATCGCCTGTACCCTGTGCCTAAACAGAAAGGCGAGCCAGGTGGCCGTATAGACCCATTCTTTATTTCTCTCTATATATTTACTCAGTTTTGATTTTGTATACTTAGCTTTTTCTTCCGCTTGCAGGCAACGATCTAAAAAGAACCCTTATTTCGGCTGACAACACTGTGCTTGTACAAGTCAAAACTGCACTTGAATACTTCAGCCATCCTCAAAAACCAAGGGCGCGCTGCCATGTGCTGTTGAGATATGACCCAACGTATTCAATTTTTTGGCTACTGACCTTATCCCAATCCCAAGAGATGAACAGCATCTCATGACATTAATTTTCCTAAGCTTCAAGAGCCTAAGGGACATTGGTCTTGAGGGTTCAGCCTCGGACGACAAGGGTGGTGAAGTCGGTGATCAAATCACTGAGCAGCCAAGCCACTCCAACTTGGACAGGTCTGAAGATCGTTTAGGAGAGGAGGTTGATAGAGCTCTCAATTTGCCCTTTGAAGAAATCAGCTTCGACCCTCCGTCCACTTTAGGCTGAATAGATCTGTCTCCCTTAGAGGACGACATTTCCACCGACTTGGGAGACTTAACAAGCACAGACCCTGAGAACATGGTTGGAGAATCACTTGCACAAATTGTAAGGAGAAGAAATGCCGAAAGGCTTGCAGCCAGAAAGAGGGCCGAATGCACTGCAACTCAAGAACCCTCGCCGCCGACTCCTGTTCAAAAAACAGAGTGAGAGATTGTTGTGGCCGACTCAGTCCCTGAACAACGATCGAAAGGTGTTGAGCAAAGGGGGGAAAAACGCCCCGCCGAGATAGAAGTCGAGTCATCTGAAGTACCCAGTGATAAACGGCCCAGAGTGGAGGAGACTTCCCAGGACTTGGTTGCGCTATTTCTCGTTCAACCTAATATGAAGCATGCACTGGATGCCGCTAACGCGTCGGCTATTAAAGACCCTGGTGTGGCCCTAAGTGTGGCTTTGGCAATTTCACTGCCAATGGACAAGACCGCGTTTCGTGCAGAACTGGATGTGGTTTTGATTACACCGGCAGCCCAATCGACTGTATTGGTATGTGATATGTTGGGCAAGTTTATTTTTGTATGCCGAATACTTCTTTACATGCTGACTAATGTGCCTTTGTTTTGTTTCAAGCGGAGGGGAGAATCGCAAAAATCGGCCGTTGCCTTTATGACACTGTGGAGCAAATCAGCGTACTTAAAGCCGAGATTGAGATAGGAATAGGCAAGACTAAAGAGGCGCTAGCTGAGTTGGCGGTGGCATCAGTGAGGGTCGATACCGAGGGGCAGAAAGCGGCAGAGGAGCATACGAGGGTTGATGCTGAAGCGTAGAAAGCAAATCAGGCCGACCAGATTCGTCTAGCCACCAAGGAAAGGGCAAACACAAGTGACGACGCACTGAAGTTGGCCAAAGCGGTGATCAGTCAGTTAGAGGCCGAGTTGGCGGAGGCGAAGAAAGCAAATGATATCGCCAAGTCAGAGGTGTCCAAGAAGTTCGACGCCGGAGAGCAGGCGGCTACTGAGAAGTATGCTGATAAGGCCATAAAATTTGAGAACCATGATTGTAAGAACGACTGGCCCAAAGATCTGGTGGCTGCCAAGGTGACACTGGATCAACCGATTCCCTATAAGCAGTTAGAGGTTGAGCCACTGGAGTTTGATCCTGAAGAACTATAAAGTCATAGGCGAATCGATATGAAGTGGTTCTTGGTTCTTCCTTTTTAGTTTTGAAGTTTTTTTTCATGTTGTTTAGAGGTCAAGTTAGGGCCGTTTGCATGTATAAAGTGACGTCTGTATTCACTCAGTTTATTAATGAAAATGGCCTATGTTGTGTGAATGAATAGGGAATATTGTTTTTGTGTTGTTTATTATTTATTTATTTATTGTTTGTTTGTTTGTGGAATAAACAAGCCCCAAAAATTGATAAGCCCACGTTAGTGGCCAAGTGGGGCAGTGTACGTAAATCAGCGATAATATCAACGGTATCGATTCATGTATCTGCCATTGCCTTAGTTGGACACATCATGCCATCGTTGATTAAAACATACTGCCTAAAAATTGAAGCTCACGTCAGTGGCCAAGTGGGGCTGTGTACATAATTCGACGCTATCATCACAGCGGCCGAATAAATTCATGCATCTGCCCTTGCCCCAGTTGGACACATCGTGCCAGCGTCGATTAAAATATATTGCCCAAAAATTGAAGCTCACGTTAGTGGCCAAGTGGGGCAATGTACGCAATTCGGCAATAATATCAGCGGCTGAATCGATTCATGTATCTGCCCTCGCCCCAGTTGGATACATCGTGCCAGCGGAAATTAAAACATATTGCCCAAAAGTTGAGAAGCTCACGTTAGTGGCCAAGTGGGGCAGTGTACGTAATTGGGTGCTATCTTCAGTGGCCGAATAGATTCATGTATTTGCCCCTGCCACAATTGGACACATCGTGCCAGCACTAATTAAAACATATTGCCCAAAAATTGATAAGCTCACATTAGTGGCCAAGTGGGGCAGTGTACATAATTGGACGCTATCATTAGCAGTCGAATAGACTCATGTATATGCCCTTGCCATAGTTGGACACATCATGCCAGCGTCGATTAAAACATATTGCCCAAAAATTGAAGCTCACGTTACTGGCCAAGTGGGGCAGTGTACGTAATTCGGCGATACCGCCACAGCGGCCAAATAGATTCATGTATCTGTCGTTGCCGAAGTTGGACACATCGTGCCAGTGCCGATTAAAACATATTGCTTGAAATTTGAAGCTCATGTTAGTGGCCAAGTAGGGCTATGTACGTAATTCGGTGCTATCGTCATAGCGGTCAAACAGATTCATGTATCTGCCCTTGCCCCAGTTGGACACATCATGCCAGTGTCGATTAAAACATATTGCCCAAAAATTAAAGCTGACATTAGTGGCCAAGTGGGGTAGTGTACGCAGTTTAGTGATAATATCAGCTGAAGAATCGAATCGTGTATTTGCCCTTGCCCCAGTTGGATACATCGTGCCAGTGTCGATTAAAACATATTGCCCCAAAATTGATAAGCTCACGTTAGTGGCCAAGTGCGGCAGTGTACGTAATTCGGCGCTATCATCAGCGGCCGAATAGATTAATGTATTTGCCTTTGCCATAGTTGCACACATCGTGCCAGCGTCGATTAAAACATATTGCCCAAAAATTGATAAGCTTACGTTAGTGGCCAAGTATGGTAGTGTACGCAATTCGGCACTGTCATCAGCGGTTGAATAGATTCATGTATCTGCCCTTGCCACAGTTGGACACATTGTGCCAGCGCCGATTAAAACATATTGCGTAAAAACTGAAGCTCCCGTTTGTGGCCAAGTGGGGCAGTGCACGTAATTCGGCTCTATCGTCACAATGGCCGAATAGATTCATGTATCTGCCCTTGCCCTAGTTGGACACATCGTGTCGACGTCTATTAAAACAAATTGCCCAAAAATTGATAAGCTCATGTTAATGGCCAAGTGGGGCAGTGTACGTGATTCGGTGCTATCGTCACAGTGGTCGAATAAATTCACGTATCTGCCCTTGCCCCAGTTGGATACATTGAGCGAGCACCAATTAAAAAATCTTGCCCAAAAATTGAACCTCACGTTAGTGGCCAAGCGGGGCAGTGTACGTAATTCGGCGATAATATCAGCAGCCGAATAGATTCATGTATTTGCCCTTGCCACAGTTGGACACATTGTACCTACACCAATTAAAACATATTGCCCAAAAATTGATAAGCTCACGTTAGTGGCCAAGTGGGGCAGTGTACGTAATTCGATGCTGTCTTCAGTGACCGAATAGATTCATGTATTTGCCCTTGCCACAGTTGGACACATCGTGCCAGCACCGATTAAAACATATTGCCCAAAAATTGATAAGCTCACGTTAGTGGCCAAGTGGGGCAGTGTACGTAATTCGACGCTATCATCAGCGGTTGAATAGACTCATGTATTCGCCCTTGCCACAGTTGGACACACCATGCTGGCACCAATTAAAACATATTGCCCAAAAATTGAAGCTCATGTTACTGGCCAAGTGGGGCATTGTACATAATTTGGCTCTATCGCCACAGAGGTCGAATAGATTCTTGTATCTGCTCTTTCCCTAGTTGGACACATCGTGCCAGCGCCGATTAAAACATATTGCCCAAAAATTGATAAGCTCACGTTAGTGGCCAAGTAGGGCAGTGTACATAATTCAGCACCATCATAAGCGGTCGAATAGATTCATGTATCTGCCCTTGCCACAGTTGGACACATTGTGGCAGCGTCAATTGAAACATATTGCCCAAAAACTGAAGCTCACGTTAGTGGCCAAGTGGGGCAGTGCATGTAATTCAGCGCTATTGTCATAGCGGCCGAATAGATTTATGTATCTGCCCTTGCCCCAGTTGGACACATCGTGCCAACGTCTATTAAAATATGTTGCCCAAAAATTGATAAGCTTACGTTAGTGGCCAAGTGGGGCACTGTACGTAATTCGACACTATCGTAATAGCGGTCGAATAGATTCACGTATCTTCCCTTGCCTTAGTTGGACACATTGTGCCAGCACCAATTAAAACATATTGCCCAAAAATCGGAGCTCACGTTAGTGGGGTAGTGTACGTAATTCAGCGAAAATATCAGCGGGCGAATTGATTCATGTATCTGCTTATGCCCCAGTTGGACACATCGTACCTGCACCAATTAAAACATATTGCCCAAAAATTGATAAGCTCATGTTAAGTGGGGTAGTGTACGTAATTTGGCTCTATCATCAGCGGCTGAATATATTCATGTATCTGCCTTTGGCACTGTTGGACACATCGTGCCAGCACCGATTAAAACATATTACCCTAAAATTGATAAGCTCACGTTGGTGGCCAAGTTGGGCAGTGTACCTAATTCGGTGCTGTCTTTAGCGGCCGAATAGATTCATGTATTTGCCCTTGCCACAATCGGACACATCGTGCCAGCACCGATTAAAACATATTGCCCAAAAATTGATAAACTCACGTTAGTGGCCAAGTGGGGCTGTGTACGTAATTCGGTGCTATCATCAGTGGCTGAATAGACTCATGTATATGCCCTTGCCACAGTTGGACACATCATGCCAGCATCGATTAAAACATATTGCCCAAAAATTGAAGCTCACGTTACTAGCCAAGTGGGGCATTGTACGTAATTTGGCGCTATCATCACAGCGGTCAAATAGATTCATGTATCTGCCCTTGCCCCAGTTGGACACGTCGTGCCAGTGCCGATTAAAATATATTGCCGAAGAATTGAAGCTCACGTTAGTGGCCAAGTAGGGCAGTGTACGTAATTCAGTGCTATCATCACAGTGGCCAAATAGATTCTTGTATCTGCCCTTGCCCCAGTTGGACACGTCCTCCCAACGTGGATTAAAACATATTGGCCAAAAATTGAAGCTCACGTTAGTGGCAAAGTGGGGTAGTGTACGTAATTCAGTGATAATATTAGCTGCCGAATTGATTCATGTGTTTGCCCTTGCCCCAGTTGGACACGTCGTGCCAGCACGGATTAAAACATATTGCCCCAAAATTGATGAGCTCACATTAGTCACCAAGTGGGGTAGTGTGTGTAATTTGGCGCTATCATCAAGGGCCGAATAGATTCATGTATCTACCTTTGCCATAGTTGGACACATCGTGCCAGCGTCGATTAAAACATATTGCCCAAAAATTGACAAGCTCACTGTAGACACCCCATTTTTGACCGTCCTCAAGACTTGGACGTCACCGTTTGAACACTCGGTGATCATCCATGTTTGTGTTCGTCTTGAGTTCTCGGAGGTTTCAGTCGCGCACCTTACCTCAAGACATCTCGACTTGTTTGCTTTGTGTTTGGTTTTGGCACCAAACACTTATGTTTTTGCTTTTGAGAGCCGGGAATGGCTTGTTGGCCATCCCCACACCTCACCGGCCATGGCATGATGCCACCGGCCTTGTTTCCTTGCCATCGGCCAAGAGTTTTGGCCGGTCGGCACCTTTTGTGGTCAGTCGGCCACCTTTGTTGATCAATTGGCCATTTTGGCTAGTCGACCCCCTTCCATCTGCTTTTGGCAGATATTTTATACACGTGTATGGAGGGATTTGTCTCTTGCTTAGCTTGTTTTGGAAGCTTTGCAAGATGGGAATTCTATAAAGAGGGAGCTTCTCCTCCCTCCTCAAGGGTTCCAGAGGTTCAGAGAATTAGGGTTAGAGAGTGAGATACAACTTTGTATCTATATTTCCCTATTTGATCCCATTTTGTGTGTATAAGGTTGTTTTGTTCACACTTTTGCACACAAACACCTAGCATTACACTATCCTCTTGGAGCTGAGGTCCTTGGAGGTTGATTTTGGTGTTCTTGGGTTGCTTTGAACTCAAAAAACCTGCTGGACCATTGTTCTTGAAGAAGGTCTACAAGGGTGAGTGTTCTAGCTTTAGTTTCTCCATTTTTGCACAAGCTTTTTGCCTACCTTGCATCTGTTTTTAAGCTTCGACTATAACTGATAAAAGTTCTAATTTTTTGTGCTTTAGAACTTTGTTTAAGGTTTCTTTGAGGTTTGGGGTTGTCTCCCCCCTCCAAGGCCTTGTTAGGCCTTGTTTTAGGCCACACCTTTTGGCCATTGTTTTGAGCTTTGCATGGTCTCTCTACCACTGAAATCTAGAGGATTTTTAGTGGTGGAGAGGTGGTTTTGAGGTCCAAAATAGGAGAGGGTCATCCCCTCTCCATGTTGTCTTTGATGTTTGCACAAATGGCTTGTGTTGTGGCTTGTATGCCTAGCTTGTTTTAGCTTCATTTCAGTAGGTATTAGGCCTTGTTTTGCCATGTTATACCTCTGTTTCAAGTTGGTTTAGACATGCCATGTATGATTCATGCACTTGTCTTGTAATCCCATGTTTTAGCCTTAACATGCATCATGTTGTAACATGTGTTTTTAGCATGATTTTGGCTCAACTCCTTGAAGCTTTTAAGCTTGTTGTAGCATGCTTAAGCTCTGTTTTTAATTGTTTTGGTCATGCTTGCATTGTTTTGTATAGCCACCATGCAATCCTAGCTTGTATGCTTTAAGTGTTCAAGTTGCTAGCACACTCTATTTGAATCATTTCAGTGGTTTGGCATCACTTCTAATGTCATTTCAGTCCATATGGTATGCTTGTATGCTTGCATTTATAACTCCTTTAATGCTTTAAAAGGTTGGTGTTCTATGCTCCATGATTGGGTCATTGTGCATGCCTTTAGACTTAGGCCATTTGGGATGCCATCTAAGTGGGTTTTTGGGCTCATTTTAGCATGTCATATCTCTGATTTTGGTTGCCTAAATCATGCCATGTTTGGTTGTCTTAGGTGTAGTGTAACACCTCTTTGGTGGCCTTGTATGCCTCATGCCTTGCCCCTTTTGTTTTAGCTTGTTTCAGCTTTGGCCATTGCATGTTTTAGGCTTACTTTGGCATGATTTGGAACTTTTTTGGTCCACTTTGGTCATTTGCTTCATGTGTCACATGATCATGGTTTGAGCCTTGGGCTAGTTTCAAGCTTTTTGTGCATGATTTGTTTTCATTATTAGGTTGATTCGGCATCATCCTTTGCATGTTTTCAGAGCATTAAAATGCTTGCCATTTGTCCATAATAGTCTCTTTTAAATGTGTTTAAAAGTTGCTTCTTTTATGCCTTAGATGGTAGGCCTTTGTGCATGCATGTTTGCATATCAATTCCTTGCTTTTGTTGCACCATAATGGCCACTATTTTGGACCTATTAGAGAGTTGTCCATCTTGGTGTAAGCCCATCTTTTGCATGTTGTTGCATGCTCGCCTTGTGTGTTGTTGCATACTTGGCCCATTGCATATTGTTGTATGCTTAAGTTGCATTTTGCATGCTTGTTAGCTTGCATTTTGTCATGTGTTTGACATGTTGTTACATGTTTGCATGTTTGCATGCTTGTTTACATGCTCACATTGCATTAGTATGCTTGCATGTTTAAGTTGCATAGCATTGTGTACGTTTGCATCCCTCGCCCCTTGATAAACCATGATAGATGTTGGGGGTCCCTCATTTGTTTTGTGTGCATTTAATTTGATATCAAATTGCACACTTGACCTCTTGGACCATCATGCATTGAAATGCGTGATTGATGGTCCGAGGGTCGAGAACCATACTCCTTTGAGTCTCAAACATGATAAGTAGAGTGGTCGTGCATACATTGCTTTGAAAATACATTGCCATGCCTTGTCTGTCCTCTGTTGCAGCAAAACAGGTTTCTGCAGGAATAGATGGTCGATCGACCATCTTTATTGTCGGTCAGCTGCAAATGTTTGGCCGAGGGCATCATTTTTGGTCTGGTCAATGACCAGTCTACCATGGCCGGTGGTGTTGCCTCTTGGTCGATGACCCCCACAATGTTTAGGGAGAAGTTCAGAAGTAACCTTGAGACTTGTGCAATCTTCAAAGGTGCAGAGCAGTGTAAACAGAGGGAGCATGAGCATGGTGATGAATTTCCAAGCAAAGCCGAGCATACATGCATTTGTCCCTCTTCCCGAGGCTGTTTTACTACTTTCAGTAGTTTAATTAATTTGTTTAATTAATTAAGGGTCTGTAATATTTAATTGGCTTGTTAGTTAGTTAAATTTGTATTATTCTTTTGGTCCCTCCGAGAGAGAGCGAATTGTGTAATAAGCGTGCGTGTGTGTGATGCATGTCTTCCAACCCCCACTTCTTTCTCTCTTTTACTTACCTGCTTTTGATGGTTAGTATTAGGACATGTTTTGATTAGCATACTTATGATAGCATGTTTGCATCCATTCATTTGTATTGCATGCAACGGGTTCGGCGCATCATACTAATTGCATAGTATTTCAAATCTAACTTGAATACATGTCATCTGCTGCATTTCACATGCCATCCATAGATTAGCTGAGCCTATTCTAGCTGCATTTTGCCTGCGATGCATTAGCCACCTTAACATGGACTTGGATCATACATTCGATTACTAACATGTTCCTTGTTTTGGCTTGGAGTACTAGGTGAGTGTTTATGCTTTAGCATCTTGCATGAGTGTGAATGTTAACATGAAAGCATGCTTGCCATGAGGCTAACTGCTTAGTTGATTTACTGCCTGAATGTCTGTGGGTGGAGGTTGGATTATTTGAGTTGGAACAACTCGTTGAAATCCGTGTTTTAGCCTACCTGCGAGTAGCAAATTTCAAACTGTCTTTCAAACGAGCGGATATGCAATGCTTTGTTCCAAATTAGGCGATCTAGTCTATACTTTTGTGTTGTGCGCATCACATAGTAAGATTAGCTAATTAACCGGAATAAGAATGCATAATGTTTTCAAAACTAGATATCATGGTTAGTAGAGGCCGATCTTTGATCGGGCGAGCGGGGGTGCTCATAGCTGACCTTCCCCAATCGTACCTAAGTTCCCGAGCCGAGGCAACTTTGGTGATGACGGACACGTAGCCTTAGGCAACGAGTCGGGGTTTCCTAAATTCCCCCATAAAAAATATTTAGGTGGCGACTCTGTATCTGGCAAAGCAGTCCATGTTTGGCACTTCATTACAAAAATCTGTTTTCCAAAACGATTTGCCGGATTTGGACTCTTTGGTGATTTATCAATCTCACATTGCACATTGTGAGATCAGATTAAGAACCGTGACACAAAACGAGTCCGAACTGTGGAAGAGCACGGAGGCCCGAGGGCGCGTCCACACTCACGTTAGTGGCCAAGTGGAGCAGTGTACATAATTTAGCGCTATCATCAGCGGCTGAATAGATTCATGTATCTGCCCTTGCTACAGTTGGACACATTATGCCAATGCCGATTAAAACATTTTGCCCAAAAATTAGAGCTCACATTAGTGGCCAAGTAGGGCAGTGTACGTAATTTGGCGCTATCGTCACAACGACCGAACAGATTCATGTATCTGCCCTTGCCATAGTTAGACACATCGTGCCAGCGTCTATTAAAACATATTGCCCAAAAATTGATAAGCTCATGTTAGTGGCCAAGTGGGGCAGTGTACGTTATTCGACGCTATCATCACAGCGACCGAATAGATTTATGTATCTGCTCTTGCCCCAGTTGGACACGTTGTGCCGGCACCGATTAAAACATATTGCCCAAAAATTGAAGCTGACGTTAGTGGCCAAGTGGGGCTGTGTACGTAATTTGGCGATAATATCAGCGGCCGAATCGATCAATGTATCTGCCCTTGCCCCGATTGGACACATTTTGCCAGTGCCGATTAAAACATATTGCCCAAAAATTGATAAGCTCACGTTAGTGGCCAAGTGGGATAGTGTACGTAATTCGGCGCTATCATCAGCGGCCGAATAGATTCATGTATCTGCCTTTGGCACTGTTAGACCCATCGTGCCAGCACCGATTAAAACATATTGCCCCAAAATTGATAAGCTCACGTTAGTGGCCAAGTGGGGTAGTGTACATAATTTGGCGCTATCATCAGCGGCCAAATAGATTCATGTATTTTCCCTTGCCACAGTTGGACACATCGTGCTAACGCCGATTAAAACATATTGCCCAAAAATTGATAAGCTCACGTTAGTGGCCAAGTGGGGCAGTGTATGTAATTCGGCGCTATCATCAGCGGTTGAATAGATTCATGTATCTGTCCTTGCCACAGTTGGACACATTGTGCCAGCGCCAATTAAAACATATTGCCCAAAAATTGAAGCTCACATTAGTAGCCAAGTGGGGCAGTGTACGTAATTCGACACTATCATCACAATGGCCGAATAGATTCATGTATCTGCCCTTGTCCCAGTTGGACACATCGTGCCAACGCCAATTAAAGCATATTGCCCTAAAATTGAAGCTCACGTTACTAGCCAAGTGGGGCAGTGTACGTAATTCGGTGCTATCGTCACAGCGGCTGAATAGATTCATGTATCTGCCCTTGCCTCAGTAGGACACATTGTGCCAACACCGATTAAAACATATTGATAAAAAATTGAAGCTCATGTTAGTGGCCAAGTAGGGCAGTGTACATCATTTAGTGCTATCGTCAGTGGCCGAATAGATTCATGTATCTACCCTTGCCGCAGTTAGACACATCGGGCTAGAGCCGATTAAAACATATTGCCGAAAAATTGAAGCTCACGTTAGTGGCCAAGTGGTGCACATCGGAAATGTTGCATCCATAATTAATGAATAGGGTACGCATTACTTATGAGGCTTCGGGCATCATTAAATAGATTTGGCACAGACAGCAAAAAGGGTAGTCAATGTTTAGAGAGTGAGCAGCGAAGATAGTGTCGACGGTGGTCGTATTGCGTCGTTGTGAGCAATCATATGCCTAGAGGCTATTTTTCAACAATAAAGGAGAATGAAGGATCTTAGTAGAGCTGGACGAGGAAATGCATCGTGCATCTAGTTTCGAATCTCAGAGAACGGGCAACATCATAGCAGAGGTGCGAGAGAGACATCTTTTACCCAGACGTCGAAGTAGGTCCCCCAGAAGGGGAAAAGCAGAGAAATCCCCTAGAGATAGGTTACAACAGTGGGGGAGCACGAGGGCAGCAAGTGTGCAAGTCGCTGTGCGAAATGAGCCGAGTAGACCACCTCGCCCCTTGAGTTTTTCGGTCTTTATTGGGAACATGCTTATGACCGAAGCGGACTCAATCATCCGAGATACGAACGTGGCGGTGTAGCTTACTCGCAAATGTTCCCACAAGAAGTGCAACAGTCGCTTATCAGCAGGGGTGATTATGAAGTCTTTAGGGAAGGTGTCCATGGGGCAATCAGAGGACTTTACAACTTGTATGAGATCGGCATGTGCCTTTGTGCCACGCAAAGAGAAATCGAGCAGAAGGAGGGACGCATTCAAAATTTAGAGCGTTGTGTAGAAAAGGCCGAGGAGGAGCTGCAAAGAGTGAAGGCTGCAGAGGCTCAGTCGGCTGGTGCGACGAATCTGACTGCGGTTGAAAGAGTGAATCAATGCCTGATAGATCACGCCATTGCCGATCGTGAATGCCCAGTGTTTTTTCAAGGGAAGCGATACGAACATGGGCCTATGAGAAGGGTTTCTTTGATGGTCAGAAAATCGGCATTGAAAAGACCAAGGAGAAGTTGGCCGACAACGTTTGCCGCTGTAAGAACCGCGACTTCAAGCACGGATGGATCAAGGCCCTGCAAGCAGCTGGTGTTGACTCGGCGTCGCCACTGTACAATGATTACAAGGTTCCATTTGAAGCCTATGATGTCGAGAACACGGATGATGAAGAAGAAACAGACAAGGCTTGAATATGAATTTGTAAAAATGTAGTCTGGTGAAAATGTTGTAAGAGATACCGTTGTATTGTTTGTAGTAAATATGGTGTTTTTGCAACTGACTTTCAATTTGTTTCAAAGACCAATATCTATGTGACTGATGAAACTGTTATGGTATGGCTAATTTTAATATTATCAGTCCCAAAATTTGGGACCAAGAGTCTGTAATAATGTCATTCGTGAAACGCAAAAGATACTCCGAATTCAGAGTCTTTATTCTGCCATTTGTGCCAAATGCAAAGGGTGTTCCGAATTTAGAATTTACGTAATAGCCAATCGCGTGCTCAAGCACGAAGGGCGCTCCAAATACGGAGGCTTATTGGCCAAACGTAATCATGCACGAAGGGCGCTTCGAATTCGGAGGCTTATTGGCCAAACGTGATCATGCACGAAGGGCGCTCTGAATTCGGAGGCTTATTCGGCCAATCGTGCTATGCACGAAGGGCTCTTCGAATTCAGAGGCTTTATTGGCCAAACATGATCATGCATGAAGGGCGCTCCTAATTCGGAGGCTTATTGGCCAAACTTGATCATACACGAAGGGCGCTCAGAATTTGGAGGCTTATTGGGCCAATCGTGTTATGCATGAAGGGCGCTCTGAATTTGGAGGCTTATTCATCCAATCATGCCATGCATGAAGGGCGCTTCAAATTCGGAGGCTTATTCGGCCAATCGTGCTATGCACGAAGGGTGCTCTGAATTTAAAGGCTTTATCATTGGGCCTTTTTAAATGAGAAGGCAATGAGAAAAACATACTGTACTACTGATTAATTACATAGATGCGTATACGCTTGCATAGTGATAAAAACAAAAACGAACTAGCATCTTGTACAAGTTGGTTTAATGATAAAATTTACGCAAGTGGGTCGAATTCCAAGGTCGCAGTAACCTTTTGCTAGTCATGTCTAAAAGGCGATATTCTCCTGTGTCGGCAATCGAATCTATCGGGTAGGGGCCATTCCAGTTGGAGCCAAGTTTTTCGTCTGCAAGGTTCTTAGTAGCAGGAAGCACTTTCTTGAGGACCAATTCTCCAGAAGCGTAACAGCGCAGTTGCATGCGCTGGTTATATGATTTAGCGAGCTGCTGCTGATATCGTGCCATGTGCGCAAGAGCTCGATCTCGACGTTCCTCAAGCAAATTCAGATCCAAGGCCAACATCATGTTGTTACGACCTATGTCAAAAGTCCGTGACATAAGAGTGGGCAAGCCGATTTCAAGAGGGATGATAGCCTCTATCCTGAAGCACAAGACGAATGGCGTTTCTCCGAGAGATCACCTCGAAGTGGTACGGTGAGCCCACAATACACTAGGCAGCTCTTTAACTCACTTGCCCTTGGCCTTCTCCAATCACTTCTTGATTCTGTCTAGAATCACTTTATTAGTGGCTTCAGCCTATCCGTTGCTTTGTGGGTACACCGATGAGGAAAAATAGGGCCAGATACCATATGTGTTATATAGTTCCCGATAGACGCCACAATCGAATTGGGTGCCATTGTCGGATACAAGTGCTTTAGGTATGCCAAATCGGGTTATAATACTTTCCCATACAAAGCGTTTAACATCGACATCTCGAATATGTGCCAGTGATTCCGCTTCAACCCATTTCGTGAAATAGTCCATTGCGATGATCAAGAATCGTTTATTTCCTGGAGCTCGCAGTAGTGGTCCGACGATGTCAAGGCCACATTGAGCAAACGACCAAGGACAAGTAACATAACTTAATTTTTCGGTGGGCAAATAAGTTAATGGGGACTTCTGGCGTGGTTCACACTTCTTTACGTAATTCTTGGTATCAGTACGTATGGTCGGCCAATAATATCCCTGCGTTACAACTCAGTGGGCCAATGAGCACCCTCCAGAATAGGCACCGCAACTACCTTCGTGTATTTTAGTCAAGACGTCCTTAACTCTGTCTGGGTGAACACATTCCAAATATGGTCCTGAGAGAGATTTTTTGTAAAGTTTTCCCTGGGGGTCCAAGTAATATCAAAGGGCTTTATTTCGCAACTTATGGGCTTCTTTCTTGTATGTTGGCAACTGTTCTGAGAAGAGAAATGTGGCTATGTGATCCATCCAACTCGGTCTTGAATCAATGGTGTTGACTTGAATAGGTTCAGGGGAACTGATACTCAGCTCTGGGATGAATCCTACTTCGATGGTTCGTTTGATTTTTGAGTTAATGGTTGAAGCCAAACAAGCAAGGGCATCCGCATGTGTGTTCTGATCTTGGGTTATCTGATTCAACTCGTGGTGGTCGAACTTCGTGAGCAAAACATTCACCATTTTCATATAGGCTGCCATTCGGTCATTCTTAGCTGCATATTTCCCTTTCAACTAGTTGATGACTATTTTGAGTCATAGAAAACCTGTAATCATTTGGCACCCGGGTGAAGCGTGTTGTGATGGCCAGTTAGCAATGCTTCGTATTCAGCCTCATTGTTTGATGCATCGAAACCCAATTTGGCTGCCTGCTCAATTATTGCCCCTTCAGGGGTCATGATTACTACGCCTGCCCCGCTACCGTGTTGGTTAGATGATCCATTAGAATACATCTTCCAAATGTCCCTAACATACATTCTCTAGTCTGGTTGAGGTTGCGAGGCAAGTTGGTTAGACTTGAAGTTTGCGTGGCATCCAGTAAGCTCAGCTACGAAGTCGGCCAACACCTGTCCCTTGATGGCTATTCTGGGCAAAAATTCGAGGTCATACTGGCCAAGTTCTAACACCCATTTAGAGACTCGCTGTGATGCTTCTACACTATGGAGCGCTGCTCCCTATAGTATGGGCCGGAAAGTAGTGCATCAACTTTCTAGCAGCCACTACAAGAGCCAGGATAAGGTTTTGCAAAGGTAGGTATCGTGTCTCGGCGTCGACCATTGCCCTGCTTACATAGTAGACTGGTCGCTGCTCTACGAGTTCCTCTTTCAATAACACGGTGCTGACAGCCCGATCGGATACTGTTAGATATAAGATGAGCGGATCTCCTGGCAATGGGGTCGCCAATAGTGGTACTAAACTGAGATATGTTTTCAATCCGTCTAGCATGGCCTGGCTCTCAAGAGTCCATTGAAATGCTTTGCCCTGCCGAAGTGTGTGAAAAAATGGTTGGCAGCGATGCGAAGAGCGGTTGATGAACCTATTGAGGGCGACGACCATTCCCATCAACTTTTGAACTTCTTTGGCTGACTAAGGCGAACGGAGTTCTATAATGGCTATGATTTGGCTCGGGTTGGCCTCTATTCCATGTTGGTTCACAATATAGCCAAGAAACTTACCGGATCCGATGTCGAATGCACACTTCGAGGCATTAAGTTTCATTTTGTACTTTCGGAGGATGCCGAAAGTGGTGGCTAAGTCGGCCAAATGAGCACATTTTTCCTTGGATTTCACCACCATATCATCAATGTATACTTCTATGGTGCGGTTGAGTTATTTTCTAAACATGGTGGTGACTAGCCTTTGATAAGTTGCCCCCACATTCTTCATTCCAAACGATACGACCTTGTAACAATAGGTTATGCGTGGGGTGAGGAATGCAGTCTTTTCCTGGTCGTCCGGATGCATGGCAATTCAGTCGACGTTTAAACGGTGTTGGGCCATGCTCGGATCCACCCCTGGCATCTCATACGGTGTCCAAGAAAATATGTCAATGTTGCCGTGTAAAAAGGAGGCTAATTCTTCTCATTTAGCTATATCCAGGGATGTGCCGCTCATGAAGAACTCGTCATGTTCACCATTGACCCCGATCCGATCGAGGTCTTCGGTTGCCTAATCACTGGGAGTTTTTCCAATGTTCTCGAGCCTTTCTCGATCCGAAACTTCAATTGAGTTCACTTCCAGTTCTTTCGGCTTCTTTGCCGAAGCAACAAGATAGTATGCCTTTGTTGATTTTTGAGAACCTCGAATCTGCTCAATGCCATGTTGCGTTGGAAAGTGGAGTAATTGATGGTAGGTATTTGAGACTGCCTGTATTACGTGCAACCAGGTTCTTTTCGTGATGTAATTGTATGGTGATGCAAGTTTGACGACCAAAAATTCCACATCGACTGCTTTGCTACTTGTACGTACTGGCAGTGTGATCTTTCCCAAAGGGTACTCGAGGTTGGCGTTGAAGCCGAACAAGGGATATTCGGCTGGTAACAAGTCCAAATCGGTGAAGCCAAGTTTAAGGAATGCCTTGTGATACATTATCTCTGTGGTGCTCCCCTGATCAATCATAATACGTTAAATGACGAATCTGTTTACGTGCAACTCGATGACAAGGGTGTCATCGTGAGGGAGCAGTACACCTTTAAGGTCGGCTTCATTGAAGCTGATTTTGCTAGTCTCATGAGCTCGTTTGGCTGGTGTGAACAGCTTGGATGGGCTGGGTTGTAGCTGGGGCGTAGCTGGGTCATGTGCACTTGAGTTGGCGGCAGTAGGCTATAAATCATGTGAATCACACCAAGTGGAGGTGACTCCAGGCGTAGAGCTACCGTGTTTGGTGCATTGCCCTTTCAGACATGCTGTGCCAATTAGCCATCTTGCACCAACTCCTCCAAATGGTCCTCCAGTGCATAACAACTGTCAGTCTCATGGCCATGGTCCTTGTGATATTCACACCGCCTATCCCTTCGCCTTGTATCAGGGGGTCCAATCATCTTGGATGACCACTTAAAGAATGACAAATGTTGGATTTTAGGTAAGATCTTGCTGATCGGCTCTGCCAACTCCGTACACTTCTTGTCCAAACGTCTGGGGCGCTTGCTATCCACCTGATACTATTCGTTCGAATGATGCGAACATTGTTTGCTTGACCTGCGCAAATCCTACCGATTGTCTCATTTTGCCAGGCCATGTGGTTCAGGGCTCCTTGGTGGTACGACGCTTATCAACTGAACCAGACAAGATTGTGCCGACTTAAGGACTTTCTGTCTGGCCTTGACACGAAAGGAAGTTGTCTTCCACCTTGCAATACTCCTCAACCTTCTTCATTAACGCCTACACTATTTTGGGAGGCCGTTTGGCCAACGAGCTTTTGAGAGGACTGTCGGGGTGTAATCCCATTTTAAAGGCGGAATGGCCATGGAGTCATTGCAGCATCATCCACTAAGTTCGAACATTCCTAGTAGCGTGCCAAATATTTACGGAGGGTCTCTTCTGGTTTAATTTGCATTGCTCAGAGAGAGTCGGCTTGCTTGGGCTGGACCTCGTTGGTGATGAACCTTGCCCTAAAGGATTTTTGGAGCTGATGAAAACTTTTTACTGAGGTCGACTCTAGTTTATAATACCATCTGATGGCCAATGGTCTTAGGCTGCTCAGAAACATTCGGCACGTGAGTGCTTCATCAGCAGCATGCAATGTCATTGCTTGCTTGTAATGACGAATGTGAATCGTAGGGTCAGATTTACCATCATATAGGGTGAATGTTGGCGCTTTAAATTTTTTAGACAGTGCAACCCTTGCAATGCGTTATACGAAAGGATCGTGTTTATCCTCTTCATCCGAACCATCGTCTCATTTTCCTCGCCCGTGTCAAACATATGGACTTCTCTCAGATGAGTTGGACATGTCAACTCGCCCCTTCTTCTTGGGTTCCTGAGATGATGAGTCGGAAGCACTGATGCTATCATGTTTCTGATGTCAACGCCGTTGATCATCCTTCTTCTTCTATGGCGACCGATCCCGGTCATGACGTGGTGCGACTTGTTGGGATTTGGCTAACTCAAAGGCCAACTCCTTACATAAACGTTGATTGTCAGCCGCCATATCTTCCAAACGTTGTTCATTCCGTTTTGCTTGATCCATGATTGTTTGCATGGTTTCCTACATCGAGGTTGAAGGGGAGGTTTGAGCCATTGGGTCAAAGTTCAGGGCCCTTCTAGACCAAGCATAGTTCTTGGTGTAACGTCATCTCTTGGTATACCATCGTTAGGAATGAGCAAAGGATCATCTGTTACGTCTGCCATGAATACGCTTGAGTTTTCCTACAGACGACGCCAATTGTAGTAAAAAGAGGGGGGGAGGGGTTTAGGAATGTTCTCTGATCCAGACAAACCTTCTTGATCCTTGAAATGACACTTGAAAGAGGAACAAATGCTCCGAACGAGGGTGCCGAAATTAGCCCTCCGACGAGCTAGTTAGTACCTTTAGTCTTTGTGTTTTCTTTTTTTATAAGTCATCTCCTATTTTTTCACATACCTGTCCCTGATCGAGGCTCCTCCTTTATATTGCTTTTGGGCCCTTGGTTGGGCCCACATCAGGCCCATTGTTTGGCTTCCAGTTGGCTCTTCTCATGGTCGATTTGTATATGTTACTGCGTGGGCTTTTAGATAGGGCCGAGTCCTATTCGGCCCCATTCTCTAATAGGCCTCACCAATCACCTTGATTAAATTTGGTCCCCACAAACTGAATGGGAAAGTAAGAAACAAAAGAGACAAAAAGTTGAACTGGCCAGTAATTCAATGACTTTTGTGAATGAAAAATCTAAGGTAAGAACTTTTGACAATGTAAGTCTTGGAAACAATGTGAACAATGATATACCTATCTATAAAGAATATGGGAAACAACATTGGGGCATTTGTCGACGCCTATCTGGATCCTGTTTTAAATGCGGAAAGAAAGGACACTTGGCTAAATCTTGCCCGCAAGCTCATCCGAAACACAATATGCCTAACGCTAGTTTGATTGGTTTTATTCCTGTACCTAGAACAAATGGAACTTCTATTCCTGAGGGGAACAATCTTAGGCAAGGAAGGGTTTACGCCCTAGTTCTAGAAAATGCTTGGAATACTGAAACGGCTTATGCAGGTACTATTTTGATTATGTGCAAATGTATGTGTGAAAATCGATTTGGGAATTCGTATAACCTTTGGCATGAGATGAATTGTTAATATGTTGACTGAACCAATTGAATTATTAGAATTATGAGCCTATGCTTCATGCCCTGATTTTTTTTACTGATGTGTGAAATGATAAGATAAAACTCTAATTATTGAACATTTTTGAAACTCTACAGATTTGACAAATTAGCTATGCTATGAAAAATGTTTGGACTTGTACATAGATATGCATACCTTTGCTTAGGACGTTAATTGATTCGAACTCGACACACTTTTTTGTATCTACTATACCATGAAATCATTGCCTTACCTAATGTATCTGGGGAGATTGTTTTGTGTTCATCCGTACATCGAACTTGTGAATCCATACGGGGACTGTATTTAGATTCTAGACATGCACACATATGACTATACCTTTGCTCAGAATGATTCGTCATGATTTTGTTTTATTAACTAGACCATTGGGACTATGACTCTGTGATTGTGCAACTTGTTTGAACACCCCAGATATTAAACCTATGCTTAGTGACTGTATGACTAATTTGGAACTTTTGCATAACAACTCGCTATTATGTGCCACCGAGGACCTTTTTCTGATACATTGCTGTGTACCATATGCCTACATGAAAGACTTATTTGGAAACTGCGATATTGACTATGATACTTACCTCTTGATATGAACAACTGCATGCTTATGCACCTATATATGAACTTATTTGGAGAATGCCACATTGTATATGACTTGAAATACTTCGATATGAACTATTATGATACATGACTCTGATGCGATTTTGAGAGCTAATGAACTTAGAACCGCTATGGAACTATTGCTTCTGCACCTAGGCGAACGGAGTGTGAACTATAGAACCAAATGTACTTCATTGGAAAATGATGGGGATAGAACTTTTATCTGATCTGATCTGATAGAACTTTGGTTTGATGAGACCTTTGTTTGAACTAGTAGAACTTTTATTTGATGATACACGCTCTAAACTTTTGTTTGATTTGACCGAATGGAGCTTTCATTTAATGTGATCCGATAGGACTTTCATTTGATTTGATCTGAGGAGACCTTTACCTAATTTGAAAATCATTATCTGATTTGATTATGCTATGGGGATTATGAATTGCTTATGACCGAATGTCCAGATTATGTTGCTATGGGAACTAATCGACTGAGAACTTGAATCAATTTTGAACACTTAGGAAGAATGTAAACTATCTAACAAATTAGTTTGACTATAAACCTTGACTACTTGGAAGTATATGTAATCAGTATGTTATGTGATTGACTGCTTCTACATTAACATGTAATATAATTGAATCTGTGGAAGCTGACGCTAGTGAACAGTATGTGAATGATTACTTTAGAATTGAGTTCACTGCTATGGGGTTAATAAATGAATGTGCCTTGTATGCCTGACAACTTTTGAATGACTTCGAATAACTGTGAAAGATTGTTGAATCGGGCACCGAATTGAATTGTAAATCATTGTGTGCATGGGAAATGAATCAAATCTCTGTAACAAGCTGAATGGGGAGGAAACCACTTGTGAAAATGGAATACTATATGAACCTATGACATCTGATCAATATTTGATATATGCGGTGACTCAAGTTTGGAGGACCAAACTTCTTAAGGTGGGGAGACTGTAATAACCCTGATCTATAGTTAACTACTAATCCATAATTAAGAATACTAACTAAGTGTTTAGAATGGAATTACATGTTTATTGTGTATTTTGTATGCTATTTGGCTTTCTATCTATTACTTGTAGAAATATATGTCTAGAATTCTGTTTTGATTTGAAAATGGAAAGCCTTATTGGCATCCGAAACCTAAATTGGTTACAAGAATATGTTATTTGGAATTTTTAGAACACTTTGGCAAATTTAATTAAAAACTAATTCAGTTTAATTAATTAAGTTGTATTTAATTCGTCCAATGTTCTCATTAATGTATTAATACCTCATAACTATATATTTGAACCCTAAGCTCATTTGAGCTCATCTCTTCATCATTTTGAGCTCCCAAAATCTGAGGTATCATTGTAGAGAGAGAGAGAGAGATAGAGAACTCTCATCTAGAGAGAAAGTGTGTCTAGAGATTGAAGGGAACTTGAAGCCATTGCTTGAATTTATCAATTTGTGCAAGAACTAGTGTGTTTCAAGCGTCTAGGTAAGATTTTACCTTTCAATTCTTGAAGATGATGTGTTTTGGAGTTATGTTCATGGAATATATTTGACCATCTACTTTTAGTTTTATAATTAAGAAAAGATTGTATGAATTAAGGCCAATTCCATACATACATGCATGGATTTGCAGGAACTCTCATTTTTTAGCATCATACATGTCATTGGAGATGAATTTGAATCTATAAGCTACATGTATGCATGAGTTGTGAAGTTTTCAAAATGACTTCTATGTTTTTGAAGTTTAACAAAGAATTTTGGAGAAGGTTTCCGCATGCATGCAAGTTTTGAATTTACTCTCTAAGAATTCTTGCATGCAAGTGCATATCTTTGCTATGTCTTGAGAGCGCACCACGATTTTGAATGAAAATATCTCATTTTTCCATGTTTTGGAAGTTGGATTTCATGATCATTACATACATGTGTTTTAAAGTTTGGTTTTGAAGAATTGACATACTTTTGGTCTTTGATTTTGGCAAAATGACTTTCAATCCATGATGTTTTATATGTTTACAAGTGTTTTCTCAAGTTTTGGCCCAAAAGAATGAGTTTTGATGCTTTGGAATTGAGTTTTGGAGATTATAGAGCAATCTAGAAATTCTAGAATTCACACTCTACGCTCGAGCGATGGAGTCTGTGCTCGAGTGAAGAATGTGAGCTCCTAGTACTTTTCCAGAGTTTGGGGGTTAACTCAAGTGGTAGAACTTGTGCTCGAGCGACCACCCTTATTTTTGATCCTTCGCTCAAGTGTAAATTGAGAGCTGCCAAAAGTTTTGCAAAATTTTGCAAACCACATGAGCGACCAAAGCAAAGACCCTGTTTTTAGAAATTTTGTTAAGTGTTTCGACCTACATTTTGGCATTCTCATTGCATCCTAGGCATTCTTTAGTCTTAATTAAGGCACAATAACGAGGTTATGAATTAGAAACACACTAAGAAAGAAATGTAGTGAGTTAAGAGATTACAAAGAGTGTGTTTCAATGTCTACGAGCATGTGATAAGGAAGAATAAGAAGCTAATGTAAAGAAAGCTAAGCCGTAATGGCCATATGAATGTGTAATGATACGACGTGTTTTGTGCTATGTACGTTTTTTTATTGTAGGTCGAGAATTGGAGACTGATCAACTGTTTTTGGAAGCCCATTGTGAGTAACGTTATTGTAAAGATACGTTCATATGTATTATGTTCCAAATGTGATTTGATAAGTTATGATTTCTAAAATGATATTTGTTTAAGTGAATGAATGTCCTATGTTTGAAATCTATTATGGCATATGTAGATAGTCCTAAGTCATGGGGGACGACATTTCAATGCGGGTCCATGACATATATGTGATTACGAGATCTCGTTAGCCTCTTGTCAAAGTGGTGATGTGTTTAATTAGTATCCGGAACCGATTACTCTAGTCGGATGACGATGTGATATGTTCTATTAGATGTACCATTATCATGTTCTAGTATGAGAATGATTCTGACATGATTTGTGCTATGTTTAAAAAATGTTTTGGAATTCGTTCACTAACCTCTTTACCTTTGTGACGCCCCAAATTTTTTGGAACATCAAGGGAAATTAAATAAACAAAATGATTTAATAAATCAAAAAGTTGACATCTTAATTGGACATTCCAACTCTCGTACATAACCAAAGGTTCAAACAACAATAGATAAAAACTTAAAATTATCCAAATACAACATCAAATGAAATTATAAAGTCCTTAATAGCTATTATATAAAATAATATAATTTATTCAACTCTAATCGGGGTTTCAAGTCAGCCAAGGCCCTACGTTAGCGTCAACTCCATTTCAGCTTCAATTATTTCCTTGCCAAAACCTGGCATAAAACGCCAGGGCAACAAAAATATATGCCATGAGTTTTGCAACACAGTAAGAAAACACAATAAACCTAACTTTCTTTTTAAGAGAAAAATAATGAGATTATAAACATGAGATAACAATATAATTGTAAGCATAATTACAACCATTAAAATAATTTCAATAATTTTAATAAATTAGGTAACACTCGAAATCTCACCGAAGAGATTTAAGTTACCAACCACTAAGCATGGCAACAGTTAATTTGAAATCCTCCCTTGGTCAAATATTTAAGTGTTACCAACCGTAACTACCAACGATGCCCACGTCCAGAGTTATATACCCAAGTAGTGGCATCCGTGGTCTGCCCTAAGGAAATGGTCTACCAGGGATACTATAGACACCCCATTTTTGACCGACCTTAAGACTCAGGCGTCATCGATTGAGCGCTCGGTGATGGTGCATGTTGTGCTCGTTCTGAGGTTTCGGAGTTTCGGCTGAGAGCCTTACCCCCGGATCTCGGGAACTTTTTGTGCTTTGCCTCGGTTTGCGAACCAGGTCTTGTTTTCCCTTCCCGAAGGGAGGGAGAGGTCTCATAGACCATCTTTCAGTGGCTGTAGGCTACTTTTCGTGGTCGCAGGCCACTGTTCCCGTTTGGAGACCAGTTTCTGGTTTTCGGAGCCGTCGGCCTCGCGCCTCGGTTCGGGATCGCTTAACATTCTCCGTTTGGCATAGTTTTTGGCACACACCTTGCTTCCTCTCTCTAGAGGGACATTGTGGCCTGGGAGACCACCTTCGTGGTCGCACGCCACTTTCGATGCTTAACAGTCAGTTTTCGGGGCACCCGGCTGCGCGTTTTGGCCCCCGAACCCTCATTTTGCATCCGTCTTGGTTCATTTTTGGCATGGACCCTATTTTCATTGTTTAGAAGGTGGTACAAGGGTGGGAGACCACCTTTTCTCCTTGGAGACCACCTTTCTCTTCGCCGGCCGATTTTCTTGACAGGAAGCTGGTCTTCTTGGTTTTTGGGCCACATTTACTAGTCTCCCACCATACCACTTGCTTGCATTTCATGTGGAGACCACCCTGGGAGGCTGCCGACCACTTGAACCTTTTGACCCTGGTCGGCCAGCTCCCATCAGTTCTGTCTCAGTGAGTTGATTCCAGCTGTGCTAGCTAGGAGGCACGGACTGCATCCTCCATACACGTGTATGGAGGATGTTTGCCCTTGGTTTTAAGCTTCTAGGAGAAGCTTTAGTCCCTCTTGTCTATAAAGGAAGGGTTGTAGGGGGTCCAAAAAAAAAATTTGTCTAAGGCATACAAGACTTCTCCCTCTATATCTCTACATCCAAGCTCAAAAAGTGCATGGTTCTTGCACCTTTGCATACCATCTCCCAACCTAACCCCTCCGCCATCACTCTAAGCATCTTTGAGGCCATTTTCAGAGGTTGAGAGGCTGTCTTTGTGGTCCAGAGGTTGCTGGTCCTTTTTTGCTACAAGGGTAACACACTTTCTCCCTTTTAAGGCTTTATTTTACTTCATCTTTTAGCTATACTTGCAAGCATATTTGAGCTTTGGTGTAAACCAAAAAAATTCTTATTTTGAGGCCCTTAACATGTTTGTTTAAGATCATTTTTCTATTGGGGGTCGTCTACCCCCTTGCATGCTTCATTTTACCTTGTTTTCAGTCATGCCTTAGAGCATTTGTGTTGGCCTTTTTTTGGTCTTTTAGCCACTGAAATCCAGTGGATTTTCAGTGGCTAGCATGCTGTTTTGAGTGCCAAAATCAGAGAGGGGTGACCCTCTCTCTCCTTGTTTTGTTTTCTAGCATTTTTGGCCTTACAAAGGAGCCCTTATTTGCATGCTTCCAAGCCATGCTTTAGGCCATTTTTGATGAGTTTTAGGACCTGCATAGGCTCTGTCCAGAGCTTGTTTTGCCATATTGGATGTCCATCTTGCATGTATAGAATAACCCTCTTCATAGCATATCAAAGGAGCATCTCATTCTTGCATGCATTAACCATGTTTCAGTGGGTTTTTGGGCTTTATTTGGCATTTCATACCTCTGAATTTTTCTGGTTTAGTGGCCTCTTGATTGCCTCACATGCTTGTAGTGCAAATCCTCTTTACTAGCTTACATTGCATGCTATTTTGGCCTTTGATTCTAGCACTTTTTGGCCATGCCTTAAACTGATTTTGTGCATGTTTTGGATTGCCTTGGCTCTATTTTTGGGCCTCATGGTCGAATGATGTTTGCTATGCATGGTTGTAGTTCAATACCATTGCCTAGCTTTGAGTTTTGAAGCCTATTTCATGCGTATTTTGAGGTGTTTCCATGTTTTGGCATCATTGTGAATCATATTTCAGAGCTTATATGTATGCCATATTCCCATGTTTTCCACTCTTTAAATGTGTTTGAGAGTTATGCATGAATACCTCATTTTTGGACCATTGCATGAGCTTCATTTTCACGCTTTGCGAGCCATCATTTTAGTCCATATTTGCTACTGTTTTGGTCTGCATAGGGACTGTTTGGGGCTGGTTTGGCCATTTGAGTATTGCTTTGCATGCCTATAGTGTAATCCACTTCACTAGTTTCGGTATTTGGGCCATCTAGCATGCATTGTGTGAGGTGTTTGCATGATTCGGGACCATCTTGCATGTCATTTCAGAGTTGAAAAATATGTGATTGTATGCCATATTTCATGCTTACCATGCTTTGGTGGAGTTGCACTTTGTGCCTTAGGTTTGGTCCCTTGCATTTGTGCATGTTTGCATGTGTTGTTGCTTCATTTTCATCATGTATGGCCACTGATTTGAGTGCGGCTGAGGCCCATTCATTTTAGTTTAAGTCCATCTTGCATTATGTATGCCATATCCATGTTGTCGCATGCTTGATCGTCGCATTGTGTATGCCTTGTTCATGTCTTCGTGCATATCCATCTTCGTATGTGCATTGCGTATGCCATATAATCCATGTGCATTGAGTATGCCATTCTTAGTTCATAGCATTGTGTATGCTAGTTGCATGTTTGCATATCATCCCTCGTATGCTAGCATGATTAGGTTGTATTGCATTGTGTTTGGAATAGGGTTTAGTCCAAACACGGGAAACGAGGGACGTTTCGTACTCCAAGTGACGAAACGTGCCTCGATTCTCGGTCGCCGACACTCCAGATTACCCATGATGGAGTTTAGGCCTTGTTGTGTTTATATGTGCATTCATTTTACATCGAGTCGTGCAATCCGACTCCTCGGCCATCATACATCGAGATGCGTGATTGGTGGCACGAGGATCGAGGACTACACTCCTTGGAGCTTGTGCAATAATGGGGAGAGTGGTCATGCACACATATGCTGAAAATACTTTGCCATGCCCCTTTCTCGCTCTCTGTTGCAGCAAACCGGAAACCAGCAACAAAAACTGGTCAGCAGCCTTCTGGAGCTTTGTACAGTGTTCTGGGACCAGTTGCAAACAGAGGCAAATCGGGGCATCGCGATGGATTTCCCGACAAGGCGACTTGAGCATGCATGCATCCCTATCATTCGGAACAGAGCTGAGGCAGTCCATTTTGTTTAATTTGCATGCTAGTTTCCTTACTTACTTAGTTAATTCGTTAATTAATTAATGTTGTGTAATAATTAGTTTAATTAGCTTAGATTAGCTAGTTTATTCTGTACTATTCATTCGGACCCTCCGAGGAGGGCAATGTTGTAATAAGTGTGCGTGTGTGTCTGATGCATGCCTTCCAACCCCACGTCTTTCTCCCTTTTATTTACTAGCTTATGATGGTTAGTTTAGGGCACGTTTCAATTAGCATATTTATGCTCGCATGTTTGCATCCATTTATCTGTCTTGCATGCACCGGGCTCGGCACATCATACTAACCGTATTGTATTTCAATTCCGAGTTGAATACATGTATCAGTTGTTGCATTTCATATGCCATTTTAGAATAGCCGAGCCTATCTTAGTTACATTTTTGCATGTGTTGCATTAGGCATTTCAGCATAGTTAGGATTCATGCATAATTTCTAATTAGCTTCTTTCTTTGGCTTGGAGTACTCGGTAAGTATTTATGCTTTAGCATCCTTGCATGCATGTGAGTGACTGCCATGATAGCATGCTTACCATGAGGCTATTTGCTTATGTGATATAACTGCCTGAATGCCTGTGGATGAAGGTTGGGTTATTTGAATTGGAACAATTCACCAATTGAGAGTTTTTAAGCCCACTTGAGGGTGGCAAATCCACGTCTTAGCCTACTTGCGAGTAGCACCATCAAACCATCTTTCAAATAAACAAACATGAAATGTTTTGTTCCAACTCAAACGATCCAGTCTATACTTGTATGTTGTGTGCATCATATAGTAATTCTAGGCTAATAACCGGAATAAGAACACATAATGTTTTCAAAACTCGATATCATGGTTAGTAGAGGCCGATCTTTGATCGGGCGAGCGGGGGTACTCACGAAGTGGCCTTCCCCAATCGTACCTGTAGACGCGCCCGCGGGGGACCTCGGCTACAGTTCAGACTCCCTTTGTGTCGCGGTTCTAAATCTGAACCAAAGAGTCCAAATCCGGCAAATCGTTTTGAAGAAAAACAGATTTTTGAAAAAGTAGTGCCAAACATGGACTGCTTTGCCAGATTACAGAGTCGCCACCTAAATATTTTAAAATGGGAAATTTAGGAAACCCTGACTCGGTGCCGAAGGCCACATGTCCGTCATCACCAAAGTGGTCTTGGCTCGGGAGCTTGGGTACGATCGGGGAAGGTCAGCTATGAGCACACCCTTTCGCCCGGTCCGAAGACCGGCCTCTACTAACCGTGATATCCGATTTTGAAAACATTACGTGTTCTTATTCCGGTTATTAGCCTAGAATTATTATATTATGCGCACAGCAAACGAGTATAGACCAAATCGCCTAAGTTGGAACAAAACACCACATGTTTGTTTTGAAAATGATTTGCTACTCACAAGTAGGCTAAAATGCAGGTTTTGCCACTCTCAAGCGGGCTTTTAGAAAAGACGGTTTTGCCACTATCTAGTGGGCTTTAAAACTCACAGTTTTAATGCGTTGTCCCAATTTAGGTAATTCAACCTCCATCCACAGGCATTCATGCAGTTATATCACATAAGCACTTAGCCTCATGGTAGTCATGCTATTATGGCAACATATACACGCATGCGATATGCTAAAGCATAAAAGCTCACCTAGTACTCCAAGCCAAAACAGAAGCTTATTAGAAATCCATGCATGGACCTAAGCATACTGAAATGTTTAATGCAACACATGCAAAGATGTAATCTAAGGCAGGCTCGGCTATCCTAAACATGGCATATGGAATGCTACAAATAACACGTACTCAATTTGGAATTGAAAGTACGATGCAGTTTGTATGATGTGCCGAGCCCGATGCATGTAAACAAATGAATGAATGCAAACATGCTTTCATACTGTTATGCTAATTTAAATATGCCCTAATCTACCATCATAAGCAGGTAAATAAAAGGGAAGAAAGAAGTGGGGATTGGAAGACATACACCCACTCACACACACTTATTACAAACATGCCCTCACACGGAGGGACCAAAAGAATAATATACAGTCCAAAAATAAATGAATAAATATTACAAAACTCTAATTATCAAATTAAATTAAACAAATGAAATAAATGGAGCCTCAGCCCTGCCTCAGAATGCGCGAATGATGTATGCTCGTCGCGACTTGCCCGGAAAACCCGTGTCATGGCATTGCTGCTTCTGTTTTTACTGCCCTGCCTCCCCAAAAATTCCCAAAGCTCTGAAATACCTCCCAAGTGGTCTGAGATGCTTCACCGGCTGGGGGGAGAGCTCACCGGCTGCTGAAATTGACCACCGGCTGCATGTGGTGGTTATCGGCACAAATAAAGTGCCGATCGGCACATTAAACTGCCGGCCGGCAGAAAGTCCCTGCAGCAGACAGATTGACAGCAGCAGCAAGACAGCAATGCAAGGCATGGGTTTTGGGGTACATGTAAGCATGGTCATTGCCTCCTATCATGCTTGGGGACTCAAGGAGGTAAGACTCTTGGTTCTAGGGCCACCAATTGTGCATTTGATGCATGATAGCCTAAGGAATCAAGGTTGCTCTTTTGATATGAAAATGCATGCAACACAAACAAATGAAGACTAAGTCCCTATCATATGGAGATCAAGGGCCTTAGGGACTTGAGGATGGAGACAAGTTTCACCACTCAAGTGTGAACTCCTCTCAATCTTCATGCTTGGTTTGACAACCCCAAACCAAACCATGGAATGCAACTCATGCAACATGGCTCAAATGCAATGCAACCTATCATGTTAGGCATGCAAAGAGCTAAAGTATGCAAGGTACAAATGTCATGTAACATGGACCAATTAAGCATGGAACTAGCATGTATACTAGGTTTCATCAATCAAACATGCAACAACCATGATGTGAGCATGCAAAGGTGGACTAAGCTCAATGAGGCAGCCCTCAAAACTCCCTATATCAGTGGCAAAATATGCCTCAAAACATGAACAAAATGCTACACAAGCATGCAAGCTATAAGGCTCAAGGCTAAGGCACAAAGTGAGACATTGAATCACCACTTAACAAGACCAAACATGGCACATGTGAGGCAACCAAAACAGGTTTTTAGCATACAAAATAGCACCCAAACCCCCTTCATGGCATCCCCGAAAATGCACTAAACATGTAAGCATGCAAAGGCCTACTTCAAAGCATACAAGAGCACACCCTTAAAGTATGAACTAAGCCACATATGCCAACATACAAACATGACTAATGGACTGGAATAGGGTCTAATATGATGCCAAATCATGGGATAAAGTCAAGTTAAGCATGCTATAACTCCATACAAGCAAGGCCTACAAGTCAACAAACAAGGCAACCATGCTAAGCATGCCAAACATGGCCAAAATAGTGGCTCACAGCCCTTATGCATGACAAGATGATACTCATATTTTCATAAAATCAAGCTAAAACATGCGAGAAATATGGCTTGGACATATGGCATGCTTTTAGGCATAAAAGAGCATTTCAAAGGAAGTATGAGAAGCATGTTAGAGGCTATAATTCCAACCAAAAACAGAGATCAAACATGACCTAAAACAGCCCAAAAAGTCCTGAAATGAAGCCAAATGCAAACATGCACACATGCTATGCTATGAGCCCAAAACAAAGGCAAACAAAGAGCTAAGGGGAGAGGGGTGTCCCTCCCCTATTTGAGGCTCGAAAATATCATCCTCACCACTGAAAATCCACTGATTTTCAGTGGTGAGAAGATCAAAGAACACCAAAACAAGAAGGCCTAAGAAAAAGGCACCAAAGATGGCCAAACAAGGCTTAAAGTGATGAGGCTTAACTCAAACCATAAAATGACCTTAATGAAGGTTCAAGAACAAGTAAAAACAAGACTTTTTTATCTTAAACACAAACTCAAAAACACAAAGTAAGGAGGGTAGAAAGAGGTTGCAAGAATGGGGAATCTAAAGCAACAAGCTTACCCTTGAAGAACACTTGAAGAACAAAGGTTCCAGCCACCCTCTAGTGATCAAAACCAGCCCAAAACTTCAACAAACAACCTTCCAAGCCTCCTAATCTCGAGCTAGGGTGTAATGGTGTGTGTTTTAGTGCAAAAGTAAGGTAAATCACACTATTTGGTCCCAAAACTCACACACACAAGGAGGGAGAAGGGAGATATAGATATATATGGATGTATATCAGAGAATATATGCCTAAGCTCTGGTTTTTGACCTAAAGTTGCTAACCCTAAACAATGGAGATGAATGCAAGTATATATAGGCCAAAAACTAAGCCAAAACTTAATGACTAAGTAAGGCCAAAGGGTTCAAGGGGTGCAAAGGGTTCCTAGCTTCTAAGGGAAGCCAAGACAGCTGGCCAAGATCTCCAAGAAGCTTGGCCAAGGGTTCAAGCTTCTAGAAGCTTCAAGGGGGTTCAAAAGGGCAAAGGGTGCAATGTTATGCACGGGGAGGAGTGATGGTGTAATCCAGCTGGCACAGCTGTCATGCACCATCCTCAGAGGGGTTCAGAAGGGTCACCGGCCGGCCAAAACAGTCACCGGCACAAAAAAGTGCCGGCCGGCATCATACAGTGCCGATCGGCCAAGGATCTGGATAAAAGAGTGCCGATGGCTACTAGGGAGAGCCGGTGGAGGTGTGAGGCAGCCGGTGGGTTCTAGGGATGGCTAACAGGCCTTCCCCTACCCTCAAATGCAAACACACACAAGCCTTGGTGGAAAACCAAGCACAGAACAAACCGGTTAAGAGATCCTGAGGCACGGCGCGCAGTCGGGACCTCCGGGAACTCAAAACGAACACAAACATGGATAATCACCGGGTGTTCAAGCGGTGATGTCCAAGTCTTGAGGACGGTCAAAAATGGGGTGTCTACAGTACCCAAGTTCCCGAGCCGAGGCAACTTTGGTGATGACGGACATGTGGCCTTAGGTACGAGTCAGGGTTTCCTAAATTCCCCCAAAATAAAATATTTAGGTGGTGACTCTGTATCTGGCAAAGTAGTCCATGTTTGGCACTTCTTTCTAAAAATCAGTTTTTCAAAACGATTTGCTGGATTTGGACTCTTTGATGATTCATCGGTCTTGCATTGCACTCCGCGAGATTAGATACAAGACCGTGACATTGAGTCCAAACTGTAGTACGCCCCAATGAACAAAACGGGATTTTCCCGGGACGTTCGGGCGCGTCTACAGATACGTAACCTCCACGTGTGCCACCTACACATCCACCCTTATTCTAAAACCGAATACCGAAAAGAGTTCAAATAAGTCTCGTGCCATCTTAGGATTTTGCGACACAATTTACGTGAGAATTCTCAATACCAGGGCTCACCCTGAATAACCGGCATTAACCGTCAACCCTTAATTTCATACACTCTTTAAAATCAGGACTCACCTTGAACAACCGGTATTAACTATCAACCGTTAATTTCATACATTTCGTTGATCATTTTAATTAATTTTCACTAATAATTACAAATTAGATCGCAATCAATATTATACCATTTCAATATAATTCTTAACAGAAATATCAACACATACATTCTACAACAATCCATCAATGTGTATAAATTATTGTGAACAGTTTAATCAAGCCATGGTGTGAAATAATAATTTTAAATACTAAAATAAATCACAACACACATGGATGGACTGCTAATTTACAAGATTCAATTAAATAGACTAGCACAATATTGCTTTTTAGTCCTAATAAATGGTTGATGTAGTAATCTTGATTCTTTATCATTCTGCCCAGAATTTTCAAGACATAATTTTCATAGTTAAAATTATAAATAAATTATTTATACAACTCTAAAATTCATGTAACTATATGGGATATTCAACAAACATGTTATGCTCATTTTTCAGAAAGAATTTCTCAAAAATAAGTTATAAATAATTCGGTAAAATTTCAAGAAATTTCATGACACAGATTTGTTACATTTTCTTAAAACAATTCCGCACTTAAATTTATAAATCAATTCCACAATGTAAAAATTTATTATGAAACTAGACTTCCCAAATTTCATTTTTTATTTAGAAAATACTAGATTTGGTTTAATATAGGATTTTTATTGATTTTTCCAATATGCCGTAAAATCTGTCTACCATTTCAGATCCAATTAAAATTTCGTATAAGTTTTTGCAAAGCTAGAATAATTGTTACAAAATTTCCTGGATGAACTGTCACGCCCCTAACCTGCCCCTAAAAGGTTTGGGCATGACCTAATCAGAAACAGACAGAATGACCTATGATGAACAGCGTTTGGGGCCTGAGCGGAAGCAGTAAATTGTAAATGACAATAAACAGACACATCCATTGAGCAACTACCAAAAACCAGGACCATTTCGAGATTTAACAAAAGGTAAACATGCACACAGAAGTAGGTTACAAAACATCTACAAATCCAGCCCAGATATTAGGCACACAAAACAATAGATACAATAACCCTGACCAGTAACATGGATACCAAAAATTACATATACAAAGAAAACTGGTCTAATATGTAAGGGTTCCCTCCTGTGCCTGGTTATCCTTAAGCTGACAAAATGCACGAGGTAATGTTAGAACAGCTCCCCAAGCTGGCTCCTACAGAATCAGACAACATATAGAATGAGACAAGCTCAGTGAATAATAGTGCGCAATAATAAAATCACAATGCACCTTAGTATGTGTACCAAAATCAAATACAGAAATAACAAATTGGCCTGTTGGCCCAGATAGCCTTTCGGCACAGGTAGCCTTGCGGCACAACAGATAGCCTTTCGGCACAACAGATAGCCTTTCGGCACTGGTAGCCTTGCGGCACAACAGATAGCCTTTCGGCACAACAGATAGCCTTTCGGCACAGGTAGCCTTGCGGCCACAACAGATATACGGATATGGTTTCCACTTTTCATTTCCAGATCAATACATAATTTACAATTATGTCTTACAGAACAGATACATAAATATATATGTAATGCACTATTACTCACAGCGTTGGGGCGGCGTACTAGTTCCTTCTGGAGTGTGCCCTGCACACAATATACTGGTAAATTAGTATCCTTCCCTTTTAAATCCTTATCAGTCATTCCATATGCCACTACAGTTTTATGGATATGAATATATCACTATCATAAACTCATCAGAAAAACATTCTAAGAACACCAAAGAGTCAAGCATGAAAAACTGAACAAAACAGATTTTTCTTACTGAAACAGTCCTCCGCTCGAGCGTAGCTTTGTCCGCTCGAGCGGGCAGTGTAGTGCTACCAAAAATACTGGATGGTCGATTTTTACGCTCGAGCGTACAGTTCTCCGCTCGAGCGGACAGGGTAAATTTCAGAAAACTGCTGGGAGGTGCATTTCACGCTCGAGCGGCCCTGACCTCCGCTCGAGCGGACGACTACCCAGATTCAAGGCAGCCCGATTTCAAGCCAAACTTCATCATCCAAACCCAATTTTCATGCAATCAAGGGTAAAATTCATGCAAGCATTTCACTTAACAACACCATAACATGAATTAAAGCTTAATCACATCAAGTTGAACCAAGTTAAAGGCTTCACCAAGCCATCACTTTCACAAATTTCAATCTAACTTCAAGTTCTTTAAACATATCACCTGAAATCAACATATATGCAAGATTAGATGATACAAAATCAAGGATTTGAAGTATAGATTCATACAACACTCAAATTAGTGTCAACATGCTCAAATGGTGAGAAACCCTAATGAATCAAACATATATTATCCATGAACCCAACACAAACATGGGTTGAAATTCTTGAAGAGTTATACAAGAAATTTGAGTTACCTTAACTTAACTCTTTCAATTCTACCAATTTGATTAGCTTTCCTTGGGTGTCTCACGTTTTCCCCAATTCCTTCTTGACTCTCTCTCTTTTCTCTCCCAAAGAGTCCCACGTTTTTGCTCACAAATCCCACTCAAGTCTTAGACATAGGCATATATATATATCTAACTATAGAAAAGCATATAAGACGAAATTGAATCGCTTTATGGTGCCGAAATAAAAATTTCACAGAAAAATCCCATTATAGCTTAAAAATCATGTAGATTCCAAATATCAAATCAATTTTTGCAAATTAAATCTCTAAGGTGTCCAATTTCAGATGAAAGCAATTCAAGTGTAACAGATAATGTTTGAATTCAACAGATAAGGGTCAATATGTCTTCTTTCCATGCAATTTACCGCACTTATACATAAAATTTCATAAGAGATATTCAGAGATACAGAACAAAAGCTTGAAAAGATAACAGAATCAGATACGAGGGTCGGGTATTACATGAACTAGACATTATTCTTAACAACTTTGTAGAGAAATTATTTCAAAATTTTGAGCATAAAATTGTCTAAAAATTTGTATAAGTTTCTGGCAGATTTATGAGTCATATAATCAAACCAAATAAAATATTCAATCATCTCTTAATGGTATAAACTACACATGCTAGTCTAATTCCAAAATTAAACCATGATTTTAAGGCTACTAATAAAAATAACCTTTAACTATTTAATATACAAATCACAAATTTACATACAACTATAAACAAAATTTTATCTAAATTTTTAGCTATTTTAACATATGAACACAGATCTAAAAATTTAACAATTAAAAAGAATGAGAGGGTTATGAGAGTTTTCTTACTATGTTAGGTTGCTAACAACTTATCGTCTGAATTCAATTTATGATTCTGATCGTAAGATATGACCGTCCTGGCTCCATGATCGTCTTGTTGAAATTTCACATCAATCGGACGCGATCTCACCATTGATTTTTCATTGGATTCTCTTAGAACTTTTAGTTGTCGATCATCATCTTAGACTCAGAATTTGCAAGATCTAACCCCAAAAATGGAATCTACAAGTCGAAAAACCCAAGGGTGGTCATCCCCAAAGTCATAGGACCATTCGATTAACCTAAATGTACTAGGATGCACCGTAGCACCATGGGTCGAGAAACGCTGGATAAAATTCAGTTCATCTTCTCCAACCAGCCGTAGCACGCACGAACAGAAAACCCCATAAATTTAGTTTCAAATCCACTACTTTAAGTTCTTATATCTTTTTTGTCGTAATTCTGTTTTATCTTATTTTTCTGTCATTATATTTATCTCACAGCTTAGTTTTTGGTTCACTGCTCACACGCCACGTTCCGTCTCTTTTTGAATGCCATCGGATCTCTAAAATTTGACGAAAAATAAGATTTTTGCCTCCCGTCTCGGACTTGTCTTCGAACCAGCTTTCGAACTCCATAACTTTCTTAATTCTTAACAGTTTTACTTCATTCTTTCGCCAATCTCTTCAACTTACTTCGTACTTCATTCTACATAACCTAGTTTTCTCACTTCTTCCCGGAATGGATGGTTTTGGCATGCCGAAAGTAAGCCGAAAACCAACTTTTGAAATTCAAAAAAAACTTCTCTAACTTGTTTCTTTCTCCTCCATCTTCCTTCTTCTTCTCTTTCTTCATCTACAACACTTTGTGAATGGTGGTTCTAGATGATAATGGAATTAGGTGATGGTGCTGGTAGCGGTTCGACGGTGCGCTAGTGGCGGAGAAGTTTGCGGGTTGGTGGTTTGGATGGTGATAGTATGGGTTAAGGCCGTGGCTGTGGAGGTCAGGAGGAGGAGGAAGAACAGAGATAAAGAAGAAGAAAGAGAGTTTTGAGAATGAGAGGTGGAGAGATATGAAACTGGAAGAGAAGCAAAGATGAAGAGATGTGAAGGAGAAGTTAGGCTCAATTTATGAAAAACTGAGGAAGAGTAAAAGAAGATAAAAGAAAATGAAAAGAAATTTAAATGAAAGAAAATGAAATTGAACACGTGGTGGTATGGCATCAGCATGTCCACCACGTTTTGTTTTGGTAATGATAATCGAGAGAGGGGTGCATGTGGAAGGTAAGAAAACATGGGGAGCAAACCCATGGTTTTTTTTTTATTGGGTTTTAGTAGATAAAATATTACGTTTTAGTGTAATTTGATTACAAAAAAATATAGAGAAAAATATAATAAAAATATCATAAGGTTCAAAATTTAATATTGAGTAATAATATAAAGTCAAAAATATTTATTTTATTTTATTTTGAATAAATTTTCAGTATAAAAATATATAGACTATTAAATTCAAAATATTGTGAATAATTATTTAAGAAAATTAAAATATATATATATATATATATATATTATTTTTGTTATATAAAAATACAGGGTTTCACAACCTTAATGTTATTCACTGGGTTTTAGCTCACTGTTTGTATATATATGTATAGGTGAGCGTTTTGGAGATCTGGCTTGAAGACTTTGTCTGGATCTGTATTTTGCTGTCAGTCAACCATTGTGCCTCACATGGAGGTTCCTGAAGTGTCGCTTGTTATAAGCTCCGATTGTTTCTGTATATAAGACTTTGTTTGTTTTTATTGTCTGTACTTAAGATGCTATGGTTAAGTGTGTGGGTATAGCATTAGAATGATTTTTTTGGATATGTATATAAAGCTTTTCATATTCAGTTTCACATAAGTCTGCATAGCTCATTGGATGATTATATTTTTGTATTTGCTTCCACCAGCCGCTTATTATTTTGTTTGATCTGTTTAGTGGCCGTAGGTAATCTTAGGATTACTGGCCGGTTATGACGTTTAACCTATAGAGATGGGTTTAGGTCGTGACAAAAATTATAAGGACTAAAAATGAAACAAGTATCAAACTTGAAGGACTATGACTATAATTCACCCAAAAATAAATCCTTCTTCCCTTAAACCTTCAAATGAATATTCACTTATTGTCATTGTCAATTATCTGAAGACAGACCTATTTTGGGAAGTGGGTTATAATCCACTTCCCAGATTATAACCCACTTCCTCTCTCACAAAAAAAACTGATTATAATCATCTTCTCAAAATAGCCCATAGGAGTCTATCCATCAATGGAGGGTTAATGGTAGTTATAATCTATTATGATTATTATTTAGTTATAATTAAAAAAATCTGTAGCCATATCTTATATAATATTTTGTTATGGCTCATTATTTTTGTAAGATTAATACTATTCTAGACAGGACTCCAGATAGACTTCCTGTCGTATCTTTACAAGCAGATAGACATGACACCACTTTGGAATAGGGCCATACACGCTCTTAGGGTGGTAAAAACGACTATTAAAATAGCTTGATCTACGATAGCGGAAACTGCTTATGCTTTGCTTGCTTTACCTTGGATTGAAGGGTGGACTGAAGGCTGATTGATGCGTAGAGATTATGGCATGTTCTTCACTCTCATGTTTTATTTTTCACGCTCATATTTTTTTTAATTATCAACTAATCATCTCAATTACACATTATTAAATTTGAAAAATGAACTTATATATCATTGTTTTAATTATAATTGAAAAAATTTTAATAATATTTTTAACAATTAACATCATAAATGTTATAATTTGCATAGGGCAAATTACAACGATAGTCTTTGTAATTTAGTTTTTTTATTTTGGTCACTATTGTTTTAATTTGATCAATTTTGCCTCAATTTACGGATTGTATCATATTAGTATAATAAATAACGGCGGTTAAGTTTGATGGACGGATAATCATATGATGTGTCAATTTCGTTCCTGTAGTTTACAGAATGTGTCAATTTGGTCCTTTTTGTTTTAAATTTCCTATAAATTACAAGGACCAAATTGACGCATCTTATAAACTGTAGGGACCAAATTGAAACATCATTTGATTTTCTGTCCATCAAATTTAACCGCTGTTATTTATTAGACTAATATGACACAATCTGTAAAATTAAGGGGCAAAATTGATTAAATTGAAACAACAGGGACCAAAATGAAAAAATGGGTAAACTAAAAGGACCATTTGTATAATTTACCCATTTGCATATCATGCACACCCTTTTTAGGGTAAAAAGGTGTATATTCTAAAATAATATACCGTGTACTCAACAAAAAAAAAAAAAAAAACTAAGATTCAAAATCAATAATACTACAAATTCAAACTTAACTAAACCCGTAAGGGTAGCCCAGTTGGTTGAGGGCAAGGGACCAGGGACCTAGGAGTAGGCTCCTCTCTAGGTCTCAGGTTCGAATCCCACCCCCAGCTGGCTACTGGCGGACCACTGCGTCTTTGCGTGGTCGATAAGCTCAGGGCCCCGAGATTAGTCGAGGTGCGACACTTCGAAAGGGTGCTAGCCCGGACACTCGGTTATCAAAAAAAAAAAAAATTCAAACTTAACTACTCAAAAATTATTACACACTACATAAATTCAATTCCAATTACACAACTCCAATTTTAAATAAATTCGAGATACGTACGTTGTGCAGTTCATAATATTTTTCCATTTGAATATAAGTATAAATAAAAATTGGATGTGATATGCACCACAGCCAAGCCTAAAGTCCGTACATTTAAGATTTTGATAAATCATTTTCAGCATTTTTATGAGATTTTTTATTTTTTTATTTTTAGTTTTGCTTTTCAAACCCTAACCAAGTTACATTACCATAATCCAAACACAACTTAAATAAATTAATATTAAAAATTAGCCGATTCATAACATAACGGCCCGTGGCCTGTTCGTATCGAAAAATGGACCACCCGACTCGACTACAACCTGATTTAGGGGTGTGAAGGGAAAATCGCACTTAAACCTACTGATACCCGTTTTGAACCAGTAAGTATCTAATTTTCACTTGAATTAATATATTAAAAATATAAAAGAAAATTATGAAAAGTATTTAAACGCATTTAATAAGCATCGTGGAGGCAAGGCTTATTTAAGAGAGGTGGAGCACCTCAAGTCACTTTGCTTAACCGATGTAGGACTGTGCATTTGGAACCAAGAAGTGGAGCTAGAATTTGTAACTCAGAAAGATGATATATATAAGTTCATTTTTTAAATTATTTTTAATATTTAATGATATGTCAAGAAAATAATTGATTGATAATTAAATATTTTTTAATTTTTAATTAATCATCTTTTTGACACATCACTTAATCTTTAATTATCAACAAATTCTTTTTTGACAAATTACTAAATTTAAAAAATAAATATAATTTTTAAGCCTGAGAAACAATATACTATTTGTAACCCTCATGCGATGCCCCATTTCCTCTTCCTTTCTTTCTTTCTTTATTATTATTATTTTTTTGAGCTACTCATTTCCTCTTTCTGATCGATGGGACTGAGGCAATATGACAAAGGCATGACAAAGGCTAACATATATGATCATCAATTTATTCATTACATGTCAAATGTCTAATTTTTATTTGTTAACATTAATTTTCTATTATTGATGAGAGGGTAATTTGTAAATAAATTGGGCCGAGCTAAGAAGAGTCTTCTTTGGGAGTTGGGCCATGTAACGGGCCGAGATAAGAGCTGGTGTAGCTCGGTCTTAGGCCAAGAAGACATCTCATATTTCGGGTTTGGGCCGAACTATGGGCCGAAGTAATTATTTATGTAGCACGGTCCTTGATCATCTAAACATCGAGTCGGTCAGAGATGGGCTACCAGTGACCTGACCTAGCTATCCTGGACCGAGGTATCACTGGAGGGAGAACCGAGCTAAAGGATAGCTCTGCAGGGTGTCATCTCAGAGTCAAGACTAACAGTGGTGCTTAAAGTATCACCGAGCTGTGTGAGCACGGTTGATCGCAATGTCAGCCGAGGTAAGGGTTCAGCCATCTCACTTGGCTTGTAGTGATGAGGGTGTTTTAGGAATAATCATTATCATTGGATTTGAGACTCCTAGGAGGACTCTGCTAAGAATAGGAGGACTTTGCTAAAAAGAGTAGAGTCCTACTAGGATTATGCAAAACCTTCTCACTTGGTTGGTAGTGAGTAAGAGTGTGACTCCTAAGAGGACTCTGCTAAGGAGAGTAAAGTCCTACTAGGATTGTGCAAACCATCTCACTTGGTTGATAGTGAGTAGGGTGTGTGATTCCTAGAATGACTCTTATAAGGAGAGTTGGAATCCTACTAGGATTGTGCCATGTAAAGTCTATAAAAGCTCATGACCAGATCTATGTAGAGGTATTCCAATTCTTACTCTAGAATACACATAACTTATTGTCTATTGTCTAGTTGCTGACTTAGGCATCGGAGGGGTTTCCGGCACACATCCGCCGGTTAGCTCACGCTTGTGTTTTCAGGTGGCAAAGCAGTGTTGTTTGGAGGAGTGCAAACTTGATCAACATGATTATGCTAGAAGATTATTTCGTGCTCGTACAATTAATAAGCAAAGCATACTTGTAGATTTCAAATTATTAATTCAAATATGAAAAATTAAAGCTAAAATAATCAAAACAAACAAATATATTGAGTTTTAAAAGAGTTGCTAATGATTTTAAAATTTTCACCACCAAATCATCCTTTTTTTGATACGTATCACTCGATACTTCAAATACCATTACACTGTGACCGATACCAATACATTACCTGATATAGCCATTTAGAACCATGCAAACTATACCATTGCACAAGTTTCTCTCTCATGGTGTCGACTGCTATCTCTCTCCCTTCATTTATATAAGTTTGTTGTACAAAAGATGACATATGCGGATATACATTCACAAATCTTAACTCTTGAATCTATAGCATATGCTACATGGATGGAAATTGAAATAAAGGTTAAACAAAAAATTAATGCCTTAATAGTTACATCTTTCCAAGACAATGCTTGGGTACAACAAAAGTGAGTTTATCTCAATAGAGTTAAAGCCCAAGGCTTGTACAAAATAATTACAACAAATAAACAAAAAGAAAAGCCCTTAACTAGTCCTCCCAAGCTATGTTCTTGGTGGAGGCATATCATCAGCACCTTGCTTTCCATATAGGGTGAGCCAAAACTCAGTAGAGATACTTTAATACAATATATGAATCTTAACAAAGTCATAAGGTGAATGTACATGCATGCCATTTGTCAAAAGGCTTCACATTTTTTTCCCAAAACAATGCAAGGCCAGATTATATATCAATTCAAGAAAACATCTTTTTTATAATAGAAAACGGGTAGTGGATAAAAACACTGGGGATCTATAGGTACGTGTCTGCCAGTAGGTTATACAAGCACTACCAAAGCCATTTTACAGGCACTAACTGGAAGGATCGGCACATGAACGCGCGGGTTTTCAGACTTTTACCAAGGACACACATGCCAACATAACAACCACAACCACATTAGTAACTAGATTTACCAAGGTATTCACCCTCTTTTCTCAACGTTAAGTATGAAACATTGCACAATGCAAGATGAATCAGAAATTAGTTTCAATTCACCTAATTCTCATGCACTTTCTACAACAATCAAAGCTATCCTTCACCAATAGCCCAAAACAGATATTTCTATTCAATAAATAATTTTCAATAAAAGATATAATCACATTTCCAAGATGGGAGTGATATTACATATCCAACTCTACCATCATCATCAACATATACATTCATCCCAATCTTTCAAAACCAACATCATTTCCAATTTTCCTTCATAAACCAACATCCATGATTTTAAAATAAAATCCTCTTTACTTTCAAAATCAATTTCAAGTAAGGAAATCCACGATTTTAACATAACTTAACTATAAACACATTCCCACAACCTTTTCCAATGACCCATTTGAAAACCCCTCTTTTGAATTTCCAAAATCAGAACCTAGGTTTACCCCAAATCCCTAAATTGCTAAATTCTTTAAAGAGACAAATAATTAAGGTAAAAATCATACCAAATGTTGAAAAAATCCTATCTCAACATTAGGAGACAAGGAGAAACAAGGATGAAATTTTGACAGAGCCAAAAATGAGATCCTATCCGATTAGAATGAAGCTCTTGACTTGCTGTACCTTTCTCTCCAAAGGACAAGGTGGAGAAATCGACGGATAATGGTGAATTTGGGACTTGAAGTCAAGAACTAGAGAGAAAGAGTGATAAGATTAGGGTTTTTGAAATGTTTAGAGAGAAAGAGAAATGAAAAAGTGATGCAAAAAGTCACCTTTTCGAAGTGATATACTCACAAACCGCTCGAGCGACCAAAACAACGCTCGAGTGACAGACGCAATAAGTGACACCACTCAAGCGACCAAAGTGACCGCTCGAGCACACAATCACACCCTCCCTAAAGTTTTGTAGACAAAAGCAGTTCGCTCGAGCACAAGAAAGACCGCTCGAGCGAAAAACATTATACTCCCAGAAGTTTTGCAGATCTGCAAGAATACTAGGAGATCTCAAAGACTACTCAAGCGCAAGAATGACGGCTCGAGCAAACAACCAAAAATCTAGGCAACAACTCTTTTGAAAAACTAACTCCTAACATGTTTCAAATACAACAATAACACCCAAACAACCAAATCGAACTAAAAATAAGATGAATAAGGACATGAACAACCATTAAAGGCAAGGAATCTTGAATCCAAAGCAATTAATGGGTCAGGTCTAAACCGGAATCGTTATAACCTCCTCCCTTAAGGAATTTCGTTCCCAAAATTTAAATCAATCTAAAAACCACAGTATTTAAATTGAATACAACAATGATAACCAATTCAACTCGCAACCATGACCCACCTGTTACTCATCCATACTCGTAACAATGAATAACAAAGTTTTTCAACACTAAATATTGCAATTCTCTTTCCAAAAGATTTACAATGTTTACATTTCACAACATGAATAAGATTTCCAGTACAAGTTTCAAACATTAACAAATAGGTCCGGATACTTCTCACGCACTTCCGTATCATGCTCCCAAGTCGCCACCTTAACCCCATGGTATCGCCACAACACTTTAACCAATAGAATATCTTACCTCGCATGATTTGGTCCTGATTATCTAAAACTTGAACTGGCCTCACCTCGTACTAGGCATCCTCATCTATCTCTAACTTGGTCCAATCCAACACGTTTGAAGGATCATGCTCATACTTTCAGAGCATACAGATATGAAACTTGTCATGAACCTTGGAAAGTTAGGGCGGCAAGGCCAAATGATAAGCTTCCTCCCAAATGCATTCTAGGATCTCAAATGGTCCCATAAATTTAGAAGACAAATTCTCATTCTTCACAAACCTCATCAAACCTCGTCTCGGTGATACTTTCAAGAATACATCATCTCCTACCTCAAAAGATAAAGATCTCATCCTACGGTTGACATAGCTCTTTTGGCGACTTTGAGCCGAAACCAACATTTTACGAGTAAACGCAACCTTCTCCCTCATTTTCCAGATTAATTCAGAACCTAACATAGGTGCGTCATCCACCTCGGCTCAACACACTAGAGATCTACATGGTTAGCCATACAAGGCCTCAAATGGTGTCATACCAATACTTGCTTTAAAGTTATTATTGTAGGTAAACTCTACCAAGTGTACGTACTTCTCCCACGACCCCTTAAAATTAAGAACACAACCCTGTAGCATGTCCTCTGAAATCTAAATGGCTTGCCCGGACTACCTGTCAGGCTAAGGATGATAGGCGGTGCTAAAGGTCAATCTAGTGCCCAAGACAATCTGTAGGCTCTGCCATAACTGAGCCGTGAAACGTTAATCTCTATCCGGAACGATAGTCACAGGGACCCCATGAAGTTAAACTATGTCCCTAATATTAAGATCAACAAGATAATATACAGAGTCACTCGTGCACATAAGTACAAAGTGCGTTGATTTAATTAACCGGTCGACTATCACCCATACGGCATCATTACCCTACTGAGTCCCCGAAAGATCCATAACAAAATCCATCGTGACAAGCTCCCACTTGCACTCGGCTATAGGAAAGGGTTGCAGCAAACCCATTGGGCTCTGATGCTCAGCCTTCACTTGTTGATAAGCATGGCATCTCAAGAAAAAACAAGGCTACGTGTATTTTCATACCACTTTACCAAAATTGGCGACGAAGTACATCTTTGTGTCTCCCGGGTGTATTGTAAGGTGTGAATGGTTGTACTCTCAAAGTACCTCCTTCCTACAAGACTCTGGCATGAAAAGACAGTCTATGTATCTCACACTTGAGTCAGAATGTACATTTAAACCCTTCTTTACCTTCTTGTTGGATATCTTTCCTCATATAGTCTCTACTTCGTGATCACCCCACTGTGCTTCTATAACTTGGCTCACAAGTGTAGGTTGTGCAACTATAGTAAACAAAACATCCGACTTAAAGGACTCGCCAAGATGCAAGTCAAACTTACAAACAGTGCCCAATATCTCCCATTCCCGGATGGCAATAGTAGCTACACTACTTAAGGATTTCCAACTCAAGGCATCGGCCACTACATTGGCCTTCCCTAGATAATAGTGTAACTCAAAATCGTAGTGCTCCATAAACTCCAGCCACCTCTTCTGCCTCAAATTCAAGTCTTTTTGGAAAAACAGATATTTCAAACTCTTGTGATCGAAAAACACCTCAAACCTCTTACCATATAAGTAATGCCTCCAGATTTTTAATTCAAGATCACTACTGCTAGCTCTAGGTCATGAGTAGGATTATTTCTCTTGTGTGTTTTCAACTGCCGTGAGCCATAAGCTACCACTTTCCCTTTTTGCATAGATACACAACTAAAACCTTCTTGAGACGCAACGCAATAAACCAAATAACCCAAATCCCTCTCTAGAATAATCAAAATTGGAGCAGTGGTGACTCTAACCTTAAGTTCTTGAAACGACTTTTCACAAGTCTCACTTCACATAAATTTAGTTTCCTTCTTGGTCAATTTAGTTAAAGGTGAGGCCAATCTAGAGAAGTCTTTCACAAAACGTTGGTAAAACTCGACTAAACCCAAGAAACTCCGGATCTCAAAGACATTCTTAAGTTGTTTCCAATCTTGCACTGCCTCTACCTGAGAAGAGTCTACAGTCACCTCTTTCTTGGATACCACATGGCCTAGGAACTCAACTTCTCTTAACCAAAACTCGCATTTACCGAACTTAGCATATAAACAGTGTGCTTTAAGAAACCTAAGTACAACCCACAAGTGTTCCTCATGTTCGTCCTCGGAGGATGAGTAGATTAAAATGTTGTCAACAAAGATAACCACGAAACAGGCTAGGAACTCACAAAAGATTTGATTCATTAAATTCATAAACAAAGCCGGTGCGTTGGTTAGCCCAAAAGGCATCACTAAGAACTCATAGTGGCCATACCATGTACGAAATGCCATTTTCTGAATATCCTCCTCCTTCACCCTTAACTGGTGATAACCCAATCTCAAATCAATCTTAGAAAAATAACGAGAACCCTTCAACTAATTAAACAAATCATCCATATCAGGCAATAGATACTTATTCTTAATAGTTACTTGGTTTAACTTTCGGTAATCCATGCACCCATCCTTTTTCTTAACAAAGAGAGCCGGTGCTCCCCAAGGCGATGTACTAGGGCGAACAAAGCCCTTATCTAACAGTTCTTAGAGTTGAGTCCTTAATTCACAAATCTGTACGGTGCCATGAAAATCGGTGTTGTGCCGGGCACTAAGTTAATAGAGAACCCAATCTCATGGTGGGGTGGCAAACTAGTAAGATCTTTGGGAAAGAAGTCTGGATATTCACAGGCTACCTTTGATAATTCAACTCGGACCACATCACTCTCATTACTCAAGAAGGTTGCAAGAAGAAAGCTAAGCTCGCCTCGACCATGTGGGTCATACATTGGCAACAAAACTCTATCAGCTCAGTCCCGCATAAAATAAAAACAATCACCACTTGAGGTGCACACTGTAACCCTCTGACGGTAATAGTCTATAACAGCACGGTATGAAGACAACTAATCCATGCCCAAAATGACATCAAAACCCGACATGTCTAAGAACACAAAAGCGAAAGGAAGTCGGCGACTGACAACCTCTATCTCATGACCTCTACATCCCTGCTTCAAGACAACCTTATCCCCAACAAGTCACTCTACCCTGAGCGGATATACTAATCAAGCCACTTATAACCCTAATGCTGATGTGAATGCAGAAGAAATAAAAGAATGAGATGCACCAATATCAACAACATATTGGCAATAGAGTTGCATAACAAAAAGTTACCTCTCACTATAGAAGGTGCTGGCAACAAATCTGGTGTGGTAACAGCATACACACGCCCCGTGGGTCTTTGCTGTATCCGCTAACCTCTCGTAGTATAGGTCTGATACACTGATTGAGCCGAAAAGGCTCCCTAATTGGCCCTCGAGGCCTGTGTTGACTGGGTAAGCTGATGGCTTTGTGTCTGCCTCAAGCCAGACACACCAGATGTGCCACCAGACTGAGGGCAAAACCTCATCAAGTGCCCTGATTGCCCACACTAATAACAAGTAGGCGGCTGTCCTCTTCTCTGATTTTGGCTCTAAGGACGAGTTGAAGACGATGTAGACTGTTGCCCTTCTCCCATCTGTGCGCAAACTACAGACTTGTGGCCCAGCTGACCACACTTAAAACAAGTGATCCAACCCTGATTACCTCTCCCCAAACCAGAACTTGGTACAAGAAATGTGGATCTAGACAATGCTCCCTAGGATTGTTGTGGGGTGGAATCCCAGTGCCTCTTGTTCTCTTGATTCTCTCCCTGAACCTTCTAACTCCTCTGCCTGGAACCTATGATGCGCTCCTCCTCCGCCTGGATCACGGTCTTAAAATGAGTCGCCGCCTCTACAAGGCGACTCTAATCCCTAATCATAGACCCAACCACCATGAAAAGGAGCCCGGTCCTAAACCTCTTCTCAAACTCGATGCAAAGGTGTTCCTCCATCGCGACAAGTTCCAGTGCAAACCTCAACAAACTGGTAAAGGCAGCCTCAAACTCAACTACTGGTGTATTAAGCTGCTTGAGCTTCAGGAACTGCTCTCTCAACTTCTCCCTAGCAGTGGAAGGCAAAAACTTGTCTTGGAAGCCGTTAACAAAGGCCTCCCAAGTCACCCTAATGTGCTCTCAAGCATACTTCTACCATTGACCCGCATCTCCCTTCAACTGGGAAGATGCCAAGGTCACTCTCAACCTCGAACGTCTTCACCATTTGCTCAAGCCACTGATCAGCCTTCAGTGGCCCCTTAGGATGCCCCAAACACTTATTCGAATTCGACTGAAAGAACTCCATCTTCAGAAAAGACGATCGTGTCATCACAACATAGGCCTAGACTTGATTCTTTGCACTAAGAATGTGCATGGATTCCCACAAAACTCTGACTATTTCGTAGGCCAAAGCACCTCTGGCTTGTTAACCTACTGGCTCAGCCACATTGGCCTGACCAACTCCCTCTTTCTACGCCGAAATATCATCCGGTAATGGTACCTCCTTCCACCTAGGCCTACCACACCTACCACCACCATATCCATGTCCTGACATCCTACTAAAGGTAACACAAGAGATTAACACATTTACAAATGTGCCGAAGCTAATTCATTCATGTCTTAATACGGCAGACAATAAATAATTCATTCCACATAAGCATCTAATCACATAAACATATACGAACTTCCTTTCTAGATAATGATCATCCTACGACATTGCCAGAGTTCCAGTTAGAAATAGCATTGATCAAGTGCTCTTCTAATAGGAATTCTAGAAACTCATAAACCCAATCAATATCTAAGAAATTAAATCTCATACTAACTTAGTCACATAAGCATGTTATCACATAGCATACCAGGTCTATTTCTAATACTATCTAACAAGATACCTAGTTATGGTAAAAACAACATCCCACGATCCCAAAGTATTCAAACTCGGTAGCTCTAATACCAAGTTGTAATGCCCCAAAATAACAACAATAAACCCACTCGTTGTCTTAAATGGAAAACGCCATTTACAGAACAATAACCCCTCATTTATATAAGTTTGTCATACAAAAGGTGACATAAGCAGATATACATTACAAATCTTAACTCCTAAATCTATATCATATGCCACATGGATGGAAATTGAAATAAAGGTTAAATAGATAAATTAATGTCTTAATGGCGACGTCTTTCCAAGACAATACTTAGGTACAACAAAAGTGAGTTTAACTCAATACAGTTAAAGCCCAAGGCTTGTTCAAAATAATTACAATAGATAAACAAAAAGGGAAACCTCGGCTCCTGGTCTCCCCAATCTATGTCCTTGGTGAAGGCATATCATTAGCACCTGAAAGTTATTTTCCACAAGCATGCCATTTGTCAAAACGCTTCACATTTCCTTCTTAAAACAATGCAATACTAGATTATATATCAATTCAAGAAAACATCTTTTTATAACAGAAAACAGGGTAGTGGATACAAAACACTGAAAATCTCTAGGTACGTGTCTACCAGTAGGCTATACAAGCACTACCAAAGCCATTTTACTAGTAGTAACCAGAAGGATCGGCCCATAATCGTGCAGGTTTCAACTTGCAACCATGACCCATCTATTTCTCATCCATACTAGTAACAATGAATAACAAAGTTTTTCAACACTAAATATTACAATTCGCTTTCCAAAACATTTACAATGTTTACATCTCATAACATCAATAAGACTTTCAATACAAGTTTCAAACATTAACAAATGGGTGCATATACTTCTCACACACTTCCGCCTTACACTCCTAAGTCACCTTCTCAACCCCATGGTGTCGCTACTACACCTTTACCAACAGAATAGTCTTATCTCGCTAGACTTGGTCCTGAGTATCTAAAACTTGAACTGGCCTCTCCTCATACGAGGCATCTTCATCTACATCTAACTCAGTCCAATCCAACATGTGTGAAGGATCAAGCTCATACTTTTGGAGCATACAAATATGAAACACATCATGAACCTTAGAAAAATGGGGTTGCAAGGCCAAACAATAAGCTACCTGCCCAATGTGCTCTAGGATCTCAAAAGGCCCTATAAATCTAGAAGACAACTTCCCACTCTGCCCAGACCTTATCAAACCTTGCCTCGATGGTATTTTCAAGAATACATGATCTCCTACCTCAAAAGATAGAGGTCTCCTCCTACTGTCGGCATAGCTCTTCCGACGACTCTGAGCCGAAACCAACCTCTTGCGAATAAGCATGACCTTCTCCGTCGTTTCCCGAACTAATTCAAGACCTAACATATGTGCATCACCCACCTTGACCCAATACACTAGAGATCTACATGGTCAGCCATACAAGGCCTCAAATGCTGCCACGACAATACTCACCTAAAAGCTATTATTGTAGGCAAACTCTACCAAGTGCAAGTACTTCTCTTATGACCCTTTAAAATCAAGAACACAACCCCGTACCATGTCCTCTAAGATCAGAATGGTTCGCTTGGACTGCCTATCAATCTGAGGATGATAGGAGGTGCCAAAGGTCAATCTAGTGCCCAAGGCATTTTGTCGGCAAGAAAATCTACGAAGTCACTCATGCGCATAGGTACAAAGTGTGTTGAGTTAACCGGTCAACTATCACCCATATGGCATCATTACTCCGTTGAGTCCTCGGAAGATCTACAACCGAATCCATCGTTACAAGCTCCCACTTTCACTAGGCTATAGGCAAGGATTGCAATAAACTCGATGGTCTCTGATACTCGGCCTCCACCTAATTCTCATATAATTTCTACAACAATCAAAGCTATCCTCCACCGATAGGCCAAAACATATATTTCTATTCAACAGATAATTTTCAATAAAAGATATAATCTCATTTCCAAGATGGGAGTTATATTACATATCAAACTCTAACATCATCATCAACACATACATTCGTTCTAATCTTTCAAAACCAACATCATTTCCATTTTTCCTTCATAAACCAATATCCATGATTTTAAAACAAAATCTTCTTTACTTTCAAAATCAATTTCAAGTAAGGAAATCCACGATTTTAACATAACTTAACTATAAACACATTTCCGCAATGTTTTCCAATGACCCATTTGAAAACCCCTCTTTTTAATTTCCAAAACCAAACCCTAGTGTAGACACCCCATTTTTGACCGTCCTCAAGACCTGGACGTCACCGCTTGAACACTCGGTGATTATCCATGTTCGTGTTCGTTTGGAGTTCCCGGAGTTCTCGGCTACGTGCCTTGCCTCAGGACCTCCGAACTTGACTGTTTTGTGTCTGGTTTTGCACCAAACACTTGTGTTTTGCCTTGGAGGGGTAGGGAATGCCTTGTGAGGCATCCCCACACACCACCGGCAGTGGCTAGAGGCCACCGGCTGGTTGGTGTTTCCATCGGCACTATATTGTGCCGGTCGGCAGTATTTTGTGCCGGTCGGCAGTCAATTTTGGCAAAATGACCATTTTGCCTTGTCGACTACTTTACAGCTGTTTTTGGAGATATTTTGAGACAGCTTTGTAGCTTTTGTTTCCCCTCCATACACGTGTATGGAGGGATGAGCCCTTTGGTAGCTTAACTTGTAAGTTTTGTTGCCTATAAGGGAAGGCTCCCTTCTCTTGGCTCAAGTTTGGAAGAGGTTTGGTTTTTTTAGACATTTTAGACAGAGAAGAAGCTCTGGTTTTAGGTTAGAAGTTTTGTATCTATCCTATCTCTCTTCTTCCCTCTTATTTGTACACTAAGTGTTTGTGACTTACTATTGCTCATCAACACCTAGTGTTTCACCTTCCTTTGGTTACTGAGGTTCTAAGGGCTGGTTCTTGGAGTTTTTGACTGGTTTGGAGCTCAAGGAGGCAACAAAACCACCATTGTTGAAGAAAGGCTTCAAGGGTAAGAAACTAGTCTTTTATTCCCCATTCTTGCACTCCATTTTTACATAGCTTAGAACTGTTTTTGTGCTTGGTGATCAACACATAAAAGTTCTGTTTTTTGATCCTCTTTATTGTTGGTTAAGAGTGTTTTGTGCTTTGGGAGGGTTTGACCACCCTTAGGCCTTGAAAAGGCCTCATTTTGTGCTATTTTGTGAGAGCTCCGGGATTTTGGTGTTGGGGTCTCTTCACCACTGAAATCTTGAGGGATTTCAGTGGTGAAGATGATGCTTTGAAGTCCCAAGAAGGAGAGGGCCACCCCCTCTCCTTGATGTCCTTGAAAAGGGCAAGTTTTGCCTCTTGAGGGAGCATTGTGCTTGAGTGTGTGTTGAGCATGTGTGGACTGTTATTCATGCTTAGGATATCATGATTTAACATTGCTATGTGTTGGTTTTGGTCCCTTATGCATGCTTAGCATAGTTGCCATGTAATGCCACTTTGATGCCTTAATATGCTTTAGGATGTAAGCCCTTGTTCAAGCATGTTTTGGCCTTGACTTTGTGAAGATTTTGTGCTTATCTTGACATGTTTTAGGTCTGTCCATAAGTGTTTGGGTTGGTCTTGGCATGCTTAGTATAGCCTCTTTGCATTTTAGGCTTGTTAGCCTTGAGCATGAATATGTAGCATGCCTTGTTTGCATCATTTCAATGGTTTGAGACCATTTGCCATGTTATTTCAGTCCATTTAACATGCTCATATGTTTGCCTTGCATGCCTCTTTGAAACTTTGAAAGTGCATGTTGTGTGCTTCATGTTTTGGCCTTTGTATGTGCCTTTATGTTTGGACCATTTAGATGCCATCTAGGTGTTCCTTGGGCGTTGTTTAGGTCTGCCCTTGACCTGTTTTGAGTCCCCTTGGCCTTGTGAGGCTTGGTGGGTTTGACCTTGGTTTAAGCCCCTTGGCTTGCCTTAAGTGCTTGGACCTTTAATTGCATGTTTAGCTTGCTTTGTTGCTTGGTTTGGCATCACGTTAAGCATGAATTTCAGAGCTTTATATTGCATGCTAGTTGTCCACACTTAACCTCTTTTAAGTGCGCTTGAAAGTTGCTTACTTAATACTTAGGTTTGTGCCTTGACATGTGCATGTATGTATGTGTGTTTGGTCTCATTTCCTTTGCATTTTGGCCATTGTTTTAGGCCTATTTAGAGTTGCCTAGATCATGTTTAAAACCATCATTTGCTTGGTTTGTTTTGCCTCATGTTTGCTTGCATGCTTACATAAGTGTCTTGCCATGATCATGTTGCATATTAGCTAACATGACTAGGTTGCATTGCACCTTGCATACATGTCTTGTTCCTTGACTTGGTGATAGGAATTGGGCCTTGTTTTGTTTGTTTGGTTTGCATGCATTTGACATAAAAGTTGCATACTTGGTTCTTTGGGCCATCATGCATGGAAATGCGTGATTGGTGGCCCGAGAATCGAGGCACGTGTCCCTTTGAGTCACAAATATGATAAGGGGCATGATTGGTGCACAAATTGCTTGAATTGCATTGCCATGCAAGTTTTTGCCCTCTGCTGCTGTGAGTTGCAGGTTCTGCAGACATTCAGTGCCGGCCGGCAGTATTTAGTGCCGACCGGCAGTCTATTTATGGCCGATGGATGAATTCAGTGCCGGTGGCCACATACTTCAGCCGGTGGTGTTTCCCCTCAGCCGGTGGTGATCCCCATGATTCAAGGAAGCAGTCCTGAGACTTTGGCAGTCCTCAGAGGAGGGAAGCAGGGAAAACAGAGGCAGACTTCGCATGGTAGCGCGATTCCGAGCAAGTCCCGAACACGCGCCGCATCCGGCCCTCTCCCTGAGGGGTTTACTGCTTTAATTAGATTAATTAATCTGTTTAATTAATTTAATGGATTTGTAATTTAATTAGCTTGCGTAGTTAATTATTTGTATTATTCTTTCGATCCCTCCGAGCGAGGGCAAATCTGTAATAAGTGTGCGTGGGTGTGTGTATGTCTTCCAACCCCCGCTTCTTTCTTCCCTTTTACTTACCTGCTTTGATGGTAGATTAGGGCACGTTTATTTTAGCATACCTTATGCAATGCATGCGTGCATCCATGCATTTGTTTACATGCACCGGGCTCGGTACATCATACAAACTGCATCGTATTTTCAATTCCAACTTGAATACGTGCATCAAAATAAAGTGCACTTCACATGTCATTTTTAGGGTTAGCCGAGCCTATCCTAATTACATGCTGTATGTGTTGCATTAGTCACTTAACATGAACTAGGGCATGCATGTTTGCTAACTAGTTTATTGTTTTGGCACGGAGTACGATGTAAGTTTTTAAGCTTTAGCATACCACATGCGTGTGAATGTTGCCATGACAGTATGCTTACCATGCGGCTAAGTGCTTATGTGAGTTAAATTGTTTGAATGCCTGTGGGTGGAGGTTGGGTTGCTTGAGTTGGAAAACTCGTTGAAATTCGTGTTTTAGCCTACTTGCGAGTAGCAAATTCTAAAGCGCTTTTCAAAACAAACGGATATGCAACGTTTGTTTCCAAATTAGGCGATCTAGTCTATACTTGTTTGCTGTGCGCATGACATAGTAATTCTAAGCTAATAATTGGAATAAGAGCATATAATGTTTTCAAAATCGGATATCACGGTTAGTAGAGGCCGGTCTTCGGACCGGGCGAAAGGGGGTGCTCATAGTTGACCTTCCCCCGATCGTACCCAAGCTCCCGAGCCGAGACATTTGGTGATGACGGACATGTGGCCTTCGGCACCGAGTCAGGGTTTCCTAAATTCCCCATTTTAAAATATTTAGGTAGCGACTCTGTAATCTGGCAAAGCAGTCCATGTTTGGCACTACTTTTCAAAAAATCTGTTTTTTTCTTCAAAACGATTTGCCAGAGTTGGACTCTTTGGTTCAGATTTAGAACCGCGACAATTTGAGTCCGAACTGTAGTGGCCCCCAATATGAACGGAACGGGACTTAACCCTCCCGGGGCGTTCGGGGACGTCTACACCTAGGTTAACCCAAAATCCTTAAATTGCTAGATTCTTTAAATAGACAAATAACTAAGGTAAAAATCATGCTAAAGGTTGAAGAAATACCTGCCTTAAAGCTAGGAGACAAGAGGAAGCGAGGATGAAACTTTGATGTAGCCAAAAAGGAGATCCTCTTCTATTAGAACGAAGCCATCGACGTGCTCTACCTTTTTCTCCAATTGACAAGGGTGGTGAAATCGACAAATAATGGTGTATTTGGGACTTGAAATCAAGAACGAGAGAGAGAGAGATGAGCTTAGGGTTTTTGAAATTTTTAGAGAGAAAGAGAAGTGAAAAAGTGATCCAAAAAGTCACTTTTCCCAACTGATATACTCGCAGACTGCTCGAGTGACCAAAACATCGCTCGAGCGACAGACACAATAGGTGACACCACTCCAGCGACTAAAGTGACCGCTCGAGCGCACAATGACACAATCACAGAAGTTTTGCAGACAGAAGCAGACCGTTCGAGCTCAAGAAAGACCGCTCGAGCGAAGAACACTATACTCCCAGAAGTTTTCCAGATCTACAAAAATATTGGGAGATCCCAAAGACTGTTCGAGCGTAAGAATGACCGTTCGAGCTAACAAGCAAAAATCTGGGCAACAACTCTTTTGAAAAACTAACTCCCAATCTGTTCCAAATGCAACAGCAACACCCAAACCCAACTAGAAATAAGGTGAATAAGGACATGAACAACCATTCAAGGCAAGGAATCCCGGATCCAAAACAATAAATTGGTCGGGTCTAAACTAGAATCGTTATAGTTGTCCACGACTAATTTGTCAATCCTTAGTCTATTGCTATTTAACCTTTACGAAAGTTGCCCACGACTAATCTCTAAGTCCTTAACCCATCATTATTTAACCTTTACGAACTCGCTCTCTCTATTTAAACGTCGTCACCAATATCGTTTTCCTGTTTTACATTTTTTTTTATCGTATGATTTTTAACATGTTAAGAATTTGATCAATGAGTGAAAAGACCCTATTTTCCTTTCGTTTGTTTTTTTATTTTTATTTTATTTTGATATTCAATTTTTTTTTTCTTTCTTATCGCAGATGTAAGCTAAATAAGCAATTGAGTTAATTATATTTTTCTTTCCTATTGTTTGATTCAAATTTTATTTTAATTTTTATAATTTTAAATTAAATAATCTAGTCCATACATTTTAAGTTCAGTTTCAATTTAGTCATTCTAATTAAATTTAATGTTAAAATTAACAATTTTGGGACATGTGTCAATTTTTTAAGGTGACATATATATATAGAAATGAAAGACCAAATTGAATTTGGACTTAAAGTATAGGGATTAAAAAATTAGGGTAAACTACCAATAGGTCCTACTTTTGAGACTTATTACCCAATAGGTCCTACTTTGGAAACTTATTACCCATTAAGTCCTATTGATAAATTTATTAAGTGATAAAGATAAATTTATCAGTCTTTTATTTTTATGAATAAATTTATAGTGATAAATTTATCAGTCTCTTTGTTTTATGAATAAATTTTTTAGTGATAAATTTATCACTCTCTTATTTTTATGGTGTTAAATTTATTAGTTAGGACATGTAGGTAAATAAGTCTAGTTAATAGGACTAATTGGTAAGTACCCCATTAAATTATTCAATTTTGAACCATAAAAAGTAGAGTAAAATTTGAATCACACTATAAGGTGAAAGGTATAGTTTATCCTAAACATTTTAAAGTAGTGTTACTCTAAATCAAAAGTTAGACCCGCTTTTTAAATTCAATGATCTAGTGGTCTATTAAAATACGGACTAAGCACCCCTCTAGTCACCCATCACCACTGGAGGGTGCAGGCCGAGTCCTTAGGGTCCACCACAAGTCTAGTTTTGATTATTCAAACCGCTTATTTTGCAATGTTCTTCTTGTATATCATCCATTAATAATAATAATAATAATAATAATAATTAGATCAAACCAATAATTGTAATTTTTTTAATTTATGGCATTTATCTATAAAAAAATGATTGACAAGTGTGTTTTTAAAAAGTAACCATTCATTTTTTTTAATAACAAACGCAATAAATTGAATAGATTATAAATGTTTGAAATATTCGACACTAGACCAGTGGTGGGCTCTATATGCCTGGATAACAACCTTCAGTCTAGATAGATGACTGGAGGGGAATCTAGTTAAAATATATAAAGCAAGCCTCTCTCTCATATCTTTTCTGATCATTAATCAATCATCTCTTTTACACACCAACAGATCTAGAAAATAGGTTTAAATGTTTGGTTTGTGTTCTAAAAAAAAAAAAAAATTGGATTTTTATTTATTTATTTATTTTTTTTGTTGAGAAAATAGAAACTAGTTCGATAAAAATAAACATAAAAAATATAATTTAAAATTTTAAAAAATTATTTATGGCCTCTCATAATATAAAATTATATAAAATTAATAATGATTATTTATTTATTTATTTATTTATTTAATTTTTTATTTATTTCACCAAATTAAATTTTAGTTTTATGAAAATCAAACCAAACATGTCTAAAATTGTACATTGTTTTCAAACAATTTAACATAAAAAGTTGATGTGACTTGATGATTTTCATCTCTTTTATTGGTCATTCTCTCTTGTTATCTTTTCCCACTATTATCTTCTACCCAAATAGAATAGGGGGAATTACATGCTAGTAGAATAAGGAGAAAAAAAAAATTATAAACACATAGGAGGTGTAAGTATGTTTGTGGTGGGGGTAAATGAAAAGTTGTGAGGTTGTAAGTGTCACTTGCATCTCTGCATGTATTAGTGATTTTTTTTCTCTTCTCTCACCTGCATATAATTCCTCCAATATAATATAACAGTGATACTAAGTGATACTAATGACATAGTATCATTATTTAATAATTATTTGTTTGTTTGTTTTTTTTCTTTTGTTATGCATGTTTGGCAAGGTGATTAGTAAGGTTTATTGTTTCCATATAACATTTATTATTATGTTGTGATACCATGTGTGACTATGATGTAATATTATCGTTGTAGCGAATTTTTATTCCAAAACTAGAGAAGCGTCTAGGCCACAATTGTCAATATTATCGTAGCTGAAAAGATATATATAAAAATAAAAAATGAATAATATAATAACTTACAATAATATTTTAATTAAAAACAAAAATCCCCATACGGGCCTACATCTTGATCATTTATTGAGAATTTGACCAATTACTGAAATCACTTTCCCTATTTAACTTCTATCACCAATATCAGTTCCCACTGCCTTTCCTCTTAGGCAAATTCATCAGTCTTGACTTATGCTTATTGAGTCTTTTCTTGATTTTTCATTTTTTGGTGGAAGTTCTCAATGATTATTATTATTTTCTGTTACACGGTATGCATCTATAAGAGTTGGCAGTAAAAAATGGGACAACATAAAAAATGTTGAATTTCTCATTCATATAATTTGAACATGTAACCTCACACCAAAAAATAGTGTTATACAACTATATGCCTGATTAGAAATTCTCTTATATATTAACCAAATAGTAAAAGTAAAAAAAAAAAAAAAAAATCATAAATCATATGTATTTTGATGTATTTAGTAGTTTTATATTCAACAGGGTTAAATTGTCATTTTAAAAAAATGTAAAATACAGTTATTACTATTACGCTGTATAGTCAATCTCACTTTACATCCTCAATTTTTAATTGAGCTAGTTAAGTTAAATTCCTTCGCTTTGGTCAATTAACAATGTTAACTCTCTATAAAGATTTGTTTGAGATTTTGACAGAAATTCTCACTTGTCATCGTAAAAAATAGATACATGTTGCACATGTAGGTGTTGATTCCTGACCACAAAACCGAAAATGGAACTTAGCTAGAGAGCACCGGCAGAATAGATTCAACTAACTACCTGCCAACAAGAAGATAAAAGTACAGCGGTGGTTCGTCCACCCAGGGGCACTCCAATGATCAAGTCAGTAAATCTTATCTCTCACGGATATCACACAAGTACTCAATTAACAAGAAAAAACATACCTTAGACCCACAAGGGTGCCTCATGTTTATAATCAGTAGTGATTCGTTGGACTCAAGCTCAATGCTCATCCTAGACTCTCGGCTAGATGGGGATAAACTCCTCAAGAGTCTTATCTTTATCCAAACCAAGAGCCTCTTTTGATCTAGGACTCTTATCCCTTATCTGAATATCTCGGGAATCCGGCATTACCGCAGAACATCTCGGCAATGCCGCGATCACCTCGGCAAACATGACCAATCCACGTGGCACATCGGCTGGCATCTCAACGCCACCTTAGCCACGTGGTGTCTTTCATAAAATACTTCCCCACAACCGCCCCCTAGGTTCTATTACCTTGGCAATCTGAGGTGATGGAACCTATATCGTTTGATTACCCAACGTATCGGCCAAAACGCAAGCCCACTCCAACCGAGACCGTGACTCGTCAGCGTCAAGTAACCAGGACTCAGTTGCCCATTTTATCAAGAATCAAGAACCGAGAACCAAGTTCTTTAAGCATCTCAGCCGAGATCGCTCCTCTAGCCGAGGTTATTGCCTCATTATTTCAAGAATTTAAGAGTTTCAACTATGCATGAGCTGTCATGCACTGTCATTTGAACCGTTTCTTTAATGTGTCCCATTCTTACTGGCTCGTACCTGACACATACCGTCAAATCACGTTGTTTCTGCCCCCACCGCCTGGCAGGCACATCGTCCAAGGCAATTTCATTATGTTTTGCCGTTTTTTCAATTTTTGATAAAACTCTCTCTCTCTCTCTCTCTCTATCTCTTCGTCTTTTCACTTTCACAATTCAAAACTATCTATCATCTCAAATTTTCTCTCTCTAGAACCCCCAAACTGCCATTGTTGTTCTTTCAAGCTTTCTGCAGTCGTTTGTTCATCACCTTCGGCGAGCTTTCCGACATTTGATTCTGGTCATCTACATCATCTGACTTTAACGAACTTCATCCCAACGTTCGTTTCTTTAGCTCTACACTGTAAATCCCTGATTTCAGTTTCTTACTGTTCTTGAAGTATTTTATATATATCCGTGCTTGCACTTGTGTTGCTATCGAATTTGTATCTTCATTCGAATCCTTTGTTCGACACATTTCTGAATGCATAGCACTATACTTGCCACACCTTTGTTTCTGTTTCTACTTCGTTTGGATTTTGAATCTTGTTTTTCTCTGTGGCTATAATGTGAATTTTGAATCGTTTGGATATAATGTGGATTTTCAACCCACATTAAACCCTTTTTGGGCAGTAAATCATAACCAAATCACCTTAGCCGAGATCATGGGCATGTTTAAGTGGAGAGGAGATTCTCCTAGTAAGTTATAGTACTTCCGACAAGTGTTCAACATTCTGGCTGACGTTAAACTCAGGTCGGCTAGAAAGAAGGACTCTATGATACTCGGGGAGACTTATATGCCCTTTCCAGTAGTATCTATTATTGAGGGTGGGGTCAGATTCCCCATAGGCATCTTCTTTAGGGAGGTCATCCACTTCTACAAACTTAACCCTATGCAGCTAGCAATCAATACCTTTAGGATCATCAATGATGTTGCTGAGCTGGCACGCCGAGAAAAAGCTAGAATAACCCTGTCTGACCTTCAGTATTGCTACACCATGTGTGGCCTCAAATTTAAAAGCGGCTACCTATAATACCTCAATCCCCAAATCCACTAAGTACAAATTAATAGCTGACCTCCTTGACTCCAACAAAGGTGATGGAGATGACTATTTGATTGCCTCGGGAAATTAGGAATTCGCACCAGATGACGATCTTCATCTCTATCCTCTACGTCGAGGCGTCTTTAGGGAAGACGGGGGTAATAACTTAGTCATCCCATAGTTCCATTTCTGTTAACACTTGGCAACTTATTTCTATTTTCTATTCTCATGTTTGCTACTTGTTATTCTAATAGTTCTTCCTCAGCCCCCGAAGAGTTTTGCCAATCATACATACCACGCCGAGATTTGATCTATCTTCTCGGCTTACCAGTTGACGTTCGTAAGGCCCTTATCCTTTTGAACTGCGTGCCAACATACCAATCTCCCCTCTTCGACGTCCCTAGAAGAAACCAAACTCCACATTCTGCATCAACTCCACCAGCTACATCTTCACCCAGGTCAGATCAGGGCTCAATCTCTGAACCAGCAAACGAGCTATCCACTTATGCTCTAGTCCATCTTATTCCACCATCCCAACGCCAACGACGTCGCTGACCTCCAAACGCTCCAATCGGCAAAACTCGTAGCCGAAAGAGTTGAGGTCCTATCATATTGGTGTCAAATCCATCAAATCCACCTATCGCCCTTTTGGCTTTCTGACTTGGTCCAAAAGTTATCATTGCCACAACTACCGAGGAGATGGGACGCAAGCCTGCAATCACCAAGGACTTGCTGGCCGACTTGCATGATGTTGTTACGGTCTAGTCCACGTCGTTTCCTCAATTCGTTCAGAAACCCAAGAGGGTAAAAGAAGCCAAGGCCAAAGGCAAAGTCACAACCATTCCTTCCGATTTAGAGAAGGACACCGAAGACACAATCCCAATATCACAATTAGCAAAGGTCGAGAAAAGGCCTGCTAATTTTGAAAAGAGGCCAGTTGAGGTCAAGTTTATTGACGAATCTCTCTTCAAGAAGCCGAGGTTCGTTGGCCCTGTTAGTGATATGGATGTTCTCCCTGAGGGCATTTGGATGCTAGAAATCAAAGTGGGCGACCGACCTTTGAAGGTTAGCGACAGTGTCATCAAGGACATTGAAGTTGGCGCCGCTCTGATGGCGGGTCTCCTTCTGCCCGAAGATATGGCACAAGTGGGCGAGTTTAACCAGTATGAGATCTTTTCCTTGATGATGAGGCATTCTGTCTTGATAAGTTTCTCAAATTTCCCTTTATTTTTTACTATTTTCTAACTTGTTCGTTTTCTTGCAGGCCATCCAATACGTATGTTCTCATGCGGTCAAGGGTGAGTTAGTGAAGAAGGAATTGACCAAGAAGACCCAAGAAGTTGCTAGTCTCCTTTTTTCTCTAAACATGGCCAAGACCCGCATTCACCATCTCATGGACAAGGCCAACGCTGTCAAGTCTGCCCAGCACAGAGCCGAGGCTACGGCAAAAGAGGCAGAGGAGAGAGCCAAGGCAATCGAGGTGAAGTACGCCGAGGCTGAGGCCAAGGTTACTGAAACTGAGGCCAAACTCGCGGAGGCTTTGGAGGCCAAGGAAGCCAAAGTCAAGGCCGTTGACAAGAAGGCCTATGCCGAGGGCCAGGCCGACGTACGTGATCAATATAAGAAGCAAGTGAACCTAGCCTACAACAAAGGCTATTACTTGGGTTGGATGGCTGCACTGAAGAAGCTGTGTGTCCCTGAGGACTCGTCACTCTGGGATATCAACCAACTTGACGTGCCTTTTCTCTATCACCAAACCAATCCAAGGACGAGGCTGAAGAGGAATAAACTGATGCCGACGAAGAGGCAAATGATGTTGCGGGGGCCAAGTCCAAAACTCTTAACGATCAAGTCCTGGACTTAACTGGAGAGGAAGAGGACAAGGATTCCAAAGGCACCTCGCCCCAGAAGGCAACCTCTAAAGCTGAAATCCTCTCCGCTGAGAAGAGCCTAGACAAGACCCTTCTTGAGATTGATGCCGAGGTTGGAGTGGAGAAAATTGAGTTGATCGCCAAGGCTAAGACAACATTAAACGCCGAGGTGGATCAACCCGAGGACCGTGATACTTAGATTTTAAAGTAGTTGTACTTTTTCCTTTCTTTTTGAATATCTATTGTTTTGTCAGGTCGATGTGCCGTTTGAATGTAATCAAACAAGTTTTCTTTTAATTGTGAATGCAAGTCTTGTCCTTTCTTTTAAGAGTTGAATACATGCTCTGTATGCTTTATGCCTTGTATACTTCTCCTTATCTTTCTTGTCTTGTGTGTTTCCATACTTGGATTTTTTCAATTTGAAATTCTTCTAAGTATAACTTACTTGAGTGATCACCTCGGTTTGGAACATGCTAATAAGAATCTTCTCAGTTAACATTTCCTTATCAATCATTTTGGGTTAAAAAACCTTGGATAACACCTTGGACTAGAATACTTCGGATATTAGTCATCTTGGGTACCTTTTACTTGTAAATTTTTCTCACAATTGTTACACGTGTTGCTTCTAGACTTATACTTGTTGTCTTCTGGCGAGACTTTACCTTTTCAAGTCTAACAACTTGGTTGGTTATCTTGGGTAAAAGTACCTCGGGTATCTTTTAATTCAATTATCTCGGATAACTTCAACCTGTAAAATTTTTCCCAAATTTTCACAAGTGTCATGCTCATTCCTACTTCCTATCCCCTAATGTGAACCTAAGTACTACTTATGTTCACATTAAGAATGCATCATCTGGTTCTCACCTCAATTTTACCTAGAGACTCCTGACCGAGGTCATCGTGTTTGGCTCGCCCAAACGAAGCACTTAAGGCTCAACCTTAGTACGGCGAGAGTACTATTCTCCTTAACTTTTCTTACAAATTGACCAAATCATGGCCAGTTTCGCCTTGTTTCATGCCAAAACATCACTGATTTAGTTCGACTCTATCATCATGGTAAGTCTATGTTGATCACCTTGTTTCATGCTGAAGCATTGCGGACTTAGTTTAACTCTACCATCATGGCAAGTCTCAATTAATCGCCTTGTTTCATACTGAAACATTGCATACTTAGTTCAACTCTAACATCATGGCAAGTCTAAGTTCATCACCTTGTTTCATACTAAAACATCATAGACTTAGTTCAACTCTACCATCAGAGTAAGTATAAGTTAATCGGCTTGTTTCATACTTAAACATCATAGACTTAGTTTAACTCTACCATCAGGGTAAGTCTAAGTCAATCATCATGTTCACCATGGAAACATCGCCTTAAGACTTTGCAGTCTTATCACATAATTTTCAACAACATTTTGTAAAACAAAATTGAGTTAGTATTTTATTAATATTTCGGGTAATGGTCTGTTACACAAAAGAAACTCGAAAAAAGAAATTAATGGTAGAAAAACTTCAAATTATTGGTGTTCTAGGGTCTTGGCAGCTCCTTGCCATCAGTGTCTTCAAGCCGCCATTGCCCGCGACTAAGATGATGCGATATGGTCCTCCCTAGTTTGGGCCAAGCTTGCTCTCCCTGTGATCTTTCTTATTGCCAAAAACCTTCCTTAGGACGAGGTCCCCAACTTGAAACTCTATGGGATTGACCTTTTTGTTGTATGCACTAGCGAGTTACTGCTGGTATGCCCCCAGCCAAATTGTTGCTCTTTCTTTTATTTCTTCTATTAGATCAATATCCCGGGCAAGGAAGGCCTCATTTGTTCCATTCTCCACTCCTTGGGTTTTGATTCCTGGGATGCCGATCTCTAGCGAAATGACTGCTTTGGTGCCATATGCTATAGCGAAAGGAGATTCTCCAGTAAATCTTCTCGGCGTAGTCCGATAGGCCCATAGGACATTAGGCAATTCCTCTACCCACTTGCCCTTGGCAACTTCCTACCTTTTCTTGATTCCATCTAAGATGGTTTTGTTGGATGCCTCGGCTTGACCGTTACTCTGGGGGAAACTAGGAGTAGAATAGTAATTCTTAATCTTGTACTTTGCACATAAATTTTTGATTAGCTTACTGTCAAACTGGATGCCATTGTCTGCCACAATGGCTCTTGGGATCCCAAACCTGGTGATGGTGTTCTTCCAAATAAATTTCCTCACATCCACATCTCAGATTTTGGCTAGTGGTTCAGCCTCTACCTATTTCATGAAGTACTCAGTTGCTACCAGTAAGAACTTCATCTGCCCAGTCGCCCGGGGCAATTGCCCAACTAGATCCACGCCCCCACTAGGCAAATGACCAAGGACTGGACACTAGATTCAGATCTGTAGCTGGTTGATATATCAAAGGTGCAAACCTTTGGCACTTCTCGCACTTTCTTACGTAGGCTTTAGTGTCCTTCTGCGTATAGGGCCACTAGTATCCCTGAGATATGGCCATGTGGGCAAGTGATCTACCCCTAGTATAGCTTCTGCATACTTCCTCATGGATCTCATATAGAAAGTCCTCTACTTGAGATGGATGCACACATCGCAGAAGAGGTCCAGTGAAGGATCTCCTGTATATATGGCCTTCTGTTGACATGTAGAATTTGGCCAACTTCAGTATGATCTTATACACTTTCTTTCTATCTTTTGGTAGCCTGTCATCCCTGAAGAATACCATTATGGCATCCATCCAGCTTGGACCCATCTCCACACACATTGCTTCATACTTTGTTATCAAAGGCTCTATACTTGGGCCTGATAGATAATCCACCATTATTGTCCTTGTCTCACATGACTTCATCACACTGGCGAGGTTAGCCAGGGCGTTGGCATGGTTGTTATCATCTTGGCTAACTTGCTGCAGCCGACAACTTTGGAAACATGTTAACAACTTGACAACCTCCTTGACATAGGCTATCATCCTCTTATCTCGGGCTGTGTACTCGCCCGTTGCTTGATTTACAATGAGCTGGGAGTCACAGAAGACTACCACCTCGTCGGCTTCCACATTTGCTGCTAGTTTTAGTCTAGCAATCAGTGCTTTGTACTCTACTTCGTTATTTGAGGCCTTGAACCCCGAACGGATAAACTGCTCTATCATTCGCACATCTAGAGATACCAAAACCACTCATGCCCCCGCTCCTTGTTGGTTTGAGTTGTTATCAACGAAGACGTGGAAGGAGTCGCGAATGTAAATATTGTAAGGTTTTAGCCTTTCTTCTCCCTTCTTTTGTTTTGTCGGCGTGGGGTTCCGTGGCTCTAGTTAGCTTTTCTCTTTCTCTCCTGGACATCCTAGGCCTCGGCTCACCGATGCCCGCCTTTGGATCGCGCTTAGGGAGAATTCTGCCACAAAGTTGGCTAAAACTTAGCCCCTGATTGTTGTTTTCGGCCTAAATTCTAAGTTATACAGACCTAGAACTATAGCCCATCGAGCTACTCTGTCTACCAAGTCTCCATGCTGCAACAGGGACTTTAAAGGATGCTTGGTTAGCACCACAATTTTTTAGGCTTGATAGTAATGGTTCATTCTTTTTCGAGGCCATTACCAAAGCTAATGTTAACTTCTCCAGAGGTAGGTACTGGGTTTCTGCAGTTGCCAAGGTCTTGCTCACATAGTATACTGCCTTCTGCTCACCTTCTTCTTCTCGGAGGGCCATGGCACTCACGGCGTGGTCCGAAATTGCTAGGTGCAAGAATAATTCTTCTCCTAGTACCGGGTTTAACAACACTGGTGGGGCTATCAGATACTTCTTCAAGTCGGCTAGGGCGACTTCGCATTCTTTTATCCACATGAAGTCTGTGGCTTTCTTTAATAACTAAAAAAATGGTTTACACCTATCTGATCTCTGACTGACGAATCTGTTCAAGGCTGCCGTATTGCCAGTCAAAATCTGGACTTGTTTGGCTGCCGGTAGGCTCTTCAGATCAAGGATGGCTCTAATCTGATCTGAGCTCGCTTCAATTCCCCTCCTGGTTACCAAGTATCTCAAGAAATTACTGAATCTAACTCCAAATGCGCACTTCAAGGCATTGAGTCGAAGCCGATATGTTCATAATATGTTAAAGACCTTTTTCAAGTCGGCCAAATGATCTCGAGGTTCCTTAGTCTTGATGATCATATCGTCAATGTAGACGTCCACTGTCCTCCCAATTAGATGTTTGAACATTTTGGTGACCAATCTTTGGTACGACGCTACCGCATTCTTCGCCCAAAGGGCATTACTCTGCAGCAATAGAGTCCTTTAGAGGTGATGAATGCTGTCCTTTCTTCATCTAGGGCATACATTGCTATCTGGTGATACCTTCTGTATGCATACAGAAAACTTATCCTCCCATGCCCTGATGTGGCATCCACCAGCTGATCAATCTTGGGCAGTGGGAAGCTGTCCTTGGTGCAAGCCTTGTTCGAGCTTATGAAGTCCACGCAGACCCTTCACTTGTCATTCTTCTTCTTTACCACCACTGTATTGGACAACCAGGTGGGATAGTTCACTTCTCGAATGGCTTGTGCCTCTAGTAGCTTCTCCACTTCTTCTTCAACTGCCTGCACATGTATCAATGTCGGTCTCCTTGCTCTCTGAATGGCAGGTTTAGTTGACCTATCACATTAAGTCTATGATTAGTGACCTCGGGACTGATTCCCGGCATCTCATAGGGTGTCCAAGCAAACACCTCTATGTTCTCTCTCAAGAAAGCCTCTAGCTCTCTTTCTTCTTCCTCGGCTAAGCTAGCGCTAAGGAGAAAGAATCGATCCTTATCTCCTTCTTGTATAAAAACCTTTTTCAACGGTTTTTCACTCTTGCCGGTGAGCTTTTTACCGACATCATCCAACTCCTCATGGTCTTTGCTTTCAATCTCTGCACTCTCTGCGTCCCTTACTTTGCAAGTATATTTCATTGCTGCCATGGAGCAATTTTTTCCTGGACTTGGTCTCCTCTTACTTCTTCAATCCCCTGTTTAGTTAGGAATCGCAACAGTTGGTGCAACGTTGAGAGAACAACCCTCATTGCATGCAACCAAGGTCTTTCCAAAATGACATTGCATGTGGAGGGAGTGTCTATCACAGTAAATGATGTTATTACCTTCTTTCTCCCTGCTTGCACCTCTAGACTCATGGTTCCTAGAGGCCATGTTGGCATCCCATTGAATCTGACCATAGAGCTGTCAAATTGCTTTAAATCATCCTTGTGGAGGCCAAGCTCCTTGTAACATTTGACATACATGATGTCACCAGAGCTGCCCTGGTCAATCAATATGCACTTCACCTGGCAATCTCAAATCTTCAAAGTTATCACTAAGGCATCATTATGCGGATGCTGCACTATATCGATCATCAGTCCCTGATGTTCATTTGTTTTGGACTTCTTTTGCTGGACCTGATATACATGATGCAGGTGCCTTACTATTTGGATCTCCCCTTGAACTTCATTCTCATTGATCTTCGAGTGAATCACATTGATTACCTGATGTCCATCCGCCTACTACAGTGGTGGTAGTGAAGGTGGTGTTGCTGGTGCCTGGGGCAGCCTCGCGTGCTTTTCCCTTGTCTTTGCCTCATCTACTAAGTCTCTCAGGTCTCCCTGTCTGACCAGATCCTCCAAGTGTGACTTCAGAGCCCTACATCCCTAAGTCATGTACCCATCTTCATCATGGTAAGCACAATGCTTCCCAGTGCTCTTGCCCATATGCTTGCCAGGGACCTTTTCCGGCACTCTGTAGTATACCTGGTTCTTGATCCTCTCCAAAATTGTGTAGATTCGAATCCTGAATACTGTGCTGACTACCTACATAGCCCTTATTCCTATTTCTGGCCTGTCAACACTGGTATTCCCTCGGCCTAGCTTTGGTTTCGGTGTCTTCTTTCCTTTCATGTCTTCCTCTGCTCCAGCATACTTCTTAATCCATGCCATGAGCTTTTCTGTGCTCGTTGGTAAGGTTTTTGCAAGCGATTGCCAAAGCAGGCAATCGTCATCCAGGCCGTTCTTGAAAGAAACGACCACCAACACCTGGTTACAGGCCAAGATCCGGTTGTAAACCTCATAGTATCTCTTGGCGTAAGCCCTGAGGTCTTCTCCATCACTAATCTTTAAAGCCAATAAGGAGCCTATCCTTAGTGGCTGTGACTTGTTTGTAACAAACCTAGCCACAAACATCTCAGCCAGGCCTTCCCTACTCTTCACACTCCCTTCTTGGCAATTTATGGAACCAATCTGACACTATTTCCCCGAATGACAATGGGAATACTTTGCACAATAATTACTCGTTTCCACTCCACAAATCCATTTAATTTGAATAGATCTTAGCCTTTTTGGCACTGCTTCAAGTGTAATTGTGCGTTCTCTTGGACTTTTCTTCGTCTACGGCACCGTCAAAAATAGAAGCCTTGCCCTTGGATCTGTCAAAATCCCCTGACACGGGTCCCCTTGGTCCGTGGTGTCCTCTGTGACTCGCCTCGTACTAACTCTGTTCATTTGACATCCCATGATGGCCAATGTGAGTTTCCCTGTTCCTTGCCATGCTATGGGACAGCTGGGACTATGTTTTGTCCTTTTTTTAGGGCATCAGTTTTGGCTGTTGGTGCTGGCATGTCCTGCAATGGGAACGATGGATTCATCACGTTGTTTTGCATCATGAAGTTGACCACTATTTGCAAGTTTGTCAACTTGTTCTCCATGTCCTTCATCTCCTCATCCCTTCTCAGGCATCTATCCTTCCATACCTGGAGATTGCTTTCATTGTAGTATTCATCTCAGCTACCCTTATTGTTTACGCCTCGGCCCTTGCCGGCATTGTTGGCCCCAGGGTCGACCCCCTGTTTATCTTCGTTATTGTTCTCTCTTCTAGCATTAGGATCCACATGTTCTTCCTTCTCATTGTGGATGTTGTCTCCCCAATTCCCACTTCCTGTCCGTTATTGGCCATCTATCCTGACTAAGTTCCCACAAACGGCGCCAAATTGTGGGTATTGATTTCCGATCACACAACCAAACAGGGAACTTAGTTGGAGAGCACCGGTAGAATAGATTAAGCCAACTACTTGCCAACAAGAAGATGAGAATATAGCGGTGGTTCGTCCACCCGAGGGCACTTCGATGATCAAGTCAGTAAATCTTATCTCTCATAGATATCGCACAAGTACTCAATTTATATGAAAGAACATACTTTAGACCCACAAGGGTGTCTTACTTTGATAACTAGCAGTGACCTAATCCCCCTGGAAGTCTCGCTTCGTTGGACTCAAGATCAATGTTCATCCTAGACTCTCGGCTACATAGAAATAAACTCCTAAGTGCCTTATCCTTATCTAAACCAAGAGTCTCTTCTGATCTAGGACTCTTATCCCTTATCCGAATATCTCGGGAATCTGGCTTTATCGCAGAACATCTCTGCAATGCCGCGATCACCTTGGCAAACATGACCAATCCACGTAGCACCTCAGTTGGCGTCTCAACGCCACCTTAGGCACATGGTGTTTTTCACAAAACACTTCCCTACAACACACATGACAATTTTCTATCAATTTTTGTAATAGATCTGGCTAGAGTTGGATTGACACTTGACCAAAAACATAAGCGTTTGACAATCATAATTAAAAAGTAATAGTACAAAGTGGGATTGAAAATGTAAAGTATACAAAGTATAATTTACCAAATTAAAAAATTTGGACATGAGTTTGAGAATCTTAATGGATATTTTTAATTTTACGTATCAATTTTTGATTTTTAATGCCAGGTGATTCTTTGGTGAATTTGTTGAAATTAACTTGTTATCTTCAAATTTTCATCGAATTTCGAATAACGTAAAGGAGAACTATGGATTCAAAGGTTAATAAAATATGTTAAAATTCATTTTGTAAGTGAAAAGATTAATCCATTGTGCTACTGAAAAATTAACTAGGTCTTATTTTGTTAAAATTTAGTCCTCAAGAAATCTATTGTGTATACTCTTCTAGGAAATATTACGCTACTTTTTAATGTAGGTCTAGTTATTTTGTAGTAAAATTACTAATAGGAAAATCTTGGAGAAATTATAAAAATTAAAAAAATTAAAAGATTCTTAGTGTTTGACTTTTATAACAAAATAAACATTCACTGCTGAAAATTGGACTTTTAGTGGCGTTTAAAAAACGCCACTATAAGTATAAAAAATGTCGTTAATCCAATATGTGGCGTTTAGTACCAAACGTCGAAGATGCAGCCGTCGCTGTAGCTTTGTGACGTTTTAAAAACGCCGTTATATTAGTATAGGCGGCGTTTTAATAAACGCCGCCAAATGTCCTACAATGTACCTGCTAACGTCACCAACGATATTTAGCGACGTTTTCGAAATGCCGTCGTATCTGTTTTAAAAAATATGACCGTTAGTATTTAGGGTTTAGGAGGCGTTTGTAGAAATGCCGTCATAACCCCTTCTTTTTTTTCTTTTTTTTTTTGAAATTGTGCTAATTTTATTTGATTGAATTAAAAAAATATTTGTAATAATATTGACATATAAAATATTAACTCTCATTCAAATAACAAATTAAGCATTAATTCAATTTCTTATTCAATTAATATCCAACTCCCATTCAAATACCTGTAATAAATATAAAATAATAAATGAAGCATTAATTCAATTTCTCATGCAATTAATATCCAACTCCCATTCAAATACCTGTAATAAAACTAAGATATAAAATAATAACTCCCATTCAAATAACAAATGAAGCATTAATTCAGTTTCTCATTCAATTAATATCCAATCATCATTATCCACAAAATAACATATCCAAAATCCAAAAATCATCCACAAAAAGAAGCAATCAGATGCGTTATGCAGCAAAAGACTCAGGTTTGCCCATAAAAATCTTAATATTAATACATTCTACGTGCATCTGTGTATTATGATGCACAACAATTTACAAAAACAGAAAATGTAAGAACTAGCACCTGCTAAAGTCAAAAACACCCCTGCTATATCCATGGCCTGTACTATGTAAATCGTTGCTTCAGTAATTATATGCTATAACCAGATAACATTCTTAAAATATACTATTATTTTTTTCAAAAAATAAAGCCACAGATTGATGTACCTTTAACATGAGTAATAGTAAAGGTGGAGCATAAAGAAGCACATTCATCTTTATCGAAACAACTCCATTGTAATAATATCATGACAAAAGTCAAAACAAACCCATCTTAGTGTTATGGAAGTTGAATAATCAAACCCAGATGCCACTTTTGGTTAATAAGGCCAGTGCAGCATGGAAGAGAGTCGTGGCAAAGCAATCATTGAAAAGACGAAGCACAAAGATGGAGTGCACTCTTTTTGATAGACAAAGCAGGGAAAGGGCCCACCATGGAAGCTGCAAGGAAGTTCTAATACATACATACAGGTAAGAACTTGTAACATAATTAAGGCATACAGGTAAGAACTAGTAATGCAAGACATATAAAAGGCAACATGTAAGAGAACCATCAATGCGGCATGGAGTAGTTTCTAATACATACAGGTAAGAACTTGTAACATAATTAAGAAAGTGTGTGAGCATGCATTCGTATGAGAGAAGGGGGGAAGAAGGAGGTATTCTTCTCACAAAATATATGGTATCCTTAAACCAGATACATTAACTCCAAACTTACAAATGAAAATTTTAAAAAGGGTCAACCGTTAAGTCTTCTGCTTCATCACATTCATGATCAAGATTTTTCTTACAGGACAGTAACAACTAACTAACATAACATATCCAAAATCCAAAAATCATGTCTTAACGATAACACCTAGAGACTCAAGTTTCATCTTCTTTTTTTTTTGGATGAGTACTCAAGTTTCAAGTTTCATCTGCTTAACAAATATTTCATCACATCATGTGTACTACCGTACTTCTAACAGATTGCTCCCTTGTTATTCTCTATGTTTTGTTTGCTCATGAAACACGTCAGTGTGTGATATTTGGATAACACTTCTGTGGGAGAGGGATCATTTTCCCAACTTCATCTTCTGCAGACAGTTATGGTTTGACAGACATATATATATGCTAACATCTTATCCTATCAATGTCAAGCACTATACAGGAGAGAGTATAAAGGTTAATGTTTCACAGTAGCTCTATTAAAAAAACTGAAGCTGTGATATTCCACACACACACAAAAAAGAAAAGAAAAGAAAAGGCTATGGTTCTGCAAATTTCAAGCATCAAACAGAATTCGGGACTGCCAACAAACAATACTAGCTACACTCATTCATTATAACCTGTAATTTGGACAGAGTAAGGAAACCAGTAAGCTAGAAATAATAGAAATATAGTAAAAAAAGAGTAAAAACTATAGAAAAAGTGTCATAAAGAGAATGAAAAGCTATATCTCCTACTGTCAAAGCTCAATCCAGCTCAACTAATGAGATAGCCTGCCTAAGCAAACATAGTTAAGAATCGATTCCAAGGTTACGAAATTTAATCTACTACTAGAACATCAATTAATGCATAGTACCCTAAATAGTCATCTTTCACATGTTATGCGCATTTACAATATTGAACTACACAATAATCTACAAGGGCAATGCAAATTTTTACTCAATTGAGGGACATTAAAATAGCACATAACCATAGAAATTCATTTATGAATGTTAAAAAAGAAGAAGAAGCATACTTTGCAATGTAGATCAAACTATATTATATTTCACATACAAATCACAGATGACCTTTAAGAAAAGGAAAATATACCTATCGGCAAAGCAAGTTTAACATTCATAATGCATTAACAAGTATTCTTTTATTTGTTGAATTGACTCACTATTAAAGATTAAGCAAACATCATGTCTTAATAGATTTAGAAAAGTGAGAAATTAAAAACTAGTGATGTTAGTGCTTTTACCTTGTTAGTTCTTCTTCTTCTTCTTATTCTTCTTCTTCTCTTTCTTTGAAAGGTGAACCTATATTTAATAAGAACAAGTATTGTAATTAATAAGATATGGTAATTGTCAAAAAAGCTTTGATTAAATGATTGCTCACCTCTTGGGATGAAAATGCATGAGATTGTTGTTGATGTGACATTGGCCGAACAGTGGGATGACTACTAAGTGAATCCACAACCTATCATTCAATAAGAGGCTTAAGTTGTATAGCAGCTCTGGGCAATTTAAAGTAATAACTAGTAAAAATAATTACAACACCAAAAACATCAGTGGGGGATGGACCCAATCCAAACGTCCGAACACGACCAGGTCGCTCCAGCCCCATAACTTGTGTGAAAATCTGTTCATTTAATGCAACAGGGTCCGAAGAAGATCCCTCCATGTGCTCCGTCAGCTCATTCATTTGAGTCTACAATTTTGAATTCAATAATTAGCATCCAATATAAATCATATTAAAAGTCTAATAAAGTAGTATCACATACCATAACTTCATTAACTGAATCACTATTGGAAGTACCATCTTTCATGTATGCGGCCATCCACACCTGTGGCCGACTAGCAGGAACCCCATTGTTCTTTTTTGTCTCCTGTAAATAAAAGATAGATAAAACAAAACATTAGAGTATCGTATTTCCAACTTCTCATTTGTATCACCATTGCCACTGTTGTTATAGCCACCACAACTACCACCACCACCACCCTTTTACCTGAAATACACCACCCCTCCATCATCACCACAAACCACTATCCCTCTACCCCCACCTCAATCACCCCAATACAAAAATGAGAAGATGAATTTTAAAGATAATAAGTTTCAATTTTCAATCTTATAGATATTAAACTTGATTTAGTTTAGTTATAAGTTGAGCTAGCTAAGTTATAAGTTTAACTTAAAAACTTAACAAATTTCAAAATATGTTCAAGATGTAATGTCTAATTATACCTCCACTCGAACTACTGAGAAAGGCTTTCGGCCTGTTCTATGATGTAGTGTCTTCTTCTTCCGAATTTTTCTATTCTTCTTGCTTGATTTCTGTTAAATATAAAATTCATTTGAGATATTATCAAAAATTATCATATATAAACATTTTTTCACATAAAAAAAATTCTACCGATACACTCTGAGTGCCCCAATAGTAGACCAAGGCCCGCCATTGATCCTCATGTACTCTATCCGGTCGATGAGCCAACCTTTCTGCATCATTCTTGAAGGGTGTGTATCCTATATTTTTCACTCGACTTTTTCAATCTCTCCATTTCTTCCCAAATGAAGTCATTATTGTTCTCTTCATGGAATCATCTGCATTCGTATGAGCCTGCATTACAATTATACACACTTATAATATGCAATGTCAACTACACTTGTAATATGCATTTCATATGGAATCCAATTGTAATATGCATTTCAACTTATTTCATATTAAATATCTGTATTACCTTTATCTCTCTCCATATGTTATCTTTATTTTGTTGTGGGATATAATGCCAAGTCGTAAAAGTGAGTGGTGCAAGACTCTCATCTCATGTCAAAACGCCCAAATGTGAAGCAAGGGGTGTGTATCCTTCAACTACTTGATTCAACTCATTTGAAACAAGTTTTAAAACGCCATCGTCTGAAGTACCCCATTGACCATGCACATATGTGGGACCCCTTGTCTGCTTGTGTGTGGCTTGACTTGAGCTAGAACCTATAAAAAAACAAAAACGAGGCCAAGACAATTGAATGCTCAGTTGAATGCTAAAACAGTTGAATGATTGCAAAAGCTATAAGTAAAAGGGGTAGGCAAGTATAAGCTATAAGCTATTGGGAAGGGCAGACGAGTTTCGAGACCTTTAAGAAGCAGGCTGACAGTTACATATGCTCTGTGCTTCCTTATAGTCCCTACCACCAGGTTTATAATCATACAATACGTAACAAGCACAGCTTTCCTGTTTAGTGTGTACAGTGATCTGTTGGCTAAACACAAGCAACAAATCACCTGCGGCAACCAACAGTACAATTCCAATCACCTCATGGCTTTCGCTAAGCAACAGGTAATTTTATTAATTATCTATAATAAAAATTAAAAAAAAATAAAAATTTAATCTATTTCTAAAACTTATACATAACCATTTCTGGCCAACTGTTTCTTGAAGCCTATATGTGGACTGACAGCTTCCCAATCTTATTCAAGTGACCAGAACTCTTCAAGGAAGCCTAGAAAGGGCCCTTGCAATAGTAAATACAAGAAAATGCTCATATAATCTTCCCCTTCAAATCTTAGGACATAATCAAGAAAATCTATGACAAAGTCATAATGCATGATTAAGAAACTTTTCAAAAACTCTCAGTAACCATAATCAAGTAAACAATTAATTAACTGTAGGAGTTGAATTGTTTAAGTAAAAGACAATTGCTAAAAAAATGTATAAATGAATTCTTACCCAAAAGGCTATTTTTGAGCATTGCAACAAAAAATACCAAGTACTGCTAAAACTTCATCTTGTCCATAACAGAAAAGATTGAAAATGGCATGTATGCGACAAATTTCACTTCCCAATAAATAGAGCCGATGAAGTGAGCAAAGGGGGGCTTAACTATGCCACAATCAGACCATTCACATTGTGAGAGGCAGACAAATTCAAGACAATGTCATATTGCTAGCTAGATGGAAATTATTTAGCTTTAGATTACAAGTTGCGGCTATCATGGAGGAGGAGGGAGAAAAGGACTAGAAATATATATTTTTTCGCTAATTTGACCAATCGACTTGTCAACTGGTTTAGGTTACGGCCCAAATTGGATGTCATTTTTCTAATTTTGTCAACAGTGTGAGTTGCAAAAAATTGCCAATAAGATTACATATTCTCTTAATGGGAGAAGGGAAAGGAGTTGGCAAGAAAACATTGATATTAGTGTTGGAGTTCAAGGAAAAAGTTAATCAACCCATCTAATCTGCTCAATTAGGAATTATGATTGAAGTGTCACATAGATGCAAAATATTTGTATTAAAATAATGTTACACATATCACAATTTTATATCGTGTTTTGTCTACTACATAATGTGATACACCCATAGTGGTTGAATATTAATTGGCTTAACGTAGAACCCATTATATCAAGCGATAAAATTATTCTCAGAATTGGAGGGCAATTTTGTTGATTCATAATATTTTGCTTGCTGGTACTACCTGCCAAACGGCTGCCCCAATGTTTATGAAATTTAAGGCTTGGGCTTTGCCTTAATTAGAACTTAAAGCCCACAATAATCTCATTGTCCAAGTGATGCCTAACAGATTTATAATCTCATGGTAAAGAGCATTTATTCAAGTTATTCTAAACAATCTTAAACAACAAGAGAATTTTTTATTTTTTTGTTGTTGATGGTATGACTCCATACAGAACATCACCATTCAAACTCAATTCCAAACTGACGAGCATTTCTTGACTAAAAGATCAAGTATTTTTACTACTTCACTAGTTGTGTTGCTCATAATGCGCATAGTTTCCAAGTCACCAAATAAGAGATTTTAAATAGGCTATGCATAAGCATGAGAATATTATTAAAGTAAATTAAACTTCGATTCAGGCCTATAATGAGAAATTTAATACTGCTAAATCTGCATAAGATCCATAGTTGCTAAGTAAATATTTTCATACAACTGTAAGTAAATATCTGCATAAGATCCATAGTTTCTAAGTAAATATAAAAATAATCTATTTGCAGCACTACAAAATCTATTTGTCATTATTATCTCAGAAGGGATCTATCAAACAACCGTCTCGCAGGAACAGTTCCAGATAATGGTTTCCTTTCACTATTTTCACTATGGATCTTATGCAGATATTTACTTACAGTTTCTCATTCATAGGAACAGTTCCAGATAATGGTTCCAGAAACTGAATTAATGCTTAATTGAATAAGATACAGAGGCACATATACAGTAGAACAGAGCAGCACACAGAAACAGAGGCATAAAATATAACTCTAAATTTTCCATCATGTTTATATTAGCTTCATGTAGATGATTTCTATGAAATCTTGAAAATGAAACTTTCTATTTATGTAGCTTCATGTAGAGAGAGAGAGAGAGAGAGAGAGAGAGTACCGATTTAAGCTTGAAATGCGAGTAATCGAGGGGTCAGAGTTCAGATCTGGAGCTTCGATGGAGCTTCGAAATCGGTTCGATCTGGAGCTTCGATGGAGCTTCGAAATCGCTTTGATGGAGCTTCGAATATCTGAATCTTCGATGGAAATCACTGAATCTTCGATGGAGCTTCGAAATCGGTTCGATCTGGAGCTTCGATGGAGCTTCGAATATCTGAATCGTCGATGGAGCTTAGAGAGGGTTGAGAGAGAGAGAGAGAGAGAGAGGGCTCAGATTCAAAATGATGTATGCGTATGGGTTGAGAGAGGGCCCAGATACAAAATAAGGATTGAAAAGGCGCGTGTGGTATACCGCATTCGGAGGTGTTTTTCAACGCCTCTTATTATAAAACGGTGTCGTTTTGGTTTAAAAGAATATGCGGCGTTTATAAAACGCCGTTAAATGTTAATAACAGTGACGTTTAAAAAAACGTCGTTAAAAAAACGCCACCATAACCCTTTTTTCCTGTAGTGATTGGGTTTTTAAATTTATCAATTTAAACTCTGAACTTTGGATTCGTTCTCAATTTAAATTATGTCTATTTCTATTAAGTAAAATAGATAGAAAATTGGTATTTTAGTCATTACACTCAATGAAATATGATATTTTAGAAATTTTATATATATCTATACTGAGTTTAATAACTAAAATACTATTTTTCCATCGGTTTTACTTAACAAAAATAGATTGAGAACAAATCAAAATATTAGCATTCAAATTGACAAAATTAAAAACTCGTGATATATTTTCTTACAAGGCTCAAATCTATGATTTTTTTTGGTAATTGTTCCGAAAATTTTATGTTATGAGTGGGATCTAATACATGAATGGGAGTCCAAGTATTACGAATAATTTGTGATTAGAAAACTTATGACATGTTGTGATATGTTATTTCGGAATATTGTGGTTACCTTACATATGTTGCGATTAATTTTAGGGTTACACATCATAATTTAGTTATTCGTAACTTTTATCACAAAAATTATAAGTTTCATCACAAAAAATTATAACTTTCACCACAAAAATTGTTGCTTTTCCTATGATGTGCACCTTAACATTGTAGCATTTTTGTCGAGGGTAAAGGCAGTTATGCAACAATTTTTAAATTGGAGAAATTTTATTATGTGACTTTTCTATATTTATATTTTTTACATGTAGCAAAATTGTTTTTAAAATAAAAAAATAATAATTCGATGAGTGTCGCTCTTAGTATGAAATGCACAGAGCATGAGTTTGATGAGGTTGCAATCTGGACATTCTTCTTATCAATAAATTCTACATCATTCATTCTAGGGATACTAAGAAATTTATCAATATTTTTATCAAATATTTTATATAGGTGCTACACCTATGTCAAACATTTGGTAGAAGTATTAATAAATCTCTTTGTGCCCTTCCATACGACATGATATTATTTTACTCTACTATAGTGAAATTCACCAATTTAAGCTATTTTAAAGTAAGGCAAGGTTTCTTTCCAATACACTTATTATTGGGCCTGTGGAGTTCATCACGGGTCCCATTTCGATAATTTGAAATTTAATGTGCAGAATTCGTCGAGTACTTTATCCCTGCAAAAAATTATGTCGATCGGATATCAACAAATACTTGATCATAATATATTTTTTGTCAACAATTTATTTTTAAAATCACATTTATCATTGACAAAAATATGATCTGATCGAGGGGTTATCGTTATCCGATCAACATGAATTTTGCTGGGATGAAATACTCGACGAGTTTTACACATTAAATGTTCAAAATATCGAAATGAGACCTGTAATGAGCTCCACAGACCCAGTAACATTGTCCGGTCCATAAAGTGGATTGAAGATAAGTTATGGCCTTTAAAGTACTTTGTTTTGTCATATCAATTGAACTTTGTGTGGACAGCTTGCTATTATCCTTAATTGTGAAGGATTATGAAAACATAATCAATGATTCTTCATAACCATTTTTCTTCTTGTGATATATGTTAGCCCTTTTAAATTGTGAAATAATCTTTGTTGTTTAACTAAAATTGAAATAAATCAAACTGGGTAAATTACAAATACACCTCTTCAGATTTGCTTAAAATACGGATTGTCACGTATGATTTGAAAAATTACAATACCTCATTCTCTGAATTTTTTTATTTAATAGAATTAACCGAAAAAATAAAATTCATATTTGCTCTCTTACTTGAATTATAAAATTAAAATATATTTATGATATCATTAAAAACTATTAATTGACTTGATGAATAATAAATGGGAGGAATTATATATCTGTGAAACTGATTAAAAAAAAAAAAATTATATAGACATGGGGATGTGCAAGCTTTTGAGTTGCACCCCACCCTTATGTTTTACAATTATTATTATTATTATTTTATCTTCTACCCTGCATTGTTATTTCTCCTAGTAAATACAATAAAAAGCCCCATAGTACAAAAGAAATTATCAATCCTTGCATGTAGGAGAAATTGACCCCCTGAGTTCTAAGATAGCAATATACAAGGATAGTCAACAAAGTTAGTTCAGTTGGTTAATTTTCCTATCCAGTTATTTATTTATTTGGCAATCTATATGGGAATTATTACATTAAACTAGGCAATTATAGTCCAATAAGACATATCTACAAGTTAACACAAACATCACAAAAGAAGCACCTAATGGAGTGGTTGTTGGGCTTGGACTAAATAAATTTTATCAACTTTCTAACTATTATGAACTAATCTTACATTTTTTATACTTATAATTACTCTTCAATCAATTGAAAAAAAAAAAAAAAAATCACCATGTCCAACAATCACAGTAACCCTCGCAATGAGACAGAAATTATCAAGAGGTATCACTAGTCCAATGACGTTGGTTGATTTTCCTATTCAGCTTGACCTTCCAATTTTTCAACAAAATGGGAACTTTGTCCATCTCTTACGGCTAAAAGTAAGATAATATTATATCAACTGAAAGGCTAGGATCTTGTAATTTCTATTCATGTGATTTAATTGAACACAATTTTACAAATTTATTAATTGATGAAGCTTAATTTGATAGAAAAGAAATCTTATTTCATAATTTGAATAACTCAAATTATACAATAAAATACGCATTTTTTACTATTTTGAACATGGTACACCCTAAGCATTTGATTATATCATTTAAGTTGTTCAAACCCATTATAAATTAAATTTTAACAGTTATTGATTTTTATAATTGTAGTCTCCATAAATATAAATTAAAAACTTTAAAAATTACATGGATGAAAGTGAATGTTTACGAATGAACTAGAAGAAATAAGGGGGAATATAAAAAATAAAAAAATTAAATTAAATTAAAAAAAAGAGTTAGGAAGATAGTAAAGTAATTTTGAATGCATTTTCATATAACATTCTCTTGCACAAATTAGTGCATGAGCCACTTGTATTTTCATAAATTTTAAATTATTTTATTATCTTTCTATTTAATTTTTTTTTTGATATTCCCCCAAAAATAATAATAATTTAAAAGATAAAAGCAAATTCAACTCAATTTAAAATCAGTATTATAAATGGGAGACTACTAAAATTTCTCTAAGAGCACCTCTACCTGATTTGCCAAATTCAATATGGCAGTCCAACAACTTTATTTTGACATAAAGAATGAAGTCCACCCGATATGTCAAATGCTGAGTTGACATTTGGCATAAACTCAACATTTCAAATTTGACATGCTTTGATGTCAAATGTTAAGTCTATCCAATAAAATAATTTTATTTTTTAAAATAATAGAATAATATATTTGACATATCTAGTGAAGGGTTTCTATGTCAAATTAACATATGCCAATTTTTCATCGAAGCCTTTAAAAAAATTTGAGACATCAAATTTTGAAGGTTTGAATGGAGATGCTGTAAGTTGTTACTTGAAATTGTTGATCTAAGTCCAATGGAAAATGTTGTATGTTTTTGGGGTTGTGGTTGCTCTTTATACTACTATTTAGAGTAATTTTATTTTCACACATTAACTTTCCTTAATTAACATAGTTAGAGACTGTTTGGGAAATACTAAATAAGTATACTTTTTGCTTTTTATAAAAATATGTGCAAAAAAGTAGAGAGATAATGTGACAAAAAATATATATATATAGAAAAGTATACCTTTTTGGTAGTTCCCAAACAACCCCTTAATAAAAAAAAATTTCTTAATACGAATTTGTCTTATATATAATGAAAATACCATAATATCCTTATCTTCTTCCACCCAAACCCAAATACTAAAACATCACAACTATCCTCCATTGCCAGCACTACATCTATCTTCTGCCATGCCCTCCAGTCCCCTTTATTACCCTCGCTTGCCGCCACCTTCCGCCATGAACCATAATACACTCTCACAAGCGTCCCACTACGGACCACCAACTTTCAAGGTTTTACTGTAGAGGTCTCGCATGGAAGGAGATGAGCTGGGAGTATTGGTGGTGGTAGCGATGGAGGCTAAGAGTTGCGGCAACGACGACTAAGGAGTGGTGGGTGGATAAAAGAAAAATTAAAGATTTTGAAATTGAAGATGAGGGTATTATTAAAATAAAGAGATGTGTACAAATTTTTTTTAATGTGTGTAATGAGAAAATGTTTATTAAGTGTATGCACTGAGAAAAATTAGTGTGTGAAAATAGAATTACCCAACTATTCGTCATACTCTTTTACACTTTGTTTTGTGGGTTGCACTCTAGGTTCTCAAAGATTATTCGAACCGTTCAATTTGTACATTTCGTAGTAAAGACCATCTGTGCAAAAAATTAGTTTCATTAAATATCAATGAATAGATTAACAATCGTATTTTGTTTTATTGTTTATGTTTAAACTTATAGTTGCCATCCCTTTTAAAAAATAATATTTAAAATGTTCATATGTTTAGTGATGTTCAATAAAATTAATTTTTTACATAACCTATGTTTACTTGGTGCTACGACATGAACAATTCTGATTATCATTGTGGGCCTCAACTGAAACTCATAAAATAGAATATGGAAAGAGTTGAAAAATAATAGTATGAAAGTCATTCTCGTATTTTTGGGAATATGGGATGGTTGTTGTACATCAGGCACTATTGTTTTGTCAGTAGGATCCGCTCCGGGTCCTATCTCAATAATATGAGTTGTTCACTTTTTAAAGTTCGTTGAGTAATATATTTATATAAAAAATAAAGTTTGCGGGCATCGGTAGTCTTTTGATTATATCATATTTGTATTCAAGCTAGCACTCAAAACTACACGTACTGTTCATTTATTTAGATGTAAATGTATTCTGATCAAAAGGTTGCCAATGTCCAATTAAATTAACTTTTTACAGGGACGTACTACTCGATGGATTCTAAAAAGTAACGGTTCAAATTGTCAAAATAGAACTCAGAGTGAATTCCACTGAAAACACATTATAAATATTATGCCCTCACACATCGGTCATCTAAAATTCGTGTTTTTTAAGTCATATAAGCAATTTAATGAGGAAGATGCCCTGATTGATTTTCTTACTTATAGTCTCTCTCTCTCTCTCTCTGGAAAAAAAAACCAAAGGAATGTCTAGACCACAACCATCGCCATCACAAAGACGAAAACCTCTCTCTTCTTTGTCTCTCACCATTTAACCATTGCGCAAATTGCTCTTGCTATTTAACTTCTATCACAATGTCATTTTCCATGCATTGTCCGTCTCTTAAGCATGCTCAGTCTTCACTTATGATTTTTAATATGATAACAATTTATCAATCAATCTGTTAGAAGACTCTATTTTGGTTTATTTATTTATTTTTTAAGCATATTCATTTTATTTTTTTTAAAAAAGGTGTAAAATACACTTATTACTCCTACATTTCTACACTTTACTGTCAATCTCATTTTGCATCCTCACATTTTAATGGAGTCAGCCAAAGTCTTACCTTTGATCAAGTGTCAATGTCACCAAGAAAATTGATAAAAACTGTCACCAAACAACGTAAAAATTAGACAGGATTATTTTCTGTCAATTTTTGTAATAGATTTGGCTGAGGGTTAGCGTTGACCCTTGATTAAAAGTGAACTCTATAAGCAATGTTACATCATTTTGCAATGGAATAATTTTATTTACACCATGAAATTAACTCCTTACACTCTCAAAATTTATTTATTTTTTTATTTTACAATTTCTGTTGTTCCATTCTTACCATTATCCCTACCGTCCACTCTTCTTCTTATACCCAAAACCTAAAAATCCCTAACTTCTTCCACCATCACTTGGAATCACCATCTAGCCACAGTTGCCACTTCCTTTGTCGTCTCACTGCCACGACCATCACCACCGTCATGACAACCACCTTCGCAGGCCCTCATTGCGACAACCACTACTCCCTCTGTCGCTCCACGACTGCAACCATCACCATCGCTGTAACCACTCCATTTTCGTTCTCAACCATCATCACAGGGTTGGCGTTAAGGCCAAGCAGGTAAGGTTGCTGCCTCAGGCCCCCAAATACTGCTTAAAAAATAGGGCCCCAAAATAATTTCGATATTAAGTTATGTTTGGTTAATTATTTCAGCCATAAATTATGTTTGGTTTATTAAAATAAATTGAATAGAGTAATCATTTCATGATAGTGTCCATCTTCACATTTTTTTTAACATGGTCCATTTTCATGTTTAATTAACTAAAATATATTACAAATGAAATTATCATTCACCATTGTAAATGAATAGTAATTTTATAAACAAACTAAGGAATAACCATTTCATTCAATTCAATTTCATTTCAGTGAAATACTACATTATAGTATTACTAGTTTAAAAATCAAGGTTCAAACACACAATTGAATTGGTGAACTATTTAAAAATAATGGATGGTTGCTTGCCAAATGTATGAATTATTTATAGAATATTATTTGACTATACGAGTTACAATTCCTTATGAAGAAATAGTTTTTTAGGTTGAAGTTAATCAAATTTTACAATTTAATTTACTATGTCAGGAAAATGTGTGAATAAATTAATATTGTTAACAATAAAAAATGTTCAAAATTTATCTCAATAATTATGATTTATGTCAATAATTATGTGTACCATATGCAATAGATTTATAGAAGGTGCAAGTAAAAAATAAAATAAAATTGAAAATTGTTACTATTTTACCAATATATATATATTAAAATTTGTATGAGAGCATGGCCCACATTCTATATCCACCTTAGGCCCAAAAAGTCAGAGTCGGCCCTGCATAGAACACAACTATTTCGTAGAATAAACCAAAAGAATTAAAAGCGTTCTCACAAAACGGTCAAGACATAAATAAGCTAATCAAAAGTAGTTTTCATAATGTTTTAAATATAATATTATCAATATATTAAAAGCAAGTTATATAGGAGTTTAAAAACCAGGATTTATGGCAAAAGAAATTTTATAATTGTGAATAAATAAATAAAAAGAACTTTCAAAGCTTTGTTTTAACATTATTTACTGTGAGAGACCAAACATTGATTGTCAACGTCACAGCATTTGGCCTTTGAATATATTGACAAAGTCCACTAGTAGGCTAATAATTTCATGACTAGTGAAATTTAAAATTTAAAATTTGTGCAACAAAAGAGAGTGAAATTCTAAGCAAATTGGGATTATGAGCATTGTTTTGTTTCAATTATGTTAAAATATTTTTACCTAAGTTATTCTAATCATGCCAATATTCTATTTTAAGTTGCTCAGTTATAGGGTAATTTGTATCAAAATAGTGGGCGGACTAAATTAGCATGGGGCCAGTTTTGGGCTGGAAAAAAGTCTAGTCGACTTGAGTAGTTTGGGCCGTACAATCGGCATTGGACCGGGCAAATTACGATTGAAGGCTGATTGGGCAAATAGTGTGAGAATGTCAACCAGACAATCGGAGCTTGGTTACTAATTGGGTAGACAAGACTGTTACGACTTTCACCAGGCTACGTAGGTCTTCGACCAGAATGAAGAATTCAATGGATGGTTGAACTGGGCAAACATAGTATGGTCTTGATGCTAGGTTTTAGTTCGGTGGTCTTATCTGAAGTTAGTAAGACAACAAATACAGTTACGCCATTGACGTGTAACCGGACTACGTATTTGTTTAGCTCAGTTGTCAGCCTAAGACTTAGGCCGTTTCACTAGGGACAACCTAAAATAAGGTAATGCAACTTTACTCGTTAAATACTTGAGAGATTTTCCTGCCGTATTGATCTTGTCAACTATCAATTTTAACATTTTTTAGATACTTGTCAATTTTCTAAGGTAACATGTAAAAAAAATTAACAAAGATTTGAATGAAATGAAAAAATTGAAGTTTGACTTAAAGTTTAAAGAATAAATTGTTCAATTTGAAACTATAAGAATTAAGTAAAATTTGAATCAAAATATAAAGATGAAAGATATAATTAACCCTTTAGTTTAATAATATCTTGTTATTATTTATTCTGAATTTTTTTTGAACATTGTTATAAATATGTTAAATTAGTGAGAATATCACGCCCCAAAATAAATAATAATACCTCATCTCGTAACATTCTTTACAAATGATCAATGACAACATATCTTATATTCCATTTATAGATTTGATCATATAAAAGATGACATATGCTGTATATTTTCATAAATTCTAGATCCCGAATCTATAGCACATGACATAGATACACAAATCTAAAAATAAAAGTAAAATTAGGTAATTATATGCCCCAATGGCTACATCTTTCCAAGTTAATGCTTGGATACATCAAAATGAGTTCAGTTCAATACAATTAAAGCTCAAGGCTTATGCAAAAATAATTATATCAAACAAAAAAAAGAAACTCTTGGCTCTAAGTCCTCCCAAGCTATGTCCTTGGTGGAGGCTTATCATTAGCACCTGAAAGTTGTTTTCCACATAGGATGAGCCAAAACCCAATAGAGATATTTTAACACAATATATGAATTTTAACAAAATCATAAGGTGAATGCACATGCATGCCATATGTCAAATATTTCACATTTCCATCTCAAAATAATGCAATGCCAGATTATATACCACTTTATGAAAATAATCATTTCATAACATAAAACAAGACAGTGGATACAAAATATTGGGAATCTCTAAGTACGTATGTGCTAGTAGGCTATACAAGCACTACCAAAACCATTTTACCGGTACTAGCCGGAAGGATCCATACCTAACTGCACGGGTTTCCAAACTTTTATCAAGGATATAAAGGCCAACATAACAAGCACAACCACACCCCCTAACCAAATTTACCAAGGTATTCACTCATTTTTCTGAAAACAAAACATTTTCAATGTTTAAGTATGCAACAATGCTCATTACAAGATGTATGAATGATTAGTTTCAATTCACCTAATCCTTATGCAATTTTTACAACAATCAAAGTTATCCTTCACCAATAGCCCAAAACATATATTTCTATACAACAGTTAATTTCCAACAAAGGATAGAATCTTATCATTTTCAAAATGGGAGTGATATTATATATCCAACTCCTCCATCATCATCAACATATACATTGTTTCATTATTACAAAACCCAACATCATTTTCCATTTTCTTTCAAAAACCAAATATCCATAATATTAGAACAAAACCCCCTTTACTTACAAAATCAATTTTAAGTAAAAAAATCCACGATTTTAACATATGTCAATCATAAACACATCCCCACAACCTTTCTCTAGAACCCATTTGAAAGCCCCTCTTTTTCAATTCAAAACTAAACTCTAGGTTTAACCAAAAATCTCCAAATCACTAGACTCTATCAATAGACAAATAACTAAGTGAAAAATCATACCAAAGGTTGATGAAATCCCTACTTCAAACTAGAAGACAAAAGAGGGCAAGAGTTAAAGTATGCAGAGCTGAAAATGATAACCGCTTTGATTCAAACAAAGCTCTCAATGTGCTCTAACTTTTTCTCCAAAGGGCTAGGGTGAAGAAATCAAAAGATTGGGAGTATTTAGAGCTTGAATGCGAGAACTAGGGAGAGAGTGAAGAACTAGGGTTTTTGGAATGTTTAGAGAGAGAGAGAGAAGTGAAAAAGTGACTCAGAAAACCCTTTTCACGGACTGATATATGTGTAAATTGCTCGAGCGACCAAAATACCACTCGAGCGTCAGACACAATAAATGACACTGCTTGAGCAACCAAAAACACCACTTGAGTGCACAATGACCCCCTCCTAGAAGTTCAGACCTGCAAAAAATCACTCGAGCGCGAGAAAGACCGCTCGAGTGAAGATTTCTCACTTCCAGTAGTTTTGCAGACTGTAAAAGACCGCTTGAGCGCAGAAAGACCGCTCGAGCGAATAGGCAAAAATCCGGGCAATAACTCTTTTGAAAAACTAACTCCCCAACCTATTTCAAACACAACCATCACTCCCAAATAGTCAAACTCAACCAGCGCAAGACAAAAAAAATGAAATGAACAATAGTCAACGACATGGATTCCCATATTCAAAGCAAGAAATGGATCGGGTCTAAATCGGAACCGTTATAATCTACCCCCATAAAGAATTTTGTCTCTAAAATTTAAAATAAGGCAACAATCACTAAATACAAATCAAATCATGGATCAACCATACTTGTAACAAGGATAAATAGCATTTTTCAACACCAAATATTACAATTTGACTTTTCAAAACATATACAATTTTTATATATTATGACATGAATAAGATTTTCAACACAAGTCTCAAATATCAACAAATAGGTTCGGATAATTCTCACAGACTTCCGCCTCACACTCCTAAGTTGCCTCATCAACCCCATAGTGTCACTACAATGCCTTAACCAATGGAATAGTCTTGCCTCGCAAAGCTTGGTCCCGAGTATCTAAAACCTGTAGTGGTCTCTCCTCGTACGAGGTATCCTCATCTATCTCTAACTGAGTCCAATCCCACATGTGTTAAAGATTAGACTCGCAGTTCTAGTGCATACAAATATGAAACACATTATGAACCTTGAAAAGTTAGGATGGCAAGGCCAAACGATAAGCTATCTCCTCAATCCACTCTAGAATCTCAAAAGGCCCTCCAAATCTAGGAGACAACTTCCTGCTTTTTCCAAATCTCATTAAACCCCTTCTTGGTGATATTTTCAGGAACACGTGATCTTCTACCTCAAAAGATAAAGGTCTCCTCCTACGGTCGACATAGCTCTTTTGGCAATTTTGAGCCGAAACTAACCTCTTACGAATTCGTCGTTTCCCAGAATAATTCTGGACCTAACATAGGTGCGTCACCCACCTCGGCCCAATATACTGGGGATCTATACGGTCGGCTATACAAGGCCTCAAACGCTGCCATACCAATACTCGCTTGAAAGCTATTATTATAGGCAAACTCCACCAAAGTTAAATGCCTCTCCCAGAACCCCTTAAAATCCAAAACACAACCTCGAAGCATGTCCTCTAAGATCTGAATGGTTCACTCGGACTGCTCGTCAGTCTAAGGATGATAGGCGGTGCTAAATGTCAATCTAACGCTATAGGCATTTTGTAGGCTCTGCCATAATTGAGCCGTGAAACATGGATCTCTATTCGAAGCAATAGTCACAGGGACCCCATGTAGTTGAACTATGTCCCTAACATAAAGGTTGGCAAGATAATCTACTGAGTCACTCGTGCGCATAGGTACAAAGTGTGCTGATTTAGTTAACCGGTCTACTATCACCCACACAACATCATTACCTTGTTGAGTCATCGGAAGACCCATAACAAAATCCATCATTATATGCTCATATTTTCGCTTTGCTATAGGTAAGGGTTGCAACAAACCCGTTGGTCATTGGTGCTCGGCCTTCAGTTGTTGATAGGTAAGGCACCTCGAAACAAACAAGGCCATGTCTTTTTTCATCCCCCTCTATCAAAATTGGAGGCTAAGGTTGTGGTATATCTTTGTGCCTCCCAGGTGAATTGCAAGGCATGAATGGTTGAACTCTCGGAGTACCTCATCCCTACAAGATTCTGGCATAAAAAGATGATCTAAATACCTCGCACTCGAGTCAGAATACACGTTCAAGCCCTTCTCTACCTTTCCACTAGATAACTTTCCTCGGATAGCCTCTACTTCGTGATCACCCCATTGTGCTTCTATAACCTGGCTCACTAGTGTAGGTTGTGCAACTACAATGAATAAAATGGCTAACTCAAAGGACTCGCTAAGATGTAAGTCAAACTCGCCAATAGCACCCAACATCTCGCATTCCCGGATGGCAATACTAGCTACACTACTTATGGATTTTCTCTCAAGGCGTCAGCCACTACATTGGTTTTTCTCGGATGATAGTGTAACTCAAAATTATAATCCTACATAAACTCTATCCACCTCCTTTGTCTCAAATTCAAATCCTTTTGTGAAAACAAATATTTCAAACTCTTGTGATCGGAAAACACTTCAAATCTCTCACCATATAAATAATGCCTCCAGATTTTTAAGGCTGAAATCATCGCCATTAGCTCTTAGTCGTGAGTATGATAATTTCTCTCATGCATTTTCAACTACTATGAACTATACTGCTTTCCCCTTTTGCATCAATACACAACCCAAACCTTCTCGAGACACATCACAATAAACCAAATAACCCCTCTCCGGAATAATCAATATTGGAGCAGTGGTGAATGTAACCTTAAACTCTTGAAACGACTTTTCACTAGTCATCTCACTCTACACAAATTTAATTCACTTTCTCGTCAATCTAGTCAATAGTGAAGCCAATCTAGAGAAGTCTTTCACAAAATGTCGGTAATACCTGGTTAAGCCCAAGAAACTCCAGATCTCAAAAGCATTCTTAGGTTGTTTCCAATCTTGCACTGCCTCTATCATTGAAGAGTCTACAGCCACCCCTTTTCCGGATACCACATGGCCTAAGAACTTAACTTCTTTTAACCAAAACTCGCACTTCTTGAAATTATCATATAAATAGTGTGCTCTAAGCAACTCAAGTACAACCCGTAAGTGTTCCTTGTGTTCCTCCTCTGAGGGTGAGTAGATTAAGATGTTGTCAAGAAACACGATCACGAAACGGTCTAAGAACTCACAGAAGATTCGATTCATCACAACCATAAATGAAGTTGATGCATTGGTTAGCCTAGAAGGCATCACTAAGAACTCATAGTGGCTATACCATGTACATAATGTCGTCTTCTGAATATCCTCATTCTTCACCCTCAACTGGTGATAACCCGATCTCAAGTCAATCTTAGAAAAGCAACAATACCCCTTCAACTGGTCAAGAAAATCATCTATACAAGGTAATGGGTACTTGTTCTTAACAGTTACCCAATTTAACTTTCAGTAATCGATCCACAGTTGTAAAGTGCCATCCTTCTTCTTAGTAAAGAGAGTTGGTGCTCCCCAAGGTGATGTACTAGAGCCAATCAAGCCCTTGTCTAACAGCTCTTGGAGTTGAATCTTTAACTCATACAACTCGGTAGGTACAAATCTATACGGTGCCATAGAAATAGGTGTTATGCCAGGCACTAAGTCAATGGAGAACTCAATCCCTCGATGGGATGGCAAACTAGTAAGATCTTCTGGAAAGACGTCTAGTTATTCACAAACTACCCTTGGCAAATCAACTCAGACCACATCACTCTCACTACCTAAGAAAGTTGCAAGAAGACAATTAAGCTCGCCCCAACCACATCAGTCATATACTGGAGACAAAATTCTTTCAGCTCGCTCCCCCAAAAAATAAAAATAGTCACCATTCGAGGTGCACACTGTAACCCTCTGACGATAATAATCTATAATAGCATGGTACGAAGACAACCAATCCATGCTTAAAATGACATTGAAACCTGACATGTCTAACAATATGAAAGCAAAAGGAAGTTGGTGACCAGCAACCTCTATCTCACAATCGTGACAACCCCGGTACAAGACAACCTTACCCCCAACTGGTGGCTTTAACCTGAGCGGAGACACTAATTAAGCCACTTCTAACCCCAAAATTGATACGAATGCAGACAAAATGAAAGAAGAAGATGCATCAGTATCAATCAACACATTGACAATAGATTTGAACAACATAAAGTTTCCTCTCATAACAGAGGGTGCTGGCAACTGATCTGGCATAGTAACAGTACAAATACGTCCTGTGGGTCTCTACTTTATCTGTTCACCCCTCGAAGCATAGGACTGATACACTGATTGAGTCGAAGAGGCTCCCTGAGTGGCCCTTGAGGCCTGTGCTAAATGGGTAGTGTTAGTCATATTGCATTTTGATGATTATTTGATTATATTTTGATTTTGTTCCTGATAAATTAAATTGATCAATATATTATGTTTTATCCATATCAATCTAATCTTAAATGATCTTAAACATGTGTTAATTTCAGCCCAAAATCGAGTACAAGGCAGCACCAAAACAGCCCACAATGACTACAACAAAACAGCCTACAACAACAGTAGCACAGAGTAACAGCCGAAGCAGTCCAATCCAGAAGGAGCCGGACATCCGGTGGTGGTATTTTTTCCCAGATCAGCTTCCAATTCAATTTTGCTTTACATCGGCTGTCAACCCAGCAGTATACTCGACAAACCGCGAAAATCATCATTGACGACCAGGACCCCACTGAACATCCGGGGGGACGTCCGGAAGGATATCTGAGCAGATGTCCCTCAAGAACAAAATTTTATTTTGGACATCCAGCTAAACGACCACTCTATACTACAACGGATCTTTTTCAAAAGATAGTTGTCATCAATCAGACTTATATTTCAACTCCTTCACAATCTAATCTTTTATGGGAAATACAAATTTGAGTAGAGTAGATTTAACCAAAATCTTACTCAATCTTCTTACCACACACAACAATCAACGATCCTTGATTTTCTGCTGGATAAATAGTAGAGCTTCTGTTAAACAAATAAATACAAGCAACAACACAAGCACGAAAACATTCTCTGATCAATCATCACTCTCATCTTTCTTTATTCTCTAAAGTGTTCTTCATTTGATTTTTGTTTTCCCTTCAGAAATTATAGTGAGCTTTAACTTTAAGCATATATACCTGTGAGATTTTTATTTTTCCTGATATAAACTCAGAGCTTCAATCTTTGTCATATTTCTTGAGATAGTTTCATTTCAAGCTTTTTGTGAAAGCAAAACCTATCATTCAAAGATTGTAAGAGTGTGGTATACTTAGGTTTCTTGACTCTTTAAGTGTCACTGAGAATCAGCTAAAGAGGGAAAGGTTTTAGACTTGGTATAGTCTTTGTAAAATCTGTGGAGGATTGCTCCATTTGTGAAATGGTTGCTAACACCCAGTGAAGCTAGAAGATAGTGAAAAATCTCAAGGGAAGCTTGAGGAGTGGATGTAGGCTTGGTTGAAGCCGAACCACCGTAAATCGTGTTTGCATTTCTCTTCATTTATCTCTTTACTTAACTGTTATAGCTAACTGATATATTTGAGATACTCACTATGTTAGCTATATTTCATTGCCTTGTTTCTTGATCTTTCATTGATTAATCCATATTTGTGGTTGTCCTTGTTTGTTGTATTAGATGGTAATTTTTATTAGGGTATTATTTATTTTAATTTGTTGAAACCTGATTCACCTCCCACTTAGGTTGCTTTTTGGGTAACAATTGATTTTAGAGCCTGGGGCTCTTGTTTAGATTTAACAGTCTTGGAGTTTTAATCCATGGCAACCATATATAGTACTTACTCTATTGTAGGTCAAGCTAGCAATAGGCCACCTCTCTTTGATGGTAGTAATTATAACCATTGGAAAGAAAAAATGAGTTTGTATCTTCAAGCTATCAATTAGCCTTAATGGCTCTTTATCACAAAAGGTCCTAAAATCCCTATCAAGGTAGTTGATAATATTTGTGTGCCTAAACTTGAAGAGGAATTTGATGAGCATGATTATAATCTGTTGCAAGCCAATGCTAAGGCCAAACTTATTCTTGTACATGGTTTAAATGCAAATGAGTACAATATAATTTCTTGTTGTGTTACTGCCAAAGAGATTTGGGATAAACTTGAAATTGCATATGAAAGAACTAGTCAAGTAAAAGAATCTTGAGTTGATATGCTTATTCATGATTATAAACTCTTTGGGATGGAGTCATTTGAATCTATTTTTGAAATGTTTTATAGATTTACCAACATCATTAATGCTTTAAAATCTCTTGGTAAATCTTATACTAATGGTGAGCTTGTGAGAAAAATTCTTAAGTCTTTGCCAAAGGAATGAGAAGCTAAGGTTACAACCATTCAAGAAGCAAAGGACCAAACAAAATTGAGCATTGAAGATCTCCTAGGCTCACTCATGGCTCATGAACTCACAATGATGGACAGAAGCAAAAAGGAAAGCCATTTGGGGAGAAAATGATGGAGTAGCCAACTTGTGTCTTATGGCTCTTGAAGAAGAAGAATCCACTCAAGATAAGGTAATTTCTAATTATGTAGAACTTGAAAGTGTTTTTAATGAATTACATGACATATTTAGAAATGTTTGTGCTGAGAATTCTAAATTAAAGAAATTAGTTACTTCTCTTTCAAATGATGTGGATGTTTTAAAGATAGAAAAGGCTACTTTGAAAAATGACTTTACATCTATTACCTATGAGAAAAACATTTTGAAAAACAATGTTGAAGATTTAAACAAAGCTCTTGAAAATTTTGTAAAAGGAAAAGAAAACCTCAACAAGCTTCGTGGAAATAAAAGATGTATTTTTGACAAAGTAGGCATTGGTTTTGATCCTCCTAAACCTTTTATGAGTTTAAATGTTCTTGAGACTAATTCCTATGGACCCAAGAAAGTATGGGTACCAAGAAAGAAATCAAGATATTTTGTAGGTGGAATCTCAAATAAGAGTGTTCAATCTAAAGAGTAAAATCAGCCCCTACAAGCAAAAGAATGATGAAATGAAAATCACCAAGATGAACAAGAGAGGTCATGTATGGGTGAAGATTCCAAAGAGGTAAATGAAGGTATAACTCCTAACACATCTTTAAGATTAAAGTTCTACATTCTTTAAGGTGTGATTTGTGTACAATAGGTTGTGTCTAATCATTACATCCATGTAACCTAATTGCACTAAGATTGGATTAGTTATGTTCTGTTTCAAACGATCATTGAAATCATATTTGAAATTTATATTATCTTTGATGATTGCCTATTAGAATATGAATGATTCTTGTATACATTGATTATCCTTCATCTTGTCATCTATTGCCATGAAAAAGAAAAATAAAATGATTTTTCACTTGTGAGCATACCAACATATTCTCATACTTTTTGCATCATTTATATGACTTTATTCTAATATGTTTATCCCTTTTTGAGTTGTATCTTTGTAGAATCAATTTTGATGATAAAGCGTGCCTTGAGATTGAATGCCAATCATATTGTGAAAATTTATGTTATACATTTGTGATCTCAAAAGTATGCTCAACATGTCAATTTCATATGCTTGACATTGAAATATTTGATTGAGTTATGAAATATTTGATTAGATCTCTTGATCAATGAAAAATCACATGGTTTTTGAATATGAATTATATTGTCATATATCTCATGAATTACTATTAAGTGTTAATTGTCATACTTACTTGTTTATAGCTTTCATGTTGTGTTCCACATTAAGTAAAATGTTTCATCACACTTGAGCATGTGTATTGAATTGATGAAAATGCCTCTTGATAATGTTATGTGATTAAATGAGATTGTTGCATCATTTCTTGATAAAACAAAGAGCATAAAATTATTTTCTCATGCATATTATGCTATGTGCTACAACTTGAAAATTCTGAAAAATAGCATTCCAAACTCTTATTTGATCATGGTACATATTGAATTATTTTTCATCCTTTGAGTTTGTGATAAGAAGTGATTTGTGCTGTTATTTGTATTGAATAATTGTGATTGTGCTATATAATTTCCATATCTCTACAAGATCACAATAGAAAATGGAAGCACCAATTTAGGGGGAGAAATCATCTTTGCTAACGTACTTGTTAAACCCCTTCGAGATGAACTCCTCATGAAATAAAATTGAAGATTGAAAAGCTTCCAACTCTTGAACCAAAGGTATGCCTCCTACACTGTCTTAAGCTTTTGAGGGAAAAACTCTATCTTGTATCTTTTGAGCTAACACTGTTATTATTTTGATATGAAAAAGATTTATTATGCTTCACATGATTTGCAATGTATACTCTTCAATGATGCTCTTGCCTAAAAATCATTCCTATGCTTAAATGTATGTTATATATTGAAATTCATGATTTTTCTTGGCATATGGATTGCTATACCTTGAACATACTTCATTTTTTGGAATTACATTAGCTCCATGAGATTATATTGAGTTTAATCTATTATGAGCAATATTTGATGTTCCACATAATGCTTGAGCTATGATTGTTAAATCTTCTAGATTGTATATTTGTATCCTTGGTAGATTGCATGTTGGTATCATTTTGGCATCTTTATTGGTAACATCTGGCATCCTATTTGATATTATTAAGGAGAACATTTCAGTTATGAGCTTTCAATTATCATATCTCTTATTGTTTTTGCCAAATGAAACAAGGGGAAGAATTTAAACTTGATTGATTTTTCAAAATCCCCTCAGATTCTATTCTATTTTTGATATCAAACTTATGGGCTTGCAGCTTCACATGTTGTTATTCCTTTGCCCTTTATTATCAAATCGTATGAGCTTGAATTGTATGATCATTATGTGCTACCATATGTTTTCTTTGGTATCATAGAGCTACCATGTTCTGGATGATTTGTGCTACAATGAGGCTTGCTATCTTTCATCATCCTATATGTTGTGTTGTGCCAAACTCCCTTCTTGTGTTTGATTATGTTGATAATGTCACCAGGGGAGAAAAAGAGTTGATTGTTTTGGTATCTATGCTTGTGGTATCTTTATTCTTACAACATGATCTTTGAGCTGATTAGTTGTTGATAATGTAAGAGTAAGATGTTTTCCTCAAGAGTGACTTGAACATTAGCTCCATATTCTGTTTTTGATAATGTTACAGGGGCTGCACTCATTGATTCATTTTGGCCATATATTCCTACTATATCTCTTTTGGCAAAACTTAGCATGCTTGATCTCTCATTTATGCACTCATGGCATTTATCTACACTTGATGCTACATCATGAAATACATCCTTTATGTGTTTTTGATAATGTCACAGGGGGAGAAATTGTGATGTTTTGAGCTTAAATGTTTTGGATTGAGATTATGTCACAGGAGGTTTAGAATAATGTCACAGGGGGAGGATTTGTTATGATTTAAAGATTGGGGGAGAATTGATGTTTCTGTGTGCTTGAACTGTTAAAGGAAAATTGGTGCTATTTATATTTTGTTTTTGGTATCTAAAGCCTGGGCAAAATTTTCCTAAGCTTATCTTTTGGTATCTTCATCAATCATGCATTGGTTTTACTGCTATATATTGATATTATGCTAAAATGCTTATATTTAGAAAAAGAAAACTTTTAAAGGAGCATGACTTGAGGGGCAGCTATTCTTCCTTCCAAACAAATCAAAACATCCTTGTGTGCTATTATCAAAAAGGGGGAGATTGTTAGCCATATTGTATTTTGATGATTATTTGATTATGTTTTGATTTTGTTCTTGATAAGTTAAAAAAATCAATATATTATGTTTTATCCATATCAATTTAATCTATCTCTTTGGAGGCTCAAATGATCTTAAACATGTGTTAATTTCAGCCCAAAACAAAGTCCAAGATAGCACCAAAACAACCCAGAACAAGAGTAGCACAGAGTAGCAGTCGAAGCAATCCAGCCCATAGGGGGTTGAACGTCCAGGTGGATGACCGGCCGTACGACAGGTGGTGGTATTTTTGCTAGGTCAGCTTCCAGTTCAATTTTTCTTCGCACTGGTTGTCAATCCAGCAGTATACTCGAAAATCTTGACGATTGGGACCCCATCGGACATCTAGGGGGACGTCTAGGAGGACATCCCATTGGACATCCCTCAAGAACAAATTTCATTTCCGACATTCGGCTGGACGACCACTTTGTACTACAACGGCTCTTTTTCAAAAGATAGTTGTCATCAATTAGACTTATATTTCAACTCCTTCACGATCTAATCTTGTATGGGAAATACAAATCTGAGTAGAGTAGATTTAACCAAAATCTTACTTAATCTTCTCATTGCACGCAACAGTCAACAGTCCTTGATTTTTTGCTTGATAAATAGTAGAGCTTGTATTGCACAAATAAATACAAGCAACAACACAAGCACGAAAACATTCTCTGATCAATCATCACTCTCATCTTTCTCTATTCTCTAAAGTGTTCTTCATCTGATTTTTGTTTTCCCTTCAGAAATTACAGTGAGCTTTAGCTTTAAGCATATATACCTGTGAGAGTTTTATTTTTCCTAACATAAACTTAGAGCTTCAATCTTTGTAATATTTCTTGAGAGAGTTTCATTTCAAGCTTTTTGTGAAAGCAAAACCTATCATTCAAAGATTGTAAGAGTGTGGTACACTCAGGTTTCTTGACTCTTTAAGTGTGATTGAGAATCAGCTAAAGAGGGCAAGGTTTTAGACTTGGTATAGTCTTTGTAAAAGCTATGGAGGATTACTCAATTTGTGAAATGGGTGCTAGCATCCAGTGAAGCTAGAAGATAGTGAAAAATCTCAAGGGAAGTTTGAGGAGTGGTTGTAGGCTTGGTTGAAGCCGAACCAGTATAAATCGTGTTTGCATTTCTCTTTCCTTATCCCTTTACTTAACTGTTATAGCTAACTGATGTATTTGAGATACTCACTGTGTTAGCTATATTTCATTGCCTTGTTGCTTGGTCTTTCATTGATTAATCGATAGTTGTGCTTGTCCTTGTTTGTTGTATTAGTTCGTAATTTTTATTGGGGTATTATTTATTTTAATTTGTTGAAACCTAATTCACCCCCCTCTTAGGTTATTTTTTGGCTAACAGGTAGGCTGATGGCTTTATGTTTGCCTTGAACCATACGAACCAGATGTACCACATGCTTGAGGGAAAAAGCTTCTCAAGTGCTCCGACTGCCCATACTAATATCAGGTAGGCAGCTGCCCTCTTCTCTAACTTTGGCTCTAAAGACAAACTGAAGACAACGTAGATTGTTGCCCTTCTCCTCTCTGTGGGCAAACTGAAGACTTGTGACCTTATTGACCACACTTGAAACAAGTGTTCCCACCTTGGCTACCTCTCCTTGAACCAGAACTCGGTATAAGAAAAGTGAATCTAAACTATGTTGCCTGGGACTATTGTGGGATAGAACCCCTCTGCCATTTACTGTCCCAAGTCTCCCCTTGAACCTCTTAACTTTTCTATCTAGAGCCCCTCATTTACTCCTTCTTTGCCTAGATCACAGTCTCTAGGTGAGCCGTCGCCTCCACAAGGCAACCGTAATCGCTAATCATAGACCCAACCACCTTGAAAAGGAGCTCGGTCCTCAGTCTCTTCTCAAACTGGATACAACGACATTTTGCCATCGCCATAAGTTTTGATACAAATCTAGAGAGGCTAGTACAAGCAACCTTAAACTCTCCTACTAGTGTGTTCAGCCGCTTGAGCTTCAAGAACTGATCTCTTAACTTCTTCCTAGTAGTGGGAGGCAAAAACTTGCCTTGGAAATCGTTGACAAAAGCCTCCCAAGTCACCTCGCGCATACTTCCACTATTGACCGGCATCTCCCTTCAGTTGGAAGGCTGCTAAGGTCACCCTCAACCTATCATCCTTGATGCCAAGCATCTCGAATGTCTTCAATATCTGCTCTAGCCACACATTCGCCTTCAGTGGCTCTTTCGGATTCCCTAAAAACTTATCTAGATTTGTCTGGAAGAACTATCTCTTCAGAAAAGACGGCCCTGTCTTAGCAACATGAGCCTGAACTTGACTCTCAGCTCTGAGAATGTCCATGGATTGTCACAAAGCTCCAGCCATTTCACGGGCCAAAGCACCCATGGCTTGCTGACTAGCTGGCTCGGCCACATTGGCTTGACCAACTCCCTCATCTTATATCGAAATATCATCCGATAATGTCACCTCCTGCCAACTAGGCCTACTACGCCTACCGCCACCACATCCATGTTTTGACATCTTAATAAAGGTAACACAACAGATTAACACATTTACAAATGTACCGAAGCTAATTCACTCACATCCTAATACGGTGGACAACAAATAATTCACTCCACATAAGCACCTAATCACGCCAACACAAACGAACTTCCTTTCTAAATAATAATCGTCCCGCGACATTGCCAGAGTTCCAGTTAGAAATAGCAGAGATCAAGTACTCTTCTAACAGGATTTCTAGAAAACTCATAGACCCAATCAATATCTTAGAAATTAAATCTTATACTCATTTAGTCACATAAGTATGTCATCACATAGCATACTAGGTCTACTTCTAATATCATCTAGAGAGAGAATCCATTGTGGTAAAAACCACATCCTACAATCCCAAAGTATTCAAACTGGGTGTAGCTTGCTTTTTGTGCTCCTCGGAGGAGTTTAGTCTCCTTGGATATGACAGCCCTATAGTTCGAACTCCTATGGTTCTGAATCTAGTTTCATAAGTGCAATGTGAAACAAAAAGAACACAAATGAGTCCAAATCCGGCAAATCTTTAGAAAATCCATTTAGCATTAGAGAATGCCAAAAATGGACTGCATAACTAGATTTTAGAGTCGCCACCTAAATATTTTTGAGAAATTTAGGAAACCCGTGACTCGTGCCAAAGGCCACTTGTCCGTCATCACCAAAGTGTCTCAGCTCGAGAACTTAGGTATGAGAGGAGAATGTCATTAATTGAGTACCCCACTCACTCGATCAAAGATCGGGCCCTACTAATCATGATGTGATTTTTATGTACAATATATGCTCTTTATTCTGCTTATTTTGCTAATTTACTATGTGAGGCACACAAGTATAGACTATTTCACCCACTTTGGAATGCTTTAATTTTATGTTTGTTTGAAGATTGTTTTGAATATGTGCTACTTGAAAAAGTGAGCTCATATGTACATTAATGAAATCATCCCAATTTAGGCGACATAGCCTTCATCCACGGGCATTCAAGAGGTATATCAAATAAGCACTCAGCCTCATGGTAATATGCTTGATATGGCAATACAAACATACGTGCAATGTGCTAAAGCAAAAACGCTCACCTAATACTCAACCGAGGCAAGCCAAAATAGAAGAAAATAGTTAGAAAAATACATGCTCTAATATGTAAGTGACTAACGCAACACATACAAAATACAATTAATAGGTTCGATTTATTAACATGACGTATGGCTCAACTCAAAGCATGTGATAGTGCACGTATTGAATTAAATAGGAAATGACAATAAGATTAGAATGATGAACCGAACCCAATGCATGCAAAAATGGATACAAGGCGTGACAATGATATGAAAATGTACAACATGATGCTACCATTATAAGCATATAAATAAAAGGGAGAAAGAAATGGGGGTTGGAAGACATACACAATATTACAAGTGTGCCCTTATGCAGGGGGGTCCGAATGAATGTCTTAATTAAACTAAATATTACAACACTAAATAAATGAATTAATGCTAATTTAACTAGCTTATTACAAGTTTTTGAATGAAGCTACTAATTAAGCACAACATATTACTATTAAAGCATTAATTTAAAGGACTACGGGAATCGAAGAGCCACACACACGCGAATGAGAACGTCTTCCTGGAAACCTCTCTGTTTTGTTGCCAAAAACTATTCTGCTTGCAGTTAGAAAATTAATCTTTTTTTGCCACTGCTTCTGCTCTGTTCTACCATGAAAATGACACTGCTTGCACAGAATAGGATGGCTGGCTAGCCACTATTTTTGGGTACTGCCCTGTTGCCACGGAATTGAAATAGAGCAAAAACAGAGTGTTTCTAAGGGATGTTTATCATTTTTTCCTCTCCCTATCATGAAACTAATCAAGGGAGAAGGAGACTCGATTCACAAATCAGCAATTGTCATAATGCGTGATGATCTATGAACCGATAGGACAAAAGGTCAATAAATGGAAACAAAAGACCAACAACACCTCCTTCTTACCTCAAGGGAAGTGGTAGACATTGCTTCTTGAATCATTAACATCACTAAAGAGTATGTAATGATTCAAGACTTAATGGGTTCAATATAATGTCTAATTTGAACCCAACTCAATTTTATTACCCTTTTTTTACCACTTCTACTCCAATTTTAACCTCTTTTACATTACATTGCCAGTCTTTATTCATTTTTGTCCAAAAGTGATGACTCCGTCCACCAAGTGTAAAAAGCAATAAAGGAAAGTGTCAAACAAAAGGTTGTGTTTAGCATGAGAGAGATGTAATGCCTTGATAATGAACCTCCGAAGCGGTTAAACCATTAAGCATGAAAAGTCTCTTTCTCATGCTTTGAACCAACCAAGTGCTTGAGACAACTCTTAATCAAAGGAAAAAAAAAGAAAGAAAGAAGGGAGGTTACAGAGATGAATATGCGAAGGTGATTATTAAAGTGAGACTCTTTACATGAAAAATAAGGAATGAAAAGCAATCAACTCAAATGAATTGGTATCTATGGCCTAAACCCCCAAATCTATGAGGACTTACAACAACACAAGCATAGTATTCAAAGCATAAATTAAATAAACAACTAAAACAACCCCCCCCCCCCCCCCCCCCACCCCAAAAAAAAAAAAAAACAATGCTGAAAAGGCAGTTTAAAAAGGTAGAAAAAGTATTAAAAAAAAGAAAAAGAAAAAAAAAGCTAGTAAGCAAAGGAAGGGTGGCTAATCCCTTCACCTTTATGACCTTAAAATCACATGTTTTAAGCCTCTGAAAACTCTAAAAATCAGTGGCTAAATGTAAAGAAACAAGTGGGTAACACAAGGATATAAGCTATGGAATAAGGTTCAAGGAATGATGGTTAACCCTTCCACCTTTGATAGCTTTTAGATCATATGTTTCAGCCCACAAAAAAAAAAAAAAGTCCAAAACAGTATGAAAAATAGCAAGAAAATAGAAGGAAAGAGTAGTGTAAAGATTGCAAAAGTTATACCTTTGAAAAGAAGATACTCTTTAGTTCACAAACCACAAGGTGATCACCCTCAAGAGCTGAAATTTTGGCTCAATAATCTCAGCAAAGAGTCTCAAAATTTTGGTTTAGGAAGTGTATGGATAGTGTATGTATATTGCAAGATAGAGAGGGAGAGTGTTTGATAAGTTTTTGGCTCTTGTCAAATTTTTCTAACATAAAACCATGAGGGATGGTAATATATTTATAGAAAAACATGTTCCTCTATTGAAAATATCTGTATTGAGCCAGCTGGTGCAAGACATGCATATAGGGGGGACAGCTGGCAGCAAATATCTGTCTACCAAAAGCCCAAGGCTTATACAAAAATAATTGCATCAAATAAACAAAAGAAACTCTTGGCTCCAAGTCCTCCAAAGCTATGTATCTGGTAAAGGTATATCATCCGCACCTGAAAGTTGTTTTTCACACAGGGTGAGCTAAAACCCAATAGAGATACTTTAATACAATATATGAATCTTAACAAAGTCATAAGGTGAATGCACATGCATGCCATTTGTCAAGCATTTCACATTTCCATCTCAAAACAATGCAATGCCAGATTATATAGCACTTCATTAAAATAATTCTTTTATAACAGAAAATAGGGCAGTGGATACAAAACACTAGGAATCTCTATGTACGCATCTGCTAGTAGGCTATACAAGTACTACCAAAGATATTTTACTGGTACTAATAGAAGGATCGGCACCTAATCGTGCGGGATTCTAGACTTTCACTAGGGACACATAGGCCAACATAACAAGCACAACCACACCCCCTAACCAAATTCACCAAGGTATTCGCCCCTTTTTCTCAAAACAAAACATTTTCAATGATTAAGTATGCAACAATGCTTAATACAAGATGTATGAATGATTAGTTTCAATTCACCTAATCCTTATGCAATTTCTACAACAATCACCGATAGCCAAAAACAGATATTTCTATACACCAGATAATTTTCAACAAAAGATAGAATCTCATCATTTTCAAAATGGGAGTGATATTACATATCCAACTCCTCCTCCATCATCAACATATACATTGTTCCATTCTTACAAAACCCAACATCATTTTCCATTTTCTTCCAGAAACCAAATATCCATAATATTAGAACAGAACCCCCTTTACTTACAAAATCAATTTCAAGTAAAGAAATCAACATTTTAACATATGTCAACCATAAACAAATCCCCACAACCTTTCTGAAGAACTTATTTGAAAATCCCTCATTTCCAATTCGAAACCAACCCCTAGGTTTAAGCCAAAATCTCCAAATCAGTAGTATCAACAGAGAAATAACTAAATTAAAAATCATACCAAAGGTTCAAGAAACCTCTACCACAAAAGAGGAGCAAAGAGAGAGCAAGAGTTGAAGTATGGCGGAGCCAAAAATGATAACTAGTCCAATTAAAATAGAGCTGAAAACGATAACTCCTCCAATTAAAACGAAGCCAAAAATGATAAATTCTTCGATTAAAACAAAGCTCTCAACGTGCTCTACATTTTTTCTCTAAAGGGCTTCGGTAAAGAAATCAATAGATTGGGAGTATTTGGAGCTTGAATGCAAGAACTAGAGAGAGAGAGAGAGAGTCAAAACTAGGGCTTTTGGAATGTTTAGAGAGAGAGAAGTGAAAAAGTGATTCAAAAAACCCTTTTCTTGGACTGATATACGTGCAGACCGCTCGAGCGTCAGACACAATAAGTGACATCGCTCGAGTGACCAAAAATACCGCTCGAGCGCCCAATGACCCCTCCTAGAAGTTCAAACATACAACAGACCATTTGTGTACAAGAAAGACTGCTCAAGCGAAGATTCCTCACTTCCAGCAGTTTTGTAGATTGTAAAAGACTGCTCAAGTGCAAGAAAGACCGCTTGAGCGAATAGGCAAAAATCTGAGCAACAACTCTTTTAAAAAACTAACTCCCCAACCTGTTTGAAGCACAACCATCACTCCTAAATAGTCAAACTCAACCAGCACAAGATAAAAAAAATGAAATGAACAATAGTTAAGGACATGGATTCCCAGATTCAGAGTAAGAAATGGGACGGGTCTAAACCGGAATTGTTATAGACAATGCTATTTATCGCCATCACCATGACTAATCTGTTAGTCCTTAGCTTATTGCTATTTAACTTTTAAGAAAAGTTCTCATAACTAGTCTCTCAATCCTAAGTCTATCACTATTTACAAAGGTTGTCCATGACTAATCTGTCAGTCCTTAGTCTATTGCTAGTTAACCATTACGAAAGTTGTCCACAATCAATCTGTTATCCTTAGCCCATCGTTATTTAACCTTCACAAAGGTTGACCAACTTGCTCTCCCTATTCAAACATTGTCACCAATATCATTTTCCATTACTATTTGTCTTTAAGTATTTTTTGGTCTTATGATTTTTGACATGTTAAGAATTTGACCAATAAGTAAAAAGACCCTATTTTCCTTTTTGTTAGTTTTTCTATTTTTATTTTATTTTGTGATGCATTTTTATTTTTCTATTTTTTTTTATCACCAATGTAAGCCAAATGAGAGGTGTTTTTTAAGCCAAACAAGTAATTGAGTTAATTATATTTTTCAATCCTATAGTTTGATTTAAATTTTATTTTAATTTTTATAATTTTAAATTGAATAATTTAGTCCATACATTTTAAATCCAGTTTTAATTTAGTCATTCTGACTAAATTTAAGGTTAAAATTAAAAAATTTAAGACATTTTTCAATTTTCTAAGGTAACAGGCAGTTTAAATTAATAGAAATGAAAGACTAAATTGAATTTGGACTTATAGTATATGGATTAAATTACTAAATTTGAAACTATAAGTAGTAAAGTGAAATTTGGATCAAACTATAAGGTGAAAAGTATAATTAACCCTAAATATTTTAAAGTAGTGTTACTCTAAATCAAAAGTTAGATTCATGTTTTCAACCCAATGATATAGTGGTCCACTAAAATATGGATTAGGTTCCCCTCCAGTCACCCATCTAGACTAAAGGGTGTAGGTCGGATCCTTGGGGTCCACCACAGGTCCAGTTTTGATTATCCAAATCATTTATTTTGTAGGGTTCTTCCTGTATATCATCCATAAAAAAAAGTTAGATCAATCCAATAATTGTAACTTTTTTAATCTTATAGCATATGTCTAAAAAAAAAAAAATGAATGATAAATGTGTTGTTTTTAAAAATTAACCATTCATTTTTTGATATATAACAAACACAATAAATTGAATAAGTTATAATTATCAGATCGACATAATTTTTGTGTGTGGATGATATACACGAAGAACCCTACAAAATGAATAGTTAAAATCATTGAAACTAGACCCGTGGTGGACTCTACAGGCCTGAAACACCCTCCGGTCTAGACGGATGACTAGAGGGAAGTCCAGTTAAAATATCTAAAGCAACCCTATCACTCATAGTTTTCTAATAATTAGTTAAAGATCACTTTTACACATCGACGAATCTAGAAAGTAGGTTTAAATGTTTGGTTTGTGTTTTAAAAAAAAAAAAAATTGAATTATTATTATTATTATTATTATTTGAGAAAATAGAAACTAGTTGGATAAAAATAAATAATAAAAATATAATTTAAAATTTTTAAAAATTATTTTTGGTCTTCCATAATATAAAATTATATAAAAAATGATAATGATTTTTTTTTTATTATTTCTTTCAGCGAATTAATTGTTAATTTTCTAAAAAAAAAAATTAAAATTTATCAAAATCAAACCAAACATGGCCAAAATTGTATATTATTTTCCAACAATTTAATGTGAAAAGATGATGTGACTTGATGATTTTCTTATCTTTTATTTGTCTTTCTCTCGTCATTTTCTCTCAATATTATTACCTTCTACCAAAATTTAATATAACAATGAAACCAATGACATGGTGGCACTATTTAATAGAAATTTGTTATTTTTTCTCCTATGCATGTGTTACAAGGTGATTAATAAGGTTTATCATTTCCATATAATATTTATTTTGTGATACCACGTGTGACTATGACGTGATATTATTGTTGTAGTGAATTTTTATTCCAAAACTAGAGAGGTGTCTAGGCCACAATTATCGCTATTAGAGCATCCACGGTGGAATAGTTAAAACTATGTGTTAAAGTGTGTTATACGACTAAAAGTGATAAAAGTTAGACCAAAAAATGTGTGTTAAGAATTTGTCAATTTAAAGACTGAATGGTGATGTAATAGATGTGTTAAGGTGTATGTTAAGGATATATAAATCAAAAAGTCTAGCCGCATAGACGACTGGACACAGAAACTGTGGATCCAGTTGTTTGGCTGGACAACCGACTAGACGATCAGCCAAAGCTTGTCGACCATGATTGTCATGGTGTTGATTGCGGCTGTCATGTTGTCTTTCGATCGTTCAGGCGATCAGCCAGACGACTGCCAAATGGAATAGTTTTTGTGTTTGGTCTCTGTGTGCATAGCATTACTATATATAAATATATATAAATAATAGATAAAATAAATAAATAGTGTAAAAAGTACAGTGGGTCCCACCTCATAGTCACCTAAACACATAACCACACCACGTAAGCATCTTGTCACATAAAGCACATATGAGCCACCCCTTTAAGCTATCAACATGTTCCATGGCGCCAAAAGATTCCCAAGTGGAAAAAACATTGATCAAGTACCTTTCCAAAAGGACTTAAATGAGTGAAAAGAATGCAAGTCGTATCCTAAAAGCTTGATCCCATACCCACATAGTTACCTAAACACATAATCATGTTAAGCAATTGACATCCTTTCCTAACATGGCAACCCATTATGGCCAGCAACTTCCCATGAGCTCAAGGTATTCAAACCTGATTGGCTTTGATACCAATTTGTAACACCCCTGAATTATTAATAATAAAAACATTAGTCATAACATAATTAATTGCAAACCATTCTTCACCAACCAACAACATTAATCCAACACCCTCTTTTTCATTGAACTACAACCTCAAGATTACAAATTTCATGTTCAATTTTTAGTTACATCAACATTAATATAGTTCAAGAAGTTAGAGGAGATAATACAAAAATTCGGTATTGGTTTACAAATATCAAGGCCATGCCTTTGTTACAGCAAAATGGACTCGCAATCCATGAATGTAGTAGGTACATTGGTCAAACCAAACGACATGACTAGAAAATCATAATAGCCATATATGGTACAAAAGGTCATTTTAGGAATATCCTTATCCCTAATCCACAACTCATGATAGCCCAACCTCAAATCTATCTCTGAAAAAACAAAGTGAACCTTTGAGTTGGTCAAAAAGATTGTCTATTCGAGGCAATGAATACCTATTCCTAATTGTAACTCTATTCAATTTGCAGATAATCTATATGCAATCTCAACGAACCATCTTTTTTTTTTTTTGGGGGGGGGGGGGGAAAGGGTCGGAGCTCCCCACGATGAAATGCTAGGGCGTATGAAGCACTTATCTAGCAACTCTTGCAATTGTTCATTTAGAACAATCAACTCGGCTGGTGTGAACCTATACGGTGACACGGAGATAGCTATTGTGCCCAACACCAAATCTATGGTAAACTCAACCTTCCGGTGATCCGGTAATTCGGTGAGATCCTCTAGAAAGACATCTAAATACTTGCAAACCACTCTAGGAAATACATCTCGAAATCATACCACTCCCATCATCTAAGAAGAATGCAAGGAGGGAGCTAAGTTCGCCTCGACCACGTGGGTCATGCAATAATGGCAACAATTTATCGATTCTATCACCTAGAAAGGAGAAACAATCACCACCAGACGTTCACATAGTAACTATCATACGGTAGCAGTATATAATGGCACAATAGAAGGACAACCAATCCATGACGAGGATGACATCAAAACACAACATATCCAATCTGAAAGGAAATTGACAGTCAGTAACCTCAATCACACACCCACGACATCCCCGATTCAAAGACAATCTTACCCCCAACAGGTGACTCTACCATAAGCAGAGACTCTAGTTTCTCAGTTTCTAACCCCATAATGGATACGAATGCAGATGCTATGAATGAGTGAGATCCCTCAGTATCTATTAACACACTGCCCAAGTATTGAAGATAAGATATGTACCTCTCACAACGGATGGTCTTGTAGATTGCTCAGATGTGGTGACGGTATATACCTTTCCTTGTGGCCTTTGCTCTCCTAAGTCGCTTCCTGGAACATAGGCTTGCTACACAAATTGTGTAGATGTGGCCCTGTGCACTGTTTTTGATGCCTAGCTTGACTGGACTAGCTGATGAGACTTCCTCTGCCCCTGCCCTGTTTGGAAACCTCCTGACTGGTGAGATCTCGATACACTAACTGACCCTGCTCTCTGTGGGCAAAACTTCTTCAAATGCCCTGGCTGACTGCACTGATAACAAGATAGTGCCTAACCTCTATTTTGAGACTGGCTCTGGGAACGAGCCAACTGAGACTGTGGCCCGCCATTCTGTCCACATACCGAAGCTTTGTGAACCAGTTGGCCACATCGGTAACATGCACCACAGGTTTGACCCGTATTCCTGAAACTTTCCCCCATCACAGAACCCAAAGACTTGGTCTGCTGCGGTGGTGAATGAAAAGATGACGAAACCCTAGATTTCTTAGAGGACTCTGAATCACCCCAAGGTTTCAAGTATCCCGACCTCTTCAACTTTTGCCTTGCCTCCTCTGCCTCTACTATGATTTCCACATGTACTGCGACCTCCACTAACTTATCATAATCTCTAATCATGTTACCCACCACCTTCATGAAAATTTTTGGTCTCAATCTCTTCTTGAATTCTAAACATCAGTGGCCCTCCATCGCAACAAGCTCAGGTGCAAAATGGGAAAGACTAGTAAATGTGGTTTCAAACTTAACCACTAGTGTGTCAAGTTGTAACAGCTCCTCAAACTGCCTCGTCAACTGCTCCCTGATAGTAGGAGAGAGGAATTTCTCCTAGAACTCATGTGTAAATGCCTTCTAAGTGTGCTCAATACGGTTCTTAGCATATTTTCACCATTGCCCTGCCTCTCCTTTTAGTTGGCAGGTTGCTATAACATGCCCGTGAAGGGACTCACCGGGTTACAGTTCGGACTCGATTTGTGTCGGTTCTTAATCTTGAACCAAAGAGTCCAACTCTGGCAAATCGTTTTGAGAAAAACAGATTTTGAAAAGAAGTGCCAAACATGGACTGCTTTGCCAAATACAGAGTCGCCACCTAAATATTTTTAAAATGGAAAATTTAGGAAACCCTGACTCGGTGCCGAAGGCCACGTGTCCATCATCACCAAAGTTGTCTTGGCTCGGGAGCTTGGGTACGATCGGGGAAGGTCAGCTATGAGCACCCCCTTTCGCCCGATCCGAAGACCGGCCTCTACTAACCATGATATCCTATTTTGAAAACGTTATGTGTTCTTGTTCCAATTATTAGTCTAGAATTACTATGTTATGCGCACAGCAAACAAGTATAGACTAGATTGCCTAATTTGGAAACAAGCATTGCATATCCGTTTGTTTTGAAAAGCGCTTTGGAATTTGCTACTCGAAAGTAGGCTAAAACACGGATTTCAATGAGTTTTTCCAACTCAAAACAATCCAACCTCCACCCACAGGCATTCGAACAGTTTATCTCATATAAGCATTTAGCCACATGGTAAGCATGCTGTTATGTTAACATTCACACGCATGCGAGATGCTAAAGCATAAATACTTACATCGTACTCCGTGCCAAAACAATAAACTAGTTAGCAAACATGCATGCCCTAGTTCATGTTTAAATGACTAATGCATTGCATACAGAGTGCAACTAGACAGACTCGGCTAACCCTAAAATGGCATGTGAGATGCTACAACTCGATACACGTATTCAATTTGGAATCGAAAATACAATGCAGTTTGTATGATGTACCGAGCCCAATGCATGTAAACAAATGCGTGAATGCACGCATGCATAGCATAAAGTATGCTAATTTAAATATGCCCTAATCTACCATCATAAGCAGGTAAATAAAAGGGAAGAAAGAAATGGGGTTGGAAGACATGCACACCACTCACCCACGCTTATTACAAATTCGCCCTTGCCTGGAGGGACCAAAAGAATATACAATTTAATTAACTACGCAAGCTAATTAAATATTACAGATCAATTAAATTAACTAAACAAATTAATTAATCTAATTAAAACAGTAAACCGCCTCGGGAAGAGGGCCAGATGCAGCGCATGCTCGGGACTGGCTCGGAATCACACTGCCATGCATAGTCTGCCTCTGTTTTCCCCGCTTTGCTCCTCTGAAAACTGCCAAAGTCTCAGGAATACCTCTCAGGGTACTAGGGGATCCCACCGGCTAAGTAGAATGACCACCGGCAATAGGATGGTGGTCACCGGCACAAAATTAACCCATCGGCTGATGATTTACTGCTGGCCGGCACAAAATGTTGCCGGTCGGCAAACAATACCTGCAGAACCTGCAACTCACAGCAGTAGAGGGCAAAACTTGCATGGCAATACAATTCAAGTAATGTATGCACCAATCATGCCCCCTATCATGTTTGCGACTCAAAGGGGTATGTGCCTCGATTCTCGGGCCACCAATCACGCATTTCCATGCATGATGGCCCAAAGAATTAAGTGTGCAACTTTCATGTCAAATGAAATGCAAATCAATCAAACAAAACAAGGTCCAATTCCTATCACCAAATCAAGGAACAAGGCATGCATGCAAGATGCAATGCAACCTAGGCATGCAAGCTAAGGATGCAACATGGCATGGCAAGGCACTTATGCAAGCATACTAGCAAACATGAGGTAAGCATGCAACCAAGCAAATGATGGTCTTAAATATGATCTAGGTAACTCTAATTAGGCCTAAGATCAGTGGCCAAAACCGTGGAAGTGAAGGCCAAAATGCAAACAAACATGCAAGCACTCATGATCCGACACTTTAAGCATAAACAAGGCAACTCTTAAGCACACTTAAAGAGACCAAACAACAGACAATTAGCATGCAACACAAGCTCTGAAATTGCACAAAATAGAGGTGCCAAACCAACTAATTCAAGCAAGTAAAGCATGCAAATGGCCCAAGTACTTGAGGCAAGCCAAGAGGCTTAAACCAAGGTCAAGCCCACTAAGCCTCACAAGGCTAAGGGGACTCAAAACAGGTCAAAGGCAGACCTAAACAACACCCAAGGAACTCCTAGATGGCATCTAAATGGCTCAAGTCCAAAGGCACGCACAAATGCACTTTCAAGGAGCATTCAACATAAGCTTTCAAAGCATTAAAGAGGCATGCAAGGCAAGCATAGAAACATGTTAAAGGGACTGAAATAACATGAAAAAAAAGAGACTCCAATCCACTAAATCGAAGCAAACAAAGCATGCTATTCACTTGCATACTTAAGGCCAACAAGCCCAAAAATGCAAAGAGGCTATATAATGCATGCTAGGGTCGACTCAAACAACCTAAGACAGACCTAAAGCATGGCAAAATAAGCAGAAAAGCTTCACAAATCTAAGCCTAAAACATGCTAAAACAAAGGCTAACAACCTAGGGCATGTTAAGGCAATCACAAGGCATTACAAGGTAGGTATGCAAGGCATGCATGGTACACCAAAACCAACTTAAAACCATGTTATATTATGGCAATATAAGCATGAAAAACAGTCATGGCATGCTCAACACACACTCAAGCATAAGCTCCCTTAAGAGACCAAAAATGGTCCCTTTCAAGGACAACAAGGAGAAGGGGTGGCCCTTTCCTTCTTGAGACTTCAAGGCACCATCTTCACCACTGAAATCCCTCAAGATTTCAGTGGTGAAGAGGCCCAAACACCAAAGTCTCGAAACTTGCACAAAATAGCACAAAAATGGGGCCTTTCGATGCCTAAGGGTGGTCAAACACACCCAAACCACAAAACACCCTTAACAAACAATCAAGAGGGTTAAAAAAAAGAACTTTTTTATGTTATACACTAGACACAAAAACAGCTCTAAGATAGGTAGAAAAGCAATGCAAAAATGGGGTAAAAAGGACTAGTTTCTTACCCTTGAAGCCTTTCTTCAACAATGGTGATCTTGTTGCCTCCTCAAGCTTCAATCCAGCTTCAAAGCTCCAAAAACAAGCCTCAAACCCTCAGTTCCAAGAGGATGGTGTGATGGTAGGTGTTTATGCACAAAACTAAGCCTAAAACACACACAAAGGCAAGAGAGGGAGAGATATAGATATAGGTTAGATACACTAACTTAAACCCTAAAACCAGAGCTCTCTAACTCTCTTCTCCAACTTGTCTAACCCTTCAACAAGGGAGAGAAGGCCTCCTCTTATAGAGGAGGCAATCTTGTAAAGCTTACTAGGTAAGCTAACAAGAGGGGCATCCCTCCATACACATTTATGGAGGGGAAGCAAATGCCAGCCAGCTGTTTCAAATTATCTCCAAAAGCAGCTGAACAGTAGTCGGCTGGGCAAAAATGTCATTTTGACAATAAAGATTGCCGACCGGCAATATACATTGCCGATGGCAACAAAAACCAGCTGGTGGCCTCCAGCCACTGCCGGTGGTGTGTGGGGATGCCTCACAAGGCATTCCCTGCCCCTCCAAGGCAAAGCACAAGTGTTTGGTGCAAAACCAGACACAAAACGGTCGAGTTCGGAGATCCTGAGGCAGGGCGCGTAGCCGAGGACTCCGGGAACTCCAAACGAACACAAACATGGATGATCACCGGGTGTTCAAACGGTGACGTCCAAGTCTTGAGGACGGTCAAAAATGGGGTGTCTACAGTTGCCCCTCTTTGACAGAACTCGAAAGTCATAACAATGACGGGAGTGAATGTCAAAGCCCAGAGACGACCCATTTTTGACAAGGCCGAAGACTTGGACAAACATGCAAGACAAACAAGGTATGCGCCCGAAGGCAGGGGCAAAATGCAAGACAATGCAAGAAGCCGAGCATAACTTATGATCATGCAAAGAAAACTGTAACGAAGCACACATGCGACAGTTTTAAGCTAGCATACACCAGACTACACTACAATGCAGAAATGATGTAAGAGAATTATGCAATTCTCTGTATGTCTCACACGGAGGATACAATACCTGTCCGGTTCGTCCGGTTGCACCGGCCTCAAATGAGCCGTACATACAATATCGTGCCTGCAAAGAAAACAAACTTAACAGGTATGATATTGTTAGCAACATGCATGATAATGCAAGAATGAATGCAAAATGATATGCAATATATACAAAACAATGTACAAACAATGCAAATGATATGTAATGCAATCGAATCATGATTCAATCATGAGCGGTTCGAAACCACACAAATGTCAAATAGATTGATGGAAGTAACAAGTCTGTCTACGATAGAAAAGGTGCCGCAACCCTCAAACCAACATACCAGTGTGGAATAGGCGCGCACACATGTAGAACTATGAGTAATGTAGACGGACACAAGAACGAGTATTGGATGGAATGACATAAGTGGGGTGACGACCCACTGGGGAAAGAATAATGATCCTAACACCGGATGCAACAATTACACTACAATGTAATATCTACAATGGATATGGCGTGCAGCCAAACTGTATCTCGCTTAGGAAGGGGATGCATGCATACAAGCCGCATCTAATCACAGAACTGTACGCGTGCAAAACTGTGCTTTGACGTGAAAAGTATGGACACATACCAGACCAAGCTCAACAAGGAAAGGCGCAAGCCATAAATGGGGGGGAATGCAGTGGATGCATGAAAAGGGATAGACACAATGGATATGGCACGCAAGCCAAACCAAGTCTTGCCTAGGAAAGGCATGTACGCATACAAACCGCGTCTAATCACAGAAAAGGTGCCGCAACCCTCAAACCAACATACCAGCGTGGAATAGGCGCGTACACATGCAGAACTGTGTTTCAACGTGAAAAGTATAGGCACATACCAGACCAAGCTCAACAAGGAAAGGCGCAAGCCATAGACAGGGGGAAATGCAGTGGATGCATGAAAACTATAACGCAATATCTACAAACATGCAATGGAATGGAAATGCAATATTTATAGTGGAAATGCATGACATATGCACTATATTACGATAAAATGCATGACATATGCAATATTTACAATGATGCATGACATATGCAATATTTACAATGAAATGCATGGCATATGCAACAATAAAGGTTTTACACCTTCGAAGGATTTAAGGTCTCCTAGACCGCTGTGACAATGGAAATATGACACGCATGCCACTGCAAATGAGACCTGCATGCCAATGGAAATGTGACACGCATGCCAACGGAAGTGAGGTACACGTGCCAATGCAAATGGCGCACACGTGCCGATGCAAATGAGGAGGCACACGTGCCGATGCAAATGAGGAGGCACACGTGCCGATGCAAATGGGGCACACGTGCCAATGCAAATGGGACGGCACATGTGCCGATGCAAATGGGGAGGCACACGTGCCGATGCAAATGGGGAGGCACACGTGCCGATGCAAATGATAAGGCACACGTGCCGATGCAAATGGGGAGGCACACGTGCCGATGCAAATGCGGAGGCACACGTGCCGATGCAAATGAGGAGGCACACGTGCCGATGCAAATGGGGCACACGTGCCAATGCAAATGGGGCACACGTGCCAATGAGGATGAAAAAAAATGATGCAAATTGTAACACGCATGCCACAAGGAATGCAAGATGATGCCAATGAGACACGCGTGCCTCACGCAATGTGAGATGCAAAATGAAGCCAATGAGGTACGCGTGCCTCAAAGGATGCAAAATGTTGCAAGTGAGGTACGCATGCCTCACGGAGATGTAAAATGATGCCAATGAGGTACGCGTGCCTCAAAGGATGCAAAATGATGCAAGTGAGGTACGCATGCCTCACGAAGATGTAAAATGATGCCAATGAGGTACGCGTGCCTCAAAGGATGCAAAATGATGCAAGTGAGGTACGCATGCCTCACGGAGATGTAAAATGATGCAAGTGAGGTACGCATGCCTCACGGAGATGTAAAATGATGCAAGTGAGGTACGCATGCCTCACAGAGATGTAAAATGATGCCAATGAGGTACGCGTGCCTCAAAGGATGCAAAATGATGCAAGTGTGACACGCATGCCACACGAAATATAAAACAATGCAAGTGTGACACGCATGGCACACGAAATATAAAACAATGCAAGTGAGACACGCATGCCACACGAAATGTAAAACAATGCAAGTGTGACACGCATGCCACACGAAATGTAAAACAACGGAAACGAACTCGAGTGCGCGACAACACACGTTTTTTTCTTTTTGAAATGCATGATAATGTGAAACAAGGAGATGCCCGACAACACGAATGATGTGTGAGGTAACGACAACACGAATGATGTGCGAGGCGACGTATGTATTGAGGTGCATGACGATGCATGACAACGCTTGTAATAACATGCATGACAATGCATGAGGGACGTGCATGACGGCGCGACACAATGCACCGGACAACATGATGAATGCATGCGACGCACGTGGGGCAACTTTTGAATCTTGTAAAAGGCAAAAGGATACAAAAGGATACAACATTGCATGAATTTGAGTGCTACGCACAGAAGACACGGTTCGAGGTCAAAACAGAAGCCGGTTGAGCGTCGGAGATGCACTTTTCTTGCACTTTCTTGAGCTATGAAGACCAAAAACCACTCATATGGCCTAAACAAGGCTGTGGGAACACCACCGGCCGGAAGGGGAAGCCACCGGCTGTCCACGGGCTACAAAATAATTCCATCGGCACAATATTCTGCCAGCCGGCACAAAATGTTGCCGACCGGCAAAAAGTTTCTGGATCGGGGCAGATTCGACATTTCACCATGGGTGTTTTAAAATAGGGTTCCAAACCCTATTCTATTCATTAGCCTCCGCCGAAAACAAACTCTCCTTCTCTCTAGAGTCTCTTTTCTTCCTTATTTCCTTTTTTCTTCGCGTTCTCGTGCCCTTTTCATCGTCGGATTCGCGATTTCCTTCGCGTTTCGGACATTTTCCACCGATTAAAAATTTCATTTCGGTGCGCCTTTTGCTATTTCCGCTTTTTGGGACTTGTTCCCCTTGAGTTTCTCTCAAGTTTCACGTCTTTTTCCCATTCCGGCTTTTCCGGCCATTTTCCACCCTCCCGAGAGTTGACTTTTCGGTTGACTCTTCGTATTCCGACCCGATTTTCATTCTCCGGCCATTTTCTCATCACTCTTGTCATGGCCGACGACATTCCACGCGATGGGACTCCCCCGGATCATGAGATGGATCCCGGGGTTGAGCTTCTTCCCTTGAGTGAGCGTCCGTTCGATTCGGCGACCTACCGGCCGGCGATTCATGTTCTGCCACCCAACGGACTTCGCCAGTTCCGCAGCTTTGACAGAGCGTTGGATCCAGAGCTCCTCCTGTGCGAGCCTGCCTCCCACTTATCCTCTGGCGCTTCCAAGGTAACTTTCTTTCTCTGTTTTACTTTCTGTAAAGTAGAAATTTTAAATGCCAACTGCCATAGCTAGTTTTATTCTTTAATTGCTTTAGCTCAGATACTCTGATGTACTGTGTACTGTAGTTGATCGCAAACAAACTCGCAACTGATATCTGTTTAAGAACGACATGTGCACACACACTGTACTAGCCTTGAACCACTCAAACACACGGCACACACCGTATTTCAGTGCAAACACCGGCACTCGATACCTGTTTGAATCTGAAAATATGCACGCATGCTAGATTTGCATCGAACCACTCAAACACGCTGACGCATCACACGTTGTAGTTCACTGTAAGCACACCGGCACCCGGTATCTGTTTGAATATGAAAATATGCACGCATGCTAGATTTGCATCGAACCACTCAAACACGCTGACGCATCACACGTTGTAGTTCACTATAAGCACACCGGCACCCGGTATCTGTTTGAATCTGAAAGTATGCACGCATGCCACGTTTGCACTGATTCACCGTTTCTTCAAAACTGTACATTTTATATTGCTTCGCAACTACTTGTTTGAAAACAGGGAGATTCCCATACCATCCGCGGGTATGGGAACACTGTCGCTCGTGTGTGGTACGCCGAGCTTCCCGACGCAGTTCGCCATATTGTGGACCAGGCCAGCTTTGGCGCATTTTGCAGGGGGCTGTCCCGACTCACTACATGCAGACCTCTCCTTGCCGCTCTGGTGGAGAGGTGGTGGGACACCACCGATTCGTTTCATTTCTCCGCGGCAGGGGACATGATGATGACCCCTTATGATTTCTCGATGCTCACAGGCATCGGGGTAGCGGGTGATCCGATCCCCTTTGACATTGACATGGACGAGTGGACCGCAGCTTAGGTCTACTTGCTCGGCACGGCACCGCCTCTTGCGCGTCCTGGCTTTGTTTGATACTATTGGTTTGAGGTGCAGTTCAGGGTCCAGCCCCTCCTTGTCAATGCAGCCCCGATGACCCCAGAGGCCGTGGAGAGATACGCACGCGGCTTCCTTATGTTCCTGTTTGGGACGACCATCTTCGCCGACCAGGCGAACACAGTGCCTCTCTGCCTGCTCAGCGCACTGGTGGATGTCAGGGACATTTTACATTATGACTGGGGTGGCGCCGCTCTGGCCACTCTCTATGGATATATGAGCTCAGCCTCCCGCGGCAGCGGATAGTTGCTTGGGGGCTACTGGCGTGTTTGGGAGGTACATTTCTTTTTCTACCTTTCATTTCTGTTCTATATTTTCTGTACTCTGTACACTGCACACACTGTAGTATGTTTTATACTTGCTGTATACTGTACACACGACACACACATACTCCGCTTTACACTGACTATACACTGCTCACTCTGTACTCTCTGCACAATACACTGCACAACACACGGCTCTGCTATTTCTGCTTTTACTCTATATTCTGCTTTATCTGATAAGATGCACTGGTATTTACCTTGCAGTTGTGGGTTTATGCCTACTTTCCTAGGCTTGCTCCCGTACACGACGTAGAGACCCCTCTTGTCATCCCGTTCTCACGCCGTTTCGACGGGAGGTGCGTGCGGAGGCCCCGAGAGACCTTCAGCTTCTTCCGCCGCTACTTCGACACCATCACCCCCGTGGAGGTATGTTTTACTTGCAGTGTAGTTAAGCTTCGCCTTTCCACTGTATATTTCAATAACAGTAGATAACAAATTGTATTTCATTTTCAGATCGTCTGGCAGCCTTGGGCTCCTTTGCCAACCGTGGCGCGAGATCGGTTTGCCGGTGCCGATGAGACCTCGCGTTTCCGGATTCTGCTGGAGGGCCCGATCTGTCGGGCTTGGTACCTAGGCGAGCGTTTCCTGCGTCAGACCCTGGGTTTGCCTGAGCATACAGTCCCGGTGCACCCTCCTGAGCATATGAGGGATACCGAGCGATTCACTGCCGAGCAGATGGCAGACTACACCATTGGCTGGGAGGCAGACGGCTTCAGAGGCGAGGGCGATTACTCGGAGTACGTCCGGACCTTCATCATGCAACCTCTGAGCGGCGGCCGCCGAGCGGAGAGAGAGAGACCAGCGGCGCCAGTGGCCGGAGCAAGAGTAGGAGCGCCGAGGGGAGCCCGAGTCCGCGGCAGGGGCGGAGTTCAGAGGGGACGAGGGACCGGTTGGCCTGCTCTGCCCGCTTCATTGACTTTCCGAGGGCAGGGTGGGGCGACCTACCAGATCTCCTTTGCTCCTCTGCCGGCTGATCATGAGTTTGTCGGTGTCCCCGACTTGCCTCCGGTATGTATTACTGCATTCTTGTACAGTTATTTCATTTCAGTTTATTTGATATTCCACAGAATACTGATGCATCTGATACTTTCGCAGGCGTCTTCCGAGTACACCCGGCAGTCATTGGAGATGAATGCCTCCATGATGGGGATGCTACAGCAGACATTCGACCTCCTGGCCCTTTACAGCATTCCGGTATGTTCTTTCTGACCACAGCCTCAAACCATACACAAACTGCTTTACATAATCTGATGCACAACACAACATCTGATAAACTGCTCACGGCATCTGATACACGATACGTACACACTGCACCCTGCACTGATTTACTGCTCACAGCATACATACACTGTACTCATGCACTGCACTCTGTACTGATTCACTGCTCACGTCATTCACACACTGTACTCATACACTGCATTCTATACTGATTTACTGCTCACAGTATCCACACACACTGTACTGTATTCTATACTGATTTACTGCTCACAGCATTCTGATGCATTCGCCTTTCATGCTTTTTCAGCCTCCCTTCCAGATTCCTCCGGTGGGTGGCACTCCAACTGGACCTCCCGTTTCTACCCGGGATGGCAGAGTATATCCCCGCACCAGAGGGGGGGGCACTCATGTCGGGAGCAGCTCGTGGGCTCCAGTTCCAGATGACGAGTCTGAGGTAGAGACAGAGGCGGAGGCGGGGTCGTCGGAGGAGGAGACCGGGGATAGCTCGGGCTCGGGCTCAGACGGTGGCGCTCCTGGTGGTGCTCCTGGACCTTCGTCCAGGAAGAGGACTAGGACAGATTGATAGCTCCGGAGCCATTTTTGACATTTGATACAGCTTTTTACTGTTTTTCTTCCCTTTTTGCATTTTCCTCTTTTGTTAGTGGTTAGGATACTTTGTACTGCCGCAGGTAGATTTTGCTTCCAAAACTTATGTACTTGAAAAGATTATGAAATGAAACAAACTTTTTGTCTAAAAGAGTGTTATATCTGCGCATTTCATACCTTGCACTGTATTGCATCATATTACACCTCAAATGTAAATGATATGGATCTGTTGTCTGAAAATTGAGCACTTGCACTGTAATAATCGGATAGCCAACCAACTAACAGCCAACTACTCATACAAACCACTACTCAAACTGAATAATACAGCCCATACTCTACTGGGGATTGATCTCCATGCAGCCCATAACACAGCACTTGGCTCATTCCGCACACAGCAAACCCTGAACAAACAGCCCCAATCTGACAAGACGGACCACAAAAGCCGACACAGTTGCAGTTGAAACACACTCAGATGTCCCCAAATTTTCCTTTTCCTTCTCTTGCTTTGCATGAATGTAGAGAATGGCACAGCATTCTGAGCACAAACGATTTTTGAAATAAAGAAGGGTTTTCAACCGGGGTATCGAGCCTACCACAGAACACAGCGGAGGGACTCAAACAAAGAAACAAAAGGCACACGACCTGAACATAACGAGACACACTCGGAAAAGACTCAAAGCCAAGAACGAAACCGACAAATCAAAAGACATGACACACGGACGTGTTTACACAAAGACCTCAAATCTCGGGGAGCCAGTTCCTCCGGGTATTATTTCCCACCCTTTCTGATTTGTGATACTCACATCACTCGGTCCTCAGTCTCGGTTTTTCTCTCAAAACCCTCTTCTTACTTCTCTCTCTGCTTACACCTCTCTATTCTTTATTCTCTCATTTTTCATCCCTCCCCAGGGTGATTGATGGATGAATAGGAAGTTGCGGGTTCGTGCCCAGCACTGTTAGCTCACGGCTATTTCTTCTAGTGGATAGAGCGCCCTTCTGGTAAGTGCGTTGGCGATGGGAAAAGGCAGAAGGCCTGACTCAACTGTGCCCCTAGTTCATCACTTTGACCATTTTTTTGTTTTCTTCCTAAAACAAGTTTTGACCAAAATGAGAGTTGGATTAACATACTTGTTCGATTTTTGATTTGAAAATCATACAAGTCAGGCTGTGAGCACTGAAAATTCTCCTTTTTGGATCCAAGAAAAATGGTCCGGTTTTGGAAAATGAAATAGTTTTCGAGAAAATAATCAACTTTAGTAAAAATTTTCAAAAACTATTTTTGCAAACAATCAACGCTCAACGAGCGCGGAACTTACCCTTGAGATATGCAACCTCGGATCGGAGGCAATGGAAAATTGCCCCTGGCTTAAAAGGGGGGAATAAAGCAACAGAAAGTTGCCCCTGGTTTAGATGGCAACTCAGGGCAACTTATGGCAATGCATGGCAACGGAAAGTTGCCCCTTGTTTGGATGATGCCGCGGCATGCTGTAAGCCAGTCTTCGTTGATGACGATCGAACCCTCGGACGCGGAGGAGACGAGGACAGTTGAAATCAATATATGGACACAGTCACCTGGAAGGTGTTGGTGGTTGGACTTCAGGAGGAAGTTGGTCACGTAGTTCCAGGTTGCTGCAATCGAGACACCGGATTCGGAGGAGGCACAAGTGATTAAAACCATGGCATGGATTGAGACGCTATGGAAGCGTTGGGGGCTGGACTTCAAGATGAAGTTGCCTACGTATCCCAAACATGGGAATCAAGCCTTACGTAGTTCCGGTTAAGGTACACTCGGGTATTTTAACCTTCACTTTTCAGGCTCTAACTTTTGCCAAGGCGCCCAATGCGGGTTTTCGACCTTGCGAGCTACGTTTTTCTTTTTCTTTTTCTTTTCTTTCCTTTTCTTTTGTATTTTCATTTCTTTTCTTTCTTTTCTTTTGCTATTTTCATTTCTTTTTTTTCTTTTCTTTCGCTATTTCATTGTTCCTTTCTTTTTCTTCTCTTTTTTTGTCTCTTTTTTATTTCTTTTTTCTTTGCTCTAACTTTTGCCTAGGTCGCCCTTCCGGGTTTTTGCCCCAGCGAGCCTCTCGAAGGGTAAAAGTGTAGCAAGCCCATGCCAAATGGTTTTGAGATTGGAGCCTCTCTGTGTCCAGGAGAATGACTGTTGTGTTGATTTGCAGAGAAGTCCATCACGGTTGCTTCACAAGCCTTGCCTGATGGGATTTGATCTCCTTGATCTGACTTTGATACCTCTTGCTCGAGGGCTGCCTCAAAATGGGCCACACAGGCGTTTCATGGCACTGTTGAACGTTTTGAACGGATTCCAGTTTGCAACAGATAAATTGAATCTTGAGGCTGAGAGCGATCCTGGGCTGCACAATCTCAAGAACGATTCCACACAAGTCTTCACAGGACCGCGCAAAACATTTTGTTTTTGAAAGTTTTTAAGAAAGCGACAAATCGCTCGCGCTGAAGATAGTGTGGAACTAGTCTGGATCAAACCAGGATCCTTCTCAGTACTCACGCTGACAAGCATGATTTCTTTCATTAAAAGCTTAGCATGCCTCTCTTTCTCTCAAAATGATCAAAATTTTGCAAAACCCGAGGAATTCCTTCCTCTTCGTTTTTATCACCGCAGTGTTCAAAAAGGGGTTTTATAAAAAGCTTAGGTCATTACAACGATGTTTAAGGCACAAGAGAGTAGGTGGTATGTACTGTCGTTCCATTCACATCCTCTGGCACAACCAGCTGAAATAACAACAAGTACTGAAATATGATAGCCACGGCTGTTTCATTCAGATGCCCTGATTGTGACTGGCTCCTCAATCGAGACAGACTCAAGAGGAAAAACAAAAGGATAATTACAAAACGGCGTTCGAGGCAACAACCCCAGAATCACCCGGTATTCTATACAAAGGGGACTGACTCGCTACAACAAGACAGACCCTGTAAGCAAAAAGACTGACTCAATACAGAGAGACAGACTCAGAACAAAACAAAACAAAAGACTGACTCGACGCCCAAGTCAGAATTTACAAAACGAGTGACCATAGATGCTCAAAAATGCGTGCCAGACGCCACATCAAAAATATGCCTCGCCCGCAGGTGGTTCACTTCCTGACTACATGCTTGCACTATCGGTATCCTCAAAATCCAAGAACTCTGTAGTGACTGACTTGGCCGAGGTAGGCGGGAGGATAACCTCGTTGTCAATCAAATCCTGCACCTCATGACGGAGGCGGAAGCGGAAGCAATTGTCAGTAGGGTGGCCTGTCTGCTGGTGGTACGCACAGTACTAAGCAGGATCATGCGTAGCAGGGAGATTCTTCGGGAGGGGTCGGGGCTCAAGAGGTGTAAGATGCCCCTTTTTGGCCAAATCAAAAGTGCCCTAGACAAAGGCATGTAGAGAGGATGGAAGACTCGGGCCCTCGAGGCAGGTACTTTGGAGCCTGAGCACTCTTGCTAGATGCACTAGCGAACGGATCGGCGGGTGCGGCCTTGGATTTCTGATCCTTTCCGGATGCAGGGTTGGGAGCGGGAAGATTTGTTTTGGCGTGACGGGGCCTATCCCGGTTCTCTGATTGACTGGAACTGCCCTCAGGCGGAGTGGGGAAAGCGTCCTCCACAGCTTTTGTCACAACTGCAGATATCTGTTGCTTGTTCATTCCCCCGGCTTTCAAAGCCTCGACTGCCCACAGCAGTTGTTCGATAGGATCGGCATCTGCCTTCATCTTGTCTTTCCCTCTGGCCTCGGCTTGATCAGGGGTTTTGGTTACCGTTGACAGGTCATTGCCATAATTGGAGGCCATCTCTGGTTGGCTGAGTTGAATTACGATCCGCCCTAGCAGTGGGGGCTCCTGGGGTGCAAAACTCCCAGCATATGGTGCGGCTGGCGGTGAAGCTGACATTCCATAGGCGAGATCTGTCACAGATCTCTGGAGATCACCTATCATCCCCATTAGTTCAAATGTAGTAGGCTCGCGACCCTGGTATAGCTGGGGGGTCCAGACCGGGCGCGCAGCGGGCGATCTTGGTGGATGCGGCATATCAATATTGGTCTCACTGTGTGGAGTGATCTCTTGACCCAACGTGGCCGTCATGACCACGATCTCTTCTGAATTCTGCGTCATGCTAAGTCCTGCCTCAGCAAGGAGAAGACACTAGCTATTCTGGATCAACTCTCTGAATCTCTGAACTGAAACGGAATGGCAGATGGCGAACACGGTGTCCTAAGTGCACCAATGCACATGCAATGCAAAGAGACACATAAATGAAATCAAAACAGGATATCACGAGTTCGAGTCAAGCTCTCTAAAGTCCCCAGCAGAGTCGCCAGAAACTGTAACATGCCCGCGAGGGGACTCACCGGGTTACAGTTCGGACTCGATTTGTGTCGGTTCTTAATCTTGAACCAAAGAGTCCAACTCTGGCAAATCGTTTTGAGAAAAACAGATTTTGAAAAGAAGTGCCAAACATGGACTGCTTTGCCAGATACAGAGTCGCCACCTAAATATTTTTAAAATGGGAAATTTAGGAAACCCTGACTCGGTGCCGAAGGCTACGTGTCCGTCATCACCAAAGTTGTCTTGGCTCGGGAGCTTGGGTACGATCGGGGAAGGTCAGCTATGAGCACCCCCTTTCGCCCGGTCCGAAGACCGGCCTCTACTAACCATGATATCCGATTTTGAAAACGTTATGTGTTCTTGTTCCAATTATTAGCCTAGAATTACTATGTTATGCGCACAGCAAACAAGTATAGACTAGATTGCCTAATTTGGAAACAAGCATTGCATATCCGTTTGTTTTGAAAAGCGCTTTGGAATTTGCTACTCGCAAGTAGGCTAAAACACGGATTTCAATGAGTTTTTCCAACTCAAAACAATCTAACCTCCACCCACAGGCATTCAAACAGTTTATCTCATATAAGCATTTAGCCACATGGTAAGCATGCTGTTATGTTAACATTCACACGCATGCGAGATGCTAAAGCATAAATACTTACATCGTACTCCGTGCCAAAACAATAAACTAGTTAGCAAACATGCATGCCCTAGTTCATGTTTAAATGACTAATGCATTGCATACAGAGTGCAATTAGACAGGCTCAGCTAACCCTAAAATGGCATGTGAGATGCTACAACTCGATACACGTATTCAATTTGGAATCGAAAATACAATGCAGTTTGTATGATGTACCGAGCCCGATGCATGTAAACAAATGCGTGAATGCACGCATGCATAGCATAAAGTATGCTAATTTAAATATGCCCTAATCTACCATCATAAGCAGGTAAATAAAAGGGAAGAAAGAAATGGGGTTGGAAGACATGCACACCACTCACCCACGCTTATTACAAATTCACCCTCGCCCGGAGGGACCAAAAGAATATACAATTTAATTAACTACGCAAGCTAATTAAATATTACAGATCAATTAAATTAACTAAACAAATTAATTAATCTAATTAAAACAGTAAACCGCCTCGGGAAGAGGGCCAGATGCAGCGCATGCTCGGGACTGGCTCGGAATCGCACTGCCATGCATAGTCTGCCTCTGTTTTCCCCGCTTTGCTCCTCTGAAAACTGCCAAAGTCTCAGGAATGCCTCTCAGGGTACTAGGGGATCCCACCGGCTAAGTAGAATGACCATCGGCAATAGGATGGTGGTCACCGGCACAAAATTAACCCATCGGCTGATGATTTACTGCCGGCCGGCACAAAATGTTGCCGGTCGGCAAACAATACCTGCAGAACCTGCAACTCGCAGCAGCAGAGGGCAAAACTTGCATGGCAATACAATTCAAGTAATGTATGCACCAATCATGCCCCCTATCATGTTTGCGACTCAAAGGGGTATGTGCCTCGATTCTCGGGCCACCAATCACGCATTTCCATGCATGATGGCCCAAAGAATTAAGTGTGCAACTTTCATGTCAAATGAAATGCAAATCAATCAAACAAAACAAGGTCCAATTCCTATCACCAAATCAAGGAACAAGGCATGCATGCAAGATGCAATGCAACCTAGGCATGCAAGCTAAGGATGCAACATGGCATGGCAAGGCACTTATGCAAGCATACTAGCAAACATGAGGTAAGCATGCAACCAAGCAAATGATGGTCTTAAATATGATCTCGGTAACTCTAATTAGGCCTAAGATCAGTGGCCAAAACCATGGAAGTGAAGGCCAAAATGCAAACAAACATGCAAGCACTCATGATCCGACACTTTAAGCATAAACAAGGCAACTCTTAAGCACACTTAAAGAGACCAAACAACAGACAATTAGCATGCAACACAAGCTCTGAAATTGCACAAAATAGAGGTGCCAAACCAACTAATACAAGCAAGTAAAGCATGCAAATGGCCCAAGTACTTGAGGCAAGCCAAGAGGCTTAAACCAAGGTCAAGTCCACTAAGCCTCACAAGGCTAAGGGGACTCAAAACAAGTCAAAGGCAGACCTAAACAACACCCAAGGAACTCCTAGATGGCATCTAAATGGCTCAAGTCCAAAGGCACGCACAAATGCACTTTCAAGGAGCATTCAACACAAGCTTTCAAAGCATTAAAGAGGCATGCAAGGCAAGCATACAAACATGTTAAAGGGACTGAAATAACATGAAAAAAAAGAGACTCCAATCCACTAAATCGAACCAAACAAAGCATGCTATTCACTTGCATACTTAAGGCCAACAAGCCCAAAAATGCAAAGAGGCTATATAATGCATGCTAGGGTCGACTCAAACAACCTAAGACAGACCTAAAGCATGGCAAAATAAGCACAAAAGCTTCACAAATCTAAGCCTAAAACATGCTAAAACAAAGGCTAACAACCTAGGACATGTTAAGGCAATCACAAGGCATTACAAGGTAGGTATGCAAGGCATGCATGGTACACCAAAACCAACTTAAAACCATGTTATATTATGGCAATATAAGCATGAAAAATAGTCATGGCATGCTCAACACACACTCAAGCATAAGCTCCCTTAAGAGACCAAAAATGGTCCCTTTCAAGGACAACAAGGACAAGGGGTGGCCCTCTCCTTCTTGAGACTTCAAGGCACCATTTTCACCACTGAAATCCCTCAAGATTTCAGTGGTGAAGAGGCCCAAACACCAAAGTCTCGAAACTTGCACAAAATAGCACAAAAATGGGGCCTTTCGATGCCTAAGGGTGGTCAAACACACCCAAACCACAAAACACCCTTAACAAACAATCAAGAGAGTTAAAAAACAGAACTTTTTTATGTTATACACTAGACACAAAAACAGCTCTAAGATAGGTAGAAAAGCAATGCAAAAATGGATAAAAAGGACTAGTTTCTTACCCTTGAAGCCTTTCTTCAACAATGGTGATCTTGTTGCCTCCTCAAGCTTCAATCCAACTTCAAAGCTCCAAAAACAAGCCTCAAACCCTCAGTTCCAAGAGGATGGTGTGATGGTAGGTGTTTATGCACAAAACTGAGTCTAAAACACACACAAAGGCAAGAGAGGGAGATATATAGATATAGGTTAGATACACTAACTTAAACCCTAAAACCAGAGCTCTCTAACTCTCTTCTCCAACTTGTCTAACCCTTCAACAAGGGAGAGAAGGCCTCCTCTTATAGAGGAGGCAATCTTGTAAAGCTTACTAGGTAAGCTAACAAGAGGGGCATCCCTCCATACACGTGTATGGAGGGGAAGCAAATGTCAGCCAGCTGTTTCAAAATATCTCCAAAAGCAGCTGAACAGCAGTCGGCTGGGCAAAAATGTCATTTTGACAAAAATGACTGCCGACCGGAAATAAAGAGTGCCGACCGGCAATATACATTGCCGATGGCAACCAAAACCAGCCGGTGGCCTCTAGCCACTGCCGGTGGTGTGTGGGGATGCCTCACAAGGCATTCCCTGCCCCTCCAAGGCAAAGCACAAGTGTTTGGTGCAAAACCAGACACAAAACGGTCGAGTTCGGAGATCCTGAGGCAGGGCGCGTAGCCAAGGACTCCGGGAACTCCAAACGAACACAAACATGGATGATCACCGGGTGTTCAAACGGTGACGTCCAAGGCTTGAGGACGGTCAAAAATGGGGTGTCTACAGTTGCCAATGCCACCCGAAGATCACCCTTACGGATGTCGAAGATCTCAAAAGATTTGACTATTGGTCCTAATCACTAATCTGCTTTCATAGGGTTAGGCCCACCATTGAACTTGGCAGGGTTGGAACGGAAGAATTCCTTGTTTAGAAAAATAGTTCTATTTTCTCCTTCTATGGTCTTAGCCGCTTGCTTGGCTTTCAATATGTCCATGGACACTCTAAGAGCCCCCACCATCTCTCGGACCAAAGGCCCCATTGCATCTTAGGCCAGTGGAGTGGCCACCCTGTTTTGACTCACTCTTTCTTCTTGAGGAGGGATCTTTCTTTTAGTCGGAACATCCTAACCATCCCGACGAGGTCTGCCATGGCCTTTACCATGTCCTGACATCCTATAAGAAAGAGAGATAATTTAAATTCGTGAATCACATATCCCACACATAGTCTCACCCGTCACACACGCACTAGCATGAGACCACACATACGTTTAAATCACATTAAGCAAACCACATAAGTACCTTGTCACATAAAGCACAGACGAACCACCCCTGATATCAACATGTTCCACGGCGGTTAAAGATTCCCAACTAGAAAAAGCATTGATCAAGTGACTTTCTGAAAGGACTTAAATGAGTGCAAAGAATGCAATTCATATCCTAGAAATCTGATCCCATACCCACATAGTCACCTAAACACATAATCATGTTAAGCAATTGATATCCTTTCCTAGTAGAGCAACCTATTATGGCACTAGCCACTTTCCACGAGCTCAAAGTATTCAAACTTGGTTGGCTCTGATACCAATTTGTAACACCCCTGAATCATTAATAATAAAAACATTACTCATAACATAACTAATTCTAAACCATTCTTCACTAACTAATAACATTAATCTAACACCCTCTTTCTCATTGAACTACAACCTCAAGTTTACAAATTTCATGTTCAACTTTTGGTTACATCAACATTAACACAGTTCAAGAAGTTAGAGGAGATGATTCGAAAATTCCCTATTCGCTTACAAATATCAAGGCCATGCCTTGTTATAACAAAATGGACTTGTAGTCCCGAAACACGTATGCTCGAAGCTTCCACAAAATATGTTCATGAGCTTTTGTGCTCCAACCAATACAAAACTTCCACCTCCTTCTCATTAGGGTGGTGGCATATCACCAAGTCCTGAAATGTTAGATAGCAATAAGCTAGATGCCCAGTAGAAAAACTTTTAACAAAGTATCTAGTTATTTAAAGACCTATATGGTATTCTCACAACCAAGCCATATTTAATTCAACTAATAATATTAATTTAAAGGAGAAAACGAGAACCCACAGTTTCTACAAATTTCATAAATTCAACATCGTGGGTAAATGCACCATGAAGTCCCTAAAGAGAGTTCCAATACATACATATACATAGGTTTACACCAAAAAATATCCCCACATTTTCTAGCTATTAATACGGAAGGAAATGGGCACCAAAAATCATTCATTTTTTTTCAACTGTTATCGACTACAATATGGTAGGACTAGTGGACACCCAAAAACATTTCCCCACAGTCATCCAGTGATAAGCTCGAGACAAGGCAATTGGACACCTACACTTCCCCGCATGGGTACCAACCATACACAACACTTTCCCAAATGCGACTCTCTACCCGAACTCACATGCTATTTATCTCCCCCTTAATAATTTTTCAAAAGCTTCCGAGTATTCATACATTCATTGGAATAAAGGTAATCTTTCACCATCCAAGCAAGTAGGGCAAAGATAAATGATAATATCCAATATCTCAGGAACATTCGAAAGTCACAGTTATCCATTCAAAGACCACTTTAATATCATAAACCAATCATCAATTTAAATAATTAACGGTTAATTTCAATTTTATTACATTATTTCTAAAACTTTAAAATTACGGTTTTTTTTTTTCCAAAAAATTTGGGGCTTTTGCCCCTCCAACATATATGATATTACTTTTCATCAAAAACTTCCATAATCCATGGCCAAAAGTAGAAATCTTAAGAAAATTGTAGGGAAAATACTATTTTTGTAAGAAAGACTTCAATTCATAAACTCAAACATTCATTAACTCATCAATGTCATGGCAACACCACATAATCATCTCCAAATTAAAGAGATAGAAGGTTAAAAGTAGTCCTACCTCAATAATCATGACAAAGAAGTTAGGTTTTTGAAGAACTCTTCGTAAAATCGAAATCCAATCAGTAGAATCCCATATCTCCAAGTGAACTTCAATTTTTGCAAGAGCTTTTACCTTGAATCTTGGTGTAATGAGAGATTTCTAGAGAGAAATAGTTAGGGTTTTCGGAGCTAGAGATAGAGAGAAAAGAAGAGAAAAAGAAAAAGAAAAAGTGAATAAAATAATCTAAAAGTCACTTTTTAAGTGGTTGATATCGCATGGACCGCTCGAGCGATGAATGAAATCTTTCAGTATCTTTGCCTGTAAAACGAGATACTAGGAACCCCCCCATCTTTGCTCGAGCGACCACTTTTTCGCTCGAGCGGTACTTTGACCTACAAAACAAACTACTGAGAGCACCGCATCTCCGCTCTAGCGGTCACTTGTCACACAACAAGTATGCAAAGAAGGGGTTACGAATGCCTTTTCGACCCACATAACTCGTTGGGGTCTACGAGACAAGAAAACAAACAACGGTTACCACTCGCACCCAAAGACATCAACCACGTCCCAATCATCAATAAACTTACAAATCACCACCGCGCTCAACACTCGAACACGGAGGAAAAGAAAACTATCCTCACAATAGAACTCCTGGTCAGCTCTAAGCAAAGAAGAGGACTCACTATGCAACACAGCTCAAAAGACAACACGCCAGTCCAACAAGCCCCAACTATGCTAAGTCACTACACAACCCAACCATGCAAGGCAAAATAATTAACAACACATCCTCGTAAACAAAAATATTTTCTAATTTCCTTTAAAAACCTTGCTTTTGTATATAAATCCTCCAAAAGGTGCTCATACTTGCACCACCCACTACCAAAATACATTTTTCAATTTCCATGTAAAACTTAAAATTTTGCAAACAGTTTCTGAAAACATTAAGGTGCCGTTTGGTAACACTTATGTTTTCAGTTTTCTGTTTATATTTACAAAAATTTTAAAAACTCAAATAAAAACTTGTTTTGTAAATTTTTGATTTATAAATCAGTGGTCTCAGTTTATAGATTTGGCCAAAAAATGTAAACTCAAAAAATGTGTTTCCGTTTTGAGTTTTGAGTTTTGAGTTTTTTTTTTTTTACCACCCAACACTAGCCACCACCCGCCACCATTTTCCACCACCGTCTTTTCGCCACCACCCACCACCACCACACACTCACCACCGCCATCAGCCACCTGCCACCACTCGCCACCACCACCACAACCCCACACCACCAAAACACCTGCCAACCTGCCACCCGCCACTACCATCCACCGCCGCCACCACCACCACACACCACCCACCCGCCGCTACCATCACCCACCACCCACCCGCCACCCACTTGCCACCACCACCCACCACCACCACCACCACCACCCACTCGCTACCACCCACCACCTGTCATCGTCACCTACCCACCACCACTACCACCACTCGCCACCCGCCACCACCACCACTCACCACTCGCCACCACCACCACCACCACCACACCCTCGCTACCACCCACCACCCGCCACCGTCACCCATCCACCCACCATCACCACCCGCCACCTACCGGCCACCACCACCCACCACCACCCGACATCCGCCATTCGCCACCTGCCACCCACCTGCCACTGCCACCACCACCCGCCACCACCACCACCACCACCACCCACCACCCACTCGCTACCACCCCCACCCGCCCGCCACCATCACCCACCCACCCACCCACCACTATCACCACCACCCACTACCCACCACCCACCGTCACCACTTTCTACCACCGTCTTCTGCCGCCACTTGCCATTTCTCACTCTTTTTTGGATTTTTAAATTTTTTTAAAACATTTTGTCAATTACCAAACGCGTTTGTAGTTTATGTTCTTCTAAAAATAAACAAAAACCAGTTTATAAATTTTTTGTAAATATAAACTGAAAATGTAAACGTTACCAAACAGACCCTAAATGTTACTCACAACACATAATCAACAATATTCTCATGGTTTATTAGATTTAACTTTTATTAAATCGAATAAATGACTCATTGAAATTCCTCATTACAACTTAGATTAAATCTACAACATTTTCAATTTAATAATGCCATCCAAGGCCAGCACACAATGAAAAAAAAAAAAAATTTCATTTTTTGAATTATTTTGAATATACCAACTAATGAACCTCAATCGTCACCCAACAACACCCATCACTCTTATAGTGATGTCACAGCACAAACACAGCATTTCTATAATAACAATTAATAGAAATAACAAGCGTGCTAATAACACAATAAAGCATAAAGGAAATTCACAATCTATTGGGGTCTCATCCCATCACAATCACGAATCACATGCAGGCACAAAATAAAACTAAAGCTCTAACATGTAACCCCAACTCGGAGGATTACCATAAGCACACACACTCATCTACACGTGACTTCAAGCTCACAAGCCCGACCTAGGGCACTCATAACTTTATAACCCTCCAAATTCCAAGCTAACCCGAAGGTGACTACTTGTCAACCAAACTCCAATGTCATTCAACTGACCAGCCAAACCAATGCTACTTTACACTCAACACCAAACACCATGTTATCCAGCACCATTCACTCCTAGATGGAGTTCCATACACAACCCCACATATCATTTGAATTACACTCAATTCCTCAAGCATAGATCACACCACTATTGTTCCCAACAATACATTACCACTTATGTGCCTATATGGCATACACACCCCTTTACATCATGAACACAAGATGAGTCAATGGAAAAATATATAATCCCAGAAGCATAAAACAACCAACACACACTACCCGCTTACCCGAGAACATAAACATTGCTTTCTCCCAAGGACCACTCTCGTATCTAGCCAATGAGTTCTCATCACCATCACACATCCCACACAACTACTAGCAATGCCAGCCAACACTCATCACAAACCAATTTACAACTACTCACAACCACCAAGTCTCAAGAAACCATAACACAAGCTCTGCATTCATCATTAACAGACACGAGTCTCGTACTCCCCAAAAACACTTTCACAATCCACCAGGTAACTCCTACCACCCTGTAGACACTCTATTTTTGACGACCCCTAAGACTTGGGCACCATCGATTGATCACCCGATGATGAATTTATATGCTTGTCCAAATGCTCGATTTCCTCAGCAGGAAACCTCTGTTTTGAGACTCAAAAAACCTACAAACCTTATGCCTTGTTTTTGGACCAAAACAGTAGTTTTTCAAGCCTAACCATCCAGGGACCTATAGACCTACTAGTGGCCTGCCGCCCACTATTAGTTGCCTGCCGCCCGCTTGTGTAAAAATTCAAATCTTTTTGCCAGCTGTGCCAGCTGTCTCCACAGATGCATGCACTGCACCAGCTATGTCTGTGTGGATATTTTTGAGCTAGTCTTATATATTTCTATATATTGATGACTCTCTCTCAAAAATTAAGGTTAGAAAAATTTGTGGAGGAAAGTTTTGGAAAATATTTCTTTCTCTACATTTCTCTCTCCCTCGAAACTTCTATACCCTTTGCCTAGACACTCTAAACCAAACCTTGATGGTTCTTTGCTGAGGTGTTTGAGCTTGCATTTTAGCTCTTCAAGGTGTGAAATTGTTGGTTTGTGAACAAAAGGATCACTCCACTTCAAGAGATATACATCCTAACTCTTTTGTATCACTTTTTTCCTATCTTTTCTTACTCTTTTTCGACTATTTTTCACCTGTGTTTGTGGGCTGAAACTTGTGGTTTAAACCCGTTAAAGGTAGAGGGGTTGGTCACCCTTCTTTGAAACTTGCTTCCTAGGCTTTTACCCTTGTGTTTTCCATCTTTTCATCAATTTTTTTTGAGCTTTTTACCACTGATTTTCAGAGGCTAAAAAAGTGGTTTTGAAGTCCCAAAAATGAAGGGGTTAGCCACCCTTCCTTTCGCTTGTTTACTAGCTTTTAGGTTGCTCTTTTAGCTTTTTGTACATTAATTTCAGTACTATTTTTAGGTGTTTTCAGACTATTTTAGGTTGTTCATTTCATTTATGCTTTGTATTGCATGCTTGTAGTGTAACGGTCCTCATAGGCTTGGTGTTTTAGGCATTAGACACCAACTTATTTGAGTTGATAGTATTTATTTCAGGCTTTCCATACTTGTGTCCATTTCTAATCATCTATGTACTTCTCTCATTTCTTGCTTCTTCCTTGCTTGGATAGTCGTTTCAAATCGATTGTTTGTTTAAGCTTGAGATAGAGATCGTTGTGCATAATGGTTTAATCTCTTCGAATGTTCATTACCAACGATGTGACATGTCTCTCATACCCAAAACAACCCTTTGTTTGACACTTCCCTCCTTTAGTGGACTTAATGCTCATTTTGGACTAAAATGACTAATGAATGGAAAGGTAATTAAAAGAGGTAATCAATGGCTTAAAATGGAGCAAGATAATAAAATGGTTTGGGTTCAATCAGACGTTAATTGAACCCATTGAGTCTTGAATCGTTTCACACTTGTTAGTGATGAAAACGGTTCAAGAGTCGATGTCAACCATTTCCCTTGATCAATATCATGATAAGGAGGAGGTTCATGAGTCTTTCACTGTGCATTTATTAAAATTGTATCCCTTAGTTCATAAGTCATCACACAATGAATTTGCGCCGATTGATGGCTTGCGAATTGAACCTACCCCTCCTTTGATCTGTCTGATAATAAGGAGAGGTAGGGCGTACTGACATCCCCTGAGAATGCTCTATTTGTGTTCTGTTTGTTTTCTGTTGCAGCAGAAGAAACCCAACATTAGTGGCCAGCAAGCCACTACTAGTGGGCAACCGACCACTACTTTTAGCCTGTTGGCCACCTATTTCAGCCAGGCAGTACCAACTTTTTATTATTTTTTTTTTCTCTTTTTCTTTTTTTTTTTCTTTTTTCTTTCACAGAGCAGAGTAGAAGCTGAGGCGCAAAACAGTGCAGAGGCATTATAAGGGGAGAAATTCATGTGCATGCATGAGCTTCCTTTCTCCTCTGGACCCATTAAATTTGTTTTATTAATAGTAGTATATTGTACCTAAAGTAGTGAACTTGCAATTAATTACTTGGTTAATTACTTTCGTAATGTAACTAATTAGTTAGTTTAACTAGTTAATTTGTGTTAATTAGTTCGAGTGTGTTGTAACTATTTAATTAGCTAGAATAGTTAGTTAACTTCGGCGTTGTAATAATTAGTTAGCTAGCTTAGCTAATTCATTCATTCGGATCCTCTTGTGCGAGGGAAAATAGTAATAATGTGTATGTCTTCCAACCCCACATCTTTTTCTCTTTTATTTCCTTGCTTATAGTGGATAGTTTAGAACATCATGTTTCATTTAGCATTTCTCATGACTTGCATCCATTGTCTTGTATGTATTAGGCCCGGCGAATCATTTTAACTTGCATTGTCATTTATTACTTCTTTGAAAACGTACTTAAACCGCATGCTATCAAATTTATTCATATGCCATGTTAGTAGTTGAGCTTATTAATTGCATATTGCATGTGTTGCATTAGTCAAGTTGCATTCATCAGGAACATGCATGTTTTCTAATTCTTTTGCTTTGTTTGGCTCACCTCAGAGTACTAGGTGAGCACTTTTCGCTTTAGCATATCACATGTGTGTGATTGTTGCCATGTCAAGCATGATTACCATGAGGCTAAGTGCTTAAGTGATATAACTCTTGAATGCCCGTGGATGAAGGCTAATTGCTTAAATTGGGATAATTTGAGTAAAGTGCATATGAGATCACTTTTTCAAGTGGCACATATTCGAAACAATTTTTAAAACAAACATGAAATCAAAGTGTTCCAACTTTTGCAACTTAGTCTATACTTGTGTGCATCACATAGTAAAATAGCCTAATAAATCGGAACAAGAGCATATAATGTAAATAAAAAATCACATCATGATTAGTAGAGGCCGATGTTTGATCGGGCGAGTAGGGTGCTCAATTCATGACCTTCCCCTCTCGTACCTAAGTTCTTGAGCCGAGTGTTACAACCCAAACCCGCCCTTATAAGTTTAGCATCGTAATCGGCTAATAATTCGAAGATTACCTATGGCCTCAAAGACAAAATTCAAAATATTTAAATATAATTGGGGCCTGAAATGGAAAGGAAACAAAACAAAAATAATAATGTCCATTGAGCTGTGCGTACATGATCAACTGTAGTAATTAAAACATTTTTAACACACTTTTATATATACATGTAGGAAGGCATATTTTATAACATATCTCACACACCACATAGAGAACTTTTAACAAAACACAAAGATTAACTCAAGCCTGACAAAATAAAATAAAGCCTCTACACAGAGGTACTTCTTGGGTGGCTTGACAAAGAGGCAGACTCCGGGCAAACTGTAATGTTGATCCTCCAATTGCTCACCTACATATATATATATATATATATATATAAAATAGTGTGCTAACACCTAGGGAATAATACTAAAGTAAAGAAGTTGCATGAATGAGATTTTTAATTAAGTAAATCGCATTAATGCATATTACATGTAAATCAAAATCAGGACGACCTTAGGTCCAATTCATCATGCTCAAGACATATCAAAGGAGGCAAAACGACCTCGGGTCCAAAGTACTTGTCTAATCATATTGCATGTTCATATTCATATCTACATGCATATTCATAATCGTGATCATAATAACCTTTTTATTCAGTCAGCCTTTGGCCCATTACATTCATATTCAGACGGCCTTTGGCCCATCATAACATTCAAATGGCCTTTGGCCCATTTATAATATTCAAACAGCCTTTGGCCCATTGCATTTGTATTCAGACGGCCTTGGGCCCATCACAGATTATTCAAACGGCCTTTGGCCTATCACGATATTCAAACGGCCTTTAGCCCAATTTGTACTGTAGACACCCCATTTTTGACCGTCCTCAAGACTTGGACGTCACCGCTTGAACACTCGGTGATCATCCTTGTTTGTGTTCATCTTGAGTTCCCGGAGGTCTCGGCTACGCGCCTTGCCTCAGGATCTCTCGACTCGACTGTTTTGTGTCTGGTTTTGCACCAAACACTTGTGTTTTGCCTTTGAGGGGCAGGGAATGGCTTGTTTACCATCCCCACATATCACCGGCCATGGTTTGAGGCCACCGGCTGTGATTTTGTTTCCACTAGCCAAATGTTTGGCCGGCCGGCACTATAGATGGTCGACCGGCCATCTATTTTGGTCAAATTGCATTTTTGGCCGGCCGACTACACGTGTATGGAGGGATCTCCCTCTTGTTAGCTTGCCTTGGAAGCTTTACAAGATTGAATCTTCTATAAGAGGAGGCCTCTTCTCCCTCTTTTAGGTTAGACAACATTTTTCCAGAGCTTTGAGTTCTAGGGTTAGGGTTTGCACATATCCTATCTCTATATCTCTCTCTTTTTGTATTTGTGTGTGTTTAGCCTTAGTATTGCACACAAACACCCACCATTACACCTTCTCTTGGAGTTGAGGTCCTTGGAGGTTGTTCTTGAAGTTTTGGAGCTGGTTTGGACCTAAAGAAGCTGCTGGTCCACCATTTTTGAAGAGGATCTACAAGGGTAACCACTTTCCCTTTTTATTCCCCATTTTTGCATAGTTTTTTTGACTACCTTGCAACTGTTTTTAGACTTGGTGTATAACATATAAAAGTCTTGTTTTTCATTGCTTTAAATAGTTGGTTAAGGGTGTTTTGAGCTTTGAGGTTGTTTGACCCCTCTTAGGGCTTATTTGACCCCTTTTTTGTGCCATTTTGGTGAGCTCCGGGACCATTGTGTTTGGGCCTCCTCACCACTAAAATCTTGAGGGATTTCAGTGGTGAGGATGGTGCCTTGAGGTCCTAAGAAGGAGAGGACCATGTGTGAGCATCTAATTTAGGTTCATGTTGGCCATGTCCTAACTGATTTTTGTGCTTATTATGTCATAATATAGCTCTATTTTTGCTTGGTTTAGGTACACCATGCTTGCTTAGCATACATGCCTTGTAATGCCATGTTTAGGCCTTAACATGCTTTAGGTTTTGATCCTTGTTCTAGCATGATTTTGGCCAAGCTTTGTGAAGCTTTTGTGTTTGTTTTAGCATGCTTAAGTTCTGTTTTTGGTTGCTTTGTCGACCATGACATGCTTAGTATAGCCACCTTGCATTTTGGCTTGTTAGCTTAGGTGTGTGAATGTGTAGCATGCTTTACCTGCATTATTTTCAGTGGTTTAGCACCACTTATCATGTCATTTCAGTCCACTTAACATGCTTGCATGCTTGCATTTAATGCTTCTTTGATGCTTTAAGGGGTTGTGTTGTATGCTCCATGTTTAAGTATTTGTGCATGCCTCCATGTGTAGATCATTTAGATGTCATCTAAGTGGTTTTTAGGACTTGCCTTAACATAATTTGGGACTGTTTTGGTTCATTTTGGTCATTTGCTTCATGTGTCATATGATCATAGTTTGAAGTACTTGGACCATTATTGCATGCTTTGCTTGTTTTGATTGGCTAGTTTGGCACCTCTCCTTCATGATTTTCAGAGCTTTCTAGGCATGCCATATCTCCATGTTTTGTCTCTTTTAAGTGTGCTTAAAGGTTACTTGTTTGATGCTTAAGTGTTGGTCCATTTGCATGCATGTTTGTATGTATGATTGTCCCTCATTTCCATAGCATTGGCCACTGTTTTAGGCTTGTTTGAGAGCTGCCTAAATTAGTTTAAGTCCATCCTTCATGTGTTATAGTATGCTTGCCTTGTGCATTGTTGCATACTTGGCCTATTACATGTTATTGCTTGCTTGAAATCATGATGCATTTGGCATGTATTTCATTGGTTAAGTTGCTTTGCATTGTTCCTATGCTTAGTCCACTTTACATGTTGTTGCATGTTTGCCACTAGCATAGTTGTCACATGCCTTGCATGCTCATTTTGCATACTTAGCCTCCATGTCTAGGTTGCATTCCATTTGCATGCATGCTTCACCTCTTGAGTTGAGTATGATAGAGGTTGAGCCCCTTTGTTTGATTATGTGCATTGCATTCCATATCAAAATGCATACTTGGTTTCTTGGGGCCATCACGCATTGAAATGTGCGATTAGTGGTCCGAGAATCGAGGCCCATCCCCCTTTGAGTCATGAATATGATAAGGAGTGTGGTTGGTGCATACATTGCTTGAAATGCATTGTCATGCTATGTTTTGCCATCTGCTGCTGTCAAAAATAGATTCTGCAGGAAGCTTTGGCCGGCCGGCCATCTCCAGTGCCGACCGGCCATCCATCAATGGCCGATAGCTTAATCAGTGGCCGGTGACCATTACCCTTGGCCGGTGGCCATTCTTCCTAGCCGGTGGTGTTCCACAGTGTGCAGAGAGCATATCCTGGGACTTGTGCAGTCTTCAGAGAAGGATAACAGTCAAAGCAGAGGCATCTTGTGCATGGCAGTGGCTTTTGAGCGGAGCCGAGCGCGCATTGCATTGGGCCCTCTTCCCGAGGCTATTTACTGTTTTAATTAGCTTAGTTAATTTGCTTAACTAGTTAATTGTCTGTAATATTTTAATTAGCTTGTAGGTTAATTAATTGTATTATTCTTTCGATACCTCCGAACGAGGGCAAATTTGTAATAAGTGTGGGTGCGTGTGTGTATGTCTTCCAACCCCCCACTTCTTTCTCCCTTTTACTTACCTGTTTTTGATGGTTAGTATTAGGGCATACTTACTCTAGCATACCTTATGCTATGCATGCGCATCATCAGTATTCATCAGTATTGGCACCGGGCTCGGCAAATTTGCTAACTGCATAGTATTTCAATCTAACTTGAATACATGCTATCTGTGCATTCCACATGCCATCCTAGGATTAGCCGAGCCTAGTCTAGTGACATTTTGTATGTGTTGCATTAGCCACTTAACATGGACTTGGATCATGCATGATTACTAACATGTTCTTTGTTTTGGCTCGGAGTACGATGTAAGTATTTATGCTTTAGCATCTCGCATGAGTGTGAATGTTAACATGCTTACCATGCGGCTAGATGCTTATTTGATTAAACTGCCTGAATGCCTGTGGGTGAAGGTTGGATTGTTTGAGTTGGAACAACTCATTGAAATCCGTGTTTTAGCCTACTTACAAGTAGCAAATTTCAAATCATTTTTTTTAAGCAAACAGGATATGCAATGCTTCGTTCCAAATTAGGCAATCTAGTCTATACTTTTGTGTTGTGCGCATCACTTAGTAATTCTAGCTAATTAACCGGAACAAGAACACATGACATTTTCAAAATCGGATATCATGGTTAGTAGAGGCCGATCTTCGGATCGGGCGAGAGGGGGTGCTCATAGCTGACCTTCCTCGATCGTACCCAAGTTCCCGAGCCAAGGCAACTTTGGTGATGACGGACACGTGGCCTTAGGTAAACGAGTCAGGGTTTCCTAAATTCCCCCATTAAAAAATATTTAGGTGGCGAGTCTGTATCTGGCAAAGCAGTCCATGTTTGGCACTTCTTTCAAAAATCTGTTTTCTCAAAACGATTTGTCGGATTTGGACTCTTTGGTTCAGATTAAGAACCGTGACAAATTGAGTCCGAACTGTGGTAGCATAAGGCCCTCGGGGTGCGTCCACAGTACTCTTATCACATATCAAATGGCTTTGTGCCCAAATCATGTTCTTCATAGAGTCTTATAGAAAGATTAGGCATATAGAATACTCATTCGTAATTCAAATCAACAATTCCATGAAGCTCATATAGAAGTAGCATTTGGAAAATAACATACTTGAAAATATCTATATTAAGATATTACTCACAGTGTTCAGATGCCTAGTTCACCCTTGTAGTTGACCCTACACAATTCATAATATAAATAGAAATCGGGTCCAATACAATTCATTCTGTTCTTAACTTGTTTAATTCTCTTAGGCTTCTTTCTTACTCTTTTAATTCATTTTTAATACTCAATGTATGCCTAAGAGTGCTTAGAAATAAAAGAGAACGAAAATTGGAACAGGAAACAGCTTTTCAAAATTTTCTGAAACAGGGCTCTTCGCTCGAGCGCTACTTTGGTCGCTCGAGCAGACCCCTTAGTTTGCAAAAATACTGGTTGTTTACATTCTACGCTCGAGGGACAACTTCATCGCTCGAGCGATGATGACAAATTTTGGGTTTTCAGAGCTAAAAATGGGGCTTCCAATTCCATTCCAAAATTTGGAGGTCATGCTTATCTTGCTCAAAAACATGAATTTATTTTGGAAATAACAAATACATAACCCTTTTCTTACAAATCAATTTCAAAACTTCTTTAATTTTGTTAAACTTAACTCTACCTTTCATATGTGTAAGAAATTTCAAATTCCTTTTCCCTTGAGTTTCAAACCATAAATTTAGGCACGTGAGCATGAAGCTTTCTGAAAGCATATGTAAATTAAAAGATTTCATACATGTAAGAACTTTAAAAATTCAAAACAAAACACTAAAACCTCATGCATGCAAAGATTTTCCCCAAATTCTTTTCCTCTTTTCTTTAAAAATAAAACATGAAGTTGAAGACATGAATCCATGGATTTTTCCGGAAACATGGAAAATATAAGCTTCTTATGCGTGAAGAACTTCAAAATAAAAAGCACAATCGAGGAATTACACATTATTTTCCATGAACATGCATAAAGCTTAATTTCTCGTTCAAAACTCAACTAATTTGCTTAAGCCCAGTTTCTTACAAAAACCATGGAATTAGCACAACAATTCCCTTGATTCATGAATTATGGAGGATTTCTTACAAGATTTGAGCATAAATCTCTTACCTACGGCTTCAATTTCAGAGATTAGAGACAATTTCCTTCTTGACTTCTTCAATTTGTCTTCAAACTCCAAAAGTGTTGAGCTTTCTCTCTCTAAAAGCTTTGTTTCTCTCTCTCTCTCTCTCTCTCTCTCTCTCTCTCTCGGTTGTTTCCTAGCCCAAAGCAAAAAAATGAATCCAACTCGTTAACTCCTTAACATAGACATACACACAACTTCTCTTGATGCATCCACGCTACACACGTGTACATGATCCAATCTACCAGCACAACACTTATACACATATATATGATTTCTCTACACACCCACACAGGTTTCTCTGCACACCCACACACACTCACAATTCTAGATTCGTCCTTAATTTGGTTTATGATTAAGATTAGCTTAATTAAATAACACGTAGTTTTTATAAATCTTAATTAACACATAATTAAATTAATTACTACTAATCATAAATTCCACATAATTTAATTAGTCTAATTTGACTTCCATTAAGGCTCAATTAAGTATAATTAAATTTATCAACTAAATCAGATTTTTAATTAGTTTTCCAAAAAGGCTCCAAATATTAAATTAAATTCATCTCCATCATCAACCTTGGTTTCCCAAGCCATGAAGGTCTTCAATTCCAAATGAAACTCAAAATCTAAGTCAATAAATTACATATTTAGTTGAACACCTCATAAATAAACTTAATTTGTAATAATCTTAATTTCTCAAACCTTATAACATAATTAACTTAATTGACTCCAATTTGGACCCAATTAATCAAATCTTAATTTTACTAAACTGAATTTAATTGAGCTCCCAAATGGATCCGTATTTAAAATTAAATTGATTCAACTTATTAATTTCAGTTGTTTAGGCCATTAAGACCTTCAGTTTCTAATCTCAAATAAATCATTATTAGAGTCACTTACCGATTGGCTCCATAATCCTCGTAAATTCCAAATTAAATCAGAATAACGACTAATTAAAATCCAAATCTCCTTAAATAATTAAATGCGAAATATAATACATAGTGGAGTTGTCACATTGAGACACTTTCGTGATGATGGATAAGTGGCCTTTGGCATGAGGGTTTCCTAAATTTTTCAAAAATATTTAGGTGGTGACTCTGTAATCTGGCAAAGTAATCCATTTTTTGGCATTTTGATTCAAAATCGATTTTTCAAAAGATATGTCGGATTTGGACACTTTTGTGTTTATCTATTTTACATTGCACTAGTGAGATCAGATTCAGAACCACAGGAGTCCGAACTGTAGGGCTATCATATCCGAAAGGAGCACGAAAACCAAGCTACAGTTTTTGGCGACTCTGCTGGGTAAAGTAGAGAACTTGACTTGGATTTCATGATGTGAACTTTTATTTACACTTATATGTTCTTTGCAATGCATTTGCATTGGTGCGCTTAAGTCATTGTGTTTACCATCTGCTATTCCTAGACGGTTTGCCAAAGGCTTGCTCAAAAGCTTGCCAAAAGGCTGAGGCCCTAGTTCTTAACGAAATAGTGAAGCCGCTTGGAACAGATTGCATGAAACCGCTTGATTGAAATAGTGAAGCCCTAGTTCCTGACGAAAACTAGGACAAGATAACCCTACCCTCTCATTGGGGTGTTTTGGTTCTCTCTTAAGTGGTATGTGCTTTACAGTGAAACTGTACAGGAATGTGTATATTAGTTGCAAGGTTAGTATCCATTTTGGAGCAGAATTCAGTGTGGAGTATAGTCCTACAGCTTTGATCATGTCTGTGTTGATAATATTTTAGCTGAGGTACTGTGCGGTTTCTGATTGCTACTCTTTTGTTTTATTTATTTTGCTATGTAGTTTAAAACCATAGCTTCCAAAAGTTTGGATATCCCCCAAGTACTCTGGCCCTTAGTCGGAAGACTTTGCAAGGCCGAGGATCTTGTTCTGGGACAACCCGTGTTTACCTCACTCTCCCCAATTACAAGATGGAGGAGAACCAGACATAATTTACCAATCCAATTCTTACAACAATCACCTCTCAGCTCACCTGTGTCCAGTTCAGTTCAAAAACAATCAACTACTTCCAGTTCAGCTCAAGAAAGGTCACCTATTCCAATAGCATAGTATCCCTCGGCCAACATGGAGGAACTGATACTCCAACTGCAATAAACAGTTGAGACCTTACATCATGATGCGGCCCACCAAGTCCAGGTTACAGCCCATCAAACCGAGGTCATAACTAGGCTACAGTAACAGCCACCGCAGTCAGCCGTGGCCTCTACATCCCGTGTACCTACCACAGCTATCCTAGCACTTGGAGCCATTGCTAATACTGCCAATGTTTAAGAAAACTAGGGCAATCTAGCAGAACCCATCCCGGCACAAGCTTCCAGAGCCCTGATTTATTAGACCGAGGCACAATTCGAGTTCGAAGTTGATCCAATGGCATTGAAAGTCACTAAACTGGAGAAACTATTCAAAAGAGCACAAGGGGTTAACTCCATCCAAAACATAGAGGATGGATACACTGATTCTGTTGTTACATTGTCAGATCGGTTTAAGATGCCACACATTGATCGTTTTGACGGTTCTGGAGATCCGATGGTTCACTTGTGACTGTTTTCAGATATCTTGCAGCCGATGGGTTTAACTAGACTACATAAGTTGTCTATTTTTGGTTGCACCATGTCGGGTATAGCGGCCATTTGGTATGCTAAGTTGGAAGATTCCGTCAAACAGAATTAGGAGGAGATGGCCAAAGCCTTTATCGCTCAGTACTCTTACAATACGCAGATTGAGGTCACAACTCGTGATCTCGAGGCAAGACGTCAAGGGCCGAATGAGGGTTTCTCTGAGTTTGTGAGAAGATGGAGGGCTAAAGCCTCGATGATGACCACTCGACCTTTAGAAAAGGATCAGATAAGAATGGCTGTCCAGAATTTGCATGGCAAGTTACTGCAGAAGATGATTGTTCTACCTCTATTTACCTTCACAGAGCTTCATGAAATGGGGGTCCAAATCAAGGATGCCATGAAACAAGGACTTATTACTGAGGATAAGGAGCCAGCTATGAGGCCATTTGTTCACAGTTACAATGCTGCCAGTGGTAGGACAACTACAAGGCCATCGGACGTAAGTGTTCTCACCATAACAAAAACCGAAGACCCCTTTGCCAATATAGGCCCACAAACCTCATCCAATCCTACCCGACCTCAGGGTAGGACTTTTAACCAACTATACATGATCCTTTCCAAAGCTATGCAAGTGCTCGTCAAAAAAGGGCACCTAAAACCCTTACAACATCGCCCACTTCCTGATCCTCTTTCACCCAAACACAACCCCGCAAAATATTGTGCTTTTCACCAGCAGCATAGTCATGACACTGACCAGTGCTTCCGTTTGCGACATAGGATTCAAGATCTCATTGACAACAAGGTGATCGCTCCACCTCACAAACCAAATGTAACCATAAATCCACTCCTAGCCCATAATCAAGTCCCCCCACCTCGAAATCTTAACCTTATCCATACACTAGCCACCTCTTATGACCCTAGCGTATATATTACCCCCTCGTACCTTTCAAAACAAACGTTGTTCACTCATGAGGGCATAGACTTGTGCATGATGGACATGTCTAACTTAAAACCTGAGCTTTCTAGATCAGTGGTGACAACACCCACCGTAAAGAAGGTTTTGACCTCGGAGAAAGATACTAGTCTGTTGTCGGAGTGTCCTGGGGACTTATCTGAGAGGGTGTATGACTAGAGCTGCTATATTGTGCCAACTAGTCAAACCAAGCCTGAATTGGTGCTACTAATCTCAGCAGATGTCAATGTGGTCAGGGAGGATGGCCCGAGCCATGGGTTGGATGATTCGGCAAACCTTGAAGAGGATTTGGACAACCTACAGTTCTTTGATAAGCATGATCAGGGAGATATATAGATCAGGTGGTTCAATCTGAATGGATTGACTGATAACATCAGATGGTTGAGTGATGAGCTAGACAAGGAAGAAGAAATTGGGATGAATCCAGAGAGAAAGGAAACAGAGGTAGCAATAGTGGCCGGGAAGGCTAATGGGAAAGGGAAACTGCCGGAGGGCACATGTGTGGAACACCCAGCCCAAGAAGTGGGTGTTGTAAACATTGAAGATACTGAATAGGAAGCTGCAATGAGGTAGTTTGAAAGAGAAAGAAATGAAGACAGTCAGAAAACTATAATTGCGTGGCACTCTATGGGGGACACTTGTGATGTGAAAATGATTCAAGTGGAGCCTGACCACTGCTTGTCGGCAACTGACGGCGAGTGGTGGGATGACAATGATTTGTGTCTGGCCCATACCGACAAAGATTATGCCTCCTAGATAATACATGGTATGCTGAGGAGATAGACCATTCGGGAGGCTGCCTCCCAGATAATACATGGTATGCTGAGGGGATAGACCATCTTACCCGTAGTGGATGGTATTTTAAGCCGCCACACCTGGATCAAGCAGAGGCATTTGGAAAGGACAAGGAGGCTGAGAAACAGAAGGAGAAGCAACTAGAAGAGGAGTCAGTGCTGAAGCAGCTCAAGAAAATCCAAGCTGATATCTTTATCTGGGGCCTCCTTATGGCTTCATGGGTGCACTAACAAGTAGTATTGTCGGCAATGGACAAGACTAAATTGTCCATTGATACTACGCCTGAGCAACTTGTGGGCCTGGTCTTTCCAGGTGGTGCCAAGCCAACGCTCACTTTCTCGAACAAAGAGCTACTGTCGGAAGGATCGCCTCATAACAAACCGTTATATATATCTGTGGAATGAAGGATTGTGTTGGTAGATACCGGTTCTGCCATTAATGTCTGTACATCCCGTACTGCCTACGCAATTGGCCTTAAACCGGCAGACTTTGTTCCCACAACCCAAGTGATATGAGCATATGATAACACAAGCTGAGAGGTCATGGGCATGGCGAAAGTGCGAGTCCAGGTAGGCCCGTCAGAGCAAGAGATCAAGTTTCACGTCCTGGATGTGCCGACTACCTTTAATCTGTTGTTAGGGAGGCCTTGGTTACATCACATGAAGGCGGTGTCCTCCACCCTCCATCAAATGTTGAAGTATCCTCATGGGGCAGGAGTAGTAATTGTTTTGGGAAACTCATCCATCCACCCACCACCAGAAGTGACCACGCCAGTGCTAGAGATCAACCATGGCGATGAAGATGTATTCCTCTCGGGATTCACTCTAGCAGAAGCTCGAGTAGTGCAGACAATTCTAGCTGCAGATGAAGGCATGCACGTTAGTGCCTAGTCCATCTACTTCATGAATAAGCTGTGGCATGTTCCAGGAATAGGGCTCCAAAAAAGTGGACGGAAAGGTGTTACAACATTAATAGAGGTGCCACACAACCCGCATGCCTTTAGATTAGGCTATGTGCCTACTAAAGAGGACTACATAAGAAAGGGGAAAGAAATAAGGGGCAGAGCCAAGGCCAAGAGAGCTGGAAAGCAATATGAGCTTGTCCACAGGTTAATCTGAGGGACACTTAACAGTCGTTTAATTCGAGATGGAGAATATTTCCCTTTTTGCGACTTTCCCAAGCCTTAGGTAAATTCCTCAAAGTAGCGAGTCCTTGGATTCGAGATTTTCTTTGATCTACAGCTATAGGACAGTGATGAGGAAAGGGCTGAACCGAGCATCAAAGTTAGCCAAAACACGGAAGATGACTCAGACAGTAGCAAGGCTAAAGTAGGGGCAGCACTGGCCAATCTCCTAATAGATCCTGTGGCTAACCTAGAGAACTTGGGGGGATAACTTTACTGTCTCCATGATAGGGAGAGAACCGGGTGTGGACCCAACCAGTGGTATTTTGGATGCATCAAAAGTGCCACGTCTTACTTGGTAACTGGAGGAGGGTTTTCTTTCTAGTTCTGAATCGAGTAATGAGCCAAAATCTAATTCCACTGAGTCTGTGGAGTCAGGGTCAGATTCAAGTCAGTTTGGGAGATCTAAGTCGGGTATTTGTAGGGGTGGTAACCCAGATACCAAAGTCTTGTCTAAGTCTTCATTTAGCTTTTCTTTTGAGTATGTAACCGAAGATCTAGACCTTTTGAATGAGAACTCTACAAATTCTGTGTACTTTTTTGTGCGCTGGTTTATTGCGTTGACCAAGACTTTCAGAATTTTAACGAAAATGAAGAGGAAGAAATTCCTCTGGCTTTGAAAAATCTAATTAATCAAGAGAAGGAGAGGCATGCTAAGCCATGTATTGATGAAATCATTGCCATTAATATGGGTATTGAGAAGGATCCACACTTGGTCCAGATCGGGTCCACGTTGACTTCGGAGGAAAGCAAGCGTTTAATCACTTTGTTAAAAGATTTTGAAGATGTTTTCGTGTGGTCCTACGAAGACATGCCTAGAATCAGCCATGAGATTGTACAGCACTGGATCCCTCTTGACCCTGAGGCCCGACTAGTCAAACAGAAACTGCGCAGAATCCGTCCAGATTGGGCATTGAAAATCAAGGAAGAGGTCACCAAGAAGATTGATGCAAGATTCTTGTTAGTATTCGAGTATCCGATCCGGTTGGCTAATATCATCCTAGTGCCGAAGAAGGATGGCAAAATTCGGGTTTGCGTCAACTTCAGAGACCTGAACAAAGCAAGCCTGAAGGACGACTTTCCGCTGCCGCACATAAATGAGTTGGTGGACTTTACGCCTAGCCATGCCTTGCTTTCCTTTATGGATGGATTTTCTGGATATAACTAGATTCTGATGGTACCAGAGGATCGAGAAAAGACGGCTTTCGCCACACCATGGGGTACGTACTGCTACTGAGTCATGCCTTTTGGGTTGAAGAATGCTAGGGCTACCTATCAGAGGGCTGTGACTGCCACTTTGCATGACATGATCTACAAAGAGGTTGAGGTGTATGTGGATGACATGATTGTTGAATCCAAAGAGTGAGAAGGCCACTACACCGCACTGGAAAAATTCTTTCAACAGATCAGGGAATACAGTTTGAAGTTAAACCCGTAGAAATGGACATTCGGTGTAACGGCAGGGAAAATGTTGGGCTTTCTGATCACATAGAGGGGAATTGAAGTAGATCCTTCCAAACTCAAGGCCAGTCTAGAAATGCCACCACCAAGGACTGAAAATGTGGTGCACGACTTTCTGGGTAAAGTGCAATTTATAAGACGGTTTATCTCAAAATTAACCTTGACTTGTGAACTACTATTTGGTCTCCCGAAGAAAGGAAAGAAGTTCTGATGGGACGATCGATGTCAGTTTGCCTTTGAGCAGGTCAAGCAATACTTCTAGAATCCACCTACGTTGTCGCCACTAGAGTTGAGGAAAACTCTGATTCTGTATTTGTCAGTAACCGACTTGACCATGGGGTGTATGCTAGCTCAAGAATCTGAAGATAGAGTAGAGAAGGCCATCTATTACTTGAGCAAGAAGATGCTAGACTATGAGACCCGCTACACTCCCTTGTAGAAAGCTTGCTTAGCCTTGGTATGGGCTACCAGGAAGTTGATGCACTACTTGTTAGCTCACTTTGTAATCCTAGTTTCGAGATTAGATCCCATCAAATATCTCTTTGAGAAATCGGTACTTACAGGTAGGCTAGCCTGTTGGCTGCTGCTTCTCTCCGAATTTTATCTCAAATATGTTACACGCAAGTCAGTTAAAGGAAGAGCTGTAGCAGAATTCCTGGCTGACCACCCAGTAGAGGGTGATGAGGCGGTGAAATATTTGTTCCCAAATGAAGACATTCTGCAAGTCAAAGAGGAAACTTGGATGATGTACTTTGACGGAGCGTCCAATCAATACGATTATGGGATAGGTGTGTTGCTAATAGCGCCCGATGATTCCCATATACCTTTAGCCTTCAAACTTCCATTCAAGGTGTCTAACAACGAAGTAGAATATGAAGCATGCATTGCTGGTTTGGAAGTTGCCCTAGGACTAGGGACAATAAGTTTGGATGTCATCGTAGACTTGAATTTGGTTGTCCCTCAAGCAAACAGAGACTGGAAAGTCAAAGAGGAAAAAATGAAGGTTTACCAGCAAGCCCTGGATATTTTGATTCTGAGGTTTGAAAAGGTGACATTTACGCATCTACTAAGAGAGAACAATCGGTTCGCCGATGCACTGGCAACTCTATCTTCTATGGTAGACATCCTGCTGGGAGTGAAGATGCGTCCAATCATTGTTGAACAGAAATACCCGTCGGCCTATGAGACTATTGCCGTAATAGATGAAGTTCAAGACAAAAATCCCTGGTATTTCGATATTTGGAATTTTCTGGAAAAGGAGACATATCCACCAGGGGCAAATGCCAAGGACAAACGGGGAATACAACATCTGGCCTTCCAATTTATCATCTGTGGAAATAGGCTGCATAAAAGGGGTCATCTGGGAATGCACAAGTTGTGTGTGGAGGAAGAGGAATTGATGCGTCTTATGGAGGCTATCCATGGAGGAGAGTGGGGGGCACACATAAATGGTGTGATGCTAGCTTGGAAGATCCTCAGACAAGGTTATTACTGGTCCACCATGCAGGAAGATTGTATTGGTTTTGTATACCGATGCTATAAATGCCAAATCCATGCCAATCACATGAACATACCGCCATCTAAGCTTTACAACATGACTTCACCATGGCCATTCTCAGTCTAGGGAATTGACGTTATCGGTGCAGTCTCACCAAAGGAGTCAAATGGACATGAGTTCATCCTGGTGGCGATTGACTATTTCACGAAGTGGGTGGAAGCTCAGTCCTATGCCGTGTTGAAAGTGTCGTATGTAGCCAAATTCATTAGAAATAAATCATCTGCCGGTATGGAGTTCCGAACGAGATCATATCAAATAATGGCTTACACTTCAAGAAAGAGGTGATGGATCTGCTTGAGAAATATAATGTGGCTTTTCACAAGTCATCGACATATTGACCACAGACTAATGGAGCTGTTAAGGCCACTAATAAGAATATCAAAAACATCTTGCAGAAGATGATGGAAACATACATAGACTAGCCAGATAAACTGCCATTCGCGTTTTCTCATCTATGGGATGGAGGTTGTTCTGCCAATTGAAATTGAAGTGCCGTCACTGCGAGTTATGGCTGAGTGTCAAATAGCGAAGGCGGACTGGCAGCAGAGTAGATTTGAGGAGTTAATATTGTTTGATAAGAGAAGACTGAGGGCATTGTATCATGTCCAGGGCTACCAACGTAGAATTGCTAGGGCTTTTAACAAGAAAGTTACCTCCAGGAATCTCACGGAAGGAGACATGGTGCTCAAGGACAACCAGGCTCCCATCTATGACTCTAGGGCAAGTTCAGACCTAATTGGATTGGTCCTTACATCATCAAGTCTATCTGGTCAGGAGGGGAGATTATTCTCATGGACCTAGATGGCTTGGAGTTTTCATAGCCGATCAATATGGATAAGTTGAAGAAAAATTATCCCTGAGAGGCTCGCTAGGTCGAAAACCTGGAATGACGACCTAGGAAAAACTTAGAGCATGAAAAATTAGAAGCGAAAAAAAATTGAGCTCGCAAGATTGAAAACCCTAAAGGGCGACTTTGGCAAAAGTTAGTGGACAAAAGAAGAGAGTCAATACTCGAGTGAACCTGAACCGAACTATGTAAGGCCTAATTCCCATCTTTGGGATACGTAGGCAACTTCATCCTGAAGTTCGGCCGTAACCATCTCCAACCCAACTGTCATATTCATTCAATTTGATTAGGCCATCTTTCTCTATTATCAATTAGCTCGGTTATGTGATCTTCAACATGGCAGCAAAAGGGCTTGTATGAATGCAGTTTTGGGCAGTTGCACACTGTTGATTCAGGGTTTTATATCTTAAGGGTTAATTTTGTGTGTGTCAGGCAGTGATCATTTTCGAAAATGGTTTTGAAAAGTTTTAGTAAAGTTGATTTTGTTCAAATTTTACCTTTTACAATTTAGATCATTTTGGGACCAAAAGGAAAATTTTCAATACTCACAACTTTAATTCCATTGATTTCAACATAAGTGCACTCTCCAAACTCTCTGATTTAAATCAAAGTTGTTTTCACATCATAAAACTTGAAAAGAAAGGTCAAAGCAATAAACTAGGGGCATAGATGAGTCAGGTGTTCCTACGTCCACTGCTCGTGCTTGCGGAAGTCTCTACCACCAAAGTTGGTCCAACATGTGCCTCATCCTCAAGCTAAGCCAAACACTCGCCAGAAAGAGCATAACTGAAGCTAGGGACAGGGGCCAGAAGCTCTCTCATCTTCCAAGCAATGAGGTACTGAGTCAAGTGTGAACCACAAAGTAGAAATGGGGCAGGGTATTCTACCCCTCATCTGAACGGGTCTAATCATGTCCAAACTGGCGTCTAAACCGGAAAGGGAAGTAGAACACACAGTGCGTGAGGCCAATCAACTGAATACCCAGTTGTTGGGACATGCTGTAGCTCATCTCAACCAAATTAAGCTAGGGGCAATGCCAAGCTATGTCCGCTGCAGATCTTCTGCACATCCAGTTGCACCACCATCTCTCATTGGGAAAGTGCACTAGTCGCTGGTGGAAGAAGTAAGCTCGGGCTGAATATTTGGGGCAAGGGTCCACCACTTTCAGCTTATCCATGAGCCATACCTAGGAAGGGATGAAAACTAAGAGAGATTAATGAATAGAGAGATGTACGTTGAGAGAAAAAGAAAAGAAAGGTTTTGAGAGAAGATAGAGCGTGATTGCCAAGTGATGTGAGAATCATATATATAAGAAAATGTATGAAACAACAACTGGAGCAGGAGTGGACTCCCCGCAAACCTGGTGGTCTATCACCGATAAAAAGCATCTAAACCCATAAGGGTCTCGGCCAATGCTAAATCGATGCAGCTCTTACCATCTTTCAGGCATTAGGCTACTTCGATTAGCTTAATGTTGGCTCTGCTATAACTACGGACAAGAAGAAAATACGCGAGATACATAAACAGAGGGCATGTTGCCGAAAGCCTCGCCAGAGAAGATCGCCTCTGTCTCCAAGGTCAAAAAATTGATGAATCAAATCAGGTATATCTAGCTCCCTGTCATGAGCCAAAGATCGAGCTTTGTGCAAAGTAAGCCCACACATCTGTCCTAAAGCTAGGGCATGGCCAAAACGGAATTGAGCCATGATCTCCTCGTCACGTTGGGATTCCATCAGTGCTTGAAACTCTTCAAGAATCGGACATATTTCTTGTGCTTCAAAGGGAAATACATGTGGAATTGGGTCCCAACATCAGGCCGCGACATGGAGGAATGGAAATCAAAGTGGAGTATGGCTCAACGAAAAAAGCGCGTTTATGCCGAAACCTCAGAAATTCACCTTTTTCATGCCGTCTAAAGTGGCTATCCAATCTTTGAGTTTCTCAGCAAGGAAGAACTCCATTTTGAAAGAAAACGTCAACTAAAATAAGGTTCTAGTGAAGAAATTGCAAATGAGGACCTTTTGTAGAAGATAGGGCTGTGAGTGGAAGCCAACTGTCAGCCATCTAGTGGATCACCACAAGTGGACGGCCGCCCACTTTGTGGCGTAACAGTTTGGCATTTTGGTTTTGTCCTGGTCTTTGTGTCTTGGGATTTTGTTTTGAGTCTTTTGTTTATAGCAAGTGTGTCTAGCTGTGTTTAAGTTGTTTTTATTTAGTTTTCCATTTATCAAGTTGTACTTTTCATTTTGGTCATTAGTTGGTTCATTACCCGGTTGAGAACATTATTCAAATACAAGCATTCTCGATTTGAAATCCAACTCCATTTTCATTCTATGCAAATGTGGTGCTCATGATGCAAAAACAATAACTCTTTTTTATAAAACTGCATATCCCCTGATCATAGTTTTTACAAAAAAAAAAAAAGAGAGTACAAGTTTTCAAAAAGCAAAAGTAAAATCTAACTGAAGCTATACATGTGCTAAGCTACCAAAATAAAAGAAACTAAGCAAAAGAGTATGACAGAGAAATTTTTAATAATTGCTAAAAATTACATATAGATGTAAAATATAGCCAGCGAAAATTCTAGAAAGAAATATAAATCTAGCAAGCACAAAAAAATGAAAATGTAAGAGAATTAAACATGGAAAGACAGAGAAAATTTCAATTCTATAATATTGAAATGCCAGAGAAATTTACAGACACAACCAGAGAAAATTAAACATGACAGACACATACAAGGGAGAAAAGTGATGTGGCCAGAGAAAATTATAAATGCCAGAGAAACTTAGACACGGACAAGAGAGTAAAATTACATATAGATATAAAATATAGACAGAGAAAATTCAAAAAAGAAACATAAATTTAGCAAGCACAGAAAATGAAAATGCCTAAGAAAATTACACATTCCAGAGAAAATTAAAATGTCAGAGAAATTTACAGAGCATAGAAATTTGAATGATTTGAACTTGAAAATTACATAAAGAAATACAGAGGAATAAACAGAAACAAATGGTTAATAAACATGCCAGAGAAAATTCAAAGAAGAAACATAGATCAAGCAAATGCCAGAGAAATTTATAGACAAATCACACAACGATCTTCAAGAATAAGTTCAAAACGCAGAGAAATAACATTTTTCAAATTCATGTACTTTTTATTACGAAATTGAAACCCTAATTAATGGAAGGCTAATATAAAATGCTATTAACTGTGTTTCTAGGTAAAAACTCGTTGGATTGTAGAAAATCTTACCAGAGTGAGGATGGAACCCTAATTACCAACTGATATGCCCTAAGATGAAGATGCAATGTGATGAAGATGAACTGAGATGACGATGAACAATGAAAATGGGTTAGAGAAATTTGTGAGGAAGGAATGGAAAAGATTTTCGCAGAAGTTAATGAAACTCTAATGTTGATAGTCAGGATGATTGTGAAACCCTAATTCTGCTATTCTCTTGCTCGTGAAGACGGTTGGATTTTTGGACTGGAACTCAGTTGTCGGAATCCAGTTGAGTTTCTTGGTTGATTGTGAAGGGTGTTTTGGTCCAAGAAATAATTAAAAATGCGCGTGTTCTATGTGAGGGACCTGAGGCATCACCCTTTTTTTGGTGTCCTCTATCCTCTAAATTACTATTATTAGGGACCTTAAAAAATTTCCTCCTTAAATATATGTATGTATAATTAAACCATCAATTAATCTAAACACATTTATTACCATACAATCAAATCATAAAATTACTTTAATCTATTTTTTAATTTTTGACCCACTTTTTTTTATCTAGTAACATTTTAAATATATAACAAATTCAACAATAAATTAAATTAAACACCCTAATTTATTACCATAAAGTTACCATATTTAATAATATTTTAAATTAAGGAGTAATTTACACACAAGTCTTAATTTATGAACTTATACTCTATTAAGTTCTAACTAAGATTTTTTTAGACTTTTAAGTCCCATTAAATTTTTAATAGTTGGAATTACACTTTAAACAATAATTGTTCATCATTTACGATTATATATAAAGGAACACGATGATTTGACATTTATTTTTATTTTCAAAACTTTCAAACATTAACCTTCAAATTAAAAAAAACTAAAATAATAATAATAATTATTATGTGCAAATATATATTTGAAAAAATTGAAAAAACTGAAAATTTTGTGTCTATAAAAGAGTGTAATGATGGAATATTGATGTGCAAAACTGAAAAAAAAAAATATTTAAAAATGAAAAAACTGATAATCTTCTCAATTTTAAAATTAGAAAAAACTGATAATGTTCTCGGTTTTATTGGATAGTTAAATCAAACCAATAAATAGAAGGACAAAAACGTTCAATCTCATGCTCTGTTTTTTTTTTCATCAGTAGTGAAACAATTATCTGTATAGCTTTCCTGGTTTAGACCCGACCGAATTTGTATTCTGGACTCGGGTTTCACGGTTTCGCATTGTTGTTCATGTCTTACGTCTCTTGTATTTCCTTGAGTTTGGCTATTAGGATGTATTGGTTGCGTTTGGAATAGGTTGGTAGCTTGGTTTTCGTACTTTTGTTGCCAAAAATTTTACTCCGCCGCTAGAGCGTCACTTCTTGCGCTCGAGTGGGCTTTGTGAACTCTCAGTACTTTTGTAGATTTACAAAACTACCGGGAGAGTGTATTCTACGCTCGAGCGATGCTTTCTGTGCTCGAGCAGTCTTAGCTCGAGCGGCCTTTCTTGCGCTCGAGCGTTGGTATGTTGTCTATGAAACTACTGGAAGTGTGTAATCTGTGCTTGAGCATCAATTCTTGCACTCGAGCGGACTGTACGTATATCAGTTCGTAATTAGGCCATTTCTCCTCACTTTTTTATCACTTTCTCTCTCTAAAACATCAAAACCCTAGATCTAGAGCTTCTCTCTCTAAAACTCCATCTCTCTTTACATTTTCACCTAGATTTAGTGGTTTCTCTACCCGTGTGCCTTTGTTAAAAAGGTAAAGTATCTCAAAGGCTACGTTTTCATCCGAATAGAGTTGGGTTACGGCTTCATCCGAGTTTCTTCCTTGCCTTGCTCGTCTTCTAGCTTTGAGGTAGGGATTTTCTACACTCTTCTATGGTTTTTAACTTAGTTATTTGTTTTGTATAAACAATATTGTGATTTTGGGAGATTTTGAACAAATCTAGGGTTTTGCTTTAAAATAAAAAAAAAGGGATTCTCTAATGTGTTCTTGAGAAGGGTTATAGGAGTGAATATAAGGTTGTGTTGTGATAAAATTGTTGATTTTGATACTTGGGATGGATTTTGGGAAAAAGAGGAGTTTGTCCTAAATATCTTAAACATTTGTTTTGTACAAATAAATTGAATTGGTATTGAAAATATGAAATTGGATGGATGTTTATATAAATGGTGGAGTTGGATATGTATTATCTCTCATCTATAGAAATTTGGATAGTTTATCTATCTTAGGGATTGTATATCTGTTTAGAAATATCTATTTTGGGCTTTTGGGCTATCGGTAGAGGATATCCATGATTGTTGTAGAAATTGCATAAGGATTAAGCGAATTGAAACTAATCTCTCATCCGTTGTCATTGAATATGACTATGTTTTAATACATTGTAAGTGTATGATGTTTGGGAGAAGATAAGAATTACTCAATGTGTAAGAGAAGAAATGAGATGTACTCCATTGAATTAAGTTGGCCTATGTGTCCAGGGTGAAAGTCTTGAAAATCACGCGTATGCATGGATGCCGATTCCCGTGGACAAAATATCTGTAAAATGGCAAATAGAAGTGATTGTATGATGGTTGTATTGGTTAGAAACCTATTATGTTGTATTCTCAATTTGGTCATTGGAATGAGATGAAATTGATTTCATAAACTAAAATATACCGTCGGTACTGTAAGGTTTGCAAAAGAATTATGAAAAGGTTTATCCATGGCATTGCATGTGCATATTATACTTATATCTTTACTAAGATTCATATATTGTGTTAGATTATTTCTACTGGGCTTAGGCTCACCCTATGTAGGAAAAACATTTTCAGGTACTGGTGATATGCCTCCACCAAGGACTTAGCTTAGAGGACTGTGGAGCTAAAGGCTCAGTTTTGTTATATTGTATTTACTTTTGTACAAGCATAGGGCTTTAATTGTATTGATCTTAAGACTCACTTTTGTTGTAACTAAGAACTATCTTGGACAGTTGTAAGCATTTAGGGCATTTCTTATTTGTTTAACTTCCAAATTTTTTTTTTTTGGGTTAATTGTAACATATGCTATAGATTCAGGGCTAGGCATTATGAATATGTACTGCATGTGTTTCCCTTTTTGTAATCCCAATTAGATTTAATCAAAGATAATTGCTTAATTATTATTGTCGTCTATAAATATTGTGGAGGGATGTTAGTAATTCTTTCGGGGCGTTACAACTTGGTATCAGAGCGTACAGGGTTTAAATACTTTGAGTACGTGGGAAGTGGTTATTTCCACAATGGGTTTGTCTCGCTTGATAGCGACATTAATATGTAAAGTATGGTATGTGATAACATACTTATGTGATTATATGAGTATGGAATTTAATTTCTAGGATGTTGATTGAGTCTACGGGTTTCTAAAAGTCCTATTAGAAGAGCATTTGATCAGTGTTGTTTCTAATTGGAACTCTGGCAACACCGTGGGGATAGTCATTATCCAGGAAGGAAACTCGTATGTGTTTATGTGACTGCGCGCTTACATAGAGTGAATTACAATTGTCCACTGCATTAGGATGCGAGTGAGTTAGCTTTGGCACATTTGTAAATGTGCTAATCTCTTTTGTTACCTTTATTAGGATGTTAGGATGAGGTCATTGTGGATGGCGTGGTAGGCCTAGACGACATGAGATGTCGATACCAGATGATATTCCAGCACAGGAGGAGGGAGTTGGTCAGGTCAATGTGGCCGAACCAATTGGCCAACGGGCCATGGGTACCTTAGCCCGCAAAATGGCTAGGGCATTACGAGAATCCATGGACATTTTCAGAGTTGAGAATCAAGTCCAAGCTCAAGTAGCTGAGGCAGGGTCGTCATTCTTCATACAAGAGTTTTTTTGGTAGAGCCTGGATAAGTTTGTGGGTGACCCCAAGGAGCCACTGAAGGTGGATGAGTGGTTGGAGCAGATAGTTAAGACGTTTGAGATGCTTGGCATTGAGGATGACGGACTGAGAGTGACCTTGGCATCCTTCCAGCTGAAGGGAGATGCGGATCAGTGATGGAAGTATGCGTGTGGGTGCATTGGAGGGACTTGGGAGGCTTTTGTCAACGCCTTCCGGGATAAGTTTTTGAATCCCACTGTTAGGGATAAGTTGAGGGAGCAGTTCTCACGGCTTAAGCAGTTGAACACACTTGTGGCCGAGTTTGAGGCCGTACTTACTACCCTCTCTAGATTTGCACCAAAGTTAGTGGCGACAGAGGAGTGCCGTTGTGTGGAATTCAAGAAAAGGTTAAAGACTGGGCTTCTTTTCAAGGTGGCTGGTTCGATGATTAGAGATTACGGATGACTTGTAGAGTTGGTGGCTCATCTTGAGACCGTGACGCAAATTGAGGAGGAGCAGATGAGGGGCTCCAGGAGGAATCAGGAGGTTCAGGAGGACAGTTAGAACCCCCCAGGGAGTTCAGTCGAGGTCCACTTTTCCAGTACCGAGTTCAGGTTCTGAGAGATGTGGTTAAGGAGATTTCACCAGTTTTAAGTGTGGCCAGTTAGGTCACAAGTCTCTAGCTTGCCTGCAAAGGAGAGGGGGCAACGGTCTGCATCATCTTCGGCTCATTCTCAAAGCCAGAGTTAGGGGAGAGGGCAGCCGCTCACCTGTTGTCGATGTGGGAAGGTGGGGCGCATGAAGAGGTTTTTCCCTCAGTTAGGTGGCACACCTGGTGCGTCTGGTTCGAGGCAGACACAGAGCCATCAGCCTGCACAGTAAGCATAGGCCTCAGGGCTAATCAGGGAGCCTCTTTGGCTCAGTTAGTGCATCGGGCTTATGCTCTGAGGGGTGAGCAGGTAAACCAGACACCTACTAGGCGTGTGTATACTGTTACTGTGCCAGATTTAGTGCCAGCATCTTCGGTAGTGAGAGGTACTTTCTTGTTATGCAATTCCATTGCTAATGTATTAATTGATACTAGTGCATCCCATTCATTTATCTCGTCTGCATTTGCATTAGCTTTAGGGTTAGAATTGGCTCGGTTAGTATCTACTCTCAGTATAGAGTCACCTATTTGTGGTTTTGGAGCAGGGGGTATCAGGGTTGTGAGATAGAAGTTGCCGGTCGCCGACTTTCTTTTGCATTTGTATTGATTGACATGTCTAGTTTTGATGCTATTTTGGGTATGGGCTAGTTGTCACCGTATTGAGTTGTTATATATTGTTACTGTCAAAGGGTTATTGTATGTACCTTGAGCGGTGATTGCTTTTTTTTGTTGGGGGACCTGATTAATAGAGCCTTATCACTGGTGTATGATCCACGTGGGTGGAGTGAACTTAGTTGCCTTCTTACCAACTTCTTGGGCAATGAGTGTGATGAAGTCTGAGTCGAGTTGCCAAGGGTAGCTTGTGAATACTCGGACATTTTTCCTGAGGATCTCACCAGTTTACCACCTCACCGTGAGATTGAGTTCTCAATTGATTTAGTACCTGGTACAGCACCGATTTCTATGACACCATATGGATTTGCACCTACCGAGTTGAGTGGGTTAAAGATTCAACTCTAAGAGCTGGTAGATAAGGGTTTTATCCACCCTAGTACTTTGCCTTGGGGAGTACCGACTCTCATTACCAAAGAAGAAAGATGGTGCATTGCAACTTTGTATCGATTACCAGAAGTTGAACTGGGTAACTGTTAAGAATAAGTACCCAACGCCTCGTATAGATGATCTGTTTGATCAATTAAAGGGGTCTTGTTGCTTCTCTAAGATAGACTAGAGATTGAGTTATCACTAGTTGAGAGTAAGAGAGGAGGATACCTAGAAAACGGCATTCCATACGTGGTATGGCCATTACGAGTTCCTAGTGATACCTTTTTGGACTAACCAATGAGCCAGCCGTGTTTATAGATTTGATGAACCGGATTTTTCGTGAGTTCCTAGACCGTTTTGTGGTCGTCTTTGTTGATGACATCTTGATTTATTCACCCTCTAAAGAGGAGCACGAAGAACACTTGCGGGTAGTACTTGAGTTACTTAGAGCCTACAAACTTTATGCCAAGTTTGGGAATTCGAATTCTGGTTGAGAGAAGTAAAGTTCTTAGGCCATGTGGTATCCGGGGAAGAGATGACTGTAGATTCATCCAAGATAGAGTTAGTACAAGATTGGGAACAACCTAATAATGCTTTTGAGATCCGTAGTTTCTTAGGGTTGGCCGAGTATTACCATTGGTTTGTGAAGGATTTCTCTAGATGAGCTTCACTGTTAACTAGACTGACGAGGAAATGCATTAAGTTTGTGTGTAACGAGACCTGTGAGAAGTCTTTTTAAGAGCTTAAGGTCAAGCTTAACAGTACTCCAGTTTTGATTATTCCAATGAGGGGTTTAGGCTATTTGGTGTATTGTGATATTTCAAGGGAAGGTATGGGTTGTATATTGATGCAAGAGAGGAAGGTAGTAGCTTATGGCTTGCGGCAGTTGAAAACACATGAGAGGAACTACCCCACTCATGACCTAGAGTTAGCAGTGGTGATCTTTGCCTTAAAGATTTGGAGGCATTATCTGTATGGTGAGAAGTTTGAAGTGTTTTCTGATCACAAGAGTCTGAAATATCTGTTTACACAGAAAGACTTGAATTTGATACAGAGGAGGTGGATGGAGTTTATAGAAGATTATGACTTTGAGTTACATTATCATCCGGGGAAGGCCAATGTTGTGGCTGATGCTCTAAGTAGAAAATCCATTGGGAGTGTGGCTAGTATTGCCATTCGAGAACGGGAAATGTTGGGTGCTATTGGTGAGTTTGACTTACATCTTGGCAAGTTCATGGAGTCCGTAGCCTTGTTTTCGGTAGTGGCACAACCCACACTTATGAATCGAGTGATAGAAGTACAGAAGAGTGATCTTGAGATAGAAACATGTAGACACCCTATTTTTGACCACTCTTAAGACTTGGATGATGAAAGTTACGTTGTACAATCGTTCAAATTCTTCAGCAAAAAGGCTTTCAGTTTTTGCGCTTCTGATCCCAACCTCACACCCCATTTTGATCAAAATTATTTTAGACCTTAAAACCCTCTTTTTCAAAATATTTTTCCAAATGTTTCTATGATGTTCGAAGGCTCGCATTTCGTTTAAAATATTGCACTTTTCGGTAAACTGAGTAAGGACAAAGTGAAAATAAATGAAAGGGAGGTGAACTCTTTGAAAAATATTTTAAAACATCTTATTTATAGGTTTGGAGTTGAAGGAAATAGGAGGGGTTTGAAGAAAACTAGTTGGGAGAAAGGTTTAGCATCAAACCGTTAAGAAAGAAATGAGCAGCCTTCACTAAATTAGGCATATCTCTTTTTCCACTTAGAATTGAGATATGACGCCACAACCATTGGAAAGTAGACAGCTAGAGCTTCAATTTAGACTCACGAATCACCTAAAATGGATCCCGGATGAGAGAGATATGGTCGTTCGAAGTTAGGCATCAATCCGTTAATAAGGAAATGGTAGCCTTAACTAAATTAGTCATATCTCTTTGTACACTTAGAATTTAGAAGTCTGGCCACCACCATTGGAAAGTAGACTTCGGAGGCTTCAATTAGACTTAGGAATCATCTGATACCGAGTCTGGATGAAGGAGATATGCCCGTTTGAAATCAGGCATGAGTTTATGACCGGCCGGCCACTACTTGGTAGATCGACCAGGTGCCTTGAAAAGCAGATATTTCACTGCTAGCTATCCCCCCCATGTGCATGCCTTGCACCTGTTGTCTATATACAGATATTTCTGATTGGAGAAACTTTTTTTCTATAAATACAAGCCCACCTCTCTTGATTTTAGGTAAGAAAAATTTGTGAAGACTCCAAAACTTGCTAAGCACCCTTCATCTCTATCTTACAATATACATACACTCTCTATACACTTCCTAAACCAAGAATTTGAGCCTTCTTGCTGAGGTTGTTGAGCTAAAATTTCAGCTCTTGAGGGTGCTCACTTGCTGGTTTGTGAATCAAAGAGTAACCTCTCTTCAAGAGCTATAGCTCTTGCCATTCCTGCACTACTTCTTTCCTCCCTTTTCTTGCTGATGCTATACTATTTTTGGACTATGTTTGTGGGTTGAAACTTGTGACTTAAAGCTACTGAAGGTGGAGGGGTTAACCACCCTTCTTTGAACCTTATTCCATAAACTTTTGTCCTTGTGTTTCCCACTTGTTTCTCAACTTTTGGCTACTTTTTTTCAGAGTTTTAAGAGGTTAAAATATGTGGTTTTGCTGTCCAAAAAATGGAGAGGTTAGCCACCTCTCTTTAGGCTTACTTACTAGCTTTAATTCTCTTTCATTTTGGCTTACTTTTTTTAGCATGTTTCAAAGTGATTCCAACACTGTTTTGTTGTTTTTAGGACTGTTTTTATGTGTTTACTTCATTTATGCTTTGAATATTATACTTGCCTTGTTGTAAGTCCTCATAGGTTTGGTGGTTTTGGCCTTAGACACCAACCTATTTGAGTTGATAGCTTTTATTTCATAGTTTTCATAAATGTACTCTCACTTGTAACAACCATCTCTGTAACCTCCCTTATTTCTTGGTTTTCATTCTGTTTGTTAAGAGTTGTTTCAAACAATTGAGGCTGTTTATGGCATGCGAAAGAGACCATTCATGCTTAATAGTTTAATCTCTTCGGAGGTTCATTACCAGGGAATTACATTTCTCTCATGCCAAGAACAACCTCTTGTTTGACATTTCTCTTCATCAGTGGACATAATTATCACTTTTGGGACAAAATGATTAAAGAATGGAAAGATAATTAAAAGGGCTAATAAAATTGGTAAAAATGGTAAAGCAAGAGAATAAAATCAAGTCAGATTTGATCGAACATTAATTGAGACTATTGAGTCTTGAGTCATTTCATACTCTTTTGTGATGATAATGGTTCAAGAATCAATGTCTACCGCTTCCCTTGAGGTAACTCCATGATAGGGAGAAGGTTTTGTTGGTCTTTTATTTTCATTCATTGAGCCTTTGTCCCATCGATTCATGGATCATCAAGCAACAACCTTGCGACCATTGATGATTTGTGGACCGATTCTACTGCTCCCCTAATCAATTTCATGATAGGGAGATGCAGAGGGGATAAACATTTCCTGGAAACACTCTGTTTTTGCTCTGTTTTCCATGTTGTTATAGCAGGGCAGTACTAGAAAATAGTGGCTAGCCGGCCATCTTTCTTGTCCGGCCAACCACTTTTCTTGGCTGACTGGCCGCCTTTTGTTGAGCAGGCAGTACCATTTTCATGCTATAATAGAGTAGAGTCTGAGGCTAAAACAGATTATTCTTCTAACTGCAAAATAGAATAGTTCTGGCAACAAATAGTGGTGGTTTTGGATGGATATTGTCGTTCATGCACACACGCTTCTTTACTTCCCGTTGCTCATGACATTAGTGCTTTAATAGTAGTGTGTTGTAATTAATTACTTAGATTCATTTGAACCTGTAATAATTAGTTAATCTAGCTTATTCTTTCATTTGGATTTGTAATAAGTAGTTAATTTGGATACTTGGACATTCAGACCCTCCTGCGCAAAGGCATACTTGTAATATTGTGTATGTCTTCCAACCCCCATTCTTTCTCCATTTTATTTACTCACTTATGATGGATTGCATGTAGCATCATGTTTTCCTTAGCATTTTCCATGACTCGCGCCCATTTGTTTTGCATGCATAAGGGTTCGACTCATCATACTAGTCAATGTCAAATTCCTTAATTGAATACGTGCTTTATCGTATGCCTTGAATTGACTCACATGCCATGCTAGTAGCCGAGCCTATTAATTGCATGTTGTATGTGTTGCATTAGTCATGTTGTATTGTTTAGGATCATGTATTCCTTTTAACTATTTTCTTTCTTTTGGCTCGCCTCAGATGTTTCTGGGTAAGCATTTTTTGCTTTAGCATATTGCATGAATGTTAGTGTTGCCATATCAAGCATGTTTACCATGAGGCTAAATGCTTAGTTAATATACTTATTTGAATGCTTATGGATGAAGGCATTTTTGCTTAAGCTAGGATAATTTGATTAATGTACATATGAGATCACTTTTTCAAGTAGTACATATTCAAACACTTTTCAAAATCAAAATGTTCCAAAGTGAGTGATTTAGTATATACTTGTGTGCCTCACATAGTAAGTTAGCATTAATAATCAAAACAGGAGCATATAATGTACATAAAAATCACATCATGATTAATAGAGGTCGATCTTTGATCGGGTGAGTGGGGTGCTCAATTCATGACATTCCCCTCTCATACCTAAGTTCCCGAGCCAAGACACTTTGGTGATGACAGACACGTGGCCTTTGGCACGAGTCACGGGTTTCCTAAATTAGCCAAAAATATTTAGGTGGCGACTCTGAAATCTGGAAATGCAGTCCATTTTTTATTAAAAAAATTGATTTTCCAAAAGATTTACCGGATTTGGACTCTTTTTTGTTTATCCGTTTCACATTACACTTGTGAAACCAGATTCAAAACCACGGGAGTCCGAATTGTAGGGCTATCGTATCCACGGAGACTAAACCCCTCCGAGGAGACAGTTTCTAGTGACTCTGCTGGGGATTTGGAGAACTTGAGTTGAACTTCATGATGTGACATTTTATCTTCACTTATATGTTCTTTACATTGCATTTGCATTGGCACCCTTAAGTCACTGTGTTTTCCATCTGCTGTTCCTGCATGGCTCGCCTAAAATGTTTGCCAAAAGGCTAGTCAGTCGTGGGCTCTTCCATGCTGGAAACACAACCCTTGGATCTGATTATTGTCATACAGCTTGATCCTCCTTTCACTTCTCAGTGTTAGGTGTGAAAGGTGTATTAGGTAATCTTGCCAATGTACCTTTTTGACCAATTGGCCTAGTGCATGTAGTGAGCTCTAACAACCATTCAAACTAGGGCAGGAGGCTCACCCCTATTTAGGATGTTGTGATACCACTTATTTGAAATAGTGGAACTCTAGACCATTCCAAAACTAAGACAGGGAAATCCTAACCTCTCATAGGGGTGTTTTGAATGCCTTTTTGTGCAAAATGTGAAATCTTTAGAAATGTATGATGCAATCCTTGGAGGGTCTTAATCTTGAGGCGATCCCTTTCAAAACTTGAGGGTCATATCAGAATTAGAATTTGGGTCGTAATCCAGGGATTTGTATTTGATATGGGTGAATTTTTAGTAAGACCAGAACCAGAACCAGGGCCCAAAAATTGTATCTTGCTTTGCTTTGACAGGCATACCTAGTATCCCGATCTGATGGGGCATTTGTTTTTAATGCTAGGTTTGTCTAAGCCAGAGAAAGAGTAGTACCCAACTCAACAAAGGCCAATCCTAATTTGATCTGGAAAGCCTTAACCCATCACAGTCCATCCAATCCTAGAAAAAAAAAAAACAAAACAAAACAAAAACCTACTTAGCAAAGGTCCAGCCCATCTAATTCCCAAAGGCCAGTTCAGAAAAGATCCATCCAATGCCAAAAGAACCATTCTAAAAAAGCCCAATCCAGTCAAACCCATCTAGGCTAATCTAGTTCAGATACATCAAGTATAACTGGGTCTAAATCTTTGTTAGTCAACTCTTAGGTTACATCCATCCAATTCAGTAGACTTGTGATGACACAGAGTCCATAAGAAGTTGTGGCCACGATAATGGCCCTAAATTAGGGAACTGCCATGCAGGATGAGCTTATTGATGAAATGCAATGCCCATCTAGTGCATCTACCACACATCCAGTCTCGGACCCCCAGCCGAACATTGACCCACCTTTGCCAACTGAAGATTTGCAAGTTCCAAATCCTCGAGAAGGTTGGCTCGAGCTCGAGTTTTCAGACCCTGGTGCAGCCTAATGAGGGCCTTTTCCCTTTGATATTAATGATCTCGACCCAACCTTATTGGAAATTGCTAACGTTGAGAAGCAATTCAAAAAGGCACAGGAAATTATCTCCATTCTCGATATTGAGGATAGGTACACCGAGGCTGGCATAAGGTTCCCAGGCAGATTCAAAATGCCACACATTGACCATTTCGACGAGTCTGGAGATCCTATGGTACATATCTGGCTTTTCTTGGACGTGCGGAAACCGATGGGTCTAACTAAGCCTTAGAAACTCTCTCTGTATGGAAGAACCATGTTAGGTATATCAGCCACTTGGTACGCCAAGTTGGAGGATAAAGTGAAGCAGAACTGGCAGGATTTGGCTAAGGTGTTTGTCAATCAGTATTCTTACAATACCCAAATTGAAATGACCACCCAAGAGCTTGAAGCAACCCGCCAGAATCCTAAAGAACCTTTTGTGGAATTTGTTACAAGATGGAGAGAAAAGGCAATACAAATGATAGATCGACCTTCTGAGAGGGACCAAGTGCGAATAGTGGTGCAGAACCTTGAGCCTGATATGTTACAAAAGTTAATACTCGCTCCACTATTCACTTTCAAAATTTGCATGAATTAGGGGTTCAAATTGAGAGTGCATTTAATAGGGGGATTATTCCTAGAATAAGCGAACCAACAAGGAGGGTGTTTTCCAGGAGTGCCAATGCTAACAGTAGCACTACTCCTAAACCACATAAATCAATACCGTTGCCACTGATCCCAAAACTGCCCCTCATTTTGCCAATACCAACCCATAAATAACCGGCCCAACCCAAGCTCAAGGCAGAACTTTCACCCCTCTCCAAATGAGCCTAACCAACACACTAAAAGTCCTGATGAAAAGAGGGTATCTCAAACCCCTTTATCCCCAATCTCTTCCTGGCCCACTCCCTACTAAACATAACCCCAACAAATACTGTGCGTACCATCAGCAACGCGTTCATGGCACCGATCATTGCTATCACCTTCGTCATGAGGTTCAGAATCTTGTCGATAACCAAACGATAGCTCCACCTCAAGAACCCAATGTTATCACCAACCCACTTCCCTTACATAACTACATACCTCCTCACCTTAATCGTATCTATACACTCCTACAAACCTTCAACCCCAATATATATATCTGTAGACACCCTATTTTTGACCGCCCGTAAGGCTCGAGCACTTTACTCGGTACACTCGATGATGAAAGTGGTGTTGTGCATGGTTCAAGGTCTCAACGAATGGGGTATGTTTAAGCTCTAAAATAGTACCAAACCTCCCATATTCCCACTGATTATACCCAAGAAATCCTTTTTTACACATTATGCCACCCTGTGCTGAGTTTGAAGCAGAAAAATAGGGGAACACATTGAGGCCCGGCCGTGCCTCATTGAGGGCCAACCATGGCTATTGAAGGCCAGTCGTGCCTTATTAGCGAGAAACACTGTTCTGGGTGGGAGCCCGCCAGCTGTCCATTTTTGAAGATATTTACAACCCCTCTTGCTCAACTTCTATAAAAACGATCATATATCTCTGTTTTGAGGGTTGAAAAATTTCAAAAAAGCCTCTACACCTTCTTGAGAGCTCTTTCTTCTCCGTCTTCTTGTGCAAGCAACCCTCTGAGCAAGCTATCACCTTGAACCTATATCCATACACCATATACACCTTCACACCTTAGCCTAGGAACCTTGGTTAAGCCTTGAACACCATAATTCAAGCTTGAGAGTTTGTTGGGACTTAGTTTGATTCATAAACAAAAGCTCACTTCTTTGAGAGGTATAACCTTATCATCCTCTCTTTTACTTCTTGTTCTATCATTTACTATCTAGTCCTTGTAGTTTTGTGTTGTTTTGATTCTCTTCCAAGTGTTTAAGTTTGGGTTTGGAGAGCTACCAAAAGGGTATAGAGAATTTACATTCTTTCTTACACCTTTACCTATAGCTCAAACCCCTTACTTTAACACTCTTTTTCTTTGCTCCCAAAATTGATTTTCAGAGTTAAAAAGAGGATAAAAATCATGCTTTGAAATTTCAAAAGTGGAGGGATTAGCCACCCCTTCTTGTTCTTGCTCACTAGCCTTGTTTTCTCTATTTGTTGATTAGCTTTTTAGGCTTTTTTCATGCACTTTGAGCCACTATTTTTCACCCATTAAGGGCTATTTTAGGGCTATTCTAGGTTGTTTAAATAGTTCATGCTTTGATTACCTTGATTGTTGTCTCATAAGTTTGCATACATAGCTTGTTGAATATTGTTCTTACCTTTTCTTTAACTAACTTCCATGTTTAAGAACTTCATTTTAATAAATCAACTTGCTATTCATTCCTTTCATTTGAGAGTTATTTCAATCGGTCAACGGTTATTCAAATTATGAACTAGAGATTTACGCTTAATGGCTTAATCTCTACGAAGGTTCATTGTCAATGGCATAGTCTCTTGTTCATGTTGAGAATCACCTCCCGTTTGACATATTTCTCACTTCGTGGACGTAATCTTTAATGGACGCAACAATCACCTTGGACTTAATGGATTAAAGGATGGCAAAGACTAATGAATTTGGCTTAAAATGAACCAACTCACATAAAGAAAATGAATTACATTGCTTGGGGTTCAGCCGGACGTTATGCTGAGTCCATTGTGTCAAGGGTTGTCTTACATCAATTCATGATGTTTTGATGAACCTTGAAGACCCCCTCTTTGAGTTCACTCCATGATAGGAGAGAGGGGTGGTTATTGTTTATTGCATTTATTGATCTTTGTCCAAATTGTACCCAAAATCATCAAGCAATCAACTTGCTCATTGATGGTTTTGGAAACGATTCCAACATTCTCTCGAGGCTTTCCCATGACAGAGAAGTGTGAGAGGGACAAACAGAGTTCAGAACAACTCTGTCTGCACTGTTTTCACTTCAGAGCACAAAACAGGATTTTGCATGAAATTGAGGCACGGCCGACGCTTTTAGGGCCCGATCGGGCTTCATTGAGGCACGACCGGCCATCAATGTTTGGTCAGCAGTATGTTTTGCAAAAAATAGAGGGCAGTGGCCGAAGGTGAAACATAATAAGCCTAGGCAGACAGAGCTGTTCTTGGACACTGTGCATGCAACCCTTGTGCATCCTTGCTTACCTCAATGTTGTGGATTAATGCTCTGAGTATCGCTGTAATTAAATTATTATTATATTGTTGTTATAATTATTCTTGTTAATTATTAGTGTTGTAATTATTACTATTGTTTATTTGTAATTGTTATAGCTAGTTAGCTTAAACAACTAGTTTGTTTCTTAATCTTATGATTATCCTTGTTGTAATAGAGTAGTTAGCTAATTAATTCGTCTCTTATTCATTCGGTTTTGTAATAATTAGTTTAATTCGGACTTTCGGACTTTGATTTGCATCCTCTTGCATGAGGGCAAATGTGTAATAAGTTGTATCTCTTCCAACCCCACGTCTTTCTCCCTTTCACTTACTTGCTTATGATGGTTAGAATAGGACATCATTTTTCAAATTAGCATTCTTATGCTTTGCATACATTGCCTTGCATGCATCCAAGGTTCGGCTCATCATACTAACCCAATATCCTTGTTCAAATTCATTACTTGAATATGTGCTTTATCGCATATCTTGAATAGAATCATATGCCATGCTTATAGGCGAGCCTATAAAATACATAATGTATGCATTCCATTAGTCATATTGGATTAATTAGGAACATGCGTAATTTCTAATTAATTTACTTTGTTTTGGCTCGGAGTACTAGGTGAGTAATTTTGAATTTTAGCATCTTGCATCAAATGTTTGTGTTACCATGTCAAAGCATACTTCCATGAGGCTATTTGCTTAAATGATATAACTGTTTGAATGCTTGTAGATGAAGGCTAGTTTCTTGAATTGCGATAATTTGATTAATGTACATTTTTAAGCCCACTTTTTCCAGTGGCTAATTCACAAAACAATGTTTCAAATAAAACAAAAATCAAATGTTCCAATTCTTGCAAATTAGTCTATATTTGTGTGTGCGTCACATAGTAAAAAATAGCTCATAATTGAAACAAGAACATATAATGTAAATAAAAATCACATCATGATTAGTAGAGAGCGATCTTTGATCGGGCAAGTGGAGTGCTCATTTCATAACCTTCCCCTCTCGTACCTAAGTTCCCGAGCCAAGACATTTTGGTGATGACAAAAAAATGGCCTTTGGCATGAGTCTAGGGTTTCCTAAATTTCCCAAAATATTTAGGTGGCGACTCTGAAATCTGGCAAAGCAGTCCATTTTGGCATTTGATTCAAACATCGATTTTCCAAAAGAATTGTCGGATTTGGACTCTTTTTGTGTTTTCACTGTTTCATATTGCACTTGTGAAATTAGATTTAGAATCATGGGAGTCCGAACTGTAAAGCTAGTCATCTTCTGAAAGGAGCATGAAAAGTCGAGCTACAATATCACCCCGACCCATTTACCCAAGCCTAAGGTGTTCATTCCAGAAAGCACGGACTTATGCAAGATGGATGCACTTGAAGCCCAATCATCTCAAACCCCAAAACTTAACAAAAGCCCAATTTCATTCCAACCTACTCCAAAGAGTCCAACCTAACCTATTCACCAAGACCAAGTTGGGTCAAATACACTACAGGCACCAATGGCCGAACTTGCTACTCCTGAGTTGTTGAGCATGATTGACGATCTTCAAAGAACTATGGTAGATTTAGCCTTTGGGGTCTTGGCTCCATCATTGACCACATCATATACCAAAAGGTTCATGTCAAAAAGCTCTCCAATCTTGGGGCGAGCTGTAGTTGGAAAGGGCTAACCCAAAGAGATCTCAAGTCTGGGTGATGACATATCAACAACAAATGGTCCTTGCTTCGATATAGCCACCCAATCCCTTGATCAAGCTAAAGCAAGTGGCAAGAACAAAGCCGAGACAAGTATTGATCCCTATGCACATCTTCGGTGGGCTATTAAGACTTTTAAGGTCAAAGGGTTGAACAAGCAGCAAGTGCTCGCAGTTGTTGCGAAGACTGTGGATGACACTTTCATCGCTCAGGTTGAAAGCTTTTTGCATCAGGGGGCAAACAATGAAAAGGGATGCTTTACCAGAAAGACCCACCCTGATTCAAATCCCAAGGCCATGAATACCCACCCAACACCCGCCAACCCATTTGCTAATATTTCTAACACTGATGCTTCTTCTTTTCAAAAACGAACTTTCACCCATTTCCATATGAGCCCAACCTCTGCATTGAAGGTACTGAGGGAGAAAGGGTATCTCAAACTGCTCAATCCTTAATCTCTCCCTAATCCTCTCCCATCTAAACATGACCCTACCCAATATTGCACATTCCATCAGCAATACGGTCACCATACTGACCGTTGCTTTCGTCTTCACCATGAAATTCAAGACTTGATTGACAATATGGTCATCACACTCACCAAATCCCAAAAGTTGTCAATAAACCTCTCCATGACTACAATAGATTGCCTTCATATAACATAAATCCCATCCATAGCTTGCTGTAGACACCCCATTTTTGACCGTCCTCAAGACTCGGACGTCACCACTCGAGCACTCAGTGGTTACTCATGTCCGTGTTTCGTTTCGAGTTCCCGTAGGTCTCGGCTACGCGCCTTGCCTCAGGATCTCTCAACTCGATTGTTCTGTGTTTGGTTTTGCACCAAACACTTGTGTTTTTGTTTCTAAGGGTACGGACTAACTTTTTAGCTACCCCTGCAACCCACCGGCCGTGTCTTGAGGCCACCGGCCATGTGTTGGGGCTACCGGCCATTGGTAAAGTATACCATTGGCCGGTCAGCATTCAGTGTGGCCGGCCGGCCATATGTTTGGCCGATGGCCTCCTTTTCTGGCCGGTAGAACTTTTTTGCCTTTTTCAGGCATGGTGCATGCCAGCTGTGCCAGCTGGAATGCACTAACCCTGCCCCGGGGCATGCATGTGGCTGTTTTGCCCCTTTTGCACCCTTTTGGTCTAGCTTCTTGAGGAAGCTTGGACCTTTGTCTTAGCTTTCTCAAGAAGCTTGCCAGCTGTCCTAGCTTCCTCAGGAAGCCATGCCCCCTTGCCCCCTTTGACCCTTTTCTTGGTTAGCTTCTTTAAGAAGCTTCAAGCCTTTGTTTTGTCTATATATAGAGCCCCCCTCCTCCTTTGTTGGGGGTTGACCAAAAGAGCCAGAGCTTATACATATATTCTGATATACATCACTCTCTCTCTCTCTCTCTCTTATTTCCCTCTCTCTCCTCTTTTGTGTGTGTTTTGTGGCCTAAAAGTGTGTTTTGACCTTAGTTTTGCACTAAGACACACACCATTACACCACACTTCAACCTTGAGAGGCTTAGAGGGTTTGTTCTTGAGTTTTTGGACTGGTTTTGATCATAGGAAGGGGGCTAATCTTGTTGTTCCTCAAGGGTTCTTCAAGGGTAACATTCTTACTTTAGATTCCCCAATCTTGCACTAGATTTTTGCCTACCTTGCTTTCTGTTTTAGACTTTGTGTATAACTGAAAAAAGTCTTGTACTTTCATGCTTGAGATCTTTCATTAAGGTCATTTGGTTGTTTGGGGCCGACCTCCCCTTCTTAGGCCTCTTTTGGCCTCTTTTTGTGCTCTTTTGTTAGGCTATGGTTATTCTTATGTATTGACCTTCTCACCACTGAAATCTAGTGGATTTTCAGTGGTGAAGAAGGGGGTTGAGGTCTTATATAGGGGAGGGACACCCCTCTCCCCTTTGTGTCTCATTTATCCTCATTTTTGGCTCATAATGGTAGCATGCATAAGTAGTTGTCCTTGGCTCTATTCCAGAGGTTATTTAGGATTTATTTGGCATATCTTATCTCTATTCCATGCTGGTTTGTTGACCCTTTGTATGCACTATACACTTGCCTTGTATTCCCCCATTTTGCCTAGAAATGCATCTAGCTATTAGACCATCATACTTGCATATTTTTGCCTAGCTTTGTGAAGCTTTTGGTCATGATTTATCATGCTTAAGGTCTGCTGGGTGCTGGTTTGGTCGTATTTGATATGTTTTGTATGGCCCCCTTGCATTCTAGCATGTTGGCATCGGGTGTGTGAGTCATGAGCATGCTTTAGTCGGGTTGTTTCAATGGTTTGGAGTCATTTCACATGCCATCTCAGTCCCTAATCCATGCTTGTATGCTTGCATTCATCATCCCTTTCATGCCTTGAGGGGTTGTTCTTTGGTGCCTTGAGGAGGGTCATAGTGCATGCCTTTTGTTTAGATCATTTGGGCTGCCATATTAGAGGGTTTTTGGGTGTATTTTGATGCATTGAAAATCTGTTTTGGTTGCTTAGTCTATGCCATGAGTGGTTGGGGTAGGTTACAGTAATGCTCCACTTGGTGGCTTTGCATGCCTTTTGTTTTGGGCCCATTTCTTGGCATGATTTAACCATGTTCCATGCATGTCCTAGTTGTATTTTGGTCTGCCCCTAGACTATTTTCAGTCATCTTGGCCTTGTGGAGTTTGGTTGACATGGCCTTAGTTCAAACATCTTGACTAGCTTTGAACCTTGGACCAATTAGCATGCTTGTTTGCTTCACAATTTGTTACCTTCGTACATCATTTAGGCCACAGTTTTAAGATGGGCTGAAGCCCTCTCACTTCAGTATAACTCCATCTTTGCATACTCGGCATGATGCATGTTGCACTACATTAGCATCATGCTAGCATTGTATCATGTTTACACATTTGCATATTGTTTAGCTAGTTGCATCTCATATCATAGCTTGCATTTGGCATATTCATTACCTTGATACCATGGTGCATATTTGATCCATGGTTGCACACTTGAGCCATGTTGCATACATGCATTACATATTGCTTGGTTTGGGGTGTCAAACCAAGTATGAGGATTGAGAAGTGTTCATACTCCAAGTGATGTAACACGTCTCAACCCTCGGTCGCCAATCCCCTTGACCTCAACATGATAGGGTGTTGGCACTCATCTCTTTTGTTGCATGCATTCACATTGAATTGCGAACCTTGGCCTCTTAGGCCATTATGCATCGAAATGCACAATTGATGGCCTGAGGGTTGAGAGTCATGTTCCCTTGAGTCTATTGCATGATAGGGAGTGTGGCTGTGCTTACATTTGCTTGAAATTCCATGACACACACTGCTTGCCCTCTGTTGCTGTCAAAACTGATTTCTGCAGGAATTTTTGGCCGGCCGGCCATCTCTAGTGTAGACCACCGTCAATGAATGGCCGATATCTTCATCAGTGGCCGGTGGCCATTCCTCCCAGCCGGTGGTGTTCCACAGTGTGCATGGAATCTGTCCTGAGACTTGTGCAGTTTTCAGAGGAGCTAGACAGTGAAAACAGAGGCAGCAATGCTATGGCAGAGAATTTCCGGGCGAGACGAGTCAAACATGCATCATTCACGCATTCCGAGGCAGGGCTGCGGCTAACTTCCTTCTATATTTACTTTGTTAATTAAATTAGAAGTTTTATAATATTTAATTAGCTAGGATAGTTAATTATTTATTCGGTTTGTATTATTATTTGGACCCTCCGAGAGAGGGCAATTGTGTAATAAGTGTGTGTGAGTGTGTGTATGTCTTCCAACCCCCAATTCTTCTCCTTTTACTTACCTGCTTTTGATGGTTAGTATTAGGTCATGTTTCAATTAGCATACAGTATGATAGCATGTTTGCATCCATACATTTGTCTTACGTACATCGGGCTCGGCACATCATGCTAACTGCACTTGTATTTCAAATTCCATGTTGAGTACTTGTTAGTTGCAGCATTTCACATGCCATCTTTAGGGTAGCCGAGCCTGTTCTAGCTACATCCTGCATGTGTTGCATTAGCCATCTTAACATGAACTAGGATCATGCATATGATTACTAACTAGTTTCTGTTTTGGCTTGGAGTACTAGGTAAGCCTTTATGCTTTAGCATGCCGCATGCGTGTGAGTGTTGCCATATAGCATGATTACCATGAGGCTAGCTGCTTATGTGATATAACTGCTTGAAGCCTGTGGGTGGAGTTGAATTACCTGAATTGGAATAATGCATTAAAACTGTGAGTTTTAAGCCCACTAGATAGTGGCAAAACCATCTTTTCTAAAGCCCACTTGAGGGTGGCAAAATTCGCATTTTGCCTACTTACGAGTAGCAAACCATTTTTCAAAACAAACATGAAATGTTTTGTTCCAATTTAGGCGATTTGGTCTATACTTGTTTGCTGTGCGCATAACATAGTAATTCTAGGCTAATAACCAAATAAGAACACATAATGTTTTCAAAATTAGATATCATGGTTAGTAGAGGCCGATCTTCGGATCGGGCGAGAGGGGGTGCTCATAGCTGACCTTCCCCAATCGTACCCAAGTTCCCGAGCCGAGGCAACTTTGGTGATGACGGACACGTGGCCTTTGGCACCGAGTCAGGGTTTCCTAAATTCCCCCATAAAAAAATATTTAGGTGGCGACTCTGTATCTGGCAAAGCAGTCCATGTTCGGCACTTCTTTCAAAAAAAAATCTGTCTCTCAAAACGATTTGCCGGATTTGGACTCTTTGGTTCAGATTAAGAACTGTGACAAAACGAGTCTGAACTGTGGTAGCACCAGTCCCTCAGGGCGCGTCCACAGTTTCTGGCGACTCTGCTGGGGAAATTAGAGAACTTGACTCGAACTCGTGATATCCTGTTCTTATTTCGCTTATGTGTTTCTTTGCATTGCATGTGCATTGGTGCGCCTAGGACACCATGTTGGCCATCTGCTATTCCTGAGCAGTTTGCCGGAGGCTTGACTTTGTCAAAGCATGCCATAAGGCCGACCGGTTGTGGGCTCTGCCAGTGTGGGAACACAAACCCCGGTTTTACCGGGGCGCCCTTTTCGACCATTCGACCTAGTGCATATCGAAATCCATAGTGACCATTCCAAACTAGGACAGGTTGCTTACCCGATGTTAGGTTGTTTGAAACCGTTGCGTGCGTAGTGAAACCCTAGCTCTTAACAAAATAGGACAGGGAAACCCTACCCCAACATAGGGGTGTTTTGACTCTCATTTACTTGCTATGTGCTTTAGAGTGTATCTCTACAAGAACACACATATCAGTTTGCAAGTTTAAGAATCAGGCCTGCGGGCATCAGTATTTTTGGGAATCAGTTATCTGCGGGTATCAGATTCAGACTTGGGGGCAATGATTTGGAAACAGTGATCGGTGATTAAGGAACAGTATATTCAGCTTATTGGCAGGATGTTGTGATACCCAACTGTGTGCTGCGTACTTATTTTTACGCCGTTACGCCGTTATGCTGTCCATTTGTCAGTTTATTTATTTCCTTATACGCTTTATTTATCTTCTTGCTAGGTAGTTGAGCACGATTGCTTCTGACCCAGTAGATATTCCCCAAGCACTCTGGACTAGAGGTCGTCGACTCCATCGATCTGAGGATCTGGTAGACGGACAACCAGTGTACCACTCTCTACCCCCGGTTACTAGACGGAGGGCAGTTAGGCAGAGGGCATCAGTTCAGCAGTCAGTTCAGAGGACCTTATCTACCCCACCTGAGTACAGTATGGATCAGGGTTCTGTTTCACCTACTGAGAGGGAATATATACCGGTAATTCAATCAGAGCAGAACAGTATGGCCAGCTTAGAGGAGATGGTGCGCCAACTCCAAGAAAGTATGAAAATGATGCAGCAGGATGCTGTCCGACAGGCAGAGTTCGCCAAGCAGCAGGTCACGGTTATGAATGAACAAGCAGAGTTAATCGTGAGGCTACAACAGCAAACCGGAGCATCTGCTTCGCAGCAAGCTCCTCCCCCGCCAGGAGTTCCAACCCTCGGGGAGACAGCTAACGTTCAGAATGACACAGACATTCCCACAAGACAGCCTCCACCCCCGATCCTACCCCAAATCCAACCCCAGCTATCTAAAACACCCACCAACCTACCAGACTCTCCCTTTGAGTTCGAGACAGACCCCACAGCACTGAAGTTGAGCAAGCTTGAAAAGCTGTTCAAGAGATCCTAGGGAGTCAAGACCATCCCTGACATTGAAGATGGATATACTGACGCAGCTGTGACGCTGCCTGACAGATTCAAAATGCCTCATATCAACTGATTTGATGGGTCTGGCGACCCCATGGTGCACCTGAGATTGTTTTCAGATATTTTAAGGCCAATGGGCCTCACCAGACTGCAGAAGCTGTCTCTGTTCGGCCGGACCCTGTCGGGTGTGGTGGCCATATGGTATGCCAAATTAGAAAATGACGTCAAAAGAAATTGGGACGAGATGGCTGAGGCCTTCATTACGCAATACTCATACAATACACAAATCGAGATTACGACCCGTGATCTCGAGACAACGAGGCAAGAGCCCAAAGAGAGCTTCTCAGAATTCGTGACCAGATGGAGGGCCAAGGCTTCGATGATGACCTTAAGGCCCACAGACAAAGATCAAATTCGGATGATTGTGCGCAATCTTCAGCCGAAGTTAATGCAGAAGATGATTGTACTCCCCTTTCCTACCTTTCCCGATCTACATGAAATGGGGGTACAGATTAAGGATCCCTTGAAGCAAGGCTTAATTGATAAAGACCGGGAACAACCCCGAAGAACTTTCAACTGCAACACTAATGCGGGCCCGAGCGACGCTACAACTACAAGAGCCTCCGAAGTGAGTATGGTCACCACCAACCTCCCTCCAAGAACCATGGCAGCCACGCCATTCTCCGATGCGTCCGGAAGCCATCCACAAACAGCCAAATACCCACCCAAAAACACAAGAACCTTCGCTCCACTGTATATGCCCCTGTCCAAAGCTCTGGGGGTTTTAATCAGAAAAGGGCACTTGACGTCCCTAGAGCTGCGGCCATTACCGGAAAAACTTCCCCCTACCCACAATCTAGCCAAATATTGCGCATTTCACCAACAGCACGGTCATGACACCGATCTGTGCTACCAATTACGTCATGAGATTCAAGATCTCATCGATAACGGGGTGATTCTGCCTCCCGAGAAACCCAATGTTACAAGAAACCCTCTCCCCTTACATAACCAAGCTCTACCTCCTAAAAGAATCAACTTCATCCAGATTGGGGTCGTGTCTTACGATCCCAGCGTCTATATCACTCCCTCCCATTTGCCTAAACCGGAGGTACTCCTTCCTGATTGCACCAACTTGTGCATGATGGACATCTCCATAACCCAACCTAAGCCAATGGTGGTGACTGTCAAAGATAGGAAAGGGGAGATTCCAGAGGAGAAGAGGATTGTTGAGCCAGAGCCTGCGGAATCTGGAAGTTGTGTTGAAAAGACATATAGTCCGAGTGACTACATTTCGTCAATAGGCCAGGATAGGCTAGATGTGGAATTGCCGACGGAGGCAGAGCTGTGTGTGATCCAAGGGGATGGTTTGGGACAGAGGACGGATGATTTGACGGCTGTGGAAGAAGACCTTGCCAATCTCCAGTTTTACAGTGACCAAGATCCAGGGGACGCGGCAGTCAACTGGTTTGATTATGAGGAATCGGCAGAGGCTACTGGGTGGTTGGATGATCAACCGGATGTGGTGGAAGAGTTCCAACCAGAACAGGGTCCGACAGGGGCAAGAATGTCAGTGACGGCCGGAAGGGTCGGAGAACAGAGTACATCGCCGGAGAGCACCGGTGTCAAGAACTTCACTCAGGATTGGAGCATTTCGAATACGGGAATTATTGAACAGTCAGCTGTATTAACGCAGCCAGAACAGGAAAGATTTGAAGATTCCGAGAGAATCAGGAAGGCAAAGGCCCATATGGGAACTGAAACCGCTATGAGCACAGAGAATGCTGCGAGCATAGGGATGGAAGGTACTGCGAGTACGAGAACAGTCATACCAGAGCCGGACAGGTGTCTGTCGGCTACGGATGGAATGTGGTGGGAGGACGATGATTTATGTCTTGCCCACACGAATGAAGATTGGGGGAACAACCAACCCGATGACACCTGGTACATTGGAGAAGTCGACCATGTGACAAGGAGCGAGCGGTACTTCAAACCCCCGCACCTAGATCAACCAGAGGCTTCTGGGAAAGATAGGGAGACTGAGAAGCAGAAGGAGAAACAACTTGAAGAGGAGGCTGTGCTCAAATAGTTAAAAAAGATACAAGCAGACATCTCCATCTGGGGACTGCTTATGGCATCACGAGTGCACAGACAGGCTGTCTTATCGGCCATGGACAAGGCCAAGCTTTCGATAGAAACCACGCCAGAACAGCTGGTGGGATTAGTCTTTCCGGGAGGAGCTATCCCGACACTAACTTTTTCCGACAAGGAATTGCCACCTGAGGGGGCGAACCACAACAAGCCACTCTACATCTCTGTGGAGTGTAAGAATAAATGGATACCGGTGGTTTTTGTTGATACCGGATCTGCCATCAATGTGTGCCCAGCAAGAACTGCATATGCAATCGGTTTGAAGACTGCGGACTTTATACCGACAGCTCAGGTGATCCGGGCATACGACAACACGAGTAGAGAAGTTATGGGGACGGTGAAAATTCAGACTAAAGTTGGGCCGGGACAGCATGAGATAGATTTCCATGTCTTAGAGGTTCCTGCAACCTTCAACCTGCTTTTGGGGCGGCCGTGGCTGCATCAGGTAAAGGCAGTGTCATCCACTTTGCATCAAATGTTGAAATACCCCCATGGAAAGGGAGTAGCCATTGTCTTTTGAAATTCATCGATTCATCCACCACCAAAGGTATCTACGCCTGTTCTAGAAATTGAGCATGGTATGGAGGACGTGTTCATATCAGGTTTTACCCTAGCTGAGGCTCGGGTTGTACAGAATATCATGGCTGCTAACGAAGGGATATATGTTAGTGCTCAGGCAGTATACCTCATGAACAAGCTCCAACACATCCCTGGGATGGGATTGGGAAAAAGTGGCTGGAAGGGCGTCACAACATTGGCCGAGGTGCCACACAACCCACACACCTTTGGCCTGGGTTATTTGCCCACCAGGGAGGATTGGATAAGGAAGGGAAAGGAAATGGCTGGAAGAGCCAGAGCGAAACCAATGGGGAAACCTTTTGAGTTGATGCACCGGCCCATCTGGGGTACCCTAAACGGACGCTTCATCCGGGAGGGGGAGGATTTTCCATTCTGTGGCTTTCCGGAGCCGTGGCTGAACGCGAAGAGGAAGCGCGTGCTGGGGTTCGAGATTTTCTTTGACCTACAATTATCTGGGGATGATGTTGCTGAAGAGCAGACAAACCCGACGGTTGAGGTTGAGCAGAACAGGGAAATGGAGTCTGAGGACACCGAACTTGAAATGGGGGTAGCACTGGCATGTCTACTTTTAGGTCCTCCGATCAAATAGAAGTGCTTGGGGGATAACTCCCCGGTGTCCATGATCGGGAATGAAACGGCTGCGGGCCTACCAGCAAATATTTTGGATGCATCCATCGCACTCTCCCTTGTTTGGCAGTACGAAGAGGGATTTTTGTCGAGCAACACCGGGTCAGGTAGTGAGCCGGAATCTGATTCCACCGAGTCTTGTGAGTCGGAATCAAGTTCCAGCTCAACTGAGTCTGAATCTGGTACTCCTAGGGGTGATAACCCGAATGCCACAGTCCTGTCCAGGTCGTCTTTTTCTTTCTCTTTTGAGTCTGTTGTAACAGAAGAACCGGACAGTTTGGAAGTACATAATGAGAATGATATGGATGTAGTTTCTGAGTACTTTTCCGTGCCTTTGATTTATTGCTTGAATCAGGACTTTCAAAATTTTGACGAAAACAACGACGTAGAAATTCCTCCGGTTTTGCAACGATTAATTGATCAAGAGCAAGAGAGATTTGTTAAGCCTTTAGTTGATGAAATCACTACTGTGAATGTTGGTACTGAGAAGGACCCGCGGCTGGTCCAGATCGGGTCCACGTTGTCTTCGGAGGAACGCGAGCGCTTAGTCGCTTTATTAAAAGATTTCAAAGATGTTTTCGCGTGGTCCTACGAAGACATGCCTGGAATCGATCCTGAGATTGTACAGCACCGGATCCCTCTCAACCCCGAGGCCTGACCTGTTAAACAGAAACTCAGAAGGATCCACCCTGACTGGGCCATCAAGATTAAGGAAGAGGTCACCAAGCAAATCGATGCAGGCTTCCTGTTGGTATCCGAATACCCGACGTGGTTGGCCAACATTGTTCCGGTGCCAAAGAAAGATGGCAGGATCCGAGTATGCGTGGATTTTAGAGATTTAAACAGAGCCAGTCCGAAGGACGATTTTCCCTTGCTGCATATTGATGAATTGGTAGATTTCACAGCGGGGCATGCTTTGCTTTCGTTTATGGATGGCTTCTCAGGCTATAATTAGAAAGTAATGGCACCCGAAGACCGGGAGAAGACTGCTTTCACCACTCCGTGGGGGACTTACTGCTACAGAGTGATGCCATTTGGGTTGAAGAATGCCGGAGCAACACATCAACGGGCCGCGACTACGATATTGCATGACATGATCCACAAAGAGGTTGAGGTGTACGTGAACGATATGATTGTCAAGTCCAAAGAAAGAAAGGGCCACTACACCGCCTTGCAAAAGTTTTTCCAAAGGATCAGAGAATTTCGATTGCGATTGAATCCTCAAAAGTGTACGTTCGGTGTTACAGCAGGAAAAATGTTGGAGTTTCTAATTACACAAAGGGGCATCGAAGTCGACCTTTCCAAAATCAAGGCCATCTTAGAAATGCCACCACCAATGACTGAAAAGGAGGTGCGAGGCTTTCTGGGTAAAGTGCAATTCATAAGACGGTTTATCTCAAAATTAACCTTGACTTGTGAACCACTTTTTGGTCTCCTGAAGAAAGGAAAGAAATTCCAATGGGACGGCCAATGCCAAGCTGCTTTTGAACAGATCAAGAAATACTTACAAAACCCACCCGTGTTGTCACCGCCAGAACCGGGGAGACCGTTGATATTGTACCTTTCAGTGATCGAAACTACCATGGGCTGTATGCTCGCACAAGAATCGGAGGATAAGGTGGAGAGGGCCATCTACTATCTGAGCAAGAAGATGTTGGAGTATGAAACTCGCTACACACCGTTGGAGAAGGCTTGCTTAGCCTTGGTATGGGCTACCAGGAAGCTGCGACACTACCTGTTAGCTCACTCCGTAATGTTGGTTTCACGACTGGATCCCATCAAATATCTTTTCGAGAAACCGGCACTTACGGGTAGGCTAGCTCGCTAGTTGCTGTTGCTTTCCGAATTCGATCTGAAATATGTGACGCGTAAGTCAGTCAAGGGAAAAACAGTGGCAGAGTTCTTAGCCGATCATCCAGTGGAAGGGGGTGAAGCAGTTGAGTACTTATTTCCAGATGAGGCCATTTTGCACATTGAAGATGAAGCTTGGATGATGTACTTTGACGGAGCGTCAAACCAGTACGGGTATGGGATAGGAGTGTTGTTGATAGCACCCGACAACTCCCGTATTCCTCTGGCATTCAAACTCCAGTTCAAAGTCTCGAACAACGAAGCAGAATATGAGGCATGCATTGCCGGTCTAGAAGCAGCCCTAGAACTAGGGGCAAAACGGTTGGACGTCATCAGGGACTCGAACCTTGTTGTATCTCAAGCAAAAGGAGATTGGAAAGTCAAAGAAGAAAAGATGATAATGTACCACCAGACCCTGGATTTGTTAATTCCTCGGTTTGAAAAGCTAAACTTTGCTCATCTAGCGAGAGAGAACAACAGGTTCGCAGATTCACTAGCAACTCTATCTTCCATGATAGACATCCCGTTTGGAGTCAGGATGCGTCCAGTCATCATTGACCAGAAGTTTGCGCCAGCATATGAAGCGATCGCTGCCATAGATGAGGTTTAGGACGACAACCCTTGGTATTATGACATTTGGAATTTCTTGGAGAAAGAGGAGTATCCACCAGGGGCAAATGCCAAGGATAAAAGGGCAATCAGAAGAATGGTTGTTCAGTTCATCATCTGCGGGGATAAACTGTATAAGAGAGGTCATCTGGGAATGACTTGTTGGAAAAATACAACGTGGCTTTTCATAAGTCATCTACATATCGGCCGCAAACCAACGGAGCGGTTGAGGCCGCCAACAAGAATATCAAACACATATTGCAAAAGATGGTGGAAACCTACCGGGACTGGCCGGATAAGTTGCCGTTTTCTCTATGGGGCTACCGGGCTTCGATTAGAACTTCTACTGGGGTGACTCCGTATTCATTAGTCTATGGGATGGAGGCCGTTCTACCTATCGAAATTGAGGTCCCGTCTTTGCGGGTATTGGCCGAGTGCCAGATAGCAGAAGCGGATTGGCAGTAGAGCAGATTTGAGGAACTTATGCTATTTGATGAGAGGAGATTGAAAGCACTGTACCATGTTCAAGGTTATCAGCGCAGAATTGCCCGGGCTTTCAACAAGAAGGTTAAGTCCGGGAATTTAAAGGAAGGAGATTTGGTACTTAAGGACAACCGAGCTCCCATCCACGATCCAAGGGGCAAGTTCAGACCCAATTGGACTGGTCCCTACATCATTAAGTCTATTTGGTCAGCTGGAGCTATCGTTCTGATGGACCTAGATGGCCTAGAGTTCTCACAACCGATCAACATGGACAAGTTGAAGAAATATTACCCCTAGAGGCTCGCTAGGCCAAAAACCCGAAAGGGCGACCTAGGCAAAAGTTAGAGCACAAAAAATTTGAAATTATAAAAACTGAGCTCGCAAGGTTGAAAACCCGCAAAGGGCGGCCTTGGCAAAAGTTAGAGCGCAAAAGGAGAGTGAAAATACTCGAGTAAACCCCAGCCTGAACTACGTAAGGCTTGATTCCCATCTTTGGGATACGTAGGCAACTTCATCCTGGAGTTCAGCCATAAACTTTTCCCCAATCAGCCTTGTCCATTTGATCATCTTGGCCATCTTTGTCTATTCAGTATTCAAGAGTTCGGTTATGATCTCCGGTGCAGTGCTTTTCAGACTAGGGGCAACTTTCCGTTGCTGTGCAGTGCCGCGATACTAGTCAGACTAGGGGCAACTTTCCAGTTGTTGGGATCCGGGGTTGTACATCTCAGTGACAAATCTCAGGCGTGTCCAGTTCTGATCCATACTGAAAATAGTTTTGAAAAGTTTTAATAAAAGTTGACTTTGTTCAAATTAATCTTTTTACAACTAAGACCATTTCTGGACCAAAACGGGAAATTTTCAGTACCACAACCTTCAATTTCATTGATTTCAATACAGAGTTCTCCTGCTCTTACATACAAATTGAAGTTGCTTTTTATTACATTCATAAAGAAAACTTGAAAGTACTAATAAAGCAATAAATCTGGGGCATAGGTAAGTCAGGTGTTCCTGCGCCCTCTCCCAGAGCTGGTCGAAGCCTCTGATGCCAAGCTGGGCCCGACTTGTGCCTCTTCATTAAGCCAATCCAAGCACTCATCAGACAAAGTGCAACTGAAAGTGGGAGCGGGGGCCAAGAGTTCCCTAGTCCTCCATGTTGTTGTATATCGGGCAAGCTGTGCGCCTCGGATCGAGAATACAGCTGGATATTCTATCCCTTCTGGTGGACAAGTCTGGTCATGACCGAACTGACGCCGGATCCGAAACGGAAAATAGAAGACACAGTGAGTCAAGCCAATCAGCTGAATCCCAGGTTGGCGGGTCATGCTATAGCTCATTGCCGGTAGATTGAGCCAGGGGCACCGCCAAGCAATACGGTCTGCAGACAAGTTGCACATCCAATCGAACCACCAACCCTCATCAAGGGCGTCGACTAGGTGTTGTCTGAAGAAGTAACCGCGGGCTGAGTATATTGGGCAAGAGTCCACAACCTGCAACTTGTCCATCAACCACACCTGGAAAGGGATGAAAAATGAGAGAATAAAGAATAGAGAGATGTACGATGAGAGGAAAAGTAAGAAAAGGATTTTGTGAGAAAACCGAGCTTGAGGGCCGAGTGATGTGAGCAATACATATGAGAGATTGGGTGGGAAACTTTACCTGCAGTAGTAGTGGACTCCCCGCAAATTTGGCCGTTTCGCGACGATAGAAAGCATCCAAGCCCATCAACGTCTCAGCCAAAGTCATGGCGATGCAACTTCTACCCTCCTTCAAACCTTGGGAACCTCGATCAACCGACCACTAGACCCTCCAGAGCCTGAGGCAACTAAGAAATGAGATAGCATGCACAAACAAAGTGCGTGTTGCCGAAAGCCTTGCCAATGACGGTCGCCGGCATCAGAAAAACGGCAAATCAAACTCGGAATATCCAGCATTCCGTCACAAATCAAAGATCGAGCGTTAGGTATTGAGAGCCCGCACATTTGTCCTAAGGCTTGGGCATGGCCAAAATCAAGTTGGGGCAGGATCTCTTCATTGCGCTCGGACTCCATTAAAGCTTGAAAATCTTCAAAGGTAGGACACACCTCTTGCCCGCCGAAGCTAAAAACATGTGTCACCGGATTCCAAAACCTTGCCGCGGCATAGAGAAACGGAAGGTGTAGCGGGGTACGACCCAAAGTGAATAGTGCATTTATGCCAAAGCCCCGGAAATTTAGCTTTTCCGAGCCATCCAAGTTGTTAATCCAAGTTGTAAGATTTTGGGCAAGAAGTGCTTCCATTTGAAGCAAATCAGTGTTGAATTAAGAAGAACCACGAAGCTGAGACTCTTTTGTAGAAGATAGGATTGAGTGGAGGACAGATGTCAGCATTCTGCTAGTTCTGACAATTCATGGCCGGCTGGCCAAATATAGTGCCCTCTGGTGATCGATCCTTGAGGAGTCACGCCTATTTGCTTATCGAGTTGTTGCATATGTATTTATCGAGTTGTATGTCACTCTCTTCAAGTCTTTAATTTGCTTATCGAGTTGTACTCACGCTTGGTTGGTTATATCGAGTCTCTCTGTTTTGCTTATCGAGTTGTAAATTGGTTCACTAACTGATTATTACGATGCGAATGCTCTATTTTCAAACGAATTTCATTCACATTGTTATGTGATGCCATGCGATGCAATGCATAGGACGTACAAATACAACACATTTTGAACAAAATAGCAGTTTCATTTCCACCATGTATTTTGCAAACATACACAGTTTCTTTTAAAGTAAAACCTGCCTGAGGTAGTGCAATGTGCTTAAGCTACTAGTAAAAGAAGGAAAGTAAAGCGAAAAGAAGGAACAAGGCAACAAAGTATCAGGGTTGATACCGGTTGCCCCTCCCTTGTGGTCAATACATCTCTCGCATCCTTGTTTGGATCAATTGCATGTTTGGCGGCCGTCATTTCTCGAGGCAGTGCAAGGAAGTACACCTTCAGAACATTCATAGACCTCCGAGTTGACCTCAAGTTCTGTCTGCTATGAGCGATGTTCCGTACGTACGAGGAACTTCCCTTCCCGTATCCTTTATGTATCTTGTGAACTCCACGAATCACTTCAATCATACTGTGTGGCAATACTTTGCATTTCAACATCATGAATAGCTTGTCTTTACCATACTTCAATTCCTTTTTATACACATTGCGTGCATGCGTGCATTGCTTTACTTATATGCGTTCAAATTCCTTTTATACACATTGCGTGCATGCGTGCATTGCTTTACTTATATGTGTTCAAATTCCTTTTATACACATTGCGTGCATACGTGCATTGCTTTACTTATATGTGTTCAAATTCTTTTTATACACATTGCGTGCATGCATGCATTGCTTTACTTATATGTGTTCAAATTCCTTTTATACACATTGCGTGCATGCGTGCATTGCTTTACTTATATGTGTTCAAATTCCTTTTATACACATTGCGTGCATACGTGCATTGCTTTACTTATATGTGTTCAAATTCCTTTTATACACGTTGCGTGCATGCGTGCATTGCTTTACTTATATGTGTTCAAATTTCTTTTATACACATTGCGTGCATGCGTGCATTGCTTTACTTATATGTGTTCAAATTCGTTCACACACATTGTGCACGTTGTCGCGTGTCCTTTACTTACATATGTTTGTGCCTTCACAGCATTGTTATGCTTCCCACTTGCTTTGCGTTGTCACGCACTTTCAATTACATTAATATGCACATTGCTAACAATATTGTACCTGTTAAGTCTTCTTTCTTTCCCAGGCACGATATTGTATGTACGGTTCATTTGAAGCTGGCGCGACCAGACGAACCGCACAGGTATTGTATTCTCCGCGTGAAACGTAGTGAGAATTACATGATTCTCATACACTCTCACTGCATTGTAGTGTAGTTTGGTGTATGCTGGCTTAAAACTGTCGCGTGTTATGCTTCGTTACAGCTTTCTTTGCATGATCATAAGTTATGCCCGGCTTTGTGCATTGTCTTGCATTTTGCCCCTGCCTTCGGGCGCATATCTTGTTTGTCTTGCCTGCTTTGTCCAAGTCTTCGGCCTTGTCAAAAATGGGTCGTCTCTGGGCTTTGACAATCACTCCCGTCATTGTTACGACTTTCGAGTTCTGTCAAAGAGGGGCAACTGTAGACACCCCATTTTTCACCGTCCTCAAGACTCAAACGTCACCGCTCGAGCACTCGGTGGTTACTCATGTCCGTGTTTCATTTCGAGTTCCCGGAGGTCTCGGCTACGCGCCTTGCCTCAGGATTTCTCAACTCGGTTGTTCCATGTTCGGTTTTGCACCAAACACTTGTGTTTTTGTTTCTAAGGGTACGGAGTAACTTTTTAGCTACCCCTGCAACCCACCGGTCGTGTCTTGAGGCCACCGGCCATGTGTTGGGGCTACCGGCCATTGGTAAAGTATACCATTAGCCGGTCGGCATTCAGTGTGGCCGGCCGGCCATATGTTTGGCCTATGGCCTCCTTTTCTAGCCAGTAGAACTTTTTTGCCTTTTTCAGGCATGGTGCATGCCAGCTGTGCCAGCTGGAATGCACTAACCCTGCCTCGAGGCATGCATGTGGCTGTTTTGCCCCTTTTGCACCCTTTTGGTCTAGCTTCTTGAGGAAGCTTGGACCTTTGTCTTAGCTTCCTCAAGAAGCTTGCCAGCTGTCCTAGCTTCCTCAGGAAGCCTTGCCCCCTTGCCCCCTTTGACCCTTTTCTTGTTTAGCTTCTTTAAGAAGCTTCAAACCTTTGTTTTGTCTATATATAGAGCCCCCCTCCTCCTTTGTTGGGGGTTGAACAAAAAAGCCAGAGCTTCTACATATATTCTGATATACATCACTCTCTCTTTATATATATTTCCCTCTCTCTCCTCTTTTGTGTGTGTTTTGTGGCCTAAAAGTGTGTTTTGACCTTAGTTTTGCACTAAGACACACACCATTACACCACACTTCGACCTTGAGAGGCTTAGAGGGTTTGTTCTTGAGTTTTTGGACTGGTTTTGATCATGTTAAGGTGGCTGATCTTGCTGTTCCTCAAGGGTTCTTCAAGGGTAACATTCTTACTTTAGATTCCCCAATCTTGCACTAGATTTTTGCCTACCTTGCTTGCTGTTTTAGACTTTGTGTATAACTGAAAAAAGTCTTGTATTTTCATGCTTGAGATCTTTCATTAAGGTCATTTGGTTGTTTGGGGCCGACCTCCCCTTCTTAGGCCTCTTTTGGCCTCTTTTTGTGCTCTTTTGTTAGGCTTTGGTTATTCTTATGTATTGACCTTCTCACCACTGAAATCCAGTGGATTTTCAGTGGTGAAGAAGGGGGTTGAGGTCTTATATAGGGGAGGGACACCCCTCTCCCCTTTGTGTCTCATTTATCCTCATTTTTTGCTCATAATGGTAGCATGCCTAAGTAGTTGTCCTTGGCTCTATTCCAGAGGTTATTTGGGATTTATTTGGCATATCTTATCTCTATTCCATGCTAGTTGGTTGACCCTTTGTATGCACTATACACTTGCCTTGTATTCCCCCATTTTGCCTAGAAATGCATCTAGCTATTAGACCATCATACTTGCATATTTTTGCCTAGCTTTGTGAAGCTTTTGGTCATGATTTATCATGCTTATGGTCTGTTGGGGGCTGGTTTGGTCGTATTTGATATGTTTTGTATGGCCCCTTTGCATTCTAGCATGTTGGCATCGGGTGTGTAAGTCATGAGCATGCTTTAGTTGGGTTGTTTCAATGGTTTGGAGTCATTTCACATGCCATCTCAGTCCCTAATCCATGCTTGTATGCTTGCATTCATCATCCCTTTCATGCCTTGAGGGGTTGTTCTTTGGTGCCTTGAGGAGGGTCATAGTGCATGCCTTTTGTTTAGATCATTTGGGCTGCCATATTAGAGGGTTTTTGGGTGTATTTTGATGCATTGAAAATCTGTTTTTGGTTGCTTAGTCTATGCCATGAGTGGTTGGGGTAGGTGTACAGTAATGCTCCACTTGGTGGCTTTGCATGCCTTTTGTTTTGGGCCCATTTCTTGGCATGATTTAACCATGTTCCATGCATGTCCTAGTTGTATTTTGGTCTGCCCCTAGACTATTTTCAGTCATCTTGGCCTTGTGGAGTTTGGTTGACATGGCCTTAGTTCAAACATCTTGACTAGCTTTGAACCTTGGACCAATTAGCATGCTTGTTTGCTTCACAATTTGTTACCTTCGTACATCATTTAGGCCACAGTTTTAGGATGGGCTGAGGCCCTCTCACTTCAGTATAACTCCATCTTTGCATACTCGGCATGATGCATGTTGCACTACATTAGCATCATGCTAGCATTGTATCATGTTTACACATTTGCATATTGTTTAGCTAGTTGCATCTCATATCCTAGCTTGCATTTGGCATATTCATTACCTTGATACCATGGTGCATATTTGATCCATGGTTGCACACTTGAGCCATGTTGCATACATGCATTACATATTGCTTGGTTTGGGGTGTCAAACCAAGTATGAGGATTGAGAAGTGTTCATACTCTAAGTGATGTAACACGTCTCAACCCTCGGTCACCAATCCCCTTGACCTCAACATGATAGGGTGTTGGCACTCATCTCTTTTGTTGCATACATTCACATTAAATTGCGAACCTTGGCCTCTTAGGCCATCATGCATCGAAATGCACAATTGATGGCCCGAGGGTCGAGAGTCATGTTCCCTTGAGTCTATTGCCTGATAGGGAGTGTGGCTGTGTTTACATTTGCTTGAAATTCCATGCCATACACTGCTTGCCCTCTGTTGCTGTCAAAACTGATTTCTGCAGGAATTTTTGGCCGGCCGGCCATCTCTAGTGCTGACCGGCCATCAATGAATGGCCGATATCTTCATCAGTGGCCGGTGGCCATTCCTCCCAGCCGGTGGTGTTCCACAGTGTGCATGGAATCTGTCCAAAGACTTGTGCAGTTTTCAGAGGAGCTAGATAGTGAAAACAGAGGCAGCAATGCTATGGCAAAGAATTTCCGGGCGAGACGAGTCAAACATGCATCATTCACGCATTCCGAGGCAGGGCTGCAGCCACCTTCCTTCTATATTTACTTTGTTAATTAAATTAGAAGTTTTGTAATATTTAATTAGCTAGGATAGTTAATTATTTATCCGGTTTGTATTATTATTCGGACCCTCCGAGCGAGGGCAATTGTGTAATAAGTGTGTGTGAGTGTGTGTATGTCTTCCAACCCCCAATTCTTTCTCCCTTTTACTTACCTGCTTTTGATGGTTAGTATTAGGTCATTTTTCAATTAGCATACAGTATGATAGCATGTTTGCATCCATACATTTGTCTTATGTACATCGGGCTCGGCACATCATGCTAACTGCACTTGTATTTCAAATTCCAAGTTGAGTACTTGTTAGTTGCAGCATTTCACATGCCATCTTTAGGGTAGCCGAGCCTATTCTAGCTACATCCTGCATGTGTTGCATTAGCCATCTTAACATGAACTAGGGTCATGCATATGATTACTAACTAGTTTCTGTTTTGGCTTGGAGTACTAGGTAAGCCTTTATGCTTTAGCATACCGCATGCGTGTGAGTGTTGCCATAATAGCATGATTACCATGAGGCTAGCTGCTTATGTGATATAACTGCTTGAATGCCTGTGGGTGGAGGTTGAATTACCTGAATTGGAATAATGCATTAAAACTGTGAGTTTTAAGCCCACTAGATAGTGGCAAAACCATCTTTTCTAAAGCCCACTTGAGGGTGGCAAAATTCGCATTTTAGCCTACTTACGAGTAGCAAACCATTTTTCAAAACAAACATGAAATGTTTTGTTCCAATTTAGGCGATTTGGTCTATACTTGTTTGCTGTGCGCATAACATAGTAATTCTAGGCTAATAACCAGAATAAGAACACATAATGTTTTCAAAATTGGATATCATGGTTAGTAGAGGCCGATCTTCGGATCGGGCGAGAGGGGGTGCTCATAGATGACCTTCCCCAATCGTACCCAAGTTCCCGAGCCGAGGCAACTTTGGTGATGACCGACACGTGGCCTTTGGCACCGAGTCAGGGTTGCCTAAATTCTCCCATAAAAAATATTTAGGTGGCGACTCTGTATCTGGCAAAGCAGTCCATGTTCGGCACTTCTTTCAAAAAAAAATCTGTCTCTCAAAACGATTTGCCGGATTTGGACTCTTTGGTTCAGATTAAGAACCGTGACAAAACAAGTCCGAACTGTGGTTGCACCAGTCCCTCGGGGCGCGTCCACACTTGCCAACAACTAACCTTGACCCCAGCCAGCACGGTAAAAGAGATGTGTGGGGACAACTGGGGTAATTGTGAGGCTCAATCTGTGAGACCCAATTTGAAATTCTAAAATCAATCCTACTGGGTGTGGATGTTATTGCTGAATTGAAGGGAAGTTTGGACCCTGCCATGGGCTACTTGAATTTGTTTTTGAATTTTGCTAATGGACTTGGAGAGTGAAAACCCCCTTTTGTCTCAAGGATGCTGATTTGTTTTGAGTTGTTTTCTATAAATAGTTAAGTTGTGATTTTTATTTTCATTGTCTTTTCTTGCGTTGCCGCGTCAATTGAGTCTTTTCCCTTGAGTCACTCTCGTGTACCTTCAGGTCTTCATTTTTCTAAATAAGAAAGACGGAGTCAAGTTTTTGATCATTTTATTGTGCCTACAGTAATTCATGTGTGACTTTTTTGAAATTAGAAAAGCTTTGACATTGTTTTTTGAATGAGATTCTATTAATAAGCTTGAGTGGTGAGAAGGATCCCTCGAATGGTTTGAGTGAATTCTGACTTATCAGCGTAAAGTCCTTCATGATTTTGAAATTTAAAGTTGTTTCTTTCACAAAACTTGCGAAGATAGGTTTAGAATTGTGCGTGGTATTCTACATTGTCTGGGGATTTTCTTCCCCGTTAGGCGATCATTTTAGCAAGCACAAGGCGGCTTTCAGACCTAACAATCTTAAAATTGCTCCCCCTGGTGTTTTCAATACTTCAAAAGAAATGGATAAAAGAAACCAAAAAGAAGAAAAGAAAAAAAAGAAACAAAAAAGAAACCGGAAAGAAAAATAAAGGAAAAAAAAAGGAAAAAGAAAAGAGAAAAGATGTCAACCATCAAGCCAGTGGTATCCATTGGAATAAGGAATGGAACTTTTGTCTGAATTCGGGAAAGCCAATGCGAGGAAGTACCACATTGCAAGAAGAACCAACTTTGAAAAGGGGCAAGAGAAAAGATGAAGACATGCATAAAAGAATGGAGAATCAAGCTCAAATCAAGGCGAAGCCAATTCTAGTGTTAGGGCAGGGATGACTATTGATCAAATTCATCGCAAATGTTGTAATGCTATCATTAAGAGGCTTGCTAGGCCAAAAACTTCAAAGGGCAGCCTACGCAAAAGTTAGAGCATTAAAAATAAGAAATCAAACAAATATAGCTCGCAAGGTTGAAAACCCCGAAGGGGCGACTTTGGCAAAAGTTAGAGCGCAAAAGGAGAGTGTCAACACTCGAGTGAACCTTAACCATTAACTACGTTGACTTGATTCCCATTCTTGGGATACGTAGGCAACTTCATCCTGAAGTTCGGTCTCAACCACATCCATCTTATTCATCTCAACCCGATCATCCTGCCCAATTCACGTCGTCAGCTTCGCATCAATCCATGAGCTACATTGACTGTTGTGCATATCGTATACTTGCGTTGGGTAAGAAAGAACTAGCTTGAATCAACAAGTGGAGAAATTTTCAACATTTGAACTTATCAGTAAAATATCTAACTTGAGCATCAAAAAGGGATCGAAACTCGAGTTTTGCGAAATTAATTTCTAAAGGAAACATAAATAATACTAGGGGCACTATGAATGATCAGTTACCTTAAGTATTTTTTTGTTTTTGCGTCAGTCGTGAGTTCTGTTGTGTTATGCTTGGTGTTTGTCTCAGTCTGCGCTCTTCATCAAGTCACCATAACGTGTCTGTCGCTCAAAGGTGCTCTTCGTCAAGTCACCATAACGTGTTTGTCGCTCAAGTTCAATAGGGTGGCACGGTCACAATTTCATACATGAATGTTCTCTCCAAACTCAAAAACAAGTCCATATGTGGAATTCATAAACAAACTGATAGTGCCCATACAAGGGGCATCACATTCATGATCATTCCAAAGTATATGTGAGGAATCCGTCACTACTTTAGAGGGGACTGGAATAAGTTCTTAACATGCTAGGACAGAAGGGAAGCATGAGTTTGATTGGTTGGCAGCCGTTCCAAGATCTAATGATCCCCATCACACGTGCCTACATAATGTTGAAAAAGGTGGCCAATGATTGGACACTAGGGGCAATTTTCAGTACATCTAACCGGCCATCAATGGGACAAAGAGCATGAACCCAATTGGCGGCCAATGACTAGACACTAGGGGTAATTTTCAGTGCATCTGATCGGTCATCAATGGAACAAGGGGCATGAACCCAACCTTTCTCTCAATCCGCTTAGAGCCATTTGTCGAGCACTTTCCCCTGGATTAGGGTAGTTTACTCCCATGCTGATTTTGATATGATTTAGATTTCGAAAGTTGTCTCCCACCATTTTCAAAACTCCTGGGATTTCCATCTTCCCTCTGATTAATACACGTGATATGGATTATGCCTACATGCTCATACACCTTGGTTGATTTGAACTGCATGATTGGTTGCTCTTGCCCTTGACTTTGTTCTGTACTTAACAGAGTTTTGTCATGTTGCCTCCCTTTGTGTTACTTTTTAATAAGTTATGGTAAGTTTCCCTACACTCATTTCAAAAGGTACATGATGCACTACTCTATGTACTACAAATTTCCCTCTATATACCATACATCTTTCCCTTGTATCGCATTGTTTTGTGCACCTGGCATCGCACTGTTTTGTGCATTCATCTTGTATCACACAGTTTTGTGCACCTGGCATCGCACTGTTTTGTGCATTCACCTTGTATCGCATTGTTTTGTGTATCTCGCATCCCACTATTTTGTGCATTCACTTTGTATCGCACTGTTTTGCGCACCTTGGATCGCAGTATTTTGTGCATTCGCCTTGTATCGCATTGTTTTGTGCACCTTGCATCGCACTGTTTTATGCATTCACCTTGTATTGCACTGTTTTGTGCACCTTGGATCGCACTATTTTGTGCACCTTGCATCGCACTATTTTGTGCATTCACCTTATATCACACTGTTTTGTGCACCTTGCATCGCACTGCTTTGTGCATTCAGTTTGAATTGCACTATTTTGTGCACTGTTTTGTGCATTTACCTTGTATTGCACTGTTTCATGCATTCACTTTGTATTGCACTATTTTGTACACCTTGTGTTGCACTATTTGGTGCATTTACCTTGTATCGCACTGTTTTGTACACCTTGTATCACGCTGTTTTGTGCACCTTGCATCGCATTGTTTTGTGCATTCACCTATACCGCATTCTTTTCTGCACCTACACAACATTATTTTTGTGCATTCACCTTTCATTGCACTGTTTTGTGCATGCACCTTACATCGCACTGTTTTGTGCATTCACCTATACCGCAATGCCTTGTGCACCTACACAACACTATTTTCGTGTATTCACTTACACCACACTATTTTGTGCATTCACCCTGCACCACACTGTCTTGTGCACCTCACCCGCACTGTATTGTGCACTCACTGGGTCTAGGAGACCTTAAATCCTCTAAAGGTGCAATTTCTTTGGTGTTTTTTTGTGCCTGAATGGCTTCAGGCCAGTTGGTATAGCCATCTAACTGTGTTTGTAGTGAGTTCTTAGGAGATCAACCGAAATGGTGGAAACTAGAGTTCGAATGGCAGAGGCCTAGAATGCAAAGGTTTGGAATTTCCGAGACTAAAGTCTGGTTTAAATACCCAGGAGTGTATTCTCGGTTTGAAATCTGTATGGCAACCCTGTAGGTTGAGGTAGTTTGTATGCGCCTCAATTTTGGATACTGAACCAACCTATTCTGTCACCCTATTGGAGAATAGGAAAAGTTGCAAACATGGCCAGGAAAAAAAGTAGTACCCATGTTTTGGAAGCGCAACAAGAAAAAGAAGAAGATCCACAATAGCATAAGGTGAGTCATCGCCAATTGCCCCTACCAGGTATCATAGTTATTATCTATTACATCACATCTATTACCTCTATCACATTGCATTAACATCTATCACATGCATCTACCACACTATCTATTATACCCATTACATTATACAATTTTATTACCTACATCCTTTCCATGTTAAGCTTAGTTTGGCATGTGCTCATACATTTCTCGCATTGAAGCATAGCTCTACATGTGTACGCATCTATTCTGCAAGAATTGTGGTCTGAGGGTTCCGGCACCTTTTTTGTGTTAGACGGGGTTTGGTTTGTGTCCATGCCTTTTCTAGGTAAGACGTAGTTCGGCTTGCATCTCTTATTCACTTCATCTCTTGCATCCATTTGCATCGTACTTTATCTTGTTGCATTCAGCATTTAGGATCATTATCTTTCCCCAACAGATCATTCCTCACTTATATCATACCACCCAATTACATGTACCTTTCCCACGTTAAAGGATAGTTATGCATGTGTACGCGCCTATTCCACCAAGAATTATGGTTTGAGGGTTTCAACACCTTTTCTGTGTTAGACATAGTTTGATTTGCATCTCCATTCCTTTATGGTATTCGTGTGTTTTGCACTACTTGTGGTTTGATTATTTCATTACATTGTGTATCATTTTGCATTCTGCCCCTGAACTATGCTAGTTTGATTCTTTGCAATGGGATACGTAGGCAACCCTCGGGTTCAACCAACTATATATGCATTTTGTTTGTTTGCCCAAGTCTTACGGCCTTGTCAAAATGGGTCGTCTTCGAGCTTTGACATTCACTAACGTCATTTCAAGACTTTGAGCTCTGTCAAAGAGGAGCAATTATAGACACCCGATTTTTTACCGCCCTTAAGACTTGGGCGCCTTAGGTTGATCACTGGATGAGAAAAGTTACACTGTACAATCGTTCAAATTCTTTAGCAAAAAGCTTCAGTTTTTGAGCTTCTGATTCGAACCTCACACCCCATTTTGACCAAAATTATTTTAGACCTTAAAACCCTATTTTTCAAAATATTTTTCCAAATGTTTCTATGATGTTCCGAGGCTCACATTTCGTTTAAAATATTACACTTTTCGGTAAACGGAGTAAGGACAAAGTGGAAATAAATGGAAGGGATGTGAACACTTTGAAAAAAATATTTAGAAACATCTTATTTATAGGTTTGGAGTTGAAGAAAATAGGAGGGGTTGGAAGAAAACTAGTTTGTGGAAAGGTTGAGCATCAAACTGTTAAGAAAGAAATGAGTAGCCTTCACTAAATTAGGCATATCTCTTTGTCCACCTAGAATTGAGATATGAGGCTACCACCATTGGAAAGTGGACTGTTGGAGCTTCAATTTAGACTTATGAATCACCTAAAATCGAGCCCGATGAGGGAGATATGGCCGTTTGAAGTTAGGCATGAATCCGTTAATAAAGAAATGAGCAGCCTTCACTAAATTAGGCATATCTCTTTGAACACTTAGAATTTATATGTGAGGCCACCACCATTGGACAATAGACTTTCGGGGCTTCAATTTAGACTCAAGAATCACATGAAATTGAGTCCGAATGAAGGAGATATACTCATTTGTAATCAGGCTTGAGAGCACTTTTTAGTGGCCGGTCGGCCACTACCTGGCTGGCCGACTAGGTGCCCTGACAGGAAGATATTTTACTGCCAGTTCTCCCCCCATGTACACGCCTTGCACCAGTTGTTTATATACAGATGTTTCCGACTAGAAAAACTATTTTTCTACAAATACAAGCCTAGCCCTCTTGATTTTAGGTTAGAAAAATTTGTGAAGACTCCAAAACTTGCTAAGCACCCTTCCTCTCTATCTTGCAATATACATACACTCTCTATACACTTCCTAAACTAAAAATTTGAGTCTTCTTGCTGAGGTTCTTGAGCTAAAATTTCAGCTCTTGAGGGTGCTCACTTGTTGGTTTGTGAATGAAAGAGTAACCTCTCTTCAAGAGCTATAACTCTTGCCATCTCTACACTACTTCCTTCCTCTCTTTCTTGCTGATTTTATACTATTTTTGGACTGTGTTTGTGGGATGAAACTTGTGACTTAAAGCTACCGAAGGTGGAGGGGTTAACCACCCTTCTTTGAACCTTATTCCATAAGCTTTTCTCCTTGTGTTTCCCACTTGTTTCTCAACTTTTGGCTACTATTTTTTAGATTTTTAAGAGGCTAAAATATGTGGTTTTGAGATCCAAACCATGGAGGGGTTAGCCACCCCTCCTTAGGCTTGCTTACTAGCTTTAATTCCCTTCCATTTTGGCTTTCTCTTTCATTTTGGCTTACTTTTTTTTAGTTTGTTTCAAAGTATTTCCAGCACTGTTTTGCTTTTTTTTAGGACTGTTTTTATGTGTTTACTTCATTTATGCTTTGAATATTATACTTGCCTTGTTGTAAGTCCTCATAGGTTTGTTGGTTTAGGCATTATACACCAACCTATTTCAGTTGATAGCTTTTATTTCATAGTTTTCATAAATGTACTCACACTTGTAACAACCATCTCTGCAACCTCCTTCATTTCTTGGTTTTTTTTCTTTTTGTTAAGGGTTGTTTCAATTAATTGAGGTCGTTTAAAGCATGCAAAAGAGACCTTCCATGCTTAATGGTTTAATCTCTTTAGAAGTTCATTACCAGGGAATTACATCTCTCTCATGTCATGAACAACCTCTTTTTTGACATTTCTCTTCATTAGTGGACAAAATGATCACTTTTGGGACAAAATTATTAAAGAATGGAATGGTAATTAAAAGGGCTAATAAAATTGGTAAAAAAGGTAAAGCAAGAGAATAAAATCAAGTCAGGTTCAATCGAACATTAATTGAACCCATTGAGTCTTGAGTCATTTCATACTCTTTAGTGATGATAGTGGCTCAAGAATCAATGTCTACCGCTTCCCTTGAGGTAACTCTGTGATAGAGAGAAGGTTTTGTTGGTCTTTTATTTTTATTCATTGAGCATTTCTCCCATCGATTCATAGATCATCATGCAATAACCTTGCGACCATTAATGATTTGTGGACCGATTCTACTCCTCCCTTGATCAATTTCATGATCGGGAGAGGCAGAGGGGATAAACATCCCCTAGAAATACTCTGTTTTTGCTCTGTTTCCAGCCTGTTGTAGCAGGGCAGTTCCAGAACATAGTGGCCGGCCAACCACATTTTGTTGAGCAAGCAGTACCATCTTCATGGTAGAATAGAACAGAGGCTGAGGCTAAAACAAATTATTTTTCTGATTGCAAAACAGAACAGTTATGGCAGCAAAACAGAACAGTTATGGCAACAAAACAGAGGTGTTTTCAGGTGGATATTCCCGTTCATGCATACATGCTTCTTTATTTCCCGTGGCTCATGAAATTAGTGCTTTAATAGTAGTGTGTTGTAATTAATTACTTAGATTCAGTTGAACTTGTAATAATTAGTTAATCTAGCTTATTCATTCATTTGGATTTGTAATAAGTAGTTAATTCGGACACTTGGACCATCCTGCACGAGGGCAAACTTGTAATATTGTGTATGTCTTCCAATCCCCATTCTTTCTCCATTTTATTTACTCGCTTATGATGGATTGTCTGTAGCATCATGTTTTCCTTAGCATTTTCCATGACTCGCACCCATTTGTTTTGCATGCTTAAGAGTTCGGCTCATCATAATAATCAATATCAAATTCCTTACTTGAATACGTGCTTTATCATATGCCTTGAATTGACTCACATGCCATGCTAGCAGCCGAGCATATTAATTGTATGTTGTATGTATTGCATTAGTCATGTTGCATTGTTTTGGATCATGCATTATTTCTAACTATTTTCTTTCTTTTGGCTTGCCTCAGATATTTTGGGGTAAGCATTTTTTGCTTTAGCATATTGCATGAGTGTTAGTGTTGCCATATCAAGCATGTTTACTGTGAGGCTAAGTGCTTAGTTGATATACCTATTTGAATGCCTGTGGATAAAGGTGTTTTCGCTTAAGTTGGGATAATTTGATTAATACACATATGAGATCACATTTTCAAGTGGTACATATTCAAACACTTTCCAAAACAAACATGAAATCAAAATGTTCCAAAGTGAGTGAATTTGTCTATACTTGTGTGCCTCTCATAATAAGTTAGCATTAATAATCAGAACAAGAGAAAATGATGTACATAAAAATCACATCATGATTAGTAAAGGCCAATCTTTGATCGGGTGAGTAGGGTGCTCAATTCATGACCTTCCCCTTTCATACATAAGTTCCTGAGCCGGGACACTTTAGTGATGACGGACACGTGGCCTTTGGTACGAGTCATGGGTTTCCTAAATCTCCCAAAAATATTTAGGTGGCAACTCTAAAATTTGGTAATGCAGTCCATTTTTGGCATTTTTTATTAAAAAATTTATTTTTCAAAAGATTTGCTAGATTTGGACTCTTTTGTGTTTATCCGTTTCATATTGTACTTGTGAAACCAGATTCAAAACCACGAGAGTCTGAACTGTAGGGCTATCGTATCTAAGGAGACTAAACCCCTCTGAGGAGCATGAAAAGCAAGCTACAAAAGCCTCTAGGAAAAGATCTCTAGTAGAAAGGTAGAGAAATGCTTGAATGTGTATTCTGACTCGAGTGTTAGATGTCGTGACCGTCTTTTTGTACCGAAGTCTTATCGAGAGGCATTCACGCCTTGCAGTGCATCTGGGAGGCACAAAGATGTATCACGACCTTAGTCACCAATTTGGTAGAGGGGAATGAAAAAGGATGCGGCCGTATTTGTATCGAGGTGCCTTAATTGTCAACAAGTGAAGGCCGAACATCAGAGACCAATGGGTTTGTTGCAACCCTTACCTATAGCCTAGTGGAAGTGGGAGCATGTCACAATGGATTTTGTTCTAGGCCTTCCGAGGACTCAACGAGGTAGTGATGCAATTTGGGTGGTAGTTGACCGATTGACCAAGTCGGTGCAGTTTATACCTATACGCGTGAGTGACTCAATAGATTATCTTGCCGACCTTTATATTAGGGACATAGTGAGGTTGCACAAAGTCCCTGTAACGATTATTTCGGATAGAGATTCTTGTTTCACGGCTTGATTATGGCAGAGCCTATAGAGTGCCTTGGGTACGAGATTAACTTTTAGCACTGCATATCATCCTCAAACTGGTGGGCAGTCCACGTGTACTATTTAGATCCTTGAGGATATGCTTCGAGGTTGTGTTCTTGACTTTAAGGGATCGTGGGAGAAGCAGTTGCCCTTAGTGGAGTTTGCCTATAACAACAACTTCCAGTCAAGTATTAGTATGGCACCGTTTGAGGCCTTGTATGGCCGATCGTATAGATCTCCTATATGTTGGGCGGAGGTGGGTGATGTACCAATGTTGGGTCCAAAGTTAGTCCGAGAAATGATAGAGAAAGTTGCACTTATCCGTAAGAGGTTGGTTACTGCTTAGAGTCGCCAGAAAAGTTATGCTGACTGTAGGAGGAGACCCTTGTCTTTTGAGGTAGGAGATCATGTCTTCTTGAAGATATCACCTAGGCGGGGTTTGATGAGATTTGGAAAGAGTGAGAAGTTGTCCCCTACATTTATTAGGCCTTTTGAGATCCTTGAGCGGATTGGAGAGGTGGCCTATCACTTAGCCTTGTCGCCGCATCTTTCTGGAGTTCATGACGTGTTTCATATTTGTATACTTTGGAAGTATGAGCCGGATCCATCGTATGTGTTGGATTGGACCGACTTAGAGATAGATGAGGATGCCTCACATAAAGAGAGACCGGTGAAAGTCTTGGATACTCGAGACCAAGTCTTATGAAGAAAGACAATTCCATTAGTTAAAGTATTGTGGCGACATCACGTAGTTGAGGAAACAACATGAGAACGTGAGTTCGAAGTCCGTGAGAAGTATCTGGACTTATTTGTTGATATTTGAGCATGTATTGAGATTATGTTTTGTTAATGAAGTATGAAAACATTGTATATGTTTTATATGTTTTGGAAACACGGGTTTAATATAAACATTGTATATGTTTTGGAAAATGTAAATTGTACTTTCAATGTTGGAACTTGTGTATTGAGTTGATGAAAATGGATGGCTAGAGAATGGGTCATGGTAATGGAATTGATAGATTATCATTGTTGTAATTGGTTTAATCATAGTTTTAAACTTGATTTGAAATTTCGGGGACGAAATTCCTTAAGGGGGGAGGTTATAGCGTTCCTGGTTTAGACCTAACCCAATATGTATTCTAGACTCGGGTTTCATGATTTCGTATTGTTGTCCATGTCTTACGTCTCTTGTATTTCTTTGAGTTTGGCTATTATGATGTATTAGTTGCGTTTGGAACAGGTTGGTAGCTTGGTTTTCAAACTTTTGTTGCCCAGAATTTTACTCCTCTGCTCGAGCGTCACTTCTTGCGCTCGAGCGGGCTTTGTGAACTCTCAGTACTTTTGCAGGTCTGCAAAACTACTAGGAAAGTGTATTCTATGCTCGAGTGGTGCTTTCTGCGCTCGAGCGGACTTTCTTGCACTCGAGCGTTGGTCTGCTATCTATAAAACTAGTAGAAGAGTGTAATCTGCACTCGAGCATCACTTCTTGCGCTAAAGCGGAATAACTTGTTGTGTTTGGACGCTTGAGTGTCACTTCTTACCCTCAAGTGGACTGTGTATATCAGTTCGTAATCAGGCCATTTCTTTTCACTTTTTCATCACTCTCTCTCTCTCTCTCTCTCTCTCTCTCTCTAAAACATTTCAAAACCCTAGATCTAGAGCTTCTCTCTCTAAAACTCCATCTCTCTCTACATTTTTAACTAGATTTAGTGGTTTCTCTACCCGTGTGCCTTTGTTAAAAAGGTAGAACATCTTAAGGGCTACGTTTTTATCCGAATAGAGTTGGGTTTCGGCTTCATCCGAATTTCTTCCTTACCTTGCTTGTCTTCTAGCTTTGAGGTAGGGATTTTCTATACTCTTCTATGGTTTTTAACTTAGTTATTTGTTTTGTGTAAACAATATTGTGATTTTGGGAGATTTTGAACAAACCTAGGATTTTGGTTTAAAATCAAAAAAGGGGATTCTCTAATGTGTTCTTGAGAAAGGTTATGGGAGTGAATATAAGGTTGTGTTGTGATAAAATTGTTGATTTTGATACTTGGGATGGATTTGGGAAAAAAGAGGAGTTTGCCCTAAATATCTCAAACATTTGTTTTATACAAATAAATGGAATTGGTATTGAAAATGTGAAATTGGAAGGATGTTTATATAAATGGTGGAGTTGGATATGTATTATCTCTCACCTATGGAAATTTGGATAGTTTATCTATCTTGGGGACTGTATATCTGTTTAGAAATATCTGCTTTGGGCTATTGGTGGAGGATAACCATGATTGTTGTAGAAATTGCATGAGGATTAAGCGAATTGAAACTAATCTCTCATCCATTGTCATTGAATATGACTATGTTTTAATACATTGTAAATGTATGATGTTTGGGAGAAGATAAAGAATCTACTTCATGTGTGGAAGAAAAAAGGGGATGTACTCTATTGAATGAAGTTGGCTTGTGTGTCCAGGGTGAAAATTCTGAAAACTACGCGTGTAGATGTGTGCCGATTCCTACGGACGAAATATCCATAAAATGGCAAATAGAAGTGATTGTATGATGGTTGTACTGGTTAGAAACCTATTATGTTGTATTCCGAGTTTGGTCATTTGAATGAGATGAAATTGATTTCATGAATTGAAATATATAATTGGTACTGCAGGGTTTGCAAAAAAAATTATGAAATGGTTTATCCATGGCATTGCATGTGCATATTATACTTATATATTTGTTAAGATTCATATATTATGTTAGATTATTTTTACTAGGCTTAGGCTTACCCTATGTGGGAAAAACATTTTCAGGTACTGGTGAGATGCCTCCACCAAGGACTTAACTTGGGAAGACTGTGGAACTGAAGGCTCAGTTTTGTTATATTGTATTTACTTTTGTACAAATGTAGGGCTTTAACTGTATTGAGCTTAAGACTCACTTTTATTGTAACAAAGAACTATCTTGGAAAGTTATAAGCCTTTAGGGCATTTCTTATTTGTTTAATTTCCAAATTATTATTTTTTATTTATTTATTTATTTATTTTTATTTTTTTTTTGTTATTAATTGTAACATATGCTATGGATTTAGGGCTAGAGATTATAAATGTGTACTTCATGTGCTTCCCTTTTTGAAATGCCAATTAGATTTAATGGAAGATATTTGCTTTATTATTATTATTGTCATATATAAATGGTATGGTGGGATGTTGGTAACTATTTTGGGCATTACAATCTGGAACAGTACTTTACAAAATCGATAATGTTATTAGTTAAAAAAAAAATGATAATATTCTTAGTTTTACTAAATAGGACTTATTGGTGAAAAAAAATCTTAGATAGGACATGAGCTACCATAACATTTGTAAACAGGACTTTTAGGTAATTAACTTTTAAATTAAACACATGCATTATATAAATTACAAATTAATCTAACTGTCTTAATTTATTATCATAAAATTACCATAATTAATTGTTGATTTTTAACTTCATTTCGTATTTAATAACATTTTAAATTATATATATAAAAAACTATCCTATATATATATATATTAATTTTAGTTTTTTTTGTTGATTTCTTTAATTTTGTTTCTACTCTATTGTGGAATTTATTAGGAAGATTGCAATATCTACTACTGGTTGCCTCTCTTTTTTAAGTTTTAATTTTAAATTTTATGATTTGATTTTATGGTAAAAAAGGTGTTTAGATTAATTTATGATTTATTTAAATGTATATATTTGTATATATAATTTAAAATGTTATTAAATAAGAAATTAAGTTAAAAATTTTAACTTAATTAAGGTAATTTATGATAATAAATTAACGTTGTTATATTAATTCATAATTTAATTTGTTATACATATAAATATACGTATGTTTAATTTAAAATATTATTAAATAAGGTAATTTTATAGCAATACATTTTTATGATTTAATTTGTTATATATATATGTTTATTTTAAAATATTATTAAAGAAAAAAGAGGGTTAGAAATTAAAAATTAGATTAATGTGATTTTATGATTTAAACCAAAAAAAAAAAACCAAAAAATAGAAAAGAAAGAAAAAAAAAAAAAAAGACAGTCATTTAGCACAATATAGTAGAAGAAAATAGAGTGGGAGACAAATTTAACAAATCAATATTTGATTAAATAAAAAAATTAAATAAATAAGAGATTAACATCCATTTAATAGCATTGTTTTATATAGTGAAGGGTAAATGCATTTTGGTATGTTGGAGAAACCAGTTTTTGATGTAGCTCACTAACCGTTTATTTGGATAGAAAAAATAACAGTTGCAGACCAGTCTAAAACCACAAAAGTGTTTGCATCTATTCAAACATCAAGGTGTCATCCACAGCAGCCTAAAACCACAGGGGAATTTAATGCCTTTTATCCTTATATTTATAATTTTCACACTTATTTGAAAATAAAGGTAAAAATATCATCGAAAAATATATAATTTGAAAAAAAAAAAAAAAATTTGTCTTGTATTACAATCCAAATATATAGAACGTATGGGATCACAAGTATTTGCATAAGATAGATAACTAAACAAGTTGTTAAAAAGAGGTTTTCCACGAATTTTTCTTCAAATAAATTATGGTGAAATTGGAGTGCGCTTTGGGTGATTAGAGAAACTTTTTGAAACCTTGCGGGGGCCAGCCACCCAGTAGGTCTTCCGTTGATTATGCGAGTCGAGTAACTTTTTGAAATGTCACCAAATATATATATATATTTTTTTTTCTTTTAACAAATTTTTTTGAATAATAAAAAATCCCAATACACTTTAAGTGAATCATTTTTTGTCAACCACCTAAGAAAGGTTGTTCTCATGCCCCAACTATAAGATTTTTTATTAGTTGATTTGTTTAAAATCCCATTATTAGAGAATCGGTATAGGTTTCAAGTCTCACACTCTTATCCCCTTTGAGATAGAAATACTCATTGTATGGTATCTCCTAAAAAACTAAAATAAAAATCAATTTGTTGCAACACAACTCATCAACCCAAGCAAGCAGCTCTCTAGAACCTTTTGATACATCACACAACAGTTTGGCCTTTCAGGACAGTTGGGGTTAAGTTTTTGAAATTTATTTTAAAAAATTGAAATCAATTTGATAAAGATAAACATTTAAAAAGATTTTTTTTTTTAAATTTTATTTTCAATCCAAAAGAGACAAAATCATATGAAAATAATGAGTTTTTTTTTTTTATTTGGTCACCGAATGAATTTTTTAAAATTTTTCAAAACTATATTATGAAAATTCAACCAAATAGAGCAGTTAGGCAATTCTCTAATTTGGCTTCCGTATTTGTTCAAAATCAGCGAGACACTATGTTTGATCAATTTCTATATAGTTTGCACAAATTTAAATACCATTCTACATATTTTAAATCTAATTTTACTATTTCAAATAATTAAGTTAAGATTTTGGGGTACTTACCAATTAGTCCTATTAACTAGACTTATTTACTTACAGGTCCTAACTAATAAATTTAACACTATAAAAATAAGAGAGTGATAAATTTATCACTAAAAATTTATTCATAAAAACAAAGAGACTGATAAATTTATCACTATAAATTTATTCATAAAAATAAAAGACTGATAAATTTATCTTTATCACTTAATAAATTTATCAATACGACTTAATGGGTAATAAGTCTCCAAAGTAGGACCTATTGGGTAATAAGTCTCCAAAGTAAGACCTATTGATAGTTTACCCTAAGATTTTCAAGATTTTATTAATGGTTAAGGGGTTGTTTGGAAAGTTAATATTTTAATCAAAAATTAAAAAACTAAAAAGTTAACTTGTATAAAAAGTTAAAAATTTCTTTCTATTCTCTCTAATTTTTACATTTTTTTTTTTTGTAAAAAATAAAATATTTGTTTCTATATTTTCACCTCATATTTTAATAATAAAAAATCACTAAAAAAAAAAAAGAAGAATAATTGACCAATAAATCCCGTTTTATAAACCGTTTTATAAACTTGTAATCCATAAGGTCCTAAATATTTTTTTGGTGACTGAGTGGTCCCTAAAATTATTTGTTGACTGTTTTGCCATTGGTAGTACAATTGGGGGGCATGTGGCATAGTTATGTATGAGGAAGGTGGTGAGGTGTTTGTGTGTCACGTTGTTAGAAAAGTATACTAGTAACTTTTTAAAATTTGGTTGTTTTTAGCACGCGCAGCGTAGGACGTAAATTTCTTACTAATTGTTTTTTGATGTGAATTCCTTACTAATTGTTTTCTGGCGCATGACGTGAAGAGATATAGTAATTCAATCAAATTAGGTCCACCACGTTGGAGTGTCACATGTCACGTTTAAGAAAAGTACGCTAAGGAGTTTTTAATTTTTTTAGAGTGTCACAACATACCCACCACGTTGTCACATTTGAAAAAAGTATACCAAGGAGTTTTTATTTATTTTTGGAGTGTAACATTATGTCTACCACGTTGTCACATTTGGAAAAAAATACACTAAAGATAAGTAAAAATTTTAGAGTGTCATGTCATACCTACCACATTGTCACATTTGAGAAAAGTACACCAAGAGGTTTTTAATTTTTTTGGAGTGTCACAACGTTGGAGTGTCATAATAATACATGCCACATTGAAGTATCACACTATACCTGCCACACATTCCAAAAAAAAATAAAAATTCGTCAATTAACTAGTGAGAGTATATATGTCTAACCAATACTCATCCACGTTTGAAAAAATGCTTACTAATCACACACTACACCTAATAAAGACTCCTCAATCAATTATTTAAAACATAGAATCAAATGGTATAAAAATTCCCAACATAAAACTTTCCAATAAATTTCCCAAAAAAAAAAAAAATCAAGATATGCAAGATATTTATATAGACTTATACGAATACATAAAACCAAAATCAAAACAAAAGAAACACTCGATGTGGGGTTCGAACCCCTGACCTTAGGCTCAGCCTCTCAATCCTTAACTCACTAGGCCAAACCACTGAACCCAAGCCACACCTGTGACTCAAATGTTCAAACAAATATATAAGACATATTTATACAGAAAATGAAAACAAAACAAAAGAAACACTCAATGTGGGGTTCGAACCCCTGACCTCGGGCTCAGCCTTTCCAAACCCTGAACCCACTGGACCAAACCACTGAACCCAAGCCATACTTGTGACACAAATATTCAAAACAATACCTATATTACATAGCTATACAATATATATACATCTATGCATACACAATTCTCCCGCGTCCCTTGCCGCGGTTGGCACGTGGGCTCTGCTTTTGTGTCGATGGCCGACAAAAGCAGCCTCATCGATCGACGCTCACCTCGACCCTCTCCCTCTCTTTGTCTTTCTCTCTTGTCTTCTTCTTCTCTTCCGTATCTCTTTTTCTCTTCTTCTGCTTCTTCTTCATCACTCTTCTCCATCACTCTTCTCCTGCGTCTTCTCCATCACTCTTCCATCTTCTTCTTCATCACTTTTTCGTCTTCCTCCTCCTTCTCTTCTCTCTCTCTTTATTTTTCCTCATCTATTTCTGCCATTCCTCTGTGACTCCCTTCTTTTCTGCCATTTCTGCCTTCTCTGCTCTTACACATGGCTTCGTCTCGCCCCTTCTCTCTCTTTCCAGATCTTAATACTCCATCGAGCTCTTCTGGCCAAGTGCCCCTGCTCTTACTCATCCCAGTCTTCCCACCCTAACAGTTGAGCAAGTGATGGCTGCTCAAACTGATATTGATGCTAACCACCTCACGCTGAAGTCGTGTATGGAGACAGTGGCCGCGGTGACTAACCTGTCTCACCGTCTGCAAAACAAGGCGTGTGAGGTATACCAGGTCAACGCCCAACTGTCTCTTCTCCAGTGCATGTACAGAGATGCACGGGTAGAGATTTGTGCCGTGAAGACTGAAAACAAGGAGTTGAAGGCTGAAAACAAGGAGTTGAAAAGGCACTCCACCTCTATGGCCCGATTTGGGGGATCTTCGTACCTCAGCTTTGATAGTCGACGGGGAGTCGACTCTGTCGGCGGAAACACTGTGGTCGTTCTTGGTGGAGAAGGGCCTTCGACGATTGACGACAAAAAGAGCGACAAAAAGCGGAAGAGCTCGGCGATGGAAGAGCCGAGTAAGTGAAGTGCGTGGCCGTCACCGGAGTAGAAGGAAGAAAAAAAGATCTCTTTCTTTGTTTGTTTTTTTTTGTATTTCTTGTATTTTTGGACTTTGTATATATATATTTTTTTTCTGGGCTTGCTGTTTTCTTTTTTTTTTTCTTCTTTTTTTTTGGTAGTCTCTGTATTTTTTTTTTTTTTTTTTTTTTTTGTTTTTTTTTTTTTTTGGTAGTCTGTAATCGGGGATGTCCTCCCTTGACTGTAATAAAAATTTCAGTTTTGTACCTCAATGGCGTGACTGGCACATCGCTTTGAGTTTGAAAATACTTTTGTTTGAGCGAATTTGAGATTGATGGAAATTTGAACTCTGAATTGGACATTGATTTACACTGACCTGAATAAAAAAATAAAACGGAAAAATAAAACTGACTCAACGTAAGAAAAACGAAGCCAAAATAATCCAAACACACTTCTATACACTGACTGGTATAAATACACCGACTGGTATAAATATACTAACTGGTATGAATACACACTGACATACACTGATTGGTATGAATACCCTGACTGGTATAAATACACTGACTGGTATGAAGACACACTGACTGGTATGAAAGAAACATACTTATACACACTGACTGGACTGGTATGAATACCTTGATATAAATACACTGACTAGTATGAGTACACACTGACTGGTATAAATACACTGATTGGTATGAATACACACCGACATACATGGACTGGTATGAATACCCTAACTGGTATAAATACCTAGTATGAAGACACATTGATATATACACTGGTATGAATACCCTGGTTGGTATAAATACACTGACTGGTACGAATACACGCTCATATGAAGACACACTCATATACACTGGCTGGTATGAATACACACTTATATACACTGACGAGTTGACTCGAGCGGGGGAGAAGATAGAATCACTGACTCGACTATGCCCCTAATTCATTGCCTTGATTGATTTTTTTTTTCTTGATTTTTTTTTTTGTAAAAACGTTTTGATCAACATGAGAGTTAGATTAGCATACTTAATCCATTTTCTGTTTCAAATCATGTAAGCTAAACTGTGAGCACTGAAAATTTTCCCTTTTCAGATCCAAAGAATGGTCCAAGTTTTGCAAAAAAAATGGAACAATTTTCGAGAAAAAGTAGTCAGCTTCATTCAAATTAATCAAAACCTATTTTTGCAAATGGCCACAACTCAACTAACATGGAATCACGTATCGGGGTGCATAGTCCCAAACCATAACCAAACCGAGCCGATCCAAATCGAATGAAACCGAGCAAAATCGGACCGAACCAAACCGCCGAACCGAACCGAACTGAATCAATTTGAAGCGAACCAACTGAACTGAGCGAACGAAGATACACCAATTAAACACGGATAGGACAACCAAGTCGACTAAAGATACACCAATCAAACATGGACGAAATGACTGAGTTGAAAAATTATTGGGGCCGAACTTCAAGATGAAGCTACCTACGTATCCCAAAGATAGGAATCAGGCCACCGTAGTTCCGGCCAAGGTTCACTCGGGTATTAACACTCTCCTTTTTGTTTCATCATTTTTTCATTTTCATCTTTTCATTTTTTTTTTTCATCATTTTTTTTTTTGTTTTTGCTGCTCTAACTTTTGCCTGGGTCGCCCTTCCGGGTTTTCGGCCCAGCGAGCCTCTCAAGGGTTACTTTCATTTTATTTTGTCCATGTTGATTGGGTGTGAAATCTCTAGGCCATCTATCAGAACAACTACTACACTAGACCAGTAGATATGATGATGTAGGGACTAGGCTGAATTTGCCCTTCGTATTGCCCCTAGTGTAGTGGATAGGAACTCGACTGTCCTTCAATAATAACATTCATTCTCTCAAATTCTGGGTTTTGCCTTTCTGGTCGGTCTTCATTGGGAAACAATTCAGTTTTATCTCTTTGATCACCTCCAACCTTTTGCCCCTAGTTCAAGGACTGCTTCAAATCTTAAATTACATCCGACCTTCTTGCCCCTAGTTCACGAGTTGTTTCCAATCTGAATCACAGGTCCTACATAGTTCTGGCTAAGGTTCACTCGGGTATTGACACTCTCCTTTTACGCTCTAACTTTTGCCAAAGCCGCCCTTTCGGGTGTTCAACCTTGCGAGCTTTTTATTTTCATTTTTCTTTTTTTTTTGTGCTCTAACTTTTGCCTGGGTTGCCCTTCCAGGTTTTCAGCCCAGCGAGCCTCTCAAGGGTGGTACCTTATTGCCCCTAGTTCAAGGGCTACCTCCATTTCAGCTATGCAAGCCTCACACTTTTGCCCCTAGTTCAAGGGCTGTTTCAACTCTGGAATCGCATTCGATCTTATTGCCCCTAGTTGAGGGGCTGCCTTCATTTGAATCACATCATGGCCCCTAGTTCAAGGGCTATTTCCAATCTGGATCACATTCGACCTTATTGCCCCTAGTTGAAAGGCTGTCTCCATTTGAATCACATCATTGCCCCTAGTTCAAGGGCTGATTCCAATTTGGCTAGCCTTACACTTTGGTTGATCATTGACACTTTGGATAATGGTTTGAAAGCTAAGGAGCTAAGGAGGTCGGACCTTGAGTCAAGAGGGACCCTATGCTTGTATAATCACTTCCAGGCATGTCTTCGTAGGACCACGCAAAAACAGTTTTTGAAATCTTTTCACAAAGTGACTAATCACTCGTACTCTTACGAAGACAATACAGAACCAATTTGGACCAAGCCAGGATCCTTCTCAGTACCCACATTAACAAAAATGATTTTATTCATCAAAGGCTTAGCACACCTCTCTTCCTCTCAGTTGATCAAAATATGCAAATCCCGAGGAAATTCTTCCTCTTCGTTTTTATCAGAGTTTTGGAAAAAGTTTTGAAAAACTTTGGTCAATGCAATGATTTAAAGGCACAGAGAAGTAGGCAGACTCTATGGCATTTTGTTTTTTTTTTTTTGTTTTTGTTTTTTTTTTTTTTATTGGAAAGAGACTATGACTCAACACAACAATGACAACAGACTCAAAAGAAAAAGACAAAGAAGATCTAGACAGGACAGAAATGTCTAGATTTAGCACTCTTGAAATCAACAGACTTTGACTCACTAGAATGACTCGAGTCTGATCCCAACTCTACAAACTTGGTGGAATCAAACTTAGACTCAATACTCAATTCAGAACTCAACATAAAATCATTCTCAAATTGCCAGTCAACATGTGGGCCATCCACAACATTCAAAATAAAGCATCAACAGGTGGTCACTCCCCAATTACAGAAATGGTCGGATATCCCACAAGTTTTATTTATTTACACTGGCGGACTTGTGGGATATCAAATTATTATTTTTTTATTTTTATTTTTTTTTAATATATGTACTCAAAAAACAAAAACACATTTGATATGAACAAAAGAAAACAAACCTCATTCCCATTTTTTTTTTTTTTTTAAATTTTTTTTTGGGAAAAACAACAATTACTAAAACGACAAAAAATGATTTGATGATGATTTATATATATATATATATACAAAAACACATTATAAAAGAAAACAAACCCCTTTCTTTTTCTTTTTTTTTTGTACAACAAAACAACAAGTACTAAACCAACACAATCAATGATTTTTTGATTGATTTTTTTATATATATATATATACTCAAAAACAAAAACACATGATAAAAGAAAACCCTTTTCCTCTCTTTTTTTTTTATTATTTTTTTTTTTTTTTTTTTTGTAAAAACAACAATTACTAAAACAACACAATCAATGATGATTTTTTTTTTTGTTTTTGTTTTTGTTTTTTTTTTTTTTTTGTGTAACATAACAACACAAATAAAATTAGTTGACTTGGTATTAGTGTTTTTTTTTTTTTTTTTTTTTCTTTTTTCTATATTCATTCATTTTTTTTTTTTTTTTTTGGAAGCCATGTTTGCAAACTACCTTGCAAAACAAAAACAATGGGACCCCCAATCAGAATTTTAGCAGCCTTTCGACTCAACTGATTACTGATCACTGATTACTGCCAACTCATACTGACACACTGAACTCAACCCCTCAAACTGAAATGCCTAAACCACTGTTCAGAATTTGAGAACCCCTGTATAGATCCAATAAATTGCACAGAACACATAGCAGGAAAGAGAACAAACAGCCCTATGGAGGGTGGGGTTATCCTGTCCTAGCTTTTGAAATGATCTAGGATTCACTATTCAAACAAGCGGCTTCACAACATCCTACAAATGGGTGGCATCCTGTCCTAAGTTGGAATAGTCACTATGGCTTTACTATATGCAGCTAGGTTGATTGGTCAAAAAGGGTACCTCAGCAAGACTACCTAATATACCTCTCACACCTAACAGCGAGAAGTGAAAGGAGGATCAAACAGTACAGCGGTAGTCCAGATCCAAGGGTTGTGTTCCCAACATGGCAGAGCCCATGACCGGTCAGCCTTTTGGCAAGCTTTATGGGCAAGCCTCCAGCAAACCGTCCAGGAATAGCAGATGGCAAACACAGGGACTTAAGCGCACCAATGCAAATGCAATGCAAAGAACATATAAATGTAGATAAAAATTCACATAATAAAGTTCAAGTCAAGTTCTATAAATCCCCAGCAAAGTCGCCAGAAACTGTAGCTCGGCTTTTCGCGCCCCCTTTCGGAAGAATGAAATAGCCCTTACAGTTCGGACTCTACTTGTGTGTTGGTTCTGAATCTGATTTCACAAGTGCAATGTGAAACAGTGGAAACACAAAAAGAGTCCAAATCCGGCAATTATTTTTGGAAAATCGATGTTTGAATCAAATGCCAAAAATGGACTGCTTTGCCAGATTTCAGAGTCGCCACCTAAATATTTATGGAAAATTTAGGAAACCCGTGACTCGTGCCAAAGGCCATTAGTCCGTCGTTACCAAAGTGTCTTGGTTCGGGAACTTAGGTATGAGAGGGGAAGGTCAATAATGAGCACCCCACTCACCCGATCAAAGATCGGCCTCTACTAATTATGATGTGATTCTTATGTACAATATATGTTCTTATTCTGATTATTTAATAAATCCTACAATTTCTTATGTGAAGCATACAAGGTATAGACTAGTTTGCTCAAATTGGAACAATTCAATTTCATGTTTGTTTTTCGAAAAAGGTTTGAATTTGCCACCCTTAGGTGAGCTTAATTTGCCACCCTTAGGTGGGCTTAGGTTTGTGAATCTTAAAACGTACATTCGTTGAATCATTCCAATTTCAGCAACAAGCCTTCATCCACAGGCATTCAAACAGTTTATCATTTAAGCAATTAGCCTCATGGTAAGATGCTAAACATAATAAGAAAAGTATGTACAAGCGGGATGCTAAAGCATAACAACTCACATATTTACCGACGTCCCGCGAACAAGCTACAAAACAAAGTTAGAAAATATGCATGATCTTATATACAGAATCCTAATGCAATTCACTCATGAGATGCACTAAAGAGTCGGCTTCTAAAATATGGCATGTGAATCATCTCAAAACATACGATAGCGTACAGAATCACAGAAGACTTGATTAAATCCACAAATGTAAATGTAGCCGAATCTTTATGCATAAGACATAAATGGAAAGCATGGATATGCATGGCATGTCAGATATATACATACACACAGTTAGGGAAAGCGATTAAAGAGTGGGATAGAAAGAAGCGGGGTGGGGGAATTATTACAACACTTGAATTATTACATATCCGAATGAGAGAGAAATAAAATAAAATCCTCACAAACACTCAAAATAAAAATAAAATAAATAAGAATAAAAATAAAATGAAGCAGGGACACACCCTATATAACTAAGCACCTACTGATAAAACCCATATGAAGCCCACAAAATGAGCCCACTTGAAGCCCATGTAAAACCAACTCAAGCCCTGTACTGATAAAACCCATATTAACCCACAAATTGAATCCACTTCCTTGAAGCCCAAGCAAAACCAACTCAAGCCTTGAAGCCCATACTGATAATCCATGTGAAACCAACTCAAGTTTGGTAGTCCATGTCCATCCCTGTAATTCAGTAACCACTAAATCAACTTCGGGAGCTCACGGTTTGGTCTTCACTCTCTATATAGATATTCTCTCAGATCGCCATGGATGGAAGGATGGTGTTCTTGCATATGTTGGCCTCAAACCCTCACTCCCTCACCCTCTCATGCTCCCCACCGAACCCAACAGCCAAAGCTCTCCCTGAAATTCTTTTGTTACCATCCGTGAGGGAGTTTTGTTACCATCCGTGAGGAGAGAGAGATCAGAGAGAGAGAGAGAGCACAAAGACCCAGAAAGAGAGAGTCATAGAGAGAGAGAGCTGGAAGAGAGAGAGTTGCCGAGAGGGAGAAAGGTGGTTTTGTTGTTCAAGTCACTATCAAACCCACGGGAGAGAGAGGTGAGTGTGTGTGTGTCATGCATGGGTGCGTGAGTGTCATGCATGGGTGAGTTAACGTATGTGAGATGTTGCTGGGTTTATAGGTGAGCTAGGTGAGAGATAACCGTGGGTGGTGAGTGCAGTGTAGGCATGGTGCCGTGTGAGTGGTGTTGGATGTGTGTTGTGGTTGTCTGGGTGCTGCCGTGAGTCTAGTCTGTGTACTGGGTGTGTGTGTGACAAGAGAGTGAGTGAGATGCCGAGAGGTTGAGAGAGAACTCTGTTAGAGAGTTGTGCACCGGGTCTCCTCTCCCTCTCCCGTGGGTGTTCAATTTAGAGAGAGAGGGAGCCCCGTGCTTGTGTGTGCATGTGGGTGTTTAGAGAGTTGTGGGTTTAGAGAGAGGAGAGAGAGCAGGGAGCCCCCGTGAGTCTTGCTGTGTATGTATGTGTTTGAGCTGCTCTCCCGTGCGTCTGTGTCCGACTGTGTGTAGTGTGTATGGATGCATGGTCTCTGATGGTGTATCAGTGTGCTATGTTAGGTGTGAGTGTGTGTCGTGTTTGGAGAGTGAGTGAGGTGTGTGTGTGGATTATGCATGGTGTCTGCCGTGGTGTGGTGTGGTGTTGTGAGTGATCTCCTCCGTGTGTCCTAGAGAGAGGAGAGAGAGAGCTAGTACATGTGTTGTGTGGTGTCTCTTCTGTGATGGTGTGTGGTGTGAATCTATGCCGTGTGTCATCACCCTTCCCCTCTAACCCATGTGTCTGTGTGTGTGTGCATCCCTCAGTTGTGTGTGTGTGCTGGGTATCATGGCAGTGTGCATGCCATGGTGCCGTGTGTATGGGTGTGTGTATGTGCTGCCCATGTATGGACTGCTATGGCAGTGGGTGTATGGCTATGTGTTAGTTGGGTATGCTGGGTTTGTATCTCTTGCCGAGAGGGAGGGAGCCCCCAGAGAAAGAATCATGGAGAGAGCTTGAGAGAGCCCCCTCCCGTGTGTCTCCCCCCGTGTGTTACCCCATGAGAGAGGTTGAGTGTCTGCTGGGTTTGTGGGAGGTGTATGGTGGGTGTGTTGAGTGTGGAGATGGCAGTGGTGTCTGTATGGGATGGCTCGGGTGGTGAGTATGTGCAGCAGGTTAAGGAGGATGAGAGAGAGCCAAGAGGGAGAGGGTGGTGTGGCTCGGCCCTCGGTGTGTGAGTGCTGCTGCATGTGTTGAGTGGGTGAGTGTGTGGGTTTGGGTTTGTGAATGATGGGTGTGGTGCTCCATGTGTCTGTATGTGTGCCTCGTGGGTGTGTGTTTGATGCCTCGTGGGTGTGTGTTGGTCAGTTTGCATATATGCATGTGCTGGTGAGTCCCCTCCCCTTTGATTTTTTATTCCTTTTCCCGGGTCCCTCCCCTTATGTGTGTGTCTCCTTCTTAGTTGTCTCTCTTGTTTCAAAATAATTTCTCCACTACTGTAATCCTCATCATTCGCATACCCCTCTCTTCCACCACCCACCGAAAGTCCCCCTACACCATTTCTTTTTCTTTCTTTTTTTGTTTTATTATTTTCTTCTTCTTTTTGTTTATCAAATATTTATCAATTTATATAAAACACACCTAAAATAAATGTACATACACATAAATTTATATAAAAAAAATAAAAATTATAAAATACTACAAATTAATAAAATAGTAGTGATGGCCAAAATGGGCGAAGTTTGGGATTAAAGCTTCACTTTGATTTTTATGCTGAGAAATTCATAAAATAGCACATTTCAATTTTCATCAGCGGGTGGTCAAAAGAAAGTGCCCAAGTCTTAGGGGCGGTCAAAAATGGGGTGTCTACACCACCTACATATTTTTGGAAAATATAGGAAACATGTGACTCGTTTCAAAGACCACTTGTTCGTCATAACCAAAGTGTCTCGGCTCGAGAGCTTAGATATGGGAGGGGAAGGTCATGGATTAAGCACCCCACTCACCTGATCAAAGATCAGCATCTACTAATCATGATGTGATTTTTATGTACATTATATGCTCTTGTTCTGATTTATTATGCTAACTTACTATGTGAGGCACACTATGTCACCCATTTTGGAATGTTTTGATTTTTATGTTTGTTTGAAAAAGGTTTGGAATGCGTGCTACTTAAAAAACAATCTTGTATGTACATTTATCAAAGTCGTTCCAACTTAAGCGAAATAGCCTTCATCCACAGGCATTCAAAGAGGTATTTCAAATAAACACGTAGCCTCATGATAGTATGCTTGATATGGAAACACAAACACACATGTAATATGTTAAAACAAAAAATGCTCACCTAATAATCAATCGAAGCAAGCCAAGGAAAAGAAAATAGTTAGAAAAATGCATGCTCCTAATATGCAAAGTGACTAAGCAATGCATACAAAATGCAACTACTAGGTTCAGCTTATTTATCATGTCATATGAATCAACTCAAAGCATGCGGCAACACACGTATTCAAGTAGGAAATGACAATGACATTAGAATGATAAAGTAAACTCAATGCATGCAAAAATAGATACAACACATAGTAATGATATGAAACAAAAACATGATACTATATGCAACCATAGTAAGCATGTAAATAAAATGGAGAAAGAAATAGGGGTTGCAAGACATACAAATATTACAAATTGGCCCTCGCACAAGACGGTCTGAATGAATGTGCTAATTAACTAATTATTACAACACAATTGAATGAATTAATTAACTATTACAAATTCAAATGAAACCATAGCAATTAATTAGTTACAACATATGAATATGAATATTAAAGCAGCTAATCTAATGGACTCGAACGGCAGGCGAGGAACCACATGCGCACAACCGAGAACATCATTTGGAAACCTCTCTGTTTGCTACTAGAATCTGCTCTGTTTGTATTCAGAAAATTATTCTGTTTTGGCCTCAAAATCTACTATGTTCTGCTATAAAAATACCACTGCCTGTACAAAATAGGTGGCCGGCCGGCCTTGAGAAGTAGTTGGCTGTACAAAATGATGACCAGCCGGGCATTGTTTCTGGGGAATACCATGCTACAACAGAGCAAAAACAAAGTGTTTCCAAAAGCTTTTCCCTATCATAAAGATGATCAAGGGAGAAGTAGATTCGATTATGAAATCATTAATTATCGCAAATTTGTTGCGTAATGATCTAAAAAACGATAGGAGAAGAGGTCGATAAAATGACATAAAAGACAAACAACACCTCCTCCCTATCATGGAGTTACCTCAAGGGAGGGGGTAGATTTGCTTCATGAATCATCAGACATCACTGAAATAGTATGCGATGATTCAAGATGCAATAGGTTTAGTATAACGTCTGACTAAACCTAACCAAATTTTATTATCTGTTTACCACTTTTTACTCCAGTTTTATTAGCCTTTTTGTTTTACCTTTCTATTTTCTTATATTTTCTTTCTTTTTGTCTAAAAGTGATGATTACGTCCACTAAGTCCAAAAGCAATAAAGAGTAACAACTCGGGAAATAAGCTTTTCAAGCCCTTTTCTATGAGGGGAAACTACAATGGAAGAATCAAACCCATTTTCAAGCAATTCGGAGTCAAACCCAAAATGAGCAATAATGACACCAAATCCAAACTCAATAAATGAGCTATAATGACTCTTTCCTTTATGATTTCCAAGGGTCTAAATGGAAAATTAGTCCCTTAGAAGTAATGCACCAGCGATAAAGGGAAGTGTCAAACAAAAGATCATACTTAGAATAAGAGAGATGTAATGCCCTGGTAATGAACCTCCGAAGAGATTAAACCATTTAGCATTAGGGGTCTCTTTCTTTTACCTTGAACAGTGATCTATTGTTTGATACAACTCTTAATCAAAAGAAACAAAGAAATGAGAGAGGTTGCAAATTATGAATGAACAAGTGGATGGTTACAATGGTGTGAATATGTACATGAAAGCTATAAAAAAATGAAAGAAAAGATTATTAACTCAAATGGATTGAAAGCTATGGCTTATACACCAAATCCATAAGGACTTACAACAACACAAGGATAATATTCAAAGCATAAATTAAATAAATACATTAAATAGCCCCTTAAAATCCAAAAAAAAAATAGTGGCTAAAACAAAAAGAAACAAAGTAGAAAAAGGCAAAGCAACAAGCTATGGAACAAGGCCTAAGGAAGGGTGGCTAATCCGTCCTCTTTTTGTGAGCTTTAAATCACATTTTTAAGCTTAAAATGGATTTGAAATCAGTATAAAAACACAAGAAAAAGAGAGAAAAGATGGTGAAAGAGTTTAAAGATTATCCCTTTAAAGAGATGAAGAGATTCCTAGTTATCAAACCACAAGCTAAGCACTCTCAAGAGGCCGAAATTGTATTCAAAAATCTCAACAACAACTTCAAGTTTAAGCTTAGAAGGTGTATGTATAGTGTATGTATATTGCAAGAGTGGAGGAAAGTGAGTTGGACAAGTTATAGCTCTTGGCCAAACTTTTCTAACCCCAAACCATGAAGGGGGGCTTGCATTTATAGAAAAACAGGTTCTCACATTAGAAATATCTGTACAGAGACAGTTGTTGTAAGGCATGCACATGGGAGCAGCTGGCTGTTGCAAAATATCTTCTGTCAGCAAACATAGCCGACCAACCATAGAGATGTACGGCCGGCCACCTGAAAATGGCCTGCCGGCCACTTGTTGGCCAGCTCTTCTATGAGTGGTTAGGCTAGAAAAGCAAGGTTTTGGTCCAAAGGGGGTACAAGGTTTAGGTTTTAGAGCTTGAAACCGAAGCCTTTTGCTGAAGGAATTGAATGATTACACAGTGTAACATTTCATCATTCAGTGTTCACCATCAGGCGCCCAAGTCTTAAAGGCGGTCAAAATGGGGTATCTACAAGCTTGAGCGAAGGTCCCCTGTCTGTAAAACTTCTGGGAGTTTCTATTCTTCGCTCGAGCAGTCACTTTGTGTGCTCGAACGGTTACACTTATTGTGTCTGGTCGCTCGAGCAACCATTCATGCGCTCGAGCAGTCTGTGCGTATATTAATCCGTAAAGTCACATTTTTTTCTCACCTTTTCAGTTCCCTCTCTCTCTAAACATTCTAAAAACCCTAAATCTAGAGCTTCTCTCTCTAAAACTCTCATTCTCTCTACAAATACACCTAGATACATTGATTTCTTCACCCATGTCCCTTTGATAAAAAGGTAGAACACTCTGGGAGCTTCCTTTTGATCGGAACAAAGTTGGGTTTCGACGTGGTTGAAGTTTCTCGATTCCTTCTTCTGCCTTCTAAGCTTAAGGTAGGGATATCTTTGCACTTTCTTATGATTTTTAACTTAGTTATTTGTGTTTTGAAACAACATTGTGATTTAGTATTTTTGGACAAATCTAGGGTTTTGGGTGGAAATCAAAAAGAGGGGTTTTCAAATGAGTTGTTGGAAATGATTGAGGTCGGCTGGCATCGTCGCCTATGGCTGTCAGGTGATTTACAAATAGAGATGGTACAAGTTGTTAGTTGCTGTCAGTTGTCAGAGTACGGATCAGGACAGTAGTAATGGGAATAAAGCATAAATGACTATGAGTTTCTGATTACCTCGTGGGCAACCACTATGTCGAAGTAGCAACGATAGAAGGCAAAGGTCATGTCCTCGTGGCTCTGGCAGTGACACCTGCCATCATACTGCCGCGAGTAGGGCACGGCCGGAGCAATTTCATCCATCGGCTCTGGAGCTAGGGCTAGGAAATATGCGTAAACCCACAGCTACAAGAAGAGATCAGCAGTGTGAATCAATAGTGTGTGAACATATATTAAATGGAAAATGCAAAGTAGAAGGCACAATGCATGAACAGATACAAAGCAGAAAATGCAAAATATAAAGCATAAGAATAAGCAAACTATGCATGCCTAGGCTCTCCAGTAGCCTCTAACCCTGTCTCCCTTCATATGGAAAGTGGAGCTCATGTAGCCATAGAGTGTGGCAAGCTCGGCTCCATCCTAGTCGTAAAATCAAACCCGGGACAGGGTCACAAGGGCACTCAACAAGTACAAACCCACGGTATTCCACCTATTTGCGAACAAGGTGGTACCAAGAAAGTACATCAAGAAGCCCTAGGTGTATTGCTCCACCTCCTCCTATGTCTCAGGCTGACTCCTATGGAAACGCTCGATGAACCAACTATATCGTACCATAGCTGGCTTGTATAGGGACTGGCTCGCTCCGAGCAGGTAGATCTAGGCCGCCTCCCACTGACCCATGTCCATGTCGAAAGGGATCGGATCACCACTACTCCTAAGCCTGTGATCATCGAAAAGTCATAGCGGTTCATCGTCATCTCCCCAGGGGAAGAGAAGTGGAAAGAATTGGTGGTATCTCACCAGCTCTCCACTAATGCTCTGAGTAGGGTCCGGCTAGCCATGTGGTACATGAGCCCGGTGCAGAGTAAGCCAAAGCTTGCCTCATCGACAAGGTCGTGCATCTTGGAGGGGGGGAGGGAGAGCTCGTGATACCAGTACCTGGCCGTCACTGCCCCATAACCCCTACAGGAGCGAGAGTCCTCATGTGGCAAAGAAAGAGTGAATTAGAAGAAAGACAGTGATAAAAAGTGAATCAAATAAAAGACAGTGATAAAAGAAGAGTTAGATGAAAGGCAATGCAAGACAGGTAGATGAAAGGCAGTAAAGCATAAAAATAAAGTTTATACCTTAGTAGCGCCGTGGGAAAGGTGGGAGTCCGACTCCCTTAGCAAAATGTCCTCCGGCACGCCATCAACGAAATCATCAAAGCGCCTGATGCCTCCAGGGACCATCATTTGTGTGCAGGGGTGGTAAGTGGCCGGATCAAAGGTCACCCTCAATGTTAGTAACTCAGGCTCGGGCCTTGGGGTGAAGACCTCTGCCTCTACCTCAAGGTCAGTGGTAATGTCCTCCGCTGCCTTGCCAGCCTCATCAGCTATAGGCTTATCAACCTCGACAGCATGTGGAAGCATAGGTACCTCAAGAGGAGCACCATCGTAAGGGACATCGTGTGCTATCTGAAAAGTGGGTGGAAAGTGTGTAAAGAATGAAAAAAAATGAAGAAAGGAGGAAAAACTTGGAAAAAGTCAACCCTAGGAGAGAGAAAATTGGAGAAAAAGTCGAAACCCGGGAAAGTTCACAAAACCCAAGAAAAATTCGAGAGGAACAAGCCCAAAGTGTTGAAAACCCAAAAAATCAACGAAAACAAAATCTGATCGGTTCAAAGTAAAGAGGGCCAAGAGGGTTTACGAATAAAGCTTGTATGGGGCATTGGAAAACGCGTACAAAGCACAATTCTAGAGAGAGAATGCACCTAGAGAGAGAGAGAGAGTGAGAGAGTGATTTCGGTCATGTGGGTGTGAGGAAATGAAGTTTGGTGATGTGTTTAAGTAGACCCATGCTGAAATTCCCTTTTTGCCCCCCGAAATTGCATTAGTGGCCAGCAAGCCACTAAAAGGGGGCGGCCGTACACTATTAGTGGCCCGTAGGCCCCTTTTGTGGCCCAGTGCTGCTTTTGTTTCCCTTTTGCCCTAACAGTGTATGAGAGGTCCTCTTTTGGGTCTGGAAAGAAGGATTGAGGTATTTGAATTGGATTTGATTTCCGAGGAGCTTGAAACTGTGTTTCGATTGCGCTGTTCCAATACCCACTGTACTCCGGCACACGAACGTGCCCCAATGTCAATATGAACAAGTTGTATACGTTTGAGCATTTTGCAATGCCTCCGGGGGGGGGGAACGTTGGAGTTTATCGTTGAACGTCACTTTTGTTCATTTTGTCGATGTACATATCTGATATCTTCTTTTGCATGGAACGTGCACTCTCACATACCTCTTATGTTGCATGTGCGCATTGCATCATTCATAACTCAATTATCTTGCATAGAACATGCTTTCGTTTCGTGCATAGAACATGCATACATCTTATGTCGGTTGTCTTTTATCTCGCATAGAACATGTATTGCATCTTGTTTCTGTTATCTATTATGTTGCATGGAGCATGCATCAATTATGTCGCATTGTGCCACATTTGTGTGCGTTGTGCTTTGCAGTTCTTGTATCCACCCTTGTCACGTGAGTGTGATTTGGGTTTTCTCTCCATAACCTCACTATGTGGAAGTGTAGCTTGGTTTGTTCTTGTACCTTACTATGCAGTAGTATAGTTTAGTTGTTCTTGTGTCCTCTCTACATGGAAGTGTAGTTAGGATCACCTCGCTATGCGGAAGTGTAGCTTGGTTTATTCTTGTACCTTACTACACGGTAGTGTAGTTTGGTTGTTCTTGTGTTCTCTCTACGCGGAAGTGCAGTTAGGATTACCTTGCCACACGGTAGTGTGGCTTGGTTTCTCCTTAGCCTCGCCATGCGGAAGTGTGGCTTGGTTTGCTCTATCCTCTCTACACGGAAGTGTAGTTAGGATTACCTTGTCACACGGTAGTGTGGCTTGGTTTGTCCTTTACCTCGCCATGAGGAAGTGTGGCTTGGTTTTCTCTTGTCCTCTCTATGTGGAAGTGTAGTTAGGATTACTGTAACAACGCCCGCGGGGGACCTCGCTACAGTTCGGACTCAAATTGTCACGGTTCTGAATCTGAACCAAAGAGTCCAACTCTGGCAAATCGTTTTGAAGAAAACAGATTTTTGAAAAAGTAGTGCCAAACATGGACTGCTTTGCCAGATTACAGAGTCGCCACCTAAATTTTTTTTAATGGGGGAATTTAGGAAACCCTGACTCGGTGCCGAAGGCCACGTGTCCGTCATCACCAAATGTCTTGGCTCGGGAGCTTGGGTACGATCGGGGAAGGTCAGCTATGAGCACCCCCTTTTGCCCGGTTCGAAGACCGGCCTCTACTAACCGTGATATCCGATTTTGAAAACATTATGTGTTCTTATTCCGGTTATTAGCCTAGAATTACTATGTTATGCGCACAGCAAACAAGTATAGACTAGATTGCCTAATTTGGAAATAAACATTGCATATCCGTTTTGTCTCGAAAAACGTGTTGGTTTTTGCTACTCGCAAGTAGGCTAAAATACGGATTTCAATGAGTTGTTCCAACTCACGCAATCCAACCTCCACCCACAGGCATTCAAACAGTTTATAACACGTAAGCACTTAGCCGCATGGTAAGCATACTGCCATGGCAACATTCACACGCATGCGATATGCTAAAGCGTAAAATACTTACATCGTACTCCGTGCCAAAACAAGAAACTAGTTAGCAGCCATGCATGTCCCTAGGTCATGTTAAGTGGCTAATGCAACACAGGCAAGGATGCAGTTTAGAGTAGGCTCGGCTAACCCTAAAAATGGCACATGAAATGCTACAACTATCACGTATTCAATTCGGAATTGAAAGTACGGTGCAGTTTGTATGATGTACCGAGCCCGATGTATGTAAACAAATGCATGAATGCACGCATACATTGCATAATGTATGCTAATTTAGATGTGCCCTAATCTACCATCATAAGCAGGTAAAATAAAAGGGTAGAAAGAAATGGGGGTTGGAAGACATACACCCACTCACACACACTTATTACAAATTCGCCCTCACTCGGAGGGACCGAAAGAATATACAAATTAACTAACTACGCAAGCTAATTAAAATATTACAAATCAACTAAATTAATTAAATAAAATAATTAATCTAATTAAACAGTAAATCACTTCGGGATGAGGACCGGATGCAACACGCGCTCGGGACTGGCTCGGAACCGCACTGCCATGCACGGATTGCCTCTGTTTCCTCTGCTCTCCTCCTTAGAAAAGTGACAAAGTCCCAGGAGTGACTCTCAGGGCACTAGGGATCACCACCGGCTGGGGTAGGACACCACCGGCTGAAGGAGGAGGCCACCGGCACTGCATTTATCCATCGGCTGCAAATTGACTGCCGGTCGGCACTAAACACTGCCGGCCGGCACAAAATACCTGCAGAACCTGCAACTCACAGCAGCAGAGGGAAAAACTTGCATGGCAATGCAATTCAAGATATTTATGCACTATACACACCCTTTATCATGTTTGTGACTCAAAGGGGGGGATGTGCCTCGATTCCCGGACCACCAATCACGCATTTCTATGCATGATGGCCCAAAGAACCGAGAATGCAACTTTGATTTCAAATGCATGCAATGCAAACAAGCAAACAAGGGTGCTAACCTCTATCATACTCCACTTCAAGAGGTCAAACATGCACAATGCAAATACAACCCTAAGCATGTCAACTAGGCATGCAACATGGACTATGCAACATACTTACGCAAAGGGTTCAAGCAAGCATTCGAGACAAGCATGCAAACCAATTAGAGGATGGACTAAAACATGAATTAGGCCACCCTAAAAGGCCCAAAAATCAGTGGCCAAAACCAAGGAAATGGGGGCTAAAATGCACACACACATGCATGCAATTATGACCCAACACTTAGACACAAACATGGCAACTCTCAAGCACACTTGAAATGAGTTAAACATGGACAATTAGCATGCATATAAAACTCTGAAAATCATGCAAAACATGATGCCAAATCATGCAACAAAGCAAGCTAAACATGCAACGAATGGCCCAAGTCTTCAAAGCAAGTCTATGAAGCATTAGGCCCAAAGGACCACTTAGATGGCATCTAAGAGGCTTGAAATCAAAGGCATGTATTAAGGCCAAAACATGGAGCATTCAACACATGCTTTTAAAGCATTAAAGAGGCCACTAAGGTAAGCATACAAGCACAACAAAGGGACTGAAATAGCATGCTAGGTGGTTCCAAACTACCAAAATGAGGTAAGCAATACATGTTACACATGCATACTCAAAGGCTAGCAAGCCTAAAATGCAAAGGGGCCATATAATGCATGCCAAGATCAACCCAAATGACTATGGACAGAGCTAAAACATGGCAAAATAAGCACAAAACATTCACAAATCTAAGCCTAAAGCATGCTCAAATTAGGACTAACAACCTAAGCATGTTAAGGGACCAAAGAGGCATTACAAAGCAACTATACAAAACATGCAAGGAGTGCTAAAACCAACTTAGAAACATGTTATATCATGGCAATATAAGCATGAAAACAAACCAAACATGCTCAACACACACTTAAGCACAAACTCCCTCAAGAAGCCAAATCTTGCCCTTTTCAAGGACATCGAGGAGAGGGGGGGTCCTCTCCTTTTGGGGACTTCAAGGCACCCTCTCCACCACTGAAATCCCTCAAGATTTCAGTAGTGGAGAGGCCCAAGCACCAAAGTCTCGGATCTCCCACAAAATAGTACAAAAAGGGCCCTTTTCAAGGCCTAAGGGTGGCCAAACTTGCTCAAACCACAAAACACTCTTAATAAACAATAAAGAGGCTTAAAAAACAGAACTTTTATGTGTTAGTCACTAAGCATAAAAACAGTTCTAAACTAGGTAAAAACAAGGTGCAAAAATGGGGTAAAAAGAGAGTTAGTGTCTTACCCTTGGAGCCTCTTCAACAAAGATGATGTGTTGGCTTCCTTGAGCACCAAACCAGCTTCAAAGCTTCACAACAGACCTCTGGACCTTCAAGAACCCAAGGAAGGTGAAACACTAGGTGTTGGTGAGTAAAAGTGTGACACTAACACCTAGTGTACAAAACAAGAGGGAAGAAGAGAGATAGGAGGTGTATCTATCCTAACCCTAAGAACCAGAGCTTGGTCTGTCTAAAATGTCTAAAATTTTGTAACCCTAAGCCAAGAAGAGGAGTGGTCCTCTTATAGGCAAGCAAAGCTTGCAAAGCTTACAAGCTAAGCTAACTAAGAGGGTCATCCCTCCATACACGTGTATGGAGGGGAACCAAAACTATACAGCTGTCTGAAAATATCTCAAAAAGCAACTGCACAGTGTCCGGCCGGCAAAGAGTGCCATTTTGGCAAAACTTAGTGCCGGTCGGCACAAAAGAGTGCCGGTCGGCACAATAAAGTGCCGATGGAAACACCAGCCAGCCGGTGGCCTCTAGCCAGTGCCGGTGGTGTGTGGGGATGCCTCACAAAGCATTCCCTGCCTTTCCAAGGCAAAACACAAGTGTTTGGTGCAAAACCAAACACAAAACGGTCGAGTTCGGAAGTCCTGAGGCAAGGCGCGCGAGCCGAGAACTCCGGGAACTCCAAACGAACGCAAACATGGATAATCACCGAGGGTTCAAGCGATGACGTCCAGGTCTTGAGGACGGTTAAAAATGGGGTGTCTACAATTACCTCTCTACATGGTAGTGTAGTTTGGGTTGGTTTTTGTTATCCTCTCTACGCGGAAGTGTAGCTAGGATTACCCTTCTACATGGTAGTGTAGTTTGGGTTGTTTTATTTCCCTCTCTACGCGGAAGTATAGTGAGGATCACTGTGCTGCATAGTAGTGTAGTTTGATTGCCCTTGTTCCTCGCTACGCGGAAGTGTAGCTTAGTTCGTTCTTGTACTCCTTTATGCAGTAGTGTAATTGGGGTTGTTTTGTTCTTTTCTACGCGGAAGGGTTGTTAAGATTGTTTCTTGTTAACCACTCTACGCGGTAGTGTAGTTTGGTTTGTTGTTTCTCACATCTCTACGCGGAAGTGTAGTTTGGCTTGTCTCTTGTTAACATTTCTGCACGGAAGTGTAGTTTTGGATTGTTTCTTATACGCTGAAGAGTAGTTGTTTACTATTATTTATGTCAATTGTTGCATTGCATTGAAGCTCATTTTTTGAGCGGTATGCTCGTTTGTATTTTCAACTGTTGTATCGCATCATGTTTCATTTTGTATCTTGCCCTTGAATTACGCTGGTTTGATTCCTTGCAAAGGGATACGTAGTCAGCTTTTGAGCTCAACCAATTTAATTTATGTCTTGATTGTTTGCCCAAGTCTTATGGCCTTATCAAAATGGGTCGTCTCTAGGCTTTGACATTCACTCATATCATTTTATGACTTCGAGCTCTATCAAAGAGGGGCAACTGTAGACACCAATTTTTGACCGCCCCTAAGACTTGGGCGCCACCAATTGATCACCTGATGATGAATTTATGCACTTGTACAATTGCTCAATTTCCTCAGCAGGAAACCTCGGTTTTGAGCCTCAAAAAACCTACAAACCTTGTGCCTTGTTTTTGGACCAAAATAGTAGTTTTTCAAGCCTGACCATCCAGGGACCTGCAGACCCACTAGTGGCCTGCTGCCCACTATTGGTGGCCTGCCAGCCACTTATGTAAAAATTAAGATCTTTTTGCTAGCTGTGCTAGCTGTCTCCATAGATGCATGCATCGCACTAGCTATGTCTGTATGGATATTTTTGAGCTAGCCTCATATATTTCTATATATTGATGACTCTCTCTAAAAAATTAAGGTTAGAAAAATTTGTGGAGCAAAGTTTTCGAAAATATTTCTCTCTCTACATTTCACTCTCTCCTTTGCCACTTCTATACCCTTTACCTAGACACTCTAAACCAAACCTTAAGAGTTCTTTGCTGAGGTGTTTGAGCTTGCATTTTAGCTCTTGAGGGTGTGAAATTGTTGGTTTGTGATTAAAAGGATCACTCATCTTCAAGAGGTGTACATTCTAACTCTTTTGTATCACTTTTTTCCTATCTTTTCTTACTATTTTTTGACTATTTTTCACCTGTGTTTGTGGGTTGAAACTTGTGGTTTAATGCCATTAAAGGTAGAGAGGTTGACCACCCTTCTTTGAACCTTGCTTCCTAGGCTTTTACCCTTGTGTTTCCCATCTTTTCATCAACTTTTTTTGAACTTTTTACCACTGATTTTCAGAGGTTTTTAGAGGCTAAAAAAGTGATTTTGAAGTCCTAAAAATGGAGGGGTTAGCCACCCCTCCTTTGGCTTATTTACTAGCTTAATTTCTCCATTATTTTTGCTTGTTCTTTTAGCTTTTTGTACATTAATTTCAATACTATTTTTAGGTGGTTTAGGACTACTTTAGGTTGTTCATTTCGGTTATGCTTTGTATTGCATGCTTGTAGTGTAACAATCCTCATAGACTTGGTGTTTTAGTCATTAGACACCAACCTATTTGAGTTGATAGCATTTATTTCAAGCTTTCCACACTTGTGTTCATCTCTAATCATCTCTGTACTTCTCTCATTTCTTAGTTTCTTCCTTGCTTTGAGAGTTGTTTTAAACCGATTGTTTGTTTAAGCTTGAGATAGAGATTGTTGTGCTTAATGGTTTAATCTCTTCGGAGGCTCATTACCAATGGCGTTGCATCTCTCTCATGCCCAAAACAACCCTTTGTTTGATACTTCCCTCCTTTAGTGGACTTAATGTTCATTTTGGACTAAAATGACTAATGAATGGAAAGGTAATTAAAAGAGGTAATCAATGGCTTAAAATAGAGCAAGATAATAAAATGGTTTGGGTTCAATCAGACGTTAATTGAACCCATTGAGTCTTGAGTCGTTTCATACTTGTCAGTGACGAAAATGGTTCAAGAGTTGATGTCAACCGCTTCCCTTGATCAATATCATGATAGGGAGGAGGTTTATGAGTCTTTCATTGTGCATTTATTGAAATTGTATCCCTTGGTTCATAAGTCATCATGCAATGAATTTGCGATGATTGATAGCTTACGAATTGAGCCTACCCCTCATTTGATTTGTCTGATGATAAGGAGAATCAGGGTGGATAGATATCCCCTAAGAATGCTCTGTTTGTTTTCTATCACAACAGGAGAAACCCAACATTAGTGGTCGGCAGGCCACCTTTACCGTACAGTAGGCCACTATTAGTGGGCAATCGGCCACCATTTCTAGCCTGCCGGCCACCTTTTTCAACCAGGCAGTACCATTTTTTTTTTTTTTTCCACAGAGCAGAGTAGAGGCTGAGGCACAAAACAGTGCAGAGGCATTCTCGGGGGAGAAATTCATGTGCATGCATGAGCCATTTCCTTGCTCCTCAGGACCCGTTAAATTTGTTTTATTAATAGTAGTATGTTGTATCTAAAGTAGTGAACTTGTAATTAATTACTTAGTTAATTACTTCCGTAATGTAACTAATTAGTTAGTTTGACTAGTTAATTTGTGTTAATTACTTAGAGTGTGTTGTAACTATTTAATTAGCTAGAATAGTTAGTTAGCTTCGGCGTTGTAATAATTAGTGAGCTAGCTTATCTAATTCATTCATTCGGACCCTCTTGTACGAGGGCAAATTGTAATAATGTGTATGTTTTCCAACCCCACGTCATTCTCCCTTTTATTTCCTCGCTTATGTTGGATAGTTTAGAACATCATGTTTCGTTTAGCATTTCTCATGACTTGCATCCATTGTCTTGCATGCATTAGGCCCGACGCATCGTAGACGTGCCCGAACGTCCTGGCTCCGCGCGCAAAATTGCGCGAAATCCGTTTTGTTCATTGGACTACTACAGTTTGGACTCAACGTTACGGTTCTGAATCTAATCTCCCAAAGTGCAATGCAAGACCGATAAATCACCAAAGAGTCCAAATCCGGCAAATCATTTTTGGAAAACTGATTTTTATAAAGAAGTGCCAAACATGGACTGCTTTGCCAGATACAGAGTCGCCACCTAAATGTTTTATTTTGAGAAATTTAGGAAACCCTAACTCGTGCCTAAGGCCACGTGTCCGTCATCACCAAAGTTGCATCGGTTCGGGAACTTGGGTACGAGAGGGGAAGGTCATGCAATGAGCACCCCCGCTCGCCCGATCAAAGATCGGCCTTTGCTAACATGATATTTTGTTTTTGAAAACACATGTGCTCTTATTCCGGTTTATTAGCTAATCTTACTACATGATGCGCACAACACACAAGTATAGACTAGATTGCCTAAATTGGAACAAAACATCTCATGTTTGTTTATTTGAAAATGGTTTGAAGGTGCTACTCGCAAGTAGGCTAAGACGTGGATTTGCCACCCTCGAGTGGGCTTAAAACACACATTTTGATGAATTGTTCCAATTCAAGCAATCTAACCTTCACCCACAGGCATTCAGGCAGTTATATCATTTAAGCAGTTAGCCTCATGGCAAGAATGCTATCATGGCAACACTCACACTCATGCAAGATGCTAAAGCATAAACACTTATAGTGTACTCCGAGCCAAAACAATAACTAGTTAGAAATCATGCATGATCTTAGTTATGTTAAGATGGCTAATGCAACACATGCATAGAAATAGGCTCGGCTATTCTAAAATGGCATATGAAATGCAATTAGATAACATGTATTCAAGTAGGAATTGAAATATAATGTAGTTAGTATGATGCGCCAAGCCCGGTGCATGCAAGACAGATGAATGGATGCGAACATGCAAAGCATAAGGATGCTAATTGAAATATGACCTAGAACTAACCATCGTAAGCAGTTAAGTAAAAAGGAGAAAGACATGGGGTTGGAAGACATTCACACACTCACGCACACTTATTACAAAATTCACCTTCTCGACGGAGGGTCCGAATGAATAATACCAACCACCTAATTAATTAACTACCCTAGCTAATTAATTATTACAAAACCTTAACTAATTAAACGAATTAATTAATTACAAAACTAGCCAAGTAAGAACTGAAGTAGGCTACCACAGCCCTGCCTCGGAACGATGAATGATGCATGCTCGGTTGGCTCGCTCGGAAATCCGTTGCCATGCTTCATGTTGCCTCTGTTTGCACTGTTTTGCACCTCTGAAAACTGTAGAAATCTGTGTGATGCTTCTGAACCACCTCATGGACATGCTGAGAGGCCATCGGCCAAAAGATATGGCCATCGGCCAAGGGATAAGGGTCATCAACCACTTATGAGGATATCGATCAAAAATTGTTAGCGGATCGGCACTCCAGATAGCCTATCGGCCATTTCTTCCTGCAGACTACTCCTTTTGCTGCAGCAGAGTACAAACAGAGGCATGGCAATACATTTGCAAGAAAATGTTGTGCGACTACCCCTTATCATGTTTGAAACTCAAAGGAGTGTAGTGCTCGACTCTCAAGCCATCAATCATGCATTTCAATGCATGATGGCCAAAGAGGCCGAGTTGCACAAATCAATATGGAATGAATGCACAAAAACACATGAGTGCCTTAAACTCTATCATGTTTGATCAAGAGTGTCGGCGACCGAGGATTGAGGCACATTTCATCACTTCAAGTATGAAACGTCCCTCGTTCCTCGTGTTTGGTTTAACACCCAAACCAAACACAATGCAATGCATGCAACATGGAGATGTTATGCAACGGAACATAAGCATACCAAATGTAATGTAACAAGCATGCAAAATGCAATGCAACCTAGACATGCAAACATGCAATGTATCAAGCATTCAAAATGCAAACATGTAATGTAATAAGCATGCAACAACAATGCCAATAACAAACATGTGACAACATGTAATTCAACAAGTATGCAACAACATGCAAGATGGATAAGCATGCAACAACATGCAATGTGACAAGCATGCAACAACATGCAAAGATGGACTAGCATGCAACAAGATGCAAACTAGCAAGCATGCAACAACATGCAATATGACAAGCATGCAACAACATGCAAAAATGGACTAGCATGCAAAAAGATGCAAACTAGCAAGCATGCAACAACATGCAAAGATGGACTTAAACCAAAATGGACAGACCTCAGCCACGCCCAAATCAGTGGCCAAAACACCAAAACTGAGGCACCAAAAGGGCAAAACACGCATGCGCACATATTGGTCCATAAACTAGGCAACAATGCACAATCCTCAAACATGAGCAAGGTGTGACAAACATGAAAATGTGGCAATGCAATAAGCTCTGAAATCATGTGAGGAATGATGCCAAATCATGCACACAAGTCAAGCATAGCATGCCAGGAAGCTCAAAGCTTGAAGCTAGCCAAGGGACTCACACCATGGCCACTCAAAGCAAGCCCCAAAGGGGCGAGGGCAACCAAAACAGTCCCAAGGTAGGTCAAGAGAAAACCAAAAACATGCTCGAACCTAGCCAACACAAGCTAGAACAAAATACCAAAAACAAGAAGCATGCAAGGCTACAAAGGGATATTACACTACGCCTATTACAACCAAACATGGCATGAGAGTTATGGCATGTCAAAATAAGCCCAAAAACCTGCTGAGATGGCATCCTAAAGGCCTAAGCATAGAGGCATGCACAATGGTTCACTCTTAAGGCATAAAACACCAACTCTTCAAAGCATTGAAAGGATGACAAATGTAAGTGTATGGTTATACTACATGGACTGAAATCACATATGAAATGATGCCAAATCATGAAAATGGTCTAAGCAATGCATACTAATGACTTGGACACTCAAAGCTAACAAGCTAGATTGAACCATGGCTATACAAAACAGTGCATGCATGACTAAAACAACATGAAACAGAGCTCAAGCATGGTAAAACATGACTAAAAGCTTCTTTGAGTTGAGCCAAAATATGCAAGAATGATGATCCAAATGCAAGATGCATGTTAAGGCAATAGAGAGGATTGCAAGACAAGTGCATGGTGCATGCAAGAGGTCATTAAACCAACCTTAGACAGAGGTATAACATGGCAAAATAATACCAAATACTTGTTGAAATGGGGCCAAAAATGCTAAGCAAACATGCTACTATTATGAGCCATTTATACTAGCAAATGAGACACAAGGAGAGGGGGGTGTCCCTCTCCTATTCAAGACTCCAAAACCACCTTTCCACCACTGAAAATCCTCTGGATTTCAGTGGTGAGAAGGTCAAAACAAGATGGTTCCAAAGCTCAAAAAGAAAGGCACAAAGCAAGGCCAAACAAGGCCTAAGAGGGGGTAGACAACCCCCAACACAAAAGTGACCTTAAACAAACATCACAAGCATGAAAAATTAGAATTTTTTTTATAGTAGAAAGTTAAGCTTATATCAGCATGCAAATAGGTCTAAAAGCTTAAGCCAAAATGGGGATTAAAAGGTAGTTGACTCAGCCCTGAAAACACCTTCAAGAACACAACTCCAGTAGCCTTCTCTGACCAAAACCAGCCCAAGAACACTAAAACCAACTCCTCAATACCTCAGCAACAAAAGGATGGTGTTCCAGTAGGTGTTTGTGTGCAATAGTGTGAAGAAAACACACTTTTGAGCAAAAACAAGGGTAAATAGAGAGAGAGAGGTAAAATATAGAGAGTGAGAGATATATAGAACTTGTATATCCAATTCTCAGAACCTCTGGAAAGGGGGAGGGGCCTCCCTTCTTATAGAATTTAAATTCTCAAGCTTGTTGAACAAGCTTGAGTCTTGAAAGCAATCCCTCCATACACGTGTATGGAGGATGAGAATTGTGCCCACCAGCTATCACAGCTGGCACAAAATATCTGCAAAAACCAGATGGAAAGGTCTCGGCTAAAAAATATGGCCGATCGACCAAAAAGAGTGCCGATCGACCAACACTTATGGCCGATGGCAAGAAAACAAGGCCGATGGCACCATGCCTTGGCCGATGGGTTGTAGGGATGGCCAACAAGCCACCCTCTTCCCTCAGAAGTAAAACCACAAGTCCTTGGTCCACAACCAAGCACAAAATAAACAAGTTGAGAGATCCTAAGGCAAGCCGCGCAGCCGAGACCTTTGGGAACTCAAAACGAACACGAGCATGGATGATCATCGAGTGTTCAAACGATGACGTCCAAGTCTTGAGGACAGTAAAAAATGGGGTGTCTAAAACATCATTCTAACTCGCATTGTCATTTATTACTTCTTTGAAACCGTGCTTAAACCACATGCTATCAAATTGATTCATATGCCATGTTAGTAGCCGAGCCTATTAATTGCATATTGTATGTGTTGCATTAGTCAAGTTGCATTCGTTAGGAACATGTATGTTTTCTAATTCTTTTGCTTTGTTTGGCTCACCTCAAAGTACTAGGTGAGCACTTTTCGCTTTAGCATATCACTTGTGTGTAATTGTTGCCATGTCAAGTATGATTACTATGAGGCTAAGTGCTTAAGTGATATAACTCTTGAATGCTCGTGGATAAAGGCTAATTGCTTAAATTGGGATAATTTGAGTAAAGTGCATATGAGATCACTTTTTCAAGTGGTACATATTCAAAACAATTTTTAAAGCAAACATGAAATCAAAGTGTTCTAACTTTTGCAACTTAGTCTATACTTGTGTACATCACATAGTAAAACAGCCTAATAAATAGGAACAAGAGCATATAATGTAAATAAAAATCATATCATGATTAGTAGAGTTCGATCTTTGATCGGGCGAGTGGGGTGCTCAATTCATGACCTTCCCCTCTCGTACCTAAGTTCCCGACATGAGACACTTTCGTGATAACGGATAAGTGGCCTTTGGCATGAGTCCCGAGTTTCCTAAATTTTTCAAAAATATTTAGGTGGCGACTCTGTAATCTGGCAAAGCAGTCCATTTTTGGCATTTTGATTCAAAATCGATCTTTCAAAAGATTTGCCGGATTTGGACTATTTTGTGTTTATCTATTTTACATTACACTTGTGATATCAGATTCAGAACCACGGAAGTCCGAACCGTAGGGCTATCATATCCGAAAGGAGCACGAAAACCAAGCTTCACACCTTCACAAAACTCTAAGGTATCACACCACCCCAAAACAAACACACTTAGCACTATACAACTCAATTCTCACTGCATTCAAGACTAGTCATAACAACAAACTCTCTGTAGCTTGCTTTTCGTGCTCCTTTCAGATACGATAGCCTATAGTTCAGACTTCCATGGTTTTGAATCTGATTCCACAAGTGCAATGTGAAATAGATAAACATAAATGAGTCCAAAGCCGACAAATCTTTTGGAAAATCGATTTTGAATCAAAAATGCCAAAAATGGACTGCTTTGCCCGATTTCAGAGTCGTCGCTTAAATGTTTTTGGCAAATTTAGGAAACCCATGAATCATGCCAAAGGTCACATGTCCGTCATTACCAAAGTGTCTCGGCTCGAAAACTTAGGTAGGAAAGGTCATGAATTGAGCACCCCACTCGCCCGATCAAAGATCGACCTCTACTAATCATGATGTGATTCTTATTTACATTATATGCTCTTGTTCCGGTTATTAGGCTAACATTACTATGCATTGCACACAAGTATAGACTAATTTGCAAAATTTGGAACGTTTCGATTTCATGTTTGTTTTTGAAAGGTGTTTGAATATGAACCACTTGAAAAAGTGATCTCAGATGTACATTTAAGAAAATCATCCCAACTTAAGCAATTAGCCTTCATCCGTAGGCATTCTGACAGGTATATCAACTAAGCACTTAACATTATGGTATTATGCTTGACATGACAACAATTACACTTATGCAATATAGTAAAGCAATAAAGCTTACCCCAATTCCCGAGGTGAGCCAAAAGAGAGAAAATAGTTAGAAAAATACAAGATCCTAACTAATGAAATATGCCTAATGCAACACATGCAATATGCAATCAGAAGTCCGACTACTAGCATAGCATGTGAATCAATTTGATAGCATACAGTTTTAAACACGTTTTCAAAAAAGTATTTAAACGACAATGCTTGTTTAGACTGATGAGCCAATCTTCATACATGCAAGACTAATGGACGCTTTATACATGGAAAATGCTAAAAGAAACATGATGTTCTAAGCTACCCATTATAAGCAATTTAAATAAAAGGGAGAAAGAAATGGGGGGTGGAAAATATAGACATTATTACAAATTGGCCCTCACACAAGTGGGTCCAAATAACTGAATTTAGCTAAGCTTGCTGACTAATTATCACAACACTGAATTTAACTAACCATTCTAGCTAATTAAATAATTACAACACAAGATTAATTAATTAACCTAATTAATTACAACACCAAGTTAACTAGCTATTCTAAGTAAGTAATTAAATATTACAAGTCCATGAGTTAACAGGCTCTGAGAAATGAGGGAATGGCTTATGCATGCACATGATTTTCTCCCTCGAGAATGCCTCTGTTTTGCTACCAAAAGGATTTTGTTTTGTGTTCAAAAAATTGCATTGCTTTTACCTTAGCCTCTGCTCTGTTCTATGAGAAAAATTGTACTGCCTAGCTAAAAAAGGTGGCCAGCTGGCCAGAAGTGGTGGACAGCCATACAGTATAAGTGCCTGACCGGCCACTAATTTTGGATTTCTCTTGCTGCAACAAAAAACAAATAGAACACAAACAGAGCATTCTCATGGGATGTTTGTCCACCCCGCCTCCCCTTATCATCAGGTAGATCAAAGGAGAGGTGAGCTTGATTCGCAAGCCATCAATCAATGCAAATTCGTTGCATGATGGCCCAAGAACCAAGGGATACAATCTCAATAAATGAAACTAAAAACCAACAAAACCTCTCCCTATCATGGAATTGATCAAGGGAAGTAGTTGACCTTGGAAACTTGAACCATTTTCATCACTAACAAGTATGAAATGACTTAAGATTCCATGGGATCAATTAACGTCCGATTGAACCCCAAACCATGTTATTATCTTGTTACCTCTTTTAAGCCCAATTTATTACCTCTTTTAATTACCTTTCCATTCATGAATCCATTTTTTCCAAAATGAGGATTAAGTCCACTAATGGAGAGAGGTGTCAAACAAGAAGTTGTTTGGGCATGAAACAGAGGTCATGCAGTTGGTAATGAACCTCCGAAAAGATTAAACCATTAAGCATGGAGTGACCTCTTTCTCAACCCTAAACAACACTCAGTTGAAATAACTCTCAAAGAAATAAAAAGCTAAGAAAGGGGGGAGGGTGCAGAGGTGATTAGAGGTGAACACAAGTATGGAAAGCTTTGAAATAAATGCTATCAACTCAAATAGGGTGGTGGCAAAGGCCTAAAACACCAAACCTATGAGGACCATTACACTACAAGCATGTTATACAAGGCACAAATGAAATAAATAACCTTAAACAATCCTAAAACAGTTAAAATTAGGACTGAAATTCACATAGAAAAGCTTCAAAAAGTTAGCTACAATATTGAGGAATTTAAGCTAGTAAACAAGCATAAGGAGGGGAGGCTAACCCCTCCATTTTTGGGATTTCAAAACATCATTTTTAGCCTCTGAAAACCTCTGAAATTCAGTGGTAAAAAACTCAAAAAAAGTTGATGAAGAGATGGGAAACACAAGGGTAAAAGCCTTGGAAGCAAGGTTCAAAGAAGGTTGGTTAACCCCTCTACCTTTAATGGCCTTAAACCACAAGTTTCAACCCAAAAAATAGGTGAAAAATAGTACCAAAAAAAAAATAGCAATAAATGATGGAAATAAATAGGGGAAAGAAGCTTTGGATTATACCTCTTGAAAAGGGACAACCCTTTTAGTTATAAACCACCAAGTCCACACCCTCAAGAGCTGAAATTCAAGCTTGTGAACCTCAGCAAGGAACCTTACAAATTAGGTTTAGGAAGTGTAGAGATAGACTATGTAGGTTACAAGAGAGAGAGAGAGAGAGAGAGAGAGAGAGAGAGAGATTTGGGAATTTTCCTTCTCCAATTTTTTTTAACCCCATTTTATGAGAGGGAGTCATCTGTATATAGAAATATATGAGACTATCTTGGAAATATCCATACAGACACAACTGGTGCAGTGCATGCACTTGTGGAGACAACTGGCACAGCCAGCAAAAAGATCTAATTTTTTGACAAGGATGGTCGTACACTAATAAGTGGCCAGCCGGCCACTAGTGGGTCTGCAGGCCCTCGAGTGGTCAGGCTTTAAAAATTGTTGTTTTGGTCCAAAAATGATGCAAGGTTCGTAGGTTTCTAAGGCTCAAATTCGAGGCTTTTTGCTGAGGAAATTGAGCATTTGACAGGCGTATACATTCATCATTGGGTGATCAATTGGTGGCGCCCAAGTCTTAAGGGCGGTAAAAAATGGGGTGTCTACAGTTGCCTCTCTTTGACAGAGCTCGAAGTCATGAAATGACGTGAGTGAATGTCAAAGCCCAGAGACGACCCATTTTGACAAGGCCGTAAGACTTGGGCAAACAATCAAGACATAAATTAAATTGGTTGAGCTCGAAAGCTGCCTACGTATCCCTTTGCAAGGAATCAAACTAGCGTAGTTCAGGAGCAAGATGCAAATGATATGAACAAAGAATATACCTTGAAAGATGAACTCACACACTTCGCGTAGCTGACTATTTTGAAAATCCATGATCATAGAAGACGATGCATTCAGCATTAACAAGATAACAACAATCACAAGAATTCCAACCACGTTTCACGGGGAAAGAAATAAAAACACACTCTAACCACACCGAAATCATGAGAAGAGGAGAAAAACCACTCAAGATCGTGCTTCCACGCACCCTGAGATGATGCGATAGATGCAAAAAATATGAGATTGTGTGATAGATGCACAAGGCAATGAAAGTGTGCAATAGATGCACAATGTAGCATTGTGTGATAGATGCACGAAGTAACATTGTGCGATAGATGCACGAAATAAGGACGTACGATAGATGCACGAAATGGGGACGTGCGATGGATGCACGAAATGATGATGTGCGATAGATGCACAAAATGGTGTTGTGCGATAGATGCACGAAATGGGGACGTGCGATAGATGCACAAAATGGGAGGGAGTGCGATAGATGCACAAAGTGAGAGAGGGTGCGATAGACGCACAATGTAACGAAGGGTGCGATAGATGCATAATGTGACAGCAAGGGTGCGATAGATGCACAATGTAACAGTGAAAGGGTGCGATAGATGCTCGATTAACAAACAAAGCGGCGCCGCATCTGAATACGACACAAGGCGACGTAATTGAAACCAGTATGATGACAACGCATGTTCTATGCAGCCTAAGATGACAATAATAAGGTGCCATGCATGTTCTATGCAAGGTAAGCGAAAGCATGTTCTATACAAGATAATTAAAGGCATGTTCTATGCAAAAGAATTGAAAGCATATGAGTTACGATGCAGTGCGCACGTGCAACGTAAGAGGTATGTGAGAGTGCATGTTCTATACAATAGATACGTAAATCGACAAAACGGACAAAAGCAATGTTCGACGACAACCTCAGACTTACCCCTCGAAGGCTTTGCAAAATGGTCAAAAGGATACAACTTGTTCATCTTTGAAATTGGGCCACTCTCGCACATCGGAGTACAGCAGGCATTGGAACAGCGTAATCAGAACACAGTTTCGAGCTCCTCGGAAATCAAATCCACTTCAAATACGTCAATCCTTCTTTCCAAACCTAAAACAAGACCTCCCATACACTGTTGGGGCAAAAAGGGAACAAAAACAAGCATTGGGCCACAAAAGGGGCCAGCCAGCCCTAATAGTGTATGGCCAGCCACAAAAGTGTACGGCCGGCCACTAATGTAATTTCTGGGGCAATTCGATCAATTCAGCTCAGGTCTCTTTAAATGCACCACCAAACCTCACTTTCTCATACCCACACACTCGGAATCGTCCCTTTTCTCTCTCTAGGTGCTTCATCTCTCTAGCTTTGTGCTTTGTACACGTTTTCCAATGCTCCACGCAAACTTTATTCGTAAACCCTCTTTGGCCCTCTTCACTTTGAACCGATCAGATTTTGTTTTCGTTGATTTTTTCAGGTTTTCAACACTTTGGGCTTGTTCCCCTCTCGTTTTTCTTGGGTTTTGTGAACTCTTCCAGGTTTTGACTTTTTCTCCCATTTTCCTCTCTCCTAGGGTTGACTTTTTCCATTTTCCATTTTCCTTTTTTTTTCTCCACCTTTCACCAGTTTTCACCCCACTTTCTAGATGGCAGATGACATTCCTCATGATGACACCCCTCCCAAGGTTCCACCTGTAGGTTGGTCGCTGAGGCTAGCGGGGCGGTGGAGGACATTGTCGCTGATTTCGAGGCAGAGTTCACTCTGGGGCTCGAGCATGAGTTACCACCATTGAGGGTGAGGTCCTTTGATCTGGCCACTTACCACCCCTGCACGCACACGATGGGGCCTAGAGGTATGACATGCTTTAATGATTTCTCGGTGACGTGCCAGAGGATATTTTACTAAGGGAGCCAGACTCCCATCTTTCCCACGACACTAGTAAGGTACAAACTTTATTTTTATGCATCACTGCCTTTGATCCGACTGTCTCTCAGCAATGCCTTTCATCTAACTCTTCTTTTATTACTGTCTTTCATTTGATTCACTCTTTCTTTGTCTTTCATCTGACTCACTCTTTCTTTGTCACAGGAGGACTCTTGCCCTTGTAGGGGTTACAGGACGGTGATAGCTAGGGAGTGGTACCATGAGTATCCTGCCTGGGTCCATCACCTTGTCGACGAGGTGGGCTTCGGTCTCTTCTGCACTAGGCTTTCATGACATATGGCTAACCAGGCCCTACTCGGAGCATTAGTGGAGAGGTGGTAGGATACCACTAACTCCTTCCACTTCTCTTTTGCTGGGGAGATGACAATGACCCCTATGACTTTTTGATGATCAGAGGCTTAGGAATAGGGGTTGATCCGATCCCTTTTGACGTGGACATGGGCCAGTGGGAGGCGGCCTAGATCTACCTACTCGAAGCGAGCCTACTTCTATACAGGCCAACTGTGGTGCGATACAGTTGGTTCCTCGAGCGCTTCTACAGGAGTCAACCTGAGACTCAAGAGGAGGTAAAGCAGTACACCCAGGGCTTCTTGATGTACCTTCTTGGCACCACCTTGTTCGCGAACAGGTGGAATACTGTGGGTTTGTACTTGTTAAACACCCTTGTGACCCTGCCCTAGGTCTGGTTTTACGATTGAGGTGGAGCCGGCCTTTCCACACTCTACTGCTACCTGAGCTCTAATTCCTGCATGAATGAGAACAAGGTCAGAGGCTACTAGAGAGCCTGAGAGGTATGCATTGCACTTTCAATTCTGTTTTCTTCTTGTGCTTTTTGTTTTGCATTTTCTACCTTATATATGTTCATGTATTGTGCTTTCTGCTTTGCACTTTCTGTCTTTCTATCTATTTATGCACTGTTGATTCACACTGTTGATCTTTTTTTACAGCTGTGGGTTTACGCCTATTTCCTGGCTCTTTCCCCAGAGCCAATGGATGAGATTGCTCTGGTCGTGCCTTACTCGAGGCAGTATGATGGCAGGTGCCGCCGCCGCCGAAGCCGCGAGGACATGACCTTGGCCTACTATCGATGATACTTCGACACAGTGGTTGCCCATGAGGTAATTCAAAACTCACAGTCATTTCTGTTTTATTCCCATTGCTACTGTTCTAAGCCATATTCTGACAACTGACAGTAACTAACAACTTGTACATTCTCTATTAGCAGATCACATGGCAGCCATAGGTGATGATGCCGGCCGAGTCAGGGACCAGTACATTGGATCTCGGGCTACCTCCTGGTATCAGATCTTGTTAAAGGGCCCCTTCTGTTGTACCAGGTTCTTGGGTGAGAGGTTTATACACCAGACCCTAGGCTTGCCTACCCCAGTTGTTCTTATGCCACCCCCAGCATCTATAAGGACAGCTAATAGCCTCCCAGCTGAGGCTATTATTCAGTATATGTTGAGGTTGGACACCAACAACTTCCAAGGGGACGGAGATTACGCGACCTTCATCCGGACTCCATCTCATGCCACCCCTGACTGGAGTTCACACAGGAGACGCAGCAGGTACTCCTTTGGCTGAAGAGGCTGCTCAGGAGACTAAGGCTGGTATTGAAAAGGCCACTCCTGCTGTGCAGGTTGCGGTTGGCCGGTAATTCCTACTATGCTTACCTACTGGCAGCCGAGTGGGACAACTTATCAGATTCTGATAGAGCCAGGGCACGGGTATGTCAAAGCTCCAAGCGCACCTCAGGTATGGACCCCACTTTACACCTTGCATCCCGTGCTTTCCATTTTTCAGATACTGAGTATTCAAATTCACTTGCAAGCGCCCACGAAGTACACGGAGGGCCTTCTCCAGCTGGTTACTTCTTTAGTTGGCATGGTGTAGAAGAGAGAGACGTTGCTTGGTCTCCACGGTATTCAGGTATTCTCCACCATTTTCTATATGCATTTCAATGGTAACTCACACTGCTGTGCACCACACTGTCATATTTCCATTGATACGCTGATTTGCCTTCTGACACTATCTCAAACTGCACTGACACACTATACTCATGCTGAATTCTGCATACTACATTCCGTAACAATACATATACTATGTCTGATATGCTAATGCTTGTTTTTCAGATCCCATCTACACTGAGGGCACCAGCGATGGCAGCAATGCCGGCGGCACCTCCTCTAGGGATAGGGAGGAGAGGTAGACATGCCCCAACATGTGGCCGAGATGAGCGCCGAGGTTAAGGCAGAGGTAGGGGTGCTCGGGACCGGAGCAGCGAGTCCTAGCCATCTTTGAGTGGGGACGATGCTGAGACCAATGGCTCCGAGGAGGCAATGAGCCGACACTCTGAATTTGAGAGCGAGAATGATGACGTTGGCTTGGGGTCAGAGAGCGGATATGATGATACTGGCTCTGGCTCGGAGTCCGATTCTGATAGCGGCACCGATGGAGACAGTGCCTCTGAGTTCCCACCGAGGAAAAGGACGAAGAGGGCCTCTCGAGCTTGATGTGACTGGCGCAAATTCTTGTACTCTTTTGCCTAGTTTCTTTTATTTTGTAGTTTAGCACATGTATGGCTTCAGATATGTTTGTTACCTTTGTTTTTTAAAAGACTTGTACCTTTTTTTGAAAAAATCATGATTGAGGTAAAACCTCGCAGTTTTATGAAAAGAGTTACTGTTTTTGCATCATGAGCACCACATTTGTACCCACATTTGCATAAAATGAGAAATGGGATTGAATTTGAAGCCGAGCATGCTTGTATTAAAATGATGTTCTTAATCGGATAATGAGGCGACCAACAACCAAAATACAAAATACAACTTGATAAATGGAAAACGAAGTAAAAACAACCTAAACACAACTATATACACTTGCTAAAAACAAAAGACTCAAAACAGGACTCCAAAACACAAAGACCAGGACAAAACCAAAATGCCAAACTGCCATGCCACAAAAAGTGGGCCGGCCAATAAAAGTGGATGGCCGGCCACTTGTGGTGATCCACCAGCTAGCTGACAGCTGGCCTGTACAACACAAGACTAATTAATTAATTAATCTAATTAATTACAACACCAAGTTAACTACCTATTCTAACTAAGTAATTAAATATTACAAGTCCACAAGTTAACGGGTGCTGAGAAATGAGGGAATGGCTTATGCATGCACATGATTTTCTCCCACGAGAATGCCTCTGTTTTGCTGCCAAAAGGATTCTATTTTGTGGCCAAAAAATTACACTGTTTTCACCTCAGCCTCTGTTCTATTTTGTGAGGAAAATGGTACTGCCTGGCTGAAAAAGGTAACCGGGTGGCCAGAAGTGGTGGACAGCCGTACAGTATAGGTGGCCAGCCGGCTACTAATTTTGGGTTTCTCTTGCTTCAACAAAAAACAAACAGAACACAAATAGAGCATTCTCAAGGGATTTGTGTCCACCTTGCCTTCCCTTATCATCAGACAGATCAAAGGAGGGGTAGGCTTGATTTGCAAGCCATCAATCGATGCAAATTCAATGCATGGTGGCCCAAGAACCAAGGGATACAATCTCAATAAATGAAACTAAAGACCAACAAAACCTCTCCCCTATCATGGAATTGATCAAGGGAAGTGGTTGACCTTGGAAACTTGAACCATTTTCATCACTAACAAGTATGAAATGACTATAGATTCCACGGGTTCAATTAACGTCCAATTGAAACCCAAACCATGTTATTATCTTATTACCTCTTTTAAGCCCCAATTTATTACCTCTTTTAATTACCTTTCCATTCATTAGTCCATTTTGCCCAAAATGAAGATTAAGTCCACTAATGGAGAGAGGTGTCAAACAAGAAATTGTTTGGGCATGAAAGAGAGGTCATGCCATTTGTAATGAACCTCCGAAGAGATTAAACCATTAAGCATGGAGTGACCTCCTTCTTAAGCCTAAACAACACTCGGTTGAAACGACTCTCAAAGTAATAAAAAGCCAAGAAAGGTGGGAGGGTGCAGAGGTGATTAGAGGTGAACACAAGTATAGAAAGCTTTGAAATAAATGCTATCAACACAAATAGAGTGTTGGCTAAGGCATAAAACACCAAACCTATGAGGAACAAATGAAGTAAACAACCTAAAACAATCCTAAAACAGTCAAAAGTAGGACTGAAATTCACATAGAAAAGCTTCAAAGAATTAGCTACAATATTGAGAAATTTAAGCTAGTAAATAAGCACAGGGAGGGGAGGAAAACCCCTCCATTTTTGGGACTTCAAATCATTTTTAGCATCTAAAAACCTCTAAAATTCAGTGGCAAAAAGCTTAAAAAAAGTTGATGAAGAGATAGGAAACACAAGGGTAAAAGCCTAGGAAACAAGGTTTAAAGAAGGGTGGTCAACCTCTCTATCTTTAATGGCCTTAAACCACAAGCTTCAGCCTATAAAAATAGGTGAAAAACTGTACAAAAAAACAGCAATAAATGATGGAAATAAATACGGGATAGAAGCTTGGAATTATACCTCTTGAAGGGGGACAACCCTTTTAGTTATAAACCGCCAAGTCCACACCCTCAAGAGCTGAAATTCAAGCTTGTGAACCTCAGCAAGGAACCTTAGAAATTAGGTTTAGGAAGTGTAGAAAGAGACTATGTAGGTTACAAGAGAGAGAGAGAGAGAGATTTGGGAATTTTCCTTCTCCAATTTTTTTTTAACCCCATTTTATGAGAGGGAGTCATCTGTATATAGAAATATATGAGACTATCTCGGAAATATCCATACAGACACAGCTGGTACAGTGCATACACCTGTGGAGACAGCTGGCACAGCTAGCGAAAAGATCTAGTTTTTTGACACAAGTGGCCAGCAGGCCACTAAAGGGGACAACGGTACACTAATAACTAGCTGGCCGATCACTAGTGGGTCTGCAGGCCCCTGAGTGGTCAGGCTTGAAAAAGTGTTGTTTTGGTCCAAAAATGATGCAAAGTTTGTAGGTTTCTGAGGCTCAAATCCGAGGCTTTCTACTAAGGAAATGAAGCGTTTGACAAGCGTATACATTCATCATTGGGTGATCAATCGGTGGCGCCCAAGTCTTAAGTGCGGTAAAAAATGGGGTGTCTACACTCTCCTACATCTCAACTAATAACTCCAAAACAATCAAAGGCTCACAAGGCAACACATGCTCAACCCAAGAAGATAACACATATACACAATAAAATTAGGATTTTCATTTCCCACAACATTTCTCAATACAAGCAAGTTTCAGATTAATTACATACCCACACTAGTTGGGTTCACAGTGACACATAAACACATATATACCATCAGTAGGCATAAAAGCCCTTCATAAAATAACATAACATTACAACGACTAAACAATGAAACTCCACAACTTCACAACATCACTACCGTTCCCACTTGGACTACAAAAACTGGCCCTCGCCATGCAGAGGGCAACAACGCGGAATATGACCCGACCAACCACACCTAGAATAAGTAGGTGGTCCTCTATTTCACGATTGACTCAAAGAAGCCCGAGTTTGATTGGACCTCCCAAAGGACGAGTCTAAAGAAAAAAAAAATTAGATTATGGCGACAACAGTGCCTATGTTTGAGATCTTGACCATATCCAATGCTTGCTAGGTCTACTACCTCCCCGAACAATCAAAATTGCCGATATGGCCTCTTCTTTCCCATCTTGACAAACATCAAGAATAATGGCTTCCATGTAAGCCGTTGCCTCTACAAGTGTGTGATAATCTCTATACACAGCTCCAACAACCTTTCCTCAGATATCATCACACAACCTTCCCTCAAACTCAAGACAACAATGCTCCTCTGTTGCGACCAACTATGTAGTGAACCTCGCCTCAAACTATGTCAAATGAGTATCATCCTGGCATAACTCAAAAAAAATGTTTCCTCAGTGCTTCCAGAGCGGAAGAAAGAAAATACTTAGCCAAAAAGGCTTTAGTGAAAGCAGCACAAGTGGTGTCCATAGAAATCCTCACAGATTTCCACCAATAATCGGCGTTTGCCTTTAGTTGGAAATCATCCAAAACCACCCTCCACTCTTCATCCTTGACTCTAAGCATATCAATAGTCTTGATAATCTGTTCCAACCAATCTTCTGCCTCCAATGATTTAGGTTCTCCCAAAAACTCAAGTGGATTACAACGTAAGCTTGAGGGTACGACCATGGTCCCCCTCATTGTGAGCTAGAGTATCCCTCACTGCTTTTACAATCTTGCATGCAACTTCCTCGCCCACAGCCGATGTTGCAAACGCAGGTGCTAACGAAACTGTTGTGCCCCTACCGACACTTCTACTCCTAATACAATCTCTACTCCATCATGTAAACATCCCATTGTAGCTCGACTTTTTCGTGCCTCCTTTCGGAAGACGAATAAGCCTTACAGTATCGAAATCCCGCGGTTCCGAATCTGATCTCATAAGTGCAATGTGAAATAGATAAACACCAAAGAGTCCTAATCTGGCAAATCTTTTGGAAAATCGATTTTGAACCAAATTTCCAAAAATGGACTGCTTTACCAGATACAAAGTTGCCGCCTAAATATTTTTGGGAAATTTTGGAAACCCATGACTCGTGCCAAAGGCCACGTGTCTGTCATCACCAAGATTGTCTCGGTTTGGGAACTTAAGTACAAGAAGGGAAGGTCATGAATTGAGCACCCCCGCTCGCCCGATCAAAGATCGGGCTCTACTAATCATGGTATGAATCTTATGTACATTATATGCTCTTGTTTCGGTTTATTAGGCTAGTATTACTATGTGATGCACGCACACACAAGTATAGACTAATTTGCAAGAATTGAAACATTTGATCTCATGTTTATTTGCAAAATTGTTTTGAATATGTACCACTTGAAAAAGTGATCGCATATGAACATTACTCAAATCATTCCAATTCAAGCAATTAGCCTTCATCCACAGACATCCAAGCAGTTTATCATTTAAGCAATTAGCCTCATGGCAAGCATGCTAGACATGGCAACAACCACATATATGCAATATGCTAAAGCAAGTAATGGCTCACCTAGTACTCCAAGCCAAGAATATGATAAAGTTAGAAAGATGCATGATCCTAACTATGCAATATGACTAATGTAACACATGCGAGATGCAACTAATAGGCTCAGCTACTTAAAATGACATGTGAATCAATTTGATAGCATGCGGTCTAAGCATGTATTCGAAGAAGTATTTAAACTAACAATGCAAGTTAGAATGATGAACCGAGCCTCGGTGCATGCGATACAAGTGTATGCAAGGCATGAGAGATGCTAAACAAAACATGATGTTTTAATCTAACCATCGAAAGCAGGTAAATAAAAGGGAGAAAGACGTGGGTTTGGAAGACATACACATTATTACAACATTGTGCCCTCATGAAGGAGGGTCTGAATAAACTAACTAGCTAACTATTTAAAGCTAAACTAATTAAGCAATTATTACAAACTCAAATGAATAAATTAGCTAAGCTACTTAACTAATTATTACAACAAATTAATTAACTAATCTAGCTAATTATTACAAATTGGAACTAATTAATTAATTACAAAATTCTAATTTTACCTAACTAATTAATTACATGAATAAGTAACTAAATTAACTAATTAACCCTGAGAAGTGAGGGACACTCATGCATGCTCGGACTTTCCACCCGAAAAATCAATGTTTCTGTTGCTAAATGCTTCTGTTGCGCAGCAGATCACTTGCACTGATTTCCACCTCCAGACCAACTATGTTCTGCTGGGGGAGTACACTACTGAATTTTGCACTGCTGGCTGGTAAAGGGCTTGCCATCCACTGATGGTGGCCTAGCGGCCACCAAAGATGGCATGCCGACCACCAATAGTGGCCTGTCAGCCACTAATGCCTGAACTTCCCTGCTGCAACAGAGAGCAAATAGTGCAGAGACAGTGTATTCTCAAGGGTTTGTTTGCAAAATTTACCCCTTCTTATCATGAACAAATCAAAAGAGTAGTAAGCTTGGTTCACAAACTATCAATCTATGCAATTTCATTGCACGATGGCCTATGAACCGAAGGTGCAAGTTCAATAAATGCAATAAAACAAGACTCAAAACCCCCTCCCTATCATGGATTGATTGAGGGAAGTGGTTGACCTTGGAGACTTGAATCGTTTCATCACTAGCAAGTATGAAATGGCCTAAGTTTCCATGTATTCAATTAACGTCCGACTGAACGCAACACTTTTTATTATCTTGCACCTTCTTTTAGCCTCAATTTTATTATTTCATTTTAGATTACCATCCATTCTTTAATAAATTGGGTCCAAAGGGTGAATTTAAGTCCTCTAATGGAAAGAAGGCTCAAACCAAGAGTTGTTTTAGGCATGAAAGAGACATCATACCATTGGTGATGAACCCCCAAAGGGATTAAACCATTAAACATGACATCTCAATCTCATGCTTAAACAAACAAGTTGTTTGAAACCACTTTCAAAGAAAAACAAAAGCCAAGAAAGGAGGGAGGTTGCAGAGGTGATTAAAGGTGATCATAAGTATGGAAAGCCGTAAATAAATGCAATCAACTCAAATAAGATGGTGCCTAAGGCCTAAAACACCAAACTCACGATGACAATTACACTACAAGCATGCAAAACAAAGCTCAAATGCAACAAACACTCAAAGACAGTCCTAAAATAGTTTAGATAAATCCTAAAACATGTTGAAATTAAGACAAAAATAGCTAGAATAATATGCTAAAACGTGGAGCATGCTAGGCTAGTATGCAAAACACAAGGAGGGGAGGCTAACCCCTCCAATTTTGGACTTTAAACCATGATTTTAGCCATTGAAAAAGCTCTAAAAATCAGTGTTTAAAAGCTCAAAAAAAAATAGTACAAAGGTGGGAAACACAAGGGTAAAGACCTTGAGGACAAGATGTAAAGAAGGGTGAACCACCCTTTAACCTTTATTGGCCTTAAAACCCAAGCTTCAGCCCAAAAAATACAGAGTTTTTATAGCCCAAAAATAGTTAGAAAATAGTAAGAAAAAGAGTCACTAAAGCAAGTAAAGAGGCAAAGCCTTATACCTCTTGAAGAGGAGAACCAATTCCAAACAATAAACCAAAACAAACACACCCTCAAGAGCTCAAACAAGGCTCAAAAATACCTCAGCTGAAATATGAAGATGTTTGGTTAAGAGTGTATAGGCAAAAGTGAAGGATATGTAAGCAAGGGTTAAGAAATTTGCAAGAGAGATAGAGAGAATTGTAGAGAGAGGAAAAATTTTGCTCCAAAAATTTTCTAACCTCCAAACATGAGAGGGGGGTCTCCTATATATAGAAACATCAATTTCCCTCAAGAACATCTAGCCATACACATGGGAGCAGATGCAAGCATCTATGTAGACAGTTGGCACAACTGTCACAAAATATCTGCAAAAGACATTGGTGTCCGGCCGGCCATCACTAGTGGCCGGCAGGCCACATCAGTGGCCGACAACTAAGGGTGATGGCCAGCAGTCCATATAGGTGGCCGACAGGCCACCAGAGGTTGTAGGCTTGAAGATCACTGGGTTTGGTCCAAAACAGGGCAACAGGGGTGCAAAGTTTAAAAGGCTCAAAGTTGTGGCATTCCGCTGAGGACTTCGAGCACTTGACAAGCATATACACTCATCATTGGATATGCAAGCGATGACGTCCAAGTCATAAGGGCCGTCAAAAATGGTGTGTCTACACCTATAAACCAAAAACAAAACCAAACTTAATGAACAACGCAACGATCTTCCCTAAGGCACACATACTCACCACCGCTAAGATACAAAACACACGCTTAGCACAAAATCACACAATCTTATTCACATAAACAGTTAAACATTTAATCGCATAATCGAATCAAGTCCACAAAGATAGCTACTCGTCCCAGAACTCTCAAGGAATTCTCATCAGAAACCACTTTAATCAAGCATGTTTCCAAAAAGACCTCAAAGCAAGTTCATCAGCTATCAGCACTATCCATGAAACTTAACCCCATGCTCACATAAATGCAACGTATAGAGTCCTAACACTTATCATAACTATATGCAACCATCCTCACCAAACATAATAAACCCATTGTGGTAAAACCACTTCCCACGAGCCCAAGGTATTCAAACCCGATTAACTCTGATACCAAGTTGTCACACCCCATTTCTTTATTACTTGGATAATCTTACTATATCCGTAAACATTATCAAATTCCATTAATAACATGTGGAAACTATACATACATTACAACCACAATTAAATAAAAGTTTCTCTTAACCATATATATATTGAATGCAACATGATTTACATTTAAACAAAATGCCCATAGGCTTACATCTTTACATAAAAAGGAAGGGCATAACCCTTTTACAACAAAGGCGTTCCGCTACCAGATACAAGGCCCCGTGGCCAACAATTAAAAAAGATCACTGATCTTGAACCATTTCTCAACTTGTACTTGAAAAATAATTAGCAATGTGGAATGAACATAAAGTCTAGTATAGATTCCAACATGATCCTAAACAATAACAACATACATATAGCTACGATCATTAATGCACCACGACATACAATATAAGTAATGTGACAGTTTATATTGAAATTATACATATATAAGTACATTTTTCCAAAATCATCATCTTTAACACAACCAAATGTAAAATCTCTTCTTTCCTTTTTAGCTTCCATTTTAGTTCAAAAACATTTCATCACAACACTTGCTTCTCACTTAAATCTTCCACATTGATATAAAAGGGTTTCATCTAAACATTTGTTTTGAAAACATATTCGCACATACAATTCATAACCCGGTCTTACATTCCCAAACACTATACACATTTATATACACCAATACATCTACTACTTTCCCTAGCCATAGGTCCAAGGGAAAGGAACAACCACAACAATATTTTAAGACATATATTCTAGACATTTATAACCGAAAGTAATACATTCTTCCATTTCCACCGGTCTACAACATGGATGGCAAATGCGGCATTCCACATACCACAAAAATGCTTTAACGGCCTCACTCGGAAGGGAATGACCCCAAAGTCACACTTTACCAAGCATAAACTAGAAGGGAGAAAAACCTATCTCAAGGCACCAAGCTTTACCGGCCTAACTGGAGAGAAACAGACCTCAATTTGACACTTTACCGGGTGCAAACCGGAAGGGAAAGGAAACCTCTGTTAACTGGAGAGAAAAGGACCTCCAAATAGTATCACAACAAGCTAGATTCATAAATGCAATGCTAGTGTAATACATACACATAATCTATTCATTAGCAACAATGCCATCCTCCACCGACGACCAATGACAGAACCTCTAACAATTAAATACTAGACTCTTATGAATTAAACTCCACAACATATTCCAAAATTCCAAAACATTAACATTTTCAATGAAGTTATTTCATAAACAACCATTTTTCGCTTTCATTTCACAAAAATGGCATACATTTCATTTTATTTCCAAAATCAAACCCATTGTTCCAAATCCTCAACACTTTCGTCTCTTAACCAAATTTCCTTTTTCTTTAACAAAAATTCAAATTGTTATACATAACTCCCTAGCATAACACAACAATAACCAATAAACACATTTAATTCCTCTTTAGCAACCAATGCACTAATTCATTCATATAACGCATGACTCAACCATTATCCAACTTTACTCATTTTAATAATATTATACCCTTAATAAGAAATTAGGGCTTTCGCCACTATCAACCTAACCACATTCCAATTTACTGAAATAACCATACACATACAATTTCAACTTCCAAAACTCAAACCCTAAACCCCCTTTCATGCTTTTGGGAAAAAAAAAAAAAACTTAACAAACATGCTTTTAAATACAATAAAAACTACCACATGTCTATCTATAATGAGGTATTGAAAAGGAGCAAAAGAATCTCTACCTGTCGAAGATAAAAGGAGAAAGTCGAAAAACCAACAGCGACGAAAACACGATCCACTCAGATTAAATGAAAGCCCTCGATGAGCTCTACGTCTTAGTATAACTAGGGGTAGGAAATGGGTAGAAATAGATGAAACCCAAGATTAAAAGCTTAAAGGACACAAAAATAGTGGAGAGAGAGAGAGAGAGAGAGAGAGAGAGAGAGAGAGAGGAGACAAAGAATAAAAGAAATTAGAAAAAGATCTTTCCTCACAGCTTTATACAAATAAACCGCTTAAGCGAATAAAACACCGCTCAAACGTCAAACACAACACATCGCTCGAGTAACCAAAACTAGGCTCGAGCGAAGAAACCAAACTCCCAGAAGATCAACTCTGCAAGACAGACCGCTTGAGCGACACCACTCGAACGTAGAATACAAACTCTTAGAAGTTCATACTACAAACCCAAAAATTGTGAGAAATGAAAAACTACTTGAGCGACCAACATACCGCTCAAGCGAACCCATGAACAAACAACCAACACTTCCCTAGAAACTCAAAAATTACACCTGTTTCAACATAACTCCAAGATGACATATGACTAGAACAAATGATAAAAACACCCATAGATACCAAAAGCCACACTAGATAGTATAAAAGGGTCGGGTCTTAACCCGGGCCGCTATATTTCATATCTCGAAAGTCTTTAATGATTAACTTTGTGTTAAAATTTTCAACAATTTCCTTTTCAATGTACACAAACAAAGAGTAATATATCTATATATATCACGGGATATAAAAAAATTTTGTGCCTAGAATAACAAATGCAAGTATGTGATGCCCCAGATTTACATAGTCTAACCCACGTGAATAAACCCAGAATTTGACAAATAAAAGACGATAAACAAGTAGAATAAAATAATATCTCTCATGCAAATGGATACAATAGTGTCACACAATACATGTGTTGTTTGATTTCATACACCCTACGTTCACATCTATATGGAATGGATGATCTTTAACCAAAACATACAACAGATGTTATATATATGAAATTGAAATGCCCAAAGGCTTACATCATATACAAAGGGTGTATATATATCAAATTGATGTTATATATATCAAATTGAAATGGCCTAAAGCCTACAAATAATGGAACCACCATACCCAGCTCTGAACATAACTCCAATGTCCGTACACGTAACATACCTGACAAATATTTTCAACCACGTAGGGCGAGCATAAAGCCCAGTAGAGAATATTTCAAAAACTAAATATGCTCTACTAGCATAAATGATCATGATGCAGTACATATATACAATATATCCAATGCATTTTCAAAATCCATTTTGATTTCTCAATAAAAATCCTTTTTCATTCCAATTCTCAAAACCACTTATTTATTCAAAACATTTTCCAAATTCAAAACATCTATTTGAATAAAATCCATTTCCAAAACGAACTCGGTATATTACAATACCAACCAGCAAATACATTGCTAAATCAAATGCGAATACATTGTTAAACAAAAACAAATACATTGCTAAACCATTTTCCAAAACATCATTTTCAAAACCGAAATGACAATAAATAAAATGGGTAAATCTCTATGGCTGGTGTTCATAATAGTGAGCTATACAGGACACTATGCCATTTTCCTGAGATTATCTAGATGGATCGGCACCTACCGTGCGGGTTTTAGGACTTTCACCATGGACACACAAGCTAGCTTAATTCTGCTCTAACACCCCCTTACAGCTTTATCACTTTAGTTACCATTGCCAATAGCACAATACATGTGATCCAAAATATTATTTTCAAAATGATACAAATGTTCTTAAAACATAATATGAGAATTTCCAAAACATTCTTTCCAAAACATACAGTTCCAATTCTAAAATCCATTCCAAACCCTTGACGTACACCATGATATGTATGATTTTTCAACATTCTAAGTTGCCTAGTCCACAAGCAATTTCTAAAACACAATAATAGTATCCTCCACCGATAGCCAAAACAGTTATCTCCAATGCTATAATTAAAAGATAACAATACAGATATATTCTCCAACAAATTCCAAACTCGTATATTTCTCTACAAACCAAGATTTTCCAAGATTTCAAAATCCCACAACCATTTTCTTTCCAACCAAACCATTTACCAAAATCAACCTAACTCCAAAAAATAATATCTATTTGGGTTTTTTCATACATTGGGGCTTTTCCATTTTTAGAAATTCATATGCAATTTTATATACCGAAAATAACTATAGTAACAAAACTATAGCCCAACAAGCCTAAATTTAACAAAACCTTAAGCCCAAAACATAATTTCAAAATCAACTAAATGACCAAAAAATCTATATAACAAAATGCTCCACAAATACACTATTGAACTCATATTGAGTTAAGGAAATAAACCCTTTCTCTTGAAGCAAAGAGGAGACAAGCTGAAAAAATCGCCAACAATGAAAAGACAATCTGCTCAGATTAAACGGAAGCCCTCACCGAACTCTACATTTTGGTATATGGAACTACGGGTCAAAAACATTTAAAAATATATGAAACCCAAGATCAAAGAGCTAAAAAGGTTAGAAATGGTGAAGAGAGAGAGAGAGAGAGAGAGAGAGAGAGAGAAGATAAAACCAAGAAAAATATATATTTTAAGCTTTTGGAGACTTTTATAGGCAAACAGGTCACAGACGCAAAAGCCACACCACGGCCGCGAACAAGCTGACACAACAGGTCGTAGACGTGACCCATGCAACCATGGGTGCGACCAAGACACCTCACCAGGTCACGAGCAATACCACTCTGATCGCAGACGCAACTATGCTGTTCACAGCCCACACAGCAGCCCATACCATGGCCAATGCATTTTCCCCCAGCCAAAGGACCTCAAAGCCACTTCTAGTCGCGGCCCCTTGAGGGTGTAACCCCTCCAGCACAACCCATCGCAAGTGTGACGTAACCAGCCCAACTCAAAAGACCTGGGCTACTGCCCAGTAGCCAACCTAACACACGCCAAAGGTCCTAACCACCTAGAAAGGTCCAAGGCACCCAGGACAACTTTGTGTCCTAACCAAAAAGAAAATGTATAACAATTTCGGTTTAGACCTGACCCGTTCATTGTTTTGGATATGGGATTCTTTGTCTTGATGGTTATTTATGTCTTTGTTCATCTCATTCCTTGTTGAGTTTGGTTAGTGGAGTGTCTTGGTTGCATTTGAAACAAGCTAGGAGTTAATTTTTCAAAACTGTTGCTGCCCACATTTTGGCTTGTTTGCTCGAGCGAACTTTCTTGTGCTCTAGCAAACTTTGAGAACCTCAAGTACTTTTGCAAATCTACAAAACTACTTGGAGTATGGCATTCCTCACTCGAGCGATGTTTCTTTCACTCAAGCAGTCATGGCTCGAGTGGTCTTTCTTGTGCTTGAGAGGTCTTTTGGAACTCTCAGTACTTTTACAGGTCAGCAAAAGTACTAGGAGGGTGGTGTTCTTCACTCAAGTAGTACTATTTCGCTCGAGCAGTCTCTCTTCTTGTGTTTGGTCGCTCGAGTGGTGTTTTGGTAGCTCAAGCGGTCTGCGTGTATAACAACCCATAAAAGTCACTTTTTGGATCACTTTTTCATCTATCTCTCTCTCTCTCTAAATATTTTAAAATCTCAAATCTTCTTCCTCTCTCTCCAGAAAACATCTTTAAACCTCAAAGACACCTTGATCTAGTGGTTTCTCAACCCTTGTCCTTCGGAGAAAAAGGTAGAGCTCACCTAGAGCTTCCATTTGATCGGGACAAAGTTCCTTTTCGGCTTCGTCGAGTTTCAACTCTTGTTCTTCTTGGTCCCTGTCTTTGATATAAGGATTTCTCCACACTTTAGTATGGTTTTTAATTTAGTTTTTTGTCTTTAAAGAAATCATGGGATTTGGAGATTTTGATAAAAATCTAGAGTTTTGGTTTTGAAATCAAAAGAGGGGTTTTCAAATGGATTCTTGAAAATGATTGTGGGTTTGTAAATATGGTTGAGTTGTGATAAAATGATGTATTTCTATCATTGGAATTGGTTTATAAAGAAAATGAGATTTTTTCCTAAACTGTGAAGAGTAGATTGAAATGATGATGGATTTTGTGGAATTAGAATGATGATGATTATGATGGTGGAGTTGGATATGTATTATCACTCCCGTCTTGAGATTTTTGAAAGTATATCTTTATTTGAAATTATCTATCTGTTTAGAGATATCTATTTTAGGCTATCGATGGAGGATAACCATGATTGTTGTAGAAATTGCATGAGCATTATGAGAATTGAAACTAATTTCTCATCTATTAGCATAAAGCATTGTTCCATACTTAACACATTGAAATTGTATATTGTTTTGAGAAAATGGGTAAATACCTTGGTAAATCTGGGTAGGGATGTAGTTGTGGAATTATGTTGGCCTGTGTATCCTTGGTGAAAGTCCCGAAACGCATGTGGATAAGTGTCAAGCCATCCGGTTAGTACCGGTAAAATGGCAATTAGTAGTGCTTGTAGCCTACTTACAGACACGTCCTAGAGATTCCCAATGTTGCATCCACTACCCCGTTTTCTATTGTAAAGGAAATGATTTCATGAATCGTAATATAAACCTGACATTGCATGGTTTTTGGAAAGAGATATAAAATGTTTTGGCATAAGCATTGCATATGCATTCATGTTATAGCTTTATTAAGATTCATACACTGTGATAGAGTTTCCCTACTGTGCTTTGGCTCACTCTATGTGGAAAATCATTTTCAGATGTTGATGATATGCCTCTGCCGAGGCCGTATCTTGGAAGGACTTGAAGCCGATTCTTGTTTTGTTTTTGTTATATTCATTTTGTACAAGCCTAGGGCTTCATTTGTATTGAGTTTCAAACTCACTTTTGTTGTAACCAAGCATTGACTTGGAAAGTTATAGCCATTAAGGCATTCATTTATCTATTTTACTTTTATTTCATATCTTTTGCGTATGACATGCTATAGATTCAGGGTTAGGACTTATGAATGTATAATTGCATGTGTCATCTATTGTACGATTGGATCATATGAACATAAAGAGATCTTATTCCCAAATGTATTGTTAATTGGTAATTATTGTGAGATGGTATTATTGTTAATTATTTCGAGGTGTTACAACTTGATATCAGAGCTACCAAGTTTGAATACTTTGGGATCATGGGAAGTGGTTATTACCATAATGGGTTCGCTTGCTAAATGATATTATGAGTAACCTGGTATGTTATGTGATAACATGCTTATGTGACTAAGTGGGTATGAGATTTAATTTCTAAGATATTGATTGGGTCTATAAGTTTCTAAAAGTCTTGCTAGAAGAGCACTTGATCATTGCTATTTCTAACTAGAACTCTAGCAACGTCGCAGGACAATCATTATCTAGAAAGGAAATTTGTATATGTTTACGTGACTCCGTGTTTATGTGGAGTGAATTAATTGTCGTCCATTACAGTAGGACGCGATTGAGTTAGCTTCGCCACATTTGTAAATGTGTTAATATCTTGTGTTGACTTTATTAGGAAATCAGGATGTGGACGTGGTGGTGGTAGGCATGGCAAACCTAGACGGTAGGAAGTGCCATTACCAATGATATTCCAACACTGGAAGAAGGGGTTGGTCAAGCCACTGTGGCCGAACCAGTTGGTTAGTAGGCCATAGCCGGAGCTTTACGGGAATCCACGAACATTCTTAGAGCTGAGAATTAAGTCCAAGCCCACGTAACTGAGCCAGGGCCGTCATTTCTGAAGAGGGAGTTTTTTTGGTCAAATCTGGATGAGTTTTTGGGGGATTTAAAGGAGCCACTGAAGGCGGATGAGTGGCTAGAGCAGATCGTGAAGACATTCGAGGTGCTTGGCATCGAGGACGATAGGCTAAGAGTGACCTTGGCATCCATCTAGCTTAAAGAGATACGGGTCAGTGGTTGAAGTATGTGCGTAAGTGCATTTGGGTGACTTGGGAGGCTTTTGCCAACGCCTTCCAGGATAAGTTTTTGCCTTCCAGTGTTAGGGAGAAGTAAAGGGAGCAATTTTTGAAGCTCAAGCAGCTTAACACACTGGTGGCCAAGTTTGAGGCTACATTTACCAGTTTATCGAGGTTTGCATCGGAACTCATGGCGACGGAAGAACGCCGTTGTTTGGAGTTTGAAAAGAGGTTGAGGACCAAACAAAAACGTGGCCGCGTCCATGATTAAGGATTACGGTTGTCTTGTGGAGGCGATGACTCACATAGAGACTATGATTCAGACCAAGGAGGAGAGGATGAGGGGCTCCAGGCAAAGGAGTCAAGAGGTTCAGGAAGAGACTCAGAACAACAAGAGGCAAAGGGGTTCTATCCCACAGTAGTCCCAGGGAGCACAATCTAGGTCCACTTTTTTGGTATCGAGTTCGAGTTCTGGGAGAGGTGATTAGGGAGGGATCACTTGTTTTAAGTGTGGTCAACTGGGCCACAAGTCTATAGTTTTCCTGCAAAGAGGAGAAGGGCAACAACCTGCGCCATCTTCAGCTCATTCTCAAAGCCAGAGTCAAAAGAGAGGGCAACCGCCTACATGTTATCAGTGTGGGTAGTCAGGGCACTTGAGGAGGTTTTTCCCTCAAGCAGGTGGCACATCTGGTCCGTCTGGTTTGAGGCAGACACAGAGCTAGCAGCCTACACCGTCAGCTTAGGCCTTGAGAGCCAATCAGGGAGCCTCTTTGGCTCAGTCCGTGTATCAGATTTATGCACTGAGGGGTGAGTAGGTGGAGCAAAAACCTACAGGGTATGTATATGCTATTACCACACCTGATTTGTTGCTAGCACCTTTGGTAGTGAGAGGTAACTTCTTATTGTGTAACTCTATTGCCAATGTGTTGATTGATAATGGTGCGTCGCATTTTTTCATTTCGTCTGCATACGCATTAGCATTGGGGTTAGAAGTGACTCAGTTAGCATATCCACTCAGGGTAGAGTCACCTATTGTTGGTGAGGTTGCATTGGACCAATGGTGTCAGGGTTGTGAGATAGAGGTTGTTAGTCCCTGACTTCCTTTTGCTTTTGTGTTGATTGACATGTCGAGTTTTGATGTTACTTTGGGCATGGATTGGTTGTCATTCTACAAGGCCATTATAGATTGTTACCGTCAGAGAGTTACCGTGTGCACCTCAAGTGGTGATTATTTTTACTTCTTGGGGTACCGAGTTGATAGAACCTTGTTGCTAGTGTGTGATCTGCGTGGTTAGGGCGAGCTTAGTCTCCTTCTTTCTACATTCTTGGGTGTTGAGACTGATGTGGTCCGAGTAGAGTTGCCGAGGGTAGTATGTGAATACCTGGACGGCTTTCCCGAGGACCTCACTAGTATGCCACCTCACCATGAGATTGAGTTCTCTATTGATTTAGTGCCTGGCACGACACCGATTTCCATGGCACCATATAAATTTGCACCTGCCGAGTTGAGTGAGTTAAAGATTCAACTCCAAGAATTGGTAGATAAAGGCTTTATCCGCCCTGGTACTTCACCTTGGGGAGCACCTGCTCTCTTTACCAAGAAGAAGGATGGCACATTGCAACTTTGTATCGTTTACCGGAAGTTGAACCAGGTAATTGTTAAGAACAAGTATCCATTGCCTGGTATAGATGATTTTTTTGACTAATTGAAGGAGACTTGTTTCTTTTCTAAGATAAACTTGAGGTCGAGTTATTACCAGTTGAGAGTAAATGAGGAAGATATCCAGAAGACGGCATTCCGTACACGGTATGACCATTATGAGTTCCAAGTGATGCCTTTTGGGTTAACCAACGCACCGGCTTTGTTTTATGGATTTGATGAATCGAATCTTTCATGAGTTCCTAGACCATTTTGTGGTTGTCTTCATTGACGACATTTTGATTTACTCATTTTGATTTACTCACCCTCTGAGGAGGAACACTTGCGAGTTGTACTTGAGTTACTTAGAGCCCACAAATTGTATGCTAAGTTCGTGAAGTCTGAGTTCTGGTTGAAGGAGGTGAAATTCTTAGGCCATGTGGTATCCAAGAAAAGGGTGACTGTAGACTCTTTTAAGATAGAAGCAGTGCAAGATTGGGAACAACCTAAGAATGCCTTTGAGATCCGAAGTTTCTTGGGGTTAGCTGGGTAATACTGTCATTTTACGAAGGATTTCTCTAGATTAGCCTTACCGTTGACTAAACTGACGAGGAAGGGAATTAAGTTTGTGTGGAGTGAGACATATAAGAAATCGTTTCAAGAGCTTAAGGTTAGACTTATCACTATTCCAATGTTGATTATTCCTGAGAGGGGTTTGGGCTATTCAGTGTATTGTGATGTGCCGCGGGAAGGTTTGGGTTGTGTCTTGATGCAAGAAGGGAAGGTAGTGGCATGTGGCATATGGCTCATGTCAGTTGAAAACACATGAGAGAAACTATCCTACTTATGACTTAGAGCTAGCAACAGTGATCTTTGCCCTGAAAATTTGGAGACATTATCTTTATGCTAAGAAATTTGAGGTCTTTTCCGATCATAAGAGTCTGAAGTATCTATTGTCATAGAAAGACTTGAATTTGAAGCAAAGAAGGTGGATGGAATTTATGGAGGATTACGACTTTGAGTTGCATTGTCATTCGGGGAAAGCCAATGTAGTGGCTAATGCCTTGAGTAGGAAATCCATTAGTAGTGTAGCTAGTATTGCCATCCAGGAATGGGAGATGTTGGGCACTATTGGCGAGTTTAACTTGCATCTTGGCGAGTCTGTCGAGTCAGCAGCTTTGTTTACCATACTTGCACAACCTACACTTGTGAACCGACTTATAGAAGCACATTAGGGTGATTATGAGATAGAATCCATCTAGGAGAAGATATCTAGAGGGAAGGTGGAGAAGGGCTTGAACATATATTATGACTCGAGTATTAGATACCTTGACCGTCTTTTCGTACCAAAATCTTGTAGGGAGGAGGTACTCCGAGAGTTCCATCATTTGCGCCTTGTAGTACGTCCAGGAGGCACAAAGATATACCACGACCTTAGTCGCCAGTTTTGGTGGAGGGGGATGAAGAGAGACGTAGCTTTGTTTGTATCGAGGTGCCTTACTTGTCAACAAGTGAAGACCGAGTATCAGAGGCCAACGGGTTTGCTACAACCTTTGCCTCTAGCCGAGTGGAAGCGAGAGCATGTCGCGATGGATTTTTTTGTGGGTCATCCGAGGACTCAATGGCGGTAATGATGTGTAGACACCCCATTTTTTACTGCCCCTAAGACTTGGGCGCCTCAGGTTGATCACTCGATGATGAAAGTTACGCTGTACAATCGCTCAATTTCTTCAGCAGGAAGCTCAATCCCAAACCTTAACTCCATTTTTAACCAAAACTATTTGACCTAAAAACCCTCTTTCTCAAAATATTTTTCCAAATGTTTCTACGATGTTCCGAGGCACGCATTTCGTTTAAAATATTGCACTTTTCGGTAAACCGAGTAAGGACAAAGTGGAAATAAATGAAAGAGATGTGAACTCTTTGAAAAATCTTTAAAACATCTTATTTGTAGGTTTGGAGTTGAAGGAAATAGGAGGGGAGGAAAGAAAACTAGTTTGGGGAAAGGCTGGGCATCAAACCATTAAGAGAGAAATGAGCAGTCTTCAATCACTTAGGCATATCTCTTTGTACACTTATAATTTAGATTTTAGGATACCACCATTGGAAATTAGACTTCATGGGCTTCAATTTGGACTCAAGAATCATATAAAACCGAGTTCGGATGAGGGAGATATGGCCGTTTGAATTTGGGCATCTATCCATTAAGATAGAAATAAGCAGCCTTCACTAAATTAAGCATATCTCTTTGTACACTAATAATTTATATGTGAGGCCACCACCATTGGAAATTATACTCTGGGGCTTCAATTTAGACTTAAGAATCACCTAAAACCAAGCCCAGATGAGGGAGATATGCCCGTTTGAAGTCAGGCTTGGAAGTAGATTTTTGTGGCCAGCCGGCCAGTGGTTCCAATAGGCAGATATTTTGATGCCAGTTGATGCCAGCTGTCCCCCTCATGTGCAGGCCTTGCACCAACTGTCTCTATACAGATATTTCCGACCTAAGAGGCTATTTTTCTATAAATACAAGACCAACCCTCTTGATTTTAGGTTAGAAAAAATTCCAAAGACTCCAAAACTTGCATAGCACTCTCTCTCTCTATCTTGCAACCTACATACACTCTCTCTACACTTCCTAGACCAAAAATTTGGCTCTTCTTGCTGAGGTTCTTGAGCTCAAATCTCAGCCCTTGAGAGTGTAAGCTTTGTGGTTTGTGAACAAAGAAGTTACCACTCTTCAAGAAGTATGACTTTGACTATCTTTACACTATTTCTTCCTTCTCTTTTCTTGCTATTTTTGAACTTCTTTTTGGACTGTTTTTATGGGCTGAAACTTGTGGATTAAAGCTATCAAAGGTGAAGGGGTTAACCACCCTTCTTTGGACCTTGTCTCCTAAGCTTTTGCCCTTGTGTTTTCCACTTTTTTCTCAACTTTTTACCACTGATTTTCAGAGTTTTTCAAAAGCTAAAAATGTAATTTTGAAGTCCCAAAAATGGAGGGGTTAGCCACCCCTCCTTATGCTTGATTACTAGCTCAATTTTTACATTGTTTTAACTAACTTTTTCAAGCTTTCCATGTTATTTCCAGCACTGTTTTTAGCTATTTTAGGACTGTTTTAGTGTGTTTATTTCATTTATGCTTTGTCTAGTATGCTTATAGTGTAGTGGTCCTCATAGGTTTGGTGTTTTAGGCCTTAGCCACCAACCTATTTTAGTTGATAGCATTTATTTCATGCTTTTCATACTTGTGCTCATGTGTAATCACCTCTGCAACCTCCCCCCTTTCTTGGCTTTTTATTTCTTTGAGAATTGTTTCAACCAAGTGTTGTTTAAGCTTGAGAAAGAGACCCTTCACTGCTAAATGGTTTAATCTCTTCGGAGGTTCATTACCAGGGCATTACCTCTCTCTCATGCCCAAAACAACTTCTTGTCTGATACCCTTCTCCATTAGTGGACTTAACTATCATTTTTGGACTAACATGACTAAGGAATGGAAAGGTAATTAAAAGTGGTTATAAATTGGGCTAAAATGGAACAAGATAATAAAATGGTTTGGGTTCAATCAGATGTTAATTGAATCCATTGAGTCTTGAGTCATTTCATACTTTTAGTGATGAAAATGGTTCAAGATTCAAGGTCTACCACTTCTCTTGATCAATTCCATGATAGGGAGGAGGTTTGTGAGTCTTTCATTATCATTTATTGAAATCTTGTCCCTTGATTCATAAATCATCACGCAATGATTTTGCATCAATTGATGGTTTGCAAATCAAGCATACCCTTCTTCGATCTGTTTGATGATGAGAGGCAGGGTGGACAAACATTCCTGAAAATACTATGTTTGTGCTCTGTTTCTTGTCTATTGCAGCAGGGCAATAGTAAAAAATAATGGCTGGCCAATGACCTTACTGTATGGCCGATCACTTCTTTTGGCCAGCCGACCACCTGTCTTTGGCCAGGCAGTGTCTTTTTCCTTGCAAAATAGAGCTGGGAGAAAATAGTTCAATTTTCTGACTGCAAAACAGGAGCATTTTGGTAGCCAAATAGAGGGCATTTTTGAATGGAAATCCGTATTCATGCATGAGCCATTCCTCACTTCTTGGGGCCCGTTCAAATTATGTTTAATAGTAGTATTTGTACCTAAAGTAGTGGACTTGTAATGAATTACTTAGTTAATTAATTCCATATTGTACCTAATTAATTAGTTTAATTCTAATTTGTATTAATTAGTTAGGATAGCTAGTTAATTTTTGCGTTGTAATTAATTAATTCCTAGCTAAGTTTGCGTTGTACTTAATTGATTAGTTAGGATAGCTAGTTAATTTCGGTGTTGTAATAATTAGCATAAAGTAGGACATTCATTCGAACTCTCCTGCGCAAAGGCAAACTTGTAACACTTGTAATAATATGTATGTCTTCCAACCCTCATTTCTTTCTCCCTTTATTTATCTGCATATGATGGATAGCATAGAGCATCATGTTTCTTTTAGCATTTTCCATGATTTGCATCCATTTGTCTCACATACATAGGGTTCGGTTTATCATTCTAACGGCATTGTCATTTATTACTTCCTTGAATACGTGTGTCATCGCATGCTATCAAAGTGATTCACGTGACATATTAGACAACCGAACCTATTAGTTGCATTTTTGTATGTATTGCATTAGTCACTTGCATATTAGAGCATGCATTTTCTAATTATTTTGTTTCTTTCGACTTGCCTTGGAGTACTAGGTGAGCATTTATTGCTTTAGCTTATTGCATGCATGTGATTATTGACATGTCAAGCATGATTACCATCAGGCTAAGTGCTTAAGCCATATACTTGTTTGAATGCCTGCGGATGACGGCTAATTACTTAACTTGGGATAACTTGATTACTGTACATATGATATCACCTTTTTTGGGGTACATATTCAAACACCTTTCAAAAACAAACATAAAATCAAAGTGTTCCAACTTTTGCAAATTAGTTTATACTTGTGTGAAACACATAGTAAAAATAGCCTAATAATCGGAACAAGAGCATATAATGTAAATAAGAATCACATCATGATTAGTAGAGACTGATCTTTGATCGGGTGAGTGGGGTGCTCAATTCATGACCTTTCCCTCTAATACCTAAGTTCCTGAGCCAAGACACTTTGGTGATGACGGATAAGTGACCTTTGGCACGAGTCTCTGGTTTCTTAAATTTTTCAAAAATATTTAGGTGGCAACTCTAAAATCTGGCAAAGTAGTCCATTTTTGGTATTTTGATTCAAAATTGATTTTTCAAAAGATTTGCCGAATTTGGACTCATTTGTGTTTATCTATTTCACATTGCACTTGTGAAATCATATTCAGAACCACAGGAGTCTGAACTGTAGGGCTAATCGTATCCAAAAGGAGCATGAAAAGCAAGCTACAGTTTCTACTGACTCTGCTGGGGATTTAGAGAACTTGACTTGAACTTCATGATGTGACGTTTTATTTACAAATATATGTTCTTTGTATTGCATTTGTATCGGTGCTTTAAGTCACTATGTTTTCCATCTGCTATTCATGGACGGCTTGTCAGAGGCTTGCCTAAAAAGCTTGGCAAAAGGCTTGATGGTCGTGGGCTCTACCATGTTGGAAACACAACCCTTGGATCTAGATTTTCGATGTACCGTTTGATCCTCTTTTCACTTCTTAGTGTTAGGTGTGAGAGGTATATTAGGTAGTCTTGTTGAGGTACCCCTTTAACCAATCGGCCTAGCTGTATATAGTAAAGCTATAGTGACTGTTCCAATTTAGGACATGATGCTTACCCGTATACAGGATTTTGTGCAACTACTTGCGTGAAGTAGTGAAACCCTAGATCACTCCAAAGCTAAGATAGGGAAACCCTAACCTCTCATAGGGGTGTTTTGAGTGCTTTTGTGCAAATGTGTGATGCAATCCTGGGAGAGTCTTAATCTTGAAGCGATTCTTTTCAAATTTGAGGGTCATATCAAAAAAAGAATTTGGGTCAAAATCCAGGGGTTTGTGCTTGATATGGTTGAATTTTCAACAACACTAGAACTAGGGCCAAAAATTGTGTCTTGCTTTGCTTTGACTGGTATACCCGGTATCATGATCTGATGGGGCATTTGTTTTAATGCTAGGTTTGTCTGAGCCAGAGATGAGGCAGTACTCGCCTTAACCCATCATAGTCCATCCAATCTCAGAAAAAAAAAAAAAAAAAAAAAAAAGCGCCACTCAGCAAAGGTCCAGTCTATTTGATTCCCAAAGGCCAACTCATAAAACATCTATCCAATACCAAAAGACCCATCAAGTATAACCCATTCAAAATCCTTATTAGTCAACTCTCAGCTTATACCCATCAATTTCCTCGATTGCCAACTCAGTAGACCCATGATAGCTCAAAGTCCCAAAGAAGTTGTGGCCATGATAACAGCACTAAACTAGGGAATTTCCAAGCAGAATGAGACTATTGCTGAAATGCAACGCCCATCTGGGGCATCTAGTACACATCCAGTTCTGGACCCCCAACCAAACTTTGGTCCACCTCCGCTAGCTAAAGATTTGCAAGGTCCAGATCCTCGAGAAGGGTTGGCTCAAGCTCGAGTTTTCAGACCCCTGGTGCAATTTAATGAGGGGCTTTTTCCCCTTGATGTTAATGAGCTCGATTTGACCTTGTTAAAAATTGCTAACCTTGAGAAGCAATTCAAAAAGGCACAGGGAATTAACTCCATTCCCAACATTGAGGATGGGTACATCGAGGCTGTCGTAAGGCTCCCAGACAGATTTAAAATGTCACACATTGACCGTTTCAACGGGTCTGAAGATCCTATGGTACATATCTGGCTTTTCTTAGGCATCCTGAAACCGATGGGTCTGACTAAGCCTTAGAAACACTCTCCATATGGAAGAATCCTGTCGCGTATAATAGTCACTTGGTACGCCAAGTTGGAGGATAAAGTGAAGCAGAACTGGGAAGATTTGGCTGAGGCATTTGTCAATCAGTATTCTTACAATACCCAAATTGAAACCCAAGAGCTTGAAGCAACCCACCAGAATCCTAAAGATTTTTTTGTGGAATTTGTTGCAATGTGGAGAGCAAAGGCAGCACAAATGACAGATCGACCTTCTGAGAGGAACCAAGTGCAGATAGTGGTATAGAACCTTGAGCCTGATATGTTACAAAAGTTAATAGTTGCTCCACTATTCATTTTCCAAAATTTGCATGAATTAGGGGTTCAGATTGAGAGTGCATTTAACAGAGGGATTATTCCTAGAGCAAGCGAACCAACAAGAAGGGTGTTTTCTAGGAATACCAATGCTAGCAGTAGCACTATTCCCAAACCCACTAAAATCAATACCGTTGTCACCGCTCCCAAAACTGCAGACCTTTTTGCCAATGCCAACCCACGAACAGCCAGCCCAACCCGAGCTTAAGACAGAACTTTCACCCCGTCCATATGAGCCTAACCAACACACTAAAAGTCCTGATGGAAATAGGGTATCTCAAACCCCTTTATCCCCAACCTCTTCCTGACCCACTCCCTACTAGACATAACCCCACCAAATACTGTGCATACCATCAGTAGCACGGTCATGGCATCGATCGTTGCTACCGCTTTCATCATGAGGTTCAGAATCTCATCGACAACCAGACAATAGCTCCGCCTGTGACTATTGTTTCTGATAGACATCCGTGTTTCACGGCTTGGTTGTGACAGAGCCTACAGAATGCCTTGGGCACTAGGTTAACATTTAGCACCACCTATTGTCCTCAAGCTAACAGGAAGTCAGAGCGTACCATTCAGATCCTTGAGGTTATGCTTTGGGGTTGTATTCTTGACTTTAAGGGATCGTGGGAGAGGCACTTACCTTTTAGTGGAGTTTGCCTACAACAACAGCTTTCAGGCGAGTATTAGCATGGCACCGTTTGAGGCCTTGTATGGCCGACCGTGTAGATCTCTAGTGTGTTAGGTTGAAGTGGGTGATGCACCTATGTTAGGTCCTGAGTTAGTCCGGGAAATGATGGAGAAGGTTGCACTTATCCGTAAGAGGCTGGTTTCGGCTCAAAGTCGTTAGAAGAGTTATGCCGACCGTAGGAGGAGATCGTTATCATTTGAGGTAAGAGAGCATGTTTTCTTGTAAATATCACCAAGATGGGGTTTGGTGAGGTTTGGGAAGAGGGGGAAGTTGTCTCCTAGATTTATTAGACCTTTTGAGATCTTAGAGTGCATTGGGGAGGTAGTTTATCGTTTGGCCTTGCCACCACAACTTTCTGGGGTTCATGACGTGTTTTATATCTATATGCTTTGGAAGTGTGAACCAGATCCTTCACATGTGTTGGATTGGACCGAGTTAGAGGTAGATAAGGATGTCTCATACAAGGAGAGACTGGTTAAAGTCCTAGATACATGAGACCAAGTCTTGCGACACAAGATAATTCCATTTGTAAAAGTGTTGTGGAGATACCATGGTGTTGAGGAGGCGACTTGGAAGCGTGAGGCGGAAGTCCATGAGAAGTATCCGGACCTTTTTGTTAATGTTTGAAACTTGTACTGAAAATCTTGTTATGTAGATCAAATGTAAGCATTGTGTATGTTTTGAAACAGTGAATTGTATATTTAGTTTTGAGAACCTTGTTTATCGTTGTTATAAAAATGAATGACCGATGGATGGGTCATGGTTATGAGTTGTTATAATTGATTTAAATATAGTGGTTCTTATGTTGATTTTAAAATTTCGGGGACGAAATTCTTTAAGGGGGGGAGGTTATAATGATTTTGGTTTAGACCCAACCCATTCATTGTTTTAGATTCGACATTCCTTGTCTTGATGGTTGTTCATGTCTCATTTCATCTTATTCCTTGTTGAGTTTGGTTATTAGAGTGTCATGGTTGCATTTGAAAAAGGTTGGGAATTAGTTTTCCAAAACCGTTGCTGCCCAAATTTTAGCTTGTTCGCTCGAGCGAACTTTCTTGAGCTGGAGTGAACTTTGAGAACTTCCAATACTTTTGCAGGTCTGCAAAACTACTGGAAGTGTGGCATCCTGCGCTCAAGCGGTCTTGACTGGAGCGGTTCTTCTTGTGTTCAAGCGGTCTTTTGGAACTCTCAGTACTTTTGCAAGTCTGCAAAAGTACTGGGAGGGTGGTGTTCTTAGCTCGAACGGTCCTTTGTTCACTCAAGCAGTCTCTCTTTTTGTGTCTGGTCGCTCAAGCGGTCTATTCGTATATTAACCCGTAAAAGTCACTTCTCAGATCACTTTTTCATCTCTCTCTCTCTCTCTAAACATGTCAAAATCTCAAATCTTCTTCCTCTCTCTCTCTAGAAAGCATCTTTAAACCTCAAATAGACCTTGATCTAGTGGTTTCTCAACCCTTGTCCTTTAGAGAAAAAGGTAGAGCTCACTTAAACAAAATTCGTTTTCGGCTTCATCGAGTTTCAACTCTTGTTCTTCTTTGTCCTTGTCTTTGAGGTAGGGATTTCTCCACATTTTAATATGGTTTTTAACTTAGTTATTTGTCTTTCAAAGAAATCATGGGATTCGGTGATTTTGATAAAAATCTAGGGTTTTGGTTTTGAAATCAAAAGAGGGGTTTTCAAATAGATTCTTGAAAAGGATTGTGGGTTTGTAAATGTGGTTGAGTTGTGATAAAATGATGTATTTCTATCCTTGGAATTGGTTTATAAAGAAAAGGGGATTTTGCCCTAAAATGTGAATATTTGACTTTATAAAAAGGAAATGGAAACCATGTTAGATTTTGTGGAATTGGAATGATGATGATGATGGTGGAGGTAGATATGTATTATCACTCCCATCTTGAGATTTTTGAAAGTATAACTTTGCTGGAAATTATCTATCTGTTTAGAGATATCTGTTTTGGACTATCGGTTGAGGATAGTTATGATTGTTGTAAAAATTGCATTAGAATTAGGACAATCAAAACTAATTTCTCATCCATTTTCATAAAGCTTTGTTGCATATTTAACACATTGAAAATGTATATTGTTTTAAGAAAAATGAGTGAATATCTTGGTGAATCTGGGTAGGGGTGTAGTTGTGGAATTATATTGGCTTGTGTGTCCTTGGTGAAAGTCCAAAAACCTGCGCGAATAGGTATCGAGCCTTCCGTTTAGTACTGGTAAAAATGACAATTGATAGTGCTTGTACCCTACATGCGGACACGTCTAAGAGATTCTCAGTGTTGTATCCACTGCCCTGTTTTTTGTTGTAAATGAAGTGATTTCATGAATTGTGATATAAATCTAACATTGCTTGGTTTTTGGAAAGATATATAAAATGTTTTGGCACGGGCATTGCATATGCATTCATGCTATAGCTTTGTTAAGATTCATACACTGTGATAGAGTTTCCTTACTAGGCTTTGGCTCACCCTATGTGAACAACCATTTTCAAGCGCTGTTGATATGCTTCCACCAAGGTCATAGCTTAGGAGGACTTGGAGCTGAGAGCTTCTTGTTTTATTTTTGTTATATTTATTTTGTACAAGTTTAGGACTATTTGTATTGAGTTTTAAACTCACTTGTGTTGTAATCAAGTATTGACTTGGAAAGTTGTAACCATTAAGGCATTCATTTATCTGTTTTGCTCTTATTTCATATCTTTTGTGTATGACACATGCTATAGATTCAAGATTAGAGCTTATAAATGTATAATTACATGTGCCATCTTTTGCATGACTAGATCATATGAACGTAAAGAGATCTTATTCCGAAATGTATTGTTAATTAGTAATTATTGTAAGATGGTATTATTGTTAATTATTTCGGGGCGTTACAAAATGAGTCGGGTTAAACTGACTCGGGCCACTACAAAGTAAAATAAATTTTATATAAACTTAGAAATTTAGAATTCAAATTGAACACATTAATCATATACAAGTCTCAATTCATTTTAATTTTAAATTTATATCACTTAATCTGAATAAAATTAAATTTGCCCAAATATAATTAAAAAAAAACACTAGTGACTGAAATCTTAGATCCTAATTCATGATTTTTTTTTCTTAATATGTAATTAAAAAAATTGTAATTTTGTCAACATGACATTGAAAATAAAAATAATAAAAATGTTACAAATTAAAAACAATAATAAAAGAGAATATGAATCATATACCTATAATAATGAGAAGACTAATAGTAGAAGTATCAATTTTTGTATTTGTTCCTCGTATTGATTTGACTCCAAGTAGAACTCTATACACTTTCAAAGAATAAGACGGCAGCAACTCAAACTCTCTTTATGTTTTTTTATTATTCTTTTTTAGTTTTGTTATTTTTATTTTTGTTTTTATTTTTTTATTTTTTTGGGTCTCTTTCTCATCAGAAAATAAAGTAAATTTTTAATTATATTTTTTTTTTCTAAGTTTAGGTATTTTTTTATTTTTTCTGGAAGAAGAGACCAAGAAAAACGAGTGGACCATTTAATAAATAGGTGGGGGCCTTACCACTTGACAAAAGCTGAGAGGCCAACTTTCATAGACAATTATCTATTACTAATATTAGGTTCAAAAGTATTATATACTAGCATTTTTTTTTTATTTGAGCAAGGCCGTGGCTCTTATTAGTTCTTTTATTGGCTCATCTTTGTTTTCAATATTTAAAGTGTGACAATTTAATCTTCAACGTTTATATATATTGGGGATCAGAATGATACAACTTAAAAATTAAGGGCCAAATTAAAACATTTGTATACATGTGGAATCAAATTGATACAATTTAAACATTGAAAACTAAAATGACATAAAAGTTGTATTTTCAGAACCAAAAATGTAATTAACCCTCAAATTTGCATAAAATTAAGCATTAATGCTAGTTTTGCCTTAGCTCCTTTTCTATTGATGTTTTGCATACCTGTTGTATACTGTTTGCATCAATAATATTTCTCTGAGAAAATTACAAAAACAATTCTAGAGTTTTACCCTTATAACAAAAGAAATCCTAAATTTTGAATTTTATTAATTTAAGTCTTAATTTTTTTTATTTTTTTAATTTGAACCATTAACTTATTCTCATTAAGTAAAATTGATAGAAAAATAGTATTTTAGTCATTTAATGTAGTTATATGTAAAATGTTTAAAATATCACTTTTTATTGAGTTTAATGATTAAAATATCACTTTTTCGTCAAATTTACTTAATGAAAATAGACAAATGGTTTAGATTCCAAATAAATCAAAAAATTAGTATTTAAATTGACAAAATTAAAAACTGATAATTTATTGAGAAATTTACTTGTAAATCCCATCATGAGAAAATGGTGATCCGTTTAGTCCTAATGATTTTTTTATTGACCAATTAATCTCATTGATTTTGGAAAGGTAGATTTAGTATATTATTTGGAAATTAGATTGACGATTATACTTTTATTTCTATTATTTTTCTTTCTTCTTTCTTTTTTTTCTTTTTTCTTTTTTTTTTCTTTTGTGCTAGAAAGGTAAGATACACAATCTATACGAATCAAATTTAGGATGAATTTTTATATGAGAATCTTTATTGTTTGGAAAACAATTCAAAAGAAATACAAAAATGACTTGAAATATGAGATTCTTCAAACATTACAAAATGATGTGAAATTCTTCAAATATTTTAAACGAAGTACAAAAACTCTTTGGTAAGTTTTGGACAAATGTATAATTTCAAACTATAACACTCAAACGTAGCACTCTAATGTAACTCTAAACACTCCAAAAAAAACTTCTTAGTGTAACACTCCAATGTAATACACACAAAAAATCCCCTAGTGCACTTTTTCCAAGCATAACACTCCAAAAAAAGGATGCCGGTATGTTCAAACCATTACAAAAGGATGTAGGATTTTTCAAACCATTTCAAAAGGAGTCAAAAAAATTCCTTAGTAAGCTTTGGGTAAATGTATAATTTCAAACTGTAAGTGTTACATTTGAAAAAAATACACTAAGGAGTTTTTAAATTTTTTTTTTTTTTTTTTTTTGTTTTACCTTGGAGTGTTACGTTTGGAATTACATTGATTGGAGTGTTGTAACGCCTCAAAATAATTATAATGAAACCATCCACAATATTAATAAATAATCATACCATTATGAATACAGTGTCCCTTGCAGTCCATATGGTCTCATAGTACAAAAGATAACACATACAATTATACTTTTGTAAGCTCTAACCCTGAATCTATAGCGTGTGTTGCATGTTAAAGATATGAAATACAAGTTAAACAATTAAAAAATGCCTTAAAGGCTTACAACTTTCTAAGACAATGCTTGCTTACAACAAAATTGATTTAAATCCAATACAATTAAAACCCTAAGCTCGTACAAAACAAATACAACAAATTAAACAAAATGAAACTCTTGCTTCCAAGTCCTCCTAAGTTATTGTCTTGGTGGAGGCATATCATCAGTACCTAAAAATAGTTTTTCTCACATAGGGTGAGCCAAAGCCCAGTAAAAATAATCAAACACAGTTTATGAATCTTAACAAAGATATAACATGAATGCATATGCAATGCTCATGCCAAAACATTTTATATATCTTTCCAAAAACCATGCAATGCCAGGTTTATATCACAATTCATGAAATTATTTTCTTTACAATAGAAAACAGGGCAATGAATACAACACTGTGAATCTCTAGGATGTGTCTACAAGTAGGCTACAAACACTACCAAATTGTCATTTTTACCGGTATTAACTGGAAGGCTCAACACCTATTCGTGCGGGTTTCTTGTCTTTTACCAAGGATACACGGGCCAACTTAATATCACAACTACACTCCTATCCAGATTCACCAAGGTATTCACCCATTTTTCTCAAAACAACAATATTTCCAATGTTTTAAATATGCAACAATGCTCAACGCAATGGATGAGAAAACTAGTTTCAATTCTCTTAATTCTCATACAATTTCTACAACAATCATAACTATCCTCAACCGATAGCCCAAAATAGATATCTCTAGACAGATAAATATATTTCATAAAGATAAACTTTCCAAAGTTCCAAGATGTGAGTGGTAGTGCATATCCAACTCCACAATCCTCATCAATACCAATCCAATTGCATATTTCTAACATCAATTCCATTTGATGTATTTAGGAAAAAACCCTCATTTCTTCCAAACTAAATTTCACGTATCAAAACCAACCATTTTATTACAACACAACCTCATTTCTAGTCCCACAACCATTTTCAAGAAACCATTTGAAAAATCTTTCTTTTAATTTTTAAACCAAAACCCTAAGTTTGTTCAAAATCTCCAAATCACAATATTGTTTCAGAAATAGCAAATAACCAAGTTAAAAATCATAAGTGTGGAGAAACCCTACCTCAAGAAGAAGATCCAAAGGAGAGATGGGTAGAACTCAACAGAGCCAAAAACACAAACTTCACCAATTAAAACGAAGCCCTCAACGTGCTCTATCTTTTTAATGAACGGACTTGGGTGTAGAAATGGGTAGATCAAGGTGTATTTGAAGCTTAGAGATGATTTCTAGAGAGAGTAGATCTGAGATTTAGAGAGAGAGAGAGAGGTGTGTGAAAAAGTGACTCAAAAAGTGAACTTTACGACCTGATATACGCACAGACTGCTCGAGCGTAAGAAGTGTCACTATTAGAAAAAGGTATATATGACACGAAACTTTTTGAGACGGCATACGTTGTCGTCGCAAAAAGCTTTTTGCGACGGTTAATATTTCGTCGCCAATGGTCACTTATTGCGATGGTAATTTCTATCTCAAAAAGGAGGAAGCATATGTTCAATGGTTTTGGCGACAGCAAACCTATGGCCATCGCGAAAGGCTCATTTTTTGCGACAGTTCTTCCCTCCTGACGAAAATATATTTTTTTAATTTTTGTTTTGCGATGGGCATCATTGTGCCATCGCTAATAGCCCGCAAAACACCCAAAATTCCCAAATTCTCAAATGCTTGGTGCCTCTGATATTTTCGTTTTTCTCTCTCTCTCTCTCTCTCTCTCTCCCCCCCCCCCTCCATCTCCATCTTTCATCTACAAGTTCACTCCCGCCGGCATTAGTTTGTTGATACACCTTCACCAAGCCAACATCATCACCCACTCTCTCTCAATCTCGCCATCAATCTCGGTCAATACATGGATATCAGGTCTCTAAGAGCTTTAGGAGTCTTCAACGTTTAATCAGTACCTCTCAAGGTATTGCATCCAAAATTTGTATATTTATTTGCAGTTTGCACTTATCTATTTTCATCTATCTTTTACTTCCTTGGAAAACCCTAGAGTTTGAAGGTAATGACTCTCTCTCTTTCTCTCAGTTTTGATTTAAGAATTTTGCATTCGATATTTGTATCTACACAAATAATACAGACTATACACTTACAGCATGCCTTCTCTAAAACTGGTAAACCAACATTTGATCCCATAACCCAATTCAATAAACCTTTCCTTTACAATAATAATAATAATAATTGCAAAGAGAATGAGAGTTGTAATCTTCAAAGCTGCTGCCTTTGGGTCTTCGTCGTTGATTTTGTCTCGGGGGAATCATTGTCCACTCACCAAGTGCTCGACGAAATGCCTCTTTCAGATATATTTATGTATAAGAATATATGGTAGGGATTATGAAAAACTACTCCAGAAGGTTGGTTAATTAATTTGCATAAAATGAATATGTGCTGGGGATTACCAGAGAGAGAAAAAAAAAAAAAAAAAAAAAAAACCTCATCGAACGTTCATGAACAAACTCTGAAATGGTAGTAATATACGTCATGTGAATCAGTTAGTGCATGTTTATTGTATAGGAAGGTGGTGGTTCATCGATCTTTATCTTGTGTGAGGCTTTTATGGTTCTAAAATTAAGCTTGCAATCCCATGACATGGAAGTCCTTGAGTGAGTATTTGTGGGTTTTGGCAGCTACGGTTTTCTCCTAATTGTTACAATTATTATAAAGCTCACCATTTATGCAGAGGTCAGTGTTTTTGGCAAGATTATGGCTAATTAAGTCTTTACACATATCCTATATATATTTCTGTGAGGGAGATTTCATAATCTGGCTTTGGGCCGTGGTAATGACCGGGCTAAAATTGGTCCGAACATGTTTGGGCCGAGCTGGGCTGGGACAATCCAGGTGCAGTGCGCTCGGTTAAAGCCCAGGTCCGGTTTGGCGGGGATAACTTCTCTACTAGCCCAGTTCGCGTTGTTTGCTCGTTGAGATCGGCGTGCAAGATCCTCCGCAGACCGGCCAACCGAGCAAGTGCTCAGTCATTACGGGGGCCTGCTAAGCTCGATCATAACGGAGCTCGGCTCGGAGCATTGCATGTCCCGGAAGTAATACGGTCGTAGGAAGATGGGGCAGCGTCGTTGGGCTGTCCATTCGCGCCAACGCCATTTGGCAGTTTGGTTAGGTGGTGTTTAGCTGTATTTGTACTGACACGTGCGAGAGTAGGATAGGGGAGCAGGTTGTAGACACCCCATTTTTGACCATCCTCAAGACTTGGACGTCACCGCTTGAACACTCGGTGATCATCCATGTTTGTGTTCGTCTTGAGTTCCCGGAGGTCTTGGCCATGTGCCTTGTCTCAGGATCTCTCGACTCGACTGTTTTGTGTTTGGTTTTGCACCAAACACCTGTGTTTTGCCTTTGAGGGGCAGGGAATGGCTTGTTGGCCATCCCCACACATCACCGGCCACTAGTTTGTTTCCACCGGCCAAATGTTTGGCCGACCGGCACTCTTTGTAGTCGACCGGCCATCTATTTTGGTCAAATTGCATTTTTGGCCGGCCAAACACTGTGCATCTGCTTTTGCAGATATTTTTATGCCAGCTGTGCTAGCTGGCATACACCTTTGCTCCCCTCCATACACATGTATGGAGAGATTTCCCTCTTGACTAGCTTACTTTGGAAGCTTTGCAAGAGGGATTGTATATAAGAGGGGGCCTCTTCTCCCTCCCTTAGGGTTACACAAAAAATACAGAGAGAGCTTTGAGTTAGGGTTAGTTCATAGTTGTAGCTATTCTATCTCTATATCTCTCTCTTTTGCCTTAAGGTGTTTTAGTCTTACTATTGCACACAAACACCTAGTGTTACACCTTACCTTGGCTACTGAGGTGCTGAGGAGCTATTCTTGGCGTTCTTGGTCATTTGGGTTGTCCATGCTTTGCTTTGTATAGCTACCATGTAACCTCTCTTGTATGCCTTAAGCATTGACCTCTCTAGCATGCCATCCTTGCATCATTTCAGTGGTTTGGAACAACTTGTCATGTCATTTCAGTCCTCATGATATGCTCGTATGCTTGCATTCGATGCCCCTTTCATGCTTTAAAAGGTTGGTGTTTCTTGCTCCATGTTTGTGCCATTGTGTATGCCTCTAGGATTAGATCATTTAGATGCCATCTAAGTGGTTTTTGGGGCTTACTTTTGCATGATTTAGGACTGTTTCAGTTTATTTTGGTCATTTGCTTCATATGTCATATGGCCATGGTTTAAGTCCTTGGGCTTGGTGGCATGCCTAGCTTGCATTGTAGATTGGTTTGGCACCTTCTCTAACATGATTTTCAGAGCTTATAATGCATGCCATTTGTCCATATTTGCATCCTCTTAAGTGTGCTTGAGAGCTGTTTCTATATGCCTAAGTGTTGGTCCTTGTGTGCATGCATGTTTGCATGTCATTTTGCCTTCATTCTTGAGCATGTTGGCCACTGTTTTGGGCTTACTATAGAGCTGCCCAAATTAGTTTAAGTCCACTCTTTACATGTTGCTACATGTCTTACACTTTGCATGCTTTGATTGCATCATGTGTTGCATGTCTACTAGCTTGCATACTTGTTGATTGCTTGCTTGTTCGCACTGTTCATATTGCATACTAGCTCATATGTCTAGGTTGCATTGCATCGACATGCATGCTTAGCCTCTTGAATTGAGTATGATAGAGGTTGAGCTCCTTGCTTGTTTATGTGCATTTCATTTGAAATCAAAGTGCATAACTTGGTTTCTTAGGCCATTACGCATTGAAATGTGCGATTGGTGGTCCGAGAACCGAGAACCATGCCCCTTTGAGTCATAAACATGATAAGGGATGTATTGGTGCACACATTTGCTTGAAATGCATTGCTATGCCTTGTTTTTCCCTCTGCTGCTGTCAAAACAGGATTCTGCAGGAAGATTTGGCCGGCCAGCCATCTTTAGTGCCGACCGACCAACAATTTGTGGCCGGTGATCATTTCCTTTGGCCGGTGACCATTTCCCTTGTCCGGTGGTATCCCACAGGGTTCATAGAGTGCACCTTGGGAATTTTGCAATGATCAGAGAAGGAAAACAGTATGAACAGAGGCAACTTGTGCATGGCAGTGGACTTCCGAGCGGAGCCGAACACGCATTGCATTGGGCCCTCTTCACGAGGCTGTTTACTATTTTATTAGATTAGTTAATTTGCTTAACTAATTTAATTTGTCTGTAATATTTAATTAGCTTGTAGGTTAGTTAAATTTGTATTATTCTTTCGGTCCCTCCGAGCGAGGGCAAATTTGTAATAAGTGTGGGTGCGTGTGTGCATGTCTTCCAACCCCCACTTCTTTCTCCTTTTTACTTACATGCTTTTGATGGTTAGTATTAGGACATGTTTAATTTAGCATCCTTATGCTATGCATGCGTGCATCATTCATCAGTATTGCACGCACCGGGCTCGGCGCATCATGCTAACAGCATAGTATTTCAAATCTAACTTGAATATGTGCTACTTGTTGCATCCCACATGCCATCTTAGGATTAGCCGAGCCTATTCTAGTGACATTCTGTATGCATTGCATTAGCCACTTAACATGAACTAGGATCATGCATATGATTACTAACTAGTTTTCGTTTTGGCTTGGAGTACTCGGTAAGCATCTATGTTTTAGCATCCTTGCATGAGTGTGAATGTTAACATGATAGCATGCTTACCATGTAGCTAAATGCTTATTTGATTAACTGCCTGAATGCCTGTAGGTGGAGGTTGGATTGTTTGAGTTGTAACAACTCGTTGAAATCCGTGTTTTAGCCTACTTGTGAGTAGCAAATTTCAAACCATTTCCTAAACGAAACGGATATGCAATGCTTTGTTCCAAATTAGGCGATCTGGTCTATACTTGTTTTGCTGTGCGCATCACATAGTAATTCTAGCTAATTAATCGGAATAAGAACGCATAATGTTTTCAAAACTAGATATCATGGTTAGTAGAGGCCGATTTTCGAATCGGGCGAGAGGGGGTGCTCATAGCTGACCTTCCCCAATCGTACCCAAGTTCCCGAGCCGAGGCAACTTTGGTGATGACAAACACGTGGCCTTAGGCAAATGAGTCAGGGTTTCCTAAATTCCCCCATTAAAAATAATGTAGGTGGCGACTCTGTATCTGGCAAAGCAGTCCATGTTTGGTACTTCTTTTCTAAAAATCTGTTTTCTCAAAACTATTTGCCGGATTTGGACTCTTTGGTTCAGATTAAGAACCATGACAATTTGAGTCCGAACTGTAGCACCGACGCCCTCACGCGGGGCGCGTCTACAGTTTCTGACGACTCTGCTGGGGATATTAGAGAGCTTGACTCGAACTCATGATATCTTGTTTTGATTTCACTTATGTGTTTCTTTGCATTGCATGTGCATTGGTGCGCCTAGGACACCGTGTTGGCCATCTGCTATTCCTGAGCGGTTTGCCGGAGGCTTAATTTTGTCAAAGCATGCCATAAGGCTGACCGGTTGCGGGCTCTGCCAGTATGGGAACGCAAACCCCGGTTTTACCGGGGCACCCTTTTGACCATTCAACCTAGTGCATATTCGGAATCCATAGTGACCATTCCAAACTAGGACAGGTTGCTTACCCGATATAGGTTGTTTGAAACCGCTGTGTGCGTAGTGAAACCCTAGCTCCTGACAAAATAGGACAGGGAAACCATACCCCAACATAGGGGTGTTTTGGCTCTCTTTTACTTGCTATGTGCTTTTAGAGTGTATCTCTACAGGAACGTACATATCAATCTGTGAGTTTGAGCATCAGGCCTGCGGGCATCAGTATCAGTGTTTTTGAGAAACAGTTATATCTGCGGGTATCCGATTCAGTGTTTTGGGGCAGTGATTTTGGGGAACAGTGATCAGTATTAGAGTACAGCTGTTCAGCTATGCTTGTGTTTGTTCCGATTGGGCTGAAATGCTACATGTTTTCTCTTTCAGTTCAGAGATTCGAGTACAGAATAGCCAGTGTTCTCCCTCGCTAAGGCAAGGCAGATATCTGATCCGTTAGTCACTGTTCAAGATCAGCGGACTTATCATGACACAGAATTCAGAGGAAATCGTGGTTATGACAGCCGCATTAGATCAAGGAATCACCCTGCAAAGTGAGACCAGTGTTGAAGTACCGCATCCACCCAGATCGCCCGCCGCGTGCCTGATCTGGGAACCCCAGTTGTATCAGGCTCGTGAGCCCACTACGTTCGAATTGATGGGGATGATTGGTGACCTCCAGAGGTCTGTGGCAAATCTCGCTTACGGAATATCGGCTTCGCCACTAGCTACGCCATATGCCAGGAATTTTGTACCGCAGGAGCCCCCCCTATTGGGACGAATTGTGATCGAGCTCAACCAACCTGAGGTTGTCTCAAGCTATAACAATGACATGTCAACATCAACCCAAGCCCTCGATCAGGCTGAGGCCAGAGGTAAGAACCAAATGAAGGCAGATGTCGATCCCATTGAACAACTGCTGTGGGCAATCGAGGCTTTGAAAGCCGGGGGGATGAATAAGCAATAGGTATTCGCAGTCGCGGCCAAGACTGTGGATGACGCCTTCCCCACTCCAACTGAAGGCAGTTCAAGCCAGGCAGAAAACCAGGATAGGCCCCGTCATGCCAGAACAGTTCCTTCCACTCCCAACTCTGCACCTGGGAAAGATCAGAAAGTCAAGGCAGTGCCTGCCGACCCTTTCGCTAGTGCGTCTAGTAGGAATTCTTAAACTTCAAAGTACCTACCCCAAGGGCACAGGGTCTTTTACGCTCTCTACATGCCTTTGTCTAGGGCACTCTAGATCCTTGCCGAAAGAGGGCACCTTAAACCCCTCGAGCCTAGGCCTCTCCCAAAGAATCTCCCTCCCACGCATGATGCTGCCTTGTACTGCGCATACCACCAGCAAACCGGCCACGCTACCGATAACTGTTTTCGCCTTCGTCATGAAGTGCAAGATTTGATTGACAATGAGGTCATCCTCCCACCCACCTCAGCGAAGTCTGTCACTGCTGGGTTGTTAGATTTTGAGGATACTACGAGTATGTGATCGGGGAGTGAACCACCTGCGGGCGACCCTCGACATATTTTGGATGTGGCGTCTGGCACACATTTTTGAGCATCTGCGAAGGCTAGTTTTTTAACTTCTGGCTTGGGTGTCGAGTCAGTCCTTTGTTTTGTTTTGAGTCAGTCTCATCGTCTTGAGTCAGTTCTTTTTGCTTAAGGGTCTGTCTTGTTGTAGCGAGTCAGTCCCCTTGTATAGAATATCAGGTGATTCCGGGGTTGTTGCCTCCAACACCATTTTTGTTTTCTTTTGAGTCTGTCTCTGCTGTGGAGCCAGTTGCAACCTGGAAATCTGAATGAAACAGCTACGGCTATCATGTTTCCGTGCTTATTGCTACCTTGAGCTAGTTGTGCCAGAGGATTTGAATGAAATGGCAGAGCATCTCACTTACTCTTCTGTGCTCTAAATTCATTATATTGACCTAAGTTTTTCAAAACTTTTTTTTTTTGAACACTGTGGTGATGAAAACGAAGAGGGAGGAATTCCTCGGGTTTTACATCAATTTGAGAGAAAGTGAGGCATACTGAGCCTTTAATGAATGAAATCATGCTTGTTAGCGTGAGTACTGAGAAGGACCCTACCTTGACCCAGATTGGTTCCACACTATCTTCAGCGCGAGCGATTTGTCGCTTTCGTAAAAACTTTCAAAAATAAAATGTTTTGCGCGGTCCTATGAAGACCTGTGTGGAATCACTCTTGAGATTGTGCAGCCTAGGATCGCTCTCAGCCTCAAGATTCAATCCATTTGTTTTTGAACCTTGAACCCATTCAGAACGTTCAACGGTCAACCGCCATGAGAGGCCTGTGTGGCCAGATTTGAAGCAGCCCTCGAACAAGAGGCACCAAAGTCAGATCAAGAGGTCAGACGTCGTCAACAGAAGCTTACGAAGCTAGATCAGAAGCACCCCTCAAACTGGGGGCAAAAATGTCCGATGTGCTTGAAGAGCTGGAGATGGATCCTTTTGCAAATCAATAACAACAGCCACTCTCCTAGATATGGATGGCTTCAAAACCCCAAAACCATTTGGCATGGACTTGTTACACTTTTATCCTTTGAGAGGCTCGCTGGGCCGAAAACCTAGAAGGGCGACCCAGGCAAAAGTTAGACCAAAAAATATATATATATACACAAAAAAAGAAAAAGAAAAAAAAAAAAAAAAAAAAAAAGAAAAAAAGAAAAAAGAAGAAAAGAATTGCAAAGAAAAGAAAAACAAAAGCTTGCAAGGTCGAAAACCCGCAATGGGCGCCTTGGCCAAAGTTAGAGCCTAAAAAAAGTAAAGGTTAAAATACCCGAGTGTACCTTAACCGGAACTACGTAAGGCTTGATTCCCATGTTTGGGATACGTAGGCAACTTCATTCCGAAGTCCAGCCCCCGACGCTTTCATAATGACTCTGTCCATGTAATGGTTTTGATCATCCTTGCCTTCTCTAAATCCGATAGTTCGGTTATGACACCGGAACTACGTAGGCTTGATTCCCATGTTTGGGATACATAGGCAACTTCATCCTGAAGTCCAGCCACCAACGCTTTCAAAGTGACTGTGTCCATATATTGGTTCTGACCGTCTTCGTCTTCTCCGTGTCCGAGAGTTTGGTCATGATCATCACTAATGAGGACCGTTTACAAAATGTTGCAGCGTCATCCAGACAAGGGGCAACTTTCCATTGCCATGAGTCGCCATTCAAACCAGGGGCAACTTTCCGTTGCCGTGTAGCTCTTTCAAGCAAGGGGTAATTTTCCATTGCCTCCGAGCCGAGGTTGCGCATCTCGAGAGCAAATTTCATGCTCGTTGAGCATTGACCGTTTGCAAAAATAGTTTTTGAGAATTTTTACTGAGGTTGACTATTTTCACGAAAATTATTCCATCTTTTCCAAAATTGGACCATTTTCTTGAACCCAAAAAAGGAAAATTTTCAGTGCTCATAGCCTAACTCGCATGATTTTCAAATCAAAAATCGAACAAGTATGTTAATCTAACTCTCATATTGGTCAAAATTGTTTTAGTAGAAAACCAAAACAAAAAATGGTCAAAATGATGAACTAGGGGCACGGTTGAGTCAGGCTCCCTGTCTTTCCCCTGATTGTCAATACTTGCCAGAAGGGCACTCTATTCGCCAGAAGAAGACACAACTAAAGCTGTCAGTAAAGGGCTGAAAGCTCTCAACAACCTCCAAGCAACGAGGTATCAAGCCAAGTATGAAGCACAATTTGGAATGGATCAAGATACTCCATCCGGAACATCGACTAGACGTCCCGGGAGGAAATAGCCACGAGCTAATAGTGTTGGGCGTGAACCCACAACTTCCTATTCATCCACTAACCACCCAAGGGAGGGATATAAAATGAGAGACTGAAGAATAGAGAGGTGTAAGTCGAGAGAAAAGTGAGCAAAAGGGTTTTGAGAAAAAAAAACTGAGCCTGAGGGCCGAGTGATGTGAGAATCACAAATGAGAAAGGGTGGGAAATAATGCCCGAAGGAACTGGCTCCTCGTGATTTAAGGTTTCTCATTTTTGTAAACACGTCTGTATGTCGTGTCTCTTGTTTTGTTTTGAGTCTTTTCCGAGCGTGTCTCGCTGTGATTACGTCGTGTATTTTTTGTTTGAGTCTTTTTTACTGTGTTCAGTTGTAGGCTCAATACCCCGGTTTGAAAAATCCTTTTTCAATTTCAAAAATTTTTAATCATGCTGTGCTCAGAGTGCTGTGCCATTCTCCACATTTATGCGACGCAAAAGAAGAAGGGGAAAATTTGGGGCATCTGAGTGTGCTTCTACTTCAGCCGATTCTACCTTTGTATTCCGTCTTGTCAAATTGGACTGTTTGTTCAGGGTTTGCCGTGTGCAGAATAAACAGAATGGCCTGTACGCAGATTAATTCCCAGCAGAATATGGGCCGAGTGTTCAGACTAAGCAGTGGGTTGTATGAGTTGTTTTGCCGTTGGCCGGTTCGTTACCTGGTTATTACAATACAAATGTTTGACTTTCAGACAAGAGATCAATTCCATTTGCATTGTTATGTGATGTGATGTAATGTAATGCGAAGCATGCAAAAGTACCAAAATGTAACACTTTTTTTTAAAAAAAAGCTTTGTTTCATTTCATCATCTTTTTCAAGTACAAAGTTTTGGAGAAAACAAAACCTGCCTGTGGCAGGACAAGGTACTCTAGCTACCAGCGAAAAAGAAAAGTACAAAAAAAAAAAAAAAAAAAAAGAAGAAGAAAAGCAGCAAAAATTTGGATCAATGTCAAGCGGCCTCAGGCCTAGGGGTCTGTCCTCGTCCACTTCCTAGATGAAGGTCCAGGAGCATCGTCATCAGCGCCTTCATCTGAGCCTGAGTCAGTGTCATCTCTGGTCTCCTCCTCAGATGACTCCGCCTCTGCCTCCGCCTCCGCCTCGGACTCATCGTCATCAGGAACTGGTGCCCGTGAGCTACTCCCAATGTGAGTGCACCCCACTTTGGTACAGGGGTATACTCTGCCGTCTCGGGTAGGAGCGGAAGGTCCAGCTGAAGCACCTTTTACAGTAGGAAGCTGGAAGAGAGGCTGAAAAGTACAAATGGCAAACGCATCAATATGCTACAGAATGCAGTGTATGAATACAGTGTGTGAATACTGTGAGTAGTGTATTAGTGCAGAATGCAGTGTATGAATACAGTGTGTGAATACTGTGAGCAGTGTATCAGTGCAGAATCCAGTGTGTGAATACTATGAGCAGTGTATCGGTGCAGAATGCAGTTTATGAATACAGTGTATGAATACTATGAGCAATGTATCGGTGTAGAATGCAGTGTATGAATACAGTGTGTGAATACTGTGAACAGTGTATCAGTGCAGAATGCAATGTACGAGTACAGTGTATGGATGCCGTGAGTAGTGCTGTGAACAGTCTGTGGGCTACAGTGTGTCAGACACCGTGAGGGTCGTGTATCAAGTGTTGAGTTGTGCATCAGATTATGTGAAATAGTTTATGTATGGTTTGAAATCGTGGTTAGAAGAACATACCGGAATACTGTAAATGGCCAGGAGATCGAGGCTCTGCTGAAGCATCCCCATCACCGAAGCGGTCAACTCTAGGGACTGGCGAGTGTACTTGGAGGAAGCCTGCAAAAGTGTTAAAGGTATCAGTATTCTGCGGAATATCAAATGAATCAAAATGAAATGACTGTGCAGAATGCAAAATGCAATAGTACATACCGGAGGTAAGCCGTAGAACCCGACTAACTCATGATCAGCCGGAGGGGGAGCAATGGGGATCTAGTAAGTCGCCCCACCCCGCCCTCTGCATGTCATCGTCATGGGCAGTGCTGGCCAACTAGCCCCCCATCCTCTCTGAGCTCCACTCCTGCCGCGGACTTGAGCCATCCTCAATGTCCCTGCCCCTACTCCTGCTCCTGCTTCTGCTCCTGCTCCAGCTACCGACGCCGCAGGCCTCTCTCTCTCAGCTCGACGGCCACTGCTCAAAGGCCGCATAATATACGTCTGAACGTACTCTGAGTAGTCACCTATGCCTCTGAAGCGTATCGCATCCCAGCCAATCGTGTAGTCGGCCATCTACTCAGGGGTAAACCTCTCGGTATCCCTCATATGCTCAAGAGGGTGAACCGGGACTATCTACTCTGGCAAACCCAGGGTCTGGCGTAGGAAACGCTCACCCAGGTACCAAGCCCGACAGACCGGGCCCTCCAGCAAGATCTTGAAGCGTGCAGTCTCCTCCGCACCAACAAATCACTCCCGAATCACGGCCGGCAACGGAGCCCAAGGCTGCTAGGTGATTTGTAAATGACATGCAGTTTGTTATCTACTGTTATTGAAAATACAGTGTAAAGCGAAGCTTAAATAAGCTCTAAAGTTGAATATACCTCCGTGGGGGTGATGGTGTCGAAGTAGCGGCGGAAAAAGATGAAAGACTCCCGCGGTCTCCGCACACACCTCGCGTCGAAGTGTCGGGAGAATGGCATGCCAAGAGGAGTCTCCTCGTCTGGCACTGAGGCGAGTCTCGGAAAGTAGGCGTAGACCCATAACTGCAGAGCAAATATCAGTATGCTTATCAGATAAAGCAGAATACAGAATAAAGCAAAAATTGCAGAACCGTGTATTGTGCAGTGTATTATGCAGAGTGTACAATGTGTGCAGTGTACAGTCAGTGTAAAACAAAGTATATGTGTGCTGTGTGTGCAGTATACAGTCAGCGTGAAGCAGACCGCAGTGTGTGCAGTGTACAGAGTACAGAAAATGTAAAGCAGAAAAGAAGATGTACCTCCCAAGCCCGCCAGTAGCCTCCGAGCAACTGCCCGCTGCAACGGAAGGCTGAGCTCATATATCCGTACAAAGTGGCCAGGGCAGCACCACCCCAGTCATAGCGCAGAATCCGCGTGACGTCCACTAGCGCACTCAACAAACAGAGAGGCACGGTGTTCGCCCGATCGGCGAAAATGGTCGTCCCCAGCAGAAACATCAGGAAGCCGCAGGCGTACTGCTCCACCTCCTCCTGGGTCATCGGCGCCTCCTCAGCTAAAGCCGGCTGAGTCCGGAAGTGGCTCTCAAACCACGAGTATCTAACGAAGCCGAGACGTGCAAGAGGCGGCATCTCGCCGAGCAAGTAAATCTGAGCGGCCTCCCACTCATCCATATCGGTGTCGAAGGGGATCGGATCACCCCCTACCCTGATGCCAGTGAGCATCGAGAAATCATAGGGAGTCATCGTCATGTCTCCCGCAACGGAAAGGTGGAAGGAGTCAGTGGTATCCCACCACCTCTCCACCAGAGTGGCGAGAAGAGGCCAGCTCGCAGTAAGCTGGGAGAGTCCTCTGCAGAAGGCGCCGAAGCCGGCCTGGTCTACGATGTGGCGGACCGCATCCGGTGACTCCATGTACTAATCTCTGGCGGCGACATTCCCATACCCTCGGAAGGCATAGGAATCTCCCTGTATTCAAAAGCAAACAGTTGCGAAGCAATATTCAATATACAGTTTTGAAGAACAGTCAAAATTGATGCAAATACAACGTGTGTTCACGTGTTCAAAATCAAACAAACATCGGGTGCCAGTGTGCTTGCAGTAAACTACAACATGTAATGTGTCAGTATGTTCGAGTGGTTTAGCACAAATATAGCGTGTGCACGTTTTTCAAGTTCAAACAGACATCGGGTGCCAGTGTGCTCGCAGTGAACTACAGTGTATGATGTGTCAGTGTGTTCAAGTGGTTCAGGGCAAATACAGTATGTGTGCACGTGTTCAGATTCAAACAGATATCAAGTACAAGTGTGTTCACAGTCAACTACAGCATACAGTGTATCGGTGTATCCGGGCTAAGCAGTTAAAGAACAGAATCAACTATGGCAGTTAAGTGTTCTACGTTGCAGAAAACGAAATGGGGAAAAATATACCTCGGAAGCGCCGTATGATAGATGTGACTCCGGCTCACACAGGAGAAGCTCTGGAGCCACCGTCCTATCGAAACTCCGGAACTGGTGAAGTCCGTCGGGAGGCAGTATGTGAATCGCCGGCCGGTAGGTCGTCGGGTCGAACGGGCGGACGCTCAAGGGCAAGAGCTCGGCCTCGGGATCTATCTTGTGCTCCGTGGGAGTCCCGCCCTGTGGAAGATCGTCTGCCATCTCAGAGAGAGTGTGAAAATGGCCAGAAATGTAGAAACCGGGCTAGAATGCAAAAGTCAACGGAAAGTCAACCCCAGGAGGGCGGAAAATGGCCGGAAAAGCTGAAATATGGAAAAGGCACGGAAACCAAGAGAAACTCGAGGGGAACAAACCCTAAGAGGTGGAAATCAAGAAAGAAACACCGAAACGAAGTTTCTTTCGGTTCAAAATGTCCGAAACGGCGAGATATTCGCAAATCGAACGACGAAAAAGTGTTGAAAACACAAGAAAATTGAGAAATGAAGGAAGGAAAATACTCTAGAGAGAGAGAGGAAGAGTTTTCGACCAAGAACAAGTGAAAAAGATAGGGCTAGAGGCCATATTTTATAAGACCCGAGGCCAAAAGACCAAACTGCCCCGAATCAGGCATGTTTGGCCGGTCGGCCACACTGTTGGCCGGTCGGCCAAATATTTGGCCGGTGGAATGTTTTTGTGGCCGGTGGGCAGCCGGTGACCTCCTATGATGGCCGGTGAGCCTCCTACAACCTTGGGTCAGATATGTGGTTTGGGGCCTCCATTTCTCAAGACAGTGCAAGACAGTGCATTTCCGAAGCTCAACCGGACTCCGTTTTGACCTCGGACCGTGTTTTCTGTGCGAAGCACTTGAGTACGTGCGTGGCGTATCCTTTTTGTATCCTTTTGTCTCCTAAGAGATTCAAAAGTTGCCCCACATGCATAAGTTACAACGTTTTGTCGTGAAACGCGCGTTGGATATACGCCATCTCACTCGCCTCGTTACACACACATCTCGCATTGTCATGCACATGCCATACTGGCGTTAGTATGCACATTCTTATGTCGCATTGTCATGCGCACTTCACTTGCATTGTTATGCATTTCAAGTAACGTGCATTGTAACGCGCATTTGAGTTCATTTGCGTTGTCATGCATTCCAATAGTTTGCATTGTCATGCATTTCAAGAAACGTGCGTTGTAACGCGCATTTGAGTTCATTTGCGGTGTTGCACATTCCAATAAGTTGCATTGTCATGCATTTCAAAAGTCGCGCGGTGTCACGCATTCCAAGATCATTTGCATTTGTCATACATCTCAAAAGCCACGCGTTGTCGCGCGTTTCAAAATCATGCATCATCATGCATTTGCATTTCAAAAAAAAGAAAACAACAAAAACAACATGCAGCATTTGCATTTCAAAAACAAAAACACAAAAAAAAAAAAAATGCATTATCATGCGTTTTCCCTTCATCATGCATTGTCATGCATTCAAAAAACAAAACAAAAAAAACAATAATTTGCATTGTCATGCATTTCAAGAAACGTGCGTTGTAACGCGCATTTGAGTTTAGTTTGCATTGTCATGCATTCCAATAGTTTGCATTGTCATGCATTTCAGTAACTTACATTGTCACGCATCTTTCATTTACATTGTCATGCATTTTTCTGTATATATTCCAGTGCATATTGTATATATTGCATTATAGCTTGCATGCATTCACTGCATCACATCCATCTATGGCTTGCGCCTTTCCATGTTGAGCTTGGTCTGGTATGTGCCCATACTTTTCACGTTAAAGCACAGTTTTGCATGTGTACGCGCCTATTCCACGCTGGTATGTTGGTTTGAGGGTTGCAGCACCTTTTCTGTGTTAGACGCAGTTCGTTTGTGTACATGCCTTTCCTAGGAAAGATTTGGTTTGGCCCGCGTGCCTTATCCATTGTATCCTGTCCATTCTAGTGCGTATTGTATATATTACATTGTAGTGTAATTTTTGCATCCAGCATTAGGATCATTGGTCTTTCCTCAGCGGGTCATTTCCCCACTTATGTCATTCCACCCAATTACTTGTTCTTATGTCCGTTTACATCACTCATAGTTCTGCATGTGTACGCACCTATTCCACACTGGTATGTTGGTTTGAGGGTTGCGGCACCTTTTCTATGGTAGATATACTTTGCATCTCCTTCATCCTTTTGACATTTGTGTGGTTTTGAACCGCTCATGATTTGATCATGATTCAATGGCATTATAGTTTTGTATATATCGCATATCATTTTGCATTCATTTTGCATGTTATGCATGTTGCTAATAATACCATACCTATTACGTTTCTCTCTTTTACAGGCACGATATTATATGTACGGTTCATTTGAAGCTGGTGCAACCAGACGAGCCGCACAGGTATTGTATTCTCCGCGTGAGACGTATCGAGAATTGCATAATTCTCTTACATCTTTCTGCATTGTAGTGTAGTTGGATTTGTGTTTGCTAGCTTAAAACGGTTGCATTGTTATGCTTCGTTACAGCTTTCTTTGCATGATTATAAGTTATGCTCGGCTTCTTGCATTTTCAGTTGCATTTCGCCCCTGCCTTCGGGTGCATATCTTTTTTGTCTTGCATGCTTTGTCTAAGTCTTCGGCCTTGTCAAAAATGGGTCGTCTCTGGGCTTTGACATTCACTCCTGTCATTGTTATGACTTTCGAGTTCTGTCAAAGAGGGGCAACTGTAGACACCCCATTTTTGACCGTCCTCAAGACTTGGACGTCACCGCTTGAACACTCGGTGATCATCCATGTTTGTGTTCGTCCTGAGTTCCCGGAGGTCTCGGCCACGCGCCTTGTCTCAGGATCTCTCGACTCGACTCGACTATTTTGTGTTTGGTTTTGCACCAAACACCTGTGTTTTGCTTTTGAGGGGCAAGGAATGGCTTGTTGGCCATCCTCAGATATCACCGGCCATGGCTTGAGGCCACCGGCCACTGGTTTGTTTCCACCGGCCAAATGTTTGGCCGACCGGCACTCTTTGTAGTCGATTGGCCATCTATTTTGGTCAAATTGCATTTTTGGCTAGCTGACCACTGTGCATCTGCTTTTGCAGATATTTTTATGCCAGCTGTGCTAGCTGGCATACACCTTTGCTCCCCTCCATACACGTGTGTGGAGAGATTTCCCTCTTGACTAGATTACTTTGGAAGCTTTGCAAGAGGGATTGTATATAAGAGGGGGCCTCTTCTCCCTCCCTTAAGGTTACACAAAAAATGCAGAGAGAGCTCTGAGTTAGGGTTAGTTCATAGTTGTAGCTATTCTATCTCTATATCTCTCTCTCTTTTGCCTTAAGGTGTTTTAGTCTTACTATTGCACACAAACACCTAGTGTTACACCTTACCTTGGCTATTGAGGTGCTGAGGAGCTATTCTTGGTGTTCTTGAGTGGATTCAAGCTTGAAGAATCAGCTGGAGCATTGTTTGCGAAGAGGGTCATCAAGGGTAAGAACTTCACCCTTTATTCCCCATTTTTGCATAGCTTTTTAGCCTATCTTGCAACTGTTTTTAGACTTTGTCCATAACTAATAAAAGTCTGGTTTTTGAGTGCTTTAAATAGTTGTTTAAGAGTGTTTTGTTGTTTGGGGTTGTTTGACCCCTCATAGGGCTTGTTTAGCCCCATTTTGTGCTATTTTGGTTGAGCTCCGGGACCACCTTGTTTGGGCCTCCTCACCACTAAAATCTTAAGGGATTTCAGTGGTGAGGATGGTGCCTTAAGGTCCTAAGAAGGAGAGGGCCACCCCTTCTCCTTGTTATCTTCAATAATGGCCATTTAAGCCTCATGTGTGAGCATCTAATTTAGGTTCATGTTGGCCATGTCCTAGCTGTTATTTATGTTTATCTTGCCATGACATAGCTTTGTTTTTACTTGGTTTAGACACACCTTACTTGCTTTGCATACTTGTCTTGTAATGCCATGATTTGCCTTAACATGCTTTATGCTTTGAGCCTTGTTTCTAGCATGTTTTTGGCTTAGCTTTGTGAAGCTTTTATGCTTGTTTTGATGTGCTTGAGGTCTGTTTTTGGTCATTTGGGTTGTCCATGCTTTGCTTTGTATAGCTACCATGTAACCTCTCTTGTATGCCTTAAGCATTGACCTCTCTAGCATGCCATCCTTGCATCATTTCAGTGGTTTGGAACACTTGTCATGTCATTTCAGTCCTCATGATATGCTCGTATGCTTGCATTTGATGCCCCTTTCATGCTTTAAAAGGTTGGTGTTTCTTGCTCCATGTTTGTGCCATTGTGTATGCCTCTAAGATTAGATCATTTAAATGCCATCTAAGTGGTTTTTGGGGCTTACTTTTGCATGATTTAGGACTGTTTCAGTTCATTTTGGTCATTTGCTTCATATGTCATATGGCCATGGTTTAAGTCCTTGGGCTTGGTGGCATGCCTAGCTTGCATTGTAGATTGGTTTGGCACCTTCTCTAACATGATTTTCAGAGCTTATAATGCATGCCATTTGTCCATATTTGCATCCTCTTAAGTGTGCTTGAGAGTTGTTTCTATATGCCTAAGTGTTGGTCCTTGTGTGCATGCATGTTTGCATGTCATTTTGCCTTCATTCTTGAGCATGTTGGCCACTGTTTTGGGCTTACTATAGAGCTGCCCAAATTAGTTTAAGTCCACTCTTTACATGTTGCTACACGTCTTACACTTCGCATGCTTTGATTGCATTATGTCTTGCATGTCTACTAGCTTGCATACTTGTTGATTGCTTGCTTGTGCGCATTGTTCATGTTGCATACTAGCTCATATGTCTAGGTTGCATTGCATCGACATGGATGCTTAGCCTCTTGAATTGAGTATGATAGAGGTTGAGCTCCTTGTTTGTTTATGTGTATTTCATTTGAAATCAAAGTGCATAACTTGGTTTCTTAGGCCATCACGCATCGAAATGCGCGATTGGTTGTCCAAGAACCGAGAACCATGCCCCTTTGAGTCATAAACATGATAAGGGATGTGTTGGGGCACACATTTGCTTGAAATGCATTGCTATGCCTTGTTTTGCCCTCTGCTGCTGTCAAAACAGGATTCTGCAGGAAGATTTGGCTGGCCGGCCATCTTTAGTGCCGACCGACCAACAATTTGTAGCCGGTGATCATTTCCTTTGGCCGATGATCATTTCCTTCAGCCGGTGACCATTTCCCTTGGCCGGTGGTATCCCACAGGGTTCATAGAGTGCACCTTGGGAATTTTGCAATGATCAGAGAAGGAAAACAGTGTGAACAGAGGCAACTTGTGCATGGCAGTGGACTTCCGAGCGGAGCCGAGCACGCATTGCATTGGGCCTTTCACGAGGTTGTTTACTGTTTTATTAGATTAGTTAATTTGCTTAACTAGTTTAATTGGTCTGTAATATTTAATTAGCTTGTAGGTTAGTTAAATTTGTATTATTCTTTCGGTCCCTCCGAGCGAGGGCAAATTTGTAATAAGTGTGGGTGCGTGTGTGCATGTCTTCCAACCCCCACTTCTTTCTCCTTTTACTTACCTGCTTTGATGGTTAGTATTAGGACATGTTTAATTTAGCATCCTTATGCTATGCATGCGTGCATCATTCATCAGTATTGCATGCACCGGGCTCGGCGCATCATGCTAACAGCATAGTATTTCAAATCTAACTTGAATATGTGCTACTTGTTGCATCCCACATGCCATCCTAGGATTAGCCGAGCCTATTCTAGTGACATTCTGTATGCGTTGCATTAGCCACTTAACATGAACTAGGGTCATGCATATGATTACTAACTAGTTTTCGTTTTGGCTTGGAGTACTCGGTAAGCATCTATGTTTTAGCATCCTTGCATGAGTGTGAATGTTAACATGACAGCATGCTTACCATGTGGCTAAATGCTTATTTGATTAACTGCCTGAATGCCTGTGGGTGGAGGTTGGATTGTTTGAGTTGGAACGACTCGTTGAAATCCGTGTTTTAGCCTACTTGTGAGTAGCAAATTTCAAACCACTTCCTAAATGAAACGGATATGCAATGCTTTGTTCCAAATTAGGCGATCTAGTCTATACTTGTTTTGCTGTGCGCATCACATAGTAATTCTAGCTAATTAATCGGAATAAGAACGCATAATGTTTTCAAGACTAGATATCATGGTTAGTAGAGGCCGATTTTCGGATCGGGCGAGAGGGGGTGCTCATAGCTGACCTTCCCCAATCGTATCCAAGTTCCCGAGCCGAGGCAACTTTGGTGATGACGGACACGTGGCCTTAGGCAAACGAGTCAAGGTTTCCTAAATTCCCCCATTAAAAAATATTTAGGTGGCGACTCTGTATCTGGCAAAGCAGTCCATGTTTGGCACTTCTTTTCTAAAAATTTGTTTTTCTCAAAACGATTTTCCGGATTTGGACTCTTTGGTTCAGATTAAGAACCGTGACAATTTGAGTCCGAATTGTAGCACCAAGGCCCTCACGCGGGGCGCGTCTACACAGGTCCATGCGTCGAAAGGCGAATGGACGCAGAGGCACGCGCAGAAGGTATGTAAACGTGACTACGCCTCCCACGCTGGGGATGAAACATCAGTTGGTGAGAGAAACTTTAACATCGATCCAGCTTCTCTCTCTCTCTCTCTCTCTCTCTCTCTCTCTCTCTAAGTGTGTGCTAACTTGACCGTCAGAGGGGTTTTCCGGCAACATACCGCTGGGTAGCTCACCGCCGTTGTGTTCACAGGTTAATTGGATAGAAGCGGAGCTTGGACGCAAAGAGTACGGGCGTTATCGAATACTTATCTCCCGTACAATTGGCGCCGTCTGTGGGAATTCGATAGACAAAACCTTGTCCTCCAAGCTTCTCCGATTATCTTTTATGGCGAACCACGATGACATTCCGTTACTCGCCATCGATGGCATTATGCCAGAGTCCGTTTGTCTCAGAGATGGCCTGTTTGCCATTCCGACGATGGCTGATTTGGAGACCTCCGCATAAGGACTTCCCAAGGATGTGTGAGACAAGTGCGCAAGGAGTTTTGGGCGCTCTGTCATTCCAAAAGAGCGTCACCGACGGCGAGATTCACACACTCAACACTTGGAAGACAAGCTGAGAGACCAAGATACCATCATCAAGAAAGTGGCGACGAAGATGGAGGCCATGAGACGCCAGATGAAGGGAAAGGGCATTACTGGAGTGGGAAACCACAGTGACCACGCCCATTCCGACCGTTCTGGTAGTCTTAATAGACGTCGCACCCCTTCACTCTCCGTCACAAGAAGCTTCAGAGCTGGAGACTACGTAGCACCGGCGACGACATCTCGCACGCAAGACAGCAGTTACCACCCCTCACGCCCGACGACGGCGTCGAGGTATTCTCGCTCTGACCGTTCAAAAGACTTAAGGGATGTATTGGAGGAGTGCGCTTGCCGGCATGAGGCGCAGAGGGTGCTTGCACTGCAACGGCTGGTCCCTAGAGGGTGAGCCAGTGAAAAGGTCGCCATGCCACAACCACGCTTGGCGGCACGCGCGCCACCAGACAGAGAGTTGGCAAGGCTGAGTACCACCCTTTTTTTCCGTAGAGATCGAGAACACATCGCTCCACCCAGGTTCTGTCAACCAAAGTTCATGCTCTATGACAGAAAGACTGATCCATATATGAACGTAAGCCACTTCCGGCAGGTTATAGCTGGGCACAGGCGAAGCGATGCGTTCATGTGCCTTGTTTTTCCATCAAGTTTGGGCGAGTTGGGCCTAAAATGGTTCGAGAGACTGCCGGAGGAGAGCATTGAGGGGTGGCAACAGTTGACAGAGGCATTTGTCACCAGATTTAAGACATATGCTAAAATGCCCAAGGAAATTGACCATCTCTTGAGAGTAAAGATGGAGCCAGGCGACTCTTTGAAGGCGTATAACACTAAGTATTGGGAGACTTTCAACGAGATCCTTGATTGCCCGACCAACCTTGCAATCACTCAGTATAAGCGCGGTCTTCCAGTTGGACATCGACTGAGAGACTCGCTCACAATGAATCAACCGTCAACCATGGAACTACTCATGTAACACATTAATGAGCACATCCGAGTCGAAGATAATGCAGCCGCAGCTACCGTGACAACAAGTCCAGTAGTAGAGAATGAGAGAGTAGTGCGAAAGGTTCACGTAGTCGGACAAGATGATGGCTATGCAAACCACCATGGAAAAGATATAGGGAGTTCGGTTTTTGGAAGACGTCTATAAGAAGGCCGAGGAAAAGGGGCATAAAACTCGCAGAATGTAAATGGCCCCATTTTTAGAACATCGAACTCTGCCAATCTAAAGTTTTGTTCTTAGTTCTATTTTTGTAACCCTTTTTGCCATTGGCACAATGAAACAAGTAGACCATTTTCTTGAGAATTGTAGTATTTTTGCCTCGCCAAGCGGATTTAGTGCGGTCCAAGGGGCAACTCACAATCGTTTTGACGGAAAGATCAAAATTCCTTGCAGAGCGGATTTTGCTCGGCAAGAGGTTTGTTGATGGTTTTGATCAACTTTGGAATTCCTTGCCGGATGGATTTTGTTCGGCAAGAGGTTTGTTGATGATTTTATCAACTCTGGAATTCCTTGTAGAATGAATTTTACTCGGCAAGAGGTTTGTTGACGGTTTTAATCAACTTTAGAATTCCTTGCCGAGCTGATCTTGCTCGCCAAGAAGCAAGTCACCAAGCTGACCTTGCTCGCCGACCTTAAAGTTCCTTGTCGAGCTAATCTTGCTCACCAAGAAGAAAGTCGCCGAGCGGACCTTGCTCGTCGACCTGGGAGTTATTTGCCGAGCTAATCTTGCTCTCTAGAAACAAATCACTGAGCGGACCTTGCTCGAGACCTTGGAGTTCCTTGCCGAGCTGATCTTGCACGCCAAGAAGAAAGTCGTCGAGCTGACCTTGCTCGCCGACCTTTGAGTTCCTTGCCGAGCTAATCTTGCTTGCCAAGAAGAAAGTCGCTGAGCTGACCTTGCTCGCCGACCTTTGAGTTCCTTGCCGAGCTAATCTTGCTTGCCAAGAAGCAAGTCGCCGAGCTAACCTTGCTCGCCGACCTTGGAGTTCCTTGCCGAGCTGATCTTGCTCGCCAAGAAGAAAGTCACCGCGCTGACCTTGCTCACCGACCTTGGAGTTCCTTCCTGAGCTGATCTTGCTCGCCAAGAAGTAAGTCGCTAAGCGGACCTTGCTCATCGACCATGGAGTTCCTTGCCGAGCTGATCTTCCTCGCCAAGAAGTGAGTCGCGGAGCGAACCTTGCCCGCCGACCTTTGAGTTCCTTGCCGAGATGATCTTGCTCGCCAAGAAGCAAGTCGCCGACCTGACCTTGCTCGCTAACCTTGGAGTTCCTTGCCGAGTTGATCTTGCTCGCCAAGAAGAAAGTCGTCGAGCTGACCTTGCTCACCAAACTTAGAGTTCCTTACCGAGCTGATCTTGCTCGCCAAGAAGGAAGTCGTCGAGCTGACCTTGCTCGTTGACCATGGAGTTCCTTGCCGAGCTGATCTTGCTCGCCAAGAAGAAAGTCACCGAGCTGACCTTGGTCACCGACCTTGGAGTTCCTTGTCGAGCTGATCTTGCTCGTCAAGAAGTAAGTCGCCGAGCGGACCTTGCTCGTCAACCATGGAGTTCCTTGCCGAGTTGATCTTACTCGCCAAGAAGAAAGTCACCGAGCTGACCTCGCTCGTCAACCATGGAGTTCCTTGCCGAGCTGATCTTGCTCGCCAAGAAGCGAGTCGCCGAGCTGACCTTGCTCACCGACCTTGGAGTTCCTTGCTGAGCTGATCTTTCTCGCCAAGAAGAAAGTCGCCAAGCTGACCTTGCTTGTCGACCTTAGAGTTCCTTGCCGAGCTGATCTTGCTCGCCAAAAAGCAAGTCGCCGAGCGGACCTTGCTCGTTGACCATAGAGCTCATTGCGTAGCTGATCTTGCTCGCCAAGAAACAAGTCGCCTCGCGACCTTGCTCGCGACCTTGGAGTTCCTTGCCGAGCTGATCTTGCTTACCAAGAAGAAAGTCACCGAGTTGACCTTGCTCGCCGACCTTTGAGTTCCTTACCGACCTGATCTTGCTCGCGAAGAAGCAAGTCGCCGAGCTGACCTTGCTCGCCGACCTTTGAGTTCCTTGCCGAGCTGATCTTGCTCGCCAAGAAGCAAGTCGCTGAGCTGACCTTACTCGCCGACCTTTGAGTTCCTTGCCGAGCTGATCTTGCTCGCCAAGAAGCAAGTCCCCGAGCCGACCTTGCGCGCCAACCTTGGAGTTCCTTGCCGAGCTGATCTTACTCGCCAAGAAGCAAGTCGATAAGCGGACCTTGCTCGCCGACCTTGGAGTTCCTTGCCGAGCTGATCTTGCTCGCCAAGAAGCATGTCATCGAGCGGACCTTGGAGTTTCTTGCCGAGTTGATCTTGCTCGCCAAGAGACAAGTCGCAGAGTTGACCTTGCTCACCGACCTTTGAGTTCCTTGCTGAGCTGATCTTGCTCGCCAAGAAGCAAGTCGCCGAGCTGACCTTGCTCGTCGACCTTGGAGTTCCTTGCCGAGCTGATCTTGCTCACCGACCTTGGAGTTCCTTGCCGAGCTGATCTTGCTTGCTAAGAAGAAAGTCGCCGAGCTGACCTTGCTCGCCGACCTTGGAGTTATTTGCTGAGCTGATCTTGCTCGATAAGAAACAAGTCGCCGAGCTGACCTTGCTCGCCAACCTTGGAGTTCCTTGCCGAGCTGATCTTGCACGCCAAAAAGCAAGTCGCCGAGCGGACCGTGCTCGTCGACCATGGAGTTCCTTGCCGAGCTAATCTTGCATGCCAAGAAGCAAGTTGCGGAGCGAACCTTGCCCGCTGACCTTGGAGTTCCTTGCCGAGCTGATCTTGCTCGCCTAGAAGCAAGTCGCGGAGCAGACCTTGCTTGCTGACCTTGGAGTTCCTTGCCGAGCTGATCTTGCTCGCCAAGAAGAAAGTCACCGAGCTGACCTTGCTCGCCGACCTTAGAGTTCCTTGCCGAGCTGATCTTGCTCGTCAAGAAGAAAGTCGTCGAGCTGACCTTACTCGCTGACCTTGGAGTTCCTTGCCGAGCTGATCTTGCTCGCCAAGAATCAAGTTGCTGAGCTAGCTTTCCTAGCTAACTTTAAAGGTCCTTGCCAAGTTGATTTTGCTCGCCCAGGAAGTTGCTGAGCTGATTTTACTCGCCAAGAAGCGAGTTGACGAGCTGACTTTGTTTGCCAACTTTGAGGTTTCTACACCGAGCAAAGTGAACCACCGAGCAAAAAGTCTTGCCCGGCCTTGTAATGTAATTCCGGTCACACAAATGCGGATGGAATTAAGGGGCAATTGTGAGAGATTTCATAATCTGGCTTTGGGCCGTGGTAATGATAGGGCTAAAATTTGTCCAAGCATGTTTGGGCCAAGCTGGGCTGGGACAATCCAGGTGCAGTGCGCTCGGTTAATGCCCAGGTCCGATTTGGCCAGGATAACTTTTCTGCTAGCCCGATTCGCGTTGTTTGCTCGTTGAGATCGGCGTGCAAGATCCTCCGCAGACCAGCCAACCGAGCAAGTGCTCAATCATTATGGGGGCCTGCTAAGCTCGGTCATAACGGAGCTCGGCTCGGAGCATTGCATGTCCCGAAAGTAATACAGTTGTAGGAAGATGGGGCAGCGCCGCCGGGCTATCCGTTCGCACCAACGCCGTTTGGCAGTTTGGTTAGGTGGTGTTTAGCTGTATTTGTGCTGACATGTGGGAGAGTAGGATAGGAGAGCAGGTTCATGTGTCGAAAGGCGAATGGACGCAGAGGCACGCGCAGAAGGTATGTAAACGTAACTATGCCTCCCATGCTGGGGATGGAACATCAGTTGGTGAGAGAAACTTTAACATTGATCCAGCTTCTTTCTCTCACTCTCTCTCTCTCTCTCTCTCTCTAAGTGTGTGCTAACTTGACCGTCGGAGGGGTTTTCCGGTAACACACCGCTGGGTAGCTCACCGTCGTTGTGTTCGCAGGTTAATCGGATAGAAGCGGAGCTTGGACGCAAGGAGTACGGGCGTTATCAAATACTTATCCCCTGTACAATTTCCTTGTTGTAGTTCTTTTGAAGCTTCACGTGTTATCCATTGAGCCGATGAGCAAAGTGTGCTGACCTCTTTAATATGCTGGGAAGTATGAAATATTAGCTATTAGCCCTGCTGCCCTGCCTTGCCTTGCCTTGCCTTGCTTTTTTCTTTTCTCCTTTTTTTTTTTTTTTGGTTGTTGCTTTAATACCCCATAGAATTTTTACGACATCTATCTATGAATGTTACTACAGTATCAAAGCAAGTAGGTTGAGGAGGTTACCTTCACAAACTGGAATATATAGAATTTCCAATTATGTTTTCTATTCAGAATTCATTTTGTCCCTTCATTCTCAATAGAGGTACGTTATAATCCCTTGGTTTGTTGTATTGTGTACTGTTAAACGTGATTAATTTGTTTCATTTTTCGATGTTGGATCTAGTTTGTTCTTGCCAATTTTGTTATTTTGCATGGTGTGAAATTAGTTTGTTCCCTGCTTGACTGTATGCATCTTTTTTTCTTATTATGAGTTTGTTCCCTACTTGACTGTAAGCCCTAGGTATTGGACAGATTACAGATGTTCCAGCATGCATTAGATAATTTGAAAGTTGTGATGTGTAGGCAACTATTTTCGTAGTTGCAACTCCCAATGCATCATCTAATAATTCCACAATGACTTTTTCTTCTTTTATTAATTAGAATAACAAAAATTCATAATTGTGATTTCCATTTAATACTACTCAAAAATTTGACAGATATCAGTTTAAATCAAAATTATTTAGTAGTCTCGAAACATCACTTGTTTTAATGCTATATGTCTACTTCCAAGACTCCATTAACTATTATTAGATACATATCTTGAGTATGAGATATTATTCCCATTCTCATCCTCAGATTTTATTATATAAGTAACAATGTTAGGAACTCACAATATTTACCTAGAAAAATACTGAGAAAGAGTATTCAATGGTGAAGATGCATTACAAAGGAATCCATTGTCCAAAATTCAATCTACACCATCCACTATTATTTTGGGTAAATTTTCTAGACTACTTTTATGGGTTGATAATTTTTTTACTGATTATGAGCAATATTGGAAACCTATAATATTTACCCAAAAAAATACCGAAAAAAGAGTATTTAATGGTTAAGATGTATTTCAAAGATGTGTCCTATTATACAAAATTCAATCTACACGATCCACTATTATTTTGTGTAAATTTCCAAGACTTTTTTAAAAATAATCATATCATGTGTTACAGGAATTTTACGTTGGTAATGTGCCCAACCAATAGAAGAGATCTAAAGAATTATATGACCCTACAAAGAAGAAAAAATAGAAAAATAAGAATATAATATTAGATAGGCACACGATCACATGTTCTTCTTGACTCATGATAATTTCTGGGTTTTTTTGGTTGGTAGCTTTTCTGCTGGTTATAAAAGATCATAACATAACATAACCCTCGCTCGAACCAGCCTCAAAACACACTATTCCTATAAAATATGGGTATCAACAACAACTACTTGAGATTGAGAGGGGCATTGTTTTTTATTATTGCATTGGCCTTTTGCAATCAGTGGTGGGGATGCTCAAAATTCAACAACTCTTGTTCCAACAATCTTAACATTTGGTGACTCTACAGTAGATGTTGGGAACAATGACCATATTCACACCATTTTCAAAGCTAATTTCCCACCTTGTGGCAGAGACTTCATCAATCATAAACCAACTGGAAGGTTCTGCATTGGCAAACTAGCCACTGATATCACCGGTAAGTTGTTCAACAGCTTGAGAATATTAGCTTTGTCAAGTCTAATCTGTGTATCAAATCAAGTATTATTACTTAATAGTCATTTTAACCTGTCTTTGCAAGTTCAATCTGTCTATATCTAATCAAAGATCACCTTATTCTTGGGGAAGATGGAGGGCTTATTGGCGATTCATCTTCTGATTATCTTTGATGCATAGATCCCTTAGGTTAGACTCTCTTAACCCTTTGCTAATTAAGATTATGTGTACATATTCACCAAGTTCCTTGAATGGAACTCAACTCTTGATTCGAGACTTATACTTGTCTAAACAAGTTATGAATTGTTTTGCAATGTTACTATCGTAAAACTTTTACAACTTGACATGATTTTAATATTGTTTGATAGAACTTATTGATTTATTTTCAATTATATATTAGAATTTGTGTAGTCAAATTAGATGACTTGCATAACCAATTTTTCTGTTCCTTTTGAAACTTATTAGGCTTCTCAAAATTATAAGCCACAAGACTAACTTATTAGCTATAACTTTTTGTTTTTTGTTCTCCTTTTCGGAGTGTAGGAATGCACTTCAGTTGTAGTTTTTAGATTGAATTATGTAATCTTTGTGTATGAATAAAAATTCTGGAGAGGAAATTTTAATGACTCAAAAAAATGGGAAATGAGCTACTTCTGAAGAGCAATATATAAGGTGTCTAATTGATTTATATGTAAGAAAATCATTTTTTTTTCCTTCCACACCCTTTCCTCCTCCCAATCCCAATCCCAATCCCAATCCAATAATTTCTTCCACACCCTATTTTAAAAGTTCCTAATAATTTGTCTTTTACATATTTTGTTCGATCTTATATCTATCACCTAGCATTTCTGATTTCCTATGACATTATGGACCACATTTCTAGTTTCTATTTCCCATTTCTTTTTTGATAATGACAACTTTTCTCAATTCAAAGTGGATGTTGACACTTAACTGTTACTTCATTATGATTGTTGATAATTCCTTCATATTGAAACATGTTATCTTCTACCTTCTTGAATGTGCTTCTTCACTTCTCCGCATTTATTTCTTATATTTGTAGCTAGTTTTCCGACGTAAGGCCATTTGCCTTTGATATCTATATAGATGGGACAACAAATTTTGCACATTGCTACCCTAGCTTTGCAGTCTCTGTGGGAGTTTTATATAAAAGAAAGCCGGCTGCTGGTGTTGTGGTATATAATCACTTACCTTTATAGTCTCCAAAAAAAGTTTGCATAATTCTGTAACAGTCCATCAGATTGAAATTTGATATGTAAATTAATATGGTCATTGAAGTTGTTATACTAAATGATGGTTTCCCTGGTTGATGTATCAGAATATAAAACATAGTTGCATAAACCTTTTCATTTTCTATTTTTTTGGCATTGAACTCAACTCAACTAATTTTTGAAGTAGTTCTTGTCCAATTATTTCGTCAAAGTTCAAGAGTGAATGAGTTTCTCTGTTTCTGACTTGAAAGGATGACAATTGGTTGGTGTTTAAGGTAGAATTTGTTGGAGGCCCTATGTGTTGGAATACACGCACGTTTTCTGTAGCTGCTGGTAAGAAGGTTTTATGTAAACCATTATATAACAAGCTCTTTTACATACCAAAATTGAAATATAAAGTTCTGACTTAATATTTGTTACTCTTTATTCTAGATGGGAGTGCTTTTTGGAATGGGCAAAAGATTCAAGTGAGTCATACCGATAAGGTAAGTGATCCTGTTGTATCTAGACTATAATGTTTTATTCAATAGGTGACCTTCAATAAGACCGTTTTTTTTTTTTTTTGTTGGTAGTGGATGTGGAAAAGAGACTGGTTGAGAATGTGCCCAACAACACTCTCTGTTTTATGGCGTTTAGACTCGAGGAATTTTTCCATGAACTTTACATACTTTTAGACCTTGTGATCAGACTCCATATGGATTTCTAAGCACATTCTTTGTAAGTCCCTCTTATCAATTCCTTCCCCAAGCTTAGTTTATGCAAGGAAAAGGAACTAAGTAGAAGGTATTGACAACAACAGACTTTATTACAGGACAGTTCAAATGCTTGTGTATATTTCACTTCTTATCTATCTATAAAATTAATCATGTTCCTTCTACTTCTGGAAACAGATCACATTGAAAAAAATTGTGTAAAAGTGTGGTGGTTTAGAGTTGAATGCTTGAAATTTTTTTTTCAGCTCACATTTTTCACTTATTTTTTTTGGTGAAGCAATCACTTCTAGTTACTGGATTTAGGTATGAACATGATGATGCATGCATTACCAACATAGAGTTATTCAAAGAATTGACTGATGTCAGTCGGGTAATAACCATTTTCTTTCACTTGCTTTACTGATAACTTGCTTTACTTCTCACATCATAGATAGGGATGGAAGATTTTGTGTTTCAAGTTTTTGTAATCTCTCTCTCCATTTTGACATTTATATGTGTAGGGCGTGAGAAGGCTTGGTGCTGCTGTAGTGGATATGTGCCATGTAGCTTTGGGAATTATAGAAGCATATTGGGAATATTGTCTAAAACCATGGGATATGGCTGCTGGTGTTTTGGTAACATCAATCATTTTAAGAAATATTTTCTATTTTTTCTTCTAGATATCAATGAAAGAACTATATATAAAACAATGCCCAATTAGTACACATTAATGTGTATTTGGGAGGGGAAAGATTTAGTACACATCTAACCTTTGGTATAATGCACAAAATGGTGGCCCCAAGACTTGAAACCATAACCTCAAGGTTATTACCCCAAGACTTCAAATCCGCCCGTGCCATTTTTCATTTTCTATGTTTTACTACCTTTCTAATTTACTTAGATTCCTTATGGGTGCACTGTGTCACAATTTTTACACTTGAATTAGGAATACTATGGTAATTGTTTTAGATGACAATGTTTTTCAAGAATAGATTGAAAATCTACTAACCTAAGTTGGCTGACCAATTGCCATTTGTATTTTCTTAAAACTCATCCCAGCATTCTATTTCACAACCAAATATTGTAGCCAGGGCTGGATGATATTGCTCTCATCATTCTTGGGGCTAACTAACGGCTACCTCACCGGCTGTGTCCTTACTTCTACTCCAAAACGTTATAAGGTTTGTTGATTTAGGGGTTGTTTGGTTTAGCTTATGGAGCTACTTAATAGTTTATTTTCCTTTCTTTTTTTTTTTTTTTTTTTTTGGTTTTTTTTTTGAAAGTCTACTAGAGTGTTGATGCAGCTTTTGAGGCAAAAATAGCTGACGTACTTTTAACTTTTGTTTTCTGAACCGGTTGACACACTGAAATGGTTAAACAACATCGAATGTCAACGAAACTTGACACACCCGACTAACTATGAACAAATGACTTACAGGAAAAGACGAGACTCAAAATCGATTTTCAGTTTTGAATCTAGAGCCTAATTTCCATTTGTGAAAATTTGTCCTGTAGAAACTTTTTTTTCCGAACCGGTTGACATACTAAATTGGTCAAACGGCATCGGATGTCAACAAAAGTTAACACATATGACTAACTAGAAACAAATGACTTATAAGAAAATACGGGACTCGAAATTGATTCCCGATTTTGAATCTAGAGCGTAATTTCCATTTGTGAAAACTTGTCCTTTAGAAATTCTTTTTCGAAGAACAATTGGAGAAACTTTTGGCAGATACATTGTGTGTCATTTGAATTATGTATATGTTACAATTTTATTTATTTATTTGTTTTATGAAATAAATATCAAATGTTTTACATATTTTGTAAGCTTGAAATTAATTATATTATATATATATATATATATATATGTTTCTTTTTGCAGATGCCACTCTTTTGAGTACATGATGATATCTTCGCATATCGATATTGGAGCTTACTGTTGATACTAAAACAAGCTGTTAATAAATATGTTTTTTTATTTGTATTGTCGATACTTTAGTTTTGTTTTAGATACAAATTTGAGTTTTTGAATTATCAAAAAATATTAGTATTGTTGGAGGATATTTTATATATTTTTATAAATAATGTTTGGTTGACACTGTATCGTTACAGGTACATATATATATATATATATATCATTATTCATATATATGATTTTGTGAATGTGAATGTGAATTCGGATGTGTATTAACAATTTGTACAGAGAATGAATTAATAAAATATATATTCATTTTATGAAAAAAAAAATGTGTATTAATAATTTTTACAAGGAATGAATTAATAAAATATATATATTTATTTTATAAAAAAAATTGAGACAGTAATAAACCGCCACTAATGGAATCATCATTTCCTTGCATTTTATTAGGAATGGGTCAACCTATCCCATATACATATTAGTGCCCTCTTTAGCGACGATTTAAATTGTCGCGAATATTTTTTTGCGACGTTTAAGACCGTCGCTAATAATACTTTTCGCGACGTCAACTATTGTCTCTAAAAAAATTTTTGGTTACGGCATCTTAAACCATCGCTAAAAGAGGGGTTTTTCCGTTTTTTTGTGTCAAGTTAAACCGTCACAAAAACCATAAATTTATCATCTTTACAAGAAAGCGATGGTTTATAACCGTTGCAAATACCTTTTGTCACGTCCTCTTTTGCCACCCCCTATTTTCTGTCGCTACTCCGTCACAAAAAGTCTTCTACAATGATATACGCACCTTTTACGATGTTTACAACCGTCGCAAAAGCTCCGACTTTTAGTAGTGTGTCACTCGAGCGTCCAAACACCAAAACATGGGATTGCTCGAGTGCAGGAATTACCACTCAAGCAAAGAATACAAACTCCCAGAAGTTTTGCAGATAAAAGACCACCGCTCGAGCTGAACAAAAGCTACTCGAGCCAACACTGTTTGAGCGTAAGAAGTGTCAGTCAAGCGAAGAATACCAACTACTAGTATATCTATAGGCCTACAAAAGTACTGAGAGTTTACAACTACAGGTCAAGTGTAAGAAGAGACGCTCGAGCGAAAAAGTCAAAATCTGGGTAACAACAATTTGGACCAACAAGCTACCAACCTACTCCAAACACACTCAAAACACTCCAACAACCAAACTCAATGAGGAAAGAGTGAAACCAGACAAGAATAACTATATGAGACAATGAAATCAAGATCTAAAACATCAACTGATCGGGTCTAAACTAGAATCGCTATAAGTATTACGTTGGAAAAAAGTACACTAAAATATTTTATTTTATTTTATTTTATTTTATTTTATTTGGAGTGTTAGGTTATTACATTTAGTATTTTTGTGTATGTTACATTGGAGTGTTACAATTCGAATTACATTAATTGGAGTGTTACTTTCGGAAAAATTATACTAAGAAGTTTTCTTGTGTGTTACATTTGAAAAAAAGTACAATACGGAATTTTTTTTGGGGGGAGTTTTACGTTGTTACGTTTGGGAAAAATATACTAAATAATTGTTTTAATGTTTATGTGTATGTTACATTAGAGTGTTACGTTTGGAAAAAGTATACTAAGGAGTTTTTTTAGAGTGTTATGTTATTATGTTTGGGAAAAGTATACTAAATTTTTTTTTAAGGTGTTACATTGGAGTGTTATGTTTTTGTTTGTAATATGGGATTTGTTCCAAAAGGAGAAAAAATCCAAAACTTCTATAGTACAGATTGCCCAAATGTGTAATTTCAAATTTGAAGAAATCCACTTTTATACCTCAAAAATTAAATCCAAATATATAAATGACTACTCTTTTGTGTAAATTTCATTTTAATGAGACCTTTAAATTCATAATAAAAAAAGAAAAAACTAAACAGTTCACAAAGTTACATTTTGAAATTTATTAGCACTTCACCCTAATTTATTTTGTTTTGAGGATTAAACCTTAAATTTTTTTTTTATAACTTTCCCTACTTCTTTTTGCTTTAAAAAAAATAAATAATAATAAATAAAAATAAAAGAGGTAGCAGCTAATCATAAATAATTGCTTAGCATTTAGTGATAATAGACAAGTATTTTGGATTACTAGTTTACTAGAAACTTCCTTGAGTTTACTTGGAAACTTTACATCCAACTTCCAAGATTGATTTGACTTTGACTTGCGCACAAGGAGGAGCCTCGCACATTCTTCTTCCGATAATCATGGCATCAAAAGTGCTAGACTTTAACAAAATAATAATAATAATAATAATAATAATAATAATAATATTGGATAAATTACCGATAAATTTTAGTAGTTAAATTTAATTCTTATCAATTTATATTAAAAATAAGGCTTACTAAAAATAATTTTTTATGACGATTTTATATATGTCGCTAAAAATTAAAAATTAGTGATTTTTTTTCACGATTTTTATAAATTATCGCTAAAACTTATAGTAAGGCCTCGTTTGGGAACATGCTAATTTAATAATTTTTTGGCTATTTGGCTAAAATATAAGCTAAAAAAAACTAGTATGTTTGGGATGACTTTTTGGCTTTTTACGAAAAGATGTGCAAAAAGTAGAGAGAAAAGAGAATCTTTGACTTTTTGGTATGGGTTGTTGGCTTTTTGGCTAATTTAGTAATTTTTTGACTTTTTGGCTAAAAAGTAGGGTTCCCAAACGAGGCCTTAGTAACATTTTTATGTGACGAATTTTTCAAACTGTTGCTGAAAGTTGAAAATTAGTGATTTTTTTGTGACAATTTTTTAAATTGTTGCTATAACTTAAGCTTAGTGACATTTTTTGTGTCAATTTTTAAACTGTCGTTGAAAATTAATAATTAGTAACTTTTTTTAATATTGTATGATGAAAATGTCATTATTTATCATAAGACCTATTGGACACTAAGTTTACTTAGCAGGACTTACATATAAGTTCCCCAAAAATATATCAGGAGAAGTTTCAAGAGATCTTCAGAAATAATCTACTGTGATAGGCAATAAAAAATAAAAAATAAATTATAAATATATCTCTTGAGATTTATTTAAAATATTTGTCGTTGTAATTCTAAAAGTTACATTTCGTCCCTTGAAATTTCTAATTTCATAACAAATTACCCTTTTTATAAATAAATCATCAAGTCAGTTAACCGTTTTTAATGATGTTAGAAATTTATTTCAATTAATAATTTAGGTAATTTTATCATTGTATAAGAGAACAGTTAGGAATTTTATTTTTTTAATTAGTTCTATTAAATAAAAAATTTTGACAAAGAGATTTTTATAATTTTCTAAATCACAAATGGCAATCCGTTCTTTGAACAAATCTCAAGGGGTGTGTTTGTAATTTACCGTAAAATATATATATATATATATATATAAAGAAGAATTTAAGTCCTTTAAGTTTTTAAAATTTATAAAAATAACCCTAAGTTATTTAAAATAGTTTTATAATTAGACTTTACTTTTAAGTTTTAAGTTATTTCTCGTAAAACCCTGTGAGATATTATACTATCTGAGACACTCAAATTTTTTTTGAACGGCAAAGAAAGAGACTTCATTGATGAATATGTAGTACCAAGTATAAAACAAATTACACCAATAAAGAGAAAAAGAGGAGCCCTAAGTTGGAGAGGAACCAACGAAAGGGACAGACCAAACCAGCAAAACAGATCACCAGCTGAATACCAGCAGATCAGAACAGATCAAAGCAACCTTCAGAACAGAGGAACAAATCAAATGCAGGTGACATAACTCCAGACATTAGAACAGAACACCAGCAACCATCAGACCAGATTAGAACAGAACACCAGTAGCAGATAGAACAGATCACCCTGCCCTTAGGACTGATCACCAGCAGCAGCAGATCAGAACAGAGCAAACATATACAGATGACAAAGCACCAGTAGTAAAGGTCTACAGCAGCCATTAGAACAGATCACCAGCAGCCATCAAACAGATCACCAGTAGCAACAGAGGAACAGATGAACAGATCACCCCCAGTCAAACTCAATAAGCTCAACAAACACAGGAACCAGATTAAAGACAACAAAGCAACACAGCAAACTGAAATCAAAATTTGCGAAGAGCCCAGAAGTTCACATCACTGGCCTCACCAAACTATAGCAAACCTTGCCTCACCCCTATGAAATTGTAAAGGAAATCTGAAATTGAGAAATGAAGCTTCTTTGAAGCAGCCTTAAGCCAGAAAGCAAGCCTAATGAGAATCAGCTCTTGCAACACCTGCAGATTTGGACGAGACGCATTAAAGGAACAATCATTCCTATGCTTCCAGATTGACCAGAGTGTTACCAGAGGTATGGCACACCAAATCCGCAGCTCAGCTTTCCTGCAAGGGTACCCTGACCACCATTTCAGTAGACTAATGACAAAGTTAGGAATAACCCAAGAGACACCCCACCACTGCAAAAGACCTGACCAAACTCTCCAAACAAATGGGCAGAGCATGAGAACATGCTCCAAAGATTCCTGGTGTGATTTACAAAATACGCACAATGAAGAGGTAGAGCTAGGCAAGACTCCAATCCGCTGCAAGAAAACAGAAGTTTTGATCTTGTGTTTCCATGCGAGCCAACCAAAGAACTGGACCTTAGGAGGAAGAAACTTGATCCACACTAGACGACTGAAACTCTCAAACTCTCCATAAGCACTGCTGGTATGATTGTAAAGGTTAGACACAAAAGATTGTCCTAGCTTGGCTGCTCCCCAAACAGCACTGTCCTGAGTCTCCAATTGAAGAGGAAGGACTGAACTTACGATGCCATAGAGCCTTAGCAATTCATTCTTTTCCCAAACAAAGAGTGGCCTCCTAAATGTGAATAACCAATTCTTAGTTACACCAGATACTTCCACAAAATCCTTAAGAAGACCATCCTTTTGTAAAGATAAACTGAAGAGGCGAGGGAACTCATCTTTTAGACAGAGATTCCCACACCAAGGATCAACCCAGAAACTTATACGATAGCCATTCCCCACCTTTAACTGGAGGTTGCTAGCATAGAAGAGTGAAAGAGACTGGTTTTGTTCACCTGTTGCCACTATGCCATTCTAGATATATAAGGATGAGGTGTTAAGACTTGGGTTTGGAACCCAATTCCCACCAAGGAACCGATATTTACTGCAAATAACCTTATACCAAAGTGACGCTGGTTCAGAAGCAAATCTCCACCACCATTTTAGAAGTAGACACACATTCACATCTCTGATTCTTCGAACCCCCAAGCCACCTTGCTTTATACTCTTAGTAACCTCTAACCATTTTACTAAATGAATTTTGCGCTTCAGATCTAGCCCACCCTATAAGAATGATGCTTGAATTTTGTCTAACTCCTTTGCAATTCCCTCAGGTAGCTTGAACAGTGATAAGTAGTACACATGTATACTTGATAACACAGCTTTCACCAAGGTTAATATACCTGCATAAGATAGTAGTCTCCTTTTTCCAACCAGCTAGCCTCAGTTTTACCTTTTCAACTATTGGTTTCCAAGTTTTCTTCTTTCTAGGGTTCGCACCCAAGGGTAGACCTAGATACTTTAATGGTAGATTATGGGACTTACAGTTCAAGAGGGAAGTAAACTCAGTAAGGGCAGATCCGGAGATGCCAATCCCACAAACCATACTTTTATGGTAATTAATTTTTAAGTCCTGAAGCCACTTCAAAGCATCGAAGAATCCTTTTCAAATTTAGCACCTCTGATAGCTCAGCTTCACAGAACAAAAGGGAATCATCTGCAAATTGGAGGTGTGATAGTTTCACCTCATCATTGGCCCCAACTGATACCCCTTTAAGCAATCTCAACTCCATAGCTCTCTGAAGAAGGATATTTAATGCCTTAACAACCAAATTAAAAAGGAATGGTGATAAGGGGTCACCTTGCCTGAGCGCTTTTTGGACGTTAAACTCCTTGGTTGGAGATCCATTGACAAGGATTGAAATTCTAGCAGTAGTGACACACTCCTGAATCCAAGAGATCCATTTTTCACCAAACCCAAATTTTGCTATCATTGAAAAAAGGAAATTCCAGTTGATGGAGTCAAAAGCCTTCTCAAAATCTATTTTAAGTAGCAGGCCAGCTTTCTTGTATTTGACCCAACTATCCACAACTTCATTTGCAATCAAAACACCATCCAAGATGTTTCTACCTCGCAGAAAAGCAGATTGTGTATCACCTATAATCCAAGGCATAACTAGCTTCAATCTATTTGTTAGGACTTTAGATAGAATTTTGTAGATGGAACCAATCAGACTAATGGGTCTGAATTCATTTAGTGTTAAAGCTTTCTCCTTCTTTGGGACAAGAGAAATGAAAGAGCTATTCAAACCTGGGAATAATCTGCCACTGGCATGAGACTCTTGCATAAAATTGAGGACTTCACCTTTAAGCACCTTCCAAAATTTCTGGAAAAACATCAAATTAAACCCATCAGGTCCTGGTGCTTTGTTCCCATTACAGTCACTTACTACTGCCTAAACTTCATCTTCAGAAAAATCTGCTTCAAGCACATGGAAGTGGGTGCTGAGCCTAATGCTTTTGAATTCACCTGACAAGGTTGGTCTCATTTTCCAATCTTCTTTGAAAAGGTTTGAAAAGTGAAGCCAAACCTCATTCTTGACAGAAACTGGATCCTCAATAACCACATCCCCAATTGTGATGGAGTTAATAGTGTTTCTGGTTTGTCTACTAGTGGCCATGACATGAAAAAACCTCGTGTTCCTATCCCCTTTCAGATTCCAGTCCATCCTAGATTTTTGGAGCCATTCCCATTCCATCTTCCTGCTCAAAGACCACATTTCATTCCTTTTTTCTCTTTGCAGCACCAATTCACTTTCATCCAGAGGTCTGGTTTTAGCTTTTAGATCAAGATCATGCAAAACAGATTCAGAGGCTTCTAATTTTGTAGCAACATTACCATAAGACTCTTGATTCCATTTTTTTAAAGCCAACTTTAGGGGCTGCAATTTCCTCTTCAGTATAGAGCCTGCAGACCCATTCAGATGTAGTTCTCCCCAAATGCTCTCTACCAAGGAAGCCAGAGATGGATGTAAGGTCCATGCATTCAGAAATTTGAAGGGTTTGGGCCCCCAATCCCTACCATCCTCCATGAGTAGAAGTGGGCAGTGGTCAGAAATAGTTCTTGGGAGGCCCCAAAGTTTGAGTTTATATCTCACTAACCATTCAAGGCTAAGGAGAAATCTATCTATTCTACTCCATTTTTTCCCTTCAAAAGTATTACACCAGGTGAATTTTTTGCCTAGCATTTGGACATCTATCACCTCACAATTATCAATGAAGTCATTAAACTCCTGCATGCCTCTATCCCTGCAAGAAACTCCTATTCTTTCCCCCACGTTCCTAATCTCATTGAAGTCTCCACCAAGGCAATTGACAAAATTTGTTTTCAAATTTAACAGATTCTCCCATAAAGCCTTCCTACTTATTACATCATTTGGGGCATAGATGTTAACCATAACATAGTCAAAAGAATTGTGAACCTTACCTGACAAAAGAATGAAGTTCCTACTGCAGCAGCAATCTGAGAGATGGAAGACATCAGGATCCCAGATGCAGATTAATCCACCAGACAGGCCTGCAGCATCTACAGTCATGTATTCCATCTTACCTCTAGGCCAAAGACTTTTAACTAACAAGGTTGTGATACTTGACTACTTTGTTTCTTGAAGCAAAACCATGTCTACTGCCCTATCATACAATAACTTTCTGATTTTCCTCCTCTTTTCTGGCCTTCGTAGACCTCTGGCATTCCAGCTTAGGATCTTCATGTGTAACAGAAATACTCCAGATAGCACCTATGAGGAAACTGGTTATTCTACAATACCAGGTCCTCCAGCCATTCACACTTTATCTTTCTCCTCAATGTGTATGAATTTCTTGAAAACCTCAGATTCCTGACTGTTATAGTCAATCCCCAGAGTTTTTCCTACATGAAGTGTTGCAAGGGCCTCATATAGAGCTTCCTTTGAAGAGAAGGTGTGAATTGATTCTAAAATATGACTGGGTGAGGAGTAAACAGATGATGATCTGGCTTTAATTCCTCTTTTGAGCCCATTGCTTGAACCTGCTCCTTTGTGTCCTACCCTTCTTACAAATCCAGAGAACCTTCCTGCAAATAATGAGTGCTTTATCTCTTCCCTTCTAGTAGCTTTCCTTTTACCTTTCTTAAAATGGCTGTTGGAGGAGCCTGAAATGGGTGGCCTGTAAGTATCATTGGCCTTAAATTGTGGACTCACTCCTGATGCTCCACTCGGCTGCTTCACACCTAAAATGTTTGATCCATTAATAAAGGGCCCAGTGGGTAGAAAATTCAGGTGCCTTGATTCATTGGGCTGCAGCCCATTTAGATCTTGGCCTAGAGCTAACTCTAAACAGATGCCAGGCCTTTCTTTTGGAGACCCACTAAGGCTTTTAATAAAACCGGAGGTGATGATCTGACCCTCTACTGCTTGGTCTACTGAGAGACTTTTCTGAGGATCATGATTGCACTCAACCCACTGCTGCAGATTTTGCGGGACTAGCTGCTCTTCTACACCTTTTTGGGCAAAATGATTGCTCCTCTGGTGTAGACTTATCACTGGCAGTACTGATTCAGCCACACACGTGCCTGCTACGTTTGAATTTCCAGCATAGTCTATAGTCTCGGCAACAACAGATGTGTTACTCCAACTGCCATCTACAGCCAGCTCATCCATAGCCTTCATCCCAGATGTCGTGCCCTTATTGGTTCTGATAGACGCTCCTGCCATGTCATCTGCTTTGTCACCATCTTCCTCTTCTGGGTTGTGTTTTTGACTGGGATGGATTGCGCCATTAATTTTGGAACATACAGCTTCAACTGGTTCTTTAGAGAGTGATTCTTTACAATTGAGACTATCCTCCACAGCACTCTGTTCTTCAAGAACTCGAGCAGAATATACTCTTCCTTTACACTCCAGGTTGATACTTGTATTAATTGGATCCATGACAACAGTCTCTATTTTGAATCTGCCACTACGAAATGAAGTCGGTGCACCAATATTTCTATCCAAGAACACCACCTCGCCCCATATGCTTCCTATCTTTCTGAAAGTGTTCGAGCTCCATAGGTTTGGGGGAACCCCAAAACAGCTGATCCAAACTTGTCTTTGTTGCTGTAGGTACATACCAGGACTCCACACTATGATGAACTCGCACCAGCCATGGAACCATTCTGCAACCATAGACTTTTTACCCATTAAATCTTCTTTGGATAGAAATGAAAGAAAAACATCTCGACCACCTCCTTCTCTTACCAGCACGTTGGGATCTTCTCTTTTGAGGAGCTTATTTTTCACCTACACAGAGGTGCGATCTGGTTTGAGTCTCATGATCAAGCTCTCATAAAGCCAACTGTTTCCTATCTGCTCTACTCTGATTGTTGTGGTCAGAGCAGGTTTGGATTGATCCCCTTTGATAACTTCTGCAAACGATCTCCCATCGGTGCCATGGTTCCAGATGGAGCTTTTGGCCATACCGGATGTGTTTCTAACCATTGGTTGTCTGGTTGGTAAATTTTTCCATCGCTGCCTTGCCTCTGTGTGTTTATCGAACGCTGCAATTTTAACTGATAGAGATTTATCATCGACCCACAACCTATTTGCTTTTTCTTCTGCTACGCTAGCTACAATGGAGCAATCATAACGTACAAACCCAAATCTGGAGTTTTTTGCTTTCCTTCTTCCAAATTTGTTGAACAGATCATAGAGGTTCCTTGGTGCCAAAGATTCGGGCAAGTTGTCCACGAAAAGCGTAATCAAGCTCGATCTACGACCATCAGACCATGAATTAGGATTTGATTGTCTTCCTCTTTGCTTCACCACTAGGATCCAACCACCAAGACTCCCTTTGTTAGCCATTTCTATCTAAGACACTCAAATAGTAGAAATTTAGTTGTCTTATCATGCTCTATGATTGGTACCATGCAACTTAGTGAATGTGATTACATTACATATAATAAAACACACCAAAAACTAATACAGTGATGGAGAATGTTCATGACCATCTCCCTCAAAAGTTTTTCTCTGTTGTGCGGCTTAGGCAGCAGCTCGTAGGAATTATTTTAGATTATTTTTTTTTCATAATTCAAACTATTTAATTTTTAAAGAATGTCGAGTAGAATATACCTGTTAAAAATCAAGTTGATTAGACATCAATAGTCTCTTCATCAACTGCATTTGTATTCAGTTTAATACTTACATATTTATTTTGTAAATATACAAATGAAGAAGCTATTGATACCCAATCGACTTGATTTTTCACATGTATATTCTATTCAATATTTCTTAAAAAATGCATGATTTAAATCATCAAAATAGAAATTGAAGTGACTCCCATAAACCACACAACAATCACTATTATGCAAGCTGCACAATAGTTCCTTCAATATTTAATTTAAAGACCACGATTCAAAAATTAGTCATTATCGTATTTTGAGATATTTGTTTCGAGTGTTAGATGATGGCTGACCCAAAAAAAGAAAAAGAAAAAAAAAAAAAAGAAAAAAAAAAAAAACAGGTGCTGGAGAGTATTTACTTCCCTAAAGTTTAGCTAAATGCTACTTTTGTATGTATATAATCTTTCAATTTGATTTCACTTTCAGAGTACAACAAAATAATTCATGGTATATTATGGCGCATTTGAAAAGAGGACTGATATGGATTATCAAATAAATTTTATTGATTTTACTTTTACATATTATGTGAATATACACAATAAACGTCATGTTTCACTACAAGAAAAAGAGGATATCACCACGTTTTTTTTTCTGACGTTTTTGAAAAACGTCGTGAAATCTCCTATACTTTTTCCCATTTTAAACAAATTTAATGATTCATCTCGTTTTGTACGCCAGCATTAAAAAAATTGTGAAATAACATTTACTTGTGAATGAAGAGGCAGGACTTCTCTGATCAAAAGAGAGGCGTGACTTTAGAGAACACAGCGTTACTTTTGAGAGAGAAAGAGAGAGAGAGAGAGAGAGAGGCAGAGAGAGAAATCAAGGCCTTGGATCATCGATCTCCATTGATTTTTGGTTGTATGATCGTGAAATGCTTGTTCTACACTTGATTTGAGCGTTTGTCTGTAATATCGTTTGAATCCCTCTTATCTGAGTCGATCTAGGGCTCAAGGTTAGAGTTTTTTGTCTGTAATATCGTTTGAATCCCTCTTATCTAACGATTTATAGTTGATTTCTAATTTCTTTTCTTCTGTTTTGTATTTTCTCTTTTCAAATCGATTTTTCTAGGGTTTTGAGTGCCGTGTGTCTCTGATCACGTACAGAATAGCAAGTAGCGTTGGATCTGGATCGTTACCAACAGTGAGTCGAAGCAAGCTCAACGACGTAGAGATGTAGATCTTATTCTCAGATCTGCTCTCTATCCGATCAGATTTGCTCTCTCTGTCTCTCCGATCTGCTATTATGGTAATATCAAATCTACTTTCTCAATCTCTCCGATCGAATTTCGCATATTCTCTTCATTGCTCTATGAGATTTGGACCTCTGTCTCTCTGTTTTTGATTGAATCTCATTATCTTTGTCACTCTATTACATTTTCCTTATAGAAAATGTCAAAACAGTATAGAAATAGAACGATTGGTGAGTGAGTTTGAAACTTCTTTATCTATTTGAACACTCTATTAGTTCATCACTTTTCAATTTTTACTTTAACTTGTTATGTTTTAATAATTTTCAATTAATTTTTAAAACGTTAAGAAATAGAACGATTACATTGAATTTATATTAAAATTTAAAATTTTAATTGTTATAATTAAAAGTTAAAGGATCAAAATTTGACGGTGAAATTTGTAATTTACTTAGGAAAAAAAGAAATTGGACCAAAGTAAAAAAAAAAAAGAAGAGGTTTGCATTACATGTTTTTTTATATTTTTTATGATTGTGTGATTCTGATTCATCACACTTAAAAGGACTTGCAATTTCATTGGTTTTTATGTAAAATACTTGGTCATGACCATGGGTTGTACATTCTTATTCATTTCGCTTTGCATGTGTTTGGGTTTTGGTCTAACTGAAGCAGTTCCTGCAAATTCTCTCATCACAAAGCTTCCAGGTTTCAATGCTACTTTCCCATCAAAGCACTACTCTGGGTATGCCTCTTCCTTACCATTTTTTGTATTTTGACTTCACAGCTTTGTTTGGTTCTTGGAATTGTCAAGAAAAATAAAAATTTTCTGAAAAATGTGAAGAAATTGAGTAGGCATTTTCCATAAGTTTATTTTCTTCTTCTTTTGTTTGATTATCATAGAAAATGGATAAGTACAAGTAATTTTATTTCCCTATTATTCTTTTTTTTTTTCTCAACAAATTCAAATTCCAAACATAACTTAGAAATTGCCGCTCATGATGTTCAGAAATTGCTGTTCTGTTGTTTGATTCTCCTCTTGAGCTCCGTTCTGTTCCTCACTGTCACCGCGAGATCGCCGATCTTCAAGGTATGTTTCGTTTCTCTACTTTCTTTTGATCTATACCAATTGCATATATATATATACATATATATATATGTGTGTGTGTGTGTGTGTGTATGTATGTATATGATTGTGTTTATGAAGTTTAATTTGATTGTTGATTGTTTGTTATTTGAGCTTCAAATCTGTGATTCTGTCTGTTTAGTTACTGAAAAACAGTTTGCTGGAATAATTTTTCTAGAATAAATCACTTTAATTATTCGTTTTTGATCTGTTCTGTTTCTCTGTGATTATTTTGATCGATTTAATTCCTTATTTTGTTTGTTTGTTAGTTTTTCTATTTCATTTTTTTTTTAAGAAATGCTTGATTTTGTCTTTTTAAGGTTAATATTAGTCTCTCTGTTTGTGTGTGTGTGTTAATATGAGACAGAACCCCAGAACAGCTAATGCTCTGGCGACAAAGATGTACGAGGAAAGATTAAAATTGCCACAGAGGGATCCTTTAGATGCTGCTGCTATGAAGGTATATGTCTTGTTTGGGGTTGTTGAATCATGAATTCATTCCAGTTTAACCAATTTAACTTTTGGGTACAGCAAAGGTTTGGTGAGAATATGGGCCAGCTTTTGGATCCGAACCATGCTTCAATATTGAAGTCTGCTGCTGCAGCTGGCCAGGCTTCAGGGTACTTCCTATGCAACTTGATTAATATGATTTGGAGATGACATGACATGGTGTTGCTGTGTAGGGTTTTTGGCACATTTAAAAAAGTATAAAGAAAAAAACTTTATCTTGCATGGCATTAGTATTTATTCATCCTATTTATTTTCCACAGAATTGGTACTTGTCTATCCGTAAATATTAAGTGGGATCCCAAGAGGCAGGAAATGATATGCTACTGTCATTTATTATTTGGCAGTTTGACCATTTTAATGCAACTACTCTGTGTTGACTTATGTTTATGCCTTCAAATTATACGGGAAATGAAATGAACTGCTTTGTTCTCATGGAATTTCTTTTATGTCTTTTTATACAACAATAAAAGTTTTAGGTGTTGCATTCTGATGCACATCCTATTAATGTTATCTGTGTGTAATTATTTCCAGGCAAGTGCTGCATGGTGCAGCGGGTGCTATGTCTCCGCAAATTCAATCTCGGAACCCACAACTTCCTGGCTCTACACCAGTGAGTACTTTTCTTTTCCTATATAAAGTGATTCCGTGTACTCTATTCATATATTTCCTTTTGCAGTAAGTAATGAATTTGTGTGAATAGGACATAAAGACCGAGAGATGAATCCAGTATTGAACCCCAGAGCTGCTGGTCCTGAAGGCTCTTTAATTGGAATTCCTGGTATACATAAAATTGACTCTCCCTTTGATTGTGATAAGCTCGTATCGTTCTTATAACATGGTTGATTAGAATTTAAGTCGTTAAATTAAGTTGGGATTTTTCTTAGTCTGTTTTCCTATTAAATTCATTGTTTGTATTCTTGAAGAACTCCTGGAACTTAACTGATAAGTTTATTGTTTTAGGATCAAACCAAGGTGGCAACAATTTGACTTTGAAAGGATGGCCTCTCACAGTGAGTGCATTATGATTCCTGCTGTGCTATCTTCTTGTACCACGTCAATACTAATGAAACTGTTCTAATATATTTTTACTTCCTCTATGGTTGAAACCATCAACAAGGTTTACTAGAATTTTGCATGTTGGAAGTAATTATTTGTTGATAATGCTTTTGGTGAGATTATTTGTAGTTGAACATTAAATAGTTTATTGGGCAGCCATCTTGCATAATGCCCTTCGCTATAATTGCTGAGTGAGTGTTCACCTTTATTTACTTGTCGATTTGTTTATATATTTACATACTTTTATTTTTGGGGAGAGTGGGGGATTGTTTAACATCCGTATTCAAAAGTAAACCTACTATAAAACAGTGAAATCCATATGGAACTTACACAACTGGGAAAAATAAAAAAAATAAATCTGTATGAAACATACAAATTCCCATGTGGTGCTGTGTTTTTTCTGGCCATCACGTGCCTTGTGAAATTTTGAGCTAAGAATTTGCATAATATACAAGAATTAGTGCATCAGTTCGCTGGACAACCGTTGGCCACTATTCCTCTTCTTTTTCTTTTCTTTTTTTTTATTCTTTTTTCTTTGTTCTTTTTTTTATTCTTTTTTATTCTTTCTTATCAAAGTGTCTGTCATGAATATCTAACTGGAACAAACTTAAATCATGTTGAAATTGGGTTTTTATCAATTTTGCTGAAAACTGGTTTTGGACTTTAGTTGGCTGTCTCTATGCCATATTCGCTTCCCTCTCTCGACATCTATGGATTCATGCACCATGGTAGGTAACAACATTTTGCTCATATACACCTTTATCATTGTTTCAAGACTAAGAATTAAAAGTACAGAATAATTTAGTGGATTGAAAATTTTAATGTTCTATTGTTCTGTGAATTTTATTACTATGCAGGATAAAAATCCTATACCCACTACAATGGGGCACGCCTACTTTTAACGCAGGTCATCCTTTTGGGATGATGGCTGCTGTATTAGTCTCCATGATTGAGGTAATTTCTTACGCAAAAAAATCAATCAAGTATATTTTTATCAGTGATTAACACAAATATTCATATTAACAGTCAACTGGAGCGTTTAAGCTGCATCTCGTCTAGCAAGTGCCACACCACCTCCTACTCGTGTTCTTAGCCGTGGTATGGTTGGTAGGTCTGCAAACTACACAAATCTTGAAATTTGGTGAAATAAAAAATAAAAAATAATTTGGTAGTTGGTATTTGATAAAAAGAAAAATAATTAACTCATAATCCATGTTGCAATATATTGACACAGAACTTCATCATACAGGGAATTGGGATCCTTTTCAATGGACGTTTTGGGATATTTATAAAATCTACAGTTTCTGTGTAAGTACTAATAGAGACTCTTTTATTCAATCCTTTGCTCTTGAACACTGTTCTGGTTGGAAATGGATGCTAACAATTTTATTTTGAAAAAAACCAGAGAAAATGTAGGTCTTCTTCGAACAGCTCGTGTTGGAAGCCGCCGGGTCGTACAAATTTCTTTTTTCCATTTAGCTTCTACTTCATTTCTCTTTTCTGTTTCCTTCTTTTTGTGCATTTCACTTTGTGTTCCCTGAGCCTCAGACCTTGTTATTTTCTTTGATTTCTTGATTCTTTTAATTTTTGTGAGAGCAGTTTGAAGAGTGGTTTGAAATTGAATTTTTAGTATTTTTTTTTTTGTGGTGCCAAATCACAGATTGTACATACTGTTGCTCTTGTGTCATATTTTGGTTAAATTCTTTGGTTGTGTTATGCTATATATTTTAGTTAAATTATTTAGCTGTGTTGTGCCAGATTCAGAATCCCAAAAAAAAAAAAAAAAAAGAAAAGGGTGGCGTTTTTGAAAAAACGCCACTAAATGACGTCATCATGATGTCATGTGACGGAAAGATAGCAGACGTCAATGTTTTTGCGACGTTTTTTAAAACGCCACCTGATGTTTTTAGCGACGTTTTTAAAACGTTGTAAAGCTATAACGGCGGCCGTATCAGCGACGAAAATATTAAACGTCGTTGTAACTTATGGTGGCGTTTTTGAAACGTATAGCGGCGTTTTTGAAACGCCGCTAAAAATCAATTTTCCTGTAGTGTTTGAATATGAAATTGTGACAATTGCTAAAAAATGCTAACTTCACAAAATAATTGTAAAATGATAAAAGTACAAACAGTTTATATATTAAATTGGTACAAGTAAGTCTTGTAGTTTCATCACTTGATTGTTATTGTAAGTTGTTATCACTTTTTGCAATTGTTTCTATAAAATTCACAGTATTTTCAAAAACATATTTTGAAAATTCAATCAAATAGAGTGTTTGATTTGGAATTTTCAAAAATTATTTTTTCAGTTTTCAATCTTTATTATTATTATTATTATTATTATTATTATTATTATTATTATTATTTTAAGATCTGCTTAGATACCTTAAAACATACAAAATCTGTAATAAAAAAAATCTTGAAAAAAGTCACTAAATACAAAAATATATATATAAAAATTTAATATATTTTCGTATTTTTCATATTTATTGATTTTTTAAATATTTCTTCATAAATATCTTACATTTTAAATGTATCTAGATTAAGTGGATTTAAGAAAATTTGATTAAAATATAAAAAAAGTACACTAACAAAATTACGGATTGAAACTTAAAAAAATCTTTTTGAAAACTCAAAATCAAACAGATTTTCTATTTTTGTGCAAATTTAATCTAGTTTTATTATTTGAGATGATTAAGTTAAGATTCTATTAATGGTTAAAAAGAAATTTCGAGCCTTTGTTTACTTTGTCAAACTTCTTCATAAACAAAAAGCTATCAACGTAAAGACTGGGAGGGAGGGAAGAGTTATGCAGTAGGATAAAAGAAAACGTTTACTGGCAAAATGTAACCTGTTCATTCATTGGTTGCCCGTAAACTAGAGGGTTTACTAGTAAGCCGTATGGAATTTAATCTCATGGCAATCTTTGCCTATAAAAACCTAAGCCCTTGCAAAATTTTAATAAGTGTGCCCACAAATACATTCACTCACACCATGGCTTCTACTAACCATTTCGAATGCATTTTCTTGGCCTTTCTCTTTGTCTTGGGAGTTTTGTCCTCTCAAGCTTCCTCTCGCATTCTCAACGAACAAACCATGCTAGATATGCACGAGCAATGGATGACACGCCATGGACGTGTTTACAAGGATACCGAAGAGAAGAATGCACGGTTTCAGGTATTCAAGGACAATCTCCAACATATAAATGCCTTTAATGAAGGTGTAGACCGAGGATACAAGCTTGGTGTGAATAAATTTGCAGACCTGACCAATGAAGAGTTTCGTGCTTCTCATACTGGTTACAAGAGGCAGCCAACCAAAGAGACATTTGTCTCAAAACCAACATCTTTTCGGTATGTAAATCTAACTGATGCGCCAACAACCGTCGACTGGAGAAACCAAGGTGCAGTTACTCCCATCAAGAACCAAGGCCAATGTGGTAAGCATTACATGATATATTTCTACATCTATATTTTATATCAATCAATAATTTAAAATAGTGGTGTATATCGATTATGGGTGTCAGAAGTATCAACTCGTATACATAAAAAATTGAGTCATGTAGTCGTGAATATTTTAAAATCATTAGCTACCAAAAAAAATAATAAATGAAGAGAGTTTTATAGCGGTCGAAGCACCTATATCGACTACGATCGAGTCATGAATTTGCTCTAAATCGATACATACCATGAACTAGTTGATATCCATACCATTTTCATTCCAATGGTATATCATAGTGTGACGTTATTGAAAGGAAAAAAATTGATAAATAATCACTACAAAAAATTAAGGTTTTAGACACTAAAATTTAGAGGCAAAATTATTTTTTTAAAACCAAATATTTTTCTTGCGAAAAGTGCCGTTATTATATTTTTAGCAATAAAAATTAGACATTAGTGATGAATTATTATCTTTTTGGGACCAAATTTTGTCTCAAAAAATAAACCATTTTGAGACTAAATTACTTTGTCCCTAAGAGTCTATTTATTAGCGACATTTTCAAAATTTTGTTGCTAAAAGCCTTGTTTTGAACTTTTCAGGATGACCTTTCAGTGACTATCCTCATGACGATAGAAATTGGTCCCTATATGTCTTTTGCAACAAAATTGTCACTTTTAGAAACCAAAACATTTGGTCTCTAAAACTCTTATTTGCTTTAGTGAATGATCGGTAATTAAAACCATTATATCAATAATTAATAATAAACCAAGCATATTATTCTCATGCCTTTTTGCAAAATAATCACAACCCACTTGATTATATATCCTTTTCTAATTATTAACTTCTTTTTTTTTTTTTTTTTTGGGTGGTTATCATATGTATAGGATGTTGCTGGGCATTTTCAGCAGTGGCAGCTGTGGAAGGTATTAACCAAATTAGAAACAGTAACCTATTATCACTGTCTGAGCAAGAGCTCGTTGATTGTAATACTGATAACGGTGGTTGTGGTGGCGGCTTTATGGATACTGCCTTTCAATTCATCCAAAACAATGGTCTCACATCAGAAGATAATTACCCTTACATGGCACAAGATAACACTTGTGACAGCACAAAAGCAGCAACCTCTGTAGTCCAGATAACTGGGTACGAAGATGTGCCACCTAGTAATGAGCAGGCTCTTCTGCAAGCTGTGGCCAGCCAACCAGTTTCTGTTGCCATTGAAGGTAGTGGACAGAACTTTCATTTTTACCAAAGTGGCGTCTTCTCTGGGCCGTGTGGAACCAAACTTGACCATGCTGTCACTCTAATTGGATATGGAACTACTACTGATGGGACTAACTATTGGTTGGTTAAGAATTCATGGGGCTCTAGTTGGGGTGAGAATGGATATATGAAGATCGAGAGAGATGCTGTTGCGGAAGGTCGATGTGGCCTTGCCCTGCAAGCTTCTTATCCAACTATGTGAAAGAAGGATATATGTTCGGTTTGCTCCCTGGTGTTTTGGTGTTTGCTCTGTATTGTTGTTGTGGTGTTGGTTGGATCCTCTCCAACTTGGTTTTTCTTTCTTTCCCTTTGTTGTTGCTTTTTTGTAAGCTTTGGTTTTTCTGTTCTCATCAATAAAATGTACTTTATTATTTATATATTATAAATAATAAAGTTTATACTATTAGTTTATACTATTAGATGAGTTGGTGGGAACGTTCTAATTACTCTCTCCGTCCCAAAATAATAGTCATTTTTAGAGATTCTAACTTTTTTTAGTTGTGTAATTATTGCATTTGAAAAAAGTTAATTTTCTCAAATTATCCTTTTGGTAGTACATTTTTTAGAAATATCAATGTCATAATTGTATTTTTTATATTGTTTATTAATTTAAAAGAAGGGCAAACTAGAAAATTTATATTATTTTTGTACTTGATTTTTTAAGAGGAACTAATATTTTGAAATAATAAAAAATGAAATAAGGAATTAATATTTTAAGACGGAGGAAGTATGATATTTAGAATAGGGAATAGACTTTCTATTGAAACCTCACAGTTTATCCGATGAGGCTTGTTGAGGATATGATATAACTAACAAAGTTATCCCTCTCTTTAAATGTCTAATCATTTAGATGAGTTGGGTAAATAACAATTTCATAATTTTTTGTCTAAACTTTATGTAGTTTGGATACATGTACACATACATACACATATATATATACACATTTTATGTTTGCGTATTTTTTAAAATTGACTATTTTTGTTGATTTTTTAGTTTTCTACTAAATGACATGCAAAAAAATAGAGAAAATAGTATTTTTTTTCTTTTTTTAGTGAGTTTTTAACTATTTTAATCGGATTGTGATCTTCTCCATTTTAAAGTTATAATGGATGACCACCATTATGAAATGGAGAGGACAGTCCATTTTAAGGGTATGACTTTTCTCCATACTCTTATGCTTCATATATTTATATATATATATACTCTAGGCTCCTATTTATCTTCTAGGACTTCATAATACAAGTTACTAATTAGCTAAAACTTTATTCTTCTAAATCTCACAATGAAAACCGTTTATGCAAAAAAAAATCAGTAAGACATGACCTTGAATATATTGACTATGTTTTTATTTTTATTAATTAATTTATTTTTTTGTAGTCAGATGAAATTTTCATTAAAGTAAAGAAGGCAAACGGCAGTTACAAAGAGATCAAATCAGTACAAAGCTTACACCAAAATAAGAAAAATCATAGTTCAAAAACAAAGAAAAAATCATGAAATGATGCACAGAGGAGAAACTATGTATATATTAAGATCAAACCTGCAAACGTTTATAATACTTTTACAAAAATTATAATAAAATTTTAAATTAAAATAATATGTTAGTAATATTTTTGTAATTAAATATTATTTAATAAGCGTTATTTTAAAATGATAAATCTTAATGTAGTTACAAAATTCTATATTTTTTTTAAAAAAATGGTATTAAATCTAAAGAAGGAAGCAGATGGGACATTAAGGTCAGTGGCAGATTCTTTGAAGCAAAATAGAATTTTTTATTTTTTTATTTTTGGGTACTTTTTGGGTGAAAAAGACATTTGTGATAGTTTTAACTTTATATTTTTTTCTACTTGCTGTTTATCTCTGTACCCTTAAACATCATTGCCAACCATCATTGAAAAAATTGCTGAACAGATAAGTGACACATGGATATATTAATAGATCGATAGATAACATATGGACAAATAAGTAGACATGCGGATAGATATATGAACAGATTGACATATGAGTAGAGATAATACGATCTTTCAAATTATTTTTGTTCTTATGATCTCAAAAGAATAGATTTTGAAATATTACTCGTACAAATTTTAAAATTAAACCTTAACCTGGGTATCCTTTTCTATTTATATATCAATATTGATTAGAAAAATTAATAAACCAAGGTTTGAAGGACACAATATTCAGAGAGCATCAAGCCTTGGAAAAAATGAGTCATTAGAATTATTAGATGAATTAACAATGTGAAAACCTTATAAAATAAATTATTCAAATTATTAAAATTGAACTCGTGATGGGCCCGATTAACCTCCTAAATTTTCTTAAATTCAAATAAAAACTCTACCCGTAATTTTAAATTTACATGATACATATCACGACGCAAACCCACCCCTATAGATTTAGAGTCATGACCGGCCAGTAATCCTCAATTACCTTCAGCCTTAAAGACAAAATTTCAAAATATTTAAAATCATATCGGAGCCTAAAACGGAAGCAAAACAAAAATAATGATGTCCATTGAACTTGTACCTACATGATACAAGCATAATTTATATACATGTACAAATCTTATATATCTCACACATACATACATTTAAGACTCAGCAAAATACCAAACTTTGGCAAAGCTAAGGGGCTGATTTTCTTGGCTCTACTTGAGCCTAACTTGTTCCATTCCGGAAGCTATTCAAAAGGTTGACACAGGTAGACTCTTAGACTTTCTCTATCCTTGTTGCTCATTTTGCTCACCTACATATATATATATATATATATAGTGAGTTAAAGCCTAACAAGTAATAACAGTATAAAGAGGTTAAATGAATAAAGTTTGACCACATGTCTTACAAATTTGAAATGAATCTTAAATCATTTTCAAAGTGAGGCATTTGCCACAATATATCAAATTTATAACAAAACATTTTCCATGTCGAATCCCATATCAAAACATATCTTTCATTTTTCGAAGCAATCCAGTTTAATAGGTAGAACATTTTGATTAGCAATCATATCATCTCTTTACAATAACAAAAGTCATTCATATCATTATATGTGTTACATCCATGAAACAATAATATTCCAATAACAATGGACCGAAGGGTCGAACCAATCGACCACGAAGGGTCAATCACTAGAGATCTCTGTATTTCAATCAATCCAATAGCCATGGTATTGTTACCTCTAGGCATGGGCCTATATTCAAAGGATGCCACAATACAGTTTCAAAAGTGAATTTCATTCATCGATAGGAAATAACATTTTAATAACTCATTCAATCGATCACATATTGATTTCAAGAACAATAACAATTTCAAAAACAAGTATTACTTGAACATATCTTTATAAAGTCACTACTCACAGTGGATTATGCTGTTATTAAGCCTCAAACGTCTACTTATACAAAAACACATAACAAATACCTAATTGAAGTACCATTCAATATCAATTTCATTTTAATTCAATTCTCTTTATGTGTTTCTACCTTATTCCATGACTCTATGAGTCCAATTAGTGCCTAAGAATACTTAGAATGTCATGAGGATGCAACTAGGCACTTAGAAGAGTTATTCAAAAATTGTTGAAAACAAGGTTTTTGCTCGAGCGCACCTTTGGTCGCTCGAGCAGTCTGCAAAACTCTGTAAAAATACTGGATGGCCTCAATGCTCGCTGGAGAGGTGACTTTTCCGCTCGAGCGATCTGTAAATTTTCTGTGTTTTTGAATACCAACAAAATTAATTTCCAAACAATGTAAACATGTAATTTTATTAATAAAGTTGAACCCATGACTAATTTTCCACTTTCTAATACAAAAATCTCTTTGATAATTAAGATTAAGACCAATAATTTTATGAATATAATAACTTCAACATTTTTTTTCTTTTGTGTTATAAAACATAAAATTAGAGCTATAAAGCTTTTTCAAAGAAATATTTGCAAATATAAATTCAAATCAAAGTCAAACTAATAATTTTGATTCTCAAGTATAAATTGTAATTTATTCCCAAATTTGTCCAAATTTAGATTTAATTCATTTTCTTTATATCAAACCCACAAATTTTAAAACATGAATTAAACTTTCAAAACTCTTGAAAATGTCATGATGTATTTAAAAATGGAATCCAATTTCATCATTAATAACGAAAATCGAACTTAAATAATGAATTACAAGATCAATTTCTTAGAATTTCAACTTAACTCAATTTTTAACCAAAAACTTAATTTATGATCGTAGAAGTTCCAAACTGTGTTTAAATTGAATAAAAATTTTAAATTAAATTACATGCATGGATTAAAAATCAAAATCAAACAAATTCTTAATTTTCATAATAAAATCAAAACTTTATCTAACTTTATGATTAACTCAAAATTTCCATAAACTTGATTTTTCGAAAGTTTTTCCTTTTTCTGTTCAAAACATGAAATTGAATTAATTCAAATTTTTCAAAATCCATGACGCATGAGTAATTAGAGTATTAATTTGCTCATGCATTTAACAATGAGTCTCATTTTCATGCAAGATCACAACATCAAACCCAAAATAATTAACTTTCATAACCATGAACCTAACTTGATCCCTTCATCTTTGTTTTCTAATTTGTTCCAACTTATATGAAATTGAATCCAAACTCATCTTTAATTTCAAGTGTAACACAAGGATTTTACAAAATCAAGCGCAAATTTCATACCTTAAACTTTAATTTCAGCATATTTGGTTGATTTTCCTTAACTTCCTCTTTTCTTTTCTTCATTTCTTTCTTTAATCCATAGCTTTTTCCTCGAGCTCTTCTCCATTTCCAGCAATGCTCTCTCTCTCTCTCTCTCTCTCTCTCTCTCCTTCTTTCCTTTGGCTGCTTCCAGGACACTTACATCCCTTTCATTTTGATTTCCCTCATTCTTCTTTTCTTTTCTTTTTATTTGTTTTAGTTAGTGGGACACTTGTCCTTGTTATATGAACTCAAATGAGTCTCACTTAGACTCTTGAACACATACACACACATGCTCTTCTTTTGCTAACACACAATGCATTGGAATGGCAACAGGCCTGGCTGGGCCGGGGCCTGGGCCGGGCCGGGGCCAGGGACTACACTCCCTGTCCCCGATCTCCGAAGGTTAAAAAAATCTCTGTCCCCGATCCCCAGCAGGGGAACCCATCGCCCCCCAGTCTCCATCCCCGAAAATTCCTGAGTTTTTTTTTTTTTTTTAATTTTGTTCAAGAACAACAAATCAATATATAAGATATATCAGTATGTTTCATCATCATCAATAGATTTAAATTTAAAAAAAAAAAAATGTTTTCAACAACAATACCAACAATCATTATCAATAACCGCACAATACCAACAAGATCAGATCAGAGAGAGAGAGAGAGAGAGAGAGAGAGAGAGAGAGAGAGAGAAATAACAAATTTGAGTACACTTCCATCATCTGGCATAGATTTGAGCGGCGCTAGTGACCAGGTTCCATGGCGAGATCGACGGTCGCTGTGGCGGTGGGTTCGGTGGTGGTAAGAAAGAGAGAGAGAGAGAGGGGGTTGGGGCCAACAGTGGTGGTGGTGTCGCCGTGTCGGTAACTGTGAGAGTGAGAGAGTTGAGAGAGAGAGATGAACAAGAGAGTTGAGAGAGTGAGAGATATATTATACAACTAAACACATAGGTATATAGCGGGGATGCTTCAGGGAAATTTAGGGGCGGGGCTGGGGCCTAGGAGCCTATCCCCGTCCCCGGCCCAAAAATCATCGAGGATGTATTTTTCAATACCAGCCCCGACTCTATGAGGAATAATTTTCGAAGAAAACCCTATTTCTAGGGACGGGACGGTCCGGGTTCATATTACCATCCCTAACAATGCACAAACGCACCTTGTTTTAAGCTCCCAGCCCACTAGATTTCTCAATACACCCACTCTTGACTTTAACACAAATAATACACACACATAAGCAAGGCTCCAGCTCCTTTTTATTTTATCAATTGATCAATATAAAATACGTTGGCACACAATTTCACAATTTATTACGTTGGTAGGATTAACTTAACTCTCAATTACATAATTAGTTTAATTAAACACCACTTAATTTTAATAAATCTCAATTAGTGCATAATTTAATTAATCATAACTAATCACATGCTCCACATAATTTAATTAATCTAATTTGACCTCCATTAAGGCATAATCAATCATAATTAAATTTATTAATTTGAATTAGATTTTTGATCAAATTCTCAAAAGATTTCAAATATTAAATTAGATTTATTTCCATCATCAATTTTGATTTCTTACACCAGTAAGGCCTTCAATTTCAGATCAAACTCAAAATCTTCATCAATAAATTACATATTCAATTGAACAGCTCATAAATAAATTTAATTCATAATAGTCTTAATTTCCAATCTTCATAACTTAATCAACTCCAATTTGGACCCAATTAATAAAATCTCAATTTTACTAAACTGAATCAGATTTTTGATTAAACTCCCATATGATCCAATACTCGAAATTAAAATAATTAAATTCGTTAATTTCACCTTCTTGAGCCACTTTAGAATTAATTCCAAAATAGCTCTTTTATAAAATTACATACGAATCAATACCAATATTATTCATCAATTCCCTAATTAAATTTAAATAATAATAAATTAAAATCCAAATCACCTTGATTAATTAAATATATAATATTATATGTGGCAGGTCATCACAATACATGCATTCAAATTCTAAACATCTGTATAACATTTTTGTTAGATGGTTCACGAAGTGGATTGATCATATTAGCCATCATGAGTTTTGTTTTTTCTATGACCAATTGGTAGAAAATAGATATTTTAGTAACGGTATATTACACTCATCTCCTTTTGTTGAGGTTTGAAAAAAAATATATATAAAGTTGCTCATATATTTTTGGGTTAAATTTATTTTATTTTTTTTGGTCTGAAGTTAGAGTACTTTATGTTTTATAGATTAAATATAATCCAAAAATCTCATGTGATTTTAGACTAGTGCTACCGTTTGTTTTTGTACCCAAATTAACAAAAGTTGTATCACACACACCATATTTTAAAGTGGGCTCGATTTTTTTGGGGGAAAAAAAAAGTAAAATTAATAAAGTAAAAGACAATTTTACTCCAATTCTCTCCAAACTTAAAATTATAGTAATATGTCAATAAAAATAAAATATAATATAATATAATTAAGGATTGATTTAAGATATAATTAAATAAAAATATAAAATAAATAATAGGGTAAACTACCAATAGGTCCTAATAGTTGGACTTAATTCTCATCAAATCCTATTGAAAATAAATTACAGTATAATCGTCGCTAAAAATAATTTTTTGTGACGATTTTTTATATATGTTGCAAAAATTGACAATTAGTGATTTTTTTTTAATCACGATTTTTATAAATTGTCACTAAAACTTACAATTAGTGACTTTTTTTGTTACGAATTTGTCACGCCTCGGATTTACGAGATCCGGCCCACGTGAGTAAACCACCCAACAAAAGATGATCACTAACAACAGTCATGCAGATGTATATAATATAAGCACATAGTACATATGTTATTCCAATTTTATACACTCTTAGATACAACATCTAAGTCAAATGGATGCTCTATAATAAAGACATACAAAGATGTTATAAATCAACTTAAGATGTCCGAAGGCTTACATCATATACAAAGGGTATATTTTTTACAAGAATGGCATACGACCAACATATACAAAAATGGCCCTTGGCCAACAAATAAAGAAACCACCCTACACGGTTCCAAACATAACTTCAACGTTTCAGTCCATGTCCGTATAAGCATGGCCCTTTAGTGGAGGTTCCAACTTAGTCTTGTGGCTTAGAATTTTGAGAAGCCTAATAAGTTTCAAAAGGAACAGAAAAATAGGTTATGCAAGTCATCTAATTTGACCACACAAATTCTGATATATAATTGAAAATGAATCAATAAGTTCTAGCAAACAATATTAAAATCATGTCAACTTGTAAAAGTTTTACGATAGTAAAATTGCTAAACAATTCACAACTAGTTTAGACAAGTATGTCTCGAATCAAGAGTTGAGTTCCATTTGAGGAACTTGGTGAATATGTACACATAATCTTAATTACCAAAGGGTTAAGAGAGTCTAACCTAAGGGATCTACGCACCAAAGATAATCAAAAGATGAATCGCCAATAAGCCCTCTCTCTTCCCCAAGAATAAGGTGATCTTTGATTAGATATACACAGATTGAACTTGCAGAGATGGGTTAAAATGACAATTAAGTAATAATTTTAGATTTGATACACAGATTGAACTTGACAAAGCCAATATTCTCAAGCTGTTGAACAACTTACCGATGATATCGGTGGCTAGTTTGCCATTGTAAAACCTTCCAGTTGGTTTATGATTGATGAAGTCTCTGCCATAAGGTGGGAAATTAGCTTTGAAAATGGTGTGAATATGGTCATTGTTCCCAACATCTACTGCAGAGTCACCAAATGCTAAGATCCATGGAACAAGAGTTGTTGAATTTTGAGCATCCCCACCATTGATTGCAAAGGCCAATGCAATAATAAAAAACAATGCCTGTTTCAATCTCAAGTAGTTGTTGTTGATACTTGTAGCTAGTTTTTCATGCTCCTCAGAGGGGTTTAGTCTCCTCGGATACAATAGCTCTACAATTTGGACTCCTGTGGTTCTGAATCCGGTTTCACAAGTACAATATGAAACAGAAAAATACAAAAGCGTCCAAATCTAACAAATCTTTGAAAAATCAATTTATAATAAAAAAATGCCAAAAATGGACTGCATTGCCAGATTTTAGAGTCAACACCTAAATATTTTTGAAAAATTTAGGAAACCCGTAACTTGTGCCGAAGGCCACTTGCCCGTCATCACCAAAGTGTCTCGGCTCGGGAACTTAGATATGAGAGGGGAAGGTCATGAATTGAGTACCCCACTCACCCAATCAAAGACCGGCCTCTACCAATCATGATGTATTTTTTAGGTACAGTATATTCTCTTGTTCTGATTATTATGTTATATTTTCTATGTGATGCACACAAGTATAGACTAATTCGCCCAATTTGGAACGTTTTGATTTCATATTTATTTGAAAAGAGTTTTGAATATGTGCTACTTGAAAAGTAAGCTCACATTTACATTAATCACATCATCCCAACTTAAGCAAAAAGGCCTTCATCCACATGCATTCAAAGAGATATATCAAATAAGCACTTAGCCTCATGGTAATATGCTTGATATGGAAACACAAATATATGCAATATGTTAAAGCAAGAAATGCACACCTAGTACTCAACCAAGGCAAGCCAAAATAGAAAAAAGTAGTTAGACCGATGCACGCTCTAATTTATGCAAATGACTAATGCAATACATACAAAATGAAACTACGAGGTTTGGTTTATTAATATGTCATATGACTCAACTCAAAACATGCGGTAGCGCACGTATTCAAGGAAGTAAGAAATGACAACAATGTTAGAATGATAAACAGAACCCGATGCATGCAAAATGGATATTTTACACATAGTAATGATATGAAATCAAAATATGATGCTACATGCAATCCATTATAACCGAGTAAATAAAAGGAAGAAAAAATGGGAGTTGGAAGACATATACAATAGTTACAATTTTTCCCTCATGTAAGAGGGTCCAAATAAATGTTCTAATTAGCTAAATATTACAAACACCAAATGAATGAATACAAGCTAATTTTAACTAATTATTCAAATTCAAAGGAATTTAATTACTTAATTACAAAACACTAATTAATCTAAAGGCTACACGCTAATGAAATCGAACAAGAGTCGAAGAACCACACGTGCAACCGAGAACATCCTCTTGGAAACTCCTCTATTCTGCTGCCAGATTCTGTACTATTCTTAGTTAGAAGATTAATCTGTTTTTGCCCCAACTTCTGCTTTGCTTTGTCGTGAAAATGACACTGCCTGCCTAAAATGGAGTGGCCGGCCGACCACTATTTTGAGGTTCTGCCCTGCTATAATAGAATGGAAATAGAGCAAAAATATAATGTTTTTAGGAGATGTTTTCCTCTCTGCCTCTCCCTATCATGAAACTGATCAAGGGAGGAGTAGAGTCCGTTCGCAAATCATCAATTGTTGCAAAGTTGTTGCGTGATGATCTATGAACCAGCGGGACAAAAAGATCAATGAAATGAAATGAAATATCAACAACACCTCTTTCCTATCATGGAGTTACCTTAAGGGAAGTAGTAGACATCGCTTCTCGAATCATTAACATCACTAAAGAGTATGTCATGACTCGAGACACAATAGGTTCAATTAACGTCCGATTGAATCCAATTTGATTTTATTACTCTTGTTACCAATTTTAGTCCAATTTTAACCTCTTTTACATTACCTCAGCATTCTTTATTCATTTTTTTCCAAAAATGATAATTACGTCCACTAATGAAGAGAAGTGGCAAACAAAAAATTGCACTTAGCATGAGGGAAATGTAATGCCTTGGTAATGAACTTCCGAACAGATTAAACCGTTAAGCATGGAAGGTCCCTTTCTCATGCCTTGAGAAAAAATCGATTGTTTGAAACAACTCTTAAAGAAAAAGAAGAAAGAAAACCAAGAAATGAGAGATGTTGTAGAAATGATTATTACAAGTGTGAGTATATGTATGAAAACTATGAAATAAAAGCTATCAACTCAAATATGTTGGTGTCTAAGGCCTAACCCACCAAACCTATGAGAACTTATAACAACACAAGCATAATATTCAAAGCATGAATGAAGTGAACACATCAAAACAGTCCCAAAACTCATAAAACAGTACTGAAAAATTAGTTTGAACAACTAAAAAAGTGAACGAAAATGAGAGAGAATTAAAGCTAGTAAGTAAGCCCAAGGAAGGGTGGCTAACCCCTCCATTTTTTTGGACCTTAAACCACATGTTTTAGTCTCTGAAAACTCTAAAAATCAGTGGCCAAAAGTTGAGAAATAAGTGGGAAACACAAGGACAAAAGCTTATGGAATAAGGTTCAAGAAAAGGGTAGTTAACCCCTCCACCTTTGGTAGCTTTAAATCACAAGAAATTGTGGTTAACCCCTCCACCTTCGGTAGCCACAAGCCTAATAAGTCCACAAGACTAAGTTGAGAATATGTCCATCCAAAGCAACCCCCCAAACAATTCCATGGTTCAAACAAAATTGTATGACGCCCATTTGAAATATTCCAAATATGTCTCAAAAAGTTGTAGTGGATGAACATGATCAAAAAATTCCATGGTTCAAACAAAATTGTATGAAGCCCATTTGAAATATTCCAAATATGTCCATCGACCTAATATGTACCTCTCGGTAATTTTCATAACATTCATCCTATCAAGTGCTATAATTATATGAATTCATAAAATTCTAAAGTTTTCAAACTTTTGAAAAGTGCAATGAATTTTTTGACAAATTTTGTCTCCTCCTTACTCATGACCATCCATATTACCCTCTAAAATATACTCTCTATCAAGCTAATCACATACCAAACTTATCCTTCTAACTCATCGCATTGCTTCACTCGACAACAAAAAGACATGTCCAACTGATTATGAAAGAAGTCAAAGATAGGAGGGGTGAACAAATTCGCAACTTGGTTCAAAATAGGAGACTTTTTCAATTTCATTCTTGGCAATTGTTGTCTAGAATTATATATAACTTTTACTTCATCATACCACTTATCTAGGACAATTCGATTGAAGTGGGTAAAGAATTGAGCAATGTTATGGTCAACTTCCAAATATGTTTTTAATGCTGCATTAAGGCATTCACAAAGTTAGGCGCTTCTCATTCCTGCAGTAAACAAATTAATGTTTCACGTGTATGTGCGCCCATTGCTCTCTTTTTTCCCAAATTTTCTTCATTCACACATTCCCATGCAAGTTGTATTTATCAATCAAAGAATCCCAAGCTTTAATTAACTCTTGTTTGTCCTCGTATCTAAAAATACAAGCTTTGAAATCACTACCAAATTTTGAACCACTCTTACACAAGTGCTCTAAATGCTTCAAAGCATTTTGCATTAGGTGGAAAGTGCATAATCCATGAAAAACCTTAGGCATGACTTCAAATATTGTCTTAGCCATTATCTGATCTTAGACTGTGAAAAAATTGTTAGGCTTTTCCCTTGACATTGCATGCGAGAAGGCTTCTAATAACTCCTCAAATGAAGCTATAGTTTCATCATATAATAATGAGGCACCAAAAATCAATGTCTTTCTAAAGTGGGTAAACCCAGTAAATAAAGCTAGTTGTCAATACTCTTTGTTTGTGCAAAATGTTGTGTCAAATGACACAGCATCACCAAGAAATTTATAATCTATAATCATCTCATGGTTAGCCCAAAACATATTAGTGACTATCTCATCCACATCTAATTGAATTGCATAGTAAAACTATGGATTTTTAGTTGTTTGTTGCTAAACATATCTTAATAAACTCCTAGCTTCCCCGTATTGCAAATTTCATTGTCTTTTTCCATGCAAGTAGCTTTTTTGGTCCTCTTTTGTGAATCCCAAATTTTATTTCCCCCTTGCTAAGGTACTGTGATGTCCCGGGTGTATAACCCAATTTATTCCCTTTTTAATCATGTTTTATTCCTCATTTTTGGGATTTCAAAACCAATTCCAGGCGACATCAATAGTATAGGTTTACCACTCTTGAAATCTTCCTCAAATTAACATCTCCATATTGTTTTCGGAGTTGAGTTTTTCTTGTTTTGGGGGCGTTGTTGGAGTCGGGGTTAGTGTAAGCTTGCAAAATCTGGAGTAGTATTGAAAACCTCACGTGTGGGCGTTCAAGTCGCACGTGTGGCAACGGGTGTCACACGTGTGGAGAGGGGGTAATTTTGACGGTTGAAAACTAAAATAATTGCAGGTGCGAAGGTCGCGTGAAAGGAGAGTGCCACACGTGTTATAGTGTTTCTAGCTTAGACCCGACCCATTGTATGTTTTGGATTCGGGTTTCATTGTCTTTTATAGTTATTCATGTCTTGTTTCCCTTATACCTCTTTGAGTTTGGCTATTGGGTTGTATTAGTTGCATTTGGAACAGTTGGCAGCTTGTTTTTCAAGTTGTTGATGCCCAGAATTTGGCTTCTACAATCGAGTGGAGCTTCTTGCGCTCGTGTGGTCTTTGACAACTCTCAGCACTTTGCAAAACTTCTGAGAGTTTGTGTTTTCCGTTCCAGCATCACTTATTGTGCTCGAGGAATGACGCATTTTTCCTTGTGTGTTGACACTCGAGCGTCACTTTCTACGCTCAAGCGGTAATTATTTTTGTGTCTGGACACTCAAGCGTCACTTCCTGCACTTGAGCGGTTTATGTGTATATCAGATCGCAAAACCACCTTTTTGGGTCACTTTTTCATTGCAGTCTCTCCCTAAACATCCAAAAACCCTAGATCGAAACACTATCTCTCTAAAACTTACATTCTCTCTACAAAAACACCAAGTCCTAGTGATTTCATTACCCTACTCCCTTTGTTAAAAAGGCAGAACACTCTGTGGGCTCTCTTTTCATCCGAACAAAAGTGGATTTCGGCTTCTTTGAGGTTTCTTCACTCTCTCCTTGGTCTTCTAGCTTCGCGGTAGGGATTCTCTACACTCTAGTATGGGTTTTGTCTTTGCTATTTGCTATTTCAAAGGATTATGGTGGTTTGGGAGTTTTTGGCAAAAACCTAGGTTTGAAATCAAATTGTAAAAGAGGGATTTTCAAATGGTTTCTTTAAAAAGGTTATGACTTTAAATTTGGGGTTGATATATGTTGAAATGAGATATTTATTGCATTGAAATGGATTTTCAAAGAGAGAGGGGTTTTGCCCTAAAATGTAAATGTTAAGATTGTAAAGTGAACATGGGATTGATATTGGAAATTATGAATTAAATAGATATTGATGATCAGGGCGGAGTTAGATATGTATTATCACTTCCATTTGAAATTTTGAAAAAGTGTATCTTTAATGAAATTTATTTTTCAGTCTAGAGATATCTGTTTTGGGCAATCGGTGGAGGGTAACTATGAGTGTTATAAAAATTGCATAAGAATTAGATGAACAAAAAACTAATTTCTCATCCATGTGCATTGAACATTGCTACTTATTGACTTCATTGAAAATGTATAAGATTTTGAGAAAAAGGGGCGAACGTTGGTAAGAGGTGTGTATCACCAAATCAAGTTGGCCTGAGTGTCCACAGTGAAATTCCCGAAAAATACATGTATACATGGGTGCCGGTTCCCCATCTCCTCATTCGAATCTATAACATCGACGTCACCACCAAAAAATCAACACACTACGTTTATAGCGATCCTAGTCTTGACCCGACTCTTGTGGTATTTTGGACTCGGGTTTGATGCTTTTATATTGTTGTTTAGTTCTTCCTTCCTTTGTATCTCTTCAAAATTGGCTTTCGGATTGTAGTTGTGCATTTGGAACAGGTTGGTTGCTTGTTTTTCCAAACTTTTGTTGCCCAAATTTTGGCTCTTCTGCTCGAGCAAGCATTTTTGCGCTCGAGCAAGCTTCACATATTTTGCTCCTCCGCTCGAGCAGCCATTCTTACGCTCAAGCGGGACTTGTCAACTCTCAGTAATTTTACAGATCTATAAATACTGGAATAGTGCATTGGACGCTTGAACGAGGTCCTTCGTTTGCAAAACCTCTGGAAGTGCATATCCTACGCTCGAGCACCACTTTTCACACTCGAGCGAAACATTGTGTTTGACGCTCAAGCGCCACTTTCCACGCTCGAGTGGGCTGCGTGTATATCAGTTCGTGAAAATGACTTTTTGTATTATTTTTTCATTTCTGCCTCTCTGTAAAACTTTCCAAAAACCTAAATCTTGAGTTTCTCTCTCTAAAACTCACATTCTCTCTTCTATTTCATCTAGATCTGTTGACCTTTTCACCCTAGTGCCTTTGAGAAAAAGGTGGAGCGTCTCAAGATCTTCATTTTAATCCGAATAGAAGTAGGATTCGGTGTTCTTAGAATTCACTCTTGCTTGGCTTGTCTTCTCTCTTTGAGGTAAGGATTTTCTACACTTTGTTATGATTTTTAACTTAGTTATTTGTGGATGTGTAACAATGGTGGGATTTGGGAGTATTTTGAGCCAAACCTAGGGTTTGGGTGAGATGTGAAAGAGGGGTTTTTGGTGGAAATGAAATAAATGAACTTGGGGTTGAAAATAAAGTCATGTCATGTCAAAATGGATGATTTTGGTATTTGGATTGGTATTTTGAAACGAGGGATTTTTTTCCCTAAATTGATTATCATAATTATTTTGTATAAATAATTGAAATTGCTTTTGTTAACATGAAATTGAGCGAGTATTGGGATAGATGAAGGAACCGAGATTTTATATCTGTATTGGACTATCAGTGGAGGATACATTTGATTGTTGTAGAAATTGCATGTGGATTAGGTGAATTGAAACTAATCTCTTGTTGGTTGTCATTGAATATGACTATTATTATATACATTGTATATGTATGATTATTTGGGAAAAGAAAGGGGATGTACTCCATGTATATTTATGTGTTTATATACATTGCATATGTATGATTGTTTGGGAGGAGAAAGGGGATGGACTCCATTATAATTAGGTTGGCCAGAGTGTCCTAGGTGTAAGTCCCGAAATTTATACATGGGTGCTGATCCCACAGATGAAATATCCGTAAAATGGCAATTGGAAGTGTTTATATGTTAATTGTGAAGTTGTTGAACCATTGAGTTGTATTCTCATTTGGGTTATTGAAAAATAATGTAGTTGATTCATGTATTGAAATGTATTGAGAAAAAAGAATGAAATGGAATATGGACTTGATATTTGATGACTATAAGAAATGTGAATGCTTTATCCCTAGCATTGTATATGCACTTATATCTTTGTTAAATCTCATATATTGTGTTAGAATATTCTTACTGGGCTTTGGCTCACCCTATTTAGGAAACCATTTTCAGGTACCTGTGACATGCTTCCTCCAAGGATGTAGCTTGGGAGGACCTAAGAGCTTGAGGCTCTATTTTGTTGTTTAAATGTTTATTTAAGCTAAGGGCTTTATATATACAGAGCATATGATTCTCTTTGTTGTAACCAAGTAATGTCTTGAAAAGATGTAAGCCCCTAGGGCATTTATTTTATTGTCATTAACTGGTATTACATGTTATAGATTTAGGATAAACATTTATGAATGTATATTGCATGTATTATCTTTTATAATAAGAACTCTGATAAATGAAAGTATATCAATTTTGTTATGCTCACTTCTCTTATGAGTTGGATTATTTGTAATATTTTGGTAGTTTTATAACTTGGTATCAGAGTGAACTGGGTTTGAATAGTTTGGGTACGTGGAAAGTGGTTAGTACCACAATGGGTTTGTCTCGTTTGTTAGAGGCTGTGTGAATGATATGTGCTTATATGATAACATGCATATGTGATTATATTGGTATGGGATTTAATTCCTGAGCTATTGATTGGGTCTACGACTTCCTGGATGTCCTATTAGAAAAGCAATTGATCACTACTGTTTCTAATTGGAACTCTAGCAACGCCATAGGACGATCATTATCTAGGAAAGAAATTCGTATGTGTTTATGTGATTACCTGTTTATATGGAGTGAATTATTGCTATCCAACGCATTAGGACGCGAGTGAGTTAGCTTTGGCACATTTGTGAATGTGCTAATATTTCTGTTCGCTTTATTAGGATGTCAGGACGTGGTCGTGGAGGTAGGCGTGGTAGGCGTGGTAGGCCTAGGAGGCACGAGGTACCTATACCAGATGAAATTTCGGTACAAGAAGAAGGGGTTAGTCAGGCCAATGTGACCGAGCCAGTAGGTCAACATGCCATGGGCGCCTTAGCCCACGAGATGGCCGGAGCATTGTGGGAATCTATGGACATTCTCAGAGCTGAGAATCAAGTCCAGACCCAAGTAGTTGAGGAAGGGCCTTTTTTCTGAAGAGGGAGTTCTTTCGGTCAAATCTGGACGAGTTTTTGGGCGATCCTAAGTGTAGAAACCTCGTTTTTGACCGCCCTTAAGACTTAGGCGCCACTGATTGTTTACTTAGTAATGAAAGTTGTGCAATGCACAGGTTCGATTTCTTCAGTAAGAGGAGCTTCAACTCCCAACCTTACACCCCTTTTTGGACCAAAATTATTTTGACCTTAAAACCCTCTCTTTCAAAATAGTTTTTGCAAAAGTTCCTACAATGTTCCGAGGCTCGCATTTCGTTAAATATTGCGCTTTTCGATAAACCGAGCAAGGACAAAGTGGAAATGAATGGAAGAGAGGTTAACTCTTTGAAAAATATTTCAAAACACCTTATTTAGGGGTTTGGGGTTGAGTAAAATTGGGAGAGAAGGGAAGGAAACTAGCTGAGGAGAAGTTAGGCATGAATTCAGGTATGACTGAAACTAAGCACTCTTCACTAAAATAGGCATATCTTTTTGCATACTTGGAATTTTGATGTGAAGCTTCCACCATTGGAAAGACAACTTCTAGGGCTTCAATTTAGGCTCAAGAATGACCTACAAAGGAGTCTAGATGAAGGAGATATGCCCATTTGAAGTTGGGCCCAAAAAGCAGATTTTTCTGGCCAACCAGAGGTGGAGGTTGCTGGCCATGGATGGGCTTTTCTAGCCATGTCCCGGCCATGAATGGCCTTTGTTGGCCATGTACCGTCTAGGAGTGTGCCTTTCCGGCCAAGAATGGACCTGTGCCGGCCATCAATGATCCCTTGCCGGCCATTAGCACAAAAAGTCAGATTTCTGCAGATATTTGTCTTCCAGATGTTCCAGCTATTCCAGCTGTCCATTTTGGGATATTTTTTACTAAAGCTCATGGTTTTCTATATATATAGGCCATTCTCTATTGTTTTCAAGGTTATAATATTTTATGAGTGAAATATTTTGGGAGTCTCTCTCTCACAATTCTCTCTCTCTCTCTCTCTCTCTCTACATTTCTCTCTTACTTGAACCTTTGTGCATACAAGTAAAGATACACTTCTCCTTCGCCTATACATCCTTGACCAAAGTTGGTTATCTTTGGGCTGAGATTCCTTGGGACCTTCTTTGAGCTTTAGAAGGTGATTTGAGCTTGATTTGGTGCCTCATTTATGCCTAAAGTGTGCTTGGCTTCAAGAGGTATAACCTTTACCCTTTAAGTTTGTTTTTCATACTTGTTTTTGCCATCTTTTTGTACTGTTTTTGGCCTGGTTTTCAACTACAAAAACCTCTGTTTTTTAGGCTTAAAAATGATGGTTTGAGGCTATTTTGAGTTTGGGGGTAGTCCACCCTTCTTGTCTCTTTGCTTGTTAAGCTTTTGTGCCATCTTTTCATCACTTTCAAACCAACTCTTTTGACCTTTTAACCACTGAAATTCAGAGGTTTTTCAGTGGTAAAAACTTTGTTTTGAGGTCCAAAATTGGAGGGGTTAGCCTCCCCTCCTTGTGTCTAACTTTCATGCCTAGTTAGCTTCATATGTTAGCATGTTTTTGTAGCTTAACTTAGCTTATTTCCAACATGTTTTTGCCTCTGATTTGGGCTTCTTTAGCTCTGTTTTGGGCTGTTTGTGTTGTACGAGTAGTCTTTTGCATGGTTGTAGTGTAACCCCATGTTTTAGCTTATTGTCTTAGCTAGTTTTGTCTTTATTCTAGCATGTCTTTTAACTGATTTTGGGTTATAAAAACTCTATGTTTTTTGCTGAAGCTTGGATCATAAGGCCATTAAAGGTTGAGGGGTTGATAGCCTTTCTTTGTACCTTGTTTTGGAGGCCTTAGCCCTTGTGTTTCCCACCCTTGCATCATCTTTTTCAGAGCTTTTAAACACTATTTTTAAGAGCTAATTCAGTGACTAAAAACATGTTTTGAAGTCCAAAATTGGAGGGGTTAGCCTCCCCTCCTTGTGTCTTGCTTACTAGTCTAGCATGCTTCATGTTTTAGCCTATTATTCTAGCTTGTGTTAGCTTAATTTCAGAATGTTTTAAGCTATATTTTGGACTGTTTTACCTCTGTTTTGAGCTGGTTGTTGCTTTTGAGCCTTGTATGGCATAGTTGTAGTATTAATTTCTTTACTAGCTTAGTGTTTTAAGGCTTTAACATCATTTGTGTGCCTTGGTTGCATGTTTTAATGCTTTTTCATACCTAATTCTAGCACCTTAATATCTACAACCTCCCTCACTTCTTCACTTTTTCATTTTCTTTAAGGGTTGGTTAACCTTCGGGTTGTGTTTAAGTTTGAGATCAAGATTCATGCTCAATGGTTTTAATCCTCTTTTGGGGGTTTCTACTAACCAAAGGCATGACATCTCTCTTGCCTTAAGTCATCCCTTGGTTGACACCTCTCTCATTAGAGGACACTCACCTTGGACTTAATCGATTAAAGAATTAATCGGTAATGTAAAATGAGTAAACAAAAGTGATAAGTAAAACTTGAGCAAGATAATCATATTGTGTTGCATTGCATGTGTTCAGATCGGACGTTAATTCGAACACAAGGAAAATGGGACATTTCATACTCAATGGTGATGAAATATGCCATTTTCCTTGGTCTCCATCACCCTTGATCATGCATGATAGGGTGGTGGTCCTTTGTGTCATATTTGTGCATTTATTGAAATTGTACAACTTGGATCTTTGGCCATCATGCAATGAAATTGCTTAATTGGTGGTTTTGGATCCAAGAGTGCCACTCCTTTGAGGTTTTGAGATGATAAGGAGGGGTACAGTACAAACATATTCTTGGAAAAACCTTTCTTTTGCTCTGTTTGTGCTCTGTTACAGCATGGTGACCTAGAGCATCAGTGGCCGGCAGTGCCTCATCCATGGCTGGCAAGGCTTCATTTCTAGCTGGCAAGGCACCCTTTTGGCCGGCAGATGGCTGGCAGTAACCTCCCATAGCCGGCAGGCCACTAGTGCAATCCTCAGTAAGTTTTTGGTAAGGTGGAGCAGAAAGATTCTGGAGTATGGTTAACCCTGCAAACAGAGCCTCTCGAGAGCATAATGAAGGGCTTTTCGGGGTGAGAACCGAGTGCATGCATCTTCCACTTCCCGAGGCGGAGCAGTGGCAGCATAGTTTAATGCCTTGTATGATTAGTTAGTGTGCATTTGTTTTAATTAATTAGTTTACTAGTTAATTAAAGTGTTGTAATAATTAGTAATTAGTTTGCTAGTTATTCATTTGATTTGTAATAATTAGTCTAATTAGCTTAGTTTAATTAGCTTAGCTCTTATTCATTCGGACCTCCTTTGTGAGAGCATAATGTTGTAATAAGTGTGCGTGCGCCTGTGCATGTCTTCCAACCCCACGTCTTTCTCCATTTTATTTATCAGCTTTTGATGGTTAATTTAGGAACATTTTCAATTAGCATACCATATACTTGCATGTTTGCAACCATTCATTTTGTCTTGCATGCACCAAGGCTTGGCGCATCATTCAAACTACATTGCAATTTCAATACTTCTTTGAATACATGTTTCAAAGCATGCTATCAAAGTGTTGCAAATGCCATATTAGTAGCCGAGTCTATTAATTTCATATTGTGTGTGTTGCATTAGGCATCTTGCATAGTTAGGATCATGCATATTTCTAACTAGCTTTTGTTTTGGCTCGGAGTACTCGGTAAACTTTTACGCTTTAGCATGCTTGCATGAGTGTGATTTCCATATTGCCATGATTCGCATGCTTGCTATGAGGCTATGTGCTTATTTGCTAAACTATATGAATGCTTGTGGATGAAGGCTTTGTTGTTTGAATTGAAACGATTCAACGAATGTGAGTTTTAAGCCCACTTTGCGAAGTGGCAAATCCTGTTTTAAGCCCACTATGTTTAGTGGTAAATCTGCATCTTTAAGCCCACTTGAGAGTGGCAAATTCAAACCATTTTCGAGAGCAAACATGAGTTGAATTGTTCCAATTCTTGCGATATAGTCTATACTTGCTTGTGTGCGTCACATAGTAAAGTTAGCTAATAACCGGAATAAGAACACATGAGGTTTATAAAACATCATATCATGATTAGTAGAGGCTGATCCTTTGATTGGGCGAGTGGGGGTGCTCATTTCGGAACCTTCCCCTCTCGTACCCAAGTTCCCAAGCTGAGGCAACTCTGGTGATGATGGACAGTGGCCTTTGGCACGAGTTAGGGTTTCCTAAATTTTCCAAAAATAAAATATTTAGGTGGCGACTCTGTAATCTGGCAAAGCAGTCCAATTTTGGTTTAAAATCGATTTTCCAAAAAGATTTTCCAGATTGGACTCTTTGGTGTTTATCAATTTCACATTGCACTTGTGAGACTAGATTCAGAATCATAGGTAGAGTTCGAACTGTGAGGCCTTCTTTTCAAACCTTTTTCGAAAGGTGGGGGTGCGAGAAAAAGGTGAGCCTACACTAAGGAGCCACTGAAGGCAGATGAGTGGCTTGAACAAATAGTGATGACGTCCGAGATGCTTGGCATTGAAGACGACCAGTTGAGGGTGACCTTGACGTCTTTCCAGCTGAAGGGGGATGCGGGTTAGTGATGGAAGTATGTGTGAGGATGCATTTGAGGGACTTGGGAGGCTTTTGTCAATGCCTTCCAGGACAAGTTTCTACCTCCCACGGTTAGGGAGAAGTTGAGAGACCTTTTCTTCAAGTTAGTGCAATTGAACACACCAGTGGCTAAGTTTGAAGCCACATTCACTAGTTTGTCTAGGTTTGCACCAAAGTTGGTGGCGATCGAGGAGCGCCGGTGTCTGGAGTTTGAGAAGAGGCTGAGGACTGGGCTCATGTTCCGAGTGGTTGGGTTCATAATTTGAGACTATGAACGCCTCGTAGAGGTGGCAGCCCATCTTGAGACTATCATGTAGGCTAAGGAGGAGAGGATGAAAGGCTCTAGGAGGAGTCAGGATAGTCAGAGAGACAATAAGAGGCAGAAGGGTCCTAACCCTCAGCAGTCCCATGGAGTACAGTCGAGGTCTCCTTTTCCAGTGCCGAGTTCGGGTTCTATGAGAGGTGGTCAGGGGGGTGTGACTTGTTTCAAATGTGGTCAGTTGGGCCACAAGTCTCCAGCTTGCCCACAGAGAGGAGGAAGGCAGCGAGCAGCTTCATTTTCAGCTCATTCTTAGGGCCAGAGTCAGGGTAGAGGGTAGCTGCCCACTTGTTATCAGTGTGGGCAGGCGGGGCACCTGAAGAGATTTTGCCCTCAATCTGGTTCGAGGCAGACTTAGAGTCACCAGCTAGCACAGTTAGCACAAGCCTCGAGGGCCAATCAGGGAGCCTCTTCGGCTCAATCCATGCTGCACTCTTATGCTCCGAGGGGTGAGCAGGTAGATCAGAGGCCAACAGGGCGTGTGTATGCTGTTACCATACCAGATCTTGTTTCGGCTCCATTTGTAGTGAGAGGTACCTTTTTGTTTTGCAATTCAGTTGCTAATGTGTTGATTGATACGGTTGCATCCCATTATTTTATCTCATCTACATTTGCATTGGTTTTGGGATTGGAGTTGGCACCGTTAGCATCTCTTATTTGTGTAGAGTCACCTATTGGTGGTGAACTCATCTTGGAACAGGGGTGTCGGGGTTTTGACATCGAGGTTGCTGGTCGTCGATTACCTTTTGCATTTGTACTGCTTGACATGTCTAGTTTTGATGTTATTTTGGATATGGACTGGTTATCGTCATACCAGGCTGTTATAGATTGCTACCATCGAAGGGTTACTGTGTGTACCTTGAACGGTGACTACTTTTATTTCTTGGAGGACTGGGTGAATAGAGCCTTATCACTGGTGTATGATCCGTATGGGCGGAGTGAGCTTAGTTGTCTTCTTGCTAGCTTCTTGGGTAGTGAGTGTGATGAAGTTCAGGTTGAGTTGCCAAGGGTGGTTTGTGAATGCCCCGATGTCTTCCCCGAGGACCTTACTAGTTTACCACCTCATCGAGAGATTGAGTTCTCTATTGATTTAGTGCCTAGCACGGCACCGTATCAATTTGCACCTACTAAATTGAGCGAGTTGAAGGTTCAACTCCAGGAGTTGTTAAATAAGGGTTTTATCCACCCCAGTACTTCACCTTGCGGTGCACCGGGTCTTTTTGCTAAAAAGAAAGATGGGGCATTACGACTTTGTATAGATTATCGAAAGTTGGACTAGGTAACTGTTAAGAACAAGTACCCAATGCCTCGTATAAACGATCTATTTGATCAGTTGAAGGGGTCTTGTTGTTTCTCTAAGATAGACCTAAGATCGGGTTATCATCAGTTGAGGGTAAGGGAGGAGGATATCCCGAAAATGACATTCCGTACGCGGTATGGCCATTATGAGTTACTAGTGATGCCTTTTGGGCTGACCAATGCTCTAGCTGTGTTTATGTATTTGATGAACCGGATCTTCCGTGAGCTCCTAGATCATTTCGTGGTCGTCTATGTGGATGACATTTTGATTTACTCACCCTCTGAGAAAGAACACAAGTAACACTTACAAGTAGTGCTTGAGCTGCTTAGAGTCCATAAGCTGTATGCTAAGTTTGGAAAGTGTGAATTCTGGCTGAAAGAGGTTAGATTCCTAGGTCATGTAGTGTCCGGGGAATGGGTGACTGTAGATTCATCCAAGATAGAAGCAGTGCAAGACTGGGCACAACCTAAGAATGCCGTTGAGATCCGTAGTTTTCTGGAGTTGGCTGGGTATTATTAGAGGTTTGTAAAGGATTTCTCTAGACTAGCTTCACTTTAACTAGGCAGATGAGGAAGGGAGTCAAATTTGCGTAGGATGAAACCTGTGAGAAGTCGTTCCAGGAACTTAAGGTTAGACTTACCACGGCTCTAGTTTTATTATTTCGGAGAGGGGTTTGGGTTATTCAATCTATTGTGATGCCTCACATGAAGGTCTGGGTTGCATTTTGATGCAACAAGGAAAGGTAGTAGCCTATGGCTCACGACAGTTGAAAACACACGAGAGGAACTACCCTACCATGACCTAGAGTTAGCAGTGGTGATTTTTGCTTTGAAGATTTGGAGGCACTATCTGTATGGTGAGAAATTTGAGGTGTTTTCCGATCATAAGAGTCTGAACTATCTGTTTACTCAGAAAGACTTGAATTTGAGACAGATAAGGTGGATGAAATTCATAGAGGATTATGATTTTGAGCTGCATTATCATCCGAGGAAGGCCAATATTGTGGCCGACGCCTCGAGTAGGAAATCTATTAGCAACATAGCTTGTATTGCTATCCGAGAATGGGAGATGTTGGGTACTCTTGGGGAGTTTGACTTGCATCTTGGCGAGTCCGTGGAATCTGCGGCCTTATTTTTTGTAGTGGCACAACCTACAGTTGTGAACCGAGTGTTAGAAACGTAGAGGGGGTGATCTTAAGGTAGAAACCATCAGGGAGAAGATCTCCAATGGGAAAGCAGAAAAAGGCTTGACTGTGTATCCTGACCAGAGTATGAGATACCGTGATCGTTTGTTCGCGCTGGAGTCTTACCGAGAGGAAGTACTCCGAGAGTTTCACCATTCATGTCTTGCGGTGCATCTAGGAGGCACAAAGATGTATCATGATTTGAGTCGCCAGTTTTGGTGGAGAGGTATAAAGAAGGATATAGCCGTGTTTGTATCAAAGTGCCTTGTTTGTCAGCAAGTGAAGGCTGAGCATCAGAGGCTAGCGGGTTTGTTACAACCCTTACCTATAGCCGAGTGAAAATGGAAGCATGTCACGATGGATTTTGTTATGGGTCTTCCGAGGACTCAACAAGGTAATGATGCCATTTGGGTGGTAGTTGACCGGTTAACCAAGTCTGCGCATTTTATACCTATGAGCGTGAGTGATTCGATAGATTATCTTGCCAACTTGTATATCAAGGACAAAGTGAGGTTGTATGGGATCCCTGTGATGATTGTTCCAGATAGAGATCCGCATTTCACAGCTCGGTTGTGGCAGAGCTTGTAGAGTGCCTTGGGCACTAGATTGACCTTTAGTACTGCGTACCATACTCAGACTAACGGGCAGTCCGAGCATACTATTCAGATCCTTGAGGATATGATTTGAGGGTATGCTCTTGACTTTAAGGGTTCATGGGAGAGGCATCTTCCCTTGGTGGAGTTTTCCTATAACAATAGCTTCCAATCGAGTATTGGCATGGCATCGTTTGAGGCCTTGTATGGTCGATCGTATAGATCTCCAATGTGTTGGGCCGAGGTGGGTGATGCACCTTTGTTAGGCCCAGGGTTGGTTCGGGAAACGACGAAGGAGGTGGCACTTATTCGTAAAAGGTTGGTTACGGCTCAGAGTCGCCAGAAAAGTTATGTCAACCCTAGGAGGGGGCCCTTGTCTTTTGAGGTGGGAGACCATGTCTTTTTGAAAATATCACCTAGATGGAGTTTGATGAGATTTGGGAAGAGTGGGAAGTTATCCCCTCGATTTATTGGCCCTTTTGAAATCCTTGGGCAGATTGGGGAGGTTACTTATCGTTTGGTGTTGCCGCGACAACTTTCCGAAGTGCATGACGGGTTTCATATTAGTATGCTTCGGAAGTATGAGCCAGATTCGTCGCATGTGTTGGATTGGACCGACTTGGAGGTGGATAAGGATGCTTCGTATGAAAAGAGATCGGTGAGAGTCTTGGATAAACGGGACCAAGTCTTGCGAGGCAAAACAATTCCCTTAGTAAATGTATTATGGAAACATCACGAGGTCGAGTAAGTGACTTGGGAGCGTGAATTGGAATTCTGAGAAAAATATCTGGACTTGTTTGTTGATATCTAAACATATATTGAGGTTTTGATTCTGATGATGAAAAGTATAAGCATTGTATATGTTTTAAATTATGAGAACATTGTATATGTTGTGGGCATTTTGGAAACATGAATTCAATATAAACATTGCATATGTTTTAAGAATATGAAATATTGTATGTTGTGTCACTCTTGGAGGCATTGTATATGTTAGGTAAATTTTGAAAGTGTGAATTTGATTTAACATTGTAGATATTTTGGGAAATTATAAATTTCATTTTAGATTGGGACTTGTGTATCGAGTCAATGAGAATGGATGACCGGAGGATAGGTCATGGTATTGAATTTGTGAGAATAACATATTTATGAATGACCTAATGTTGTTTTTGAACTTGATTTGAAATTTCGGGGACAAAATTCTTTAAGGGGGGGAGGTTATAGTGATCCCAGTCTTGACCTGACCCTTGTGGTATTTCAAACTCAGGTTTGATGCTTTCATATTGTTGTTTACCTCTTCCTTCTCTTGTATCTCTTTAGAATTGGCTTTCCGATTGTAGTTGTGCGTTTGGAACAGGTTGGTTGCTTGTTTTTTCAAACCTTTGTTGCCCAGATTTTGGCTCTTGCGCTCGAGCAGGCATTCTTGCGCTCAAGTGAGCTTCACAAATTTTGCTCCTCCGCTCGAGCGGGACTTGTCAACTCTCAGTATTTTTACAAATCTGTAAATACTGGGAGAGTGCATTGGAAGCTCGAGCACCCAGTCTCACGCTCGAGCGGGGTCCTTCGTCTGTAAAACCTCTAGAAGTGCGTATCCCATGCTCGAGCGCCACTTTTCACGCTCGAGCGAAACATTGTGTTTGACGCTCGAGTGTCACTTTCCACGCTCGAGCGGACTGCGTGTATGTCAGTCAATGAAAACGACTTTTTGCATCACTTTTTCATTTCTCTCTCTCTAAAACTTTCCAAAAACCTAAATCTTGAGTTTCCCTCTATCTAAAACTCACATTCTTCCTTCTATTTCATCTAGATCCGTTGATCTTTTCACCCTAGTGCTTTTGAAAAAAAGGTGAAGCGTCTCAAGATCTTCATTTTGATCCGAATAGAAGTGGGTTTCGATGTTCTTGGAATTTCACTCTTCCTTGGCTTGTGTTCTCTCTTTGAGGTAGGGATTTTCTACACTTTGTTATGATTTTTAACTTAGTTATTTGTGGCTGTGTAACAATGGTGGGATTTGGGAGCATTTTGAGCCAAACCTAAGGTTTGGGTGAAATGTGAAAGAGGGGTTTTTGGTGGAAATGAAATAAATGAACTTGGGGTTGAAAATAAAGTCATGTTATGTTAAAATGGATGATTTTGGTATTTAGATTGGTATTTTGAAAAGAGGGATTTTTTCCCTAAATTGATTATCATAATTATTTTGTATAAATAATTGAAACTGCTTTTGTTAACATGAAATTGAGCGGGTATTGGGATAGATGGAGGAACCCAGCATATAATACTTCGGTGCCGTTTGGTAACACTTACGTTTTCAGTTTTCTGTTTATATTTACAAAAATTTAAAAAACTCAAATAAAAACTTGTTTAGTAAAATTTTTGATTTATAAATCAATGGTCTCAGTTTATAAATTTGGCCAAAAAATATGTTTCCGTTTTGAGTTTTTTTTTTTTACCACCCAACACTAGCCACCACCCACCACCATTTTCCACCACCGTCTTCCGCCACCGCCACCCACCACCCACTCCCCGCCACCACCTGCCACCACCACTCACCACCCACCACCCGCTACCACCACCCACCAGCCACCACCCACCTGCCACCCACTCGCCACCACCACCCACCCCTCACCACCACCACCACCACCACCACCACCACCACCCACTACTCACCTGCCATCCACCCGCCACTACCATCCACCGCCGCCACCTACTTGCCACCACCACTCACCACCCACCTGCCACACCACTCACCCACCACCACCACCCACCTGCCACCCACCCGCCACCACCACCCACCACCACCATCACCCACCACCCATCCGCTATCCACCTGCCACCACCACCCACCACCCGCCGCCACCACCACCACCACCCACTCGCTACCACCTACCACCCGCCACCGTCACCTACCCACCCACCACCACCCGCCATCCGCCACCCACCTGCCACTACCACCCGCCACCACCGCCACTACCACCGCCACCACCCACTCGCTACCCCCACACCGCTACCGTCACCCACCCACCTACCATCACCACCCACTACCCGCCCGCTACCACCCACCACCACCCGCCACCACCACCACCACCACCCACTTGCTACCACCTACCACTCGCCATCGTCACCCACCCACCCATCACCACCACCCGCCATCCACCACCCACCTACCATCACCACCCACCATTCGCCACCACCGCCACCACCACAACCACCACCACCTGCCACCTGCCACCGTCACCCACCCACCCACCATCACCACCCACCATCTACCTGTCACCTGCCACCACCACCGATCATCCGCCACCCATCTGCCACCACCACCCACCACCCGCCACCACCACTACCACCACCCACCACCTGTCACCACCACCACCACCACCCACTCGCTACCACCACCACCCGCCACCACTACCACCTGCCACCACCACCGACCCGCCACCCACCTGCCGCCACCACCCGCCATCCGCCATCCACCTGCCGTCACCACCCGCCATCCGCAACCCACCTGCCACGACCACCCATTCGCTACCACCCACCACAACTACCCACCCACCAGTACCAGCTACCCACCACCCACCGTCACCACTTTCCACCACCGTCTTCCGCCGCCACTTGCCATCGCTTGCCATTTCTCACTCTTTTTTATATTTTTAAAATTTTTTAAACATTTTGTCAATTACCAAACGCGTTTGTAGTTTATGTTTTTCTAAAGATAAACAAAAACCAGTTTATAAAATTTTTGTAAATATAAACTGAAAACGTAAACGTTACCAAACACACCCATATATCTTTGGAAATTTTAGATAATTTATTTTTCTTGAGATTGTATATCTATTTAGAAATATCTATATTAGGTTATCGGTGGAGGATAGCTTTGATTGTTGTAGAAATTGCATGTGGATTAGGTGAATTGGAACTAATCTCTTGTTGGTTGTCATTGAATATGACTATGATTATATACATTGTATATGTATGATTATTTGGGAGAAGAAAGGGGATGTACTCCATGTGTATTTGTGTATTTATATACATTGCATATGTATGATTGTTTGGAAGGAGAAAGGGAATGGACTCCATTATGTGCGAGGAGAAAGGGGATGGACTCCGTTATAATTAAGTTGGTCGGAGTGTCCTAGGTGAAAGTCTCAAAATTTATACATGGGCGCCAATCCCGCGGATGAAATATCCGTAAAATGGCAATTAGAAGTGTTATGTGTTAATTGTGAAGTTGTTGAACCATTGAGTTGTAGTCTCATTTGGGTTATTGAAAAATAATGTAGCTGATTCATGTATTGAAATGTATTGAGGAAAAAGAATGAAATGGAACATGGACTTGATATTTGATGACTATAAGAAATGTGAATGCTCTATCCCTAGCATTGTATATGCACAATGCACTTATATCTTTGTTAAATCTCATATATTGTGTTAGAATATTCTTACTGGGCTTTGGCTCACCCTATTTAGGAAACCATTTTCAGGTACCGGCGACATACTTCCTCCAAGGATGTAGCTTGGGAGGACCTAATAGCTGGAGGCTCTATTTTGTTGTTTAAATGTTTATTCAAGCTAAGGGCTTTATATGTACAGAGCCTATGACTCTCTTTGTTGTAACCAAGTAATGTCTTGGTAAGGCATTTATTTTGTTGTCATTAACTGGTATTACATGCTATAGATTCAGGATTATGAATTCCTATTGCATGTATTATCTTTTGTAATACGAACTCTGATGAATGAAAGTATATCAATTCTGTTATGCTCACTTCTCTTATGAGTTGGATTATTTGTAATATTTTAGGGGCATTACAGCTTCAGATTCAACACCTCCAATAGGCCTTTCAAAGTCTTCAGCCTCATACATCCGCTATTTTCATCACTCTCTCCAAACCACCTAACAACCTCTTCATAGCTTCCTCTACAACTCATCAACCTCTACCACTGCCACCGTTTCATCACCGCCACTATTAACTCGACTCGATAGCCAATCCAACACAACTATCCGACAGTCCATGATCGCCACCTATTGCCTCTTTATCTCTCTCTCTGTCTCCACCTTCTCTTCCTCCACTGTAATCTTCACTCTCAGTTCCTCAAATTTCTCAATATGGCTCTCCGTCATGTTGGCCAAGCTCGATCCAAGGACCTGAGTCTACTGGAGCATGTCAACGAGTCGGAATGCCATAAGTGGCTTCCAACCGGTGACCTAGTGGTAAGCATTCTCTAGAGGGCTTAACCAGATTGGGACAAAGAAAGCTAGCACATCCTCATGAGCTAAAGCCCATTTGGCTGTGTAGTAGGCCTTGTGGTGAGTTGTGCATTTAGCCACCAGAGTTTCATAGTCTGACTCCTTTGAAGCTTCACTTGAAACCCTTAGAAAGACTTGGAGATCTACTTCAAGTTGATGAACCCACCTCTCAAAGAATTCTGAGAACCTTTCCTGAACTTGGTTTTCATTTCTTTTCAAGAGAGAGATCAAATGAAAATGAAATTTGAAAGGTACATACATGTATATATATTGTTTTTAATTTTATGGTGGAGTTTTATATTTTAAGAGATATTAATGTAAATTTTCATGAATGAGTATGAGTGACCACATGGATGGTAGAGGCTTAGGACCCAGTGCAATCAGCCACTAGTTCACTTGAAGGAGTGGTCGATGCTTTGCATTTGTTTTCCCTTTCTCTCTGTGTGTGTAATTTTCTCTTTCTTATCTTTTGACTGTGTTCAAGAGTCATGCATGCATGCAAAGTACGAGTCCAGATCCTTCGCCATTCTATCCTGCAAGGTTTTTGTAGTGATTTTAAAAACAACGTCGTTTTGATACCTTTTTTTTTTTTTTCTTTCCTAACCCACCTAACAAATGAGTTCAAGAGTTGGAACAGAGAGACAAAACGAAGAGGAGAACGACAGCAGTAGCGAGGCTAGGCAAAGCGACAAGGAGGCGATGGTGGTGGCAACGGCGAGGCAACTATAATTAAAATTGTTAAGATCAAAATCCTACACAAGATTGTTTCGGGGGTTTGTCGGATCGAATCGTAGGATCGGATCAAGGATCATAAGATCCTACTAAAATGATTAAAAAAAAATGCAATAATTTTTATATAACTAAGTAATACTATCAAAATATATTTAAAATAACCCCCCAAAAAAAGAAATATAGCAATTCAATATAGCATTCAAATATATTTTTTTTTCAAAAAAAGAAGTCAAAAACAAAATAAAAGCAAATACCAACACTTGCACACCATTGTCATTGTTTCTTAATGAAAATAAGACAAACTAAATAAAGGAATAACAAATAAAAGACTAAAATAAGTCATCACGGTTGCCGAAATTATCATTATTGCCACAATCAACATTAATCATTGCCACATCATCATCACCAACGATGCCATCCAAGTCCTCAATGTCTTCACCAATAGTAGCATCTTCAAAGCCATGATCAAAATCCCTTTGAGCATCCATGTTTTGATCCATAGCATCATCATCACTTATTTCACGAACATCATCATGTTCTCCACCAATATGATCATGACCTAAGTTGGTGTAAACAAAAAAAATAAAAATAAAGTTGAAGTTTTAATTTCTAATTAAAACTAAAAGATGTGTACATAAACTTACAAGCTTGTTACAAATTCCTTCCAAGGGCCTCCACTTTGTCTTCATCCGAATCACATCCACGTCGAGCATTCCTATCAAGCACACTCAACCAATTTCCTTCTCTTGGAAAAGTCAGACTCTCTCTCTCTCTCTCTCTCTCTCTCTCTCTCTCTCTCTGTTATCCATTCATCGTCTGATGGGACATCATCCAAACATAATAGATTCACGATTGCTTGTCTATTCATGTGTCATTGTCTCAATTTCAAATTGTACACAACAAACGCCAAGTCATTTATTCTCTTTTGGTATTCCTCCACTTTGAATGTACCATCTCAAAAGCACTCCAATTGCGCTCACACTCTGATGAACTACATGTTAAAATTAATATCCTAATTGCAAACCTCTTCAACTCGGGGCATTCATCACCAAAAGAGTCGTACCAATCAGCTACATGAAAGTTTAGTTATAAATTTAAAATTGATGAAATGAAAACAAATAATAAGATATTAAAAATGATACAAATCAACTTATAGTAAAAATAAAAAAACACCTGGAGATTTCTTTTATCTAGTCATGATGGCATTTTGTATGCCAAAGAGTCCTCTTGCATTCTTGAATGCATCAATTTGCAAATCTATATTCACCCTCTCATTAGCATCAAGAATCATTCTTTCAAGACATTTGCACAACCCAATTTTAACCTCAGCATCGGGTTGAAAATTAGGACTATAATGAAACTGAGAGTTCAAGAAGTATGTTGTAGCATGCAATGGGTGATGGAGTTGGGATTCCCATCTTCTATCAATGATGGTCCATGTAGGATAATAGCTAACACCATTGAATATTAACGAACAAATAAAAAGTTCAGGGAAATATAGTAGTAAAGTAAATAAGTTTAACTAAATAAAAAGTTTACCATGAGAAAATATTATTGAAATTGCTTTGAATTTCCTCTTTCGCACGATCTATTGCCTCATAAATGAATCCCATCGCCGGATGCTCATCTGAATCCACCAATTTAAGTACTTTAATGAAACGTACCGCAGCCTTCAAGCACAAAGAAATGCCCTTCTGAAAATTACGATTATCTAAACCAATATCTTCAAATTTTTGTCCCTTTTTCAGACCTTGCAAATCGACTATTCCTCTACTTGGGTAATGTAAACAAAGAGAACAATGAACCTTTTTGCTCATGAAGGCGCCTCAAGGTCAAGTAAGAGGAGGCAAATCGAGTTACTGCTGGCCTAATAAGTTCAATACCTTTGGTGAACTCCTTCATCCAATGAATAAGATTAGTTCTTGAATAAATGTATGCCACAATTCTTTTCCCTTTTTTAATTGTAACTCGATGAAATTAGATTTGCTTCTCAAAATCCTCTAACATCAAATCTATATAATGGATGGCACAAGGTGTCCAAAACAAGCTCTTCCTCTTATCCATTAACATTTCTCTGCTAACTTATAATTAGAAGCATTGTCTGTCACCATTGGTATGACATGTTTCACTCTAACCTTCTCAACAACCTCATTCAACATCTCAAAAACCTTTTAACCGATTTTTGAAATGTTGGATGTATCCAATGATGATAGAAAGATAGTTCCATTAGGGCTATTGACAAGAAAATTACAAATTGACTTTCTCTTTTTATCCGACTATTCATCGGACATAATTGTACACCCAGTCTTTTTTCATTGTTCCTTGAACTCATCAAGTACTTGCAATGTCTCACGTACTTCCTTTTTTTTTTTTTAAATGCCACCCTAATTTCATGGTAAGATAGTGGCACAAGGCCTTTTCCATAATCTCCATTTTCTTAACCATAAGTGGAAATATAGGGTGATTGACACAATTAAAAGGAATTTGTAATACCCCTGTCCCGTAAAATGTTAAATGGTCCTTAATATGTGCATGATTATGTGTCTAATGCAATTTTGTGTGCCATTATGTGAAATATGTGGTTTTGAATTTCTATCTATTCACCGTAGGAATATCTGTTTGATTATCTGCTTTAGAAATTAAATTGAGAGCCTTGTCGGCCACAGAACCCGAAATTGACTACGCCATTGTGATTAGCGTAATTTTTAGAGCCTACGGTGAAGTTTAATTGAAAATTGATTCGGGTCGGATTAAATTGATTAAATTGATGATTTAGTGCTCAATTATTTAATATTATTAAATAATGGTTAGTGGGGTCTTATGTGTGAGGCCATATACACTCTCATTGTCTCTTTTGAACTCAAGATCTGATTTTGGTGCCTTGAGAGAGAGAGGGAGAGCCGGCCATAGGGATAGAAGGGAGAGACTTGTGCAATTTTAGCCTAATGCTTGATAATTTGTAGACCAAATTCAAGATTTGACCATAATTTGTGAAGAATTGAGCCTCTAGGTAAGTGGATTCATGAATATTGAGTTGTAATTTTGTGAATTCAAATTGGAATAATGGTCAAGAACATGAATTTGGTTGAGCATGATGTAATCGAAGTGGTTTTGTTGAATTGAGGGCCAATATGTGCATGCATGTAAGAAATTGTTTTAAATTTGCATGTTTAAGCTTGAAATACATGATTCATGTAGAGTTCTAGTTAAAGCTCATGTTATAATCACCATTTGTATCATCTAAGTTGAGAATAAGAGTAATGCATCACATGCATGTGCAATCTATGGGAGCAGAAGCTTTGAATGCATGAAGTTGCTATGTTAATAATGAATTTGGTGGAGGATGAGCCATGCATGGGTTTGATATATGAAATTGGGCTTCAAAATGTTGTAATTTAGTGTTTGTACCATGTTAGTACACATATATATGAAGTTTGAGTCAAAACCATGCATTTGGAGCCTTTGAATTTGAAGTTGAAGCTCAAGAACATGTTCTGGATTTTCCAGAAATTTGAAGTCCGCTCGAGCGGGGGAAACCGCCGCTCGAGCGTGAATTTCATGCTCCCAGTATTTTTCTGCAGACCATGATGTCCGCTCGAGCGGGGAGCTTTGTAGGATGAACTTCCGCTCGAGCGTCCGAGTTAACGCTCGAGCGTAAAAATGATGCATCCAGTACTTTTTGCAGACATGGTGTCTGCTCGAGCGGGGGAAGTTCACGCTCGAATGGGGAGCCATGTACAGAGGCCTTCTGCTCGAGCGCCAGAATGAACGCGCGAGCGTAAATTTCACCTATCCAGTACTTTTGCAGGCCTCAAGGGTCCGCTCGAGCGGGGAAGTCCACGCTCGAGGGGGGACCCTGTTTTCTGAAATTTTGAAAATGCATTCTGTGTTTTGTTTTCTATTCTCTTTCACTTCTAAGTACTCTAGGCATGCATTGAGCATTGTAATTGATTTAAAGAGAAAAGAATAAAGCCTAAAGAGGAAAATGTGAATTTGGGAACGGATTGAATGGTTGTTGACCCTTTTGTGTTCATGGACTGTGTAGGGTCGAGCTCCAGCGCAAACTAACCAACCGATCACTGTGAGTAATATCGATATTTGAAAACTTATCAGTCATTCAATTGCTTATTTCCTCATAAGCCTTATGAGTCTGCCAGTTTGAATTATGAGCAAATGTTTGATAGGAATGAACGAATGGGCCGAAGGCCGTTTTGACGTAAATGAATGGGGCAAAGGCCGTTTTGACATGAATGACTGGGCCGAAGGCCGTTTCGACATAAATGAATGGGCCGAAAGCCGTTTTGACATGGATGGATGGGCCATAGGCTGTTTTGACGAGAATGGATGGGCCAGAGGCCGTTTTGCCATAAATGAGTGGGCCAAAGGCCGTTTTGGTAGGAATGAAAAATAATTGTTAAATAAAAGTGTGAATTGGGCCCAAGGCCGTTCGGAGTATGTTGTTCTGCATATCGTTGTGTCTTCTTATTTGATATTATTCACTGGGCTACCGCTCACGCTCATTCATGTGTTTGTAGGTGAGCCAAGAGAGATCTAGACCCAGCCCCAGTGAAGTCTGTATGGAATAACCGAGTTTTGGAAAGTCAGCCCTAGTGTCTCACGCACGAGACTCGTCTTCACCTTTCTGCTATGCTATGTTATTTTGTCATGTAGACGAGGACTTTGCATATGTCTGTATATAGTTTTCATGGGTTGACTTAGCTTTTGGATGATCCTGTTTGTACGGAACTTATGCTACTATATATATTTGTTGTGAGTTATTAATGTATATATGTTTGGTTGTTTGGATGTGCCATGTAAGCACAGCTCTATGGACAAAGTTTTGAACTGCTTCCGTTTGGCCCCCATTAACTCTGTTAAGAATACGTCTGTTTTGGTTTGAGGCCGTAGGTAATCTCATGATTACTGGCCGATTGTGTCCTTAACCCATGGGGGCGGGTTCGGGTCATGACAGAATTGCACTACTGTAAAAAAACCCGGACAATTGTTTGACAAACATCATCTCTCTCTTCTTTCTTAAATATTTGATTGATAGTTTTTTTTTTTTTTTATTTTGGTGCCAAGACTTATTCATCTGAAATTTATCCACACGCCCATAATGTTTTTGTTTGTTTTGATAGCCAGCATCGAATAATTCCACTTCTTCATCATAATCTTCATCACCAATATCAAGCATCCTCATTTTCTTATTTTGAGACATAATGTTTGTGTTCTTAAAAGACTCATAAATTTTTCTCTAACATCTTTTGGAACTTGGGGACATGGTTTGACATTTTGATGAGTGCATGCCAAACGGTGTTTTAATCTAAATATTCCTTCAGAACAAGTAGCATTACAATACTTGCATTTTACCTTTTTGCTCGCAGCATCTATTTCAATGCCATGTTCCCAACCAGGATCAGATATGTGACCAACAGCATTTTTCCTCTTCCTCCCTCTTCCTGAACTAGAGGCTGACATTGTGTTACTATGCTAGTTGTGTGTTGCAAATTGTGAAAATTAAAAGAATTTTTTTCAGCAAAGTTTAGGGACAAAGCAGCAAAGAAGAACAATAGTAGCAGCAAAGAAGAACCAAGAAAAATGAAGAAGAAAAAAAAAAGGAAAATGAAGAAACTGAACAACACATACAAAAATATAATATATATATACAAAAACAGAAAAAAAAAATAAGAGCAAAAAAATGGTGATTCTGTTCATACAAAAATATAAATATATATGTATATAATATACAGAAACAAGAAAAAGAAGAGTAAAAAAAATGTTGATTCAGATAATAGAGAAGATTCGAAGAAGAGCAGTGAAGAAGATTCAAACTACAGAGAAGAAAAGGAGGAAAAAGGAAGCCGAGAGAAGGAAAAATAGTGATTTGAATTACAGAGAAGATTAAAAAAAGAGTAGTGAAGAAAAAGAAAAAGAAAAGCAACAGTGAAGAAAAAGAAGAAATGAAGAAGAAGACAAAAAAAAAAAAAAAAAAAGAAAAAAAAGAAAAAAAAAAGATGGAAGATTTGAAGAAGAAGAAGCGTACCAAGTTTGGTTAACATAAAATCTGAAATTTGATGTCCAATTTCTCTTTCCCTAATTTGTATTGCCCTAAGAAGAAATGAAGAAGAAGACAAAAAAATAAATAAATAAAAAGATGGAAGATTTGAAGAAGAAGAAAAAGTGTACCAGATTTGATTAACATAAAATCTAAAATTTGATGTCCAATTTCTCTTTCCCTAATTTGTATTGCCCTAATCGCAGCTCAGAGGGTCCAGCTTTTCTTCTTTTTTGCTCTCAATAAAGGGTTGTTAGCTTTTAAGTTGCCAAAAAAATCCCTAGAATCAGGATCGCATGGGGTCACGATCCCGATATAATCCCAACGATCCTTCCACGATCCTAACCTGGGGTCAATCCAAAGCATGAGCTGGATCGAATGGTGCATATTGGATTGTAGGATCGTATGATCCTATGATCTGAATCACAATCATGACAACCTTTGCTATAATGGATTTGCTCAATTTGTGCCAACTGTGAGAAAGTTCTTTTAGAGATTCTTGCCGGTTGTTCGCCACTCACCACCTTCGTTTTTGGCTGGGTTGTGGTAACAACTTTGCAAAACGCATAAGGAAAGAAAAGAAAACAAAGGGGAAAAGGCTGTAAGAAAAAGAAGGGGGGGAAAAGAAAAAAAAAAATCCGTCTTCTCTGTAAAAAAAATAAAAATAAAAGGTTTCTAAATGGGTTTCTTTGTTTTTATTGATTCAATCTCTATAGCTTGGAACAAACTCCCTCTTCTCACCATTTCTTCTTGGCTTTGATTGTGGGTTTTGATCAAAAATTTATTTTTCTTTATTGGGTCTTTTTTTGCTGATTTAAGGCTTGAATCCACCATTAATGATCTCTTTTGGAGCTTCTCTTTTAGTTTAGGATTAATTTTAGTTTTTATCCATGTGCATTTGGACATAAAATGAAAATGCATATACTCATATGTTTGTTTGTACTCTTAATGAGATGATCCTCCACGAAAAGAGCAGTTACGTTGGGAGTCTTGTTGATATCCTCCCATGCTTTGGTTGAAAGCAAAAACAGAAGAAAACTAAAAAATCATTGAAAATTTTATGAACTTCTCACCCAAATAAAAAAATTTAACTTCTCATCCAAATCAAATACCCAAATTATTTTTGCCAGTGACCTTCATTCGTCGTTCATTTTTTCTCCTCCTTCGTTTTGGTCCTTCGTTTGGCTACACTAAATGCATACAACAACGACGTCATTTTGATACCACTACAGAAACTACTGTAAGATAAAACGACAGAGGATCTAAACTCTGCAAAGTACCACTTGGACATTGCGAACATGTGTCCCCACGTGGAGGAAACCCATGTAATTCATGCTTCACAACATGCACCCCATGTACCATGAAAAGCCGTCATAATTGGTAAGAGAGTTACTCCTCTCTGTGAGAATTAAAATAATTTTAATTCAGAAAGAAGAATACCTCCCCGCCATGATGTTCAAGCCTTTGAATCTTTATCCTTGAATGATCAAATCTTGAATGTATAAAGAAGCCCACTCACAGAACACTTTTACAGAACCATATGGGAAAAGTGAAAAGGACAAAGTTTCAAGCCTATTCTATTCACAAAACAACGTCTGTGTTTGATGGCTATCACAGGCATATATATAGATAGGCTTGGACCCATATCCAAGTGTAACTCCTTATAACCTCCCACCGTCAGGGAAGTTGCAAAGTCCCATGAAACCACCATATGGGATAGTGAACAAACATCAGTTACCCATTAATCATTAAACTAATTAAATATATATAATAAATATATAATACAAATAAATAAATAAAACCAACATGTGGCATATGGGCCACTTTATGGATATTCTTACATTTTCCCACTTGGCATATATAACACACGTTGTTGACTATCGGGTAACTAACAAATTGATGATGGCCATTAAATAAAAATACCCAAACCTTAGAGTTATAATACACGAATCATGGCGGTTATACTCTATCAATTAAGTATTTCCTTCCATATATTACATTTTATCACACTCTCAACTTTATGTGGTGTCATTCTTTATGAATAACTTCTAATAAGTTATTCTAGGTCCAATGATCCCTATGGATCAATAGTCCCAATGGACTACATAGCATCACAAATACTTTAGGTGCACAAAATGATGCTTTTCACTAATAATAATCAAAATGTCATGACAAAACAAAATAAAACAACAACTAGAAAAATTATTGAGCTAACCAATCAGTCTCATGCCCTCAACGTGTTTTGAAAACACCTTTACAGAAAGACCTTTGGTCATGGGATCTGCAATCATCATATCGGTACTAATATGCTCAATGCTGACTTCTTGCTTCTTAACGCGATCTCGAATAGCAAGATACTGTATGTCAATATGCTTGCTTCGGCTACCACTTTTGTTGTTGTTAGAGAAGAAAATCGCAGCCTAATTATCACAGTAAACCTTTTATGGCCTAGAAATTGAATCCACAATTCGAAGCCCTATGATAAAATTCCTTAACCAAATAGCCTGTGAGGTTGCTTCAAAGCAGGCTATAAACTCTGCTTCCATTGTTGACGATGCAATTATCGTCTCTTTGGCGTTCTTCCATGAAACAACACCGCCTGCTAGCAGATAGACATATCCTAAAGTGGATTTTCTGGAATCTTGACAACCCGCAAAATCCAAGTCCGAATATCCAACCACCTCAAGACAGTCAACATACTTGTAAGTAAGCATGTAGTCCTTGGTTCCCTTTAAGTACCTCATGATTTTCTTTGCAGCCTTCCAATGTTCCATTCTTGGATTACTTTGGTATCTTCCAAGCATCCCAACTGCAAATGCAATGTCAGGTCGTGTACAAACCAAAGCATGCATTAAACTACCTATGGCAGACGCATAGGGAATGCTAACCATTTGTTCCTTTTCCAAATCATTCTTCGGACATTGACTTAAACTGAATTTGTCACCCTTTAAAAGGGGCGCTGCATTAGGAGTGCAATTACTCATCTTGAATTTCTCCAAAACTCTTTCAATGTACGCTTTATGAGATAGTCCTAATGTTCTTTTTGGACCTATCTTTGTGAATCTCTATGCCAATGACATAAGAAGCTTCACCCATATCCTTCATTTCAATATTTTGAGAAAGAAATTGTTTAGTATCATGTAACAATCCCAAATCATTAGATGCAAGTAAAATGTCATCCACATATAGAATCAGAAAAATGTATTTGCTTCCACTAACCTTAAGGTATATACAGTTGTCCACAACATTCTCCGTAAAACCATATGAAGTAATAACATTGTGGAACTTTAAATACCACTATCGGGAAGCTTGTTTTAGTCCATATACGGATTTCTTGAGCTTGGAAACTAAGTAACTATCTTTATCATAACAAAAACCTTCAGGTTGGTTCATGTATACTTCTTCCTCAAGATCCCCATTTAAAAATGCTGTTTTCACATCCATTTGATGTAGCTCTAAATCAAAATGAGCTACTAATGCCATGATAATTCGAAATGAATCCTTTTTAGAAACCGGAGAAAATGTATTATGATAATCGATGCCTTTTCTTTGAGTGAAACCTTTAGCTACGAGTCTGGCTTTATATCGTTCGACATTTCCATTTGAGTCTTTCTTGGTCTTATAAACCCATTTACAGCTAACCGCTTTAACTCCTTTAGGTAACTCGACAATTTCCCAAACTTGATTCTTAGTCATAGATTCCAACTCTTCCTTCATGGCATCATACCATAATTTAGAATCATCCCTATTCATGGCATTGGAAAATGAAATAGGATCATCTTTAGGTCCGATGTCAAAATCAGACTCCATTAAGTATACAAAATAATCACTAGAAATTGCTGACTTTCTAGCTCGTGAGGATCTCCTTAATTCTGTAGTCTCAATTGGGACTTGAGCTACAGGCTCTATGTTGACTTGTTCCTCTTGTGGTGAAAGTTCTTGAATTTGTTGATTTTCAAGAATATCGGGTTGATTATCTTGAAAGACAACCAATTCACCTATATTTATGGGTATTGTATCCAGATCTCGTGATTCCTTCCACTCTATCTTTCGAGGGTAACTCCTACTAGGGTCAACTTCCTCAATAAACTTAGCATTTCTGGCTTCAACAATTTTAAGTGAATTTGAAGGACAATAAAATCTGTAACCCTTGGAGTTTTTCGCATAGCCTACGAAAAAACCACTAACTGTTCTGGGGTCCAATTTCTTTAAATGTGGGTTATACACCCTCACTTCAACTGGACAACCCCAAACGTGTAAGTGTCTTAAACTTGGCTTCCATCCTTTCCATAACTCAAACGGTGTTTTGGGAACAACCTTGGATGGAACCCTGTTTAAGATATACACAGCAGTTTTCAAAGCTTCACTCCATAAATTTATAGACACATTAGAATAACCAAGCATGCTCCTTACCATGTCCATAAGTGTTTGGTTCCTTCTTTCAGCAACACCATTTTGTTGTGGTGTGCCAGGCATTGAATATTGTGTAATAATGCCTTCTTCCTTAAGGAACTTAGCAAATGGACCTGGTAATTGTCCCAATTCTATGTACCTCCCATAATATTCTCCACCACTGTCTGACCTCACAATTTTAATTTTCTTTTCTGTTTGTGTCTCTACCTCTGCTTTATAAACTTTAAAGGCATCAAGTGCCTCGGCCTTATCAAACAAGAGGTAGAGATACATGTATCGTGTGAAGTCATCAATAAATGAGATAAAATATCTCTGGCCATTCAGACAAGGTGGAGTAAATGGTCCACAAATATCAGTGTGTATGATTCCAAGAATTTCCTCACTCCTTTTGGCACCTTTACTGGTCTTGTTGGTCTGCTTTCCCTTTATGCAGTCCACACAAATACCAAAGTTGGTAAAATCAAGAGTCGAAAGGACTTCATCATTAACCAACCTCTTTATTCTCTCAATGGAGATATGTCCCAATCTCCTATGCCAAAGAATAGAGGAGGACTCATCAACAATATTACGCTTAATGCCAATATCACCATGCAAGGTTAAAAGATTTTGTTCAAAAACAAGATCCAGATTTAATTTGTATAAACCATTAATTAAAGTACCAAATCCTACAGAAACAAAGTCTTTAAACAAACTAAAATTTGCACCAACAAACTGAAATTCAAATCCAAACGGTACTAGTCTAGAAATAGAAATTAAGTTTTTTTGAAAAAGATGGAATGTAAAATGCGTTTTCAAGATCCAAAACAAAGCCATTTTTTAAAACAAGTCGGAAAGTTCCAACAGTTTCGACGTGCAAACACATCCCATCGCCCGAATAGATGCCTTGTTCACTTCCCGTCGGTTTCCTTAGGCTGAGGAAGCCCTGCATGGTATTAGCAATGTGAATTGTAGAACCCGAATCAATCCACCAATCATATTGATGAGTATTAACAAAATTAGATTCATAACACACAAGAGATATGAGATTACCTTTCTTCTCAAGCCATTTCTTATACTTGGGGCAGTCTTTCTTCATGTGACCCTTTTTCTTGCAAAAAAAGCATGCACCCTTATTGCCATGATTTTTAAATGGCACTTTACCAATCTTCTTCCATTTCTGATCACATTTGCCCTTTTTCCATTACCGTTCTTTATGTGTTGCTAAATGAGCCCTTTCCACTTTTCCATGCTTCAATCTCTCCTCCTCTTGAACACACATGGTCAAAAGTTCATTGATAGACCATTTTTCCTTATGTGTGTTATAAGAAATTTGGAATGCTCCGTATTCCACAGGAAGAGAATTGAGTATGAAATAGACAAGGAATGACTCAGAAATCTCAATTTCTAAGGACTTAAGAGGAGCTGCAATGTCCCTCATTTCCATAATGTGCTCACGCACACTCCTAAAATTGTTATGCTTCATTCCTGATAGTTTGTTCATTAGGGTACTTGCCAATGCTTTGTCAGAACTAACAAATTGCTCTTCAATAGCTCTCATGTAGTTCTTGACCTTATCAGATGGTGGGATTGAGCCCCTAATGCTCTGGCTAATATGTGACTTTATGAGCATTAGGCTTAAGCGATTAGATCGCTCCTACTTATCATAAGCACTCTTTTCTGCAGTGGAACTCTCGTCCGTGGGTTCAGGAGGTTCATCCACACGGAGTGCCAAATCGAGATCCATGCACCCTAATGTTAGAAGGATTTTGTCCTTCCAGTCCGAAAAATTATCACCGTTCAAGAATGGAATACAATAAGACTCATTAGATAGTACAGAGGAAGAAATCGTTGCAATTACCAAGAACATTATTAATGCTTTGAAACAATAGCTATAGGCTGAATCAACCAATGTCAAATTCAGTAACAAATCTAAACCTTCTTGTGGATAGAGGTCACTAAAATGTATTAGATTTGCTATTACTTCATAATAAGACTAATGGGTTCCGAAATATGTAAGGAAAAGAAAAATCATACATATGGGTGTAGAGTGTTCAATCCCTTTAATACCCAATCCATTATCTTATTCTAATTAAATTTCATACATAATTACTTTCATGTGGGACCAAGAAATTATTTATAAAACATAATTGCAATGTAAAAATGCCAAATTAATTTTTAACTTTATGTGATCAAAATACTGAGGATCACATCTTTATGTCTTAAGATGTTGTGGCTACTCTTAAAACATAATAAAATTTTTAAATATGTCATAATTTATTAATGTGAGCAAATCCTTATAGTCACAACAAATACATAATCTTTCAATGCACATAATGTATAATACATACAATCAGAGTAATATCACATGAAAAATCCCAAGACCAAACACATGTAATTCAAACTTATACTAGATTTTGCTTAAAAATTGAACCAAAATAAATTTCATAAGCCCAACACATAGTGTATTCATACTGTTATTTTACATGAATTTTCAATGCATAAATAATTACCTTAATGCATGTAATATAATATTACATTATTTTAGATAACATGCCAATGAATCTCAAAAATTATAAAAACTAAAAGAACATGTTATAATTCACTGTATGAGATTCAATTGAATTTGCTTACTATTTAAATATGCAACGATAATAAACAAAATATCCTTAACAGCATGTTAAAATTTCTTTATGAAAATTCTAGAAATAAATTCAAGTCTTTCATGCCTTTTTGAAATAAACCAAATAATTCCAAATAAAAGTATGAGAATTTCTAGATTTTATACAGAATCAGATTAAATATTTTGCTCTTTAATGTGTGTGTTAAAAATAATAGTTAATGACACACAACAAGTCTCCTAAATAAAATAGATTCAGAGTAGGAGAAAATTCTAAATAAATGTAAATACCATTAGCACAAATCACGATGGACTCTACTATTGCAACAGTGCTTCCTTTTTCTTTAATAGTGATATTCAAAAGTTATGCAATATAAATTACTCATTATGATTCTACAATGATTCTGAATTGTTAAATTTTATGGTGTGAATTAATATACAAATATCACATGTATAGAATAGGCTTGATTCAATTCACGAAATTGATAATAGTTTGATGTAAGAATTTGAAATAAAAACTAAACAACATAACAGAAGGTTAGCTCTGATACCAATTGTGAAAATTAAAATAATTTTAATTCAGAAAGAATAATACCTCCTACCATGATGTTCAAACCTTTGAATCTTTATCCTTGAATAATCAAATCTTGAATGTATAAAGAAGCCCACTCATAGAACACTTTTACAGAACTGTATAAGAAAAGTGAAAGGGACAGAGTTTCAAGCCCATTCTATTCACAAAATAACGTCTGTGTTTGATAGCTATCACAGGCATATATATAGATAGGTTTGGATCCATATCCAAGTGTAACTCCTTATAACTTCCCACCATCAGGGAAGTTGTAAAGTCCCATGAAACCACCATATGGAATAGTGAACAGACATTAGTCACACATTAGTCATTAAACCAATTAAATATATATAATAAATATATAATACAAATAAATAAATAAATAAATAAAGCAAACATGTGGCATATGGCCCACTTTATGGATATTCTTACATTCTCTCCATTGATTGGTGTTCAAATATTTATTATTCAAGTAGAAATCTACCAATTTACGTGGATTAGCTAGTTTCTCCTAAAGATCCTACCTAGGAGATATTCTAGGCAAAAAAAAAAAAATTATAAAAAAAAAATGGGCCCTTTGTGGCTATGTCCCACATCTCTATTTGTCAATTGTATCGCCCCTAGCAATACGGCGGTGCTAGAGACCACTAATTTAATGGTTCTAAACCCACCACTAATGAGGTGGTAAAGTAAAAAAAAAAAAAAATAGACACAACACATACTGTGACAATGGGTAGGACCCATTACCACATCATTAGTGGTAGCTCTAATTAGAGCTCCCACTCATTTTCCCTAGCAACATGTGCTAATCACTGACCTCTCATCCCAAACACACGTCATTTCAAACCCTGTCTGTGTCACTAGCTATGTCCTTCAGTTTTAATTGTGCAAAAAAATAAAAATAAAAATAAAAATTATGTGTCTATATTGATTATTGAAAGAGTAAATATAATACACATATTATAATAGGATGTGTATTATAAGTCTCAATTATAATTTATTATTGTATTAGTTATGATTTAGTTATTACTCATTGTGATATTTGTTATGACTTATTACGATTATTAGTTTGGTTAAAATCCTCAGTGGAAAGGTCTTTGATACCTTATGTAATATTTGATTATAATTTTTTTTTAATTATGACTGAAAATGATTTAATTATAATAGTTATAATAATCAACACCACATTTACTTGCATATCGATATGCACCTATTTAAAAATATGTAATTTAAATGATCCATATACATATATATTATAAGATTTTTATATAAAATATTGTGCTAACATTATTAAATGCTTATCCCTTCAAGACAAATAATTCATCAAGTTCAATATTAATTGCATAAATGTCACTACTACACACCACACAAAAGAGTTTTAGGAATAAGACTTGTTCGTCTCTAAAAATAAAAATTTATAACAAAAGAAATAAAACATCTATTCAATTCATTATGTGAAACGTCACGAAAAAATTCTCTAAAAAAATAAAATAAACAATTTTCATCATTAAAATTTTAAACTAAAATCAGACAATTCAGTACTTGATTGGACTCAATTCTCAATTCATTTTCGCTATAAGTTTAGTGCCCAACAATAATTGTTTCATAATATAATCAAACAAACTTTTTTATGTATTATAATCATTACTATTTTTATTAAGAAATATAATTACTTAAAATAGTTAAAAAGTCACTATTAAAAAGTCAATAATTCTCTCTACTTTTTTTTTATACAGTACTAAAAAGTCAACTAAAATAGTTACTTTTCAAAATTAGAGATACATGCCAACCTTATTTGTGTTTCAAAGATAAAAATTTTGGTGAAATTATATGCTTGTCTAACAATTTATCAGGGCTATATACAGAAGGACAAAAAATAAAAAAAATAAAAAAAAAAAGAAAAGAAAAAAAAAACTGATGATAGGATAATGCTGGAGCAACTCCAAGGGAGGAGATAAAAGGATTATATGCGACATTTTTGCTAGTGAAGTTATTTTGGTTCCTTCAAGGGACTCCCTATCACAATAGATATTTTGTCAATTTTCATTTTGGCTTTACACAATTAGCTAGTGTCCATTACTAGGCAAAGGGGCTTTTCTTGTCATTTTGTCCATATCTACTTGCTATCTCCATCTTTGTTACATCTATGTTTGCTACATATTTGTTGTTTCTTTTTTGCTCCGGCACATTTGATCGTTCGAAAATATTACCGTTAAAATAATATGATTAAAAATATTATTTAAAAAATAATTTAATAATATATTTTAAAAAATGAATATTTGAAAATGTCATGTCATCAACCACGTCAACATTAGGTGTGTATATGCAGCATATCATAAAAAATTATATTTTTTATTTATGTTTATATATATATGTATTTTTTAAAAATTAGTTAAGTTAGTTTGATTGGTTGTTTAAAACGAAGAGTACGATTGGAGTACACATTAACTAAATTAGTTAAGTAAAATAAAGAAAGTATTTTTCCGTGTACTTTTATAAGGTATTTTGCCTAGTAACCTTATATATATGTTTTGCTAATTGATAGGAAATCAATTACAAATATGAAAAAAAAAACATTATATTAAATTGGACCAAAGAAATGTTACAAACTCCCAATTTATACTGTCGAACTCAATGTAACAAAGTTGAGTCCTATATGGTTGAATATGTGATAAATCAAAATTTAACACTTATTATGTCGCATTATTATAAGTTAAATTGATAAAACGTTTTTGGGGTTTATCAAAAATATTTGATTAGACAATTACATCAAATTGATTTTTAATTCGACAGAAGTTATTATGCTTAATCTGCACATTTAACTTTGAAGATTTGACATTTTAAATGAAGAGAAAATTACTTTTCAGCATTGTTTTTTAAAAATTATTGCACATTAGTGGAAAAGTTTATGATTTTAATAATTAAAATTTATAATATTTATCGTTTTCTTGTAAATTTTTTTTTTTTTTTTTTTGACATCCACTATGATGTAATTTCCCCTTAAATGAATTTATCATACATTGGGTTGTTTGAGAGGTTAGAAAAAAGCCACCCACTCTTTCTGAATTTTTTTTTTTTTTTAAATTATGCCAAAATTGATTTACTTTTTTTGTCCATCTTATTTGGATGAATCTAAAAAAAATATTTTTCCTTGAAAATTCCAAATTAAAAATAAATTTAAAAAAAAAATCACTATTGACTTATTTTTGTCATTTCTAGATAATCTCAAGCTCCATCCATCATCGTCTGAAAAAATGGCATACTTGAGTCACTTTAGCATCACCAACAACAACTATGGCAGTTGCAAGTGCAATTATCAGATTTTTATTATTCAAATCACACATTTGATAGACATTATTTACTGGTCCTTGTGACTGATTTCTACATGAAAGTCCGACTCGCCACTCGCACAAAAGTGATTGTTATGGAGTTCATGAAATTTATTTTGGGTTCTATTTTAATAATTATAATTATTTAATATTTTTAAAAAGAAATTGAGTGAAACATATCTGTGAAAAAATTAAGTCGATCGAATATCGATAACTTTTTCATTAAAACACATTGGTATATATATATATATAAATATTAAATTGAAAACAAATGCGATTTGATAAAAGAGTTATCGATATCCAATCAACTTAATTTTTGATAGGTATGTCCTACTCTATATTCTTTAAAAATTGAAGGATTCAAATCGTCAAAATAAAGCCTGAAATAATTTTTATGAGCCGTGCAACAATCATATAGCTATTTTGGCTTAGACCTAATCCATTTGATATTCTGAATTCTGGTTTCTTGGTTTTGTACTGTTGTTCTGGTCTTATTCCTCTTTTCTCTTTTTGAGTTTGCCTATTGGGTTGTGTTGGTTGTGTTTGAAACGACTTGGTAGCTTGTTTTTCAAAACTTGGGTTGCCCAGATTTTGACCTCTACGTTAGAGCGTAGCTTTTTTCACTCGAGCCGTCTTTGCAAACTCTCAGTACTTTTGCAGGTCTGCAAAACTACTAGGGGTGTGTATTCTGCGCTCAAGAGAAGTTTCTTGCACTCAAACGGAACAACTTATTGTGTCTGGCCACTCGAACAACACATCTTGCGTTCGAGCGGACTATGCGTATATTAGTTCATAAAAGTCACTTTTTCTATCACTTTTTCACCTCTCTCTCTCTCTCTCTCTCTCAAAACATTTCAAAATCCTAAATCTAGAGATTTTCTCTCTAAAACTTACTCTCTCTCTCTCTCTCTCTCTCTCTCTCTCTCTCTCTACAAATATACCAAGATCTATCAATTTCTCCACCCTACTCCATTTGTTAAAAAGATTGAACTCACATAGAGCTTTGTTTCTATCCTAATAGAGTTGAATTTCGGCTTCCTTGAGGTTTCTCTACTCTCTCTCCTTGGTCTTCTAGCTTCGAGGTAGGGATTTTCTACATACTTTTATGATTTTTAATTTAGCTATTTATTTTTCTCAAATGGGTGTATGGAAAATGGTAGTGGAAGTGGAAATGAGGTTGAGTTGTGATAAAATTATTGATTTTGATGCTCGGATTGAATTTTGGAAGAAAATGAGGTTTTGTCCTAAATGACTCAAATATTTATTTTGTATAAATAAATGGAATTGATGTTGGAAATGTGAAATTTTATGGATATTGATATAGATGGTGGACTTTGATATGTATTATCACATCACCTTGAAATTTGGAAAGTTTATTGGTATTGAAGATTTTATATCTGTTTAAAAATATCTGTTTTGGGATATTGATGTAGAAATTGTATGAGGATTAGGTGAATTGAAACTAATTTCTTATCCATGTACATTGAACATTGTTGCTCATTTAATACATTGCATATGTATATAAATTTGAGAAAAATTGGTGAATCTTGGAAAAAGGTGTGTATCACCAAATTAAGTTTGTGTGTCTAGGGTGAAAATCTCAAAAAATGTGCGTATACATGGAAACCGATTCCTACGGACGAAATATCCGTAAAATGGCAATAGTAGTGCTCATATAGAATACGTTTACATGAATGTCGTTTGACGGTTTTCAACAGACGAAATATCCGTAAAAGGTTATACTGGTTTGAGATTTTCCTTCTTGTTTTCTATTGTAAAGAGCACGACTTTGAGAATGGTGATATGGACTGAGCATGGCATTGTTTTTGGAAAGAAAATGTGAAATGTTTTGATTATGAGCATTGCATATGCATTTCACCCTTATACCTTTATTAAGATTCATATATTGTGTTGGATTATTTCTATTGGGTTTTGGCTCACCCTATTTGGGAAAAACATTTTCAAATACTGGTGATATGCCTCCACTAAGGACTTAACTTGGGAGGACTGTGGAGCTGAAGGCTCAGTTTTGTTATTTTGTATTCATTTTTGTACAAGCCTAGGGCTTTATTTGTGTTGAACTTAAGACTTACTTTTAATATACCCAATCCTTGACTTGGAAATATGTAAGCTCTTAGGGCATATGATTATCTGTTTAGCTTTCATTTCTTTTCACTGTTTCATAACGCATGCTGTAGATTTAGAATGTACTATTTATGAATGTATATCGCATGTGTCATCCTTTTGTAAAACCGAATCTCATATAATAGGACGACATCATACTTTAATTCATATTGTTCTTTACTTATCGTCTTGGATGATTAATTGCATTTATTCGGGGCGTTAGAAATCACTATTGTGTGAGTCACATTGCAATGTCTCCAAATCCATGAAATTCACATACACAAATGACAAGTGTTGTGCCCAGGGCGTAGAAACAAACACAAACAAGCAACCAAACAAGAACACACAAAGATTTATGTGGTTCGGCAAATCGCCTATATCCACGGGCAGGGAAAACTTCACTAAACTGAATAAGAAATTACAAGCTATTTCTTTCTCTCAACCTCACCTCACTCACTCTCTCTCTTCCACTATTGGTGAAGACTTGATACTCTTTACTTGCTTGCTCTTGCTTCTCACTTACTTGATTGCTTTCACTTAATGCTTTGTTCCCCCATTGAACCCCTATTTATACACAAAGTTTTTGGGACAATTTGGTAACTTGGCTATGGCAACTTGCTTGCAAGTTGTTTCTGCAGATGTACAGTTCATTGAGCCTAACAAACTTCTAGAATGCAACTTGCCCAATTGCCCTACTAGAATATGAGCCAACTTACGGAGTTAACACAACTGAGTTAATTCTATGCAACAAATCTCCACCTTGGCAAGAATTCATCATTCAACTTTAGCAAAGGTACTCATTATCGAGAGATGTTGATCAAGTCCAAGCAGTGTTTCAACTTGATCCCGGATACCACCTTAGTGAGCATGTCGGCAGGATTATCTGCAGTGCTAATCTTCTAAAGCAGAATATCCTATTCATTTACTATTTTTCGGACGAAATGGAATCGGACGTTAATATGCTTAGTGCGGGAATGATGGACCTGGTTCTTTTCCAAACAAATGGCACTCTGGCTGTCACAGTACACCTCCTCGTGCTTCTGTACAATCCCCAACCTCTATAGTAGACAATGCCACCATTGACTGAAGTGTCGACCTCTAACTTACCAACCATTCGGTGAGAGTAAATAAATACCCTGTTGTTGATCGACATTTGTCCAAGTCACGAACATAATTTGAGTCCACATATCTTGTGATGCCCCAAAAATCAGAAACATCAGATAATATATTAAAAAATAAATACATGGTTTATCTAAGGTTACAAGAGTAGGAAATGTCATTAATGAGTCATTTGGTTAATAACCAAGCAAGATCCTAGGAAGGTCAGAGAAGTCAATATAGCCTCCCTTCTAATTCCAACTACCTTAGATAGCAAAACTATCTTTTTTAAAAATCATGACAAAGTATTAACACAAGGCCTACATGAGTTAACGGAGAATACATATAGGTTACAAATGATATATACAATAATTATAAAATAGGTCTTAATTACAATGAGGATTAATCACTTACAAACTGAAAATGTGTTTACATAACTAGTTCCTAACTCTCATAAGATAGTCATATGTCTTTAAATACTTCAGCTTTGCCTACGATCGGTCTAATAGTCTTTAATACCTGGCATGAAATGCCATAAGCTTTGAATGCCCAGTAAACGCACATACACATCGTCCTTTTTTTCCCAATCTAATACACCATCACAATTATAACAAGTATGGAATGAAGCATGATAATCATTCAATAATAAAGGATTACAAGGTTAGATGTTAGTAATTCAGAAATCCCCCAAAGAGATTTCATCCTCTCAACCACAAGAATTGGACACCGGACTATTCGGAACTCCCCATTTTGCTTCTTTGTTGCAGAACTTACCTTAGATGCCTACCAACATTTATATACCGCGTAGTGTCAACCGCAAAAGCCTCAAAAGAGACGGCAAAAAGAAAAAAGTTTTATTACCCTAAATCCAACCTTATCCTTCCAAAAAAAATTTATCCTCCTGAATGTCTCATCTAGACCCAACCTTATCTCACCAATCAAACCATCGCAAAGAGTCCGAATACATCCGTTTCATTCTAAGATTTACGTGATAACCGCTTGCACAAGACTAAACCTTCAATTAGTGAGCATATCCCATCAATCCATACATAGCACATTATTATCTCTTTATTATCCATGTGATTGAAAACCGAATACCACCCCAATTAAGGTTTCTGTTGAGTTAGATGTCTTAAAATAAAGTTAGAACAACTTAACAAGATAGTAATATCCACATAAGCATGAACATCATCAATTGAAGAAGATAAGAAATATAACCATAAAACATCCAATATCATACCAACACATGATCATGTACTAATAAGCATATTCATGAATTCAAGAGCACAAAACACCCATGCAACACTAAATTTTCAAATGAGTGCCATTTAAAGATTAAAATCAAAAGGGCTATTTCAGATTTTTCCTGAACCTGGCCTTCCTATGGATCATAGAGAATTTCATCTAGTTTTCATAACATTTTTCGGAAATGGCATAGCTTTTCTAGATTTTTTGTTATTTAAGAAACATTCCACCACTGTCCAGATTCGTCGACCATTACAAATATTGGATTTTCTTACCAACCGCTCACTCTTTTTCAACGAAACCAATTTTTCTTGAAAGATAACACCTTAAGTAAGATTTTGACATAAACCTGAGGTCCACAAGATTTTTCTACATTTTTCTAAAATTTTCGAAAGTTGACTGTAAAACAGGTTTTTCATGCACAATACTCAAAATAAGAAGATTTGTGAGAAAGAGGCCAACTAAGGGAAATTTTTCACTTATTTTGTGATGAAAACACACTAAATAATGTATAAATAACTCATATTTTTAAAGAGATGGTACACCTTTAGAAATAATGTAAGATATGGGAAGAAAAATGTACTTTTTCATCTATTAAGAGGAAATACAAATGGAAGAAGGATAAAAGCCCAATTCATCAACTTTAAACACATGAACACCATTACAAAACATCTGAAAATATGATTTTAAACCTCTAATAAAATGTATTTTAAAAAGGAAAATAAAAGAGAGAGTTGTGTTGTGGCTTACTTAATTGCCTAGTGGAGTGTTTGTACAATTTTTCCTTTTCCTTTCTTCCACCAAGCTCACTCTCTTCCCCCCTCTCGCTCTCAGCTGAATGAAGTGTTTTAATGTGTGTTCTTGTATGTAAAATGCTTAAGGTGAGGTTTCTTTTATAGGAAAATTGGTGCAAAAGGTCTAAAGTGCCCATTAGTTGGAATTGAATTGGATATTTTAGATTTACATGGAATCTAATGGAATAGTGAATGATTAAAGGCCTTAATTATACAATTAATCATGATCTAGTTAGGATTTGGTTAGGAGTGGACTTAGGGTGGAGGCATGGTTCTATGTTTTGGGGGTACTTGCCAACACTTTTCCTTGATTTCATAGATATAGTTTGAAAAAGTTGTATAATTTTCTATTCCCTACGGTGGCTGGCCATGTGGGCTGATGTAGGGAATTAATTTATTTTTTTCTTGTGTACCATTGTTGGAAATTGCAAAATATAGTGTATAATATAGGTTTAAAGGTACAAGTGTATATATATATTAGTACTAGTTTAGGGTCAATTAAGAATTTAATAAAAATGTGAGGGCTTTGGGTTTAATTCATGTATTGGAACATTTATTTAAGTGCAATATTTAATTTAATTAGGATCTAGAACTTCAATTCGGTTAAAGTTTCTTTATTTCGAATTAAACGGCGAGTCGTAATGAGAACCGAAAGCCTAGGGTTCTTGATTGGAAAATATAGTTAGGAAATTAATTTAATTATTATTAGGGCTTTGGAATGATTCCTGAGTTCTTGGGTTCAATCAAGATTTGCGAGTTTTCGGTTGGCGCATGTTTTCGGCTCTACAGCTAAAATTGAAAATAAATGAGGGAATAGTTCAAAAGTAAGGATGTAAATAAAATTACAAAGGTCAAGGGTCTCATAGTTAAATAATTAATATTAGCATTACTAAGCTATTGGGGTCGATTTGGTTTTGTACGGGTTTATTCACGATGCGTCTTCCGATTCTAGGGTTAAATGTGAATAAACAAATAACTACAAGCTTTATTATAATAACTCAAAATTCAGAGTCGTAATAGGGTTTACAAAAGTTAGGGGTCTCACGTATCTAACCAGATTCTGTTAGAGTCGGCTATCTCTTTCAAACTTCAATCCCAAATCAACTATGCTATGTGTGTATCTTAGGATTCATTTCACTGCCTGCCAGTGATCTTTCCTTGGATCATGCATGTACCTGCTCACCATACTCACAGCATGTGACATGTTAGGCTTTGCACAAACCATAACATACATCAATACACCAACTGCATTGGCATATGAAATCTAAGGGTGAAGACATCGAAGCACTAAGCTTGAAATGAGGGGCCAACGGTGTACTCACAGTTTTTGTTTTCCCATTTATGCCAAATCTGTCTAACACCTTTTTTAAGTACTGAGTTTCTGTTAGACAAGCCATGCCCTTCTTCCTGTCTCTCTTGATCTCCATGCCAAGAATTTTCTTTGTTTCTCCAAGATCCTTCATTTCAAACTCACTGTTCAACTATACTTTTAGTTTGTCAATCTCTACATTGCGCTTAGATGCAATTAACATATCATCAACATATAAGAGCAAATAGATGAAGAAACCATTGGGAAGTTTTTGGAAATATACACAATGATCAAATCGACTTCTTGTGTATCATTTCTCTATCATGAACTGATCAAATCGCTTGTACCACTGTCTCAAGGATTGCTTCAATCTGTACAATGATTTGTTTAGCTTGCAAGCCTAATTCTCTTTTCCAACAACTTTAAAACCATATAGTTGGGACATGTATATCTCTTCTTCAAGATCTCCATGTAAGAAGGCTATTTTCACATCGAGTTAGGCGAGCTTGAGATCAAACTGTGCAACCAAAACTAGCAAAATATGAATAGACGTATGTTTTACAATTGGTGAGAAAATCTCATTATAGTCTATCCATTCTTTTTGAGCATAGCCTTTAGCCACCAATCTAGTTTTGAATCTAATGTTGTCTTTCCTTGGAATGCCTTCTTCATTTGTGTAAACCCACTTACACCCAATTGCTTTATTGTCTTTTGGAAGTTGAACCAAGTTCCAAGTTTGATTCTTGTCGAGTGATCCAATCTCTTCATTCATTGCCTCCTTCTACTTTCTATTTTCTACACTTTGCATGGCTTCTTTGAAAGTGCACAGAACATTATCATCAATGATTAAAAATGCATAGGCCACCATGTTAGTCAACTAACTAGGTTTCTTGGTAACCCTATTTTCTTTTCTTGTTGTAATGGGTCCTAATTGCCGTAGGGCCTCTTGAGCTGCATGTTCATTCTCATCTGAACTCTTTCTAGAATCTTCATCAGAGCTATCAACTAAGTCTTTAGGATTGTTGGTTGTCTGAACTGCCTTTGCTGGAGTTTCAAACTCTACATGCTCTGACTTCTTCAATGCTTCTCATTCTCTTGAGGATTTAGCTACTTCAGCATTGTAGACTCATCGAAAGTAATGTCTCTGCTAATGACAACTTTCTTTGATTCAGGATACCAGAGTCTGTATCCCTTGATACCTTCACTTAAGTCCAAGAAGATAGCTTTCTTGGCTCTAGGATCCAACTTAGAATCTGTAACATAAAAATAAGCTGGACATTTGAAGATACATAACTGATCATAATCAGTAGTTGGTGTTCCTGACCATACCTCTATGGGAGTCTTTCAATCTAGTGCTGTAGCAAGTAGTTTGTTGAAAGCATACACTAGACTTTCTCTACCAAAGTGCGGGTCATGCATTCTACAACTCTATTTTATTGCGGCGTTCCATGAACTGTGAAATGTCTCGCTATCACTTCATTCTAGCAAACTTTAAAAAAGGTATATGATGTGTACTCGCCATCATTGTCAGATTTGAGTCTTTTGATCTTCTTGCTTGTCTAGGTTTCAATCATTTTCTTCCATGTCAGGAAAATCTCTAATACTTCATCTTTGTGCTTCATTGTGTAAACCCAGACTCTCCTTGAGAATTCTTTAATGAACGACACAAAGTAGTGTTTATCTCTCAAAGAAGCAATATTTGAAAGACCCCATATGTTGGTGTAAACGTAGTCTAGAATCCCTTTGGTACAACGAATGGCAATACCAAACTTGATTCTGGCTTGCTTATTCAGTACACAATGCTCGTAGAACTCAAGTTTTCCTTGTTTTGGCACCTTTCAACAGACCTTGCTTTACTAACCCTTGTAAAGCTTTCTCACTGACATGCCCTAAGCATATATGCCAAAGTATGGAAGTATCTGATGCGTCATCCTCTAAGCTGGTGGAGGCAATCACTCTCCCTGTAACTGTTAACTTGTTCAGGAAATATAAATTTTCCTTCCGAGTACTCTTCATTGCAACAAATGTACCTCATACTATTTTGAGGACTCCACCTTCCACAGTTACTCTATAACCCTTAGAGTCTAAAACTCCTACTGAGATGAGATTCTTCATCAAGTTTGATACATACTGAACATTTGAGAGAACTCTGATTGTTCCATCATGTATCTTCAGTCAAATCATTTCAATCCCCTTTGTTTGGCAAGCATGGTCGTTGCCCATCAACACAAGTCCTCTATCGAACTCTTGTAAGCTTAGGAACTAATTCTTGTTAGGCCACATATGGTAGGAACATCTGAAATCTACAATTCATTCATCAAAATGGCCAAGTGAAGAAACTGTGAAGACTGCTTCTTCGTCTTTATCTCCATCTCGTGCAACGTTTACTTTTGACTCTTTATTGTCTTTGTTCGAACAATCTTTTGCCTAGTGCCCCTTTTGGTGATAGGAGACATACTCGTATTTTGCAAGACATCTCTTGTCTGGTGATTTTTCCCTTGACTTGCAGCGAGACTTCCCCCTATCTTCCAGCTCTTTCATTACTAGTTTTGTCTCTAACTATCAATGCTTCTAATGGTGAGTCCTCTGACTTGTCCATTTTTTTTGTACTCATAATTCACTAAGGCATTAGAAACTTCCACAAAATTGATTTTTTTTTTCTTTTTTGCCCATACAATAATGTGGTTGTTAGGTAATCATACGTATCATGTAAGAAATTTAATAATAACAGTTCTTTATCTTCGTCTTCAACTTCAACATCTAGATTCAGCAAATTGGCAAGAATTTTATTGAAACCATCCAAATGTTCTATCATTGAAGTACTTTTCTTGTATTGGAAACAGAAGAGTTGCTTCTTTAGGTAGAGTTAATTCTCTACACTCTTCGTCATGTATTTGTCTTCCAATTTCCTCCAAAACTCCTTTGCAAAAATTTCTCTCATGTTAGAGTATTTCTGTTCTTTGGCTAGACATAATCAGATGGTGTCGCAAGCTTGGCGATTGATTTGTGTTCAGTCCTTGTCACTCATATCCACTAGTTTGTCTTCCAAAGCAATGTTACGTTCCTGCTGGTAGAGAATATCTATAACTTCGCATTGCCATATGTTGAAGTTGTTGGTTCCATCAAATTTCATTGGAAGACACTGTAGCCCTTTGCTCTGAGCTGCTTAAAGACTCGGCTGCCCATTAGAACTCTTCTAACTCCATCACAAGCAATGACGGACACTTAAAAATGTTGATACATGGGCAATTTTTAAGCTCCCAAAGACTTCACACAAACTTCGGGTCCAAATCTCAAGAAATGAAATTCGTGTTAGTGTCCAGAACGGCCAATTTAGCTAGGAAGAAGTTTTCCCGTGTCAAAAACATCCCAAAATTGGCTCGAAAGTGGACCGAAAACTTTTTCGTGGAATATTTTGTTAGAGAAGAGGAATATTCTGTTAAAGAGGGAGATATTTTGTCCAAAATAGAATATACTGTTACTGTTATCATACTACTAACATAGCAAGTCTGATGACGTGGCAATAACATGTTAGACACGTGGCACACGTGGTCTGATCAGGTGTTGACGTGTCACTGACGTGTTAGATGATGTGGCGTTGAGCTGGCGCTAATGTGCCACTAAACTAGGATACTAACGTGGACTTGTCGGCTTTTGACATGTAGTGATGATCGACTGCTGACATATGGAGCTGATTAGCAATACTTATGTCACTTTGATATGGGCTCTGACCTGGAATTGGTGTGGCACTGTGATCGGCTGATTCTAATCGGCTTTGAGATCAGCTCAGCTGATTAGTTTCCGAACAATGGTGATTGCATCACATTGACGTCACGATGACATGACCTAAACCAGGCTGGGGAGGATGACACATGGAGCTTGTGGTTGAGAGTGGAATCCACGTGCATTTCTTCTGGAGGCACTTAGGAGTGTGTGCAAGCTTCGATTTTTTGGATTTTTGCACCTTTGGACTCTTGGTGATGAGAGGATCAATTTGGTAAATTCCAAAGTTTGGCTGGACAAAATTGGTTTCTAGGAAGATTCGAAAAATAGAGCTATGGAGCAATTTTTTTTGCAGCCTGAGAGCTCTGATATCAGTTTGTCGTGCCCAGGGCCGAGAAACAAACACAAACTAGTAACCAAACAAGAACACACAAAGATATACATAGTTCGACAGATCACTTACGTCCACGGGCAGGGAAACTTCACTAAACTGAATAAGAAATTACAAGCTATTTCTTTCTCTCAACTTCACCTCACTCACTCTCTTTCTATCACTCCTGGTGAAGACTTGATACTCTTCACTTGCTTGCTTTTTCTTCTCACTCACTTGATTTCTTTCACTTGATGCTTTGTTCCCTCCGTAAACCCTTATTTATATACAAAGTTTTGGGGACAATTTGGTAACTTGGTTATGGCAACTTGCTTGCAAGTTGCTTCTACAGATATACGGTTCATTGAGCCTAGCAAGCTTCTAAGATGCAACTTGTTCACTTGCCATTTTAGAATCTGAGCCAACTCACCGAGTTAACAAAATTGAGTTGACTCTATGCAACAAAAAGTTGTTTTATGAAATAATGACGTTAATGCCACAATGATTTGTCTATAATTCCTCCAAATTTGCAAATAGCATCATGCATCATCTCATATGATGACAATTCATTCGACCCTGTTGTAGTAATGGATTAATTGATTATAAACTAATCTACAAAATAGTAACTTGTTTGATATCGTTTTAAAATTTTTATTTGGATAAATTACCAATAAGTCTTAATGGTTGAACTTAATTCTCACAAGTCTTATTAAAAATAAGTCATAGTAAAATCGTTGTTAAAAATAATTTTTTGTGATGATTTGTTTACATATGTTGCTAAAAATTAACAATTAGTAACTTTTTTTAGTTACGATTTATATATATTGTCACTAAAATTTACAATTAGTGACGTTTTTCTGTGACGAATATTTCAACTGTCACTGAAAAATGAAGATTAGTGATGATTTTTGGTGCCGATTTTTTTAGACTATAGCTAAAACTTATAATTAGTAACATTTTTTGTGACAATTTCAAAATGTTGCTAAAAATTGACAATTAATGACATTTTTTAATAGTCTTTGATGAAAAATGCCATTAATTATCATTTAAGTATCATAGGACCTATTGGACAATAAGTCTACCTATTAGGACTTACACGTAACTCCCCTTTGTTTTTGTTCTAGAAACAAAAATAATGAAACATTTGAAAGCATACATAATTTTTATTTTTGGGCGAATAATTTTAAAATAGTTTCTAAAAACGAATGCTTTAGTTTAAGGGTAAACTACCAATAGGTCCTGCTTTGGCGACTTATTACCCAATAGGTCCTATTTTGGAGACTTATTACCCATTAAGTCCTATTTGATAAATTTATTAAGTGATAAAGATAAATTTATCAGTCTTTTATTTTTATGAATAAATTTATAGTGATAAATTTATCAGTCTCTTTGTTTTTATGAATAAATTTTTAGTGATAAATTTATCACTCTTTTATTTTTATAGTGTTAAATTTATTAGTTAGGACCTATAGGTAAATAAGTCTAGTTAATAGGACTAATTGATAAGTACCCCTTAGTTTAATGGACATCGTTTCATGATTTCATCAACTAGAGTGTACCAACCACCAACTAGAAAACTAATTAAAATAAAAATGAGAAGGAAAATAAAATAGAATAATAACTAAAAAAACGATAAACAAAATAACACAATTTTGGCGAAAATGCTGATTTTAGGGCAATGTGAGATCATGAAAGATTTTTGCTGGTTCCATCGATTCTTGAGTATTAATTCAATACAATCCTCTCCAATTTGTAGTGGATTCATGTCTAAAAATTATTAAAAGTTCATTTGTTGAGACATGCTTACAATACAAGGTTTTAAAATACAAGAACATCTAACACACCTATAATTAATTGATTGAAAATCAACTTAGTCATAAAATTTCAAATCAAATTTCTACTCATATGAACATTTTCAGACTTGCATTAGAAACCCATAGCTAGCTATGATAAATAGAATGTAGAATCTTGAATAACTTATTTAATATGATCAATTAATTCTTGACAAAAATACATATATATCAATTATATTTAAGATTTAGTCTTCAGCCATATATATGAAACTTTATAGCACACATTTGTGGTGTTGAAATGTAAGAAAATAATTTTGGGGGAGGGTAGGGAAGGGAAGTGAATAAAACAAATCATCACAAAGACATGATAGACAACTAGAGACAAACATTGTTAAAAGTAATGATAGAATTTAGTTGGGAGGGCCGCGAAAAGGCACTCTTTTGCGTAATGATACAAAGTGAGGCGGAATCGACTTACAACAGAATAAACAAGTGTCAAAGCGAATTAAGCAGCCTCCGCAGATAGGATCTCAAGTTCGGCCCACCAGAGGGGAGAGAGTCTAGGAACCGCTTGATCAGGCGTTATAGCAATAATTTCCTTCAATCTTGAAGTGACTTCTTTCATGGTTGGTCTCTTCCTCGTGTCTTGTTGAATGCAGTCTTGGATTACCTCGCAGATGATGTCAAGCTCATTGTTTTTGGATGACTTCAAGGTTGGATCAATCATGTTGCTGAAACTCTCTTTATTGCTCAAGTATTCATTAGCCTAGCAAAGTCATAATTAAACTTAACTGAGATCTTAAATACCATAATAATCTATCAAACAAGAACAAAAGTTGTTTAGTGCAACTTATATGGATGTTTATAGCTCTTGATTTATTTGTTTTGGGAGTCTATGCTAGACTATTTGGTGCTACTTCTACTTAGAATTTATTAGGAAAAAAATAATTTGAATTTTTTTTTTATTATCCATAAGTTAGGGGAGGAGTGCTTTTGGCTTATGCTTTTTTTTTATGAATTTTCAGTTTACACAAAGCTGTGCCAAACAAGCCCAAACGTTTGTGAGAAAAATTGATTTTAAAGCGTACCCAGTTTACTAAAGGCCCTTGTTCTTCTGAATGAGGGAGCTTCCCAGAAATGATTTCGAGCAATAGTACTCCAAAACCGTACACGTTTGTTTCAGGATCAGATAATGGTGGCAGTGCAGAATGCTCAGATTCATTTTCCCCCGACATTTTTGACTTGGACGGAGCAGCCCCTGCCCAACAACCGATCTCTCCAATCTGAGATAGCGAAAAAAATTAAATTATATACATTAAAAATAAAAAATAAAGAATCATTCATGAAACTTATGGAAATATGGGATAAAGAAAGCAGCCTACTTTAGCAGCATAGTCATCAGTCAAAAAGATAGCATTTGAATTGAGATTGAAATGTGCCACGGGTGGATTCAGGTCATGCATGTGTTGAAGGCAGTATGCGGTTCCCATAATAATTCTCACCCTCACATTCCAGTCAAGATGTTCAACTTCTTTAACTGAATAAAAATAAATAAATGATACTTGTATTCAGAAATGAAACCGCAAATTTTGTAACTCTTAAATGTGGGAAAAAGTATTACCATGAAGATGCTCAGAGAGGGTTCCGTTTGGAGCATACTCAAACACCATCATCCTAGTAAAAGGTTCTTCCTCCTCACAGTAGCCGATAAGATTGACAAAGTTTTTGTGATTTATTCTTGACAATGTATCGATCTACAGGAAGACCACAATGAAGAAAATTAAATAATCCTTACAGAAAAAGGAGTAGTAAATTATGTATTTGCATAAAACACAATTCATAACCAATGCAATATAAACAAACCTTCTTCCGATAGGCCACTTCTGAGCGTTTTGACCAGTCACTAGCAGCTGTTATTGCGGTTGATGCAACAGCAATCTCAACTCCACTTGATAATGTTCCCTTGTATACGGTGCAACCATCTATGGTATCAATAATGTTGCTAAAATCCTCACAAGCAGTTTCTAGCTCTGCTCGGTTTAGCTTAGGTACTCCTGCAATTTTTTAAATAAAAATTATCACTCAGTTGTCGTTGCATTAATGAAAAATAATACTAGGACATTTTGCCAATCCGCCAAAACTGGGTTGATCATTATAGAAATTAGGAAACAAGTCAATTGAAGTTCACCTGATGAGTCATTCTAGGCTACCTCAATAGTTGGCTGGTATTGTGAAAGCATATATGGACACTGGAAAAATTGATTTGCTTCATTGTGTAGTGTAGCATTTGAAAAGTGGAGTCATTGAAGAAAATTGATTTGGTTTTTCATGAAGTGACAATACCATTTTTTGACAAGCATTAAGAAAAGGCTTCCATTTCTTACAATGTTCAAATGTCATGTCAAATGTACAATAGAACTCTGATAATTTAGATGTTTGTCGCCATGTGCATGCCTTAATTACTCTTCAACGAGATTTTAGAAGGTCTGAGTCAATAACTAGAGTGTTCCTCTCCTTATTTTTATTTTTATTTTTTAGGGGGTGTTTGATTACACAAACCTCCATTGAGATTTGGAGAAAATATACAAGCCTCATACTTTTAGCATAATTACACTAGCATCCCTTTTAATAAAACTAAAAATATCAGAACTAATATAGATGACGTGAGAGCACAAAGATAACAAGGTAAAATATAGATTTTAGTGTAAACAGTATGATAAAATCATTTATTCTATCCATATGACTAACAAATGATGGAACAAAATAGAACAAAGTGTTATATGAATTGAAACCTTAAAGGAACCTAATTATATTGAACTTGTATTTGTTTCCAAGTACCAGGCATAATGGTTAAATAAGTCATGGTGAAGTATTCAATCTTTCAATTGACTAGGTTTGTCCACAAAGATAGTGCATGGGTTCATTATGCAAAATTACCTGTAACAAAGGCTTTCTGCAACTGTCCACTCAGTCCAGTCTTCCAAGGACCAATGTTTGACACCGCTTGAGTCCGACACATGAAGAACATCACCGCAGAAACAATAAGCAAGACAACAATGCCCGAAATCACAACTATATACTTCCATGTATTCCCAGAAGTTCCACCAGATGAAGGGTTTTGATCAGGTGATTGATTAATAGAACCGGAAATCTGGCTATTGGGATTTGATGTATTATGATTCTGTTGGGGTGCAAGATCAGCTGGAGAAGAAACGGGCGGATGAGATTGTCCCTTTTTTGCATTTGGTACAGCAGGGAAAGACCCACTACTCCGGGTAGATGGAAGAGCGATGATTTGGTCAGGAGGGAAGCCACCACTAGCCGGGGCAGCAGCAAGGTTACTAGACTGTTGAAATAGCCTACGCCTTACCATATTAACTAGGTTTTGCACATTTTGGACCATGTGCATGCCACTTTCACGTTCTGAATGTAAGAGTCTATGTCATTTCTCTTAAAAACATGCACTAGTGATTAACTATGAAGCACGTATACAGGTATAGGTACAAGTAGTCGTACAATCTAGGTACATTGATGCAATAAAATGTAAAAGAAAAGTAGGGTATGGGTATAAAAGAAAATGCTACTTTGTTGGTTGGCTTGTTTTGAAAGGTAGAATTAAAACTAGAGCTTTTTGCTCCAAAGAATTGGGTTTTAAGTCATGATGCTAGGACTGATTGTGTGTTTTGTAATGGTGAGATGGAAACTTTAAACCATGTTATGTTGATGTGCCCTTTTATTTAGAAAATTTGGACAAATTTACTGAGTTGGTGGGGTTTGCAATGGGCATCATCTCAAAATGTTGAAGGATTGTTGTATTGGTGGAGAGGTTTCAAGTGGAGGAATTTTGAAAACAAAATCTGGAATGCTATCCCATTGGCTGCCTTTTGGTCTATTTGGGCGATGATGAATGACTGTGTTTTTAATGGGAAACAATCAGTGCTGGAGGAGTTGAGTGATTTGGCAAAAATAAGTGTTGCATTATGGTTCAAAGCTTATTCAAAGAAATTGTTTGTACCCTGTTCATGATTTGGTGAATAATTTGTAGAAAGTAAGGATGATATTATCCTAGAGTCCTGGTTGGGTTGGTGGGTAGTGTGCTGATCAGCAGGGATGGTGTGGTGTTGTTGTTGGGCTCAGTACTCTTTGTTAGTTTCTCACCAACTTGAGACCTGTGCTTGAATATGATTGTGCAGGCCCCTTAGTGCCAACCTAATTGGGATTACGAAGTTTTATTGTGATGTTTGTAGCACTCTCTCGCCTTTATTGATATATTTCTCATATGCAAATTTCACCAATAAAATTTTTTTCCTTTGCTGATCAAAAAAATGTATGGGTTTGGGTATGGGTATGGGTATGAGTATGGCTAGATATATTTATAAAATATATATATATATATTTATATTTAATTTAAAATAATGTAAAAATTAGTTAAATAATTTAGTTGGTTAAGATTCAACCTACAATTCATATTTAATACCAAAAGTAAATGATAAACCAAAATTAAATGTCATTATATTAATTAATATACTAACCAACTTAATTTTAAAATCATACTAAGCATTAAAATAAAACATAAAAAAGTCCAATGAAATTAACTCCACCTTTGTATAAAAGAAAATACTACTCTGTTGAGGTACAACTTTGATATTATACTAGGCACTTCCAAGGTACGACAAAAATTAACAAGAACAATTTTGGGTACGTACTTCATGTACGTGGTACCAATATGTCAAGTTTGTCGAAATATGCATGTTTCATAGATGATCGATTAGGTAATAATCGATAAATTGCTCTTACTCACCTGGTAGTTCGTCACAACAATTATATGCAGGGTTGTGCAAGGAATCCTTTCCAGATTTGAACCTTGAAGAAAGATGAAATAGTTTCAATAGGATATTATCTTAATATCTTATCAATATAAGATAATAAACGTAGGAGATGAAAAAGAACGTATTGATTCCATACAATGGCAACACATTGAGGTAACGTAGAAGTGTCCCTTTAATTGGGATCATGAATGAATCAGCTTTCTTCAGTTGTTTCAAGCTGTTTTGCCACATGCTGCAGAAAATGTATTTAGAATATCATAAAAAAAGACAATTGAAATATTTTTATTCGACCGATAAAAGTGAAAAGAAGCAGAAATACTACGTGATCAATAATAATCAATCCTAATAAAGGATTGTTGATCAATCTCCCAACAATCGCAGCATAAATTTAGTATGTTCATAGAAAAATCAAAATATAATTATTGAAGAGCAACTTAAATAGTTCAAAAGGAATGGAAACAACACGCGAACCATTACAATCAACTACAAAAAAAGAAAAAAAAGAAAAAGGTATTTCAGGTAAATCTCTACATTGTTGAAGCATAAATTTGGTATTTTTTTGTAAACTTATTGGATGATTGCACTGGATCAACTAAAGTCACATGATAGCTAGAGCCCTTAAACCATAAGTAATAAGTAAAAAAACATTACTAGCAAATTGCATAATTCAAATAAAAGAATATCCAACAGGAAGAAAAAAAACTAAAATAATAAAAATCTTAGAGATAATCTTTCACTCCAATCATAGTTCCAATACAAAGAGAATCTTAAAATGTCATAGGTATCCACACAATGGTCATACTCAATTTGTAGGTTGATAAATGAGTTGATAAACCAAAGCCTTTGCCCTAATGGATGTGTAGGGTCATTTTGTGGTGGGAGGTTCCTAGTTCAACTATCATGGAAAGGACTTTGATACTTATTTTGGTGTTTATTTCTTCCCTATTTTGGAGATTGTATGTAGTAATAGTTGATTATTTCTTCCCAAATTTTGGTTTGTGGTAGTTGTTGGGCATGGTGATCGTTGACTTTTTAGTTATTATTGAGCTAGTGATCAATTTGATGTATTACTTCTCGTATTTGTAATTATTCTCCTACCAATTCAATTTAATAAGTATTAACAAATTATCAGATAATAACAGCCTTATTATATCAATTCCTCTTTAAAGATACATCATTTTGAGAGTAAAACCCCAAACCATTATAACACTAATAAAACGAAAACAATTGATTCAATAATTGTAAAAGTAGTTCCTCAATTGAGCTTTTCAACAAATCTAATCTGATCAATCATTTAGAATTTAAAATTCAGGGTTTGTTTTAGTCAAGGTTAATTTAGCTATTTTAAAATCACCGTAAGGAGAAAAGTCTCCCCACTATTCACCTCCTTCCCTCCGTTTATTTTGTATGCGCTATGTGTACTTAAGCATTGGATAGGCAAAGTGAGTAAAATGTCGATATCTACCACAGAATCAAAATTAAAAGAAATTAAAATATAAAGAAAAGTTGGTAAAGAACAAGTGCAACAAAACTAGGCACCTCAAAATGGGTGCCATGTTACTCTGCGGTCATGTTGCCTATTGATGCAGGGCCGACCCTGAGTTATAAGGCCTAAGGCGGATTTTTTTAAATTGAACCCTTTGTATATCATTAAACAATATATATATATATATATATATATGGATAAAACGATATCAAGACATCAAAAATCATTACAAGAACTAAAAAGGATAAAAATATAGTCCTATTGCTTCATGATTTAACAAAATTTAGGTTACCAAAAATAAAAAATAAAAAAGTTGAACTTTAATTAGTTGAATCAAATCTTTATTTTTTACCTCATCAATGCTATAATAGCTCAAATTAATTGGGGGTAACGATGAGAATTTTTGACACAACTCAATCAATATATAAAATTAACAAGTTAGGGTTGACAATTTTTTAACATGACTCCAAATATCACATGACTTAATAACATAAATTATTGGTTATACATTTTAATATTCACTAAGAGGTACTATGACATTTTTTTAATCTTTTATTTAAATCCATCTAACTGAATAAAAAAGTATGTAAAATAATAATTTAAGGCTAATATATTTTTTCATTCAAGATATGTATTGTTTGTTACCTATTTTAGAGTCAATCTAGTAAAAAATATATAGTAATAAGGTATAGTTTTTTTAATTAGAAAAATGCAATTGAGTTGAAATCAAACATTTTATGAATAATTTCATTTAGCAGAAATAAATTTTATAAAATTTAACTTTTGAGAAAAATTTTAATTTCATCACACACTTACTAAGTTATTTTTAACTAAAAGTAAAAATTTTCACATTAAATATCAATTAGACATGAATAAAAAAATAACACCATATGACAACATAAAAATAAATGGATTGAGGTAATTATAAAATAACACAATATGATACACACCCCTGGTTGGGAGCCCTAAATTTTGTTCAAAATTGGGGGCCCAAGGCCTCGCCTTGGTTGTCTCACCTCAGGGCCAGCCTTGTGTCCATGTCTCGAACACAGCACATGGCATGTTAATTTTTAATTATTATTTTTTTTGTAGGACACCTTAGGGACACGTCACGAACATATGTGTCTTGTGTTTGGACGTCCATAAAGACATCTTTGTAGATTTTATTTATTTGTTGGTTTTTTTAAATTTTAAAAGTTGATTTGGGGTAGAAGTGAAATATATGGAAAGTGTTGAAAAAGTGAAAATCATAAAAGTACCAGTGGATAAGGGTGTAAATTTGGTCTAGGCCTACCCATGTCAGACCGCACAGGGCTCCTGTCAGAATTCGGGTCAGGTCGGGCCGGACCATGATCCAGAAAACTAGACCTAAGCCCAGGAGGTATTCGGATCTCTGGTCGGGCCGGTGGGCTTGGGCTCAAGCTTGAAGCGGCCCTGGGCTAGACTTGACTAATTTTAATTTTTTTCACCAAAAATTTTTTTTTCACTAAAAATAACACCGGGTCTCGGACGAGCCGAGCCTTAAATAGGCCTAGAGAGGGCTTATGGGCTAGGCCGAGCTCTAGAACACACGGCCCAAAGTATCAGGTTAGGCTCGGGCCTAACTGGACCTAATCGGGCCGAACCCACCCAGGCTGTGGGCAAGCTTCGGACGGCCCACGGGCTCAGAGGCCAATTTTACACCCCTAAGTGGGTGGTGTTCATTTGGAGAGGTATGTAGAAGATGTGGCAAAAGTACAAAAATATATATATATATATATATATCAATATATTATCCAATGAAAGAGTACTCTCTTACCAGTGTCCAAATTTTCTATTTATGCAGCCGATCTTAGTTGTGACAGCAAATGCAAGGTTTTCATCAAACTGCAATTCAGAGAGCAAATTGAGCTTGCCGAGCTCCGGAGGAAGGTCACCATCGAAGTTATTGTTACAAAGCAACCTGGATGATAATATTTAGTATACTCTAGGTATATGAAAATTTTAGCCTATAAAATTATAAATAAGAAAATTAGGATAAATTACAAATACAACCTTTGACGTTTATTTAAAATATAAATTGCCCCTACGATTTTAAAAATTACAAATATCCTATTGTCAAAAATTTTTATTTAACAAAATTAATAGGAAAAATAAAGTTCATAACAATATAATAATAAAATTACTTGAATTATAATATATTTATGATATCATTAAAAACTATTAATTGATTTCATGATTTATTAATTAAATGGATCATTTGTTATGCGATTAAAAATTTGAAGGGGTGGGATTCAATTTTCAGAATTACAAGGACAATCTATATTTTAAACAAATTTTAAGAAATGTTTGGTAATTACCCGAAAAAGTAATCCAGTATATCTATAAACAATGAACTCACAAGCGCTTTAGCAACTGTAGTCCTCCTATTTCTGCTGGAATAGCTCCGCTTAAATTATTATTTCTCAAGTCCAATACCTCAAGCATTGTAAGTCCTCCAATCTCTTTAGGGATGGCACCAAAAAAATGGTTGTTGGAAACTACACTGTTAACACAAGCATAGGACGACGGAATTATTAAAAATCACAAGTTTCCAAACACAAGCAAGGCAAAGTACCAAAACAGTGTATCTAAGCGTTAGTCATATGCTCGAAAAAATCAACCATATGCCCGAAAATATCAACAAAGGGACACAACATTGAGACACAATCAATCATTGGTAACAATAAGAATACGAACTAAGCACGACATTCTTCTACTAATTAGATATTTGCAAGTATTATATCTCTTTTCCATCAATATGATAAATTCTTGTTCAGCCTCTAGATTAATGTCAATGTGATTCATGTATGTGCCAAAAAGAATGATCCAATTTTGAAGTGTTTTGTGTCTAACCAATTCCAATCTAAAATCGCAAAAATAATAAATAAACAAGAAAAAAAATATAGGGGTGACCGACCAGTTACCAAGTCACATTTGTTTCATTTATAAGATTAGTTCAACCTGAGGAAAAATGAATGGAATAAACGAGAGTTGACGTAATACTTTGAGATGAATAAACTGACTCACTTGAAAAGATCACGACAGAAATGAAGACATCGAAAGTAGGATGTGAATCACTTCAATTAAGATAAGCTTCCTAAGATGATTTACATATGTAAATACAAAATCAATAATGTATAAACCGTAAGAAATGATTATACCATTATAACACTACTAAAAACAGAGCTTTTTGAGTCGGTTTTTTTGAGTCGGCAAATTTTACCGTCACAAAAGGTAGTCTTTTTGAGACGGCACAGAGTTACCGACGCAAATACCAAACCTTTAGAGTCGGCACCGTTGGCCGACACAAAAAATTAATATTTGATAGCATTATTTGAGTCGGTTGAATTTGCCGACTCAAAAGATAGACTTTTTGCGTCGGCATATACCTTTTGCGTCGGTAAATTTGTGCCGACGCAAAAAATTATATCTTTTTGTGTCGGCAACAGATGCCGTAGCCAAAAAAATATTTTATAACCAAGATATATATATTTACTTGATTATATTTAATAAATATATTATATTTAATACTCATTTCGATATTAAAAATAATAGTTAAATTAAAAGAGAATTAGTAATATAAAACTAAAAGTGATTCTAATTATTTTATTTTATTTTTATTTGGATAATAAAAATATGTAGAAATACAATTATACAAAATTTATTTAAAAGATTAAATATAAATATGTTGTGATTGGATTAAGAAGAAAATACATAAATTAATTATGTAGAGTATTAGTATTTCTTTAATATTATTATTTTTAATTATTCATAAATAGTGTATATAGGCATAAAAAATTTAAATTAAATATGAATATTTTGATAATAAATAATTTAATGTTAAATAAAAAATTAAATATAAATTAATATTAAGACATCAATCAGATCGATAAAAAATAAAAATAAAAATAAAAATAAAAAAATTTAATTTGTGCGATACATGTAAATAAGCACATTCTGCTTTATTTATTTGTATATCAAGATAATTTTTTCGAATATCATAATAATGAAATTATAATTATATGTATATATATTTATAGATATACTTTTATATTAATATTGAGTGTATATACTATAAATAATAAATATCTCAATTAATATCTGAAAGAGGTAGAGTGGTGAAGTGGATTTAGTGCGGTGACTTTGGGTCCGGTCAAAGCTTGCAAATGGCGTGGGTTCGAAACTTTGGAGGCGCCTCAATAAGAAAATTATGGATTAAATTTCTTAAAACATTGAACCACTTTTTGAGTCGGCAATCTGTCGTCTAAAAAAATTAAAACTTTTTGCGTCGGCAGATTGCCGACTCAAAAAAATTTGCGACCCCACCATTTTCGACCCTTGAGTTGCCGTCGAAACGCCGTCGCAAAAACGTTTTTGCGTCGGCAAATGTGCTATTTGCGATGGCACTCTGCCAACTCAAAAGGCCCTGTTTTTAGTAGTGTAACCTGAAGTAATTTTGTATGGAAGACTAGCCAATAAAAAGATATTGAACATAAATTACCTAAATTTACAAAAAGAACTTTAGTGTAATAGGCTTATTACCCTGATTGTATGGAATAATCCACTGATGATTTAGAGAACTATGCTCATGAGAGTATAATTGAAAATTGAGATAAGATCACTGATGACAAAATGCAGAAATGTTAAACATGCTACAAGTCCAAGAACCAATTTTCAATATCATTTATATCTAAAACAGAGAGTTGCATCACTCTCTTTTATTTTTTATTTTTTTTATTTCTTAACCAACAGTAAAGTAGTTGTCAAATTTTTGTTATTCAAAATACAATATACAGAATCTAAAGGTGATACCCATAACTTTGATCCTACTTACACATCAAAATCCAAATTGAATCAAGCAAAATGTGTGTCATGTCATTGTCAAATCAACTATTTTGTTCCTTAAGATAATCCAACAAGGTCAATTTTAAAGCAAAATGTACGATTCTTGAAGTCTTAAATAACCAAATTGAATCAAGTAATCCAGCAGGAGTGAAAATTACTCAATTGTGAATATAAAGCCACAGCAACCGAGTAATGCTTACAGAGATCTCAGGTGGGTAAGGTTCCCAAGTTCAGAGGCCAGTTCTCCATTCAAAGATAGCCCATTGAGGTCCCTACAAATAAAAGTAAATAGCAACTATCAAAACATGTAGCTACTTAAATTTTACAATACCAAATCCTCAAAATCAAGCACTACTGATTTGAACAACAAAATATTGAACATATTTACTCATTCTTTGAAGAGAGATAACATTTATTCACATCTTTAGATACAATTTTGAAATAAAAGTAACTAGAAACTTTAGAGTAAACATAAGATGGACTTACAGCATTTGCACTTTACTGTCGACACAAAAAACACCTGACCACATACATGGGTCATTGTCGTTGGCATTCCAATTTGCAAACGTTCCATACGGATCATAATCCACTCTTTTGCCGAATTCCAACAATGCCAATCCTGTACTTTGATTCCAATTACAGTGCATAACATTCAATAATGGAGTTTGATACATTTTTGAGATTCACTAACAACGTCAAGCTCATTCACCATAATGTCAAACACAAATTACCTTCAGAATTAAGTGAAAAACACCCTTGAATATCCAAAACAAGAATCAATATCGCAAGGCACGATAGCTGGATTCCATAAATGTTGCATCTAACCCCCATTGATTGGAAAACCATAGGTAGCAGTGGTGGAGGCCGCAGAGAGCCAGGACTCTATACAGACTCGCCAGATTTTTGATTTGCACAAAACAACCACTCCGAAATTGCTCGGAGGCGTAACAAATTAACAATAACAACAACAACAACAACAATTTGTTGGATTTACAGATATGTGTATACAAATTTACTACAAGGCACAAAGTCTATTACAATGGACAGAAATTTCGGCTACCCTCTTCAGATTAATGACCAAATTTGGTTCCCTCATAATTTGTTTTTTCTTTTACTTTTTTTGTAGGTTACAACAACTCCCTTTTGGCCAACATTCACATAACCCAGATCAATAATTTGTCTCTGAGGTTCAATCAAAGCTGAAATTCCAAAAAAAAAAAAAAGAAAAAAAAGATTTCACAATCTCCATCAAATGTCCTCCAAAAAAGAGTAATTAATTAGACAAAAGAATCAAACATGTTAATTCAAAGAATAATCTCAATAGCGAAAAATTATTGGTTGATCCTGGAACCACATGGCCATGCTCAGGCCCATCATAAACTTCCATGTCTCATGATTCTTAATTACCTAATACAAAATCGTGAATGTCACATCTTCCACCAATTAGAATACACCTAGGGCAACACGTGGTTGTATCCAAGACCAATGAATAACTTCTCCTCAATAACAAGCAATCTAAGAATTTTTTTTTTTTTTTTTAAAAAAGGGTATGAAATGTTAGCATAGAGAGAGGGAGAGGGATAGTAAATTTACCAGAAAGAAGGGGGCCAAAAGGGCAGTCAATGATACAATTAATTTTTGCTGCTGTTGAAGATGGTTGGTGTTTGTGCATAAACAATCCTTGAAGAAAAATGTGTATAAACAATCCTTGAAGAAAAATGCAGGTGAAACAAGGTGGGGGTTGATGAGGGGTAAGAGAGATTGGTGAGATTTGAGACTCAAAATCAAAAGACAGTAAAGAAAAAATAGAAAATGAATAAAATAATTTTTTTCAAAAAAAGAAAAAAAATAATTTTTTTTTTTTTTCTTGACTGCCCTTTTCAGGATGATCTCAGAGGAGGAACCTCTCTTCGACCATCTTCTCTGAAAGAGGGAGGGCAAAAGCTCCTGTCGTGATGTTTGTTTTCTCTCTCTAAATTTGTGTTGTTTGTGATTTTTCTGTCTCTAACAACCCTACAGCAACAGGGCCACCACCCCCACAAACTGTGCTTCTGTGTTCTTCTTTTTCCCTTATTTTTTTTCCTTTGGTGGACCCACTTTCTTGGTTTTCCCTTTTTTTTTTTGAATTTTTTCAGTTGGGTATTGGTGGCCCCAAAAAAGTTTCATCGGCGGGAAGATTACCAGTTAACGGTTACGGTCGGCGAAGATTGTGTTTTTCGTTTGTTTTGCTGCCACTATTTTAATGAGTGGTGTTGCGGGCCCCCACATCCGATACAGCCGGACGAGCTTTTTCATCAATTTCATGTCCCTACTGGAAAACCCATATCTCTCTCTCTCTCTCTCTCTCTCCCATTTGTGTTTTTTTTTTTTTTGTGAAAATGTTACCAACTGTATGGATTCTACACAAATCTATATGTTATGAGTTTAGAGATTTGATAAAAAAATTTAATAGATTATCTGAGATTTTTAACATAATTTTTTTTTTTTTTTTTTTTGAATTTGCATGCTAGTCTCGTAACCTCTCTCTTAACAAAATTTCTTTTCGTTAAAGGAGAATTTCAAAACAGTGAAATAAACAAAAATAAAAAAAAATTATAAAAATATGTGTAGTGTAAGTGATTTTGTGATGGAGTGTAAGGGCATCAATAGTTCGTCAAATATTTTATTAAATCTAAGTAAAAAAAATACAAATTTCTCTATCTGATATCAGTCACTTCAACGATGAATTTGTAACTGTTATCAAAATATAGATTATCCAGGAGGATGATCAGCTAATCGACCGGCAAGAGCAAATGAAGAGGATGACTTATGCACTCATGCAACTTTTTGATACCTTTTGTTCTAATCAATTGCTATTATCTTCTTTTTAGTCAATAATTTCCCATTTAGGCCTCGTTTGGCAAGTGGTTTTTTTATCCAAAAAGTCACTAAAAAAATCAAAAAACCAACAACTCATATCAAAAAGTCAAAAATTCTCTTTTCTTTCTACTTTTTGCACATCTTTTCGTAAAAAGCCAAAAAGTCATCACAAACATACTAATTTTTTTTAGCTCATATTTTAGGGAGGCTCTATTTGCACACCACTTTCTCTCTCAAGACAAACCACTTCTAAAGACACACCAAAAATAATTTACAAAAATAAATATTTTTCTCATCACACACCACAAATTTATATATTTACCCTTACTCACACACCCACCCACAACAATATACACACAAAGTTCCATCTTTGCCCCCACACAGCCACACGCCACACACCCCACACCCACGATATTCATCTCCCCTTCCATTCTCTATTCACACCGGTGAACACCATTACTGAAAACACTCATGAAGACGTCGTCTGTGGTGTTGCTCAACACAGTTCTGAAAAAAAAAAAAAAAAAAATTTATAACTGTTCGGCAGTACAGAGTTGAATTAAATGAAAAAGTTCGACCGTAGTAATCCGAACAAATTGCACTTGTTCGATTGTAGTCTGTTGGACAGATGTAAGTTGTTCGATTGTAGTCTGTTGAACAGATGTAATTTGTTCGATTGTAGTCTGTTGAACAGATAGAAGTTGTTCGATTGTAGTCTGTTGAACATATGTAATTTGTTCGATTGTAGTTTGTCAAACAATGATATATCATTCACCTCTGGTTAACCGAACAACGATTTACCACTCATGAATGAAAATGAAGACGAAAAAAAAAAAAAAAACTTTTCATTGCTTCATTGTTCCGAATGAGAATTGTCAGATGCATCATTCATTGAATCCAATCAAAATCTTCAATAATATTATATTTTTGATTATTTGTTGAAGGGTTTTGATTTTGGTTTTAGGGTTTTTAGATTCTTGACAGAGAAGATACGTAAGGAACAAGTTTGAAATTGATGATTTATATTATATTGATTCTTGTCCTTTATAGTAAATACACAAATGGGCTGTATCATAACTTGTCATTTATAGTCATTTCATTTAAGGTTAAAATTGTAATAAAAAATAAATTAATTAATGGTTTGTCTTGAGAGGGAAAGTGGTGTGTAAATAGAATGACCTCATATTTTAGCCAAATAGCTAAAAAATTACTAAATTAACATGTTCCCAAACGAACCCTTAGTTTGTTTGTATATTCAATTTAGCTGACAAGTCCTACAAAAAGTGGTGTGTTTATTATGCACATTGATTCACAAATAGTTTTTGGTTATTTTATTATATGTTCAAAGGTCTGCTTAGTGTTCCACGGAAGTAACAGACATCATTTACTTTCTTAGCAACACAAACCCCTCTCTCTCTCTCTCTCTCTCTCTCTCTCTCAAACTATATACACATACATACTCTGTGTTTCACAAGGTCCTTGGATCGCTTTTTCTATTTTTTATTTTCTTTGTTTGGATCACTATATACACATACATCTTTGTTTGTTTCACAAGGTTACACACATACACATACATACATACTCTGCTTTATATTTCTAATGCAGAAAGCTAAATGATGACGAAGAAAATAGAGCAACTATCGTGTTGTTGAAACCTCTTTTGGAGTCAACTTCGCATTCACTCAAAAAATGATTTGAACAACCAAATATACGAAGTGAATTATCACCCGGCAAAGTACGCATTTCCACCCCGGACACACCTCAATCGGTGTCCGGAGTCCATTTCCAACACTTTGTGTTGCCTATTTTTGTGGGAATTGTTTAAGGAAGAGGATGATCGGGGGGCATTCGGCCGGACGTTCGGCCGGTCGTCCGGTGGTCCCATGCTCAACGGTCATGCACAATAAACTAGGGAAAGGTGGCCAAGATCCTTAGTTTGGTGAAACATTTATTATTTTTCAATTTGATACAGGTTAGATGAAACTATTGGAGCACAAAAAGAGGTACTTTTTCATCAAATTTGAATTTGATGATGGATTTTGTGAAGTGTTGGAGATAGCCTAAGTAAAAAGTTGTGGGGTGCAAGTGTGACTTGCACCGCTCTATATTTGTGTAATTTTTTTTTCTCATTGAGATGTAATTTCTCCAATTATAAAAGGTGTATATGAGATAAATGTTAAATGAAAAAAAATTATGAATTAATAGAGCATAAATGAATACAAGTGATAGTTGTGTAAAAATTGTTATTTTTGAACAATTCTTATTTACACTTTGGGCCCGTTTGTTTTAAGAAGTAAAATGAAGGAGATTGTTAGTGAATGGACTGTTAGCAAGGAGACTACTAGTGACGGGATTAAGAAAAATTGTGTTTGTTTGATAACTAGTAGAGTAATAATAGTTCGTGTTTATTTTGAGAGATAGAAGTGGGATTAACCATGTAAAATTCCACAAATACCATTATTATCAAATTTAGGCTTATACCAACTAAAGAATTAAAAAAAATTTACTCAATGTTCTTATTCTTCTTCTTCTTTTTTTTTTTCTTTTTTTTTTTAAAATCAAAGAATCCAACTATCAAAATTTTTTTACTCAATGTTATTCTTTGTTTTTTTAATATTAATAAATCCAACTATCAATAAATTTTTACTCAATGTTATCCTTTTTTTTTTTTTTTTCTACAAATATTAAAGAATCCAATTGTCAATAAAATTTTACTCAAGTATTTGTGTTTAATATTACATAAGCCATATTATAAGCCTCATTCCAAGTATTATAACAAATTTAGCATTAACACAAAGATAAAATAGTCAATTAATCCATTGTCCAAGGCATTCATTTTTTAATAACACCTCCCCTAGGCCACTACTAGTCCCCTCATCTAAGACCTTTCATAGTCCCATATGACTCTTAATCTCATGGCCACTTTCCAAAACAAGCACAATTTTTTAAATCACACCTTACTACTAGTCCCAATCCCATCCTTCAACTCTAGAAACAAATGAGGCCTTTATTAATTTAGAATTATTTCCTTTCTTTATAAGTATAAATCTAACTTTTCTTCAACTATAAGTTAGGTTGTACTATAACTTCTTCTTCTTTTTTTTTTTAATTTTTTATTTGATCGTCAAACTTTTAAATAAAATAGAAGATAGGAACAAAATAAATTTATGCCAAAGTATTTATTATATAATTAAAGATCATATGATTTTTTTCTCCATCATTTTCTTCTCTTATTAAATTGTTAGCTTTTCAATTTAAATTTTAAATTTAATTCAATTGAAAAAGAACATTGTGAAACTCTAATCATGCATTTCATACATTATCATTTTTTGTTTTGTGATTAATATGAGAAGAATATTATGTTAAAGTGGACTTAATTGTATGAAATTATCATGGTTTAGATCAAAATGTGATTATTTTTTACAGAGAGGATTCCATTTTTCATGTTTTCTTGAAAATTGAAGTGGAAATAATTAGTCAAAAGTTTGTCTTAATGCTTTAAATGTTATGAGGTAATGTGATTAATATATATATATATATATAATCTTGTATGAAATAATTATTTGCATTTTACTTTCTTATTGTTTTGTTTTCTTCTCCTACCTCCTAGTTAACATTGTTTTAGCTACACTACAAGAAAATACAGATTTCGCGACTAAAATTAATTTTTTCGTCGCTGAAAGTAGTACAAATGGCGACTAAAATGGATTTAGTCGCCAAAATTGGTGACTTTTGCCGACTAAAAGGGTTTAGTCGCCGAATACAAGGCTTTTAGCGACTAAAAGGCAGTTTAGTCGCCCAATGTGGGGGTTTTAGCGACTAAAGTCAGTTTAGTAGCCAAAAGTGACAGTTTTTGGCGACTAAAATAATTTAGTAGCCAAAAGTGATGGTTTTGGTGACTAAAACACAGATTGGTCGCCGATTGTAGGTGTTTTGCCAACTAAACACAGATTGGTCGCTGAAAGTGAAGGTTTTTAGCTACAAAAAAAAATTAGTAGCTAAAAACTGAGTATTGCCGACTAAAATTCAGTTTAGTAGCCAAAAGGGGACGTTTTTGGCGACTAAAAACAGGTTTAGTCGCCAAAACTACTTATTTTTAGGCGACACGTAATTTTTTTGCGACTAAATTATAATTAGTAGCCGAAAAATTTAATTTAGTCGCCAAAAGTGGCCTAAATTTTTTTTTAGTAAATAATTTATTTTTTACATAAAGTATATTGAATTAAAAAAATTATATTTATATATATTATTTTGTATTAATAGCGGTTAATATACTATATAAATAATATATATTGCATATATATTCATGTGATATTATAGTGGCATAGTGGAGGAAGTGTGTTGCAAAAAGTTTGGCGTGTGGTGGTGGGATGTCTCAGGTTCAAAACCTGCGAGCAACAGTTTCAGTATTGGCGATGAAAAAAATAGTCGGGAAATGTATAAATTAAAAAAATAATAATTTACTATTGGCGACTAAAAATTTAGTCGCCAAATGTATAATTGAAAAAAAAAATGACCTTTGGCGACGAAATTTGTGGTCGCTACAGAGTTTGTTTTTGGCGACTAAAAGTGGGTTAGTCGCCAATACCTTCCGCGACGGTTTACCAGCGACCAACATGGCGACTAAAAAATTTAGTCGGGAAAACCTAAAACCCGACTTTTGGCGACTAAAAATTTAGTCGCCAAAAGTGATTTTTTTTGTAGTGCTACCAAACTTGAGATCAAGCAAAATGGGCTTTTGGTTCTATACTAACTAGCATATCACCCGTGCTCTGCACGGATTATGTTTATAATTATCTATATATGTGAATTGTAATTTTTAAATGTCTTTTTTTTTTTTTCCTCAAATGTCTTCTTTTTTTCCTTTTTTATATTATGTTAAAATTTAATATTTTGATAATAATCATATGTGTTAGACTTTTCAAGAAATTAAATGTCTTTTTTTATTGTTATTATATTATATTATATTAAAGTTTAATATTTTGATAATAATCATATGTGTTGGATTTTTCAAGAAATTTTTTCTATGCTTGTTCTTAATGCATTAAAGTGTTATTATGAGGGATAATAATCATATATGTTGGGACTTTTCAAGGAATTCATATGTGTTGGATTTCAAAGAATTTTTTTTATGCTTGTTCTTAATGCATTAAAGTGTTATTATGAGTGTAAGACTTGGGGGTTGGGAGAAGTTAATAAATGCTAAGTTTTTTTTTTTTTTTTAAATCAAAAAATCAGGAAATTTAGATTGAGAGATTGGAACTCCCACAAGGCTTGGGGTTAAAAACCCCATTTTACTTAATATATAGCATAGATTAAAGAGTTCATTAAAACTTCTTAAGGTATCAAGAAACTCTTTGGAGTCGAATTTTCTGTAAATTACATGTTTTTATGATTATAAGTGAAGTTGAGCATGTTTTTTAAATTATAAACATGCTGTACTAAAAAAATACTTTTTGCGACCGTTACAAGTCCTCGTAAATAATAAAAATACAATCGCAAAAGACTTTTTGCAACAAGAGTGGCAAATACTTTTTGTGACGGCAGAGCAACAGTCACAAATCATTTGTGACCGCCTAAACTTTTTTTTGCCACAATTGTTTTGCCATCGCAAAAAATAAATAAGTAAATTAAATAAAATAAAAGCACTTTTAGCGACCATTTTTACTGTCACAAATAATTATTTATTATAAAAATTATAGCGATCCCGGTTTTCCCTTTCATTATTTATTGTATTCCAGACTCGGTTCTGTGGTTGTGGGTTGTTGTCTTATTCTCATTTCCATCCTTTACTCTTTGTATTTAAGTTTTGGGTTGTGTTGGGCAAGTTTGAAACAGGCTGGTTGTGTTTAGAAACATAGAGTTGATGCCCAGATTTTAGCCTTCACGCTCGAGCGGGGCTTTTGACGCTCGAGCGGGCCCTTTGCTTTTGTTCCTCCGCTCGAGCGGGATTATTCAGTCTTCAGTATTTTTTTTCATGCAGGTCATCGGACGCTCAGAGCGTCCACTTTCACGCTCGAGCGGGGACCTTCGTCTGCAGAACTTCTGGAAGTGTGCATTCGACGCTCGAGCGGCGCTTTTCACACTCAAGCGTGAGTCTGTGTCAGACGCTCGAGCGAGGAGTCCCACGCTCGAGCGGACTGTGTTGTATATCAGTCTGAGTTGTAGCATTTTGAATCACTTTTTCGGGCCATTCTCTCTCTTTAGCTTTCCAAAACCCTATTTTGAGAGCTCCTCTATCTAGAATACATTTTCTCTCTACGAAATCATCTAGCTCTAGTGATCTTCCACCCTTGTCCCTTTGTAAAAATTGTAGAACTTGGTGTGGGCTACGTTTGGATCCAAAAATCTTTGGGTTTGGAGCACCTTCGAGTTTTCTCATCATCACCTTTGGGTCTCTCCATTTGAGATAGGGATTACTACTCATATTTATGGTTTTTGACATAAACATTTAGTCATTTTGAAGTAATGTTGAAGTTGGGAAAATTTGGGTGTTAGGGCTTCAAAACTTGAAATGTGAAAGGGGGTTTTTGTTCTTTTGAACTATACACTTGTATTTGGGTTTAAAAATGAGGTTGTTGATGTTTGTTGATGGTATTTGGACCTTTGGGTCAATGTTGAGAAAGAGGGGGGAGGGGAGGGGGGGAAATGCCCTAATTATATTGAATAATTAATTTGGGGAAAGGTGAAATTGAGTTGGAAATCATGAAATTGGGAATTTATGAGATCGAATGGCGTAGTTGGATAAATAAATCACTCACCGACGAAGATGTTAATACTATATATGTTTGATAAATTTATTATCTGTTTAGAGATAATTGTTTTGGGCTATCGGTGGAGGATAGTCTTGATTGTTGTAGACACTGTATGATGATTAGGTGAATTAAAACTAACCAATTGAGTATGTCATTGAATATGACGGATGGAATAACACATTGAATATGTGCCTTGCTTGATCATTGTATATGATAAGTGTTTAAATACATTGTATATGTATATTGTTTTGGAGGAGATAGGGGATGTACTCCACGGTTTGGGAGGAGATAGGGGATGTACTCCTAAACCGGATTTGTGAGGAGATAGGAGATGGACTCCAGTGATAACTAAGTTGGCCAGAGTGTCCAGGGTGAAAGTCCCGAAATCCTATTGCGTTTGCATAACGTAGATGAATTGAAGTATTGAAATGATGATAATATGAGTTGTAGTCTCATTTGAATTTGAAGTGTTGAAGTGTTTATTATGTGAGTTGTAGTCTCATGTTAATTGATCATAATTGAAGTATTGTTGATATGAGTTGTAATCTCATTATGAACTGTCTAGATGAATAGAGAACCATATCTATGAATTGGTTTGGATAATGAAATGGAGAGAGGTATACGTTTGTTTATATGAGTTAAACATTTATCAAATGCTAATGTTTTAGTTATTGCTCATATTATGTTTAGCATATCTCTACTGGGCGTTGGCTTACCCTAAATGGGACATCACTTTCAGGTGCAAGCGATATGCCACCTCCAAGGACGTAGCTTGGGAGGCTTAGAGGCTGAAGGATTTTTTTATTGTTACTTCTTTTTGTGTATTACATGTAAATCAAGCCAAGGGCTTATTTTGTATAAAGAGTTAGAACTCTTCTTTTGTTGTACCCAAATGTTGACTTGGAAAGTTGTAAGCCCGTAGGGCATTTACTTTTGACGTCAACATGTAATACTTTTGTACTTAATACTCTGATGAATGGAAATATGCTTTATTCTCTTATGTCTATGCATGTCAAGAATGTGGGTTTATATGCATTATTTTGAGGGCGTTACAACTTGGTATCAGAGCGTACCGGGTTTGAATACTTTGGGTACGTGGGAAGTGGTTAGTATCACAATGGGTTTGTCTCGCTTGTTAGAGACTTATGTATGATGTTATGTGCTTATGTGATAACATGTTTACGTGACTAAGTGGGTACGAAATTTAGTTTCTAGGATGTTGATTGGATCCTTGGGTTTCTGGGAGTCCTATTGGAAAAGCACTTGATCAATGTTGTTTCTAATCGGAACTCTAGCAACGCCTCGGGACTGTCATTATCCGGGAATGAAATTCGTAAGTGCTTATGTGATTATGTGCTTACGTGAAGTGAATTACAATTGTCCATTGCATTGGGACGTGAGTGTTATAGCTTCGGCACATTTGTGAATGTGCTAATGTCTTCATTACCTTCATTAGGATGTCAGGACGAGGACATGGTAGTAGGCGAGGTAGGCCTAGGAGGCAGGAGATGCCTATACCGGATGAAATTCCGGCGCAGCAAGAGGATGTTGGTCAGGCCAATGTGGCCGAGCCAGTAGGTCAGCAGGCCATGGGTGCCTTAGCCCGCAAGATGGCAGGAGCATTGAGGGAATCTATGGACATTCTCAGAGCTGAGAACCAAGTCCAAGCCCATGTAGTTGAGACAGGGCCTTCTTTTTTGAAGATGGAGTTTTTCCGGTCCAATCCAGATGAGTTTCTAGGGGATCCTAAAGAGCCACTTAAGGCTAATGAGTGGCTTGAGCAGATGATGAAGACGTTTGAGATGCTAGGCATCGAAGACGAAGCCTTGAGGGTGACCTTGGCGTCCTTCCAGCTGAAGGGAGACGTGGGTCAATGGTGGAAGTTTGTTCGGGGCCGTATTGGTGGGACTTGGGAGGCTTTCGTTGATGTCTTCCAGGAGAAATTTTTGCCTCCCGCTGTTAGGGAGAAGTTGAGGGATCAATTCTGTCAGCTCAAGCAACTGAATACATCCGTGGTCGAGTTTGAGGCCGCATTTACTAGGTTATCGAGGTTTGCTCCTGAGCTAGTAGTGTCTGAGGAACGCCGTTGTCTTGAGTTCAAAAAGAAGTTGAGGATCGGGCTTAAGCTTAGGGTTGCGGGGTCTATGACTCGGGAGTATGGGCGCCTTGTGGATGCTGCGGCCCATCTTGAGATTATGATGCATGAGGAGGAGGAGAGGATGAGGGGCTCCAAGAGGAGTCAGGATGGTCAGGGGGATGATAGGAGGCAGAGGGTTCCTAAACCTCAGCAGTCCCAGGGTGCGTTTGCAAGATCTACCTTTCCAGTGCCGAGTTCAGGCTCTAGGAGAGGCAGTCAGGGAGACTTTACTTGTTACAAGTATGGTCAGTTGGGCCACAAGTCTCCAGCTTGGCCGCAGAGGGGAGGAGGGTAGAGAGCAGCTTCATCTTCGGCTTGTCCTCAGAGCTAGAGTCAGGGCAGAGGCCAGCCGCTCTCTTGTTACCAGTGTGGTCAGGCGGGGCACCTGAAGAGGTTTTGCCCGCAGTTGAGTGGCATATCTGGTGTATCTGGGTCGAGGCAGAGTTATCAGCCAACTCAGTCTGTTCAGGCCTCGAGGGCCAATCAGGAAGCCTCATCGTCTCAGTCTGTGCAGCAGTCTTATGCTCCGAGAGGTGAGCAAATAGATCAAAGACCTTCAGGGCATGTGTATGTTGTTACCGCGCAGGATCTTGTACCGACTCCATCTGTTGTGAGAGATACCATTTTGTTTTGAAACTCGGTTGCTAATGTGTTGATTGATACGGGTGCATCCCATTCATTTATATCTTCTGCATTTGCATCTATTTTGGGTTTGGAGTTAGCGCAGTTAGCATCTCCTATTTGTGTTGTATCACCTGTTGGGGGTGAGTTGATTTTGAAACAAGGGTGTAGAGGTTGTGATATAGAGGTCGCTGACCGTCGGCTTCTATTTTCTTTTGTAGTACTGGTTATGTCGGGTTTTGATGTGATTTTGGGTATGGACTAGTTATCGCCATACCGGGCTATTATTGATTGCTACCGCCAGAGGGTTACTGTATGCACCTTGAGCGGGGATTATTTCCATTTCTTGGGAGATCGGGTTGGTAGGGTTTTGCCACCGGTGTATGATCCGCGAAGGCGAAGTGAGCTTAGTTGTCTTCTCGCTAGCTGCATGAGTAGTGAGTGTGATGAGACCGAGACTGAGTTGCCCAGAGTGGTTTGTGAGTACTCGGATGTCTTTCCCGAGGATCTTGTTAGTTTACCACCCCATCGAGAGATCGAGTTCTCTATTGACTTAGTGCCTGGCACGGCACCGATATCCATGGCACCGTATCGTTTTGCCCCAGCTGAGCTGAGTGAGTTAAAGATTCAACTCCAGGAATTGCTAGATAAGGGTTTTATCCGCCCTAGTACTTCACCGTAGGGAGCACCGGCCCTCTTTGCTAGAAAGAAAAATGGGGCTTTGAGACTTTGTATCGATTACCGGAAATTGAATCGGGCTATGGTTAAGAACAAGTATCCTATGCCTCGTATAGATGATCTTTTTGACCAGTTGAAAGGGTCCCGTTGTTTTTCTAAGATAGACTTGAGATCGGGTTACCAGCAGTTGAGGGTCAGGGAGGAAGATATCCCGAAGACGGCATTTCGTACGCGGTATGGCCATTATGAGTTTCTGGTGATGCCTTTTGGGCTCACCAATGCACCGGCAGTGTTTATGGACTTGATGAACCGCATCTTCGGGGAATTCTTAGATCATTTTGTGGTCGTTTTCGTGGACGACATTCTGATTTATTCACCTTCTGAGGAGGAGCACGAGGAACACTTGAGAGTGGGGCTTGAGTTACTTAGAGCCCATAGGCTGTATGCTAAGTTTGGGAAATGTGAGTTCTGACTAAGAGAGGTTAAATTCTTAGGCCATGTAGTCTCCGAGAAAGGGGTGTCTGTTGATACATCCAAGATAGAGGCAGTGCAAGATTGGACACAGCCTAAGAGTGTTTTTGAGATCCGCAGCTTTTTGGGGTTAGCTGGGTATTACCGCTGGTTTGTGAAAGATTTCTCCAGGCTAGCTTCACCATTGACTAGATTGACGCGGAAAGGGGTCAAGTTTGTATGGAGTGAGACTTGTGAAAAGTCGTTCCAAGAACTGAAAGTTAGACTTACCACCGCTCCGGTTTTGATTATTCCAGAGAGAGGTTTGGGTTATGCGGTTTATTGTGATGCTTCACGAGAGGGTTTGGGTTGTGTGTTGATGCAAGAGGGGAAAGTGGTAACCTATGGTTCGCGGCAGTTGAAAACACATGAGAGGAACTACCCTACACATGACCTAGAGTTAGCAGCTGTGATCTTTGCCTTGAAGATTTGAAGGCACTACCTGTAGGGTGAGAGATTCGAGATGTTCTCAGATCATAAAAGTCTGAAGTATCTGTTTACACAGAAAGACTTGAACTTGAGGCAGAAGAGGTGGATGGAGTTTATTGAGGATTACGACTTCGAGTTGCATTACCATCCGAGAAAGGCCAATGTTGTGGCCGATGCCCTTAGTAGAAAATCCATTAGTGATGTAGCTTGTATAGCCATCCAGGAGTGGGAAATGTTGGGTGCACTTGGCGAGTTTGATTTGCTTTTGGGCGAATCTGTTGAGTCTGCGGCCTTGTTCTCTGTAGTTGCCCAGCCTACACTTGTGAATCGAGTGTTAGAGGCACAGAGGAGTGACCTTAAGGTAGAATCGCTCCGAGAGAAGATCTCCAGTGGGAAAGTTGAGAAGGGTTTGACTGTGTACTCCGACCTGAGTGTGAGGTACCGGGACCGTCTGTTGGTGCCGGAGTCTTGCCGAGAGGAGATACTCCGAGAGTTCCACCATTCACGCCTTACGGTGCATCCGGGAGGCACTAAGATGTACCGTGATCTGAGCCGCCAGTTTTGGTGGAGAGGAATGAAGAAGGATGTGGCAGTTTTTGTGTCTAAGTGCCTTACTTGTCAGCAAGTGAAGGCCGAGCATCAGAGGCCAGCGGGTTTGTTGCCACCCTTGCCTATAGCCGAGTGGAAGTGGGAGCATGTCACGATGGACTTCGTTGTAGGTCTTCCAAGGACTCAACGAGGTAGTGATGCTATTTGGGTGGTTGTAGACCAGTTGACTAAGTCGGCGCACTTTATCCCTATGCGCGTGAGAGATTCGGTAGATCATCTTGCCGACTTGTATATTCGGGACATAGTGAGGTTGCACGGGGTCCCAATGTCGATCGTCTCAGATAGAGATCCACATTTTACTGCTAGGTTGTGGCAGAGTTTGCACAGTGCCTTGGGCACTAGGTTGACCTTTAGCACGGCTTATTATCCTCAGACTGACGGGCAGTCCAAGCGTACTATTCAGATCCTTGAGGATATGCTTTGAGGCTGTGTCCTTGACTTTAGTGGGTCGTGGGAGAGGCACTTGCCCTTGGTGGAGTTTGCCTACAACAATAGTTTCCAATCGAGTATTGGCATGGCACCGTTTAAGGCCTTGTATGGCTAACCGTGTAGGTCTCCAGTGTGTTGGGCCGAGGTGGGTGATGCACCTTTGTTGGGCCCGGAGTTGGTGCAGGAAACGACGGAGAAAGTTGAACTTATCCGTAAGAGGCTTTTTACAGCCCAGAGTCGCCAAAAGAGCTATGCCGACCATAAGAGGAGGCCTTTGGTATTTGAGGTGGGTGATCACGTCTTTCTGAAAATATCACCTAGGCAAGGTTTGATGAGGTTTGGGAAAAGTGGGAAGTTGTCCCCTCGGTTTATTGGTCCCTTTGAGATTCTTGAGCGGATTGGGGAGGTTGCATACCGTTTAGCTTTACCGCTACAGTTGTCCGGGGTGCATGACGTGTTTCATGTTAGTATGCTTCGAAAGTACGAGCCGGATCCGTCACATGTATTGGATTGGACCAACTTAGAGGTAGATGAGGATGCCTCGTATGAGGAGAGACCGGTACGGGTCTTGGATAAACGGGACCAAGTCTTGCAAGGCAAGACGATTCCCTTGGTAAAAGTTTTGTGGAAGCATCACGGAGTGGAAGAAGCCACTTGGGAACGTGAGTTGGAGGTCCGTGGGAATTACCCGGACTTGTTTGTTAATGTTTAACCATGTATTGGAAATTTTATGTCTTAGTGAAATTTAAAAACATTGTATATGTTTTGAGTTGTAAAACATTGTATACATGTTGTGATATATGGGAGTATTGTTGAATATGCCTTGAAAATGGATGTTTAAATTTAACATTGTATATGTTGGATATGTTGTAGAGATGCAAATATATCATTAACATTGAATATGTTATGGGATTGTGAAATACGGCATTGGAAATTGTTGAATTTCAAAGAAAAGCATGTTGATAATGCATATTAAGTTATATTGTAATTTGCCTCTTGAAAAGAGATGAGATGACCGGTAATGGGTCAGGATGTTGAATATTGATTTGTAATGTTGTTAAGAATTGAGAAATCATGTTTTTGAAAATTATTTATCTAATTTCGGGGACGAAATTCATTAAGGGGGGGAGGTTATAGCGATCCCGGTTTTCCCCTTCATTATTTATTGTATTCCGGACTCGATTCTGTGGTTGTGGGTTGTTGTCTTATTCTCGTTTCCATCCTTTACTCTTTGTATTTGAGTTTTGGGTTATGTTGGGCAAGTTTGAAACAGGTTGGTTGTGTTTAGAAACATAGAGTTGATGCCCAGATTTTAGCCTTCACGCTCGAGCGGGCCCTTTGCTTTTGTTCCTCCGCTCGAGCGAAGAGTTTGAAGCTCGAGCGGGATTATTCAGTCTTCAGTATTTTTTTTCATGCAGGTCATCGGACGCTCGAGCGTCCACTTTCACGCTCGAGCGGGGAGTCCCACGCTCGAGCGGACTGTGTTGTATATCAGTCTGAGTTGTAGCATTTTGAATCACTTTTTCGGGCCATTCTCTCTCTCTAGCTTTCCAAAACCCTATTTTGAGAGCTCCTCTCTCTAGAATACATCTTCTCTCTACAAAATCATCTAGCTCTAGTGATCTTCCACCCTTGTCTCTCTGTAAAAAGTGTAGAGCTTGGTGTGGGCTACGTTTGGATCCAAAAATCTTTGGGTTTGGAGCACCTTCGAGTTTTCTCATCATCACCTTTGGGTCTCTCCATTTGAGGTAGGGATTACTACTCATATTTATGGTCTTTGACATAAACATTTAGTCATTTTGAAGTAATGTGGAAGTTGGGAAATTTTGGGTGTTAGGGTTTCAAAACTTGAAATGTAAAAAGGGGGTTTTTGTTCTTTTGAACTATACACTTGTATTTGGGTCTAAAAATGAGGTTGTTGATGTTTGTTGATGGTATTTGGACCTTTGGGTCAATGTTGAGAAAGAGGGGGGGGGGAGGGGGGGAAATGCCCTAATTATATTGAATAATTAATTTGGGGAAAGGTGAAATTGAGTTGGAAATCATGAAATTGGGAATTTATGAGATCGAATGGCGTAGTTGGATAAATAAATCACTCACCGACGAAGATGTTAATACTATATATGTTTGATAAATTTATTATCTGTTTAGAGATAATTGTTTTGGGCTATCGGTGGAGGATAGTCTTGATTGTTGTAGACACTGTATGATGATTAGGTGAATTAAAACTAACCAATTGAGTATGTCATTGAATATGACGAATGGAATAACACATTGAATATGTGCCTTGCTTGATCATTGTATATGATAAGTGTTTAAATACATTGTATATGTATGTTGTTTGGGAGGAGATAGGGGATGTACTCCACGGTTTGGGAGGAGATAGGGGATGTACTCCTAAACCGGATTTGTGAGGAGATAGGGGATGGACTCCAGTGATTACTAAGTTGGCCGGAGTGTCCAGGGTGAAAGTCCCGAAATCCTATTGCGTTTGCATAACGTAGATGAATTGAAGTATTGAAATGATGATAATATGAGTTGTAGTCTCATTTGAATTTGAAGTGTTGAAGTGTTTATTATGTCAGTTGTAGTCTCATGTTAATTGATCATAATTGAAGTATTGTTGATATGAGTTGTAATCTCATTATGAACTGTCTAGATGAATAGAGAACCATATCTATGAATTGGTTTGGATAATGAAATGGAGAGAGGTATACGTTTGTTTATATGAGTTAAACATTTATCAAATGCTAATGTTTTAGTTATTGCTCATATTATGTTTAGCATATCTCTACTGGGCGTTGGCTTACCCTATATGGGACATCACTTTCAGGTGCAAGCGATATGCCACCTCCAAGGACGTAGCTTGAGAGGCTTAGAGGCTGAAGGATCTTTTTATTGTTACTTCTTTTTGTGTATTACATGTAAATCAAGCTAAGGGCTTATTTTGTATAAAAAGTTAGAACTCTTCTTTTGTTGTACCCAAGTGTTGACTTGGAAAGTTGTAAGCCCGTAGGGCATTTACTTTTGATGTCAACATGTAATACTTTTGTACTTAATACTCTGATGAATGGAAATATGCTTTATTCTCTTATGTCTATGCATGTCAAGAATGTGGGTTTATATTTAAAAGATTTATCAATTTTACATAATTTTATCTTTGGTGGGTAGAAATTATTTTTAAAAATTGAAAAATATTTTTTTGACATTTATTTTTGTCAAATTAGTTTATATTTTATCAAATTGACGACTTTGCCCTTAAAATTGAGCAATTATATCTTCAATTGTCCTTATTTGAAACAAGATTTAAAATTTATAGTGAAATATGTCACAATTGAAAAGTCAGGGATGAAAGAGAATATTTTTATAATTCGAACTGGGCAGGAGTGAATATGTTTTTTTAAATCACAAATAGAAGTATGTTTATTTTTGTGCATATTTATTAACATTATTTAAATTAATTAAGCAATTTATATATTTATTCTTAAAATATGGCTAATATCTATTATATTACAATTAATGTATATTCACGTCCGAAAAACTACCAAAACCAGATTGTGCCACTCATGTGATATGTTTTTAGCTTAGAACTTGATAATGAGAAGTGATGTGTCAAATTAAAATGTAGTACTATGTACTTCTCATTATAATGGAATTGTATTTGACTCTTTGATTATCTTAATAGAGAGCTTTCTTAGTCGATATTTGATCATTGGTTGAAGTGTTACTATAGTGGTTGGGCAAGATTGGATAAAAAAACTCCAAATTCGAATAGTTGTTATTGAGTTTTCATCACTCTTTTATCATTTTCTCCCTCCAAAGTTTGAATCTTGATGTAAGACTAGAACCATTGAAAAACTTACTTTCGGGACTTCAATTTGGCTACAAAAACGATCCTAAACAGAGTCTGAACGAGAGAGTTATGTTTGTTTGAAGTTTGTAAACCTATGCTATGTGCATAATATGCTCAAGCGCAACTTTCACCGATCGAGCTAACCATAGACCCTTCCAACTCTATTTTTTAAAATTGTCTGAGATACTAAAAGTCTTGATTCACCGCTCAAGCGCAACTTTCATAGCTCGAGCGAACTATTCATAATCATATCATTAAAAGTCATTTTTTGGGTCAAATCTCTTCATTTTTCACTCACTTCTCTCTCTCCTTCGGCCATTTTTAAGTTTTCAAGCTTTTTAGCCTTGATTTCATCTATTTCTACACATCTTTGACTTCTAGTTCCATATACCAAAATGTAGAGTTGGACGACAGCTCCTATTTAATCTGAGCGGATCATGTTTTCGTTGAAGTTGGATTTTGGGCTTCTTCTCTTCATTACTTGAGGTAGGGATTTCTTTGCTCCTTTTTAATAGCTCATCTATAGATAGATATGTGGTAGATTTTATTACATAAAAATCATATCTATTATGGATTTCTTTGAAAGTCATGAAAGGGGAGCTAGGGTTTGATATTTGTGAATGAGATTGTTAAATTGATTGTTGTTTGGGTTAATTAGGTAGTAGTCTAACATGTTTATGTTCAAAGGGAGAAAAATCCCTAATTTAATATTTTGACTTGGTGAATAAAAAAAAGGGGGTAAAGTTGAATAATGTTATATTTTGTTAATATGGATTGTGTAAATGTGTTAATAGCTAAAAAGGAGAATTACCTATGGCATTGGAATTATTTTGGATTGATCATATTAAGTTGAGTTGGGTTGTGAGTTTAATATCCATGGATTTAGTTTTGTGAAATGAAAATAACGGATTTTGGATAAAGAGTGATGTTAACTTGGAAAATAACATAATTGATTTTTAAAAAAGGAAGGAAATCGAGGATCTTCTTCTTTTTTTTTTTTTTTTGTTCGGCACGAGGCCTTTTACTTGTTGGTCGAATGCCATTGTTGTAGAAAGGATTGAACCCTTTCTCTTTCATGTAATGATGTAAGCCTGCAGCAAATTTACTGTAATTATGTCACTGTTGCATCTATTTTATATACGAATGAGAGAATCTTCATTGTGTTGTCTTTATGAAGATATTAGAACTTCTGTTTGCTATCTCTAAAATTGTTTACAATAATGATTTGGTAATGTTATCTCGAGTAATAAAAAGTGGGGCATGACAACTTGGTATCAGAGCGAGCCAGGTTTGAATACTTTGGGCTCGTGGGAAGTGATCTTTACCACAATGGATTTACTACGTGTGGTTAGGACGCTGTATATAGTTAGGATAAGTGTTAGAAATTGTATGTTGCATTTATGTGAGCATGGTATTAAGTTTCTTGGATAATACTTGTCGCTTGCTTTGAGGTCTTATTGGAAACAAGCTTGATCAACATGGTTTCTAATAGGAATTCCTTGAGAGTTTTGGGATGAGTGGCTATCTTTGTGAACTTGATTCGATTTTGTGTTTAGGTGTTTAATTGTTTATATGTAATAGAAATATATGTTTCGGGGCTAAGTGTGTCTTGTAACTTTAAGGGTGGTAAGTGTGTGCCTCGGGGAAGGTTGTTGTGTTGTGCACTAAGTTTGGTTTTGTTTTTGGGTTTTATAGGATGTCTACACGAGGGAATAGAGGACAGATGGGTACTAGGAGTGCCGATAAGGGCACAACGGCTCCTTTAGCACCTACCGATGTAGCATCGGCTGTTGGCGAGGAAGTTGCACGAGGATTGTGAAAGCGGTGCAGGATGCTCTAGCTTGCAATGAGGATAACAACGGGTGTGCCCTCAAGCTTACTAAGGAGTTTCTTCGCTCTAATCCACAAAAGTTTTTGGGGGAGGCTAAACTGTTGGAGGCGAATGGTTGGTTGGAATAGATTACCAATATGCTCAGAGTCAAGGACGAGGGGTTGAGGATTTCTTTGGCAACTTTCCAATTGAAGGGAGACGCTGGTTATTGGTGGAAGTATGCTAAGGACATTGTAAGTAGTACGTGGGTTGCTTTTACGGAGGCTTTTTTGGCCAGGTACTTCCCTCCTTCTGCTTGGGAAAGGTTGAGGGAACAGTTTATTGAGTTATGCCAGGATGTTACTTCTTTGGCACAGTTTGAGATGGGGTTTAATAGTTTGTCGAGATTTGCTCTAGAGTTGGTGGCAACAGGAGAGCGTCATTGTTATAAGTTTGAGAAACGGTTGCATGATGATATCCGAGAGAAGGTAGTTGGATCTGTGTAGAAAAATTACTATACTCTAGTTAAGGCGGCGGCCCATGTGGAAGCCATGGTTATGAGTGTTGGTCGAGTTAGGAAGGAGTCCACCTCGGTGACTCCTACGGTTCATAAGCGCTCTAGGCTCAGTAAGAGGTGGAGGCGAACGCAGGCTCAGTCTTTGTCTTCGTCAGGGGTTTCGAACTCATCAATTGGGACGCCTAGTGAGGTTCAGTCTTCAAGCTAGTCTTAGAGTAGGGAGTCTACTGTCTGTTTTGATTGTGGTCTTCTGGGCCATGTTAGATGTTTCTGCCTGTTACGTGTGAATTCTTTGAGTGTTTCAGAACCTAGTCAGACTCAGTCTAATCAGTCCAGTCGAGGGTGGTATCGACACCAGAACTAGGCAGGCCAGGCTTTGAGAACCTCACGAGAGTCGACCTTTCAACCAACACAGTAGTATTACCTTAAGAGGGGCTTTTGTATTAGAGACCAATGATATAATATATGAACTTTTTGTTGTCAACCGATGTACTGTTAGATGTTGAGACATCATGATTATGTATTATATATATATATTGTTGTTCGTTTATCCTCATGTATTGGGGGCGCACGCATTAAGTCTCAAACTCTCTTTTATATATTTGTGTAATGAGAAGTTGTTAACGGGATCGATAATCCAAATGTTATTGTATGTCTGGTATTAAATTATGAGATAGTTATGTGATGGCCTGTGAGCCTTGTTCATTTTGGAAGTTGTTTGTTGAGAACAGGGAATCCGTGGGTTATTGTGATTGGTGTGGTGGTATCGTAAGGATCGAGTTATACGGCTTTGGATGTGTTGAGTTTACGGGAATATGAGGCTTTAGAGTTTTGTGGAATTGGCGAAGTTATGTGAGAATGTCTAACGGAGTGTGAGATTTGTATATCTAGTTAGTGAGAATGGTACTGGTGTGTTGTTTAGTGTTTTGGGTTTTGTTGGTTAGTGAGTTCATTGTGATCCTATCAATCATGAATAGAGGTAGTGTTCGTGTTGTGATTTGTTATGAGTTAGTAGTAATTATGTGTGGAAGAAATGGGTTGGTGGTGTTATTAGATATTGGGTCGAGTTTATGAGTAGGAGGAGAATTTCATGAGTAGGTGCTAGAAGTATTCCTTGGAAGGAAGAATAGTTTGTGTTCTCGGGTAACGAGGGTAGCGTTGGTCGAAATTGTTTTGTGTGTTAGGGATTGTGTGATTGCCGTTGACCATGTTGATCTTGTGTTTGAGATGTAAGTAAGCACATGCTTGCTATGTAGGCATAGGGGTGATGATTTCCTTAGGAACAATGATGGTATGGTTTGATCTTGAGGAATCTGGTGAGGTTCAAAAATATGGGGGATTGTGTGTGGAACTCCATTTTTGGAGTAAATGGTGTTGAGTAGCACATTAGTGTTTGGTGCCGAGTGTAGAGGTTTATTGAGTTGATTAGTCGGTTTGTTGATATTGGGGTTTGGTTGACAAGTAGTCACCTTGGGGACAGCTTGGGCTTATGTATAAGGGTTGATAGGTTATGGGTGCCTTGGAATGATTTTGAGAGTTTGAGAGCGTGAAGTCTCGTGTATGTGGTTGGAAAGCTTGTGTGAGACTTTTTTAGATTAGTGGAAAAACCTGGGTTGGGATAACGTATTGTAGATTCTTTGCTTACGTATGCATTTGCCTCGTGTAGCTGACAATTTATAATAATGATTATAACAGAATGAAATTGCAAAATCGTGGATTTTCTTGTGCCTTATAGTGTTAATAGCACAGTTGTTATTTCTATTAACTGTTATTACAGAAATATTATGTTTTATGTTGGTTGTGGCATCACCATATGAGTGATGGGTGTTGTTGGGTGACAGTAGAGATTCACCGATTGTTATATGGAAAAATAAATTTTTCCTAGTGTAATGACCTTCGAATGGCTTTGTTAAAACAAAAATGTTAAGGATTTAATTTAATTTAAATGATATGAGGAATTTCAATGAGTAGTTCTTGGCAATTAAATTATGAATGGTTATGTGTTATGGGTAACACCTTGTTTTCGAAAAATGTTTACAAAACTTTTGAGTTTCATATGAAAAATGCAGAAATATATTTTGATTATGGATGGTGAAAATTTGAACATCTTCTGAGAAATGTTTTATATACAAGAGAATGATTTTCAAAGAGTTAAGCAATAAGGAATTATTTATTAAACAAAGTTTTGCTATCGTTTTACTTGGGATGATGGATGTTGAGTAGTGACTTAGCTTGGATTGGTAGTCGTGTGTTTAGGTGTTCTGTTTTGAGGAGGGTTTGGCATTGTTGGAGCTTATTGTGCCAGAGTGTTGTCTTTTGGGATGTGTTTTCGTGGTAAGTCCTCTTCTTTTGTGAGAATTAACCGAGGGTTTTGTTATGAGGGTACTTTTCTTCCTACGTGCTTGGGTGTTGAGTGCTTAGTGGTTGGTTTGCCTTGTGTTTTGGTATATTCTTAATTTTGGGGCTGAAATTTCCTAAGGGAGATTGTAGAACTCTGTACTTCCTATTATAATTGAATTATATTTGACTCTTTGATTTTCTTGATAGAGAGCCTTCTTAGTCGATATTTGAGCCTTGGTTGAGGTGTTACCATAATTGTTGGGCGAGATTGGATCAAAAACTCCAAATTCGAATAGTTGTTATTAAGTAGTTATCGTTCTTTTATCATTTTCTCCCTCCACAATTTGAATCTTAATGTAAGGCTAGAACCATTGGAAAGCTTACTTCCGTGGCTTCAATTTGGACACAAGAACGACACTAAACGGAGTTCGGACGAGAGAGTTATGCTTGTTTGAAGTTTGTGAATCTGTATTGTGTGCATAGTATGCTCGAGCGCCACTTTCACCAATCGAGCGGACCATAGACCCTTCCAGCTCTGTTTTTCGAAATTGTCTGAGATACTGGAAGCCTCGATTCACCGCTCAAACGAATTGTTCAGAATCATATTGTTAAAAGTAACTTTTTGGGTCAAGTATTTTCATTTTTCACTTTCTTCTCTCTCTCCTTCCGCCATTTTTGAGTTTTCAAGCCTTTTAGCCTTGATTTCATCTATTTCTACACATCTTTGACTTCTAGTTCCATATACCAAAACGTAGAGTTCAACGAGGGCTTCCATTTAATCTGAGCGGATTGTGTTTTCGTTGAAGTTGGATTTTCGGGCTTCTTCTCTTCATTGCTTGAGGTAGGGATTTCTTTGCTCCTTTTCAATATCTCTTCTATAGATAGATATGCGGTAGATTTTATTACATAAAAATCATATCCATTATGGATTTCTTTGAAAGTCGTGAAAGGGGAGCTAGGGTTTGATATTTGTGAATGAGATTGTTAGATTGATTATTGTTTGGGTTAATTGGGGAGTAGTCTAACATGTTTATGTTAAAAGGGAGAAAAAGCCCTAATTTAATATTTTGACTTGGTGAATAAAAAAAAGGGTAAAGTTGGATAATGTTTGTATTGTGTTAATATGGATTGTGTAAATGTGTTAGTAGCTAAAAGGGAGAATTACCTATGGCATTGGAATTATTTTGGATGATCATATTAAGTTAAGTTGGGTTGTGGCTTTGATATTCATGGATTTAGTTTTGTGAAATAAAAATAACGGATTTTGGATAAAGATTGGAGTATGTTAACTTGAAAAATAAGAGAATTGCTTTTTGAAAAATGAAGGAAATCGTAACACTTTGTGAATTTTAGAAATGAACATGAGGTTGGATTATGAACACTTTATTTAATATATGTTGTTGTTGGACTTAAAGTCTCATGAAAATTGGAGTATGATATTACGTGTATTAAATACAAGTGTTTGGAGGTTTTGTCATTGGTTATCAGTAGAGAATGACACTGTCGTGTTGAATAGATTATGTGTATGTATTATAGTTGTGTTATTTATGTTTTTAACATGTTGTGATGATTGGTAAGTATATTGCGGTGAGAATTAGAGGTACCATTACCTTCCAACTAGAGCATGGAGAATTGGTGCACTTAGAATGAGAGATACCAGTACCTTCCAACTAGCGCCTAGAGAACTTGGCAGAGGTACCATTACCTTCCAGCTGGTGTCTGGTAGACTGGCATTTCATTATAGAAAGGTGTATCATTGGCTTACCGTGCTTAAGGCAGGTCGAGCAGAGCTTATTTATCATTATTGTCTCAGTGTATCTATCAAAACCTAAACCTACCCCTATAGGTTTAGCACCGTAACCGGCCAGTAATCCAAAGATTACCTACGGCCTCATAGACAAAACAAAAAATATATATATATATATAATTTCCATTGAGCTTTGTGTACATGATCGGGGCCTGAAGCGGAAGCAAAACGAAAAAAATTAACAATGTCCATTGAGCTTTGTGTACATGATCAATTGTAGTAATTAAAAATATTTTTAACGCACTTTTGTATATACATGTATGAAGACATATGTGATAACATATCTCACACACCACATGAAGGACTTTTAACAAAATACAAAGATTAACTCAAGCCTGAAAAAATAAAATAAAACCTCTACACAGAGGTACTTCTTGGGTGCCTTGACAAAGAGGCAGACTCCGGGGCAAACTCTAATGTTAATTCTCCAATTGCTCACCTACATATATATATATATATATAAAGAGTGAGCTAATGCCCAGTGAATAATACCAAAGTAAAGAGGCTGCATGAATGAGATTCTTAATTAAGTAAATCACATTAATACATATTACATGTAAATCAAAATCAGAATGACCTCAGGTCCATTTCCATATTCGTATCTATGCACATATTCATAATGATATTTAAACAGCCTTTGGCCCATCGTAATATTCAAACGGCCTTGGGCCCATTATAATATTCAAACGGCCTCTAGCCCATTACCTTCGTATTCAAACGGCTTTTGGCCAATTATAATATTCAAACGGCCTTTGGCACATCATAATATTCAAACAGCCTTTGGCTCATCATTATATTCAAATGGCGTTTGGCCCATCATTATATTCAAACGGCTTTTGGCCCATCATAATATTCAAACGGCCTTTGGCCTATCATTATATTCAAACAGCCTTTGGCCCATCATTATAGTCAAACAGCCTTTGGCCCATCATAATATTCAAACGGCTTTTGGCCCATCATTATATTCAAACGGCCTTGGGCCCAAATCATATTCTTTCACAGAGCCTTATACAAAAATTAGGCATATAGAATACTCATTCATAATTCAAATCAACAAATCCATGAAACTTATACAGAAGTAGAATTTGGAAAATATATACTTGAAAATATCTTTACTAAGATATTACTTACAGTATTCAGATGCCTGATTCACCTTCGTAGTTGACCCTATACAATTCATAACACATAGAAATCAGGTCACAATACAATTCATCCGTTCTTTAATCCATTTAATTCTCTCATGCTCTTTCTAACTCTTTAGTTCATTTATAATGCTCAATACATGCATAAGTGTGTTTAGAAGTGAAAGAGAATGGAAACGAAACATGAAACAACTTTTCAAAATTTTCTGAAACGGGACTCTTCGCTTGAGCGCAACATTAGTTGCTTGAGTAGACCCCTTGGTCTGTAAAAATTCTAGTTGCTTGAATTCTATGCTCGAGCGACAACTTCTTTGCTCGAGTGATGGTGATGAATTCTGAGTTTTCCAAAATACTGTTTAAACTTCAAAACACATTACCAAGGCTCCAAATTCATGCATGATTTACTCAAATATGCAGAAACATTCCCAATTACATATATTTGAAGTTAGTTCCACTTATACTTCAAAATTCCATGACTTTAATTGAAATTTAAGCCTTGGATTTCATGTTTTAAAAATCATCTTTCAATTCTTTCTTTGTTTTATGAAACATAAAATTGAAGCTACAAACCCCCTTTCAAAAATATTTGCATATTGAAGTTTAAATTAAAATCAAACTAATTGTTTGATTCTCAACATAAATTATAATTTATCTCTAAATTTGTCCAAATTAAAATTTAATTCATTTTCTTCATATTAAGTCCAATTTCAAACTCACAAATTCTAAATCATGAATTGAACTTCCAAAGCTCTTGAAAATTCATGATGCATGTACAATTTAAACTCAATTTCATGTTAAGACAACTAAATTAAAACCCAAAGTGATTAATTTCTGAATTAATTTTCATAAATTTGAACCTAACTCTCTTGCATTGACCAAATCTTCAATAAAACCTTGTTGCATGTAATTTATAGAACTCCATTCAAGGATGATTCTCTAAATTGAACTCAACTTTAACAAATTTAAATAATCATAACTCATATTCTTCAACCTAATTTGATTTAATATGCATAACCCAATTCCCATCTATTATATAATTAATCTTCAAATCTTGATTTTTAATCCTCTCAAAATCCACCTTCAATCAATTTTTGTCTAGATTAATCAAACAACACTAGAAACCGGATGAAATTTCTTACCTTATGATGAATTTTCTATAATTTTTAGCTTGAATTTTGATATCCACAAAGCCTGCTTCGTTTCTTCTTCTTCCTTGGGCTGAACTCTCTCTCTCTCTCTCTCTCTCTCTCTCTCTCTGCTGCTTCCAGAGCACACTTGCATCTCCCTCTTTTGATTTCATTTCTTTCTTTATTCCATTCTTAGTAAAGTCTCCAGTAGCAAGATACAAACACACAACCATTTCTAACTCATCACACTACACGTGCACATTCTAGATATTTCAACTTCAATTATGATTAGGATTAACTTATTATATAATTATCCATTAACTTAATTAAACACAACTTAATCTTAATTAATCTTGATTAGCACACAATTTAATTAACCATAATTAATCACAAATCCCATATAATTTAATTAGTCTAATTGACTTCAATTGAGGCCCAATTTAATCGTGATTAAATTTATCAGTCTGAATCAGATTTTTAATCAAACTTCTAAAAAGCTCCAAATGTCCAATTAAACTTATTAACATTCTCAATTTTGGTTTCTCACATCATTAAGGTCTTCAATTTCAGATCAAATCCGAAAATTTTCATCAACAAATTACATGTTCAATTGAACACCTCATAAATAAATTTAATTCATAATAATCCTAATTCTCTATTGTCATAACTTAATTAACTCCAATTCGGGCCCAATTAATAAAATCTCAATTTTACTAAACTGAATCGAGTATTAATTAAACTCCCAAATGGGTCCGTATTTAAAATTAAATTAATTAATTTCACTTCCTTAAGCCATTTGGACCTTAATTTCTAATTTCAAAATAAATTGTTATTAAAATCAAATGCGAATCAGACTCCAAAATTCTCATAAATCCCAAATTACATTAGAGTAATCACCAATTAGAATCCAAATCTCCTTAATCAATTAAACATAAAATTCTATGCATGATGAGATTGGCTTAATCTAAGGTTTATGCTAATTAAACTCAATTAATTCATTACGAATCGTAATTTTGCCAAATTTCACCGTTGGCTCTAAAAATCATGCTAAATACAGATATGAAATCGATTTTGGTTTCTGACGTCTCTAAGGCTATAAATTTTCAGTTCAAGGTTCTAATTGCAACAGATTTTTCTACACTCAACAGATATAAATTCATAATCACATAAATCACATAATAACTTACATAATTAAACATACAAATTCATATCAAATACATAATCACATACATAATTGAGTATATTACGGGTTGGATTATCACAATATCTGTGTAAATCATGCGTTATGATGGTTATGGTTCAGGAAGGCCGAGTTGTCTCATATGTTGAATAGATAGTTGTTAGGTGCGTATTATTTTCGTTTTTCATGTTAGATGTATATATGTGTATTTGAACGTGTTGGAAAATAATGTAGATCGTGTATTGAGTTCGTAAATAACGTGAAGGAAATCAGAGACTTATGAACATGTTTAAAAAAAAAAAATTTGCTTGTTATGAGACATTTTTGAAATGGGAACTGAAAAAGAAATGTGAACTATCTGTATTATTGAAAGAATTGAATGATTTTGGAAAAAGTACTTGTGTAAATATTCTTTGGTTATAAACCGTCACATTATTTATATAGTATGAGATTAAGCATTTATGATTATAGCTATCTATAAGTTGTTATTGTTTAGGATCATGTTGAGATCCTTACTGGACTTTATGTTCATCCCACATTGCTAATCCTTTTTCAGGTGAATGTCGAGAAGTGGTTCAAGATTGAGGATCTTCTTCTTTTTTTTTTTTGGTTGGTCACAGGGCCTTTTAATTGTTGGCCAAATGCCATTGTTGTAGAAAAGGTTGGCCCTTTCTCTAGCCTGCGGGTAATTTACTATAATTATGTCACATGTTGCATCTATTTTATATACGAATGAGAGAATCTTCATTGAGTTATCTTTATTATGATATTGGAACTTCTGTTTGCTATCTCTGAAATTTTTTACAATAATGATTTGGTAATGTTACTCGAGTAATAAAAAGTGAGGCGTGGCATAAAAAGGGCAAACTTTAATTTATCTTTTTGGTTTGGATCATGTGCGATTTATCCCTTTAACGTTTAGAAATAACGACATAACCCCTTTATGATTTGTGAATTGAAATGCACTGTTAGGCCCATTAACGATTTAATGAAAAAGACTAAAATATCCTAGTATTCTCGTCATTTTAACCACTGTGCGATTTACCTCATTGAAATTTGAAAATGAACATATAACACGCCTCATATCTGCCATGTGTTTCACACTTGCTATTAAGTTGATGGAATATTTAACGGTACACTTTATTCCACAAACCATGTAAGAGTTATGTGATCATTTCCAAATGTTAGGGATAAACTGCATATGACCCAAACCATAAAGGGGTAAAATAAAATGCCATGTTTACGTACAGAGTCATCATATCATGTCACGTGAGAAATTATGTAGGAATTGAAATTTTTTGATAAAAAATTTATGCAAAAAAGATAGAAATAATGACTAATTTACAAAAGTATAGAAAATCATATGTATGTAGGTCCTACATAAATTTGAATAGTTGATAAAAAAAATAGTAAATTAATTTGTAACAATAACAAGAATGATATTTAACAAGGCTCTTAAAAAAAAAAAAATTTCATTTTATATTTTTTCAATAGAATTGTGATGTGTATTTAGATATTGTAACCATTTGATAAATTATGATTTATAATTCGAATCCATTACTAAACCTTTATAAAAATCCATTTTTCCGTAACATAAATGCAAAAGCAGAAAACAAAAGAATAACAATAGATAATCTCTCTCATATAAATAGGATGATATATTGATACAATTAGTTAGAATGCCCTTAGACTTACATTGAAGAAGAATAAACAAAAAGAGATTAATACAATGCCCTTAGACTTACATTGAAGAAGAATAAACAAAAAGAGATTAACCCTATATACATAACATTGGCAAGCCACCTAACAATTAATGGGCCCTGAGGCCTACATGTAAGGAGACTCAAGTCCAAAAACAATTCTTCTAGCCTTGTACCTAAAAATTTTCAATAACGTAGGATGAACATATAGTCCAATAGAGATCCCAATAATCCTAAACAAATATCAAATGGATAGTTATGATCATGAATGCTTCAGGTTATAAGTACATAAGTAGTGTAGACTTTTATATTGAAAACATACATCCTTACATATATTTTTCTTCAAAAGATTCATTCTTTAACAATTTTAAGAAAAACCATTCTTATCTTTACAATTTCGTAATTTTGATTCCAAAGAGTTATCAACTATATTTACCTTCAAAGTAACCCACACTTCTACTACCTTATCAAATGTCTACATTACTCTATTACAGAACATAATCTCACTTTTATCAATTTTCGTACACAGAGAATCCATTAGACATCTCACACATTTCCATCAACTACACGTGTCTTAACACATACATATACTAATTAACAAGTTGCAAACACAAAAACATTTTTGTGGTCTCGCCAAGCCCCACAACACGCTTTATCGGGCGCAAGCTAGAAGAAAACAAAACCTGTCTCAATGAGCCACGCTTCACTGGACCTCAAGCCGGAAGGAAACATAACCTCAAACCACTCTTTACCGGTCGCAAACCAGAAGGAAACGAACCTATGTCAATGCGCTACACTTTACCGAGTGCTAACCTGTAACACTTGTGTTCTTTAAGCCATTGGAAAATGTATTTAATTTCCTTTTCTTTTGTCATTTGGATCTTTGAGTTGTTGTATCATTGTTTTGGTGGAGTAAAATTTGAGTTAGACTTGTTTAGATAGTTCTTTCGAGCTTTGTTTTGTTAAAAAGTACCTTTGGAGCCTTAACTTTCTTTGTTGTGTGTTGACACTGCCATCCAGAGGGTCAACACCTGCTCTTCTTCTTTTCTTTTACTTTGTTACTCTTTCTTGGTGTCGACATGAGGGCTTCTAGGTGTTGACACTGCCTGTCCTGCTTATTTTTTGTTTTTCCACTAGTTTTTAGGGTCGAAACCAGGGCTTCTGGGTGTCAATACCCTATCTACTACCGGTGTTAGTGTTTCAACCACTGCTTATCCGTGTCGACACTTTTTTTCTTGGTGTCGACACTTGATAGTATTTTTTTTCAGAAATTCAGTAGCAGGTTAGGGCCCTACATTTGGGACTTTTGATTCATTCTTTTTGGTTGACTTTAAGTTAATGTTCTATTTTTGACCTAGACTATAAATAGGTCCTAACCCACACTCTCTTTCCTCACTTTTCTTCTCTTCTCTTCTCTCTCTCTCTCTCTCTCTCTCTCTCTCTTTACACCAAAACCCACTTTTCTTTCTCTAAACTTGCTTTTCATGTTAGATCTTTAGATCTACTTACTTGGAGGCATCTTCTCACCTTGCTCCTTTGAGATTATGTGTAGAGCTTGTCGAGGGCTTCATCCTAATTATAGTAAATCGTTATTTCACTACCATCGACTTTTGAGGTTTTCTTCCTTCATCTTTCTTGCTTTGAGATAGGGGTTTCTTAATGACTTGTATGCTCTTTAGCTTTGTTATGTGTTATTTTGATAAACAAAGATTGGAGAAAGCTAGGGCTTGCTTGATATATAAGCGCATAAAAAATGGCGTCTCTTGGGTTTTGCTTATTAATGAATAAATGTTCTTTTGGTTAACTTGTGACTTGGTTTTTGGAAGAAAACGGAACTTTGAGAGAGAAACCCCAATTTTTCTATAAAAACCTAGTTTGATTTTGAGGTTTTTGTAAAGAGGATTGGGTTGGAAATATTTATGTAACCTTTGGAAATGATGAGTATTGATTACTCTTTTTGAAATGTTGAGATTCAAGAGACCCTTGAGGAATGTTGAATACTGACTGTTGAGATTTTGGAAATCATGGAGGCTTCGGATTTTGATATCTTATTGGATTATCATCGTTGTTATGCTTTAATTTTGGAATTAGAGATAATTGTTTTGGCTATCGATTGAGGATAGCATTGTCGGATGATAGAAATTGCCTGTGATTTAGGCAATGGATCTATTTACAAAACATGCATCTCATTGATCATATCATGGATTTGTGAACTTCTTTTATTGCATCATGGAAACGATTTCTTTTGACGAAAAGGTAAATAAAATGGTGAATCCGTATAGAGGTGTGGTTGTGGATAATTACCCGCGCGGTCAGGTACCAATTTCTTCTGGTTAAGAGCTGGTAAAGTGGTATTTTGGGAGTCTATTTGCAGACACTAACCTTGGGAATTTATAACATTGTACTCACTGCCATATTTTCTATTTTAGAGAAGCGTTCTGAATGTGGTTTTGGAATTCTTGCATGATATCATTTCAAAATGAAAAACTCATGTTTTTTAGTATAGCATTTCATATGCATCTAACCACATGATATTGTTAATTATCATACATTTCATGGAGTTATTTCTACTAGGCTTTATGCTCACCCTATGTGGAAACAATTTTTAGGTGTTGATGGCGTGCCTCCGCCAAGATGATAGCTTGGGAGGATCATGGCGCTTAAGGCTCATTTTGGTTTTGTTTTCTGTTGTACAGCCTCATGCTTTGTTGTATTGGGCTTTTTGTAACACCCCAAGTATTTAATTAACACCATGTTACTATAAAAATTAATAAATAATAAAATAATAATAAATAATAAAATATATATATATATATATATATATATGAAATAATACATCTAATTACATAGCTATACGTGCTAAGGATGTAAATTAATTTAGCATTAGTTTATCAAAAATATGATGAATAGATTTACTTGGGGGCAAGATAAATAGTAATTAAATTGAGAAGATTTGCTGGAGAGATGGATTGGGCCACCTGTGCCGTCTAGCAGCTTAGGGGGGATGAGTCATCAAATTTGAGGCATCATTACAAGATAAGTCATCACCCAGGGGCTTGTGTATATATGGGGGGCTGTGAGAGTCAATAAGAGAACGAAATGAAAAGAAAAGAAAAAAGAATAGAAAGAGGAGCAAGTCTTGAAAAGCTAGCAAAAATAGGAGAGAAATAGTAATAATTAATATAGAGGCGAGTTATATTATATCTTGAGTTATTATAATATATTTTACGTATGTTTTGAGTTACCATAATTTAGTTTACACAATTTGTGTTTTATAACCAGTGGTGGAGCTAAGAAATTAAGTTAGATGAGGCACTTATTAATTATAACATTGAAAATTTTTACAAAAATATTTCACATAAATTTTTACGATTAATTTCAAGAAAGATAAAATATATATATATATATATATATTATTTGTAATTAGTGTATCATGGACAATATAAAAAAAAAAAAAAGTCATGGATATAAGTTTTAAAATAAATTATATAATGATAAAGTAAGTTTTTATACAAAATTTTAGTAAAAATTCAATATAATAGTAATACCATGTCATCATTGACATATGATATCACCAACTAATAGTAAAGAAACACATAGAGAGGATGAACCCCCACATGTCAAATGTAACTAATAATTCAATAAATTACATATCTTCATTGAGATTAATTATAATTGTATGTCAATAATGATAGGCATCACTGTTGTATTGAAATTTTCATAGATAATAATATGACTTATCGTAATATCTTTAATTTCCATAAAAAAAAAAAAAAAAAAAACCATTGATATTTCACTCTAAATAATATTTTTATAATTTTTTTATTTAAAATATTTTCTTTATGTTTGTAATAAAAATAAAAATAAAATTTCCAAAACCTAGGGGGGCACGTGACCCCCTTGGACCCACTGTGGCTCCGCCATTGTTTATAACTTATATTAATATTTCAATTACATTGATTTTTTTCTGAACTCTATTTGCTTAAATTGAAACCCATAGATATGTATGTTTAAATATTAGAAATTATTTGACAATGATTTTATAAATAATTATTTTCTGTAAGTACCATCATAGAAGTCCCATGCATTAGGGGTCTTAAATAAACCATTGGCTTCTGATTGGTCACCTTGTGACTCTCTGTTTGTCATGGATCCATTGACCTGTGTTCTGACTGTCACTCCAATAACCTCTGTTCTGTTCTATTCTGTACCATGGTCATGGTTATTTATTTACATAATTTATGTATTTTAGTTTCTGTCACTTAACTAATTTGGTTATTCAAACTAAGTTATGTTAATGGTTTTAGCTTAAATAACTATCCATGGTTATTTTGTGTTCCCTATACTCTGGGCAAAATATTTCTCACTCTGATGTGTGCTTATAGCCGTTACCCTTTCAGGTGATGAGATGTAAAGGAGACCCGTAACCTCTTGTAGTGGAACCCGCACAAGAATTTGATACTGATCTGTTTTTTTTTTTTCTTTTATTTTCTCCCTTTTTTTTTTTTTTACTGATGGTCAGTCACTGAATAATAAAATAATAAAAGCCCTATAGATGTATTTTCTTTTATCAAAATAGTAGAATGAAGTTAATTCTTTGTTTCATTATTTTCTTCTACCATTTTGCCTGTGCCTAAGCCATTTAATTTGTAAAGATTAGAATTAATTAGTAAGTTGCGATTCCAGCCCTAAGCCCCTGGGGTTGGGTCGTGACACTTTTGACCCTTTTGTTGTAACCAAGTAATGTTTTGGGAACTTGTAGCCTTTAAGGCATAAACACATATTTGTTTAGTATTATTTCTTATAGATCACATGCTATAGATTCATGTTCTAAGATCAATGAATCTATAACTGCATGTGATGTTATTTTCTATGACTCAAAATATGTTTTTGAATGAAATATAGTTTTGGAGATGTTTTTCTATGATAATGCTTGAGATTTAGTAAGCTTTTACATATCTGATGAGGGATATAATATGCAGTTGGGTATCTATATTTTTGGGGCGTTACATAACAGGAAGGAAACGTGCCCTCTATATAGAACTCTCATCATTCATCACTTCACCATTTTACCACATTGTAGATTACACAATTCATTCAACAACACATAACATGCATAACTTATGCAACAACAATCAATACCATCCTCTACCAATGGCCAAGGACAAAACCTCTAAATAGTAAATGCACGATTCTCATAAGTGAAATAATATAATTATCATAATTAAAACAACATACTTTCACTAGAGTCCACAACCTCTATACTTTTAAATTTAATTTTGGGGTTTTCATCAACAATTATAATATCACTCAACTTCCATAATTAATTCCCTTATTTCGATCATAGACATTTAGAACATAAATTCAATTTCATAACTATCATAAAATCCTTATCTATTTTTATTCCACATAACCAATCCTCAATGATTAACATGCTGAACAAATACGTATCAATTAACTCCTCTCATTTCTCAACTATATCACATAAATAAATAAAATTATGGTTTTTACCTTAATGATCATAAACATTCTCCAACACTATGCTATTTCAATAATCAACAACAAAATATGAAAATAAACTCTTAAACCCTAACCCACTTCTAGACGTTTTTCCAAAATCTCTTCTCAATCGAGTTTTTTCATGCAATAAAAACTGCAACATGTCTATCCATAGTGAGGTATTGAAGAGGAGAAAGGAAATCATTACCTCAAATAGAGAGATAGAGAGAAAAGCCCAAAATCTAATGTTGACGAAAACTCGATCCAATTGGTGTGAATGTAGCCCTTGTCGCACTCTTCGTTTTGACCTTAAGAACACCTATCAAAAATCTTGACAGTTTGTGCAAGATCATAGAGAGAAGTTAAGAGTTTGATGGGTTTTCTAGAGAGACATAGAGAGAGAAATGAGAAAAAGTGAGGAGAGGGAAATAAAACTCAACTTTTAAGTGATTGGACACATTTCAATTTCTGAATTCGAAAAGACTGCTCAAGCGGTGAAAGTTACACTTGAGCGGTGAATGAAAGTTTTCAGTAGCTGTATTTTCTCGAACAGACCACTCGAGTAGTCAAAAATGCGCTTGAGCTGCGAATAAATGCTTCTAGTATCTCAAACAATTTTGAAAAATAGAACTAAAAGGGTCTAGGGACTGCTCGAGCGGTAAAACTTGACCTCAAGCGAACTATGTCTACTGCTCAGATTTGCAAACTTCGAACATGTATAACTCTTTCGTCCGGACTCCATTTTGGGTCATTCTTTGCCTCAATCAAAGCCTAGAAGTAAGTTTTCCAATGGTTCTAGCCTCACATCATGTTTCAAATTGTGGAGAGAGAAAATGGACCACATGAGTCAATTATCTAAATCAAAGATTTTTTTTTCCAATCTTAGGGGTGGTTTGGGATGTTCTAAATAAGTACACTTTTTGACTTTATATATATATATATATAAAAGAGTGTAGAAAAGTAGAAAAAGTGGTTAGAAAAGTAGAGAGGAGATATTGATAGATGTTGATTGATGTGACCCAAATAAGTGTATGTAGGTAAAAAAAAAAAAATGCACTTTTTTAGTTTACCCCAAACACCTACTTACTTACCCAAAGAGGTTCTAATTACAATAATAAGGGAGTCAAAGGTAATCCTACACTTCTCTGATCCATCCATGCACCCCGAAACTCCAGAATTCTTACTCATTCAATTGCCAAGAAAATTAAACTAGGTTCAATTCACATCACATGACACTCGAGGTTCTAAATGTAAAACGATAAGTTCAAAAAGACACACTCAAGTCGGGTTGACGACCCATCACATCACGAAAATTATATTTAAAATTGTCAATTATCAAATTAGATTTACATTAGATAGGGTTAAGATTAAGTTTTTGATTTTTTTATATAGAATTATTAAAATTTTAAGTAATAAAACTAGTTATATGAGCCCATATTTTTATGGGTGGGCTAATCTAAATTTGGATTTCTTTTACCCAAAAGTCCACACGCTAAACTATTATATCCATAAGGACATGTTTTTACGAAATGACTAAACTACCGATATACCTCTAAGATTTTTGTTTAGTCTGTTTGGTGTTCACCATCACTCTCTCTCTTCTCATTCATATACCCTCACATCCCCTCTCTCTGTTTCTCTCTTGCTCTGTCTCTTTTCCTAATCTTTCTCTCTCTCTCTCTCTTTATCTCTCTAACTCCTCCTCTATCTGTCTGTCTCTGTCTCCTCATCTTTCACATTTCTCTCACACCTATTTCCAAATTTCCTAATCAAATATTAATTTTAAAATATCAAAATTAAAAATATATATTTTTTAAAATCCGGTCTGCATTAAGATCTCAAGACTTTTCAGGTATTTTTTCACCACATCGATCGTGTTAGCAGTTGTATTTCTAAATTGTGCAGCTTTTTCAAAAACATCTTAGATGCAAAGGAAGGAGACAATGCAGATGAAGAACTCACCTAGAAACTGAAAAGAGTAAAGTGGAGGAAAATGACTAAAATTGTTTGGACTTTGGATTTGGGTAAGAAATTACGGAGAGAAACGAATGGTGGACTACCTTGTTTAATTTTCGGATGTTGTTCTTGGATTTGAGCTCATCAATGTAAGCAATTCTGCATGTATACGAGGTTTAATTTTTTTAATTTCTGATCTAGATCAAAGAATCAGTTTTGTACTTTTATCTGGAGTGTCATTATTTGTAAGACAGCATCAACTACTTACAACAGTTTTAGCATTCCTAGTTGTTGGTTTTATAGTTTGGAATTGCTATTCACCTTCTTCCCACTCCAAAGCTGTAGAATTAATTATAATGGAAATTGAGTAAATTTATAATTGATGTTGATCGCATCAACTTGAGACCTATTTGTTTTTTTTTTTTTTTAATCTTATCTCTCTTTTTTTCTCTCATCCTTCACAAAACGAAACCCCTCTCTCTACTTTGAACAGATATAATGACTAAATGTTGTTGTTGTGGACTTGATTTGTCTAAATCAAATAGGTGTTAATGGACTTGATTTGTCTAAAAATTTCAACAAATAGGTAAGAAAAAATGGAACAAATAAAATTTTTTTTTTGAATAGATAGGATTAAAATTTGAACAAATAGATTAAAAATAAGATTGATGAATTTCAACAAATAGATCAAAATTTCAACAGATAAATAAAAAAATTAAAAATAATTTTGACAAATAGATACAAATTTTAACAGATAAGTTCAAAAAAAATTAAATAGATAAAAAAAATTTAACAGATGGGTTAAGGGATAAAATTGAAAACAAAATATCTTCCAAAACAACAAAATGTATTTATCATCCCAATATTTCACAAAGAGTGTACTTCTCACTAAAAAAAAAAAAAAAAAGGCAAATTACCCATAAGTCCTTTTTGAAAAGTGTGTGCTCTATTTAATCCCAAAACCTTTTAGATAAATTTAGAAGTCATGTTCCCATTTATCGTTTCCTCTTTCTCTACACCTTGCTTCTTTTCTTTATCTCTTTTTCTCTGATATTGGGCGACGACCATGACCAAGCCTTCATTCTGTTCTTTCTCTTTCTAATTTGTAGTCACCGACGACCACTATTGATTAGGGTTTACCGGCAACCACCGAGTATCGACTCCTTACTTCACGTTCACCGACGGCGAAGAAGATGAGTTTTGATGAAAAAAATGAATAGATCTACTCAGATCTGATGTAGATCTACCTCAGATATGGCTAGATCTAAACCAAAAATAGTTGTGGAGTACAAGCCTCTCTTTATATCTGTCTCTTTTCTTCGATCTCTCAATTTTTTTACTTTTTCTACATTGCACACTTTTATTTTCTTATTTTAATAGAGAAAATTTTCAAATTCTAAACAAGTTGTGTTCTAGTTTTAGTTACAGGCGGTTAATACAGTAAAATTTTACAGTTTCAATTTTTTTGGTGCTGAAATGAATCATTCCTTAGATTTGTAAAATTTTGCAGTTTCGTAATATATTTTTCGATTTGATTAATAAGGATACATGCTTGATATAATCATACTTTGAAACTGTAAATTGTTACAGTTGCAAAGCTTGCTTTTTAGCTTGATAAATATTGGAGATTATTTAGTTAAATCCTACAAAATTTGAAAATAACATATATTTTTTTCCCATTGTTGCTGTTTGTTGTTACTTTTTCTCTTCTTTCAGTTTATTAATATTTAGTACATTTTGCTATATTTTTTCGCTCTAATTTCTCAATTTATTTATTTTCTCCGACAATATTCTAAACATTCTATTGAGTCTCCAGCAATATTCTTAACGTCTAGCGAACATTCTAAACATTCAGATGACTTTCGATGACGTTCACAACACTCTGGCAAATTTTTTGTGATACTTGGACGACTTCCCGGTGATGTTGAACATTCCGGCGAATCTCCAGTGACTGTTTGAAAGAAGTCCGGTGGTAGTAAGATGTAGTAGCGTCTTTAATTTATTTTTTTTTTAAAACGATTTTTTTTATAACAATTAAAAATATGTAAGATTGCAAGTGTTTTGTTTCGGGACTAGATGGATTTTGAATTTTGTGTATGGGATCTATCGGTAATTTCCCCCCAAAAAAAATACTAATGGGACCTAATACCTTACACCCTCTTTACAATGGACTTTTCACCAATTTTCTCTATAACGCCCTGAAATTTTCCACAAGAATATGTCAAGAGAAATACAAGGATATACCGAAAAAGTCATATCTCTTATTGCACTAAGAGTTAAGAGATTACAATTCACCATGTACATTCCTACAACATTCACGATTCGCATTCCAGTTCAATGACCTAAATGGTCTTACAAAATATAAGCCTCTAGTGCGTACAATAATAACAAAATAAAGTTGATAATCTTGTTACAAAAATCCCAATTCTAGATAACAAAATACACATGAATCAACTCTTTCCAAAAGGAGTTACTGCTTGTTCCAATCCATCAGGGAGGTGGTACTTCATCAATTCCTGAAAAATAAAATAGGGTTGCGCTATATGCCCAGTAGAAACACATTTAACCAATTATTTGATCTTTTGAATAAGATTATGGTATCCTTGTGACAAAACATTACAAGAAATTTATCTTCACATATAATCTTTATCGATACATGATAACCAAAGAATGACAATTGCAATTTGTGTCCTCAGGCACCACACAATTTATGTCATCGAACACAACAATCAAACAATCACAACCATAGAAAGCAGGCAATGAGTCCACCTGTAAGAGTCCAATTTAAAAACCCTTTTGCTTTTGTTTTAAAACCACCCCCACATTTGCTGGCTATTATACGGCAGGGAGTGGGCACCCAAAGAAAACCATTCATTTTTTCACTTTTGCCGACTATTATACGGCAGGACTGTGTGGACACCCAAAAACATTTTTCCTACATTCGTCCAACGATAAGCCTAGACAGGGCATTTGGGCACCTTTATAAACTCCCCGCGCTGGTACCAACACAACACCACATTTCCAAAACCAACTCTTACCTGGACTCATGCACAATTAACAATTCAATCACATTTTATGCCATCAACAAACATCCAACATTACTAAAGAATGAAGTATAACACCACATTCAAAGAAAAATAACCTCCAAGCCATAATTCATTTACCATATCAGCATTCACATCTTCCATCTCTTTATTATTCACAATATTCATGAATCAAAGGAAATCCCATTCAATTAGGGGTTTTCTACTCAAATTGGCAATTTAGGGTTTTACCAAATTTTGGGGTTTTTCTCCATTAACATAGATATGGGTTTAACAACATTTACATACAAGTTTTGAAAAGAGAGAGTAAAGAAATTTCAAGCAAAAGTCAAGTAAAATGGTTTATTTATGTAAAATATGGGATTAATCCGCCAATATCCTCAAATTAGCTCGTAAGTCATAACCACACCATGAAATCTCTTCAAAACAAAGAAAAACTAGGGTAAAATGTCCCTACCTCAAGTTGTGAAGAAAAAAAACTTGGAAAACCCAAAGTCAACAAAACCATAAACTTCTCGGATCAATAGAAAGCCTTTGCCACGATCTACACTCTTCCTCGAAGGACCCAGGTGAAAAGATGCGTCTAGATGGGTAGATTTAAGGATTTAGGTGGAAAAAAGTTGAGTTTATAGAGAGAGAGAGAGAGACTTATGATTTAAGAGGGAGGAGGAGGAGAAAATTATGAGAGAGGGGTGTCTTGGGTCTATTTATAGTAGTAGAAAATAGCCCAAAGGTCAATGAAAAGAATAAGTCCAAAAACCCCTAAAGGTAGGGCCCATTTGGACCCAAAATTCTGAAAATAAACATGCAAGGGTCAACCCCTAGTGCTGTAGTGTCGACCCTATAGGAAGAAAAGACAATGTTGTCAAGGCAAGGTGTCGACCCTTGGACAGGAAGGGTCAACACTAAATTCCAGCAACTAATACACAGATTCTGCAGTGTACAAGGGTCGACCCTTCCCTTGAGGCCAACAACAAAAGGCAGCTGTCGAAACCACCAAGGCTGGTGTCGACCTTAAGTTCCAGCAACACTTCCAGAACACAACAACAAGGGTCGACCCTTAGGAAGGCTGGTATCGACCCCAAATTCCAGCAACACTTCCAGAACATAGCAACAAGTAAGGGTCAACCCTTAAGAAGGCTGGTGCTGACCCCAGAACAAAATTTATAAGTTTCCAAGGAACTTTTTGACAAGAATGAGTGTGTCACAACCCAAACCCACCCCTATAGGTTTAGCGTCATAACCGGCCAATAATCCTAGGATTACCAAAAGTCTCTGAACATAATAATATATAATTAGGGGCTACAGAAGCAATTATATAAAACACATTGTCCATAGAGCTATGCTGACGTATATGGGACAGAAATTTAAAACTTTAATAACACACATGTGACATCATATATATTTACATTAGTTATGCATTACTCTCATATGAAGGTAAAACAAAAGTGGGACTTAGCCTAGTGTACAGATGAACAAAACTTGTTCTATACCCAGAAGAAGACAAAGTCTTAAACATAAGCCATTTAGACTTAACCCACTCACAAAAGGGAACCTCCTCGGAGGCACAGCGGCTGGCTAACAAAACTGAGATGCCAGGTCATCAACTCTGAGCCTGGTCACACATCTGGTCACCTACATACACAATATAAATAGTGTGTGGAAGCCAAGTGAATAATAACAGTGTCATGACCCGAACCCACCTCTATGGGTTAAGGACATAACCGGCCAGTAATCAAGGGATTACCTACGGCCTCAAACCATTCCAGACATAACTCAACAGAGTAAAGGGGCTAAACGGAAGCAATTTCAAACTTTTGTCCATAGAGCTGTGCTTATTTGGCACGTCATAACAATCCATACATATACATGTTAATAACTCGCATCAAAATATGTACTAACACAAAGTTCTGAACATACAGGATCATTCAAGTCTAAGTCAGCCAATCAAAACTATATACAAACGTATCCAAAGTCCTCGCCAACATGACAAAATAAAACAAGATAGAAAAAGGGCGAAGACGAGTCTCGTGCGTGAGACGTAAGGGCTGACTCTTCAAAACCTTGGTTGTTCCACACAAACTTCACTGAGGCTGGGTTTGGACCTCCCTTGGCTCACCTACAGACACATGAATGAGCGTGAGCGAAAGCCTAGTGAATAATATCAAATAAAGAAGATATACTAGAACAATATACGACAAACGGCCTTGGGCCCAATTCATATTCTATCTAATATATACATATAGGTATACATAAGGCAGGTGACTGCAGTTCCAAACACATCAGACGGCCTCGAGCCCAATCCATTCATGTGAAACTGGCCTTTGGCCCATTCATACTTTCAATCATGTCAAACTGGCCTTTGGCCCATCCATACTTTCAATCATGTCAAACTGGCCTTTGGCCCATTCATACTTTCATTCATGTCAAACTGGCCTTTGGCCCATTCATTCTATCATTCATGTCAGATTGGCCTCTGGCCCGTTCATTCTATCATTCATGTCAGACTGGCCTCTGGCCCGTTCATTCTATCATTCATGTCAGACTGGCCTCTAGCCCATTCATTCTTTCATTCATGTCAGACTGGCCTCTGGCCCATTCACTCTTTCATTCATGTCAGACTGGCCTCTGGCCCATTCATTCTTTCATAGCAACCATTTGTCCACCATTCAAATTAACGAACTTATAAGACTTACATAGAAGTAAGCAATTGGACAAACAACATACTTCAGATATCTTTATTAAGATATTACTCACAGTGATCGGCTGGATGATTTGCCTTGGAGCTCGACCCTACACATTACATAACACAATGGGTCACAAACAATTCAATCCGTCCTTAGTTCACATATTGCTCTTTAGGCTTCATTCTTATCCTTTTAACTCATTTACAATGCTTAATGCATGCCTAAGAGTACTTAGAAGTGAAAGAGAACGGAAAATGAAACACAGAACATATGTACAAAATTTCAGAAACAGGGCTCCATGCTCGAGCGTGGACTTTCCCGCTCGAGCAGACCCATTAGGTCTGCAAAAGTACTGGTTGCCTCATTTTTATGCTCGAGCGTGAAGTCGGACACTCGAGCTGAAGGTCATCCTACATAGCTCCCCGCTCGAGCGTGAACTTCCCCGCTCGAGCGGACATCCCAAATTCTGGAAAATCCAGAAATGTTCTTGAGCTCAAATTCAACATTCAAATCAACATATCTTGCATATTATGGCTCAAACTTCACATATACATGTATTAACATGATCCAACACCAAATTCATTACATTATGAAGCTCAATTTCATGAATCAATCACATGCATGTCCCAATTTACACCAAACTTATTTCCAACATAACAATTTCATGCATTCAAACTCATATTCTTATGAATTGTACATGCATGTGGAACACAACTTCTATTCTCAACTTAGATGATGAAGAGATAGTCAAAATATGAGCTTCAACTAAAATCTCACATGGATTATACATTTTGTGCTCAAACATGCAAATTCAAAGCAATTTCTCACATACATGTGCATATTGACTTCCAATTCAACAAAACCAACTCAATTTTATCATAATCAATTCAATTCATGTTCTTGATCATTATTCAACCTTGAATTTACAAATTACAAACTAAAATCCATGAGCCAAGGATTGATTACTCACCTAGGAGCCTTAATCCTCACAATTTATGGTCAAATCTTGAGTTGGTCTTCAATTATCAAGCTTCAAGATCAAACTTTCAATCTTCTACACTCTCTCTCTAATTCGGTTCTCTCACTCTTTCCTTAGAGTGATTTCAGACAAAATGAATAAAAGAGAGGAGTTGAGTGCATAGTGCCCTATATATATATAAGTCCTATTAATCATAATTACCAATATTAAACAATTTGAGCACTACACCATTAATTTAATCTAATTAATTTGATCCGAATCAATTTTCAATTAAATTTCACCGTAGGCTCTAAAAATTACGCCAATCACAATGTCGCAGTCAATTTTGGTTTCTGTGGTTGATAGGCCTTCAATTAAAATTCCAAAGCAGAAAGTCAAACAGATTTTCCTACGGTGAACAGATAGAAATTCAAAACCACATATATATTCATGTAAATGGCACACAAAATCATATCAGACACATAATCACATTCATAATAAGGATCAATTAGCATAATACGGAATAGGGTTATCACAAACAGAGTAAAGGGGTTTAATGAATGATAGGGCCTTCAATTAAAATTCCAAAGCAGAAAGTCAAACAGATTTTCCTACGGTGAACAGATAGAAATTCAAAACCACATATATATTCATGTAAATGGCACACAAAATCATATCAGACACATAATCACATTCATAATAAGGATCAATTAGCATAATACGGAACAGGGTTATCACAAACAGAGTAAAGGGGTTTAATGAATGATGTTTGTCACAAATATAACTTTCAAATCTCTTATTGAACAGAAGCATAAACATATTCGTATCTAAAACAGAGTCATAAACATATTCATATCATAAGAGGTGTATCCGTTAGCATTAAACGTATCTCTTTGGTCAAGCATATTAAGTTCCACATTGGAACCTCTGGTATCAGGTAACATATCTCATAAGTGGGTCATGGTATTGTTTCTCCCAGGCGAGGGCCTGTGCCATGGTATTGTTTCCCCCAAGGGAGGGCCTAGGCCACGGTATTAACTCTCCCGGGCGAGGGCCTCATTACCATAAGCCATAGTATTATGTCCCCTACGTGAAAGCCTCTGCTAAGGATACCACAATTACATTTCACAGAAGTGGATCATCATTCATGTAATCACATCATATTCTTTTCTATCATTCAAAACAAAACTGTTCTTATCATATCATAATATTCATAAAGTATTTCATATCGAACATAACTTTACTAAGTTGTTACTCACAGATAGCTTCACAGATAGCTTCACAGATAGCTTGATAGCAAACCAATGGATCAACAGCTCACGGCGCGTGACCTACACCAACATAACAGATACATATACTAAAACACATGCTTGGATTATACATAACTCATTTCATTTTGTTCTTAGTGTGTTTCTAGCCTTTACTCTCATTGTTGTGTCTTAATCTTGGCCTTGGAATGCCTAGGATGCAATGAGGATGCTAAAATACATTTGGAAACACTTAACAAAATTTATTGAAAACAAGGGTCCCGCTCGAGCGTAACTTCCTTCGCTCGAGCGGACATACAAAATGTGAGTGGTCGCTTGAGCGCAACTTCTGTCGCTCAAGCAGCCTGTAAACTCTGCAAAAGTACTGGTTGTATGAATTCTCCTCTCGACGGCCGCTTGAGCATGAGACTGAGGTCCTCGCTCGAGTGCAACTCTTGTTGCTCGAGTGGTTTGCAAAAACATGAAACTTCTAGGAGCTTGCATTTCACGCTCGAGCGAACTTCTGGTCACTCGAGCGGAGGGGTCGAATTCTGGAATTTCCAGATTCACCTCCAAGCTGCAAAACTCGAATTCAATGCATCAAAACTCATCTTTTTGGGCCAAAAACTTAAATATATGTGTATGAACTTGGAAAACATTAGGAATTCAAGATTGTTTTGCAAAATCAAAGCCCAAAAGCTTGCCAATTGTGCAAATCAACACTCAAGTCTTAGAAAACATAACATGCAAGTATTTCTTGACTTCAAAGCTTTTCAAAACACGATCAACTAAGGTGCAATGATATGAAATTTGGTGAATTCTCAAAACAAGAGTGGGATGAACACATGCAATTGAGATTTTTTTGAAATTGAAACTCAAAATGTCATAAAAATGCATACATGCATGGTTGTTCTTCTTTTCTACACACTAGAGCTCAATTCATGTATGATTCACCTTAATTATCTTGTATTCATTTGCTAAATGGCTCAATTCCAAAGTTGCAAGGTTAAACCCTTACCTAGGCTACTCAATTAAGCTTAAATTAGTCAAAATCTTGAGTAATTCTCCAAGTCTCCTAGCAATGTCCTTCTCTACCTTAAGTTTGATCCCAAGTTCCTTAGTCTCTCACTATCTCTCACGTTTTGGTCTCAAGAGTGCAAATTAAGTGATGAAGAAGTAAGTTTAAGGGGTGTATTGACCTTATATAGACCTGTCTAGTGGTGGTTAATTAAAGCTAATCAAATAGGCATCAAATTAGTCTAATTTAATCGCTCCGAATCGGATTTCAATTGGACCTACCATAAAATTCTAAAAATTCCAAATAACACATTATCGGAGTCAATTTTGTAATCGAACGCCGGTAAGGCCTTCAATTCGCGGAACAAAACATAAACATGAATAGATATTTCTACAATAAACAGATATGAATACAAATAATGCAACACACAGACAATTCATGCAAAATTTCACTTTAATTACTTATTAAGCCTTCTTAATCATGGATTATACGTTAATCATGGGTCGAGGTTGTTACAGAGCACGCATAAACAAACCCAACAAGTCTAAATCAAATTATATTCCTCCAAAGCCAAAATACAACAACTCCAAAGACTCCCAAAAAGAAAATAAAGTGATTAAATACAACTTCCAATAAATTAAAACATCCAAGTGCTACATTCTCTATCTTTATTCCACTTTTAAACATTAGATAAATCAATAAATTTATATTAAGGCTTTCAAGCTCTTACAGCATCTTTCATGAAAAGTTCCTTTATGCTTAATATGTAGCAGCTACAAGTCATAATCATATGGCAAAGTTGTGTTTTTATCACTTTAAGCCTTCATTTGGCATGCCAGACCTTTTTGACTTTTCGGCTATTTTAGTCACAAAAAGACAAAATAGGCTTTTTAACCCAATAAGACAAAATATCTCATCCAAACCATAATCATTTTATTTTTTCTCTCACAAAAGTCAAAAAAGTCAAAAGAACCTATCCCAAACGAGGCTTTTTAGCCCCAGTGTAAAATAGCCAAAAAGCCAACCCATATCCCAAACGAACCCTTAGAATTTTCATTAAAAGACTTTTTAATATCACAAATATTACTAACACATCATACATCATTGTAGTGAATAATTCTCCGAAAAATATGTAGCTCCTTGCTATTACGTGCGCAATGCAAACATAAAATTTTTGAAAAATTAAATAATTAGTCCATGATTGCACAGTCATCATTAATAAGTTAATTTTAAAGCTTGACCTGTGTTTTTTTGGGTTATGAGTTTGATTTAGCAAACTTCGAATATTTGATGGCAGACATTCGGCATGATTTGGGTTGTTTTAGGTCGTTTCAGGTTTTGCATGTCCGTTCAGAGGGAAATATGGCTACTCATTGCTTGACGCGTATGGCGGTCTCTACTGATGGTATGCATATTTGGATGGAAGATGTTCCGCTCTCTATTGGCCATCTTGTCTTGTTAGGTGCGGGGTCTATTTCAGTGCAATCTCTTTTGATTTTGGCATTATCCAATATTAAAAAAAAAAGAAGTTAAGTTGTGTTTGATATGTTTTCATTTCTTTTGTTTCTGTTATTTGCATTTTTAGAAACAAAAACAATGAAAAAACAACAAACATTTTATTTTTCATATTGTTTTCAATTTTGTGTGAAAGCAATTTTCAAAATTCTTATCTTTTCTAAAAAGCTTTATTTTTAGCAAGTTTTTAGAAAACAGTTTTAAAAAAATAGGGCTATTATCTATCATTTGTTTTAGAATTTTGCTATATCCCCTCATTTCATCACCTCCAATTGCACTTCTAATGATGTGACAAAGAAGTAGAGTCCAACATAATTGAGTATGTGACAAATTAAAAATTTACATCTATCTTACCACATCATTAGAGGTGAAATTGTGGAGATTTTATTATAAGTCTCAAACATTTCCTTTGTTTTATATTATTTATATGTTCATTGGATACTTGGCAAAATATTATTGTTTTGGGTAAATTACACTTACCTCCCATGAGGTTTCTAATAATTACAAGGATCTCCCATGTGGTTTTAATAATTACACTAACCTCTATTACTTTTGAAACTATTATCGAAATTTTCCCAATCTGTTAAGTTTGTACAAACGGCACTAGTTGGGTGTAAAAATGATTATATTACCCTTTGATTTGCATGTAAAATGACGAAAATACCCATAAACCAACTCATTCATTATCAACATGGGTAAATTACATTTACCTCCCCTAAGGTTTTTGTGACGCCCCAAATTTTTTTTGAAACGTCATAAGATTTAAATAACAATAACTTGCTAGATAAAATTTTAACTACTAATTAGGAAGTTTTAAATTCTTACATAGTCAAAGTCCAACAACAAAATAAAACTACAAGTTCACACACAATGTCACAACATTGTTAAATATTATTACAAGAGATAACAGGATTTTATTTTGATAAAATCTTGACTCTAAGTTAGCCAAGGTTCGATATTAGCAGCAGCTCCAGTTTCAGCCTCAGTCCCTTCTTCGACATAATCTGGCAGATTCAAAACAGATTATTTTCAATCTTCTCTTTAAATGTATAAACTACACATCCAAGCTTATTTCTTTACAATAATAAGATGATTTTAAGACTATCAACATCTTCAAACACTTGATATACACATCACAAAATTCCTACACATATATATATAATTCCTATTTATGAGTAGTCATTTTAATCACAAGAACATAATCTGAAAACTTCACTAATAAAAAGAAATGAGAGGATTGAGAGGGTTTTCTTACTTAATAGTAGGATTCAAATGGGTGATGAAATGGTAGAAAAATTTTGCTTCCTTAATCTTTCTCTCTTGTTTTCCTTCTACTGAATTTTTTTCTTAGTCTCTCCTCACCCATCCAAAGGCATGCACGTGTATACTTATGCCTTCTTTCAGCCTTCATGTGTATATATATAAATCCTGTTGAGCCTTTCCCCTCTCACTCCCTCTCTCTTTTTCTCTTTCTCATTATGCTCTCCACTACAATTCTCCCTAACCCAAGAATCATGATGTGATGAAATTTTCCAAGCTTACAAGCAAGTTAGCAGGTGGCACATCCTGCCACCGAGAATCTGATTCTCTCTCTTTTTTTTTCTTTTTTTTTTTTTTTGTATGTTTATAACAATAAATATTGAACATCAATAAATTATTATTCTTAATAAGATCTTTATTAGTGATAGAATTGGGTTAATTTAAAACTAATTTTTTTTTTACACTATTATATATTTTAGGTAGATTCTAAATAACATTAATTTATTTATTTATTTATTTATTTTCTTTTAAGAATAATTTAAATATGGGTTTTCACAATCTACCCTCCTAAAAAAAAATTTTGTCCTCGAAATTAATTCGTACCTTTAGACTCGAAAAGTTGAGGGTAATTGGCACGTATCATATTTTCTCGCTCCCACGTTGACTCTTCCATCCCATGATGTCTCCAGAGAACTCAAACCAACGGTATAGTTTTACCTCGTAATTTCTTCTCGCTACGATCTAAAATTTTGACAGGCTTTTCTTCAAATGTCACGTCTTCATCAAGATTAATTTCCTCCCAATTGATGATGTGAGAAGAGTGTGGCTCGTATTTCCGTAGCCTAGAGACATGGAAAACATTATGCACTCCAGCCAGTTAAGGCGGTAGAGCCAAACGGTACGCCACTTCTCCTATTTTGTCCAAAATTTCGAAAGGCCCAATGAAGCGATGTGACAACTTTCCCTTCTTTCCGAAACGAACAACTCCTCGGCGAGGCTGTATTTTCAGAAACACATGATCTCCAACTTTAAATGCTAAAGGTCTTCTCCTTTGATCTACATAGCTTTTCTGCCTACTCTGAGCGGTCTTAGGTCTTTGCCTAATTAGTTTCACCTTCTCGGTAGTTTCTTGAACTAACTCTGGCCCTAAAAGAGGTGTTTCTCCAACTTCTGTCCAACATATTGGTGACCGGCAAGGCCGTCCGTACAAAGCTTCATACGATGCCATACCAATACTTGCTTGAAAACTGTTATTGTAAGAGAATTCGACTAGTGGTAAGTGTTTCTCCCAACTACCTTTAAAGTCCATCACACAAGCTCGAAGCATGTCTTCTAAAGTCTGAATTGTTCTTTCTGATTGACCGTCAGTTTGAGGGTGAAAAGCTGTACTAAAACACAACTCTGTACCCAAGGCTTTCTGCAGACTTTGCCAGAATTGTGACGTAAAACGAGAATCACGATCTGACACTATTGAGACTGGTACTCCGTGCAATCTAATGATTTCTCGAATAAATAATCGACTTAAAGATTCGAGTGTGCCTGCTAGTCCTATTGGTAGGAAATGTGCCGTCTTAGTTAATCGATCAACCCCCACCCAAATGGCATCATGGCCTTGCGGCGACCGGGGTAATCCCGTTACAAAATCCATTGTTATGTGTTCCCATTTCCACTTAGGTATTGGTAAAGGTTGGAGTTTCCCTGCCGGCTTTTGATGTTCTGCCTTCACTTGCTGACATGTCAAGCACTTAGATACGAATTGAGCAACGTCCTTCTTTATTCCACTCCACCAATACTGTCGCTTAAGATCCTGGTACATCTTGTTTCCTCCCGGATGAACCGCAAAAACCGAATGGTGAAATTCTTTAAGTACTTCCTCTCATAATTGTTCGATGTTTGGCACAAAAATTCTACCTAAATACCTTAAACTACCATCTTGATGGAGCATCCAATCCGATGAAGATTCCCCGGACACTAATCAAGCTTTGATGAAGTCGGTCTCCTGATCAAATCTTTGGGCTTCCAACACTTTGGTAAGAAGTTGGGGTGTTGTAACTATTGTAAACAACCTACCCTTCCCATTCTGAGTCTCTGGTTGTAACTTAAACCCATTCACAGCGCTTACCATTTCCCATTCTTTAATTGATATGTTGGCTACAATCTCTCTTGTCTTTCGACTTAGTGCATCTGCTACAACATTAGCCTTCCCGGGATGATAAGACAAGGTGAATTGGTAATCTTCAAGGTACTCCATCCAGCGTCTCTGTCTCATGTTCAAATCTCTTTGTGTGAACAAGTACTTCAAGCTTTTGTGATCGGTAAATATCTCAAATTTTTCGCCATAAAGGTAATGTCGCCAAGTCTTAAGTGCGTAGACCACAGCCGCCAATTCTAGATCGTGAGTAGGATAATTTTTCTCATGGTTCTTCAATTGTCTTGATCCGTAAGCTACTACCTTTCCGTTTTGCATTAACACACTACCTAACCCTTCTTTAGAGGCATCACAATAAACAGTGTACCCAACGTCACGTTCGGGTATGATTAATATAGGAGCGCTTGTCAGCCTCTTCTTGAGTTCTTGAAATGACTGCTCACACGTTTCGTTCCATTCAAACTTTACTCCTTTTTGTGTTAGGCGTGTCATCGGCTTGGCTAATTTGGAGAAATCTTGAATGAATCTCCTATAATAACCTGCTAATCCCAAGAAACTACGAATCTCAAACGTATTCTTAGGTTGTTTCCACCCCATTACTGCTTCTACTTTAGCAAGATCCACTGATATTCCTGATTCAGACACAACATGACCTAAGAATTTTACTTCCTTCAACCAAAATTCACATTTGCTAGCTTTAGCATATAATTGGTTCTCTCTTAGAATTTGCAAAACGGTTCTCAGATGTTGCTCGTGGTCTTCCTCCGATCGTGAGTATATCAAAATATCGTCAATGAATACTACCACAAATTGGTCCAAATAGTGTGTAAAAATTTTGTTCATTAAACTCATGAATACCCCAGGCGCATTCGTCAAACCAAATGGCATTACCACAAACTCATAGTGGCCATAACGGGTTCGAAACGCAGTTTTGGGTATATCTTCTCCTTTGACACGAAGTTGGCGATATCCCAACCTAAGGTCAATTTTGGAGAAACATTTTGAACCTCTTCATTGATCGAACAAGTCATCAATTCTGGGTAGGGGATATCGATTTTTAATGGTGACTCGATTTAGTTGTCGATAATCGATGCACAATCTTAAGGTTCCATCCTGTTTCTTCGCGAATAATGCTGGCGCTCCCCAAGGAGACGTACTTGGTCTGATGAACTTTTTATTCAACAGTTCTTGCAATTGCTCCCTCAATTCTCGAAGTTCAGCTGGCACCATACGATGTGGTGCTATTGAAATCGGTGAAGTCCCAGGTTGAAGCTCGATCGTGAAATCTACGTCTCGTTTTGGGGGTAATCCCGGTAATTCATCAGGGAAAATGTCAGCGTACTCACACACCACATGGGGTAACCCTATATCCCTTCGATTTTTGTCTTCCAAAATTAAGCTTGCCAACCATCCAGTTAGTTGATCATGCCATCGCGACTTGCGACACGTTGGAGTTAGAGAATCTTGTCTATCTCCTTTAAATTGAACTTTCGTGCTGTTAAGGGAGGATGCTGTCACTGTCTTACGGTAACAATCAATAATGGCTCGATGAACTGACAACTAGTCCATTCCTAGGATGACGTCAAAATCAAACATATCCATAACTCTTAGATCACATATCAAATATGAACCGGAGATTTCTAGCTCACAAGATTTACATACTAGATTTACTCGGGTTTGACCTCCTAAGGGTGTAGCGACACTCATAGCTATCTCTAGCGTCTCTGGCTCTAAACCCAAACTTGTCACACATGCAGTGGATATAAAAGAATGCGAAGCTCCAGAATCAAACAATACTTTAACCCTAGAATTCATAAGGATTAACATACCTTGAATTACTGATGGGTTATCAACATCTTCTTCTTCTTGGAGAGCACACATTCTCCCTACTGCCTGTTGGTTAGTCCCTCCTAGTTTCTTTCTGTTTCCAGCTCCTTGTAGTTGTGTTCTTGGCCGGCCTGCATTCCTAGACACTTGTGGCTGCCCCTTGTTGGCCTGAGTATTTTGAGTAGGCTTAGAACCTTGCCTTGGTTGGCATTTGTTGTATTGTTGTGCCCCTCGCTGATCCATAAAATACTCCCCACCTTGAGGACGCCCACTTCAACGATGCCCCTGTTGACCACATCTGAAACATCTTCCTTTCCACTCATTTACAAAGTTTCCTCCTTGCTGGTTTCCTCGATTTTGCCTTTGTTGCTGCTGCATCCCTCTGGCATAAGGTGCTGGTGCAGGATGGTTTTTGGTGTTGCGGACTGGACCTCCTCCGTGTGGTTGGTTGTTGTTCCTTGATCGTTGATTTCGAGTGCGTTCGGAATCTGCTAATTCTCGCTCCACAATTAAAGCTCGATCCACCATTTGAGCATAGGTGGACAGTTGCACTGTGATCAATCTTCCTCTAATGTCTGTGTCCAAACCCCATTCAAATCGTCTAACCTTATCGTCTTCATTTGCTACTATAGCTGAAGCGTACCGGGAAAGAGCTTCAAAACGGTTCACATATTGAGCGACTGACATTTTTCCTTGTTTCAGTTGGAGGAACTCTTGAATCATTTCTTGTCTTAGCGAGTTAGGAAAATACTTTTCCATGAACAGGTCTTCGAACTGTCTCTAAGTTAATGTCTTTACTTGTCGAGTACTTTTGATCATTTCCCACCAATGATCTGCTTCCCCTTCCATTTGAAATGCCGCCATGGTCACTCTATCTTGTTCATTTCGGATGTCGAAAGTATCTAGCAACTTCTTAATTTGTCTTAACCAAGCTTCAGCTTCATGGGGGTTTGATCCACCAAGGAATTTGTGGGGATGTAGCTTTTCAAATTTTGCTATCAATTCAGATTTGTTTTGATCTTAGTTTCGAGGTGGTATATTGCCTACCCTATCAGCAATCGCGCGTATAATTCGAGTGACATCGCCATCAGACACTCCATCACCATTACCGTTGTTATTATTTCTTGTTCGTCCAGCCATTCTACATGATGGGATTTTTTTTTTCTTTTAGTAATTCGTGATTTGTTCATTTACTTATTATCATTATTATTATTATATTTATATGCAAGGATAGTTAAAAAAAGAAAACTTCATTAATTAGATTAGATAAGCTACAATTAGCAAAATACAAATAAAACAAAGGAAAAGATTAAATAACATACTACGGGCAAAAGATAGCCCCTACAATCCGAGTTAGCTCTTACACTCACAATTCTAAACTAGGCAATTTTACATGTGAGCATACAAAACAATCGATTAGCCTAGTTTATAATTCCCTTAAGACCCCTTAAAATAGCCAAGGAAAGTCTCTCCTCACAAGGGCTTCCGGCTCTCATGTGGCTTGGAAAAGCCCCATGAATCGCCACAGCACCCTCATAAAGATAGCAATTTCGCACACCCGATGCCCTAGCAGTTGCACCGACTCCTCCCGATTGGTCCTCCAGTCCCTGAAGTCCACTGGTCCATCTCTCCTCACAATTCTGCTTGGGTCGGGCATGATATACTGAAGGCTCCAAAAGTCAAAAAGGTCGCCCACCCTATCGGTGAAACCATCTGGGAAGGGGCCTAGTTGATATACCCAGGGAGTCTCTTGTCTTAGAATCCGGACAGGTCCGATATAGGTACCCACCCAATTCTCAGCTTTCCAAGCACAACCTCCTAGGGGATAAAGTCTGACATATGCAAAAGAACCAATCTGCAACCCATTTCGCACATCCCAACCCTCAAACACGGCTCCTACATCTCCAGTGCTCTCCTCGGTATTGCCTTCTATAGACTCCTCTTCAGTGTCTGACTCAATCACAATAACCTCCAGGGGTTCGTATATTGGTACAACTTCTTCGGGCTCAAGTTCAAACTCAAGTTCAGGATCAGGTTCAGGGTCAAGCTCAGGCTCAGATTCATAGTCTTCTATAGACATCTCCACTTCTTCACTTGGGTCAGATTCTATATCATAGTTTTCCACCGAATTTTCCTCGTTAGAGTTAATGTCTAATGACCCTGGCATCCTACAATTAAAAGGTTCTAACTTAGTTAAGTCACTGAAAATTACAAATTAACGTAAGGTTTTCTTAAATGTAAAAATAATAAATTACTACCAATGGCCCAAAGGTTCAAACCTAGGCTCTGATAGTTTTACATATATATTATCAAAGGCCCATACATATTTTAGCATTATTTAATAAAATTCTTAAATTCCATGCAATATAAAATAAAACCCTTAAATTGTTATGACATTATTAAAACATTTAATAGGAAAAAAAAAATTCATTGATAAAATAGTTAAAAATAAACAATCTCGTTAAAATTAATGTTAGATAATATCATAATAATTTAATATAAGACTTATTCCATGCGACATAAACAACATGAAAATTTATCATTTTAAATAATGCATTTATTATTTGATTTTTTTTTTTTAAAGTTGACATAAATGGATTTATTCTTTTTCCAACAATTTGTATTACTTATTTATTCATGTGTAAAAAAGTTAGGAGCATTTGCACACAAATCTTAATTTATGAACCTATACTCCATTAAATCCTAACTAAGATTTTTTGGACCTTCAGGTCCCATTAAATTTTTAATAGTCGGAATTATCTTTCAAACAATTATTGTTCATCATTTATGATTATTTATAAAGGAACGTGATAATTTGACATTTATTTTAATTTTCAAAACTTTAAAACATCAACTTTCAAATTGAAAAAACTTTTAAAAAATTATGTGCAAAAAAAATAAAATATAAAAATAAATTTTTTTTTGAAAAAATTAAAAAAATTGAATTATTTTTTCGTGCAAAACTAAAAATTTTGTATTTATAAAGGATCATGATGATGGAACATTGATGTGCAAAACTAAAAAGAAAAATAAAAAAATAAAAAATAAAAAAAATGATAATGTTCTTAGTTTTAAAACTGGAAAAAAAACTGATAATGTTTTCGGTTTTATTGGATAGTTGAATCAAACCAATAAGTAGAAGGGCAAAAACGTTTAACCTCATGCTCTTTTTTTTCTTTTCATCAGTTAGTGAAACAATTATCTAGAATAGTACTATGCAAAATTGATTATGTTCTTAGTTTTAAAAATTGAGAAAAATTGATAATATTTTTAGTTTTACAAAATAGGACTTATTGGTTCAAAAAATCTTAAATAAGACCTGAGCTACCATAACATTTGTAAATAGGACTTTTAAGTAATTAACTCAAAAAATTATTATTTTATCTTTTCTCAATCATATATTATTATCAAATTTTAATCTTTATCATTGAATCATTAAATTTCTAGTCCTTGCTTATTAAAACAAAAAGCAATACTTCTTACATGATTAAAGAAATTAAAAAATATATATATAGAAGTAAAAAAAAATTATCTTATCTCTGCTGAAATTTGACAATTAAACCAAACTCATTCATTATCATCAAATCTTAACCTTAAATGCACTAAATTTATCCTATTAAATATATATGAAATTATTATTAATAACTTTTTCAAAACACAAATGTAATTTCTTGACTCTATTTTTTTCCACAACAAGTTTTTGAATTTTTATAAACAAAAAATATAAAAATTCAACCATTAATGAAGGTGAGAAATTAATTTTAAGATTTAATTTAATAAAAATAGTTTAAATGAGATAAATAAAGATGAATAAATAGATTTTAAGTATCATACATAACAAATTAATCGAGTATGTTTTTATTCTCAAATAATTTCTCCATTCAAGTATTAATTTTAAATGTAAGAAATGATAAATTGTTTGAATTGTTTATTATTCTCAAATAATTTCTTGATCCTTCATTTCCTATCAACTAATTTTAATTTATCGTGAGGCAATTAGATTTTCTTTTTTTACTTCTATTTTTTTTTTATAATTTTTTTAATCATGTAAGAAATATTAACTTGCGTCTTTTTTTTTTTCTTTTTTTTTTTTTTAATAATGCATTGACTAGAAGTTTAATGACTAAAAGATAAAAATTAAAATTTGATAATAATATATGATTGAGAAAAGATAAATTTTTTTTTTTTTAACATATGAATAAATAAGTAGTGCAAATTGTCGAAAAAATTCAAATAATAAATGCATTATTTAAAGTGATAAATTTTACGTTATTTATGTAGTGTGGAATAAGCCTTATATTAAATTATTATAATGTTATATAATATTAATTTTAGAGAGATTGCTTAATTTTAAGTATTTTATCAATAAAAAATAAGTTTTTTTTTTCATTAAATAATTTAATAATGTCTTAACAATTTAAGAGTTTTATTTAATATTGCATGAAATTTAAGAATTTTATTAAATAATACCAAAATGTATATGGGTCTTTGATAATATATATGCAAAATCTCAAGGAATGTGAGTAAAATTTCTCATTTGAATAAATAAGATAACTAATGGACAATTTCATCATTTTTAGTATTATAATTGATGATATCAGCATGACATCAACAAATTCTGTTAAGTAGCCTAACACTGGAGAAATTATGATAATAGTTTCAAAAGTAATGGAGGTTAGTATAATTATCGAAACTAGAGATGTTGTTTCTGTAATTGTCAGAAACTTCAGGAAAGGTAAGTGTAATTTACACTATTATTTTTCATTGATTCTTTAATAATTATCTTCAAACAACATGAAACCAAACATGTTTGCCAAACATGTTTTTTTGTTTTGTTTTGTTTTGTTTCTTTTCTTTCTTTGTTTTTTTTTATTTTTTATTTTTTATTTTTTATGTTACATGAAAAAAAAAAATTGAAAAGGATAACAACAGTATTTCATAGTTCATACATATGGATAAAAGCACGAGAGAATGGAAGATGGTCCATGAACTTGAACAAACCAAAACACAGAAAGCTTTATTGGGTAATCAACGAGTTTAAATTTTAGCAATAGCATGATAGACAAAAATAAAAAACCTGTTCCTCTTAGTTACATGATACATTGTATTCAATAATAACAGAACATGTCACTTACAAAGATCAACATATGATTTGAGTAATGCTGAAAATTTTCAGCAGCCTTCAAACTAAATTTTTCCAAAGTACTTGAATTTTTCACCAATTTCACAATGGTTTGAAATGCAGCGAAACGCGAGGAACTAGTTCCTGTTAAGGTGGAAGAAAGTCTGTTTAGGTTCACAACAAACCTTCAATCATATGACAAAACTACAAAGAAATGGGGCAAGGAAATTACCTTTGAACAGCGTACATGATCGCGATGCACATTAGAGGTCTTCACAATGTTCTCCCACTTGGTTCCCGAGCTGGGCACTTTGGCATGCCGCATTTTGTGATGGAACTGAGTGCCAAGTCCTGAATGTGACAGTGGATGCTGGAAAGAAATGGAAGGGAGGGTACGACAGAGCCAAGATTCAGAAGGTGACTTTGGTAAAGGAGGGGGGAGCGAAGACAGTGAAGATCCAACATTAGGACTGCCTTGATCGTCTGCTTTTAGAATATGTTCATTGTTCGAAAGAAGTTTTGCATTGCAGTGCAATCTTGAGCAATCTAAGGACATGGATTGTTGATCTTGACCTTGATTGATCCTCAAGTCCTCTATTCTGTTTCCTTGGCCTCTAAGATTGGCTAATCGATCAGAAGGTGTATTAGCGCCAACCAAAATTTGTGAGCATCTTATATCTTGCAATAAAGATTCTGCAGTAGCAGTTTTTTCCGCCCTGTAGGGAGATGATCCACGTGACGTACGCAAGTCATCAGAGTAACGTAACCGATGGGATTCAATGGTTAACTTACTCTTCACCTTATGCAGCTCATATGATTGGGCTCTATAATCGAATTTTGGATTATAAACAGCACTCCCAGCATGCTGCAAGGATACAAAAATGCAAGTAACAAACTGATGGTAACCCACAAAAGAATAAAGAAAAGGTCTTGAGAGTCACCTTGTCAGCAATTTGGGTTCGAGGTCCACCATATGCAGTTCTGGCCAGTCTGCTGACTTCTTTAGCTGAAGTAATCGGAAAATGGGTAACTGGTTTCATCCCTGGCACAGGATTTAATAGACACAGAGAGTTCTTGAAGCAAAACCGAGAAAATAATCCACAACCTTTCACTGATGTTTTTCCAGAACTATCGTACTCATCATCTTCATCTTCATCTTCATCTTCACTTTCTATGTCCTGTAAATATTGAGCATAGTGTGGTACAATGTCCGACCTGTGCTGCTCAAGAACATGCCTCCTTTGGACACCGACCACTTTGTTAACCGGTAGAGATTGTTTCTTTGAAACATACTGAGGTGTATCCAAAACCATAGCCTTCGCTGCTGGTAAGAAACGATTCATCATAAAATCACGAGTTTGCATATCAGCAAAATAGGTTCCACATGGTTTTGCATCCGAACCACTTACTCTACAATTCATTGACAATGTTTCTGTTGGTGATAGCATGTCGAGTGCATCAGAATATTCATCATATTCGCTGTCTGTATCCACTCCCTTGTTCAAGGTCTCCAATAACGTTGCAATAACATTAAAAGGAGACTCTTCAATTTGCGACTTAAACACATTCTGATCTTTGTATCCTTTTTCTGATGATAGCTTTGAAAACTCTATTGCCCTTCCTGGAGGAAGCCGTGGAGTATTTGAAGGTTCAATGGGAGATTGAGCCTCGGATTCACTTCCACCTTTGGGTCTTCCGGGAATCTGCTCCCACAGGAAAGGCACTGCCACTGGTTTAGTAACCTCAGCTAACTCCCACTCGGATTTGAATGAAGGAAGAGAATGGTGTCTGTGGTGGGGAATTGACTTCTCAATCATCTTCTTGTTCTCTCCATTTGATGAAACTAATGCTGATGAAAATCGCCTCACAGATAACAGTGGAGCATCCAAATCCAATTGCTTTTTCTCCATCAAATCTTGTGACTAAGAAATCTTTTTCCTCTCCTCTTTAATTCAAAGTTGCAGAAATTAAATGCTTATATATGTCAAAGTTGATGTAATACATGTGCTCAAACTCGTAACAAAGCTATTCTTGGATTTAAAAGATTATAAAAGTATGTGCAAATTTTACTTTAAAATGGGTACTTACCAATCAATCCTATTAACTAGACTTATTTATTTACAGGTCCTAACTAATAAATTTAACACTATAAAAATAAGAGATTGATAAATTTATCACTATAAATTTATTCATAAAAACAAAGAGACTGATAAATTTATCACTATAAATTTATTCATAAAAATAAAAGACTGATAAATTTATCTTTATCACTTAATAAATTTATCAATAGGACTTAATGGTAATAAGTCTCGAAAGTAGGACCTATTGGTAGTTTACCCTAACAAATATTAGATTCAGAGGTTTTGATTTGATTGCTATGGAAACAAGCGAAAAAACAACATCAAATTTTAAATTCTCTGTTTTAATCACAAACCTAAACCAAGAATTGGAAAAACAAAAAATCTGTTTTCTACATATATCAGGCTTAGCTGAGTTGAGGATTTAATTCATTCAAGACAGAAACAGAGCAATTTTTGATACTCCAACTCATAAAAAAGGGGAAATTCTATAATAATTTATATCAAATAAGCTGAGTTTGTCATGTTGTCTTTGGATCTTGAATTCTGGGGAAAAAAAAAAATTAGCTTCATCTTTTCCTTTATTTTGTTTTCTTCACTTCCTTCACAAATCTAAAATCCAAACAGACTCTAGCTACATATGGTTTGTACAAAAATAAAAAAGTAAAAGATAATAATGGCACCAAATGGGAATAACAAATACAAATCATTGGTTTGGCAATTGCGTTCTTAGCATTTTTTTTCATCTTTAGTGAATTTAAAAAATAAAATAAAATCAAAAACACTTTTAATTTAAATCCTACTAGATCAAAAAATCCTAGAAATAAAATAAAAATAAAAAATTGAAAAAAGTCTACTAAAATAATTAAGATGCTGATATTTTATTTATTTGTTTTTAATAATTTTTTTTATTATTTATTATTTTTTACTTTTAGGTCTTTCTAAACCAGAAAAGCCTAACAGATTGACACAAATTTAAAGATAAAAAATCCCTGGAGACAAGAAATTTGAAAAAGAAAAATGTAAACTTTTAGTAATTGTGAGGAAAAAACATTTTATCTAATTGATTTGATGGTTGTAACAAAAAAAAAAAAACGATTTAATAATTTATTTTATCTTTATTTGTTAATTTAGCCAAAATTGCTCATGCCAAACCAAGCAACCAAGAAATGGTCATTATAATTTATAAACAAGACAAGCAAATCATGAACAACTTGAAACCCTCAATTCTCAACTGAAACGAACATGAAAATAAAAATTTCCACAGACCCATATTTTGCTTCCACAACCTTGTTGAACTTCAACGTTGTTGCAGAATCAAAAACATCATTCATTGACAAAATCAAACACACAAAGATTCAGGAACTGCCATAGTAAACAAACTAAACAACAATGAGATATCTCATACCTGTGTGTGTGAGGGACTTTGGGCTCTGGGTGTTTGTGGCCGAGAACAAAAACAAGGAAAAATGTAGGAGCTTGTGGAGTGATAACTGAGAGGACAGAGACAAGAGAGAAAAAAAGTGTAGGAGGGACCAGAGGGATAATAAACCTTTGATAATGATGGATTAAAATTCTCTATTATATTATATGATTGAAATGGAGTTCTTCATTCCCAATAAGGATAAATTACACATACACCCTTAAAATTTATTCAAACTATTAATTATCTCTTCTAATTACAAATGACCATTTTATTAATAAATTTTCAAGTCAATTAATAGTTTTTAATGATATTAAAAATTTATTTTAATTAATAATTCAAGTTATTTTATTATTATATAGGAAAAAAATAGAAATTTTATTTTTCAATTAATTATGCTAAATATTCAATTCTGATAAGGGGAGTATTTATAATTTTTTAAATTACAAGAGATAATCTGTATTCTAAGTAAATCTCAGATAATGTATTTGAAATTTATCCTTTCAATAAATGTGATTGTTATTATATATTATTAAAATTTAAAATGAATAATTTATAATTGCTATGTTAATTTAAATTTTAAAATCTCACCACATTACTTTTAAATTTTAAATAGGTATTTGTTGGTCCGTCTCTTTTTCATTCTAACTATATAATAGAAAATATTCTTTATCCGACTACAATTATATTTTAAGAGTAATATTACGAATTCAGATTTAATTATTCAGAAATTATTTTAAATTTTTATTTTATAATTTAAATTTATTTTATATATAGATCGCACGTTATATAAATTCAATCTCAACCACACAATGGGACTGTTTGTTATAGTTTTTGGAGAGTGATCATAACTTATTTTGATTTGAGAATCTATGTCAGACTATTTGGTGCAATTTCTACTTATAATTTATTAGGCTGAAATAACTTAAATAAACTAATTATTTGAAAACTAGAGTAAGAATATTTTTAGCTTCTTCTATCTGATTATTAACTTTTACCTTAAAAAAATTCTATCAAACAAGGCGAATACTCAATCAGTTAAATTCGAAATGCTTAAGAAGGGTTCATAATACTTTTCATATTTTATATCATTACTTATTTGGTTTTAAAATAATTTTTTTATGTGCATAACAATCGATTGTTATAACTTTTTCATATAAGCTTGTTTAAAATATATATATATTTTTTTCAGTCATATGACTTCTTTATTTTTGTTTTAATATCTTTTCATAAAATTTTAAAAAATACACTTATTTAAATCATTTAATTCTATGCAGTTGGATTCTTTTTATTTTAAAGTTATATGTCTCACTAATTTTTCTTGACATTTTTTTAAGGATTTAACTTCTCTCAAGTTGTCATATCAATTTGAGAGAGCATTTGGACTTGGTAAACTCATTTTGGAATCAATTAACCATTTACTTTTTGGAGTCGTTGAGTAGAATATTCATGGAAAAAAAATCAAAATGATTAGATATCGGTAATTATATGTTTGAATCATATTTGTTTTAAAAAAAATAGATAACAAATATAATTTTAAGAATAACTATTCATTTTTTATAAAATAAATTTGATTCAAACATATAGCTATCAATATCTGACCATCTTGAATTTTTGTGTAAATATTCCACTTAACGAGTCTTAAGATATGAATGATTTCGATTATCAAAATGAAACATGTTGCTGATTCTACAAGCCCCTCAAGTTCTCTCATATTGAGATAAAAACATGAAAAAAACTTAAACCTTTTTGTAATAACAAAAAAGTTATTTAATCGTGAGTTTTTCTTACAAGTGTCTTGGAGCAAGGATGTAGGGAAGGAAAAAATATTGATTGTAATGGTGACAGTCACAAATGATATAAAGTGGACAAATTTTGTCTCCCATTAATACAATAATATTGTGATCCCTACCGTAAAATAAGATTATTCATTAAATAATAAAACCGTTATTTACTTGTAGCAGAAAAAGTAAACAAAACTCCATTTATATTTTATCACTATTTAATTATGTAATATATTAAATACACCGAATACCTCTCAAAATATTTTCGATAAATTACATTAATTTCCATTGATGTTTAGAAAAAATACAATCAACTCCATAATTTTGGTATAACTCATCTTCCTTTTTCATAAAGCTAAGTGATTAGAATCAATACGGATGACGTGAAGACACGAAAATAAGCAAAGTAAAAGATATATTTCAATAAAAAGTGATGACAATATCATTTTTTCATCTATACAATTAACAAATTTTGATAAAAATGAAATTGATTATTATGTGAATTAAAATCTTAGAGAAGCTCAATGTAATTATGTCATACTTGTGAGTTTTATTATATTTTTTTGAAAAATAACGAATCAGTGTATAATTAGAAAAATAATTTTAGATTAATGATAAACTTTACAAACTTTAATAATTGAAGTCATAAATTTTTCCACCTGTAAATATTTTTGAAATGTATCACTGATGTTTAATTCCCTTATTTTTTTCAAATATCAAGGAAAATCAATGTAGTTTAGCCAAATATTTTTGTAGAATAAAGTATATATGGCCTAAAAATAGATCAATCATTTTGTGTAAAAGTGTGGTTCAAATTCGGTATTTGTGGCAGTGGTCATGTGGCCGGCCTTCGGGTATGGTGTGATTTGGAGTTCAAGTCATGGGCGAATACCATTTGTTATAAAATTTTCATATTAACATCTAGCATTCTATCGTGTGATTAAAAAATAAAAAATAAATAAAAAAATAAAAAGTAGTGTGGTTCTACTCTAAAAAGTAAAAAATATTTCCATCAAATGCATTGAGTGTATACTTTTATTTTGGAAAGTTACAAAAAAAAATAAGAAAAATCATAGGATTTGACCTTTACAACAAAATAAATTTTTAATTTATAATTTGTCAATTTAAATCCCAAGTTTTTTCTCTGTTTTCAATTTTAACTATTTACATATTTTCGTTAAGTAAAACCGACAAAAAAATAATATTTTAGCAATTAAACTCAATGAAAAATATATTTTAGACATTTTATATATATCTACATTGAGTTTAATGGTTAAAATATTATTTTTTAAGCAAAAATAGACTAATTGTTTAAATTGAAGACAAATCAAAAAAATTAGGACTCAAATTAACAAAATTAAAAATTTAGAATTTATTTTTTAACATGGGTTAAACCTTAAATTTTTTTTTTTCAAGGAAAAAATATCAATAGTTAATACAACAATTTCATCTTAAATAGAAACTATCAAAACCCGTGTTAGTAACATTCTCACTCGTCTCTCTTTCTCTCTCACACTCGATTTAATCAAACAAAAATGTTTGATAATTTAGTCTTAATCGCTTAACCATGCATGTTATTTATTTTTATTTTTTAATGTTCATATGTCTATATTTGTATTATGGTACTTCTGATATGAATTATGGCTCAAATTGTCAATTTAATTATAGTTGTATAATATAATTGCTTATTCTTAGGAAATTCTATTTCCACGCACATACTTATCTTTATGCACACATTTAATGAAATATTATTTTAATTACAATGATATCCTAAAGCAAAATTATTATAATGGACATCAAAATACACCTATAATATTATATCAAAAATTTTTTTTTTGGTACACATCTTTCGATGGTGCATTGGTGGGGGCGGAAATAGGAGTGGTGGTCAATGGCTTCATGGAGAGAGACGAAGTTGGAGAAGGAGTCGCCACTGACTTCGAAGGCGATGCTACAGGAGACTTTGCTGGTGATGTTCTTGGAGCCTGAGCGAATATAGATTCGGTCACCATAGCAAACATCAACACCAACACCAACACTAAGACCCGTAAGTAAGCCATTCTTGTCAATTCATTCTCTCTTCTCGAAAGATAGAAAGGAATAGAACGAAGGTTCAACTATAAGAGAGAGAAGCGTTTTTAAAGAATTTTTCAGAGAGAGAAACATAGATTGGATTTGATATGATGCCATAGAGAAACGCAATATATATAGTTCAGGTCTGTTGTATATCCTACTAAGGAAGATGTACTAAATAAAATCCTTTCGTCGACGGTTCTAGAAGATCACAGGAATTGGAAGCGTGAGTTGGCGATGAGGTAGGTCTGATTCCAGCAATGGTCGAAGATCATACTCAATCAGCTCGTTCGATTGGCTATGAAGTCTCCATAGATTCCATCCATTGACGAGGACTCTCCGATTGTACTTCCGTTAGCAAGGACTCGGCTGAAGTACCGATGGTGGTGAGTGTGCCATCAGGAGAGAATTTAGCTTCTGAAGTCGTTGGACGAAGCTGGTTGAGAGACTACGTGGATTGACTTACATCAATTTCGTTTCGCACGATGTCATTTCGTAGCTTCAGAAGGTTTTTCGTTGATAGTAGTCGCCAACAACGAGGACTTGGAGGCTAATCTTTGATTTTAAACCATGTTCATAGTTGTGTTAAAGTGGGTGAAGGGGTAAAGGTGTGTGGAACGAGGGTATAGGTGGTGTCTGTAAATGATATGAGTTAGGGTATAATTGGAACATAAGTGTGTGGAATGAGAAGAATATCTAAAAACTAAATTAATAAGTGTGTGAACCGAGAAATGATATGCACTGAGATAAGTATGTGTGTGGAAATAGAAATTTTCCCTTATTCTTATTTATTGTTGTTTGAAATTTTTTAATAAAAAATTGACAAATCACTAAGAACTTATCTGTTGGATTTTTTTTTTCTTTAAATAAAATAATCTAAATGCTTCATGAAGTCAATAAAAATTTATTTAATACTTAAATTGTTTAATATTTTTAGTTTGGTCCGACCAACACAAAAATCGTTGTTCAACCTTAGGTTTGGGCACAAAGAAAAAAATTCCAAAAAAAAAATAAAGGGGTCCTATCCTATGCCCCCAACAATTTCTTTGTACTTCCGCACATCAAAATTTATTTATTTATTTATTTATTTATTCAACACCTACCCTAATTTCAACTCATCATTTTCTTGGTCCCACCTTTGCAACACCATTCCACTAACTACAAGACCTCCCTCATCTCCCTCTCCTATTAGAGTATCCACATTAACCTCAACAAATGAGTTTTTTGGCTAAATATAATTAGTAAACTATAAAAATATTGCTCCATCAGTCTCAACAAACTAATTCTATGGCTAGCTATTATTTATATTTGCTACAATAACTCAACAAATTTGTTGAGCCACTATTCATTGGCTATTCAATAATTTATTATTTTTTAATAGATTTGACCCTTCTATCTTGACTTTCTTGAGTACTAATCATTGAGATAATGGATAACAAAATAATTTTTTAATAAAATAAAGTTAGAATAGAGAGTCTAATGGATGGTCTATTTAAAAAGAGAGCTATACAAAATAGAAAAGTGATTTTTAGATTGTAATTTAGTTCAAAACTTGTTGAGCTTGATGTGGATGCTAGGGACCCTCCCTAGCCTCCTTGATGGCCCTCAACCTTTTCCACATCTAGTACCACCGATATCCACCTTCTCTGCCTTTGTCATATTCTTTTTGATCCCCTTTCCCGTCGCGAAGCCCTAACTTAGCTCCTTCCCTATTGCTAAACCTCCACCCAACCCTCCTCGTTGTTGCAAACCTTTATTTCAGCTCATCTCTCACCACAAACTCCCTACCCCACCACGATTCTAGCCATAAATAAATAAAGAGAGAAAAAGTAAATCTAGGGTTGGAGGAAAAAAAAAAAAGAAAAAAAGAAGAAGAAGAAAGATAATGAGGACAATGATTGTGGTTCATGGCGGCGAAACGATGGGGAGGATTGAGAGGGGTGGACAAGTATAGCGATTCTGGTTTAGACCCGACCCATTTGATATTCTGGATTCAGGTTTCTTGGTTTTGTACTGTTGTTCTGGTGTTATTCCTCTCTTCCCTTCTTGAGTTTGCCTATTGGAATGTATTGGTTGTGTATGCAACGATTTGGTAGCTTGTTTTTCAAAACTTTGGTTGCCCAGATTTTGACCTCTACGCTCGAGCGTAGCTTCTTGCGCTCCCGCTCGAGCGATTTTTGTAAACTCTCAGTACTTTTGCAGGTCTGCAAAACTAGTGAGAGAGTGTATTCTACGCTCGAGCGGTCTTGGCTCGAGCGGCCCTTCTTGCGCTTGAGCGTGGGTCTGCTGTCTGCAAAACTACTCGGAGTGTGTATTCTGCGCTCGAGTGGAATAGCTTATTGTGTCTGGTCGCTCGAGCAACACATCTTGCACTCTAGCGGACTGTGCGTATATCAGTTCATAAAAGTCACTTTTTACATCACTTTCACCTCTCTCTCTCTCTCTAAACATTTCAAAACCCTAAATTTAGAGCTTCTCTCTTTAGAACTTACTCTCTCTATACAAGTACACCAAGATCTACACATTTCTCCACCATACTCCCTTTGTTAAAAAGGTAGAGCTCACCTAAAGCTTCGTTTTCATTCAAATAGAGTTGGATTTTGACTTCCTTAAGGTTTCTCCACTCTGTCCTTGGTCTTCTAGCTTCGAGGTAGGGATTCTGTATACTCTTTTATGATTTTTAACTTAGCTATATGTTTTTGTGAGTCAATCTTGTGATTTTGGAAGATTTTGAACAAACCTAGGGTTTTGGTTTAAAATCAAAAGAGGAGTTTTCAAATTGATATATTGAAATGGTTGTGGGATGGGAAATGAGATTAAGTTGTGATAAAATTGTTGATTTGGTACTTGAATTGGATTCTAGAAGCAAAAGGGTTTTTCCCTAAATGTCTCGAATATTTATTTTGTATCAATAAATGGAATTGATGTTGAAAATGTAAAATTGGGTGGATGTTGATATGGATGATGGAGTTGGATATGTATTATAGCTCACATCTTAAATTTTGGAAAGTTTATCTGTATTGGAGATTTTATAGTTGTTTTAAAATATCTATTTTGGACTATCAGTAGAGGATAACTATCATTGTTGTAGAAATTGCATGAGAATTAAGTGAATTAAAACTAATTTCTCATCCATGTGCATTGAATATTGTTGCTCATTTAATACTTTGCAAATGTATATGAATTTGAGAAAAAATAGGTGAATGTTAAAAAGAGGTGTGTGTCACTAAATTAAGTTGGCCTATGTGTCTAGGGTGAAAGTCTCGAAAAACATACGTATACATGGGTGACGATTCCCGCGGACGAAATATCCGTAAAATGGCAATAGTAGTGCTTGTATAGACTACGTTTACATGGGTGTCATTCGACGGTCTCCCGCAGACGAAATATTCATGAAAGGTTGTACTGGTTTGAGATTTTATCCCTTGTTTTCTATTATGAAGAGCATAACTTGAGAACTGTGATATAGACTGAGCATGTCATTGTTATTGGAAAGAAAATATAAAACGTTTTGATATGAGCATTGCATGTGCATAAAAACTTTATACCTTTGTTAAGATGTATATATTGTGTTAGATTATTTATATTGGACTTTGGCTCATCTTATTTGGGAAAACCATTTTCAGGTGTTGGTGATATGTCTTCACCAAGGCAGTAGCTTGGGAGGATTGGAGCAAATGCTTCATTTTGTTTACATGTTATTATTTTGTACAAGCTTAGGGCTGTATATGTATTAGATTTAAATCCATTTTAATGTAACTAAGTACAGTCTTGGAAAGTTGTAGCCTCCAAGACATTTCAATTATTTGTTTAACTTCTATTTCATATATTTGTTATTAACACATGATTTATTAGATTCAGAGTTAGGACTTATAAATGTATATTCGCATGTGTCACCCTTTTATACAATTGAGTCTTATACAATGGAAGAATATTATGCTCTGATTCGTATTGTTGTTTACTTACCGTAATGGATGGTATATCGTATTTATTTCGGGGCATTACAACAAGGGTAGGGGTAGGTTGTCGAAGCTAGGGCTGGGAAATAAAAAGGTGTCAACCAAAGTTAGTGGTAGGGATAGGAATAGGGTTTTAGGGGATATAAGAATATAATTGGAATTGTATATTTAGGTAAAATTGTATTTAAAAAAAAAAAAAAAAAAAAAAGAGACTGGCTTTCCTCCAGTCTCAGATTGGATTGGAAGATCCTGTTGGGCCCGTTGGGGCCCACCACTGGTCTCGTTTCGATAATTCAAATCGTTCAATGTATAGAACTCATCGAGTACTATATGCTTGTAAAAAATCACGTTGATCGGATATCGATAGCTATTTCATCGGATCAGATTTCTATCAACCGTTTATTTTTTCACCTTCCATTTTTTTATTATATAAAATTGATTTGATCACGTAGCTATCGATATCCGATCAACGTGAGTTTTTACAAACATATAGTACTCGAAGAGTTCTACATATTAAACGGTTTAGATTATCGAAACGGGATCCGTGGTGGGCCCCTACGGGGCCAATAGTGCCCTCTAGTTCGATCTGAGACTGGACCAAAACCAGACCCTTAAGTAGGAGCTATTAACAACACTCAAAAAAAAAAAAAAAAAATTTGCTAATTTCTAAAATTTTAACAAAAAATTCGCATTTTTAAAAATATTTTTTTGCATAAGTTTTTGTGTGAGTGATTTTTCGATCACACTGCCCTCCTTAGTAATTCAGCTGTAGAACACAGGCAGAATAGATGGCACCCTGCTGTCCTGCACAGAAAGAAAAGGCTCCGGCGGTGGTTCTTCCACCCTGGGGCACTCCGACGATCAAGTCAGTATATCTCTCAAAGATAATCAAGTATTTAACTCACAAGCTTGAGTATAAAAAAAACATCCTTTTGACCCATGGGGGTGCCTCTCTTTTATAGCCAATACAATCCTAGTCCCAATAGGAGCCTGGCCCTAATGGACTTAGGATTACTGCTAATCTGGGACTCCCAGTGGGATTTAGGATAAACCCTCTAAGAGTTTCATCTTTACCTAAACTGAAATCTTCTCTCAATCTAGGACTCTTGTCCTTTATCCGCTTATCTCGGATTCCGATATCTTCGGAGATAACCTCGGCAACTACGAGATCACCTCGGCGTAACTACCACGATACATGGCACGTCGGCTGACACGTCGGCGTCACCTTGCCACGTGTTGTTACTCAGAAAATATATCCCCACAGTTTCAATATTATTTTTTAAATTTTCCCAAAATGAATAAATACCGAGATGTTTCATTGAACAATAGTGGAAAACATCATCATGCGTAAACAATGCAAGGAATGCAAGGAAAATCACACAGCAAATCATAGATTTGGACTTCTAGTTTCAAGCTTTATCACATGTGACCAGTAACCAAATAAGATCTTATCATGAGTTTGGTAATTGTCTGCCATTAGTTCTGGATTACATGTGGTCAATCATGGAGATCTTAAATTAAGAAAAGGCCCATAGGACACACCTTTAGGAATTCAACATTTACTAAAAGACAACCATGTCATCTTCAATAGCCCAAAATTCATTTGGATGTTTGTCACACATGCCTAACATGTTTACTTCATAGGTTCATATGGAAAATTTTATAATATATGTGCATGCGTAGTTATGATTTATGTAATTTTTTTATTATGATTTATTGTGCTGATACGATTTGATTATAACTTATTGTTATATTGATTATAAATTTTATGATATATTGTGATTTGTATTTTGGTTACGCCTCGAGTAGTGCTTTGTTATGAGTCTTGGTTATATTTTATTGTGATATTAATTACAATTTATTATGATTATTATTATAGTTTATAGTTATAACTGAAAGTGATTTATTTATGACATTTGTAAAATCAACACCACAAATATTATAATGCGAAAATAGTATTAGAAAAAAAATGTATTGTTGAATGCCTCGTTCATGATTGATGTCAAAATATTAACATTTTAATCTTATACTGCCATGGAACAATATAGTTTTAATAAGTTTTTTCAACGCTTCATAAGTAAGTTTGATTGGAAAGAAACAAACCATCAGAAGTCAGAATGGTAAAAAATGGTGTAAAATAAAAGAAAATGGGGGAAAAAAAAAAAAAAAAAGGTGTATGAATTTGATGAGGATAAAAATTTTGTACGGAAGAAGACAAAGGTTAGGAATTTTAATTATAAATTACTTTTTTAAAAATAAATTTAAACTTTCTTATATATATATATATATTTGCAATAACTAAAAGCTTGGTTACATCATGGGTTGTACAAGAAAGATGTATTTTTGACTGTACAAATTAAACAAATTACATCAAACAAAATCATAGGGAAAAAAAAAAAAAAAAAACTATACCATACAATTCATCATTTTTATTTCCTTGCACCATCAAAATATATATTTGGTAAAACCAAGGGGTTCTATCATAGTTGGCTAGTACTTTGGTCACCAAGTCTCTCTTAAGGGAGAGATCTTGGGTCCACTTTTGAGAGTGAAATGGGAGAACAAGATTTTCTTGCAAGGTGTATAAGTGTGAGTTTTCAATTATCTTGATGTACTAATCTAACAACTAATTACAAATTTTCGCCGATGTAAAAAACATATATATATTATATTTGGTAAAAAGTCTAGAAGACTTCATTTTATTAATATTACTTTAAAAAAATTATGAAAAATAATACCGTGACAATCCATGTATTTTTCAAAGTGTAAGACACTAGAAAATGATGAATTTTATGCCTATGTGTTTTGTTTAATATAATTTATTTTTTAATTTAAATTTTTTTGGGAAAATTACAAAAAAAAAAAAAAAAAAACCAGGATTTAGCGTGTTTTGCAATTTAAACCCAGTATTTTAATTGCCTCAATTTGAACCCTTAACTTTTACTTTTGTCACAATCTCAACCGTCCGTCTATCTCTGTTAGCTTGGTTGACGGAAGAAAATTGGTAGTACACATCTGGCACTTTTACATTGGCCCATTTACTCAATATTAATAATAAATTTGAACTTTAACACATCATATCAATTCCACCATTTATTTGTCATCCATTAAATCAAGGGTAAACTACCAATAGGTCCTACTTTGGAGACTTATTACCCAATAGGTCCTACTTTGGAGACTTATTTCCCATTAAGTCCTATTGATAAATTTATTAAGTGATAAAGATAAATTTATCAGTCTTTTATTTTTATGAATAAATTTATAGTGATAAATTTATCAGTCTCTTTGTTTTATGAATAAATTTTAGTGATAAATTTATCACTCTCTTATTTTTATAGTGTTAAATTTATTAGTTAGGACCTGTAGGTAAATAAGTCTAGTTAATAGGACTAATTGGTAAGTACCCCTTAAATCAAAGTCGTTCATCATAAATTTACCACATACTTGACCACATTGTATCAAAACCTCTCTATATCTCTTTCTCATCAACCTCCTCTCTCTCTCTCTCTCTCTCTCTCTCTCTACAAACGCACGTAGTGCCTTACTTTGCTAGCGCCATCTCCGACCGATGTTTGGAGGATGCACACATCCTCTTTCTTCTCCTTCTTTAGAGGATGCACACGTCCATCTCCGTCTCACCTTTTGCTGCCGCTCTTCTCTCCTCTTACTACTTTACATGTATTGCAATATATATATATATATATAATATAAAGATCTAGGGTTAAGGTTTTAGAAGTGGAAGAAGAAGAGCAGAAGGAGGAGATGGAGAGAAGAGGCGAGGGGGTGGCAGTGGACGGTAAGAAAAGAGAATAAGAAAGAGGGGCTATACTATTGGAATAGGCACCCCGACGAATCTCTCTTTTCTACAAAATAAAAATTGAACTCCCTTTAGAATTTGATGGGAATGTGCAATTGTAGCATAGTTGTGACGACGGGTAGAAAAGAAAGAGAAACAAGTGAATCGGCAGCCGCAGTCGGAAGAGAATTTTGTGAACCTCCAGCCAGTGTCGCTGCTACTCTGTTCTTTTCTCATTTCGTCTATGGAGATTTGGGGGTCGGAGTGAGTGAGAAGCAAAATAAGAAGTGATTGTGGAGGCGACGTAATTGTTCGCTAATCTCGGTTGGCATTGCTGTCACTCCATTCTTCCATTTCTTTTCTTTTGTCATCAATGGAGATTTTTGACGATCTAAGGCAAAGAGAAGTGATCTCCGATCATCCCTTCTGATGTTACCTGCTACTCTAAAACTCTCCCAAATTGGTGAACCCATTCTCCGATGGCTTCTCTCCCTTGCTCTTTCACTCCAGCGTGACTCGCACCCGTTCCGACCAACCCAACCACTCCAGTGTTGTACTCTCTCAATATATTATGTATATATATAATATATACAGTCAATAGGTAGTTGATTGACCAAAATACCCCAAGTCCATTAGTTATAGTTAACAGAGATGGACAAACGGTTGAGATTGTGAAGTAAAAGTTTAGGGTTCAAATTGATGCAATTAAAACCCTTGCAAAACACGCTAAACCCTAGGGTTTTTTTTTTGTAATTTGCCTAATTTTTTTTACATAATTTAATTCTTATAAAATTCTTATTTATATTTTGATGTAAATGGTAAACTTGGAATAAAATATGCCATCATTAAACTTTTTGAAAAAAAATTATCAAAAATAGGACGTAGTATAGTTTGTCTTTGCAATTTTTGTGATCAAAACCAAGTTATAATGGAATAGTTTAATGTGTAAATATCCACTCTCAACCAACCTAGCTCATCGAGATTAGAAGTTTTGATCCATTAACTGTTAAGGTAAGCTTTTTATATCAACACTGCTGCATAGCTCGAATTTGAGTTTGGCCAAAATGGCTCGAAATTCATCTTGCCAGTGGTCCGACAAGAAAGCTAATAGCTGTAGTTGATAAGGTGACAACCACGGTAGACAAGTGTTTCACCCGACCATCCTGGTGGTCGTTCGGACGGTCATCCGACCGGTCGTCCGGCGAGAAGGCTGACAGCCGTGGTCGACAAGGTGACAACTGCGGTAGACAATGTGACAACCATGGTAGACGAGTGTTTCACCCGGTTGTCCGAGTAGTCCTCCAGTCGGTCGTATGATAAACACCAATTCGGGCCATTCAAGCCCCTCCATTTTCGAGCTACAAGGTATTTTTATTTTTATATATATGTTTTCATTGAATTGAAAAATGTTTTTTAGAATAAGAGTTTTACAAAAATACAAAAATCTTGTTTTGAAAACATATGCAAAAAGCCTTGATAAGTGAGGCGATCGATCACGTGTTTAATGGTTGCTAGTGAATGATTGCTATAAAATAGATTGCCTGAAATTACTTTTCACGTGGTACATAGCGATTGATATGTGATCGATCGGTAAGTAATCGCCTCAGAATCAATTTTGGTCCAGTTGCTAGCGATTGCTATGCAATCAATTCCTTTTGGAAGCAATTGATCACAACCCTGGTTTTCATTAAACCTAATCTAAATTAATTTTTGATACTGATTTTCTATATAAAGATCTCCATAATTCATTTTTCCAATATTTCAAATATTGGGCTATCATAGCCAAAATTCTTTAAACTCTAAATAAATTTTGAGTGTATATTATGATCATTCTGAGGGAATTTTCATGAGTTAATTTTTGAAAACCATCGAAACCTTTGCATATCTTTACATTGTTTATTCTATACTCAATGTTGATTTGCAAATCAAAGTCGTTGAACGATAATCGAGGCGACTGCTTCATGGTGTCTAAAAGATCAAGAAGGCTGACTGTGTCAAATAGTGCTCATGCAATAACTACAAATTATTGATGTTAGGTAGACCTAGGTAGCGGTTGTAAGTCATTTCGACTATATCTTCCATTCTTTGATCTCATAATGGATTTTTGTTGAGTGTTGGGACTGTGATTTTTTTCCCTTTGGAATTTTTCTACATAATATTTGGTGTTCTTATATGATTACGTCCATTCACCATCGTAGACTAAAAGTGCTCTCTGAACCGTGCTAGATAGTCACCTATCACACGACTTTTAAACCTAACTTGTGGTGGATCTTGGAGGACATAGTCAAAGCGCTTGATTGTTTGCCCCATACTTTGAGATGCTCCTCCCCACCAATCAAGCAGCGACGCTACTTGTGAAGAGTAGATATCTATATAAAATAGAGAGATCTCATTTGGGACACGGAAAATTCAAGAAGAGTTTCTGATAGAAAGCCACCAAAAAGGTGGTGTGACTAACCAAAAAAGTGTATTGCATAAGTGTTTTGTCGCAAAAACATTACGTATAATAGGAGGAAAGAAATTATGAAACACAAACCAACAATAATGTAAAAATACCTCTCATCAAGAATGCATTTAAATGTATATTCACTAAAAAAGAAATGTAAAAATAGATACAAGTTACATTAGTAGCCGTTGTAGCAAGGGGCTGATGTATAAAATGGTGTGGTCATGCTCCGGATAAAAGTCTTTCCTGTTCTTCAAAAAATTATCTTTTAACTTGACATAAGGTCCTTCATGAATCAGCTTCAAGTCCTCATCCAACACAAAACATTTCAGATTAACAAACAATGGATTATGCAAGTCCATGAGTTTTTTACAACATAAATGAGTGTTCATGTTGTATTCTTTTTCCAAAATACTACACGGATTTTTCTTGCTCATTATCCCTCTATATTGGATTGTTCCTAGAGTAAACTCTGGTGAGAACTTTTCTGAAGCTTCGAGAGACCTGTTTTTTTTTTTTTTTTTTTTATCAGCAAAAGAAAAAACACTTTATTGATGATAACATAACAAAAACATCATGGTATACAAGAACAAGGAGGGGAGGCAAGAGCATATAGCATCAAAGCAAACCTACCTAATCCCAACTAGGTTGGCACTAAGGAGAATGCACAATCATCTGCTAGCTCGAGCCAAAAGGTTGATGAGAAACCAACCAAAAAGGGGAACAAAAACAAAAACACACAGCAGCCTTAATCCTACTCCTATAACCCCCAATCTCACAACAGCTGCCAGAAGAGGATGGGGAGACCACCATTCCAGTTAGAGCAAATCAGTAGGACATCTTACTTCAAACCAGAGCATGTGCAAGAATCCTCTACTTGAGTTCTTAAACTGGGTACCCCCTGTAGATACACAAACAAGTTCTGAAGCTCATCCTCTTCCCAAGCAAAAAGCTGTCTTCGGAATCTGAAATTCCAATCATGTCCCCCACCTTTCCTTTGATAAACATCAAACAATGAATCATCCTTCTCAACTGATAGTGAAAACAATCTAGGGTAAACAAGGGATAAACTCTGATCATTAAGCCATACATCCCGCCAAAATTTTATTCTAAGACCATTCCCAATCACAATCTTGAAATTAGACACAAAGAAGTCCCTCAAAGTTGGATTATTGGACGATAAGGAGATAATATCCTGCCATATAACAGACAACATCCTGGACTCCACTGCCAAAATACTCCATCTTCCACCATCCTCTTCTGGCATATATTTTAATAGACTTGTTAATAGACTTTCTCTGTAATAGACTTTCTCTGTATCTGACATATATTTTAATAACAAGACATAAATAAAAATAAAATAAAATAACTAACTAATAAATTCAATGACAAAAGTATCTTACTTTATCATTTGCACTATTGTTTTCTATGCAAAATTTCTTGTTGTGTAACAAATGCCCACAAAAATGTTAAAGTTCACTTATTTATTGTCTTTAAAAAACAAAACATAAAATTAATTTTACGCAATAACAAAATTAGGTAGCTAAAGGAGATTTTTGGTCACTTTTTCATTTCTCTCTCTCTCTCTAAAACACCTCTAACCCTAATTTCTTTATTCTCCCTCTTTAGTTCTTACTTTAAAACCTCAAATACACCTACACCCATTGATTTCTCCATCATAGCTCTTTAGAGAAAAGAGGTAGAGCTCATCAAAAACTTCATTCTAATCAGAGAGGATCTTATTTTCGGTTCCGTCAAAGTTTTATCCTTACTCTCTTTCTCTTCTACTCTTGAGGTAGGAATTTCTTCAACCTTTGGTATGATTCTTAGCCTAGTTATTTGCTTTTTGAAAAGGTTTAGTGATTTGGGAATTTTGGGTTAAACCTAGGGTTTGATTTTGAAATGTAAAAGATAGGTTTTTCGAATTGATTCTTGAGAAAAGTTGTGGAAGTGTATAAAATGTTGGAATTTTGTTACTTAAATGTGATTTTGAAAGTGAATAAGATTTTGTTTGAAAATCATTGATATTTGATTTATGAAAGAAAAGGGAAAAGATGTCAGGTTTTGAAATATAAAAGGAATGTATATCTTGATGATCAGAGTGGAGTTGGATATGTAGTATCGCTCTCATTTTGAAAATGATGAGATTATATCTTTTGTTGGAAAATTATCTGTTGAGTAAAAATATCTATATTGTGCAATCGGTAGAGAATAGCTTTGATTGTTGTAGAAATTGCATGAGGATTAGGTGTATTGAAGCTAATTACTCATACATGTTGCATTGAGCATTGTTTCATACTTAAACATTGAAAATGTATTGTTTTGAGAAAAAATAGACCTTAGTGAATTTGGTTAGGGGGTATGGTTGTGATTATTATGTTGGCTTGTGTGTCCTTAGTGAAAGTCTAGAAACCCATGCGGTTAGGTGTCGATCTTTCCAGTTAGTACCAGTAAAATGGCTTTAATAGTGTTTGTATAGCTTACTGGCAGATACGTACCTAGAGATTCCTAGTTTTTTGTATCCATTGTCTTGTTTTCTGATATAAAATGATATTTTTCATGAATTGATATATAATCCTGGCATTGCATTGTTTTGAGATGGAAATGTAAAACGTTTGACAAATAGCATGCATACACATTCACCTTATGACTTCGTTAAGTTTTATACATTGTGTTAAAGTATCTCTACTGGGCTTTAGCTCACCTTACGTGGAAAAAAACTTTTAGATGCTAATGATATGCCTCGACCAAGGACATAGCTTAGGAGGACTTGGAGCCAAGAGCTTCTTTTGTTTCTTTTAATGTAATTATTTGTGTACAATCCATGATTTTTAACCGTATTGAGTTGAACTCACATTTGTTGTACCAAAGCATTGACTTGGAAAGATGTAGCCATTAGGGCATAAGCTTATATATATATATATATATATATATATATCTCCTTTTATTTCCATTTATGTACACATATCATATGCTATAGATTCAAGATCTAGGATTTATGAATGTATATATGCATATGTCATCTTTTGTATGATCGAGGAGTATCAATGAAATGTTAAATATAATACTAGTGACACATTCTACGATATATATTATGATGTGGGTTGCTGTTATTATTTTAGGGCATTATAAAGAGTTGGTAAGAAAATCAAAAACACCTAAATAAAACCCCAACAACAATAATATCCCAATATTAGCGAATAGTTAAAGGACTGACTTGATTGACTGCAGATAAAGAATAATGTCATCGATAGAGTAATCCTTGAGATTAGATTTGGTTTTGACCCAAAAGCTACTCTAAGTTTGATGAGATCAAGAATAGATTACCAATTTAGTTGCACCTTCTCAAAGATGAGTCGGTTCTGAACATTCCAAATGGTCCACATAACTGCGAATGGGATGGTTTCTCAAATGGTTCGAAACTTCTTGACCATTGACCCTTGCCACTAATTAAGCATAGTTCTAACAGACCCTTGTCCATAGAAATAGCATAATCCCAAGGATGGATTTTGGAGGATACCTAATTTTCACAGAAGGTCCACAACTTTAGTCTTCCATGCCAAGTAAACCATCCAAAAAATTAGAGTTTGTGAGGAGCTACATTACCCCATATTAGGGACAGAACTATTGGCTTGGGCAATAAGGGTGAGAAAAACGAGGTGTACAGGGAGTGAACTAAGAAAATCATTGAAGAGTTGGCTTGCCACTGCATCATATCTAGGTTATCATTGATCAAACTTGAAACTTGCAAAATGCAAATACGTAAAAGTTCAAACTCTACCTCTTCCGTTGGTCTTAATGATCTTCTAAAAATTCCACCATTTATAGTTCCCTTACTCCATCGGTTTAACAAGGACTTACTAGAGGCACTTTTTGAAATTGATATTCTAAAAAGCCTAGGGAAGTCCACTTTGAATGGTTGAGAATCAGTTTAGGGGTCAATCCAAAAGGACATGACATTACCATCACCAACAGTGAGAACAATATTAGAGACAAAGAAACTGAACAAACCTAGACTTCTAGATTCAACTCCCAAAATATATTTCCAAACTCTTGATGCGTGATATGTCTATGTGCTGAAAGAAAGCCATCGTGACCGATCAACATTAGATTTGCTGCATATGATATTCCTCCAAATAGCATTTCACAATTAAGGAATAAAAGAGAAAGAATGGTAGGCAAGAAGAGAGGTTTGGAATTCTATCCGAATTTATATATTGACAAGGTGGTGAGTAGGTGGGAATTGGTGATTTATAATTTAGCAAACTATCAATAGTGGAGAGTGACTCACTAGAGGATTAGTTCACTACGAAAGAGGTGCTTACAGCATTAAGGTTGTACAATGGAAATGAGGCTCCTACTTTTGATGGATTATCTACTTCTTCAAGAATTGTTAGAATGTAATAAAGGATGATTTTACCTTCTTCTAGAACTTCTACTGGCTATCTCATTTGGAGAAGAGCCTGAATGTTACTTCTATAGCTTATTCTGAAACGAAAGAGATAGTAGATTAAGAGATTTTTGACTTATTAGCTTGGTGGGGCCTTGGGGAGTGTTCACAAGTTGGCTAAAGTATTTATTAGCAACAATCAAGTGTTGATCCTCTATATTTGGCAACAATCAATTAGGATCAAATCTATTCCATAATCATTCTTGTGGGGAAGTATTTTGTGAATGACAATACGTGGCTAAGGTGGCACCGAAGTGTCAGCCGAGGTGCCACGTGGCCTGGTCATGCTTGCTGAGATGATCTTGGCTAAGCTGAGATTATCTGTGGAGATGCCGTAATCTGATATAAACAAATAAGGGACAAGAGTCCTAGAACGGAGGAGGATTTTAGTCTGGATAAGGATAAGGATCAATGAGAGTTTATCCCTATCTGGCTGAAGGTCCATGATGAGCATTGAGCCTAAGTCCATTGAAGTGAGGCTTTTAAAGAGATCAGGTCACTGCTGGTTATAAAAGCAAGGCACCTTCATGGATCTGAGGCAAGTTATTTTTTGTGAGTTTAAATACTATTTGCTATCTGTGAGAGATATTGTTTACTGATTTGATTGTCGGAGTGGCCCCAGGTGGATGAACCACCGTGGAATTCTTATCTTCTTGTTACAGGTTGTTGGGCTTAATCTATTCTGCCAATGCTCTCCAACTGAGTTCTCCTTTTGGTTGTGTGGTCGGAAATCAACATCCATAATTTCGCACCGTCTGTGGGAACTTAAGGAGAATAGATGGCCAACAACGGGTAGGAAGAAAAGGTAGGGGACAACATCCATAGTGAAAATGGGGAGCATGCAGATCCTAATGTCAGGAAAGAAAACCGCAACAAAGGAGCACAAGATTCGAATCCTGGAGAGAAGGACGTCGACAAAGAGCGTGACGCCCCAAAGAAAGGTGGTCGAGATGAGTATTACAACGAAAGCGACCTCTAGGTATGAAAGGATAGATGCCTGAGGAGAGACGACGAGACGAAAGGAATAACGAACAAGTTGGTAGACCTACAGTCAGTTGTCAACTTCATGATGCAAAACAACGTGATGTAACCACCATTCCCATTGCAAGACACACCGATACCAGTAGCCAAGACTGATGCCCAGAAAGGGAAATAGAAAACAATCCCAATAGTCCCACAACATGGCAAGGGAAAGGAGCGCTCACATCGGCTGTCACGGGATGTCGGACGAATAGAGTCAGTAAGAGGTGAGTCGCAGAAAACACCACGAACTAAGGAGACCTATCTCAAAGAACCTCAATATATCCAGGGAAAGGGCCTTTGTTTTGATACAGTGGACGAGGAGAAGTACAAGAGGACGCATAACTACACCGAGAGCAGCGCACCAAAGAGATTGAAAGTTGTTGATAGACGAGCTCTCGGTAGAACAAAGAAGGATATGAGGAACTACCTCCAGAGAAAGCGAATGAACGCCGAGATCACCTCGCCTAGCCGAGGATGCCATTCTCGGTGGAGTTAGACACGTTTGAAGCCTCGAAAAGATTCAACATACTGAGGTTCTAGATTTACGATGGTAAGTCTGATCCAAACTTTCATGTCGGCTTGTATTTAAATTTGATGGTTTTGTGGAGCGGAATGAGTAGCTGCTTTGTAAGGTATTCCCCTCATCCTTTGGGAAGATAGCATCAGATTGGTTCCATAAGTTGCCAAAAGGAACTGTGAAGAGTTGGGAAGGCCTGATCGAGATGTTTGGGGTCAGGTTTGTTAAGAACAAATCACAGCTACTGAGGGTGGATTCCCTATTGGCTTTGAAGATCAACGATGGTAAAGGCCTCAGGGCTTACGCCAAGAGATATTACAAGGTGTACAACAAGATTCCGGGCTGTGACCAGGAGTTAGTGGTCGTGTCTTTTAAGAACGGCCTGGATGATAAATGCTTGCTTCGGAAGTCACTTGCAAAGAATTTACCAAAGAGCATGGAATAGCTCATTGCATGAATTGAGAAGTATGTCAGAGCAGAAGAAGACACATCAAGAGCGGGGACATCAAACCAAGAAAGAAGACACAGCTCGCCGAAGCGAGGCCGAGGTAATGTCGGTGTTAATAGACAAGAAACAGGGATAGGTTCTGCAGAGGCAGTCACCACAGTATTCAGGATCCCGATCTACAAATTTCTAGAAAGGATCAAGAACTAGTCGTATTACAGAGCGTCAGAGAAGATCCCTGGCGAATTTATGGGAAGGAGCGTTGGGAAACATTGTGCTTACTATAATGAGGATGGGCACTTGAGTCAAGAGTGTAGGGCTCTGAAGTCGCACTTTGAGGATCTAGTCAGACTGGGTTACTTGAGAGACCTAGTAGATGAGGCCAAGACAAAGAAGAACATGCAAGGCTTTCCCAGGTGCCAATAGCACCACCTTCACCACCAACACCAAAGCATGCAGATGGACCTCGAGTGATCAATGTGATTCACTCAAAGGTCAATAAGAATGATGTACGAGAAAAGACCCAGAGAGTAGGACACCTGCATTATGTGTATCAGGTCTAACAAAAGAAGTCTAAGATAAATAAGTGTCAGGGGCCAATAATTTCTTTTACTGAGACAAACCTGGATATGGTACAGCATCCACACAACGATGCCCTAGTGGTAACCCTGAAGATTAGAGAATGCCAGGTAAAGCGCATACTGATCGACCAAGGCAGCTCTTGTGACATAATGTATGTTAGATGTTACAAGAAGCTTGGCCTTCACCCAAACGATCTAGAACAATTCAACAACCCGATGGTTGGATTCAATGGAACGCTGACATGGCCTCTCAGAGCCATGAATTTGGAGGTGCAGGCATGCACCAAGAAGGTAAGCATGGAGTTTACAGTAATTGACACCCATTCCCCTTACAATATTATTTTGGGAAGACCGTGGTTGCACACAATGAGAGTTGTTCCCTCAACACTGCACCAGCTGTTGCGATTTCTAACCGAACAGGGGATTGAGAAGGTCAGAGGAGACTGGGTGCAGGCGAAAAATTGCTCCATGGCAGAAATGAAGTCCACCTGCAACGTACGGGAAGCAGAGATAGTGGAAATCCGAAGACAAAGACAGAGAGGTCCTAGATGATGTCGGCAAAGAACCATCCAACAAGAGTGAGGAAGCTTTGAAGAAGATTCTGGTCTAAGAAGGTGATGAAGAGTGCTTTTTCCTTCTCGGCTCAAGCTTAGCTGAGGAGGAGGAAAAGGAGTTGGAGACTTTTTTGCGAGCAAATATAGAAGTGTTTGCCTGGATGCCCTATGAGATGCCTGAAATTAATCCTGAGGTCACTTGTCATAGGCTCAATGTGGAAAAATCGGCTAAGCCTGTCATCCAACGAGCAAGAAGGCCGACATTGATACATGTGGAGGCAGTTGAGAAGGAAGTAGACAAGCTGTTGGAAGCCCATGCCATCTGGGAAGTGAACTACCCTACTTAGCTGTCTAACACAGTGGTAGTGAAAAAGAAGAACGGTAAGTGAAGGGTTTGCGTGGACTTCACCAGCCTGAATAAAGCCTGTCCCAAGGACATCTTCCCTCTGTCCAAGATTGATCAATTAGTAGATGCTACTTCAAGGCATGGGAGGATGAGTTTTCTAGATGCATATAGAGGCTACCACCAAATAGCAATGTATGCCCCAGATGAAGAGAAGACGACATTCATCACCCTGAAAGGATTCTATTGTTATAGAGTGATGCCTTTCGAGTTGAACAACGTAGGAGCGACTTACCAGAGACTGGTCGCCAAGATGTTTAAGCATCTGATTGGGAGGACAATAGAGGTCTACATTGATGATATGGTTGTGAAGACCAAGGAACCAGGGAATCATCTGGCTGACTTACAAGAGGTCTTTGACATATTGAAGGCTTACTGACTTCAACTCAATGCATCGAAGTATGCATTTGGAGTTGGATCTGGCAAGTTCCTAGGCTACCTGGTGACCATGAGAGGAATACAAGCGAGCCCAAATCAAATCAAGGAGATCCACGATTTAAAGAGCCCAACGATAGCAAAGCAGGTCTAGATCCTGATCGGCAAGGCAGCAGCCTTGAATAGGTTCATAAGCCAGAGCTTAGATAAGTGCAAACCCTTCTTCCAACTGCTAAAGAAGGCCACAAATTTCCTGTGGACGAAAGAGTGCGAAGTCGCCTTGGCCGACTTGAGGAGGTATTTAACAACCCCGTTGGTGTTGTCAAATCCAATACCTGGAGAAGAATTATTCTTGTACTTGGCGGTATCGGACCACGCTATCAGCACGGTGGTAATCCGCGAAAAGGAGGGGGAACAGAGGACAGTGTACTACGTCAGCAAGACCCTAGCAAATGTAGAAACCAGGTACCTACCTCTGGAAAAATTGATACTAGCCCTAGTGATGGCTTCCAAAAAGTTGAATCACTACTTCCAAGCCCACAAGATTGTAGTGCTGACTGAGCATCCCCTAAAATCCCTGCTGCAGCATGGGGACTTAACAAGTAGCATAGCTAGATGGGCAGTGGTACTGGGCTAGTACGACTTCGAATTCAAGCCTAGAACAGCAATCAAGGGCCAAGTTCTGGCCAACTTTGTGGCTGTTCACTCCTGGCGTGATCCCAAGGTAGGCTCCGGTGAGTCCAGCTTAGAATGTCCAGGGGAACAAGAAGAAAGCCAACTAGGGCTAAAAACCCCCACACTAGCAGCGCAGAAGGAGAAGTAAAGCCAAAACCCTACGATATCTACATCGGAGACTCCTTCAAGCTCTTCGTCGACGGCAGCTCCAACTGACAAGGAGCGGGGGCAGAAGTAGTGTTGGTATCGCCAGATGGGCGAATGATAGAACAATCTATTCGTTTGGGATTCAACGCCTCAAATAACGAACCAGAATATGAGGCGTTGATTGTAAGGCTGAAACTAGTAGCAGCCATGGAGGCCGATGAAGTGGTAGTCTTCTGCGACTCCCAGCTTATTGTGAATCAAGCAACGAACGAGTATGCTGCCTGAGATGAAAGGATGATAGCTTATGTCAAGGAAGTTGTCAGGCTACTAACACTATTTGAGAATTGTCAGCTATAGCAGGTTAGCCGAGATAATAATGGTCATGCCAACGCCTTGGCTAACTTGGCCAGCACGACAAAATCAGGTAAGGCAAGAACAATAATAAGTGATTATTTGTTAGGCCCAAGTATAGAGCCCCTCATCACAGAATATGAAGCAATGTGTGTACAGATGGGTCCAAGTTGGATGGACGCCATAGTTGTGTTTCTCAGAGATGGCAGGCTGCCAGGAGACAAAAAGGAAGCACACAAAATCAGATTGAAGTTGGCCAGGTTCTGCCTGTCAATGGAAGGCCATCTCTACAGAAGGTCCTTCACTGGGCCCCGTTTGAGATGTGTGCATCCATTCCAGGTTGATGACTTTCTATATGAGATCCATGAAGGTGTATGCGGAAGCCATGTTGGGGGCAGATCACTTGCTCATAGAGTCATTTCTTAAGGATACTGGTGGTCCTACATACAGAAGGACACTGAAGCCTACGTGATGAAATGCGAAAAGTGTCAAAGGTTTGCACCTTTGATATACTAGCCAATTGCAGACCTGAATCCAGTATCCAGTCCCTGGTCATTTGCCCAATGGGGCATGGATCTTGTTGGGCAATTACCCCAAGCAATTGGACAGAGGAAGTTCCTGCTAGTAACAACTGACTACTTCACGAAGTGGATAGAGGCTAAACCCTTGGCCAAAATCCAAGATGTGGATATAAAGAATTTCATCTGGAAGTACATAATCACTAGGTTCGGAATCCCAAGAGCCATTGTGGCAGATAATGGCACTCAATTTGACAGTAAGCTAATTAAGAGCTTTTGTGCAAAGTATAAGATTAAGAATTATTACTCTACTCCTAGTTTCCCTCAGAGTAATGGCTAGGCCGAAGCATCCAACATGACTGTGACAACCCTCACCTCTGATTAGCATTAAATTGTGATTAAGCATGATAAGTAATTGATTAAGATGAAATCCTAAATTGTTGTGTGAGTGTGTTGTTTGGAATGCATTTCTATTTGTTTGTTACTGAATGATCTGTTCATGTTTTAATTTCGAATTGCGAATTGAAAACCTTATCGGCGACCGATTCAGAAATTAATTAGTGTTATATGCCAATTAGGATTTATAGAATTTTATGGTAGGTTTAATTAAAATTCAATTTGGAATGATTAAATTAGAATAAATAATGTTAAATTACATTAGCTAGAGTTATTTACACTCTTGCCATTAGTGGAATTTTCAAGGCCATTTGCTTGACCTTATACTTGTTTGGCACCACTTTTCATCCATCTTCTTGACCAAAACGTGAGAGAGGGAGAATTGGAAGAAAAATTGAGTTCAACAAGAAATTTTGTTTGAATTTAGAGGAATTGAAGAGGATTTGCAAAATTGGGCTACCACACTTGGAATTCAAGACTTAAGGTAGGAAATTCATTCCCTTAATTATGAATTTAAGTTGTTTCTTGCTTGGTTCATGGAAAAATTGGTGATTAGAGTCAAGAATTAGTTTAAAGTGTTGTTTTGAGAGTGATTCCATACATGCATGTCCATATCATAGCGTTTGAAGTTATTTTCCATGAAATTCTTCCATGCATGTCTAGACTATGGTTGTGATCTTAGAATTCATCATGTTTTTGATAGGAATGTCTCTTGGGATTATGCATGGAAAGCTATGAATTCAAATAAATGCATCCATGGCATAATTGCATCATGTTCTTGAATTTTTGGTTGAATTTGTGTTCAATTGGCACACTTTTGGGCTTTGATTTTATGAAATGATCTCCAAAACATGTTGTATTATGAGTTTCTATGTGTTTTCTAGAAAATTGGCCCAAAAGATTAAGTTTTGGCATGTTTGATTCTTAGTTTGAGCTTTGGAAGCAAATATGGAAAATCCAGAATTTGGCTTCCACGCTCGAGCGATCACATTTGTTCTCAGACTCTCGCTCGAGTGGCAGAATGTTGGCTCGAGCGTAAATTGCAAGCTCTCAGGTTTTTGCGTGTGCAGACGCACGCTCGAGCGACGATACCTACGCTCGAGCGAGGAACTGTGTCTCATGCTCGAGCGAGCATCGAGCAAGTATCGAGCGGAGAATTTCAACAACCAGTACTTTTTGCATTTTTACAGACCTCTCGAGCGAGGGAGTCTACGCTCGAGCGACCCCTCTATTTTGGTAAGCTCGCTCGAGTGGAGAAAGCCACGCTCGAGCGAGACCCCTATTTTCAGCAAATTTTGAAAAGCATTTTAAAGTACATTTTTACATCCTCATTCCATCCTAGGCATTCCTAGGCCATGCTTAAGGCATCTTAATGAGGATAATGTTATAGAACTACAACAAGCCAAATAGGGGCTAAGTTGTTAATCCCAAGTGTGTAATTAGTGTGTGTTCGTTCTGCAACTGTGTAGGGTTGGCACCCGAGGAAGCTGATTAGCCTGCCTATAGCCCAGTAATCTGTGAGTAACAATGTTGTAAAGATATATTCAATTATAATTATTTTTGAACGATTGACTGTACTACTTTCTGAAATGACATTGTTTAATGAATGAATGTTTGTCCTATTTGTAAACTGTACTCATGGCATCCATAGCAACTTACTGTTACTATTACTATTACTGCTACTGTTACTGCTACTGTTATAGAGATCGCTGTCAGTTCCAATGTTGGGAACTATTACTGTTTACTATTTGATGGCCATCAACTAACTGTTCAATCCATTAAGACTTACTGTACTGCTTTGCTATTGGATGTACCACGTATGACTGCTATGATTTCTAAATGACTGATATGACATGAAATATGAGACACTGATTAAATAACTGATTTACAGATGCAATTGACTGTTTTAATTACTGAAAGGACATTCATTTTTAACCCCTTTACATAGTTGTTATTCACTGGGCTTTAGCTCACAGTTTATATATGTATGTAGGTGGCCAGGCACTGGACGAAAGCTAGAAGCGTTAAGTTAAGCTCATGTTTTGTCAAGCCAACTATTGTGCCTCACTTCGAGGTTCCGAGTCTGTTCGAGCCAAGGCTGTTTTTGGGGTGTCTCAGACCCACCCTTTTGTCTCTGTTAACGTAATGAATGTTTAAGACTTTTGACTGTACAATTATGATAAAGGGATTAGATCCCTAACCTGTATGTTATGTGTATCCGATATGTATATATGTTTTATGGTTATGAATGTGGACTAGTCCATAAAAGTCTTTTCCATTCAGATTTTTCACAGCTCATTGGACATCTTTTATTTACTGTTTGGCTTCCGCCGGCCCCTTACTCTGTATTATTGTCATTACTGTTAAGCAGGCCTTTGGTAATCACGGATTACTGGCCGGTTACGATGCTAAACCCTTAGGGGCGGGTTTGGGTTGTGACAATGACCATCTTGGATGGGATCAAGAAGAGGCTGGAAGCAGCCAAGGGAAAGTGGGTGGAGAAATTGCCCAATGTGTTGTGGGCATATCAGACTACGCCAAGGAGATCTACTAGAGAATCTCCTTTTGCCATGGCTTATGGCACTGAAACAGTCATCTCTTTAGGGATCGACATCCTTGGAATCAGAACCCAAGGAGTGGAGAATGGAACCAACGAGGCATTCCCTGTTTGAGATCTGGATCTGTTGGAAGAAAGAATGGAGAGAAAAGCAATTCGGTTGGGGGCATACCAACATTAACTTGCTAGGGCATATAACAAAAAGGTCAATCCTAGAGAATTTTAGATTGGGGACCTTGTCCTTAGAAAAGTTGTCAGAAACAAGAAGGACCCTATGGAGGGCAAGCTTGGCCTAAACTGGGAAGGACCATATTGCATCATCTTGATTACCGGCAATGGGGCATATCGGTTGGAAGACAGTAATGGCAAGGAGTTGCCAAGACCCTGGAACACTTGCAATTTGAAGTTTTTCTACCATTAGTTTTTGTTTTTGAAATTTATGTAATGATTTTATTAGCCAAAGTTTTAATAAAATCCTAGCATGATTTTGTCTTTATGAATTTTTGTTGAAACTTGTACGATAGGACTGAATAAGTCTTATGACGATGTTTCCGAATGAAACATGATGAATAATTTAGACTTGCCATCATGGTAGAGTTGAATTAAGTTGGCGATATTTCCGAATGAAACATAACGAATAACTTAGACTTGCCATCATGGTAGAGTTGAACTAAATTGGTGATGTTTCCGAATGAAACATGACGAGTAACTTAGACTTGCCGTGATGGCAGAGTTAAACTAAGTTTGATCTGGTCAGATTGACAGCAACACCGACGTAGAAAACCTTAGCTAAGAATTTTCAAAATCAGACTTCGACAAAAATCTAGAGATGCTTGCTTAATGTGAACATATGTGGTACTTAGGTTCACATTAGGGGTGCAGGGAGCAGGAATGAGGAATGGGCTTAACAATTGTCAAAATTTTAGAAAATTTTTACAAGTTGAAGTTAGCTGAGGTAACCAAATGAGGGGATACCCGAGGTATTTGTTACCCGAGATAACCAACTTGGTTGTCAGACAGCTATTCAAAGCCCAAAAAGAAACAACACTTGTTGAAAGTCATTCAAAGACTTTTTACAAAGTGCCAATTGGACGAGATCGCAACAAAAGATGTCTTCCGAGGTGACTAAATAAGGCTGCACCTAAGATAATATGGGTCCGAGGTTCTCTAACCCGAAGTGATTATACAAAAAGTTGTAATTAAGAGAAGTACAAAAATTCTCTATGTATGGAAGCATGCAAGACAGTGAAAGCATAAAGAGACAGACATTCAACACTTAGAAGAAAAAGTAAAGCATGCATTCAAAGAGAAAACTTGTTCAAATACAGAGCAAGAGGCACTTTGGTCTGGCATAAAGATAACTTGTTCAGTTACAAAGACAGCACTTTGGCCCAACAAAAAAAAAAAAAAGACTTGCATTCAAAAATAAAGTTTGGATTACAGCAAAAGGCACATCGGCCAATCAACAGCAAACATTGTTTACAAGCAAAAAGATTACAAATACTAAAAAGAAGAAAAGTACAAGTAAAGAAAAAATTCTAAATGCTGGAGTCATTGGCATTGATTTCGGATTGCCCAACCTCGGCTATTGGCATTGTGTCGGCCTCGGCTAGTAATGCTCTATCATTCTCTGCCGCTATATCGGCATCAATCTCCAACAATGTTTGGTCAAGACTCTTTTTGACCATATGAACTTCAGCCTCAAAAGTGGCCCTCTGAATGGAGTTTTCTCTTTGGACCTCATCCTCTTCCTCTCAGGTCAAGTCCAGGACTTGGTCGTTAAGGGTTGGGGACTTGACCATGGCATTAACCTTGGCCTTAGTTGTGGCCTCGACTTCGGCATCCACCTCGTCTTCGTCTTCGGCCTCAGCCTCAGAAGTATCAGAAGAAGGAGAAAATGGAACTTGTGGTTTGTTGATATCCTGAAGTGAAGAGTCAACGGGAATCGACAATTAGTTGAGAGAAGCCACCCAGCCTAAGTAGTAGCCTTTGTTGCAGGCCTGGTTAACTTGCTCTTTGTATTAGTCGTGGACGGCGGCTTGTCCCTCTTCAAAGGCTTTCTCATCGGCCGCTTTGATCTCGGCTTCCTTCAACTTGATGGCCTCCTGTAGCTTGGCCTCAACCTTTGCTGCTTTGACCTCGGCTGCCATAGTGCCGGCCTTGGTGGCTTCAACAACGGTCTCAACAGTTTCGGCTCTAGCCTCGGCTTTGTTTTGAGTAGCCTTGGCCTTATCCAGCAAACTTCAGTTGCTGGTCTCGGCCTAGTTAAGTGAAGAAAGGAGTTTGGCAGCTTCTTGAGTTTTCTTTACCAACTCATTCTTCATCATCTCGGTCTTGACCGCATACGAATGTGTATGCTGGATGGCCTGTAAGGAACAGAACGAATTAGTAAAATTTGGCTAAGTATTGGAAAACAAAAAGGAAATAGTAAGAAACTTACCAAGACAGAGTGTTGCATCATCAGGGCAAAGTTTTTGTACTCATAGAGATTGGCTATATGGTTTATGTCGATCGGAAGGAAAATGACATGGACAGAGCGGTGATGACCTCTATGTTTTCGATCGCACTATCCCCGGCTGTCAGAGGTCGATCACAACCATGACCTCGGGGGCCCAGGTTTGATCACGAGGGAAGCCGCTGTTACCCTATGGGCAATCAGGCCTCGGCTTCTTCGGTGGTAGGGTGTCAGATGTTGCGGCCTTGACTGTCCTCTTTTCGAATTCGGCTAGTTTTGATATCGGCATAGAGTTCTTAAGATCCTTCTCGAATTCAGAAGGAATCTAAGTCACTGTGGCCTTAGCCTTGGCCTTCTTCATTCACTTTGGCTTTGGCTTTGGCTTGGACTGAGATGAGAATGAGGAGGATTGAACAGTTACAACCCCTGGGATGTTGGCTAGGAGGTCCTCAACAACGGCTAGTTTGCGACCCATCTCATCGGTGGTTGCAGCAATGGTAACTTTGGTACCAAAGTGGATTGCAGGAAGGGTGATGGCAGGATTAGCTGGATCGAAAGTCGATGCCTCTGAATCTCGGCGTTTCCGGCTGCAAGTCCTACCGGCCAGTGCGTTCGCTGGAGCTCAGCGTCGGCGTCGACGCTGAGATGGTGGAATAAGTTGGAGGGCAGAGGTGGATGGCTGGTCTACTGGATCAGACGTGGATGCCTGGTCTGGCCTTGTTGATGAGGTGGCTGGCGGAGTCATGGTAGATAGAGGAGTCTTGCTTCGTTTGGGAACGTCGGGTATGGGAGACTTGTAAGTTGGTACGTAGTTGAGTAGCAACGGGGCTTTGCGTTTCTCAATTGGCAAGCCCAAAATCCTTTTCATATCTCAGCTTGGGGAAAAACTCTGGTGGAAGTCTTTTGATGGTTGAGAAAGAACTACAAAAACAGAAGAAACACCAAACTTCAGAATATATATAAGAGACAGATACAGCAACATGAAAGAATTATATTTGTACTCAGTTCTTACCCACATCCTCTCTAAACACCGATCGGTGCAGAGGAAAGAGATGAAGATCGTCATCAAGTGCAAATTTCCAATTACCCGAGACAATCAGGTAGTTATCTCCAGCACCTTTGTTGGAGTCAGGAAGGTCGACTATGAGTTTGTAAGCAGTGGATCTGGGCTTGAGGTAGTAGGTGTAGCCACTAGCTGACTTAAGGCCACACATGATATAACAGAATTGGATATCAGCTAAAGTAATCTTAGCGTTTTCTCAGCATGCCAGTTTAATTATGCAATTGATAACCCTAAATGAGTTGACGGCTAGTTGCATGAGGTTAAGTTTGTAGTAATGAAGGACTTCTCAGAAAAAAAATGTCTAAGGGGAACCGAAGTCCACACTCAATAAACGTGATTGCGGGTAATATCATGTAGTCTTTCCCAGGCATAATGGTGTCTTCCTTCCTAGCCAACTTGAGGTGGACGTTGGCTGGGATGGAGAACTCCCAGCGAAAGTATTCTAGTTTGGTCGGGGTGTTTACCCTCTACCTAAACATACCCATAATGTCGGCTTGAGGTAATCGATACTGGATTTCAGAGAAAAGTGGTTGATTTGGGTCTAAAGACCTCGGCTAAACCCTAGAGAGCACTAGAGTGAGGGTTTTTGAAGATCAAGGGGAGGATTGTGTTTTAGTTTTCCTAAATTGTAAAGATTTCTAAAGCAAAACCCAAGCCTAAAAGCTATAGAAACAAGAATCAAAGGCAAAGATCTGGAAAAAAAAAAAAAAAAAACAAGATTCAGAATCAAACTAAGGCGAAACAAGAACACAAATGCAAGAGGGGCGTACTCAATGTACTGATAAAATTCAAGATACGAGAAAAGCTAGTAAGCAAGAAGATGGAAATGTTAACACAGCGTGTGAAACAATTTTTAAAACATGAACAGATGGAATCAGGCCCAGGGATAAGCACAAAACATTCACGATGTGTATAATGGATTATGTATACTTTGATAAACAGTGAAGATTTGAATATACAGATATAAGATTCCACAGCAATACAGGCGTAAGAACGAAGGTAGATTCATTGAAAGAACAAAAAAAACTAAAAGTATAGCAAGGAGATTTAGTGACTTACAGAACGAAGCCGAAGAAGTGGACGTCGGGGTGAGGTTCGTCGGAGTCAGATGATGGTGATGATTGGAACCAATCAATGAAAAACTCACCTGAGGAGATGAATGAAACAGTTACAGAGAGCTCAAAAGCACAACAATGGAGGTTTGGGAGTTTAGAGACAAAAAATCTGAGACAAAGAGAAAGCTTGAAATTGTGAAAGTGAATAGACGAAGAGATAGAAATGGAGTATTGTCAAAAATGAGAAAAGGATGCAAAATGTAATGAGATGCCTTGGACGATGTGCTTGTTAGGTGACGTGGGCAGAAACAACGTGACCTAATAGCTCGTGTCAGGTACAAACCAATGAGAATGGAACACGTGGAGGAAACGGTTGAAAAGACTATGCGTGACAGCTTATGCGCAGTTGGAACTCTTGAAATTCTTGAAGTAGTGAGGCAATAACCTCGGCTAGAGGAGTGATCTTGGTTGAGATGTTTAAAGAACTTGATTCTTGGTTCTTGATCTGTGATAAAGTAGCCAGCTGAGTCATGGTTACTTGAAGCTGATGAGTCATGATCATGGTTAGAGAGATGAATGAAATTCTGAGCCGACATGTCATGTGGACAAACGATGTAGGTTCCATCACCTCAGATTGCTGAGGTAATAGAACCTAGCGAGGTGATGGAACCTAGGGGCAGTTGTGGGGAAGTATTTTGTGAATGACAGCACGTGGCTAAGGTGGCACTGAAGTGTCAGTCGAGGTGACACGTGGCCTAGTCATGCTTGCCGAGATTATTTCGGCTAGGCCGAGGTTATCTATGGAGATGTCATAATTCGAGATAAACGGATAAGGGACAAGAGTCCTAGAACGGAAGAGGATCTTAGTCTGGATAAGAAAAAGGATAAGGATCAAAGAGAGTTTATCCCTATCTAGCTGAGGGTCCATGATGAGCATTGAGCCTGAGTCCATTGAAGTGAGGCTTCTAAAGGGATCAGGTCATTGCTGGTTATAAAAGCAAGGCACCCTCATGGGTCTGAGGTAAGTTCTTTCTTATGAGTTTAAGCACTATTTGCTATCTGTGAGAGATATTGTTTACTGACTTGATTGTCAGAGTGCCCCCAAATGGACGAACTATCGTGGAATTCTCATCTTTTTGTTATAGGTTGTTGGGCTAAATCTATTCTGCCCGTACTCTTCAACTGAGTTCCTCTTTTGGTTATGTGGTCGGAAATCAACACCTACAATTCTCCTTCCATATTCCTATTCCATGATCATAGATAATTTATTCTCCTTCCATATCCATCCTAGTTGTTTGTATGTTCTTCGTATATATGTGTAGTTGTGTTCTATAATTAAGACATTGAGAAATAAAATTATATTCATCAAAAATACATTTTATCTGTATTTTTTGTAGGAAAAAATATTAAATGATAAAATAATAGGATAAAGTACAACAACCATCTTGCCCCACTAGAAGCAAAAGGAGATATCTCTCCCAAACATGATTACAAGAAATTATCCCAAAATATTTATCTATTCATTTAAGAAAATCATTGACAAATAATCCTTACACCTTCACCTATTTTCACTCAATAGCTTGCCGAGACCATCACCAGATCAACAATCTCTCTCCATTTAGAGGAAGATTTTGTTGTTAGGTACTTGTCACTAAGGTTGAAAAGGGTAATGGGTGATGCGATATATGAAGCTAGTTTGATGACTTTATATAGTTTGTCAATGTCAATTGTCAATTCTTATTTTTTCATGAATTAAAATAGTTTAAACTTATTTCAAATTGTGTTCTTTAACAATGGCTTACTCCATTTGAACTATTACAAAGTAGTCATCGACTAAAGGACCCAATGAAAGGTGGATGAACAAAAAACGTCTGTCTAGATTGCTTTGTTGGTTGTTTCACACATAAAGTCCTTTCAACCTGTCAAATAATCACCACAACAAAGTTGGTCTTTAAAGAAAAAATAATTTTGTCTCTAAAAATCAAATTTTCATCACCAAAGTAATCATTGACGAAATAATTTCGTCACCATCTTCGTCACCTATCACTTGTCACTAAAAGTAGCCAGAGACGAAAATAGTTTCGTCAACTATTTTTGGTATTCGGTGGTGAAATTTTTCGCTAAAATTAGATGGTATTTTATTTTTATCATTTTATCCACAAAATTTTTTGTCACTAAAAATAGGAAGAGGTTTAAGTAATGAAATTTGTCAACGCCACAACTTCTACGACATAGTTTTAAGTGACGAAAAGATTCATCATCAAAATGACTACAAAATTGTACAAAATTATTCCTCATAAAATGGTTGTTTTGTAACTCTTAACAATAATTTTTTTTTCGCCACTAATAATAACTAAAATTAAAAATATCTGAGTTTAATATTTTCAATTTATTTTACTAAAAAAAATCATGTGCATTTAGAAACTTATTCATTTTCTTAAAGCAGTATTACACAGTCAAAATATATGTTTGATAATATCAACAAAAATATACATTCATCATAATAAAGTTATAAGCTATGACAACACAGTAAAATTATAAAATCCATTACTATAAAATTATAGACTACGACAATACAGTCAAAATATATGCCTCATAGTCAAACTAAACAAGCTCTGCTCTCCTAATTATCAAACTCATCCATCTCCAATCTTCCAACCAAAAAAGAAAATAAAACAAATAATATCTTAGAAATCAAGTATATAATTTAATATACGACACTAATTTAATTAAAATTCAGGTTTATTGTAAATCTCAAAATTGTTTATCACGTAAATTTTACAACATACATTGGTCCTCAAGAGGTTACTCGTTAATGTTTCTAGGCCTTGGCTATTTCCAAGTTTTGGCCCCCGACAACCTATTTTCAAGATAAAGTGTCAAAAAATTGTAAAATTCAATAAACCATTCAAATTGGGAGTCTCATGCATGTTCCGTATGTTTTCGCAACTTAGATTTGACGTCAACTAAACACTATTAATGGTGAATGCTATTATGAAATTATGATCAAATACAAGTATAGACACCTAAATTTGACGTCAACTAATCATTGTTAATTGGTTAAGACATAAAATTTTCTTCATTAACCAAAGTCAAGATGGTCAAAACTTAAAGAAATGTGAGTCCTACCAAAATTATGGGACTCAATCCATTTCAAAACAGCAATGCTAGGTATCATGAAAAATCTTTCATGAAAATAATTATGAAAGCTTTGTGACCCTTGGATTACACTTAGAATAAAGCACCACACACTAATCAAGATAATCCAACGATCATAAATCTTTCATGATTATTTTCATAAAAAAAATTTTATGATCCCTAACTTTTCTCATTTCAAAATATGGTTCACACCAAAAGAGAAGTGTCCACCCATTTTGATAGTTGATTCTGCCCAAAAAATTAGGTCGCACAAGGACATATGTCAAAATCTCATAAGAAGATAGGAATTGTGGACAATTCAAATTTGAAATCAAATTACTTTCATAAATAAGAGACAAATTTCTCTTTTCTAAAATTATAAATCAATTAAATATTAATTTAACGTGGTTTCAAAAATTAATACCCCTAACTATATGTGAAAGCTCCCAAGCAATCTTGGGCCAAGAGTTTCTCAAGCACTCCAAAAATTTTTGTCAAAATCCCTTCTTAGAGTTCTATCCAAAACTCTAAGGACTCTATTGAAAGATCATAAAACACTTCAACTACATGTCGACCCATCCACGTTCTATAAAAATTTTATAGATGGAGTCACCCTACAAGCTTAAGTTCCAAAAAATCTATAAAAAAATAAATAAATAAATAAATAATATCTTTTAAACTAAACAAGTAATTCTGTTTGGCTTTGAATTTTCAAAAATAGTTTTTGAGTTTTCGATGAATTTTTTCATAATTTAGTCAAATTTTTTATTTTTTTATTTTTTGGATGAACCTAATCTAGATGCAGCTAAAAAATAAAATATTTATAAAAAAAATAAATTCAATAAACAAAAAAAACAAATGAAAATTTAACTCGCAAACACACACTCACATGCACATGTGTGTAGCGTGGGCTTGTGTGGCGCTTGATAGCATACTTTACATTTAGCATGGACGCATCGGCACCATGGAGGCATTTTCTTATTTACTATAGAAATCTTGGTGGCAGTGACGTGGCATGATCAAACATGGAGCACAATTAGCATCACGTGGCAGTGAGATGGCATAACCGATCAGATGGTAGCATGTCTAATCACGATCGGTGTGATCGCACAATCCGACGATGCAGATGGTACCTGATCATGATTGTGTGTGTCCAATCATTACAACCATTCAAATAAGATGAGATTTTTCATTGTCAAAGTACAATTGAATAGTCAAATATGATCAGGTGCGATCAAAGATCATGGCCCTTCTTATCAGGCGCAACGAGTGTTGGGTATACATCCTTAGTGGAGTATGAGACTCAATTGTTTTATTAAAAATATTTAATTTGATTTGGTGTTATTATAATATATTTTTATATATTATATCTGACTTTTGGAGACTTAATGGGCATTTAAAAATCTGTTTGGTGACAATTAGAGCTTTGATAAAAAAAAAAAACCATTATTTATTTTGGAGGAGGCAGCAACAAATTGTTTTTCCAGTAGGATAGCGCCTGGTGAAATTCAATTCCGTGGATTTGCTTCGGCGGTGGATATTTTGCTTTGCTTCTACAATCTATTTCGATTTAGTTTTGAAGGACTATTTCGGAGTATTTCGGCAGTCACTGTGTGGCTGATTTGGGTCATTATTTTAGGTCTTCTTCAACTCTGTTTCGAAGACTTTTATTCATTTATTTTGTGAGGTCTTTCCTCTTATTTATTTGTGATTATTTGGAATTCACCTAATGGTGGTTTGTGAGACTATTCGTGTCTTATTTGTAATCATTTGAAAACTATTGGTTGATAGTGGAATCAGATTTTAGTCCCGTAGACGTACCTCACATTAAGGGAAGTAAAAATTCTTGTATCATTGTTGATTTAATTTTTCCGTATTGGTTTTTTATTTCCATTAATTGATTTACTTGTGGGAAATTATCTATTTTTCCTAACAACTAGTATTAGAGCTTACGGTTTATTTGGATTTATTTATTTGTGTAAATCAATGGAGGGGAATGTGGGTCGTATGTCTAGCTTTAATAGAAGCAATTGGGTAACTTGGAAAACTAAAATGGAGGACCTATTATTTTGTAAAGATTTGTATGGGCACATTGAGGGTGATAGTGGCAAACCCGAGGGTATTAAAGATGATGAATGGAAGAGGCTTAATCGAAAAGTCGTTGGTGTTATCCGTTAATGGATTGATGACAGTGTATTTTATCATGTTGCTACCGAAACTTCAACACATAATTTATGGAAAAAAATTAGAAGGCCTTTATGATAGAAAATCAACCAAAAATAGAGCTTTTCTGTTTCGTAAGTTGGTTAACTTAAAATATAAAGATAGCAGCCCCATTCTAGAAAATTTGAATGAAGTAAAGAATATTGTTAACCAACTTACTTCGATGAAAATTATTTTTTATGAGAAGTTGCAAGTTTTGATGCTACTTAGTTTCTTACTCGAAAGTTAGGAGACTTTGGTTGTGACGGTTAGTAATTTGGCGCTTGATGGAGTTGTCACAATAAGCCAGGTCACTAGTAGCTTGTTGAATGAAGAAAGTAGAAGAAAATTAGCAGGTTCTTCTCATTCGGAGGCATTTGTTGTGAAAGGCCGAAGCAAAACAAGAAGGAGAAGTAAGACTCCTTATGGTCATGATCAAAGCCGTGACAAATCAAGAGATGGTTCTTTTTCAAAGAAAGACATTAAGTGCCATTATTGCCATGAGAAATGGCACATGAAGCGAGAATGTCAAAAGCTCAAGAACAAGGAGAAAAGGCATGACAAAAGTGTGGATAAAAAGTAAGAAGACACAACACCGGTTACTACTGATGGTAATCTCATGGTTGTTTGTGAAGATGATTGTGTCAATTTTGTAGACCAAATGAGCAATTGGGTGATTGATTCTGGTGCTTCTTTTTATGTGACTTCTCGGGTTGATTTCTTTACTTCATACACCAAAGGAGATTATGGTTGTGTTCGAAAGGGTAATGAAGGTTTGTCCAAGATTGTTGGTATGGGTGATGTTTGTTTGGAAACAAATTTGGACTGTAAGTTCTTGCTTAAAAATGTGAGACACATTCCCGACATTCACCTCAATTTGATCTTTACTGAGAAACTAGATGATGAAGGCTACAACAACAATTTGGTGAAAGAAAATAGAAGCTCACAAAAGTTTTTTTGGTGGTGGCTAAGTGCAAGAAGGCTCGCACACTTTGTTCGATGTAAGAAAAAATTTGCAAAGGTGTTATTAATGCACTTGAGGATGATGCTTCTACCGAATTGTGGCACAAGTGGCTTGGCCACATGAGTGAAAAAAGGCTTCAAATTTTGTTCAAAAAAGAGCTTCTACCCAATTTGAAAGGTACTCATCTTAAAACTTGTGTTTATTGCTTGGCGGGTATACAACATAGAGTTTCTTTTCATAAAAACGTTGCTTCTAGAAAAGAAAATGTTTTGGAGTTGATTTATTCAGATGTTTGTAGTCCTTTAAAAGTTAGAACACATAATGGTGCACTTTTTTTTGTTACTTTCATTGATGATTTTTCAAGGAAAGTTTGGCATTTTGCACTAAAAACTAAAGATCATGATCTAGATGTGTTTAAGCATTTTCAAGCCATAGTTGAAGGAGAAACAAGGCAGAAATTAAAGTGCATCCGAACAGATAATAGTGGTGAATACATTAGGCCATTTGATGAGTATTGTTGCAACCAAGGTATTCGATACCAAATGACAGTTAAGAAGACTCGTCAACAAAATGGCATTGCTGAGAGGATGAACTGCACCATTGTGGAAAAAACAAGGTGTCTGCTTTCACATGCTAAATCGCCAATATCCTTTTGGGGTGAGGCAATGAGGACAGCGGTTGACGTGATCAATTTGTCTCATTCCTATCCTTTGAATGGTGATGTTCACGAAAGAATTTGGACCGGTAAAGATGCGACTTATGAGCACTTAAGAGTGTTTGGTTGTTGAGCCTTTGTTTATATTCCAAAGGATGAGTGGTCCAAGGTTAATAGCAAGTCAAGAAAATGCATTTTCCTTCGCTATAGGCGTGATGAATTTAGTCATAAATTGTAGGATTCGGTCGACAAGAAAGTTATTCAAAGCCATGATGTTATGTTTCTTGGAAACTAAACAATTGAAGACTTTGGCAAAGGTGATCAACCGGAGCCAAAAACTAGTGATCTTATTGACATGGATCTATCTCCTTTATCTTCAGTGAATGATGAAAATGGAGGAGATGTGCAGCCACCTCTTGAAGATGTAGATGATGATGCTATTCCAAATGAAGTTGAGCCCAAACTTGAGGAAGAGCATCCAACTCAAGAAACGCCACCATAACTTAAGTTGAGAAAATCTACAAGGGACTGGCAACCTTGGAAAAAGTAGTGTTGATATCCGATCAAGGGGAGTACAAGAGCTACCAAGAAACAATTGAGCATGCAAAGAAAGATGATTGGAAAAAGGCCATGGAAGAGGAAATGAATTCCTTGCTTGAAAACCACACTTATGATTTGGTGAAGTTGCCAAGGGGAGGAAAATTTTGAAAAATAAGTGAGTTTTCAAATTGAAGAATGATGGCAAGAATCTAAGGTACAAGGCACGCCTTGTTGTGAAAGGCTTTGGGCAAAAGAAAGGTGTTGACTTTGATAAAATTTTCTTGCTGGTTGTGAAGATGTCTTCTATTCGGGTTGTACTTGGCATGGCCGCAAGTATGAACCTTGAAGTTAAGTAACTTGATGTGCAGACCGCATTTCTTCATGGCAACCTTGATTAAGAAAGTTACATGAAGCAACCGGAGGGTTTTGTGGAGAAAGGGAAAAAGAAATTTGTTTGCAAATTGAAGAAAAGTTTGTATGGCCTCAAGCAAGCACCACGACAATGGTACAAAAAATTTGACTCTTTCATGATGAATAATAGTTTTTCTAAAACCACTTCGGATCATTGTGAAAAAAAATTTGAATGGCAAATTTATTATTTTTTTACTTTATGTTGATAACATGTTAATTGTGGGTCAAGATTCTACCATGATTAACAAGTTGAAGTTAGAGTTGAGCAAATCTTTTGCTATGAAATATTTGGGGCCCGCAAAACAAATACTTGGTATAAAGATTGTTCGTGATCGAAAGAAGGGACAGATTTGGTTGTCTCAAGAAAGCTACATTGAAAAAGTTCTTGAGAGGTTCAACATGAATAAAACAAAGCCAGTTGGTCATCCACTTGTGGGTCACTTCAAGCTTAGTTCAAATCAATGTCTAACAAGTGAGAAAGACAAGGAAAAAATGCTAAAAATTCCTTATGCTTTAGCGGTTGGTTCTCTGATGTACGCCATGGTTTGTACAAGACCGGATATTGCTCACGCCGTTAGCGTGGTGAGTTATTTTCTTTCAAATTCAGGTAAAGAACATTGGGCAACGGTGAAATGGATTCTAAGGTATCTTCGAGGGACTGCGAAGGTGTGTTTGTGTTTTGGGAATGGTAAGCTGATACTTGATGGGTTCACAGATTCTGAAATGGCCAGTGATGTTGATTCTAGGAAATCTATTTCGAGGTATTTCATGACATTTGCAAGAGGAGCTGTGGCATGTCAATCTAAATTACAAAAATGTGTTGCTTTCTCAACTACCGAACTTGAATTTATCACTATTACAGAAGTTTGCAAAGAAGAGTTATGGTTGAAGAAATTTCTACAAGAGTTGGGTTTGAAGCAAGACAAGTATGTGTTTTATTGTGATAGTCAAAGTGCTATTCATTTGAGTAAAAATTCTACTTTTCATTCGAGATCGAAACACATTGATGTGAGATACCATTGGATTCATGATGTATTAAATTCAAAATTGTTACAACTCGAAAAGGTTCACACAGATGATAATATTTTAGATATGTTGACTAAAACTTTGTCGAGGAACAAACATTTCAAGTGTCGAACTTTGGCAGGTATGGTTGATGGTTCCACCTAAGTCAATAGGGGGAGAATTGTTGGGTATTCTGCTTTGCTTCTACAATCTGTTTCGATTTAGTTTTGAAGGACTATTTTGGAGTATTTCGGCAACCACTGTGTGACTGATTTGGGTTATTATTTTGAGTCTTTTTCAACTCTGTTTCGAAAACTTTTGCTCATTTATTTGGTGAGGTGTTTCCTCTTATTTATTTGTGATTATTTGGAATTCACCTAAGGATAGTTTGTGAGACTATTCATGTCTTGTTTGTAATCATTTGAAAACTATTGGTTGATAGTGAAATCGGATTTCGGTCCTGTAGATGTACCTTACATTGAAGGAATCACGTAAAAAATTTTATGTTGTTGTTGATTTAATTTTTATTTCCATTAATTGATCTACTTGTGGGAAATCATCTATTTTCCCTAACAACGAGATCTATAAATAGGCATGCAATGAGGTCATCACATTCATTCCAACGTCCAGAATTCAGAGATCAACTTTGAAATTCATTCTCTCTCTCTCTCTCTCTCTCTCTCTCGATTTATCAATCAAAAGTTTTATGCTTTCTACTTTCTAGTATTCTACTTCTATTATTATGTAGAAATAGAATATCATACTCCGATTCTCTTGAGTAATTTTGATCTGTTTCCATTTATGCAAACATAGACAAAAGATCCTCATATCTATTTCGTTGTATTTGGAAGGCGGATTTACTAGTAAGTTACACAATTTGATAAGGGCAAATACTATTTTAAAAAAAACGTCATTCGTAACCCGACTCCAAGTGATTTTGATAGGATGAGTGATAAAAATGGGAATTGAGAGAAAAGATTGAGACATATTGAGACTGAAATTGAGATAGCAGTGGAAAATTGTATTAATTTGAAACTGGGTTCCAACTCTGGGAAACGTTAGATCCCAAGCTTCTTCATTACAAAAATTATTCCCCTCCTCTCTCCTTCTCTCCCTCCTTATACAATATCTCTCAATAGTTCTAACAACTACCACTAATCCCGCTCAACAACTTTAACATCTTCCACTAATCCCGCACCAAGTCACTGAGCTGTAATTGATCTGTTATCTGGGTTATCTGGGCCTATTGTTTGGCCCATCATCCAGTCCAGCCCACTGTCCAAACCACTGCTCACTGCTCCTGAGTTAAGCCCCTTGTCTTGGCCCATGGCAACAGCGTCACTTCTAGTTAATGGCCTATCATTCCCTCCCCCTTGAAAAGAGCCTTGTTCCCAAGGCTGGAAAGTTGGAAATTTGGCTTGGAGATCTTGACACAGCTCCCAAGTTGCATCCTCTGGGTATGAATTAGACCATTGTACCAACAATTGAGTGGCTGGCCTACCTTTATACTTGATCAAACGTCTGTCCAAAATTGTAATGGGTTCAGGTTCAATGACACCATCAGTCCCTACGAGTGGAAATGTGGCTTGTGGTGTTGTAGGCTCCCAACTTCTTCTTGAGCAGGGACACATGGAAAATTGGGTGCAACTTAGAGTGTGAGAGCAGGTCCAATTGGTAAGCTACCTGACCCACCTTCTTCAACACCTGAAATGGCCCATAAATCTTGGGGATAGTTTCATGTTAGACCGGCGTTGTAATGTACTTTGCTTGTAGGGCTGCAATTTTAGGAATACCCAATCTCCCACCGCAAATTGCCTTTCGGTTCGATGTTGATCTGCCTGTTGCTTCATGCGATTTTGGGCTTGGACTAGGTGTTCCTTGAGGATTTTTAGAGTTGCTTCCCTATCCCTACCCTACTGATCAACTGCAGCCACATTGGAGACCCCTGGATATAGTGTATGTAGGGAGGGGGTACTTGTCCGTACACCACCTGGTATGGTGTCAACTTGGTGGCAGTGTGGTAGTTGGTATTGAACCACCACTCAGCCAAGGGCAGCCAGTGAGCCCATGCCTTGGGCCTATCTCCTATCATGCACCTTAGGTATACCTCAAGACGCCTATTGACCACCTCTGTTTGGCCATCCGTTTGAGGGTGGTAAGTGGTGCTGAGGTTCAGTTTTGTACCTTGTAACCGGAACAGTTCCCGTCAAAAGTTGCTGGTGAAAATGGGATCCCGATCAGATACGATAGATTTAGGCATGCCATGCAATTTGTAGATGGTATCCAAGAATGCTTAGGCTACTTCCACAGCTATATAAGGATGGGATAGGGCAATGAAATGAGTGTATTTGGACAATATGTCCATTACCACTAGTATGACAGTCTTGCCATGGGAATTGAGGAGCCCTTCTACAAAGTCCATGGATATATCGGACCAAATGCCTTCTGGGATGGGCAAGGGCTGCAGTAGGCTAGGGGAAGCTACTGTCTCTGTTTTGTTCCTCTGATAATTATCACATTGAGCCACAAAAGCATATATGTCCCTCTTCATACCCTTTTAATAAAACGATCGTCTTGCTCGGTGATAAGTTTTTTTGGTACCGGAATGTCCTCCCAAAGGGGTAGCATGTATCTCCTGCATAAGTAACCCCTTGAGCTGTGCATTTGAGCCCACTACTAGTCTAGCTTTGTAGGTCAACAGCCCATGCGTCCAAGAATAGCCTGGTTTGGCGGTTGGGTCATTGGTTAAGCCCTCAATGAGTGTTTTGAGGGTTGGGTCAATATGCCATTCCTGTTTGAGAGAATTGAGCCACTCAGGTTGAACAACTGAAAGAGCTGAAACTGTGCAAAATTGTTCCATGCTCTGTCTGGATAAAGCATCTGCAGCTTTGTTCTCGTGCCCAGCCTTGAAAACAATGTCATAGTCATAGCCAAGCAACTTTGTGAGCCACTTTTGTTGTATAGTAGTGGAGATCTTTTTGTGACAACCCTCACCACTGATTGGTGCTAAACTATGATTAAGCATGTTAAGGGACTAAAATTCTGAACTGATTGAATGAGTGTATTAATTTAAATGCACATCTATCTGTTTGACTGCTAAATTATCTGTTCGTGTATTATGTTTAAATTGCAAATTGAAGGCCTTATCGGCGGCCGAATCCGAAATTGATTAGCATTTCATGTTAATTAGAGTTTATGTGATTTTATGGTATATTTAATTGGAATTTGATTTGGTGTGATTAAATTGGATTAAATAAAGCTAAATTGTGTCTTCAGCCATTTTGAAGACAAAACCGACTAGAGAGAGAGAGATAGGAGGAATTGATTTCATCTAGGCATTTAGCTTGGAGACTTGATGATATTGAAAGTTGATTGCATAATTGAGCTTCTAGACTTGAAATTGAAGGCATAAGGTAGGAGAATCATCTTCTTGAATGTTAAATTAAGTCATATATTGCATGGTTCATGGAAGTTTAAAGTTTAGAGTCTAGAATTGGTACACAATGTTGAATTGAAGCTTAAATCATGCATGCATGTGCATATCATGAAGTTTGAAGTTGTTTCCATGGAAATTCTTGCATGCATGTCCACATTTTGTTATAGTCCATGAATTCACCATGTTCTTGAGCTAGAACTTGCATTTGATCATGTATTTGAAGCTTTGAATTCAATTGAATACATGCATGTTATGTTTGACCATGTTCTTGAAGTTTTAAATGAATTTGTATTTAATTGACTTACCTTTGGGCTTGATTTTACAAAATTGATCTTCAAAACATGTTATACTATGAGTTTACAAGTGTTTTCTAGAAAATTAGCCCAAAAGGATCGGATTTGATGCTTTAAAAGTTGGTTTTGAGCTTGAAGGTTCAATTTGGAAATTCCAGAATTTGGACCCAGGCTCGAGCGTAGGACTTCACGCTCGAGCGAGCACTCTGAGTTCATGCAGTCCGCTCGAGCGGGAAAAGTCACACTCGAGCGTGAAATGCGTGTACCCAGTACTTTGCATGTGTTTACAGTCCGCTCGAGCGAGAGAGTTCACGCTCGAGCGAGGACTTGTGTCTCACGCTCGAGCGTGGATCGAGCGCCCGTCAAGCGTAATTTTTGTGCATCCAGTATTTTTATTGTAGCTTACAGTCTGTTTGAGCGAAGGAAGTCACGCTCCAGCAAAGATCCTTTGTCTGCATGTCCGCTCGAATGAAACCCCTATTTTCTGAAAATTTTGAAAAGTGTTTTAAAGTATATCTTTGCATCCTCTTTCCATCCTAGGCATTCCTAGGGCATGTTTAAGGCATCTTAAGGAGGATATTGATGTAGAACCACACCGAGGCAAATTAGGGATTAAGTTATTGTTTTCCCAACTGTGTAGCTTAGTGTGTGTGTGTGTTCGTTCTGTAATTGTAAGGTTGGCATCCGAGGACGCTCTAGCCTATCTGTAGCCCAGTGCTCTGTGAGTAACAATGTTGTAAAGATATGTTCAATCATGAATATTTTCTGAATGAACAACTGTACTGCTTTCTGAAATGATATTTCTTACTGAAGGAATGTTTGTCCTATTTGTGAACTGTATTCGTGGCATCCATAGTAATTTACTATTACTGTACTGTACTGTACTACTACTGTCACAGAGATCTCTGTCAGTTCCCATGTTTGGAACCACTACTGTTTACTGATATGATGGCCATCAACTGACTGTTCGGTCTGTTAAGACCTACTGTACTGTTTGCTATTGGATGTACCACATATGACTATTATAGTTTCTGAACGACTGTTATGGCATGAAATATGAGCCACAAACTGAATGACTGATATACTGATAAATGACTGTTTTTAATACTGAAAGGACATTCATTATTAACCTCTTTACGCATATGTTATTCACTGGGTTTTAGCTCACTGCTCATATATATATGTAGGTGTTCAGGCACCGGACCGTTGCTAGAAGCGTCAGGCTAAGCTCCGTTTTGTCAAAGTCAACCACTGTGCCTCACTGAGAGATTCCAAGTCCTTCAAGCTAGGGCTTTTGGGGGTGTTTTAGATTTCTCCCTTTTTGTATCTGTTTTTGTAATACTGTATAGACTGTACCTGTACTGTACTGTTCTGATAGGGATTAGATCCCTGTCCTGGATAATTGTATATGAATGTATATGTACTGTTTATGTGGATATCTATGAAAAGTCTTTTTGCATACAGACTGTCACAGCTCATTGGACATCTTTTATTACTGTTTTGGCTTCCGCCAGCCCCTGTACTCTGTATTATTGTTATTACTGTTAAACAGGCCTTTGGTAATCACGGATTACTGGCCGGTTACGGTACTAAACCCATAGGGGCGGGTTTGGGTCATGACACTTTTGGTCTAGTAGGTACTTAAGACTGAGATGGTCAGTCTTGATGGTGAAATGTCTTCCCAAAAGGTAGTGTCCCCACTTGTGGACAACATATACTACTGCCAATAACTCCTTCTCATAGGTTGATAGCCCCAAATGCTTGGGTGCCAAAGCCTTGCTAATATAAGCTATGGGATGCCCATCTTGCATGAGGACTGCCCCTATGCCTGTGCCAGATGCATCACACTCCAAAATGAAGTCCTTATCATAGTTTGGTAGTGCTAACACAGGTGTGGAGGTCATAGCTGCTTTTAAGGTGTTGAAAGCATTTTCTGCTTGCTCATTCCATCCAAAAGAGTCCTTCTTCAATAGAGTGGTACGTGGTGCACAAACTTTCCCATAATTTTTCACAAATCGTCAGTAATAACCGGTTAACCCTAGAAATCCCCTCAATGCCTTGATGGATGTTGGTCTGGGCCATTGCAACATAGCCCCAATCTTGACTGGATCTGCTACCACATCCTGTCCAGAAATGATATGCCCCAAATACTCCAAAGATTGTTATCCAAAGGCACACTTAGATTTCTTGACATAGAGCTGGTTGGTCCTCAGTAATTATAAAGTGGTTTGCAAGTGGTGAAGGTGGTCAGCCCAAGTTTTACTATATATCAAGATGTCATCAAAGAAGACCAGTACAAACCTCCTGAGGTAGGGTTTAAAAACTGAATTCATTAGGCTTTGAAAAGTGGAGGGTGCATTGGTCAACCCAAAAGGCATAACCAAAAATTCATAATGGCCCTCGTGAGTTCTGAAAGCAATTTTGGAGATGTCTTCAGGATTCACTCTGATTTGATGGTATCCAGCTCTTAAATTGAGCTTTGTGAACACTTTGGCACCATGCAATTCATCCAATAGTTCATCAATTATAGGGATGGGGAATTTGTCCTTAACCGTCAGCTTGTTCAATTCTCTGTAATCAACACACATCCTCCAAGTGTGATCCTTCTTTTTCACCAATAGCACAGGGGAGGAAAAATGACTGGAACTTGGTCTGATGATTCCAGCGTCCAGCATCTCTTTAACTATTTTTTCAATTTCATTCTTCTGTATGTATGGATACTATATGGCCTCACATGGACGGGTGCACTGCCTTGTGTTAGGGGAATTCGGTGGTCAATCAATCGTTGAGGAGGGAGGGCACTAGGCTCCACAAATACATCATTAAAATCATGTAAAATGACTGTAATATCAATGGGCACCTGCTCTACATGTGTAGCTGTGATACTGTACAACTGGACCAAGTAACCTTGGTTGGTTTGCTGCAAAGCCTTGCTCACTTGCTTGCTAGACACTTGTTCCACCTTGCAGCCAGTGTCTCCCTTGAGAAGGATGGCCTGTCCCTTGAGGAGGATGGAACTGCATTTGGAGGTTCTTAAAATCCCAAAGTATTGGTCCTAAGGTGGACAACCACTGCACCCCAAGTACCATGTCACACCCTCCAATAGCCAGGATACGCACCTCTGTGGTGAAGGTGGCTCCCTGCATTTCCCACGTGAAGGCCTTACACAGTCCTTTGCTATATAATTTGGTTCCATCAGCTACTGTGACTGATAAATCTGTGGTGGGTTCCACTAAATGTCCAGAACTCTTGGCCACACTTGGCTCCACAAAGGTGTGGGTATTGCCAGAGTCAATTAAGATAGTGATGGGCCTCCCCTTGACCTTCCCAAGTATTCTCATTGTCCTAAAGGATAGGCTACCTGACAGAGCATGCACTAAAATCTGCATGCCATCACTCACCTGAGAGTCTCTATCCTCTTGTAATTCCTGTTCCGGAGCATCTGATTCCTCATCTTCCCCAAGCAGCAAATATAATTGTTTCCTTTGGCACTTGTGTCCCCTGACATACTTTTCGTCACAGTTGTAGCAAAGCCCTTTCTCTCTTTTAGCCTCCATTTCCTTGGGAGTTAGTCTCTTGATGGGAAAAGGGATGGTACTGGTTAGGGTTGAGTTGGGAGAAGTGTTTGGTTGGTATTTGGAGTCAGTAGGTACTGGGGTTTTGGTATCGGGTTTAGGTCCACTTGAGGGAAAGGGTTTTGGTAATGAGAGGTTTGGGGAAGGGAAAGACCAATTGCTGTTGGATGATCTTTGGGGAATTTTATTTCGTCTACTAAGGGCTTCAATGCTTTCTTCTTGTAACCTTGCCAAGCCTATGGCATGGGAGATTGTAGTAGGTTGGAACATTTGGACACCAGCTTTGATCTCATCTTTCAACCCACTGACAAAACAGCTGACAAAAAACTCCTCCGTTAAGCCTTTGGTTTTGTTGGCTAACTCTTCAAATCGCTCCTGGTACAGCTTAACAGACGTAAACTGCTTCAACTTGGTCAATTCCCCCATAGGGTCCTCAAAAGCATTGGGGCCAAAACGCAGTTGAAGTCCGTGAGAGAATTCAGCCCAGGTAGGCATTTTCTGAGTTCGTTCAAACCATTGATACCACTGTATCGCCTTGTCAGTGAGATGCATCACAGCCAGTTTTACTTTACTACCTTCATCAATCTGATTAAATTCAAAGAAACGCTCACACTTATAAATCCAACCAGTAGGATCCTCACCTGAGAATTGGGGAAAATCAATTTTGGCATAACGAGTTTGTACGTAGCCAGAGTTGTGGGGTGAAGATCTATGAGGGGTAACGGAATCTCTGCCCAGATCTTCCGTCGGTGGTTGTTTCTGATCATCACGAAGGGTGAGAGCCATGATCATCTCCTTGAGCTAGTTAAGAGCAAGCTGCGTTCATGCTTCACTCTCATGCTGTTGGTGAACCAAACGTTTGTCACTCTCGCGTAACTGGCGAATGGTTTCCTCCATCCTCTTCTGTTCCTGCGCACGAGTCTCCGTCATTAGAAATTATGGCCGAGGAACTGCTAGCTCTGATACCAGTGATAGAATGAGTGACAAAAATGGGAATTGAGAGAAAAGATTGAGACAGATTGAGACTGAAATTGAGATAGCAATGGAAAATTGTATTAATTTGAAACTGGGTTCCAACTCTGGGAAACGTTAGATCCCAAGCTTCTTCATTACAAAAATTATTCCCCTTCTCTCTCCTTCTCTCCCTCCTTATACAATATCTCTCAACAGTTCTAACAACTACCACTAATCCCGCTCAACAACTTTAACATCTTCCGCTAATCCCGCACCAAGTCACTGAGCTGTAATTGATCTGTTATCTGAGTTATCTCGGTCTGTTGTCTGGCCCATCATCCAGTCCAGCCCACTGTCCAAACCACTGCTCACTGCTCCTGAGTTAAGCCCCTTGTCTCGACCCATGGCAGCAGCGTCACTTCTAGTTGATGGCCTATCATTGTCAAGTAGGTTTCTAATAGAAGTTCAACAGGAACATTGTCATCCCAGAGTATTTGTACCGACATCGTTTCAGCTTATAATTGGTCAAAATTTCAAATTTTAATAGTAGCAATTTGATTAATGATGGATCTACAAAGTATCAGTCATGGTTTTTCATTTCATTTATGTTATATTGTTCGTTGACATCTTAAATTGAAAAATCAATGAAGACACTTTATTAAATAAATAAATAAATATTGATAAGGAAGAAAGATTTTTATTTATTTATTTATTTTTATTTTTATTTTTTATTTTTTATTTTTTTTGAGTAACAATACCAATGAAAATATGTGTTCAAAACAGGATGATGAATGCTCCTGCCAGGAAGAAATCAAAATAACCATGTCACAACAACCTTCAAACTTCGAACCGGTGACGAGAATGGATCCCATTTTCAGAGCATTGCAGCAAAGTGGTTCCTCCTCCACTCGAGGGACCAGTGTTTCTTCTCTTTTTCCTCATATTTAGCCCATGGGAGCTTGCGCTTCGCCATCTTTCGCTTCTTCGCAGCTACTCCTAGGCGGTCTCCATAATTCTAAAAAACCAAAAATGCACATTCAAAATGAGAAACTTGTATTTGACATCAAATTTAGAACAAAAATAGGCTTAAATATGGTTAAAAGTACAAAAAATAAATTTCATACCTGGAGGCAGAGTCCTTCTTCAATGTCACAAATGGGATAATCATGAGGGCAGCAATACTCTGTGCCAGTGCAGCACACAGCATCTGTGTACTCGCAGCACCCATATTCAAAGCAGAAATCAAACTCTTCCAAAATGCAGCAACACGTCTCGGTTGCAGGACAATAAGAGGAGTCTCCACACTCACTAGGTGATGGAGAGGGAGGTGGTGGAGGAGAAGGTGGTGGCGGTGGTGGTGAAGGCGGTGGTGGTGGTGATGGTGGCGGAGGTGGAGAAGATGGAGATGGGGAAGATGAATTTTTATTTGGGTATGAAGCCATTGCATTGATTGCACAAACACCATACTCATCACTAGTGTTCCTTCTTATATATCCATAACCCTCTATTCCCCAAGATGTTCCCCAAGAATTCTTGATTATCCAATACTCTTCACCACTTTCAGACCCATAACCCACAATCAAAACAGCATGGTCTATGTCATCTGGATTGTCCGAGCAATCTCCGTCATAGATTCCCTGTATTACATCAATTTTTTCTCAATTTATTAGCATATTAGTGTATGATTTTGGATTCACAAGTTTATGAAATGTGAAATGAAATAGAAATTAGAGTTACCCCTGTGTATAGTTGAAAATCTATTGCACCACCATCTATTCCAACACTTATGGGTTGCTTAAGAACAGCACAAAAAAGAGCACTCTCTTCTTCTTCTATATCTGTATAGCCATCAATTGACACAGCTTTGGTTTCCTCCTAATTAAACAGAACAAAGTCAATCATGATTTGCTTTTATTGTGAAGTCCAAAATGTGCATAAATGGTTAATAATGAGCTGATAATCTATAGGTGGAATCTAAAAGTATCTCTATCTAGCTTAAAAAATAATTTTATTATTATTATTTTTTTTTAGTTTATTTAAACTATTTTTATCACATATATTGTAAGCAAAAATTACAATATCTGACACAATTCCAAAAACAAAATAAGCAGCTTATTTTAGCACCATGTGGTCAATGATTTCTATCCTTAAATTTGTGTACCCCTCTTACTAAATACACTTCCAACTAGGCCTGACAGTGGACTAGGTTCAGATAAGATTTTGCAAAATCCAAATATGATCCAATTATAAAAAATTTGAATAAGAATTCAATTCATATTGGATTGAATTTATCGAAATCAAATCCAATAATAAACGGACTAGTTGGGTTTGTGTCTAATCAGATTATTGGATTGGATTTTTCTTAATAGATTTCGATTGCTCAGTTCAAGTCAAAACTGGTTTGTTCAAAGGTCTACTTCCAACTATTGGATCATGTCTCGAGATTCATAGTCTTGAGATTTTCATATTATCCAATAATTGAGAATGCAATGAATTAGAGAAATAAGAATTCAGAAACAGAATGTCTTTGGCCTGCATAGTTATTAGTTAATAGTAGTCTGGAAAAGGGACACAGACCTTGGTGGTGTTGCAGGTACCATCAATTCCAGTGTATGGATAATCAGATTCAGTATCAATTCCACCATTGCTAACAACCCAAGCAAAAGCATAGTCCATGTAACCCCATCACAACCATCATTGGTGGAATCACAATCCACAAGTTCTTGTTCAGAAAGGCTAATCAGGTCTCCAGTCACTAATGCATTTATTGCTTCCATTGCTCCAGTTGAAGAGAATGCCCAGCAACTTCCTATATAAGACCCAAAATCAATAGCTTAATGAAAAGATTAGGAAAGACTCCTAAGAATAAAAATCAAGAATATTACAATGAAACTCAACACTTGTATTTGTAGGCACACATATTCCTATAGGGTTTAAAAAGACACATGACCGAGCCTAGCTTAAAAGCCGGACCATCCAAAGCCCAATTGGCTAGGCAGGAGAGGAAAAAGAAAAATCTCTGACAACCAGAGAGGAATGAACAAACCCGGTCACGTCTCAAGGGGATAGGAAAGAAGAATATGCTAGAAAAAAAATTTCATAAAATTTTTATCATATCCCACTCTGTTCCATCCTTAGGATTGAGTTATCTTTATTTCTAAGATACAGTTTTAATTTTATCAGGCTTCATTGGCCCCGTATGGTGCAGGTGTTAAAACAGCTTATAGATTATAACTTAACAGATTATACATTATGACTTTAATCAGAAGTTGTTAATCTATTTGGTGTAGCTGTTGGATTATAGATTTAAGTTGTTGAGTAGTGTTTGTTAAATAAGCTATTTTTTCGATTAATTTTTATTTTTTGTTATTTATTACTTGTCTATATTTCTCATCAAAAAAAATAATAATAATCTATAGTCCATTTGGGTCTTTTTCTATTTTTTAAAAAATAAAAAATAAAAAAATCTAAGAGTATGACCATAAATTAATATATCCACAGCAGAAGCTGATAATCAGAAGCAATGGGTGAGTAGTTTCTCAGAATCAGCTTTTTTAAGTTAAAACAAGCTGTTAGAATCAAAAGCTGTTTGAAATAAGTTTAACCAAACTGTCCAAAATAACTTTTTTAAATCTAAAAGCTATAAGATAGCTTTGAAAAGCTGAAACAAACACCTCCATTATCCATCAACAAATTGCACAATCAAATGTGGGATAAACAAGTCTAGTAGATAATTAATCTAAACCCCTACTTTTAAACTACAACCAAACGAGGCAATAACTATGGCCCAATCCACAAACATGAGCATATAGCCATAAAATTTTATGCTCTGAAACACCATCTATAAGTAGTATTTCGTTGGTTCGAATGATTTGAACAAAAATATAGTGCATTTCTTTTCCTTTTTGTATAATTAAACCAAACATGAAAATAAACATACAATAGTCACTCCATTTTAGACTTAATCAAACAGTTAATTTCATTAATTGCTTAATAATTATTTCTAAATAAGAAAACCAATAATGAGTATTCATGTAGAGAGTGACACAAAACGGTGTCCAAAAACCAGTGATATATAGCATTTCTCGATTAGAAAACATACCACAGTCTCCTTGGTCCTTGACAGCAGTGACAATGCCATACGTCCTCCAATCCAAGGAAGACGGTCCATCGCAGGAATTCAATGCCGCCTTCCCCTCCACACTCCTCCTCTGAATGCTCATCTTCTTCTTAAAGGGCTTCTTTACCTTTGATGTATAAACCACTCTGAACTCTTCATTACTCATGTCAGCAAACTTGTTCAACCCAACTGTATGCTCTGAACTCGTCTTTCTCTTCGAGTTCTTCTCCATTACATACTTCAAATTGCTCCGAAAGTTTCGGAACCTCTTCTCTGCCTCTTGTTCATGCTTGTAGACCTTCCCATGCTTCTCCTTCCATTGTTGGAAGAGCTCAGTCAATCTTTCTTCTGAAATAAACTGGTTTTGATGGGATAGTATTGAGAACTCACTAGGGAGACTTGAACTGAGGCATGTCAATGATGCCCAGAACAAGAAAAGGAGTGAGAGTTGGGTTTTTTGGGTACCCATTATCCAAACTTCGTGGAAAATGATCTCTGATTATCTTTCTATCTTGTGTTTTTATATAGTTCAAGTGCACATTAACCTACCAGTCAGCTCAAGTATATTCACTCACCCCCTCATCCCAAAATTAAAGTAGTGAGGTAGGCTCATTTAAAACAGCAGACCCTATTGTTTTAATCAATTAGGCCTTGAAACTAACAACCCTGCAAACATAGTTCCTTGGGAGACTTGAACGCGAAATCTTTCGGATTTTTACTATTTGGCCAACCCCTTAAATTTTTTACTTGATTTATTTTTTATTTTTGTCCTTAAAATTACACCCCTTAAACATTGTTGTTTCATTACAGAAAATTTCATAGCAGAGCATCTTCATCCATTAGGTGGGTGACAAAAATCGGACTCCTCTAACTATACATTTTATTATTTTTTTCATGAAAATTTCAATTTGTGATTGTGCAGACCAAATTGACATTTGAAGTGATGTTCCCATGAAGACAGTGAAGTGGAGGTCATGTAGTTTTGTCAGGGTATTTTGGTGATTATGTAGAAAATTTTCAAGGTAATTCATGAATAGGATTGGATATTTTATGTTTGCTACTATTATACTAAACTTTGTTGTTCCAAATTGTCTTTGATTGTTGGTTATCTACTATTCAGACCATTTGATTTGTGAGAAGGTAAAGTGAGCTATGGAGAGCTACCAGTCAACAAATATGGAATTGCTGTCTTGGACAATCTGTATTGTTAGATAACAATTGTTGGGTTGGAATGTCATAGTTAAATATTAATTTTTTATGTAAGCTTTGATTATAAAATTAATAATTTTTAGTTTTATAATATTTATTTTTATTTAATATATAAATTTATTGGCAGACTTTAAATTGAGCTTGAGATGAGATTTTTAAGCTTGAATTCAGGTTAAGACAGCCTTGACAACATGAGTTTTTGTATTTTGTAGCCTAAGCTTGGCCCGGTCTTGCCAGTGAAAGCCCACCCTTAATAAGAATCAATAACTAGGGATTTTCTATTTTGTTAATGAAACGTACAAAAATTAACCACGTTGGGTCCAACTTGTCTCCAGTCGGAAATCAAGACTATACCAGTCTGGCTAGTAGACTCACTTTTGAGCTCTACTTCGATGACTTAAATCGTTCACATTTTAGGATTTATCGAATACATCATCAATGCAAAAAAATAAGTCAATCGAATAACAGCAAACACGTGTTCAAATAAGTTTTGTATAAAAAAAAATAAATGGTAAAAAAATAAATAGTTTACACAATTAATCCGAACATGTGTTTTTACTTTTAGTCAATCGACTTAATTTTTTACATAGATGATGTGCTCGGCAAATCCTAAAATATGAACAGTTCAGATCATCAAAATGAGACCTAAAAGTCAATCCACTAACTTAACTACGTGGTCTAGTTTCGATGTTCAACTGAAGACAAGCGCAATTAAGTTTGATCATATTATATCTATGTGAGAGACCACAGAGCATTTGATGACAATGCTCCATAATGCATAGTTAAGGGTGTATTTGAGTTTTATCTAATTGGATAGATTCTTGGAGATAACTGAAAAGAAAATAAAAGACAAGAGAAATGAAATAGAAGTTAACTTTTTTATTTTATTTTTTTACAAATTTAAAGTCTAAATACAATCTTAATTCTAGTCATACAAATTATTATGGAAAGATGTCTCATATAATTTATCTTCAACATGCTTTTTTATTTATTTATTTATTTATTTGATACATCATTTTTATGCACTTGTTGCCCACTAAAAGGATAACTTCATATTCTAATTTGTAAATTAATGAAAGATCTTCCATTTTGCCACTTACTTTTTAAAATAATTAGTTGTGCACACATGCAAAAATAAATGATAGCTATAATAGTCTGAAATGTGAACTTGCTCTGGAGGGTAATTTTAAAAAAACTATCCCATATGTTCCTCTGCTTCAATAGAAAAGACAGGACAAAGTTTAGGAGTGTATAGTCTTTTTCTCTTCTTTTTTTTTCTTTGAACATAGAAAAAAGAATGCTCCGTGAGAATATCATAGCATCTGCGGATCATAGTCTCAGGATAACCGGTTGATGGTTAGATTTAACTTAATTCAAAGGAAGAGACCTACCACCGAGACATTTAATAGAGTTTAACCACGTGTTACAGAAGAGGCCAAGTATCGACATCACAACTTCCATGGGCTCTAGTCGTGGGGTAACAGATTGATGGCCAGATTTAATCCAACCTAAAGGAAAGGACCCACTACCGAGGCACCGAATGAAGCTCAATCACGTGCCACAAAAAGAGGCCAAGTATCAATTAAAGTATAGTGCGAGATCTCTGAAAAGAATCAGCTGGACAAAACTAGCATTCCACGGCCCCCAGAAAACCAACTTAACACACCCCAGTGGAAAGGGTACCTTCTCCATGAGGCCACCATCTCCGGTGGTTAGGAGTGTATAGTTTGAGAATGTACTTGTCGCAGTACTAGAGATGACAATGGGGGGTTAATGGGGTGGATATTAATTCTCCATCCCCATTCCCCTATAATTATTTTTCTCCATTCCCCATGGATACTACCCTCCCCATCTCCTAATGGGTTTGGATTTTCCCCAACCCAACTTGACCCTTTGTTTTTTTAAATTTATTATTATTATTATTTCTTTTTAAGATTCACAACCAAAGCTAAATATACATTCAATCGTATTTTATTTTATTTGGCTCAACAACAAAATCAAATACACATTAATTAACATTGTCATATTATTCTTGTCAAATTTTATGTATATTTAGAATTTTTTAAATTTATTTAGAAAAATTCTATTCCTACAAAAAAATTCCATCTTCTTTTTTAATTTTTTTTTAATTTTATGTATCTCCTTCTCCTCTTTGTTAATTGATCTTCGATAATCTGAAAGTGAGTTGTTACTCTCGTTTCCATCTTCTTCGTCTTTTTCTTTTTTCTTTTTTTTTTTAATTTTTATTTGCATTTATAGAATGAATTTTCTTGTTTCAATATCTCCTGCAATTATTTTATTGGATTTCTCTCTGATTTGATGGTAACCTTAGATTGAGTTTCTCAATTTTCATCTTAACTAGTGATCACCTTAATTGAAATTTTATACATTTTTGTCTTCAATTTTCATGTTTTGGTTATGATTAATTGTGCGTTTTTGATCAATATTCACAATCTTGTCGCCGCTAGATTGTCACCATCTCAAATCATCATAGTGAGAGGATGAGAAAGAGTGAGACTAGAACTCTAATTGTAAACAAAGTAGTGAAAACTAGGGATGACAATGGATAACCTACTCTGTGTGTATCTATGGAGACCCAATCCAAATACATGGGGTTTTCCCTTTTTTCTTATCCGTTGGATAAAGTAAGTGATGTTCTTTAAATCTCCACTGGGGATGGGTACCCACTAATTTCCCCATAAATTTTTTTTTTTTTTATGTACATCGAAAAATAATTTCTCCATATATTTTCACTACTCTATTTACAATTAGAGTTCTAATTCTCACACTCTCTCATCCTCTCACTACAGCAACGGCGATTTGCAATGGCGACAATCTAGCGGCGACAAGATTGTGACTATTGATTAAAAACGCACAATTAATCATAACCAAAACATGGAAATTGAAGACAAAAATGTACAAAATTTCAATTAAGGTGATCACTAGTTAAGATGAAAATTGGGAAATTCAATCTAAGGTTACCATCAAATCAGAGAGAAATCCAATAAAACAAGAGATATTGAAGCAAGAAATTTATTCTATAAATGCAAATAAAAATTTAAAAAAAGAAAAGAAAAGAAGAAGAAGATAGAAATAAGAGCAACAACTCACTTTCAGATTGTCGAAGATCAATTAATAGAGAGGAGAAGGAGATACATAAAATTTAAAAAAAAAAATTAAAAAAGAAGATGGAATTTTTTTGTAGGAATAGAATTTTTCTAAATATACATAAAATTTGACAAGAATAATGTGACAATGTTAATTATTGTGTATTTGATTTTGTTGTTGAGCCAAATAAAATAAAATAAGATTAAATGTATATTTAGCTTTGGTTGTGAATCTTAAAAAAAATTATAAAAAAAATAATAATAAATTAAAAAAAAAAAAAAGGTCAAGTTAGGTTGGGGAAAATCAAAACCCATTAGGAGATGGGGAGGGTAGTACCTATAGAGAATGGGGAATGGGAAAAATAATTATAGGGGAATGGGGATGGGAATTAATATCTACCCTATTAACCCCCATTGCCATCCCTAGTGAAAACATATAGAGAAATTATTTTCTAATGTACCTAAAAAAAAAAAACATATGGGGAAACTAGTGGGTATTCATTCCCGCCCTATCCCCAGTGGAGATTTAAAGAACATTACTTAACCTACCTAATGGACAAAAAAAAAAATGAGAAAACCCATATATTTAAATTGAGTCTCCATATATACTCACAGGGTAAATTATCCATTGTCATCTCCACGCAGTACTACTATATGTTTTATTGTGCTACAGAGACATAGCTACTAATTTCATTACAAGTGTTACTTGTACCTGAAAGTCAATGCGTTTTTTAACTGCCGTAGATATTAAACAAATGAGTTTATATTCTTTATAGCTTATCCATAACGCATTGGTTCAACAGACAACTATTCTATGGCTGAAAAATTGCCAATTTTTTTTAGCATTCTTGAATTTTCTCCCCCTTCTCCATCCCCTCTCTCCTTAGGTATAATGAAATTTGACAATGAAATTTTGAAGGAAAGAGAACATCTTCAACTTTGCAAACAACCTCTGCCATTTTTGACACTCCACATGAAAAGTCAAATCCTGTTTTAAATGCTTATTCTTCTCTCATCAAAGAAAACTTGATCATGGGTACTTTGATTGAGATGCTTCTGTCAATAGTTTGGGTGATTCTAACATTTATATGGATTTTCTTTTAGCATAAGAAGGGGAAAAGAATTGCAAAATAATTATTCTCTGACTCTGATATTCCATGTTGATGGTGTCGGTGGTGGCATTTGGTGGGAGGTGTATTGGTGTAAAACAGAGGGGGAAAAAAATTATTTTGGTCATAAGTCTCTCAAATTAACATCCAAGGTCCATAACTTTAAATTTTTTATCGTGAAAAGAACAAGTTAAAAAATTTTACGCCTTAATCATCATTATCTTTTCATCGTCTCTAATTTATCTCTAATGTGCTTGTCTTTCATTAGTGATCTAGCCATCTCTGATTTGTTACATTTGGTACTGTATTTGTGAAAAGTAAACTTAAAGACAATTTCTATGTAGATTAATGTATGTATTTTACTTTGTTTAGTATTTTCTAAAATGGAATTTTCCTATCTCTAGAAATTGAAATTTTCCTTCATAGATAATGAAATTTCACTATCTTTTCAAATAATAATTTTGAAATTGACAGACATCAAATGCAAAATTGAGGAACCATAACTTTAATTTTGATGGCTACAAACTCAAATTACAAAATGACAAAATTACTTGATTGAATTGATCATTTTTTATTAATAAAATTTTACGACCTTCAAAGAGATATTTATAAAATTGCAAATTTCATTTTGCATAAATTTAATTGTCTTTTACATTTTGGATATGAATTTTTTGTGGTTTGACATTTTGGTAGCGGTAGTAATGGGATGCATTGTTAGAAGTGGTGGCCGGAGGAGAGGAATCGCGGTAGGATGGGAGAAGAAAGAATTGATGTGGGGGTCACAATAACTGACGTGGCAGTTATTGAATGGCTGACCAAGTGCGTATTATCACATTTTTGTGAGGGTTTCGAGTCCCAAACCCTTTCCATTGCCTTATTTATCCTATAAGTGCAACTATTCGGGAAAAATAATAATAATAATAATTCAATGCAATCGTGATATACTATATTATAGAATAGTGTTTAATCAAATTTTTTTATATTTTATTTTAAACATCAAAGCAAATAAATAACAAAACAAAAAGAAGTAATGCACCCAAAAGAAAAGACAATATGGCATAAAATTCCAGCCTTTATCTTCATAGTTCAGGAAGATCCATCATAAAACTCAAGAAAACCCTTCATTTTCTTGACAATTCCAAAACTATCCATAACATTGTACAATAAGTGATGCTACAGACTCGTACTTTTAACCCATAAATCCACTCATAATGATGTGCTAAGAGGATGCGACCCTATATTATTAGATGTATAATAAATTAAAAATTGACACATATAATATCATATTATTGTGAATACAATTGTATAATTTTTTATATATCTTAAACATTTTCCATTGTATAATACATTCAGTGAATGATCTTATAATTTTCCGTACTTTCACATTGTATGCAAAACGTGTAGCAATTGTTTGTGTGCATTTATGCAGTGACTCCAAACAAAAAAACAAAATAAATAATAACAAAATTTGGACAACACACAGGAATAGATCTAAAAAAGAGACCTCTGCCTATTATAGTTTAATGTAATATATTAGGTATGTTTTAAGTTCAAAAAACAATTATGGAAAACTTACCAATAAGTTCCATATACAAAGTTCAAAACTCATCTAATCTAAAAACAAAACATTTGTACAAATTAGTCTTATATATTTTTAAGGGCAAATTACTAACACCCCCCTCGAGACTTGACTAAAATACGGATTCCCTCCTTAAGTTTGGAAAATTACAAATTGTCCCATGAGGTTTATATTTGCATAACAAATAATTTGTTATGCAAATATAAACGTCAAGGGGCGAGATGTAATTTCTCAAACCTTAGGGGGCAATCTGTATTTTAGTCAAACCTCAAAGGGGGTGTTGGTAATTTGCCCTATTTTTAACTGTTATCAAAAAATCCTTTTTTTTTTCTTTTTAATTTATAGACGCTGTTACATCCCATTACCGTCGGACTTCCATCAGACGGTCATCGGAGACTCGTCAGAATGTTTAACATCACCGGGAAGTCGCCAGAGTATCGCTAGGAAGTCGCTGAATTGTTATGAACGTCAATGGAAGTCGACGGAATGTATATAACGTTCGTTGGACGTTAAAAACATCATTGGAAACTCACCGGAATGTCCATAATATTGTCGGGAAAAAAAAAGGAATAAATGAAGAAATTAGAGCGAACAAGCATAGCAAAATGTGCTAAACATTGATAAACTAAAAGAAAAAAAAATGTAACGACAAAAAACAGTAACAATGGAAAAAAAAAAAAAAACATATGTCATTTTTCAAATTTTGTAGAGTTTAAACAAATAATCTCCAATATTGATCAAACTGAAAAACAAGCTTTGAAACTGTAATATGTTACAGTTTTAAAGCAAAAATCTATTAGGCATTTATCCTTATTAATTAAACTGGAAAACATGTTATGAAACTGTAAAATTTTACAGTTTTAAAGAATGTTATGAAACTGCAAAATTTTGCAGTTTTAAACCATGATTCATTCCAACACCAAAAAAAAATTGAAACTACAAAATTTTATAATTTTCACCGCCTATAATTAAAACTTGAAAACAATTTGTTCAAATTTGAAAATTTTCTCCATTAAAACAAAAAAATAGAAGTATATAGCAGAGAAAATATAGAAAAATTAAGAGATCGAAGGAGAGAGGCAAATATAAAGAGATGATTGTACTCTGGCAACTATTTTTTGTTTAGATCTAGCCAGATCTGATATAGATCTACTCAGATCTGATGTAGATCTACATCAGATCTAAGTAGATCTACTCATCTTCTTCATCAAAAACATATCTTCTTCACCGTCGGTGAGGGTGAAGTAAGGAATCGACAGTCGGTGGTTGCCGGTGCACCCCAATCGATGGTAATTGTCGGTCACCGGTGACTATATATTAGAAAGAGAAAGAGAAGAAGCAATATATGGTTGCCCATCGACGATCATCGAAAATCACAAAGAACAAAAGAGGCAGAGAAAAAGAAAGATAGAGTATAAGAAAAACATTATAAGACTTTTGAGTATAAACAAAAAGTTATAGGACTAAATAGGACACATGTTTTTTAAAGAGGACTTCTTGGTAATTTGCCCAAAAATTAAAGAAGGTCCAAACTAATCTAAAATAAATTAATCCATTAAAAATTAAAAGGGCCCATTCAAAATGATTTTGCAAAAAAACTGGATTATCTAAGCACGATTGATTTATTTGCTTCTAAAAATATAAGAAGAGCAAGGATCAAGTGATACTTATTAGTTGTTGTAATATAATGCTAAGTATTTTTTGTGATTTTAAAACAAATCTTTTGTCCTTTACCTTCAAAATTTTTTTTCTTTAAATGAAAAAAAAAATTGTGAAAAACCTCAAATGATCTAATAATATTTATTAGTTGATTATCGGTTTTGGACCTTGAAAATCTCAGACCGGGCCTGAACACACAATTAGTACTTTTTAGCCTTGCAACTCGCAAGCCATACTCTCACTGATGTTAGCCAAGGATTTAAGGTTACACCTTATGATAATATCAACAAACAAACATGTATCTTCCTTACTATTTCCCTCCGGCACATCAACAACGTACGATTCTATCACAACAGTCTTCTCATCGCCATTCTCTAGATCATCCATGTGGAGGGTTGTGGTTGATTTATAATTCAGAAGTCTATGATCACCGCCGATAATGCTGACCATCATAACATGCCTGTCATCATCAAGTTTGTCAAGTCGCTCAGTGCTCGATTGAGCTGGTAACCTTGACATAACCCTGATTTCACTTACACTTCCGGTGCCTCCATCACCAGCTTAAATGGTGCAACTCTTTATGAACCGCTTGTAGGCTTGTGGGTTGTCAAAGCGTCGAACCATAGACCAGACTAAAGTGAGTGGTGCGTTTATTGTTTGGACCAGGTTCGAGCTACACTGGTTTGGGGAGATGTTGTGGGTGTGGTAAAGGCTCATCATCTTTGTTAGTGTGTGTTTAGCCATGGTGGTTGACATGATATTCACTTTGGCCTGATTTATATGGTAGAGCGTTAGATGTGTTGGTCTATCTTTCGGAAAAACCCCGCAATAACACCACATGGCGGTTTTATAAATCGGTATCAATTGAGAGGGTAATTTATATGGATAAATTGGGCCGTGCTAAGGACTAGGTTGTGGGTCGTGGTAGAGGCTTCGATAGCTCAGTCTGGTACCGGTTGACATTGATCCGGTCAGCTAGGGTGCCTTATAGCCGACCGAGGTACTCATCCCTAATAAGAGTCGAGCTACGTCTAGCTCAGCTGAGAGCTATGTACGTCGTTACTTTTATTAAGAGCATGACAGAGGCAAGCTGGCTCGGTTAAAACCACATCGACTTAACCGAGCTAGAAAACCATCTCACTTGGATAGCAGTGAGTAGGGAGTTACCAGGATAGGCATCATCCTTGGGAGTGTGATTCCTAGGGGGACTCTGCTAAGGAGAGTTGGAGTTCTACTAGGATTATGCTAGGCAGAATCTATAAAAGCTCATGACAGGACCTATGTATAGGTATTTGTGACAACCCTCACTACTGTTTACTGATAACACCACTGATTAGTGCTAATCCATGATTAAGCATGTTAATTGACTGATTGACTGAAATTCTGAACCGATTGATTGAGTGTGTTAGTTTGAATGCAATCCTATCTATTGACTGCTAAATTATCTGTTCATGTTTTGTGTGTTAAACTGCAAATTGAAGGCCTTATCGGCGGCCGAATCCGAAATTGATTAATATTTTACGCTAATTGGAATTTATATGATTTTATGGTATATTCAATTGAAATGTGATTTGGTATGATTAAATAGATTAAAATAAGCTAAATCCCACAAGTTGTATTATTTACAATTTTGCCCTATTAGTGGACCACTACACCAAACATTTTGAGGCATGTTTTATTTCATCTTGTGCATCATTTTGTTCATTCTTCTTGAGCCAAACCGAATTAGAGAGAGAGAGAGAGTGAGGAAGCTTGAGTTCATGAGTTTTGGCTTGGAGACTTGAAGGATTTAAAGATAATTGCAAAAATTGAGCTTCTACACTTGAATACAAGACCTAAGGTAGAGAATTCAACTTATCATTGATGTATTTGTGTATTGTCTTGCATGACCCATGAGAAATTAGAGATTCTAGCCAAGAGTTAGTTCAAAATGTTGAATTGTAGCATAAATCATGCATGCATGTTGCCATTCTTGAGTTTTGAAGTTATTGTTCATGAAATTCCACATGCATGTCCATATTTTTGCATTGGACCATGAGTTCATCTTGTTTTTGGAGAAATTGGCTCATTTGAGCATGTCTTTGAAGCTTGAAGTTGTTTAAAATTCATGCATGTAAAGTTCTTGCTTTGTTCTTGAAGTTTGGTTTGAATTGTGTTTAATTGAACTACCTTTGGGCTTTGATTTCTCAAATTGAGCTTTGAAATATGTTATACTATGAGTTTACAAGTGTTTTCTAGAAAATTAGCCCAAAAGGATCGAATTTGGTGCATTGAAACTTGGTTTTGAGCTTCAGGTTCAAATCTGGAATTTCCAGAATTTGGACTCACGCTCGAGCGGGGAAAGTGGCGCTCGAGCGTGAAATTCGTGCATCCAGCACTTTGCATTGTTTTACAGTCCGCTCGAGTGGGGGATTACACGCTCGAGCGGGGACTTGAGTCATACGCTCGAGCGGGTGTCGAGCGCCCATCGAGCATGATTTTCACACATCCAGTACTTTTGCCATGTTTTACAGTACGCTCGAGCAAAGAGAGCCACGCTCGAGCGGGGAACCTTTGTCTGCATGTACGCTCGAGCGGGGAAAGCCACGCTCGAGCAGGACCCTGTTTTTCTGAAAATTCTGAAAATGTTTTTAAAGTGCATCTTTGCATCCTCATTTCATTCTAGGCATTCTTAAGCCTAGTTTAAAGAATCTTAATGAGGATATTGATGTAGAACCACACCGAGACAAATTAGGGATTAAGTTATTATTTTCCCAACTGTGTAGCTTAGTGTGTGTTCACTCTGTAACTGTGTAGGGTTGGCATCCGGGGACGCGTACTAGCTTATCTGTAGCCCAGAACTCTGTGAGTAACAATGTTGTAAAGATATGTTCAAAAATGATTATTTTATGAACAATTGAACTGTACTGTTTTCTGAAATGATACTGTTACTGAATGAATGATGTCCTAATTGTGAACTGTATTGTGGCATCCTTAGCAACCTACTGTTACTGTACTGTACTGCTACTGACACAGAGATCTCTGTCGGTTCCCATGTTGAAACCACTACTGTTTACTGATATGATGGCCATCAACTGACTGTTCGGTCTGTTTAGACCTACTGTACTGTTTTGCTATTGGATGTACCACATATGACTGCTATGACTGAATAACTGATATACTGATTGAAATGACTGTTTTCAATACTGAAAGGACATTCATTCTTAACCTCTTTATGCATTATGTTATTCACTGGGCTTTAGCTCACTGCTCATATATATATATATGTAGGTGTATAGGCACCGAACCGTTGCTAGGATCGTCGGGGTAAACTCCAGTTTTGTCAAGCCAACCATTGTGCCTCACAGAGAGGTTCCAAGTCCTTCAAGCTAAGGCTTTTGGGGCGTTTTAGTTTTCCCCTTTCTGTTTCTGCTCTGTATAGACTGAATGTTTTTCTACTGTATTGTCTTAATCGAGATCAAGTCCCGGATCTGGATAATTGTAAATACTGTGCATACTGTTTTGGTACTGACTGTATATATGTATGAAAGGTCTTTTTGCATATAGACTGTCACAGCTCATTGGACATCTTTTAATTACTATTTTGGCTTCCGCCAGCCCCTGTACTCTGTAATTACTGTTTTACTGTTAAGCAGGCTTTCGGTAATCTCAGATTACTGGCAGGTTACGGTGCTAAACCCATAGGGGTGGGTTTGGGTCATGACAGTATCACAATTTTTATTCTCAAATACACAGAGCTTTTGTCTATTGTCTATTGCTGACTTAGGCATCGGAGAGGTTTCCGGCACACACCCGCTGGCTAGCTCACGTTTGTGTTTTCAGGTAGTAAAGCGACGACGTTTGGAGGATTGCAAACTTGATCAACAGGATTATACGAGAAGATTATTTTGTGCTCGTACAATTGGCGCCATCTGTGGGAACACACACAAAGAAGAAAACCTTTTGATCATGCTTCCTCTTTAGTTGAGATCAATGGCGCACAACGAAGACTTACCACATTCTGCCATTGATGGACAGACCCCAAAGGGAGATGGGAGGCGCGAAGGATTACCTTTTATTCCACCTATGGTAGAATTAGACCCCCAGTGATGGAACCCATAGAGAGACACACGAGAGAGATGGGGCTCAAGCCCTTGTCACTCTCAAAGCCCTAACAGGCAGAGACGAAAGTTGGATCCTCAGGTTCTGGAAGATCGCGTGAAGGAGCAAGACGAGTTGATACGGAGAATGACGACAGATATGGAGAGAATGAAGCGCCAGATAAAGAGCAAAGGGGTGGCAACGGAAAAGGGACACAGAGGCAACACACACTCTTACCACTCAAAAGATCGTGACAGACAAGTCACACCGTCACAAGCTGAAAGTAGAAGCCTCAGGACAGGCGATACACAATCAAGGACTTCCAGGACTCATTACTCTAGGTTTAAGAGAACGAGGATTGAAAGGTCCTACACAGAAGGAAGCAGTTATAAGCCCTTGCACTCGCACCAAACGACGTCTAGGCATATGGAGTTGCCTAGGTCAGCGGACCTGCAAATAGTGCTTGAGGAAATGGCTCGAAAGAGAGAAAACACTCAGGCTCGCGACCCTCGCAAAGTCTCTGTACTACAACGGTTGGCACTTAGGACACATGGGAGTGTCGAGGTTGGAAAGCCAGAGCCACGCCTTGCCTATGAACTAGCTGACAAAGCGCTAGCAAGGTTGTAGAGCTCGCCGTTCGTTCTGGTGATAGAGAACACACCATTACCCTCAGGCTTCCACCAGCCCAAATTCACTATTTATGAGGGAAAGTCGAACCCCTACATGCACTACGACGCTCTAATGTGTATCTTGTTTCCTTCCAGCCTTGGTGACCTGGGTCTAACATGGTTTGAAAGGATGCCAGAAGGAAGCATAGCTTCATGGGTGCAGTTGGCGGAGGCATTTGTGACCAGATTCTGAACAAACACCAAGACGCCAGTGGAGGTTGACCAGCTACTCTCCATTGACATGGGCGAGAAGGAAACGTTGAAGTCTTACAACAGTCGATATTGGGAGACATTCAATTAGATTGGGGATTGCCCACAAACCTCACCATCGCACAGTACAAACGGGGTTTACCGACAGGTAACAAGTTGAGGACGATGATGCTGCCCCTCACAATGGAGGCCGTAATGGAGAGAGTACATCAGCTCATCCGAGTAGAGGAAGATAGAGCCCGCGCTAAAGTAAAATCTGGCGCAACAACGGTGCCGGATAGAAAGACGGCAGCAAAAGTCAACACGGTAGAACAACCGAGCAAGAATGGTCGAGACAGACGAGCCAACAGAGAGGACCCCCAAACAAGGAAGGTGAGAGTTCGCACTGCCATTACCACGGTATTCAACAAACCTATCTACCGGATTCTTAGCGAGATACGCGATGAACCCTTCGTTCGGCGACCAGCCAAGTTGGGAGAAGCACAAAGGGGCTACGATGAGAGGTACCGTTGCACCTTCCATGATGAAAAGGGGCGCCGACCTGAAAATTGTACACCATTGAGGCAATATTTAGAGGAGTTAGTGGCCGCTGGTCACCTGGACCAGTATATAGAGGGGGGAACACAGCCAGCACCCCAAGACTGCAACAGACCGATTGGGATACCAGTTGACAGTCCACCCCAAGGCTGTAACAAGCCCGCGGGGGACCTCGCTACAGCTCGGACTCGATTTGTGTCACGGTTCGTAATCTGAACCAAAGAGTCCAAATCCGGCAAATCGTTTTGAGAAAATAGATTTTTGAAAGAAGTGCCAAACATGGATTGCTTTGCCAGATACAAAGTCGCCACCTAAATATTTTATTTTGGGAAATTTAGGAAACCCTAACTCGTTGCCTAAGGCCACGTGTCCGTCATCACCAAAGTTGCCTCGGCTCGAGAACTTGGGTACGATTGGGGAAGGTCACTTCGTGAGCACCCCCGCTCGCTTGATCAAAGATCGGCCTCTACTAACCATGATATCTAGTTTTGAAAACATTATGTGCTCTTATTCCGGTTATTAGCCTAGTTTTACTATGTGATGCGCACAGCATACAAGTATAGACCGGGTCGCCTGAATTGGAACAAAACATTTCATGTTTGTTTTTGAAAGATGGTTTGCTACCCGCAAGTAGGCTTAAAATGCAGATTTTGCCACCCTCAGGTGGGCTTAGAAAAAAAATGGTTTTGCCACTATCTAGTGGGCTTAAAACTCACAGTCGATGATTTGTTCCAATCCAAATAACCCAACCTTCACCCACAGGCATTCAGGCAGTTATATCACATAAGCACATAGCCTCATGGTAAGCATGCTACCATGGCAGTCACTCACACGCATGCAAGGACGCTAAAGCATAAAAACTTACCGAGTACTCCAAGCCAAAACAGAAACTACGTTAGAAATCCATGCATGATCCTAAATATACAGAAGTGCCTAATGCAACGCATGCAAAAATGTAACTATAGCAGGCTCGGCTATTCTAAAGATGGCATGTGAAATGCTACAACTAACAAGTATTCAACTCGGAATTGAAATACAAATGCAGTTAGTATGATGCGCCGAGCCCGGTGCATGCAAAACAGATGAATGAATGCAAACATGCTATCATACTGTATGCTAATTGAAACATGCCCTAATCTAACCATCATAAGCAGGTAAATAAAAGGGAGAAAGACGTGGGGTTGGAAGACATACATCACACGCACGCACACTTATTACAATTGTGCCCTCGCTCGGAGGGTCGAACAAATAATACAGTCCCAAATGAATAGTTACAGTCCGAATAAATACAAAATCCTAATTAATTAACAAATTAAACTAGGAAAGCTATAAACTAGCATGCAAGCTAGGGACTGCCTCGACTCTATTCCGGATGATGGATGATGCATGTTTGAGCTGCTTTGCGCGATCCACTGCAATGCCCCAATTAGCCTCTGTTTGCAATTGATGCCGGAATGCTGTGCAAGGCTTTTGAAAGCTGCTGATTCTTGATTTGCTGTAATAGAGAGCAACAAAGGGGCATGGCAAAGTATTTTCACAAATATATGCATGCCTCGATCCTCGTGCCACCAATCACGCACATCGATGCACGATGGGCGAGGAGTCGAATTGCACAACTCAATATGGAATGAATGCACATGAAAACACAACAAGACCAAGGCTCCATCATGGATAATCCGGAGTGTCGGTGATTGGGAATTGAGACACGTTCCGTCACTCGAAGTACGAAACGTCCCTCGTTTCCCGTGCTCGGGCTAACTCCTATCCCAAACACAATGCAATATGCATGACATGCATGAATGCAACTAACATACAACCTAGCATGCACAATGCTATGAAATGGCATACACGATGCACGAGGTAACATGGCATACACAATGCACTAACATACACCCTAGCATACACAATGCTATGAAATGAAATGGCATACACAATGCATAATGGGCTTACACCAACATGAATGGACCTCAGCCACACTCACATAGGAGGCCATTAGATGAAAATGAGACACTCGAGATGCGTGCACACGTGCACGCAAACCGAGGATCGAAACTAAGGCACAAATGCCACTCTACCAAAGCATGGCAAGGCATGGAATTGGCATACAAACATGCAAATTTCAGTACTAAAATATGATGCTAAACAGCCCCAAACATGGCAATATGGCACCCGATGCATGAAATGAACCCCGAAACACAAGACAAGGCATATGGAATGACTTATAGCTATACAAAGCATGCATTATTTGAACATGAAGTGTAAAGACAGAGTCAAGACAGTCCCAAAATATGCACTTTTCCAGTTTAAAGTGTGGCCAAAAAGTGCTAGCAAGATGGCTTAAAATAGCATGCGATTTGATCAACAAACATGGTTTACATGGAAGTGTAAGATGCACATGGAATCTGACCAAACCATCAAAAATCAGTGAATAAATCATATGAAAATAGGCCCAAATAACCACTGATATGCAACCATGGCATGCCAAAATGATGAGTTGCTTTAGAGGGCCATACAAGGGATTCTTAAGCACATACAAGATGAACATGTGGCAGCCCCAAACCAACTATGAAAATCAAATATGTTCGTCCCAAAACTCAACAAATTGGCCCCAAAATGTGACTAAGAAGCATGTAAGATGGGGTCGCTTTGAAAGGCCAAAATGGCCATCAAACAAGTCAAGGTGAGAGGGGGTCACCCCCCTCTAAGTTGGAGGCTCAAAACAGCAGCCAAGCCACTGGAAATCCACTGGATTCCAGTGGCTAGAGGGCCAAACAAGGCATGCAACAATAACTAAGATATAAAGCTCAAAATAGGAGGCAACCAAGCATACAAGATAGCATATGACCTCAAAAAAGTATGGAACCTTAATAAAACATGAAGATTCTGTCAAAACAAGCCTTTTTCCAGTTTACAACAAGTCTCAAAAGATCACAAATATGGCTTATCTATCATGCAAGAAAAGGCCCTAAAAGAGATGATAGAGGTAAGGGGCAGCAACCGGCCCCAAATGGCCAAGAGCCCTTCAACAAAGTTGAAGAGGGGCTCAAAACATGGCACTTCAAAGTTTACATCAAGCCACAAAAATAAACACAAGTAGGCCTAAAACATTACGCAAGAAAAAGGCCAAAAGAGGGATAAAGAAGCAAGTGATAGCTGCTGGCCTCAAACAGAGGAGGGCCCTTCAACAATGTTGAAGAGGGGCCCAAAAAATGGTATTTTTCAGTTTATAGAAAAGTCCAAAACAGCTCACAAATAGGCCTAAAATACTATGCAAAAAAAGGCCAAAAAAGAGAGGTAAAGAAGCAAGTGGTAGCTGAGGACCTCAAACAGCAAGAGGTCCTTAATCAAACATGAAAAGGAGCTAAAAATAAGACTATTTACAGTTTGGGTCGGAGCTCAAAAATGCTTGCACACAAGGCTTACAAATGAATCAAGAAAAGGCTAGAAAAAGGAAGAAGAAGGCTCACCCTTGAAGACCAATGGACCAGCTGCTCTTGAACCAAGAAATGATGCTCATTGCCTCTGGAAATGACCTCCAAGTTGCTGGTATGGAGTGGAGAGGTGTAGAGCTATGGATTGGTGAAGAACTTTGGGGTTTTTGAAGCTTGGAAGAGAGGGAGAGGGAGATATATATATATATATATATATAAGGCTCCAACACAATTTTGTAACCTCTCAAAATGCAGCTGGAGCTGCTGGTTTTATAGGCAAAAGAGTGGAGGAAAAGGGGGGAAATTCAAATTCAAGTTTCCCCCCAAAATAGGCCTAAAAGAGAGATAAAGTGGCAAGTGGTAGCTACTGGCCTCAAACCGAAGAGAGCCCTTCAACAAAGTTGAAGAGGGGCTCAAAAAAAGACATTTTACAGTTTATGACCAAGTCCGAAACAGCTCACAAATAAGCCTAAAACATCATGCAAAAATAGGCGTAAAAGAGAGATAAAGAGGCAAGTGGTAGCTACTGGCCTCAAACCGAAGAGAGCCCTTCAAAAAAGTTGAAGAGGGGCTCAAAAAAAGACATTTTAAGTTTATGATCAAGTCCAAAACAGCTCACAAATAAGCCTAAAACATCATGCAAAAATAGGCCTAAAAGAGAGTTTAAACACAAGGGGTGAGAAGGAGACCTCAAACAGAGAAAGACCCTTGATCAAACATGGAGATGAGCTCAAAATATGACTATTTTCAGTTTAGGTCGGAGCCAAAAAATGCAAGAAACAAAGGCTAAGAAAGTATGCAAAATGGAGCCAAAAGAGAGGGACAAGAGACTTACCCTTGTAGACCAATGAACCAGCAGCTTTTGGACCAAGAAGAGGAGCTCCTAGCCTCTGGAAAACAGCCTCAAAGTGTTGTAATGGAGGATGGAGGTGTATACCAAAAAAAAACGGAGCAAACGGAGGTGGTTAAGCGGTCCCGAACCGAGGCACACGGCCGTCGGCTCCGAAAAATCGAAAACTGGGCTCCAAACGGGATGAATGGCCTACGACCACGAAACGTAGCCTACGGCCACTGAGAGATGATCTACGAGACCTCTCCCTCTCTTCGGGAAGAGAAAATAGAGAAAACGGAGCCTGGTTCGCAAACCGAGGCAAGACACGAAAGAGCCCGGAAGTTAGGAGGCAAGGCTCGCAGCCGAGACTCTGAAACTTCTGAACGGGCGCAATATGCAATATCACTGAGCGCTCAATCGGTGACGTCTGAGTCTTAAGGTCGGTCAAAAATGGGGTGTCTACAGTTGCCCCTCTTTGACAGAACTCGAAAGTCACAAGTGACGGGAGTGAATGTCAAAGCCCAGAGACGACCCATTTTTGACAAGGCCGAAGACTTAGACAAACAGGCGAGATAAACAGAGATGTGCCCGCAAACGCGCCCGCAGGCAGAGGGAGGGCAAAATGCAACTGGCAATGCAAGACGCTGAAGGTGACTCAATGATCATGCAAATGCAGCAAGCTGTAATGAAGCACATATTCACAATGGATGCAACAGTTTTAAGCAAGAATGCAAAGCAACAACTACATTTCATACAGTTAAGAATGCGGAGAATTATTCAATTCTCACCACGTCTCACACGGAGAAGATACAATACTTGCGCGATTCGTCTAGTCACACCAGCCTCAAATGAACCGTACATACAATATCGTGCCTCACGGTGCTGGAGATCTCTCGCTTCTTCTTGGTCGAACCACAAGTGCTACTTTTTTCCCTGGCTATGGTCGTAGCTTTCCCTATTCTCCAACAGGGTGACAGACTAGGTTGATTCAGTATCCAGAATTGAGGCGCATACATATGCTATCTCAATCTATGGGGCTGCCATACAGATTTCAAGCCGAGGATATACCCCTGGGTATTTAAACCAGACTTTAGTCTCGGAAATCCCGAACCTTTGCGTTCTAGGCAAGAGCCATTCGAACTCTAGTTTCCACCGTCTCAGTTGGTCTCCTAGGAACTCACCGCAAATACAGGCAGGTGGCTATACCAGACCATTGGAAGTTGTTGGGGCATGACAAACACACCAAAGGAATTGCACCTTTAGAGGATTTAAGGTCTCCTAGACCAGGAGTGCACAAGACAGTGCGGGAGAAATGCAAGTAAATGCAAGTACGATGCACAAAACAGCGTGAATGATGATGCAGGATTTAAGGTCTCCTTAGACCGGAGGATTTAAGGTCTCCTAGACCAGGTGAGTGCATAAGACAGTGCGAGCTAAAGGTGCACAAAACAGTGCGAGTAGGGTGAATGCACAAAATAGTGTGATACAGAAGGTGAGGTGCGCAAGATAGCGCAATAAAATGCATGCACAATGCAAGTAATGGTCACGGCCCAAGATAGCGCAATGCAATACACTAACAAGTGCAGGTGAGGTGCGCAAGATAGCGTGAATGATACAATGCACAAAATAGTGCGATACGCTAAACAGCGCGATTGATTTGAAATGCACAAGATAGTGCGATGTGATATGCAAAGCACAAAATAGCGCGATGAATGCAATGCACAAGACAGTGCGATGGAGGTGCGCAAAATAGCGCGAATGATAAACTGCACAAAATAGTGCGATTGTGGTGCGCAAAATAGCGCGAGTGATAAACTGCACAGAACAGTGCGATGCGCAAAATAGCGCGAATGTAAACTGCACAAAACAGTGCGATGGAGGTGCGCAAAATAGCGCGAACGATAAACTGCACAAAACAGTGTGATTGTGGTGCGCAAAATAGCGCGAGTGATAAACTGCACAGAACAGTGCGATGCGCAAAATAGCGTGAATGTAAACTGCACAAAACAGTGTGATGGAGGTGTGCAAAATAGCGCGAATGATAAACTGCACAAAACAGTGCGATTGTGGTGCGCAAAATAGCGCGAGTGATAAGAAATGCACAAAATAGTGCGATACACTAAACAGCGCGAGTGATTAGAAATGCACAAAACAGTGCGATACGCTAAACAGCGTGAGTGATTAGAAATGCACAAAACAGTGCGATATGCTAAACAGCGCAAGTGATTTGAAATGCACAAGACAGTGCGAGTGAGATACAACCACAAGATGCACAAGACAGTGCTAGTGAGATACAAAGTATAAGTGCACAAGACAGTGTGAGCGAGATAAAATGCACAAGAAAGTGCGATAAAATGCATCTTCTATGCAAGTAAAGGGGCATTTTCCATGCAAAAGATACGAGCATTTTCTATGCAAGTATGGAAGCACATTCTATGCAATATTGAAAGCAAGCATATTCTATGCATGAATCATAACGATGCGCGGCACGCATGCAACAATAGTGTATATGAAAGTTCACATTCTATGCAATAGAGGAGCATCAAATATGTACTCTGGTGCTCTGATTTGCCTCTTAGAGGACTTCGCAACTCACTCAGCTCAAAAAGGGCACACCATGTTCATATTGGCGAGAGATAACATCTGCATGTGAAACCCTCGGGTGTGCTGCTTGGACTGCCATTCTGACTTGAAGCAGGCTTACACTTGGGGTCGAGATACACTCATACTCAGAGAAACAGCGAGGCCTGAAGGTGCACCTGGAATGCAGTCTCGGATTTTGCTAAAGTTGAAACATGCTAAGATACTCCAATTTTCCCTCTTTTCTTTTGCTTTGCAGTCTGGAACCTAAATAGCTTCAGATAGGTCCTTGTTTTACTATTCTGACATGACCTGGGTTGAACCCTGCGGCTTTATGAAAGAACTGATCCTTTTTTGCACAAATGTGGAGAACGACACGGCACTCTGAGCACAAAACGATTTTTGGAATTGAAATGAGAAAGGGGTTCTCAACCGGGTATTGAGCCTACAACTGACCACAGCCAAAACGACTCAACAATGGAAAACAAAGGTAAAAACCAAAACACAACTCACAAAGGAAAAACAAGGTAGGTAGAATGACCTAAACACATCTGTTGACACTCAAACGACTCAAAACAAGAATCGAGACAAACAAAAACGCACAAACTCAACACTCAGCTGTGTTACAAAGGTAAGAGACCTCTCGGTGCACGAGGAGCCAGTTTCTCCGGGTATTGTTTCCCACCATTTCTCATTTGTGGTTCTCACATCACTCGGCCCTCAAGCTCTGTTTTTCTCAAAAAGCCATTTTCTCATTTTTCTCTCAACGCACATCTCTCTATTCTTCAATCTCTCATTTTTTTAATCCCTCCCCTGAGTGGTTGATGGATAAACAAGAAATTGCGGGCTCATTCCCCTAGCATTCTGCCAGATTCTTCTTCTTCTGCACGCAGCTAGTGAGTTTCTCCCACAGAGGGGCTGTGCTACAACTGGGTGTGTAGCAAATCTGCAGCTGACATCGGTTGACGATGCTCTGCTGGGGAGTTTGGACGTGATCAGATCTGTCCAGATGAGGGAGTGGAATATCTTGATCCATTCCAGTTCGTGCTTCGCACTTGGCTTGATATATCGTTGCTCGGAAGTGGTGTGAGAGCTTTTCGGCCCTTTTGTGGTTAGCTTCAGTGGTGCCCTTTTCTGGCAGGTAGAGTGCCCTTCTTCGCAAGTAGGGTGCCCTTTCTGGCAAGTATGTTAACAATGGGGAAGAGACAGAACACCTGACTCAACTGTGCCCCTAGTTCATCATTTCAACCATTTTTTGTTTTTGGCTTTCTACTAAAACAATTTTGACCAAAATGAGAGTTAGATTAACATGCTTGTTCAATTTTCTGATTTAAAATCATGCAAGTCAGGCTATGAGCACTGAAAATTTTCCTTTTTTGGGTCCATGAAATGGTCCAGTTTGGAAAAATGGAATACTTTCGAGAAAATTAGTCAACCTCAGTAAAAATTCTCAAAAACTATTTCGCGAACGGCCACTGCTAAACGAGCACGGAACCTACTCTTGAGATGCACAACCTCAGATCCGAAGGAAAATTTCCCCTTTCGTGAAGGACACTGCATGGCAACAGAAAGTTGCCCCTTGTTTGAATGGCACCGCAGCGCATTGAATAGCAACGGAAAGTTGCCCCTTGTTTGAATGGCACCGCAGCGCATCTCAGAGTAACGAACACAACCAAATCCTCAGATACAGAGAAGACAAAGATGACCAGAACCATCGCATGGACACAATCGAATTTGAATTGTTATACGGCTGGACTTCAAAATGAAGTTGCCTACGTATCCCAAAGATGGGAATCAAGCCTCACGTAGTTTGGGGTTAAGGTACACTCGGGTATTAACCTCTCCTTTTTATGCTCTAACTTTTGCCAAGGCGCCTGTTGCGGGTTTTCAACCTTGCGAGCTTTGTTTTTCTTCTTTTCAATTCTTTTCATTTCTTTTTTCATTTCTTTGCATTTTTCTTTTCTTTTTTTGTTCTTTTGTTCTTTTCTCTTTTTTTGTTCTTTTTCTTCTTTTCTTGCTCTAACTTTTGCCTGGGTCGCCCTTCCGGGTTTTCGGCCCAGCGAGCCTCTCAAGGGTAAAAGTGTAGCTTTGTCCATGTCAAATGGTTCTGAGATCTCGAATCCGTCTGAACCCAAAGAGTGGCTGTTGTTCGCTGACGGTGTAGGAGTCCATCCAACGGGGGCTGAATTTGCCTCTAGTGTTGTGGATAGGAACTCGGTTATCCCTCAGCAATGCTTTCTTCTTCCTCCCTCTGGGATTTGGCATTCTTGCCGACCTTCTTTGATTTGTGGAATGATCCATCTTCGGCTCTTCGAGCACATTTGAAATTATTTGCCCTAGTTCCAAGGGTGCTTCTGATCTAGTTTGCAAGCTTCTTTTGATGACATCTGGTCTTCTTGATCTGACTTTCTTGCCTCTTGTTCGAGGGCTGCTTTGAATCTGGCCACACAGGCCTCACATTGTAGTTGACCGTTGAACACTCTGAATCCAAGTTCAAGGTTTTGAAAGCAGAGGGGTCGAGTCTCGAGGCTGAGAGCGATCCTAAGCTGCACAATCCCAAGAGCGATTCTACACAGGTCTTCGCAAGACTGCGCAAAACATTTTTTTTGAAATCTTTTAAGAAAGCGACCAGTTGCTCGCGTTGAAGACAGTGTAGAACCAATCTGGATCAAGCCAGGATCCTTCCCAGTACTCATGCTTATTAAGGGCTTAGCACGCCTCTCTTTCTCTCAATTTGATCAAAGTTTTGCAAATCCGAGGAATTCCTCCCTCTTTGTTTTCACCGCAGTGTTAAAAAGTTTTGAAAAACTCAGGTCATTACAATGACTTCAAGGCACAAAAAAAGATAGAATTCTTAGTCAAATACTGCCATCTCATTCAGAACTTCCGGCATAACTGGCAAGGCAGAAGCAGCAAGCAGAAGCAACGGAGAGCGTGAAAATCACTGCTGTTCATTCAAATCTGTTGGCATTACTGGCTCTAAGGCAGAAACAGACTCAAAAGAAAACAAAAAGACAAACGCGAAACAAAATGGTGAGTCCGACATGGTAACACCCCCCGGAATCACCCGACCTTTCGTACAACAGGACTGACTCGATACACCAAGACAGACCCTACTGAGTCAGTAAGAAAAGACTAACTTTGTACAAAAACAACAAGACTGACTCAATACCCAAGCCAGAGAAAGCATAAAAAGTGGTATTCACAAATGCTCAAAACAGTGCGTGCCATACGCCATATCTGGAGTAAATCGAGTGCCATCCGCAGGTGGTTCATCCCCCGATCACATAGTCACATTATCCCCCGCAGGTTCACTGGTCGAGTGCCGATAGACTTTGCTGGACTGCGCGGGATGACCCTGTTGTCAAACAAATCTTGTACATCATGGCGCAGACGAAAGCAACTGTCAGTGTCATGACCGGTTGTTGATGGTATGCGTAGTACTGGTAGCATCATGCGTAGCCGGAAGAGGGTTCGGGAGAGGCAGAGGCTCAAGGGGTTTGAGATGGCCTTGTCCAACAAGGATTTGGAGAGCTTTGGACAAAGGCATATAGAGGGCATGGAAGACCTCCGACCTCGGGGTGGTACTTCAAGGTTGTGGATTTTTGCTGGGCGCACCAGCGAAGGGATTGGCAGGTGCTGGCCTGGTTTGTTGATTTCTTCCGAGTGCAGGATTATAGCTGAAAGGAACATTTCTGATACAACGACCCTTCTCCCGGCTTGCCCCTTGATTCAAACTGCCCCCAACTTGAGTGGCGAAAATGTCGTCCACAGTTTTTGCAACAACTGCGAGCACTTGCTCTTTGTTCAGTCCCTCGGCTTTCAAAGCCTCAACAGCCAACAAAAGATGTTCATGGGGATCCATGCCCGCCCCTACCTTGTTCTTTCCACTCGCCTCCCATTTGCCAAGGGATTGGCCTTCCTCAAATACAGCCCGTCCCAAGACTGGGGGGGCTTTTGACATGAAATTCCCAGTATGTGGTGTGGTCGATGATGGAGCCAATGTCCCGGAGGCCAGATCAGTCACAGTTCTTTGAAGATCTTCGATCATTCTATTTAGCTCAGAAGTAGTGGGCTCACGGGTTTGAGATGATTGGGGTCTAGGTGCATCCATAATGCATAAGTCCATGCTTTCTGGGATAAACACCTCAGGCTTGGGTAGATGGGCCGGGGTGATGTATATGCTGGGGTCATAGGTGGATGGTAGTATATGGATGAGATTGAGGTAGGCAAGAGATGTTTGGTCGTTGGGGTCTGAGGGTGGAGCTGTCGTCCGGTTGTCGATGAGATTTTGGACCTCATGACGAAGGCGGTAGCAACGGTCGGTGCCATGACCGCGCTGCTGATGGTACATACAGTACTTGGAGGGGTTATGTCTAGCTGGGAGTGGGTCAGGCAGAGGTTGAGGATCGAGGGGTTTGAGATGCCCTCTTTCCATCAGGACTTTTAGTGCGCTAGTCAAGCTCATATGGAGAGGGGTGAAAGTTCTGCCCTGAGCTCAGGCTGGGCTGGTTGTTTGTAGGCTTGGTTTGGCAAAAGGGTTGACTGTGGTGACTGTATTGATTTCAGTGGGTTCGGGAATAGTGCTACTTCCGGCATTGGTACTTCTTGAAATCACCCTCCTTGTCGGTTCCCTTGTTCTGGGAATGATCCCACTGTTGAACGCATTCTCGACCTGAACCCCCAGTTCATGCAAACTTTTGAAAGTGAATAGTGGAGCGACTATCAATTTTTGCAACATATCATGCTCGAGGTTTCGCACCATCATCTGCACTTGATCCCTCTCAGAAGGGCGACGATTTGTCATCTGTGCTGCCTTTGCTCTCCATCTCGCAATAAATTCCACAAAAGGCTCTGTTGGGTTCTGGCGGGTTGCTTCAAGCTCTTGGATGGTCATTTCAACTTAGGTATTGTAAGAATACTGATCAACAAAGGCCTCAGCCAATTCTTCCCAGTTTTGCTTCACTGTATTCTCCAACTTAGCGTACCAAGAGGCTGTTACACCCGACAGGGTTCTTCCATACAGAGAGAGTTTTTGTGGCTTAGCAGACCCATCGGCTTCAGGATATCCAAGAAAAGCCGGATATGTACCATAGGATCTCCAGACCCGTCGAAACGGTCAATATGTGGCATTTTGAATCTGTCTGGGAGCCGTACGGCAGCCTCGGTGTACCCATCCTCAATGTCGGGAATGGAGTTAAGGCCATGTGCCTTTTTGAATTGCTTCTCAAGGTTTGCAATTTTCACTACGGTCAGATCGAGCTCATTAACATCAAGGGGATAAAGCCTCTCATTAGGCTGCACCAAAGGTCTGAAAACTCGGGCTTCAGCCAACCCTTTTTGAGGATCTGGACCATGCAAATCTTCAGCTGGCGGAAGTGGGTCAAAGTTCGGCTGGGGTCCCAAAGCTGGATGTGAGGCAAATGCCCCAGATGGGCGCTGCGTTTCAATACTGGTCTCAGCCTGCATGGCAGTTCCCTGATTTAGTGCTGCTGTTACGGCCACAAATTCTTCCGAACCCTATGCCATCACGGGTCTACTGATGATGTGACTGGTGACTGTTGGATCAGATGAACCAATGAACCCTGTCTGGCCCTTCTTTGCCTTGCCTCAACGAAAGAACACTGGTTGCCCTTGAATTGAATCTCTGACCTGACAAAGTCTATCAGCACTAGTCCAATGTACCCGGGGGATATCGAAGCCTTCTGAAGCTGTAGTTCCAGGACTACCTAGCAAAAGAGAAAACATGCAGCATCTCAACCTGATTTCACGATAACCCATATGAGCCAGGCTGAATGACTGTGCCCCTACAGAATTCTGCCCGTAAACTGATACCCTCAGGTAAACTGATTCTCAAAGTACTGAACTGGTGCCCGCAGGTCTGATGCCCAAACTACTGAACTGGTGCCCGCAGGCCTGATGCCCAAACTTGTAGACTGATACATGCATTCCTATAGAGACGCACTCTAAATGCACATAGCAGACAAGTGAGAGCCAAAACACCCCTATGTTGGGGTAAGGTTTCCCTGTCCTATTTTGTCAGGAGCTAGGGTTTCACTACGCACGCAGCGGTTTCAAACAACCTATATCGGGTAAGCAACCTGTCCTAGTTTGGAATGGTCACTACGGATTTCGATATGCACTAGGTCGAATGGTCAAAAAGGGTGCCCCGGTAAAACCGGGGTTTGTGTTCCCATACTGGCAGAGCCCACAACCGGTCAGCCTTATGGTCATGCCTTGACAAGACAAGCCTCCAGCAAACCGTTCAGGAATACCAAATGGCAAACACGGTGTCCTAGGCGCACCAATTGTCACGCCCCAAACCTGCCCCTAAAAGTTTGGGCATGACCTATTCATAACTGGACATGTAACCTGGTACACAAACCTACGGGGCCTTATCGGAAGCATAAAAACACGAACATAACATGGGTACAACATACTCCATTGAGCTATTTCTAATATGCCAGGATCTCATACATCATATACTTCATCAAAAGAACGTAAAGTTTAAAACTAAATCCCTGAATATCGGTTACATACGCATACATTTACAGTCCCAGCCCCGTGGTTGGGCGTATACAAAAACAACATGAGAGTTAAATACAACAACCTTAGATGGCACTCAAAAATAAACTAACATCTTCATGGTTTCACCAAAAATGGGTGGCTTGGTATAGTGCCTGGACTTGTAAAGGTTGACAAAAGACAGCGGCATCCTGAGCTAGGATTGCCCACCTGGGGGAAAACCTACAGAAACAGACAAAACTAAGAGTGAGCCGGGCTCAGTGAATAGTAATACATAAATGAAACATTATTTAACTTGAACAGATGACATAGCAATACATTAGTCTGATTATGCAACACATACATAATGACTTTAGGCCCATTCTTGTAACATAACTTGGTGGCTAAAAGCCCTTGTAAATGGTGGCATACGGCCCTTGGAAATGTGGCATAAAGCCCTTGATAGCATGTCGGCATTAAAGCCCTTGACAATGGCACAAAGCCCTTGATAGCATGTTGGCACAATGGCCCTTGAAAAGTGGCACGAAGCCCTTGTAAACATTTTGGCACAATGGCCCTTGAAAAACATAGCATTATGCTCTTGAAACTTGTAGCATCACGCCCTTGAAAATATACGGCATGAAGCCCTTGAAAATGTGGCGTTAAGCCCTTGCACATTCTTTCTCTTTACGTACTTTACATACCTTAACATTAACATTAACATTGACTTAACCATACTTTAAACATTAGCATATGTACTTTACATGTTGAGACATTTACATAATTGCTTTGCATGCCTTGATATATGGACACAATTGCATATCATTTACAGAGGTACTACTACTCACTGCGTTGTGATGACGTGTTGCTTCCTCCTGGAGTGTGCCCTGCACACAATCAATGCACATTAGTCCCTTTGTCATTTCTTAAATCGTTCCCTGAGTCTATACACTTCACAGACATTTACTAACACTTTAAAATCATCAGAAAAATATTCTAAAAATACTGGAGGGTTAAGCACGCAAAACGGAAAAAATATTTTTTTCGGACCTGGGCCGCACGTGCGGCCAGACCCTCCGCTCGTGCGGCCATGTACCGCACGTGCGGTCCCCCACTTCCGCTCGAGCGGCCGTAGACAGTATGCATTTTCAGATTTTTCTTCTTTTTCCGCTCGAGCGCCCATGGCCTCCGCTCGAGCGGCCATGTCCCTGTTTGGGGCCGAAAATTGCAACAAAATTATGTTCTCTTGGGGGTGAATGTAAGGCTCTAGTATGAACCTTTTAAGTGCTAAATCATGGTTGAAACATGGAATTAAAAGTACTACATATCATCATCCAACTTGAATTAAACCCCTAAGCTCGAATTAAACTCATGAACACAACTCTCTTGGTTTGAACAAACTAGAAGTTCATCAACATGATTTCATTCTTGAGGCTCTTACCTTACACATACATAATCTAGATATACAAAACCATAGCATGAGCATGAATATCAACTTGATAATTAAGGAACAAGATGTATGATACCTTGACTTGGATCCAATTTGCACAAATATTAAATCACTATACCAACTCTTCATCACACACACACATCTATCATTCCACTCTAAATCATATACATTAAGAGCTTTCTATGCTAAATTGAGGATGGATTTGGGAAATTAACTTTACCTTAGCCTCAATTCTCTTCTTCTTCCTTGAAGAATCCTTCTTCCTCTCCTAATTCCTCTTCTACACAAACCCTTATTCTCTCTCCCAAAAGTAGCTCACGTTTTTGACCAAAGCTCATGAAGTCTTAGAATTACATATTCATAAGTAAGGCATATAAGACAAAAATGAATCGTTTAACCGTTCCAAAATTAAAATTTCACGAACATGCTTAATATTACTTAAAAATTATGCCGATCACAATATATTATCAATTTCAGATAATTAAGCCGTTAAGGCGGCCAATTTCGAATTCAAACGTTTTAGTGGTAACAGATAATTTTCTTAAGAAACAGATAGACATCTTAAACATGGATTTTACTTGCTTAATCATAATTTTTCATAGACTTTTACAGTAAGCATGTTAAAGCATAAACCAAGGACTAAAATTATATCTGAAATCATATGTGAGGGTCGGGTTATTACACCAATGCACATGCAATGCAAAGAAACACATAAGTGTAATCAAAACAAGTTATCATGAGTTTGAGTCAAGCTCTCTAATTCCCCAGCAAAGTCGCTAGAAACTGTAACAAGCCCGCGGGGGACCTCGCTACAGCTCGGACTCGATTTGTGTCACAGTTCGTAATCTGAACCAAACATTCCGAATCCGGCAAATCATTTTTAGAAAACAGATTTTTGAAAGAAGTGCCAAACATGGACTGCTTTGCCAGATACAGAGTCGCCACCTAAATATTTTATTTTGGGAAATTTAGAGAAAACCCTGACTCGTTGCCTAAGGCCACGTATTCATCATCACCAAAGTTGCCTTGGCTCGGGAACTTGGGTACGATTGGGGAAGGTCACTTCGTGAGCACCCCCGCTCGCCCGATCAAAGATCGGCCTTTACTAACCATGATATCTAGTTTGAAAACATTATGTGCTCTTATTCCGGTTATTAGCCTAGTTTTACTATGTGATGCGCACAGCATACAAGTATAGACCGGGTCGCCTGAATTGGAACAAAACATTTCATGTTTGTTTTTGAAAGATGGTTTGCTACCCGCAAGTAGGCTTAAAATGCAGATTTTGCCACCCTCAGGTGGGCTTAGAAAAAAAATGGTTTGCCACTATCTAGTGGGCTTAAAACTCACAGTCGATGTTTGTTCATCCAAATAACCCAACCTTCACCCACAGGCATTAGGCAGTAGTTATATCACATAAGCACATAGCTCATGGTAAGCACGCTATCTGGCAGTCAAAACTCAACACAGCAAGGATGCTAAAGCATAAACTTACCGAGTACTCCAAGCCAAAACGAAACTACGTTAGAATCCATGCATGATCCTAAATATACAGAATGCCCTAATGAAAACAGCATGCAAAAAATGCAACTATAGCAGGCTCGGCTATTCTAAAGATGGCATGTGAAATGCTACAACTAACAAGTATTCAAATCGGAATTGAAATACAAATGCAGTTAGTATGATGCTGTAGACACCCCATTTTTGACCGTCCTCAAGACTGGACGTCACCGCTTGAACACTCGGTGATCATCCATGTTCGTGTTTGTTTGGAGTTCCCGGAGTTCTCGGCTACGCGCCTTGCCTCAGGATCTCTGAACTTGACCGTTCTGTGTTTGGTTTTGCACCAAACACTTGTGCTTTGCCTTGGAGGGGCAGGGAATGCCTTGTGAGGCATCCCCACACACCACCGGCAGTGGCTAGAGGCCACCGGCTGGTTGGTGTTGCCACCGGCACTATATTGTGCCGGTCGGCAGTCAATTTTGGCAAATGACCATTTTGCCCTGCCGGCTACTGTACAGCTGCTTTATCAGATATTTTTAGACAGCTGTATCACCTTTTGCTCCCCTCCATACACGTGTATGGAGGGATGAGCCTTAGGCTTGCTTAACTTGTAAGTTTGGTGCCTATACAAGAGAAGCCTCTTCTCTTGACTCAAGGTTGAAGTTCTTGAGAGACTTAGCCATTTTAGATAGGGGAGAAGCTGGGTTTAGGTTAGAAATTCCATATCTATTCTATCTCTATCCCTCTCTTGTTAGTCTAGGTGTTTTGTGCCTTACTATTGCACACAAACACCTAGTGTTTCACCTTCCCCTTTGGACAGAGGTTCTAAGGGCTTGTTTTCAAGCTTCTTGACTGATTTGGAGCTCAAGGAAGCAACAACATCAAGCTTTGTGAAGAAGGCTACAAGGGTAATCACTACACTCTTTTTACCCCATTTTTGTACCATGTTTTTACCTAGTTTATAACTATTTTGTGCTTAGTGTTTAGCACATAAAAGTTCTGTTTTTAAGCCTCTTTATTGTTTATTAAGAGTGCTTGGTGGTTTGGGCAAGTTTGACCACCCTTAGGCCTTGAAAAGGCCCTTTTTTGTGCTATTTTGTGAGAGATCCGAGACTTTGGTGCTTGGGCCTCTCCACCACTGAAATCTTGAGGGATTTCAGTGGTGGAGATGGTGCCTTGAAGTCTCCAAAAGGAGAGGGCCACCCCCTCTCCTTGATGTCCTTGAAAGGGCAAGTTTTGGCCTCCAAAGGAGCACCATGTTGGTTGTTTGTTGAGCATGTCTTGGCTGCATTTTATGTTTATTATGCCCTAATATGACATTGTTATAAGTTGGTTTTGGTCCCCTATGCATGCTTAGCATAGTTGCCTTGTAATGCCTCTTTGACGCCTTAACATGCCTAGATTGTGTGCCTTAGTTTCTAGCATGTTTTAGGCTTGCATTTGTGAAGATTGTGCTTATATTGCCATGTTTTAGGTCTGTCCTAAGTTTTTTGGTCAATCTTAGCATGCATTATATAGCCTCTTTGTATTTGGCTTGTTGGCCTTAAGAGCATGAATGTATAGCATGCCTTGTTTGCATCATTTTAGTGGCTTGGAACCACCTAGCATGCTATTTCAGTCTCTTTGGTGTGCTTGTATGCTTGCCTTAGTTGCCTCTTTAGTGTTTCAAAAGCATGTGTTATATGCTCCATGTTTTGTTTGACCTTAATGCATGCCTTTGGTTTCATGTCATCTAGATGCCATCTAGGTGGTCCTTTAGACTTAGTTTTATATATTAAAACTCTGTTTTTAATTGGTTAAGTGTTACCATGCGTGGTTGTAATAGGTGTGGTTCAATGCCTCATTGGTTGCCTTAAGTACTTGAGCCACTTGTTGCATGCTTAGCCTACTTTGTTGCTTGGTTTAGCATCATATTTGCATGATTTTCAGAGCTTACAATGCATGCTCATTGCCTATGTTTGGTCTCCTTAAGTGTGCTTGAGAGTTGCCATGTTTGTGCCTAAGTGTTGGACCTAATTGCATGCATGTGTGTGTGCATTTTAGCCTTCATTTTAGGGTGCCCAATTCATGATTAGGCCCCCCTTTTACTTGGTTTGCATGCTTGCCTTGTATTGCTTACTTGTATGTTTGCATAAGTGCCTTGCATTGTCCATGTTGCATATAGATAACATGCTTAGGGTTGCATTGCATTGGCATGCATGCTAGGCCTCTTGAAGTGAAGTTTGATGGAGGTTTGGCACCTTGTTTGATTCTTGGATTGCATGCATTTGAAATCAAAGTTGCATTCTTGGTTCTTTGGGCCATCATGCATGGAAATGCGTGATTGGTGGTCCGAGAATCGAGGCATATCTTCCTTTGAGTCACTAGTATGATAAGGAGGTGTTTAGTGCATACATGCCTTGAATTGCATTGCCATGCCAGTATTTTCCCTCTGCTGCTGTGAGTTGCAGGTTCTGCAGGCATTTAGTGCCGGCCGGCAGTTTAGTGCCGACCGGCAGTTAATTTGCAGCCGATGGATCAATTTAGTGCCGATGAGCTCAATTCACTGCCGGTGGGAGTTTTGTGCAGCCGGTGGTAGTGATCTCCAGTACCTAAGAAAGTATCCTAGACTTTGGCAGTCTTCTGAGGAGCAAGCAGGGAAAACAGAGGCAAGCTAGGCATGGCAGTGCGATTCCGAGCAAGTCCCGAACACGCATCCGGCCTCACCCGAGGGGTTTACTGCTTTAATTAGATTAATTAATCTGCTTAATTAATTTAATTAATTTGTAATATTTAATTAGCTTGCATTATTATTTTGTATATTTTTTTGGTCCCTCGAGTGAGGGCGAATTTGTAATAAGTGTGGGTGAGTGTGGTGTATGTCTTCCAACCCCCATTTCTTTCTTCCCTTTTATTTACCTGCTTATGATGGTAGATTAGGGCATATTATTTTAGCATACCTTATGCAATGCATGCGTGCATCCATGCATTTGTTTACATGCACCGGGCTCGGTACATCATACAAACTGCATCGTACTTTCAATTCCAAATTGAATACGCGATAATTGTAGCATTTCACATGCCATTTTAGGGTTAGCCGAGCCTACTCTAATTGCATCCTTGCCTGTGTTGCATTAGCCACTTAACATGACCTAGGGACATGCATGTTTGCTAACTAGTTTACTGTTTTGGCACGGAGTACGATGTAAGTATTTTACGCTTTAGCATACCACTGCATGTGTGTGAATGTTGCCATGACAGTATGCTTACCATGCGGCTAAGTGCTTACGTGAGATAAACTGTTTGAATGCCTGTGGGTGGAGGTTGGATTGCTTGAGTTGGAAAACTCATTGAAATCCGTATTTTAGCCTACTTGCGAGTAGCAAATTTCAAAAGTTTTTTCAAAACAAACGGATATGCAATGTTTATTTCCAAATTAGGCAATCTAGTCTATACTTGTTTGCTGTGCGCATAACATAGTAATTCTAGGCTAATAATTGGAATAAGAGCATGTAATGTTTTCAAAATCGGATATCACGGTTAGTAGAGGCCGGTCTTCGGACCGGGCGAAAGGGGGTGCTCATAGCTGACCTTCCCCGATCGTACCCAAGCTCCCGAGCCAAGACATTTGGTGATGACGGACACGTGGCCTTCGGCACCGAGTCAGGGTTTCCTAAATTCCCCCATTAAAAAAATATTTAGGTGGCGACTCTGTAATCTGGCAAAGCAGTCCATGTTTGGCACTACTTTTCAAAAATCTGTTTCTCAAAACGATTTGCCAGAGTTGGACTCTTTGGTTCAGATTTAGAACCGTGACAATTTGAGTCCGAACTGTAGGGAACCAATATGAACGGTAACGGGATTAACCCTCCGGGGCGCGGGACGTTACAGTTTCTGGCGACTCTGCTGGGGATTTAGAGAGCTTGACTCGAACTCGTGATATCCTGTTTTGACTACGTTTATGTGTCTCTTTGCATTGCATTTGCATTGGTGCGCCTAGGACACCGTGTTGGCCATCTGCTATTCCTGAGCGGTTTGCCGGAGGCTTGTCTTGTCAAGGCATGACCATAAGGCTGACCGGTTGCGGGCTCTGCCAGAGTATGGGAACACAAACCCCGGTTTACCGGGGCACCCTTTTTGACCATTCGACCTAGTGCATATTCGGATCCATAGTGACCATTCCAAACTAGGACAGGTTGCTACCCGATATAGGTTGTTTGAAACCGCTGTGTGCGTAGTGAAACCCTAGCTCCTGACAAAATAGGACAGGGAAAACCTACCCCAACATAGGGGTGTATTGGCTCTCATTTATCTGCTATGTGCTTTTAGAGTGTATCTCTGCAGGGAACGCATATATCAGTTTGCAAAGTTTGAGCATCCGGCCGAGGGCATTAGTATCAGTATTGTTATGAATCAGTTATGTCTGCGGATATCAGTTCAGTTTTGAATAGTGATTCTGGGGAACAGTGATCAGTAGTAGAGTACAGTTGTCCGGCTACATCCGTGCTTGATCTGTTTGGGGCTGAAATGCTGCTTGTTTTCCGTTTCAGTTCAGAGATTCAGAGAGTTGATCCAGAACAGTTAGTGTCTTCTCTTTGCTACGGCAGGACTTAGCATGACGCAGAATTCAGAAGAAATCGTGGTCATGACGGCCGCGTTGGATCAAGAAATCACCCTACAGGATGAAACTACTGTTGATATGCCGCATCCGCCCAGATCGCCGGCTGCGCACCCAGTTTGGGCCCCCAGCTATATCAGGCTCGTGAGCCTACTACATTTGAACTGATGGGAATGATAGGTGATCTTCAAAGATCCGTGACGGATCTCGCCTATGGAATGTCAGTTTCGCCGCCAGCCGCACCATATGTCGGAGGCTTTGTACCCCAGGAGCCCCCGTTGTTGGGGCGAATTGTAATTGAACTCAGCCAACCGGAGATGGCCTCCAGCTATGGCAACGACGCATCAAACCAAGTTCTAAATCAGGCCGAGGCCAGAGATAAAAGCAAGATGAAGGCAGATGCCGACCCTATCGAACAACTGCTGTGGGCAGTAGAGTAGAGGCTTTGAAAGCCAAAGGAATGAACAAGCAACAGGTATCCGCAGTTATGTCAAAAGCTGTAGAGGACGCTTTCCCCACTCCGCCTGAGGGCAGTTCCAGTCAATCAGAGAATCGGGAGAGGCCCCGTCATGCCAAAACAGTTCTCCCCCCTCCCAACCCTGCATCCGGGAAGGATCAGAAATCCAAGGCCGCCCCCGCCGATCCGTTCGCTAGCGCACCTAGCAAGAGTGCTCAGGCTCCGAAATACCTGCCCCGAGGGCGCAGGGTCTTCCATGCTCTCTATATGCCATTATCCAAGGCACTTCAAATCCTTGCCGAGAGGGGACACCTTAAACCCCTGGAGCCTCGGCCCCTCCCGAAGAATCTCCCGGCCACACATGATGCTGCTCAGTACTGTGCGTACCACCAGCAGACAGGCCATGCTACCGACAATTGTTTTCGCCTCCGGCATGAGGTGCAGGATTTGATTGACAACGAGGTTATCCTCCCGCCTACTTCAGCAAAGTCCGTCACCACTCAGTTGTTGGATTTTGAGGACACAGATACTGCGAGTATGTAATCAGAAGGTGAACCGCCTGTGGGCAATGCTTGGCGCATTTTTGGATGTGGCGTTTGGCACGCATTTTTGGGCATCTATTAATTTCTGTAAATTCTGACTTGGGCGTCGAGTCAGTCTTCTGTTTTGTCTTGAGCCTGTCTCATTGTTTTGAGACAGTCCTTTTGCTTAAGGGTCTGTCTAATTGTAATGAGTCAGTCCCTCTTGTATAGAGTACCATGGTGATTTCGGGGTTGTTGTCTCAAACACCGTTTTGTCTTATAAACAGTTGTTTTTGCTTTTTGAGTCTGTTTCTGTCAGGGAGCCAGTTATGCCCACAAATCTGAATGAAACAGCCGTGGCTATCATGTGCCGTATTTGTTGCTATTGAGTTAGCCGTGCCAAAGGGTGTGAATGGAACGACAGTACATACCGCTGCTCTCTCGTGCCTTGAACATCGTTATGATGACCTAAGCTTTTCATAAAACCTTTTCAAACACTGCGGTGATGAAAACGAAGAGGAAGTAATTCCTCGGGTTTTGTAAAATTTTGATCATTTTGAGAAAAAGGAACGCATGCTAAGCTTTTCATGAATGAAATCATGCTTGTCGGCGTGAGTACTGAGAAGGATCCTGGCCTGATCCAGACTGGTTCCACACTATCTTCAGCACGAGCGATTTGTCGCTTTCTTAAAAACTTTCAAAAACAAAATATTTTGTGCAGTCTCGCGAAGACTTGTGTGGAATCGCTCTTGAGATTGTGTAGCCCAGGATCGCTCTCGGCCTCAAGATCCGATTTATCTGTTGCGAACCGGATTCCGTTCAGAACATTCAACGGTGCCATGAAACGCCTGTGTGGCCCATTTTGAAGCAGCCCTCGAGCAAGAGGCATCAAAGTCAGATCGAGGAGATCAGATCCCACCAAGCAAAGCTCGAGAAGCAACCGTGATGGACTTTTCCTGCAAATCAACCCAACAGTCGCTCTCTCGGATACAGAGAGGCTTCAATCTCGAAACCATTTGGCATGGGCTTACTACACTTTTACCCTTTGAGAGGCTCGCTGGGCCGAAAACCCGGAAGGGCGGTCCAGGCAAAAGTTAGAGCAAAGAAAAGAAAAGAAAAAAAGAAATATACAAAAAGAAACGAAAAGAAGAGAAAAAGAACAAAAAAATAGCAAAGAAAAGAAATGAAATGCAAAAGAAAAGAAAAGAAAAAGAAGAAAAGAAAAGAAAAGAAAACATAGCTCGCAAGGTCGAAAACCCGCATTGGGCGCCTTGGCAAAAGTTAGAGCCTAAACAGTGAAGGTTAAAATACCCGAGTGTACCTTAACCGGAACTACGTAAGGCTTGATTCCCATGTTTGGGATACGTAGGCAACTTCATCTTGAAGTCCAGCCCCCCACGCTTCCATAGCGTCTCAGTCCATGTCATGGTTTTGATCACTTGTGCCTCCTCCGAATCCAATGTCTCAATTACAGCGGCCTGGAACTACGTGATTAACTTCCTCTTGAAGTCCAAACCACCAACACCTTCCAGGTGACTGTGTCCATATATTGATTCAAACCGTCTTCGTCTCCTCCGCGTCCGAGGGTCCGATTGTCATCAACAAGGACTGGCTTACAAGTGCCGCGGATCATCCAAACAAGGGGCAACTTTCCGTTGCCTTATCCCCCTTTAAGCCAGGGGCAATTTTCCATTGCCTGCGGTCCGAGGTTGCGCATCTCGAGGGTAAGTTCCGCGCTCGTTGAGCATTGACTGTTTGCAAAAATAGTTTTTGAAAATTTTCACTGAAGTTGACTTATTTTCTCGAAAACTATTTCATTTTCAAAATCGGACCATGTTTGGACCCAAAAGGAGAATTTTCAGTGCGCACAGCCTGATTCGCATGATTTTCAAATCAAAAATCGAATAAGTGTGTTGATTGACTCTCATTTTGATCAAAACTGTTTTAGGAAGAAAACAAAAAATGGTCAAAGTGACGAACTAGGGGCACAGTTGAGTCTGGTCTTCTGTCTTTCTCCCGTCAACATACTCGCCAGAAGGGCACCCTATTCACCAGAAGAAATAGCCGTGAGCTAACAGTGTTGGCGTGAACTGTGACTTTCTATTCATCCATCAATCACCTGGGGAGGGATGAAAAATGAGAGAATAAAGAATAGAGAGGGTAAGCGAGAGAAAAGTAAGAAAAGGGTTTTGAGAGAAAAACCGAGCCTGAGGACCGAGTGATGTGAGTATCACAAATCAGAAAGGGTGGGATATAATGCCCGGAAGAATTGGCTCCTCGAGATCTGAGATCTTTTTGTAAACATGTCTGTGTGTCGTGTCTTTTGATTTGTCGGCCTCAATTCCGGCTTTGAGTCTTTTCCTAGTGTGTCTCGTTGTGTTAGGTCGTGTGCCTTTTGTTTCTTTGTTTGAGTCTGTCTCGCTGTGCTCTGTCGTAGGCTCGATACCCCGGTTGAAAACCCTTCTTTATTTCAAAAAATCGTTTGTGCTCAGAATGCTGTGCCATTCTCTACATTCATGCGAAGCAAAAGAAGAAAAGGAAATTTGGGACATCCGAGTGTGTTTCAACTTCAACCGTTTCAGTTTTCTGATCCGTCTTGTCAGATTGGGTTATTTGTTCAGGGTTTGCTGTGTGCAGAATGAGCCGAGAGCTGTGTTATGAGCTGTATGCAGATCAATCCCCAGTAGAGTATGGGCTGTTATTTGTTCAAGCAGTGGTTTGTATGAGTTGTTTACTGTTAGTTGGTTGGTATCCGATTATCATAGTACAATTGCTCAATTTTCAGACAAACAAATCATTTTCACTTACATTTGAGGTGGTGTAACATGATGCAATGCAGTGCAAAGTATGAAATACGCAGGTATATACAAATGTAACGCTTTTTCAGACAAAAAGTTTGTTTCATTTCATAATCTTTTCGAGTACATAAGTTTTGGAACAAAAATCTGCCTGCGGCAGTACAAAGTACCCTAACTACAAAAAGGAAAAAAGTACAAAAAGAACAAAAAGCAGCAAAAATCTGATCAAGTAGCATCAATAGTCTCGTGCCTAAGGATCCGTCTGCGCCCTCTTCCAGGGCGAAGGCCCAGGAGCATCAACAGGAGCATCGCCGTCTGAGCCTGAGCCTGAGCTGTCTCCGGTCTCCTCCTCGACGACCCCGCCTCCGCCTCTGTCTCTGCCTCAAACTCATCATCCGGAACCGGAGCCCGCGAGCTGCTCCCGGCTGAACGTATGCCCTCCTCTGGTGCGGGGATAGGCTGCCGTCCCGAGTAGTAGAAATGGGAGGTCCAGCTGGAGCGCCGCCCACCGGAGGAATCTGGAAGGGAGGCTGAAAAAGCATGAAAGGTGAACGCATCAGAATACTGTGAATGCCGTGAGCAGTAAATCAGTGCAGAATGCAGTGTATGAGTACAGTGTATGTGAATGCCGTGAGCAGTGAATCAGTGCAGAATGCAGTGTACGAGTACAGTGTATGTGAATGCCGTGAGCAGTGAATCAGTGCAGAATGCAGTGTATGAGTACAGTGTTTGAGTGCCGTGAGCAGTTTGTCAGGTTTTGTGCAGTACATCAGATTGTATGAAACAGTCAGAGAAAACATACCGGAATGCTGTAAAGAGCCAAGATGTCGAAGGTCCGCTGCAGCATCCCATCATGGAGGCATTCAACTCCACGGACTGCCGGGTGTACTCGGAGGACGCCTGCAAAAGTATCAGATGCATCAGTATTCTGTGGAATATCAAATAAACTGAAATGGAATGACAATGCAAGATACGAAATGAAGTGATACATACCGGAGGCAAGTCGGGAATACCGGCCAACTCATGACCAGCCGGGGGAGGAGCAAAGGGGATCTGAAAGGTCTCCCCACCTTGCCCTCTGTATGTCAGCATAGTGGGCAGAGCAGGCCAACCGGCCCCCCGTCTCTCTGAACCCCGCCTTGCTGCGAACTCGAGCCCTCCTCGGCGCTCCTCCTCCTACTCCTGCTCCGACCGCCGGCGCCGCAGGTCTCTCTCTCTCGGCTCGGCGACAACCACTCAGCGGCCGCATGATGAAGGTCCGGACGTACTCTGAGTAATCGCCCTCGCCTCTGAAGCCGTCCGCCTCCCACCGATGGTGTAGTCCGCCATCTGCTCAGCGGTGAAACGCTCGGTGTCCCCTCATATGCTCAGGAGGATGCACCGGGACTATCTGCTCAGTAACCCTAAGGTCTGACGCAAGAAGCGCTCGCCTAGGTACCAAGCCCGACAGACCGGGCCCTCCAGCAAAATCCGTAACGCGAGGTCTCAACGGGCGCCGGCAAACCGATCCCATCCCGCACCATCGCTGGCAGAGGAGCCACAACTGCCAGTGATCTGAAATTGAATACAGTTTGTTACCTACTACTGGTATTGCAAATATACAGCGGAAAAGCGAGGCTTAAATGAACTGCAAGTAAAACATACCTCGGCAGAGTAATGGTGTCGAAGTAGCGACGAAAGAAGCTGAAAGTCTCTCGCGGCCTCCGGGTGCATCTCCCGTCATAGCGGCGTGAGAAGGGAATGACTAGAGGAGTCTCCGTCTCCGGCACTTCTCCAGCCTGGGAAAGTAGGCGTAAACCCATAACTGCCAAGACAGATGTCGGAACATTTATCAGATAAAGCTGTAGACACCCCATTTTTGACCGTCCTCAAGACTTGGACGTCACCGTTGGAACACTCGGTGATTATCCATGTTTGTGTTCGTTTGGAGTTCCCGAGTTCTCGGCTGCGCGCGCCTTGCCTCAAGACCTCCGAACTCGACCGTTTGTGTTTGGTTTTGCACCAAACACTTGTGTTTTGCCTTGGAAGGGCAGGGAATGCCTTGTGAGGCATCCCTACACACCACCGGCTGGGGCTAGAGGCCACCGCTGGCTGGTTTGTCCATCGGCACTTTATTGTGCCGACCGGCACTATTTTGTGCCGACCGGCACTAATTTTGCCAAATGATTTTCTTTGCCGGCCGAGCACTGTACACTTGCTTTATGAGATATTTCTCACAGCTGTAAAGTTCTTTGCTTCCCTCCATACACGTGTATGGAGGGATGAGCTCTTGGCTTGCTTAGTTGCTAAGCATTCCTTGCCTATAAGAGGAGAACTCTTCCTCTTGGCTCAAGGTTAGCCTTTTGAGAGCAAAAACCAGAGCTTAGATACATATATCTCTGATATACATCCATATATATATATATATATATCTCCCTCTCTCTCCTCTTGTGTGTGTGTTTTTAGGCCAAAAAGTGTAGTTTTACCTCATTTTTGCTCCTTTACACACACCATTACACCTTAGCTCGAGTTTGAGAGACTTAGGGGTTGTGTTGTGTTGGTTTTGGACTGGTTTTGAGCATTAGAGAGTGGTTGCAACCTCTGTTTTTCAAGGGATCATCAAGGGTAAGAATCTTGCTTTATATTCCCCATTTTTGCAACCTTTCTAACCTCTTTCTACCCTCTTTACTTTGTGTTTTTGAGTTTGTGTTTAAGATAAAAAAGTCTTGTTTTTACTTGTTCTTGAACCTTCATTAAGGTCCTTTTTTGGTTTGAGCAAAGGTCCATCCTATTAGGCCTTGTATGGCCACTTTTGGTGCCTTTGCTTAAGACCCTCTTTACTTGGTGTTCTTGGCCTTCCCACCACTGAAAACCAGTGGGTTTTCAGTGGTGAGGAAGATGATTTTTGAGTCTCATATAGGGGAGGGACCCCCCCTCTCCCCTTGGTCCTTTACTTGCCTTTGTTTTGGGCTCATAGCATAGCATGCATGCTTGTTTGTATTTGCCTTCATTTCAGAACTTTTTAGGGTGTTTTAGGTCACATCTAACCTCTGTTTTTGGTCGGATTGATGGCCCTTGGAATGTATCTCATGCTTGCTTTGAAGTTCCCTTTTATGCTTAGAGATATGCCATGCTTTTAAGCTATGACTCTTGCATGTTTTAGCTTGGTTTCATGGAGGTTTTAGCATCTCTTTGCCATGTGAAAGGGTTGTGAGCCACTGTTTTGGCCATGTTTGGCATGCTTAGTGTGGTTGTTTTGCCTATTGGCTTGTAAACTTTGCTTGTATGGAGCTCTAACATGTTTAGCTTGCATCATCCTCATGATTTGGCATCATTGTAGGTGGTATTTCAGTCCCCATTCCATGTTCAAATACCTCCATTTTATCATCCTATCCATGTTTTTGACTTGTTGGTCTTTTATGTCTTCAAGAGAGCATTGTGCATGCTTCCATGTTTAATGCATTTTGGGGGTGCCATGAGGGGATTTGGGTGCCATTTTGCATGATAAAAACCTGTTTTGGTTGCCTAACATGTGCCATGTTTGGTCTTGTTAAGTGGTGGTTCAATGCCCCACTTTGTGCCTTGGCCTTAGGCCTTATGGCTTGCATGCTTGTGTAGCATCTTGCTCTTGTTTTGAGGCATGTTTTGCCACTGTTTTAGGAGAGTTTGAGGACTGCCCCTATGGCTTAAGTCCATTATTGCATGCTTATATCTCGGTTGTTGTATGTTTGATTAATGAGGCCTTGAGTATATGCTAGTTCCATGCTTAATTGGTCCATGTTGCATGACATTTGTACCTTGCATACTTTAGCTCTTTGCCATGCTTAACATGATAGGTTGCATTGCATTTGAGCCATTTTGTATACTTGCATTTCATGGTTTGGCTTGGGGATTGTCAAGCCAAGCATGAGGATCGAGAGGAGTTCACACTTTGAGTGGTGAAACTTGTCTCCATCCTCAAGTCACCAAGACCTTGACTAACACATGATAAGGTTTTGGATTTCATCTTTTGTGTTGCATGCATTTCAATTAAAACATGCAACCTTGGTTCCTTAGGCTATCATGCATCAAATGCATCATTGATGGCCCTAGAACCAAGAGTCATGCCTCCTTGAGTCCCTAAGCATGATAGGAGGCCATGATCATGCTTACATATGCCCAAAAACCATGCCTTGCACTGCTGTTTTTCGCTGCTGCTGTCAAACTGTCCTCTGCAGGAACTTTCTGCCGACCGGCATTATAATGTGCCGATCGGCACTTTATTTGTGCCGATAAACACCACAAGCAGCCGTGGTAAACTGGAGCATCCGGTGAGCTTTTCCCCCAGCCGGTGATGTTCAGCAGTATGCAAGGGAGGTGTTTCTAGGACTTTGGGAATTTTTGGAGAGACAGGGCAGTAAAAACAGAGGCCAGCCAGTGGCACGGTACAGGTTTTCCGGGCAAGTCGCGCCGAGCATGCATCATTTCGCGCATCCCAAGGCAGGGCTGAGGCCCCATTGCGTTTATTTCGCTTTAATTAAGTAATTAGAATTTGTAATAATTAAATTCATTTATTCGTTGGACTGTATTATTCTTTTGGTCCCTCCGTGTGAGGGCGAATTTGTAATAAGTGTGGGTGGTGTGTGTGTGTCTTCCAACCCCCATTTCTTTCTTCCCTTTTATTTACCTGCTTACGATGTAGATTAGGGCACGTCTATTTTAGCATACCTTATGCAATGCATGCGTGCATTCATGCATTTGTTTACATACATCGGGCTCGGGCTCGGTACATCATAAACACATGCATCGTACTTTCAATTCCAAATTGAATACGTGATAGTTGTTGCATTTCATGGGCCATGCTTAGGATAGCCGAGCCTGTCTAGATTACATTCCGTATGCGATGCATTAGTCACTTAACAGAAACTAGGTCATGCATGTTTTGCTAACTGGTTTCTTGTTTTGGCACGGAGTACGATGTAAGTTTATGCTTTAGCATACACACATGCATGCGTGTGAATGTTGCCATGACAGTATGCTTACCATGCGGCTAAGTGCTTACATGAGATAAACTGTTTGAATGCCTGTGGGTGGAGGTTGGATTGCTTGAGTTGGAATAACTCATTGAAATCCGTATTTTAGCCTACTTGCGAGTAGCAAATTCCAAACATTTTAAACAAAAACGGTATGCAATGCTTATTTCCAAATTAGGCAATCTAGTCTATACTTGTTTTGCTGTGCGCATAGCATAGTAAATCTAGGCTAATAACCGGTATAAGAACGCATAATTTTTCAAAATCGAATATCACGGTTAGTAGAGGCCGGTCTTCGGACCGGGCGAAAGGGGTGCTCATAGCTGACCTTCCCCGTCGTACCCAAGCTCCCGAGCCAAGATCACTTTGGTGATGACGGACACGTGGCCTTGGCACCGAGTCAGGGTTTCCTAAATTTCCCATTTTAAAAATATTTAGGTGGCGACTCTGTAATCTGGCAAAGCAGTCCATGTGTTGGCACTACTTTTCAAAATCTGTTTTTCTCAAAACGATTTGCCAGAGGTGGACTCTTTGGTTCAAGATTGAGAACGTGACAATTGAGTCCTTGAACTGTAGTAACCCCAATATGAACGGAACGGGACTTAACCCTCCCGGGCGTTCGGGGACGTCTACAGTTTCTGGCGACTCCGCTGGGGATTTTAGAGAGCTTGACTTGAACTCGTGATATCCTGTTTTGATTTCGTTTATGTGTCTCTTTGCATTGCATGTGCATTGGTGCGCCTAGGACACCGTGTTTGCCATCTGCCATTCCTGAACGGTTTGCCGGAGGCTTGTCTTGTCAAGGCATGACCATAAGGCTGACCGTTATGGGCTCTGACAGCATGGGAACACAAACCCCGGTTTTACCGGGGCACCCTTTTCGGCCATTCAACTAGTGCATATTCGGATCCATAGTGACCATTCCAAACTAGGACAGTTGCTTACCCGATTTTTAGGTTGTTTGAAACCGCTGTGTGCATTGGAACCCTAGCTCCTGACAAAATAGGACAGGGAAACCCTACCCCAACATAGGGGTGTATTGGCTCTCATTTATCTGCTATATGCTTTTTAGAGTGTATCTCTGCAGGGAACGCATATATCAGTTTACAAGTTTGGGTATCCGGCCTGAGGGCACCAGTATCAGTGTTGTTGAGAATCAGTTATGTCTGCGGGTATCAGTTCAGCTTTGAATAGTGATTCTGGAGAACAGTGATCAGTAGTAGAGTACAGTTATCCGGCTACATCCGTGCTTGATCTGTCTGGGCTGAAATACTGTTTGTTTTCCGTTTCAGTTCAGAGATTCAGAGGGTCGATCCAGAACAGTTAGTGTCTTCTCCTTGCTGCGGCAGGACTTAGCATGACGCAGAATTCAGAAGAAATCGTGGTCATGACGGCCGCGTTGGATCAAGGAATCACCCTACATGATGAGACTACCGTTGACATGCCGCATCCGCCCAGATCGCCGGCCGCGCACCCGGTTTGGGCCCCCAGCTATATCAGGCTCGCGAGCCCACTACATTTGAACTAATGGGGATGATAGATAGGTGATCTTCAAAGATCCGTGACGGATCTCGCCTATGGAATGACAGTTTCGCCGCCAGTCGCACCATACGTCGGAGGCTTTGTACCCCAGGAGCCCCCGCTACTGGGACGAATTGTGATTGAACAACTCAACCAACAGAGATGACCTCTCAGTCATGGTAACGACGCATCAAACCAAGTTCTGAATCAGGCCGAGGCCAGAGATAAAGGTAAGATGAAGACAGATGCCGACCCTATCGAAACAACTGCTGTGGGCAGTAGAGGCTTTGAAAGCCAGGGGGATGAACAAGCAACAATATCTTGCAGTTGTGACAAAAGCTGTGGAGGTGCTTTCCCCACCCCGCCTGAGGCAGTTCCAGTCAATCAGAGAATCGGGATAGGCCCCGTCATACCAAAACAGTTCTCCCGCTCCAACCTTACACCTGGGAGGGATCAGAAATCCAAGGCCGCCCCCGCCGATCCGTTCGCTAGTGCATCTAGCAAGAGCGCTCAGCCCCGAAGTATCTGCCCGAGGGCACAGGGTCTTCCACCCTCTTTACATGCCTCTGTCTAGGGCACTGTTGATTTTGGCCAAAAAAGGGGCATCTCAAACCCTTGGAGCCCCGGCCCCTACCGAGAATCTCCCTGCCGCACATGATGCTTCTCTGTACTGTGCGTACCATCAGCAGACGGGCCATGCCACTGACAATTGTTGTCGCCTCCGTCACGGGTGCAGGATCTGATTGACAACGAGGTTATCCTCCCACCCACCTCGGCCAAGTCAGTCACTACAGAGTTCTTGGATTTTTGAGGACACAGATACTGCGAGTATGTAATCAGAAGGTGAACCGCCTGTGGGCAATGCTTGGTGCATTTTGGATATAGCGTTTGGCACGCATTTTTGGGTACCTGCTAAATGTTATTTTTTGTAAATTTTGACTTGGGTGTCGAGTCAGTCTTCTGTTTTGTCTTGAGCCTGTCTCATTGTTTGAGACATTCCTTTTGCTTAAGGGTCTGTCTAATTGTAATGAGTCAGTCCCTCTTCTATAGAAANCATGGTCATTGCATCATCTGCATTGTCATGCATTTCATACATTACATATTTGTAGATATTGCATTGTAGGTTGCATGCATTTCACTGCATCCCTTCCATTTATGGCTTGCGCCTTTCCTTGTCAAGCTTGGTCTGGTATGTGCCTATACTTTTCACGTCAAAGCACAGCTTTTTGTACGCGCCTATTCCTTGATGAGCTTGATTTGAGGGTTGCGGCACATTTTCTGTGTTAGATGCGGTTCGTATGCGTACATGCCTTTCCTAGGCAAGACTTGGTTTGGCCTGCGTGCCATATCCATTTCATTATAGTTGCATGCATCCATTGCATCACTTCCATCTATGGCTTGCGCCTTTCCAGGTTGAGCTTGGTCTGGTATGTGCCCCTACTTTTCACGTCGAAGCACGGTTTGTGTACGCGCCTATTCCTTGATGAGCTTGGTTTGAGGGTTGCGGCACATTTTCTGTGTTAGACGCGGTTTGTATGCGTACATGCCTTTCCTAGGCAAGATTCGGTTTGGCCCGCGTGCCATATCCATTGTATCCATTTCCATTACATTGTAGTGTAATTTTGCGTCCGGCATTAGGATCATTATTCCCTCCTCAGCGGTCGTTTCCCCACTTATGTCATTCCACCCAATACTTGTTCTTGTGTCCGTGCGAAGTACTCATAGATCAGACATCGTTCTATGGGAGACGGACTGGTTACCTCCATCAATCTATTTGACATTCGTGTGGTTTCGAACCGCTCATGATTGAATCATGATTCAATTGCCCTGCATGTAGTTTGCATGGTTTCAATTGCATTGCATATCATTTGCATTATTCATACATAGTTTTGTATATTTTGCATATCATTTTGCATTACATCATTGCATTGTCATGCATGTTGCTAACAATATTGTACCTGCTAAGTTTGCTTTCTTTGCAGGCACGATATTGTATGTACGGCTCATTTGAGGCCGGTGCAACCGGACGAGCCGCACAGGTATTGTATTCTCCGAGTGAGACGTATCGAGAATTGCATAATTCTCTTACATCCTTTCTACATTGTAGTGTAGTTTGGCGTATGCTAGCTTATAACTATCGCATGTGTGCTTCATTACAGCTTTCTTTGCATGATCATAAGTTATGCTCGGCCTTTTGCATCGTCAGTTGCATCTTGCCCCCGCCTACGGGCGCATACCTTATCTGCGGCTTGTATGCCTATGCCTGAACTACGCTGGTTTGATTCCTAAGGGATACGTAGGCAGCTTGCGAGTTCAACCATTTGCGCTTTGTATGTTTGTCCAAGTCTTCGGCCTTGTCAAAAATGGGTCGTCTCTGGGCTTTGACATTCACTCCCGTCATTGTTATGACTTTCGAGTTCTGTCAAAGAGGGGCAACTGTAGACACCTCATTTTTGACCGTCCTCAAGACTTGGACATCACCGCTTGAACACTCGGTGATCATCCATGTTCGTGTTTGTTTGGAGTTCCCGGAGTTCTCGGCTACGCGCCTTGCCTCAGGATCTCTGAACTTGACCGTTCTGTGTCTGGTTTTGCACCAAACACTTGTGCTTTGCCTTGGAGGGGCAGGGAATGCCTTGTGAGGCATCCCCACACACCACCGGCAGTGGCTAGAGGCCACCGGCTGGTTGGTGTTGCCACCGGCACTATATTGTGCCGGTCGGCACTCTTTTGTGCCGGTCGGCAGTCAATTTTGGCAAATGACCATTTTGCCCTGCCGGCTACTGTACAGCTGCTTTATTAGATATTTTTAGACAGTTGTATCACCTTTTGCTCCCCTCCATACACGTGTATGGAGGGATGAGCCCTTAGGCTTGCTTAACTTGTAAGTTTGGTGCCTATACAAGAGAAGCCTCTTCTCTTGACTCAAGGGTTGAAGTTCTTGAGAGACTTAGCCATTTTTAGATAGGGGAGAAGCTCTGGTTTAGGTTAGAAATTCCATATCTATTCTATCTCTATCCCTCTCTTGTTAGTCTAGGTGTTTTGTGCCTTACTATTGCACACAAACACCTAGTGTTTCACCTTCCCCTTTGGACAGAGGTTCTAAGGGCTTGTTTTCAAGCTTCTTGACTGATTTGGAGCTCAAGGAAGCAACAACATCAAGCTTTGTGAAGAAGGCTACAAGGGTAATCACTACACTCTCTTTTTACCCCATTTTTGTACCATGTTTTTACCTAGTTTATAACTGTTTTTGTGCTTAGTGTTTAGCACATAAAAGTTCTGTTTTTTAAGCCTCTTTATTGTTTATTAAGAGTGCTTGGTGGTTTGGGCAAGTTTGACCACCCTTAGGCCTTGAAAAGGCCCTTTTTTGTGCTATTTTGTGAGAGATCCGAGACTTTGGTGCTTGGGCCTCTCCACCACTGAAATCTTGAGGGATTTCAGTGGTGGAGATGGTGCCTTGAAGTCTCCAAAAGGGGAGGGCCACCCCTCTCCTTGATGTCCTTGGAAAGGGCAAGTTTTGGCCTCCAAAGGAGCACCATGTTTGGTTGTTTGTTGAGCATGTCTTGGCTGCATTTTATGTTTATTATGCCCTAATATGACATTGTTATAAGTTGGTTTTGGTCCCCTATGCATGCTTAGCATAGTTGCCTTGTAATGCCTCTTTGACGCCTTAACATGCCTAGATTGTGTGCCTTAGTTTCTAGCATGTTTTAGGCTTGCATTTGTGAAGATTTTGTGCTTATATTGCCATGTTTTAGGTCTGTCCTAAGTTGTTTTGGTCAATCTTAGCATGCATTATATAGCCTCTTTGTATTTGGCTTGTTAGCCTTAAGAGCATGAATGTATAGCATGCCTTGTTTGCATCATTTTAGTGGCTTGGAACCACCTAGCATGCTATTTCAGTCTCTTTGGTGTGCTTGTATGCTTGCCTTAGTTGCCTCTTTAGTGTTTCAAAAGCATGTGTTATATGCTCCATGTTTTGACCTTAATGCATGCCTTTGGTTTCATGTCATCTAGATGCCATCTAGGTGGTCCTTTAGACTTAGTTTTATATATTAAAACTCTGTTTTTAATTGGTTAAGTGTTACCATGCGTGGTTGTAATAGGTGTGGTTCAATGCCTCATTGGTTCGCCTTAAGTACTTGAGCCACTTGTTGCATGCTTAGCCTACTTTGTTGCTTGGTTTAGCATCATATTTTGCATGATTTTCAGAGCTTACAATGCATGCTCATTGCCTATGTTTGGTCTCCTTAAGTGTGCTTGAGAGTTGCCATGTTTGTGCCTAAGTGTTGGACCATAATTGCATGCATGTGTGTGTGCATTTTAGCCTTCATTTTAGGGCACTTTAGCCACTGATTTTGGGCCTATTAAGGGCTGCCCAATTCATGATTAGGCCCCCTTTTACTTGGTTTGCATTCTTGCCTTGTATGCTTACTTGTATGTTTGCATAAGTGCCTTGCATTGTCCATATTGCATATAGATAACATGCTTAAGGTTGCGTTGCATTGCATTGGCATGCATGCTAGGCCTCTTGAAGTGAAGTTTGATGGAGGTTTGGCATCCTTGTTTGATTCTATGGATTGCATGCATTTGAAATCAAAGTTGCATTCTTGGTTCTTTGGGCCATCATGCATGGAAATGCGTGATTGGTGGTCCGAGAATCGAGGCATATCTTCCTTTGAGTCACTAGTATGATAAGGAGTGTGTTTAGTGCATACATGCCTTGAATTGCATTGCCATGCCAGTATTTGCCCTCTGCTGCTGTGAGTTGCAGGTTCTGCAGGTATTTAGTGCCGGCCGGCAGTTTTTAGTGCCGACCGGCAGTCAATTTGCAGCCGATGGATCAATTTAGTGCCGATGAGCTCAATTCACTGCCGGTGGGAGTTTTGTGCAGCCGGTAGTGATCTCCAGTACCTAAGAAAGTATTCCTAAGACTGTGGCAGTCTTCTGAGGTGCAAGTCAGGGAAAACAGAGGCAAGCTAGGCATGGCAGTGCGATTCCGAGCAAGTCCCGAACACGCACATCCGGCCCTCACCCCGAGGGGTTTACTGCTTTAATTAAATTAATTAATCTGCTTAATTAATTTAATTAGCTTGAGTAGTTAATTATTTGCATTATTATTTTGGTCCCTCCGAGTGAGGGCGAATTTGTAATAAGTGTGGGTGAGTGTGGTGTATGTCTTCCAACCCCCATTTCTTTCTTCCCTTTTATTTACCTGCTTATGATGGTAGGTTAGGGCATATTTATTTTAGCATACCTTATGCAATGCATGCGTGCATCCATGCATTTGTTGACATGCACCGGGCTCGGTACATCATACAAACTGCATCGTACTTTCAATTCCAAATTGAATACGTGATAATTGTAGCATCTCACATGCCATTTTAGGGTTAGCCGAGCCTACTCTAGATTGCATCCTTGCTTGTGTTGCATTAGCCACTTAACATGACCTAGGGACATGCATTTTTGCTAACTAGTTTACTGTTTTGGCACGGAGTACGATGTGAGTATTTTACGCTTTAGCATACCACATGCGTGTGAATGTTGCCATGACAGTATGCTTACCATGCGGCTAAGTGCTTACGTGAGATAAACTGTTTGACTGCCTGTGGGTGGAGGTTGGGTTGCTTGAGTTGGAAAACTCATTGAAATCCGTATTTTAGCCTACTTGCGAGTAGCAAATTTCAAAGTATTTTTTTTAAACCCGATGGATATGCAATGTTTATTTCCAAATTAGGCAATCTAGTCTATACTTATTTACTATGCGCATAACATAGTAATTCTGGGCTAATAATTGGAATAAGAGCATGTAATGTTTTCAAAATCGGATATCACGGTTAGTAGAGGCCGGTCTTCGGATCGGGCGAAAGGGGGTGCTCATAGCTGACCTTCCCCGATCGTACCCAAGCTCCCGAGCCAAGACATTTGGTGATGACGGACACGTGGCCTTCGGCACCGAGTCAGGGTTTCCTAAATTCCCCCATTAAAAAAAATATTTAGGTGGCGACTCTGTAATCTGGCAAAGCAGTCCATGTTTGGCACTACTTTTTAAAAATCTGTTTCTCAAAACGATTTGCCAGAGTTGGACTCTTTGGTTCAGATTAAGAACCGTGACAATTTGAGTCCGAACTGTAGTGAACCCAATATGAACGGAACGGGACTTAACCCTCCCGGAGCGTTCGGGGACGTCTACAGATGCGCCGAGCCCGGTGCATGCAAAACAGATGAATGAATGCAAACATGCTATCATACTGTATGCTAATTGAAACATGCCCTAATCTAACCATCATAAGCAGGTAAATAAAAGGGAGAAAGACGTGGGGTTGGAAGACATACATCACACGCACGCACACTTATTACAATTGTGCCCTCGCTCGGAGGGTTCGAACAAATAATACAGTCCCAAATGAATAGTTACAGTCCGAATAAATACAAAATCCTAATTAATTAACAAATTAAACTAGGAAAGCTATAAACTAGCATGCAAGCTAGGGACTGCCTCGACTCTATTCCGGATGATGGATGATGCATGTTTGAGCTGCTTTGCGCGGCAATCCACTGCAATGCCCCAATTAGCCTCTGTTTGCAATTGATGCCGGAATGCTGTGCAAGGCTTTTGAAAGCTGCTGATTTCTGATTTGCTGCAACAGAGAGCAAGAAAGGGGCATGGCAATGTATTTTCACATATGTATGCATGCCTCGATCCTCGTGCCACCAATCACGCATCTCGATGCATGATGGCCGAGGAGTCGAATTGCACAACTCAATATAGAATGAATGCACATGAAAACACAACAAGACCAAGACTCCATCATGGATAATCCGGAGTGTCGGTGATTGGGAATTGAGACACGTTCCGTCACTCGGAGTACGAAACGTCCCTCGTTTCCCGTGCTCGGGCTAACTCCTATCCCAAACACAATGCAATATGCATGACATGCATGAATGCAACTAAGATACAACCTAACATGCACAATGCTATGAAATGGCATACACGATGCACGATCTAACATGGCATACACAATGCGCTAACATACAACCTAGCATACACAATGCTATGAAATGAAATGGCATACACAATGCATAATGGACTAACACCAACACAAGTGGACCTCAGCCACACTCACATAAGAGGCCATAAGATGAAAAAAGGGACACTCGAAATGCGTGCACGCATGCACGCAAACCGAGGATCGAACCTAAGGCACAAATGCCACTCTACCAAAGCATGGCAAGGCATGGAATATGGCATACAAACATGCAAATTTCAGTACTAAAATATGATGCTAAATAGCCCCAAAACATGGCAATATGGCACCCGATGCATGAAATGAACCCCGAAACACAAGACAAGGCATATGGAATGACTTATAGCTATACAAAGCATGCATTATTTGAACATGAAGTGTAAAGACAGAGTCAAGAAAGTCCCAAAACATGCACTTTTCCAGTTTAAAGTGTGGCCAAAAAGTGCTAGCAAGATGGCTTAAAATAGCATGCGATTTTGATCAACAAACATGGTTTACATGGCAAGTGTAAGATGCACATGGAATCTGACCAAACCATCAAAAATCAGTGAATAAATCATATGAAAATAGGCCCAAATAACCACTGATATGCAACCATGGCATGCCAAAATGATGAGTTACTTTAGAGGGCCATACAAGGGATTCTTAAGCACATACAAGATGAACATGTGGCAGCCCCAAACCAACTATGAAAATCAAATATGGTGGTCCCAAAACTCAACAAATTGGCCCCAAAATGTGACTAAGAAGCATGCAAGATGGGGTCACTTTGAAAGGCCAAAATGGCCATCAAACAAGTCAAGGTGAGAGGGGGTCACCCCCCTCTAAGTTGGAGGCTCAAAACAACAGCCAAGCCACTGGAAATCCACTGGATTCCAGTGGCTAGAGGGCCAAACAAGGCATGCAACAATAACTAAGATATAAAGCTCAAAATAGGAGGCAACCAAGCATACAAGATAGCATATGACCTCAAAAAAGTATGGAACCTTAATAAAACATGAAGATACTGTCAAAACAAGCCTTTTTTCCAGTTTACAACAAGTCTTAAAAGTGATCACAAACATGGCTTATCTATCATGCAAGAAAAGGCCCTAAAAGTGATGATAGAGGTAAGGGCAGCAGCCGGCCCCAAATGGCCAAGAGCCCTTCAACAAAGTTGAAGAGGAGCTCAAAACATGTCACTTCACAGTTTACATCAAGCCACAAAAATAAACACAAGTAGGCCTAAAACATTACGCAAGAAAAAGGCCAAAAGTGGGATAAAGAAGCAAGTGATAGCTGCTGGCCTCAAACAGAGGAGGGCCCTTCAACAATGTTGAAGAGGGGCCCAAAAAATGATATTTTTCAGTTTATGGAAAAGTCCAAAACAGCTCACAAATAGGCCTAAAATACTATGCAAAAAAAGGCCAAAAAAGAGAGGTAACGAAGCAAGTGGTAGCTGGGGACCTCAAACAGCAAGAGGTCCTTAATCAAACATGAAAAGGAGCTAACAATAAGACTATTTACAGTTTGGGTCGGAGCCCAAAAATGCTTGCACACAAGGCTTACAAATGAATCATGAAAAGGCTAGAAAAAGGAAGAAGAAGGCTCACCCTTGAAGACCAATGGACCAGCTGCTCTTGAACCAAGAAATGATGCTCCTTGCCTCTGGAAATGACCTCCAAGTTGCTGGTATGGAGTGGAGAGGTGTAGAGCTATGGATTGGTGAAGAACTTTGGGGATTTTGAAGCTTGGAAGAGAGGGAGAAGGAGAGATATATATATAAGGCTCCAACATAATTTTGTAACCTCTCAAAATTCAGCTGCTGGTTTTATAGGCAAAAGAGTGGAGAAAAAGGGGGGAAATTCAAATTCAAGTTTCCCCCCAAAATAGGCCTAAAAGAAAGATAAAGAGGCAAGTGGTAGCTACTGGCCTCAAACCGAAGAGAGCCCTTCAACAAAGTTGAAGAGGAGCTCAAAACAAGACATTTTACAGTTTATGACCAAGTCCGAAACAGCTCACAAATAAGCCTAAAACATCATGCAAAAATAGGCGTAAAAGAGAGATAAAGAGGCAAGTGGTAGCTACTGGCCTCAAAACGAAGAGAGCCCTTCAACAAAGTTGAAGAGGGGCTCAAAAAAAGACATTTTACAGTTTATGATCAAGTCCAAAACAGCTCACAAATAAGCCTAAAACATCATGCAAAAATAGGCCTAAAAGAGAGTTTAAACACAAGGGGTGAGAAGGAGACCTCAAACAGAGAAAGACCCTTGATCAAACATGGAGATGAGCTCAAAATATGACTATTTTCAGTTTAGGTCAGAGCCCAAAAATGCAAGCAACAAAGGCTAAGAAAGCATGCAAAATGGAGCCAAAAGAGAGGGACAAGAGACTTACCCTTGTAGACCAATGAACTAGCAGCTTTTGGACCAAGAAGAGGAGCTCCTAGCCTCTGGAAAACAGCCTCAAAGTGTTGTAATGGAGGATGGAGGTGTATACCAAAAAAAAACGGAGCAAACGGAGGTGGTTAAGCAGTCCCGAACCAAGGCACACGGCCGTCGGCTCTGAAAAATCAGAAACTGGGCTCCAAACGGGATGAATGGCCTACGACCACGAAACGTAGCCTACGACCACTGAGAGATAATCTACGAGAACTCTCCCTCCCTTCGGGAAGAGAAAATAGAGAAAACGGAGCCTGGTTCGCAAACCGAGGCAAGACACGAAAGAGCCCGGAAGTTAGGAGGCAAGGCTCGCAGCCAAGACTCTGAAACTTCTGAACGGGCACAATATGCAATATCACCGAGCGCTCAATCGGTGACGTCTGAGTCTTAAGGTCGGTCAAAAATGGGGTGTCTACAAAGGCGTAATCAACGTGATACATGGGATCGTCAAACCTGAGCGGGTATGTGAGCTCAGGGGGATGATCAAAAAGGCTGAGCACTTGAGGGAGATACTTAGTGCACAACCTAACGTCAGAAGGGGAAAAACGGAGGCAACGAACATCATCCCCTTTTCTGATAGGGACCTAGCAAGGTTACATTGCCCTCACAATGACGCGCTGGTAGTCACTCTGCGCGTCAAGAATTTTGACATTAAGCAAATTTTGATTGACCAAGGGAGCTCGTGCGAGATAATATACTACGAGACCTTCAAGCAACTAAAATTGGAGGACAAAGACTTGGCACCCGCAACATTTCCCCTCGTCAGCTTCAACTCAATGCCAGAATGGTGAGTTGGCCAGATAATTCTGCCAGTCAAGGCAGGAACAATGACAAAACAGGTGGAATTTTGGGTATTGAAGGTTCCTTCTACCTACAACATAATCTTGGGAAGAGCATGGTTGCACGCCATGCGATCGGTGGCATCAACCTACCATCAAGCGTTACGGTTCCCCAACGAAACCAGAGAGATTGAAGAAGTCTTAGGAGACCAAATCATGTCAAAACAATGCTTCGTCATAGTAAACGGCAGCCAGGCTGCAAAAGGGTTTGTACAAATGGTGGAGGAGCCATAAAGTAATGAACTGTTTGCAGATGTCGGCAAAGCAGCCGAACAAAAGGCAGTAGAAGACTTGGTAGAGGTAAAGATAGATGAAAAGAACCCAGAAAAGTTCTTTTTGCTCGGCTCGTCTTTATCCAACACTGAGAAAATAAGGAGCATGGAATTTTTAACCTCTAACCTCGAAATGTTCGCCTGGATACTGTATGACATGCCTAGCATTGACCCCAATTTCATCTACCATCAACTTAATGTCCATCCAACTGCCAGACCAATTATTCAGCGAACTTGACACTCTACCACCCAGAGATAGTGGCAGAGGAAGTAGGAAACTTGATGGAAGCAGGAGCAATCAGAGAAGTACACTATCCCAAGTGGATTTCCAACACTGTAGTGGTACCGAAAAAGAACGGCAAATGGCGCGTTTGCGTGGACTACAAAATAGTCAACAAGGCATGCCCAAAGGACAGCTTTCCCCTACCACGAATAGACCAACTGGCGGACCTAACAGCAGGGCATATCCGACTTAGCTTTCTTGATGCGTATCGCGGTTACCATCAGATCGCTATGTATGAACTGGATCAGGAGGTCACTTCGTTTACAACACCTAAAGGACTATATTGCTACAAGGTCATGCCCTTTGGCCTAAAGAATGCAGGGGCTACATTCTAACGAATGATCACCAAAATGTTTAAACCATTGTTAGACAGAACAATGGAGGCTTACATAGATGATATGGTGTCAAAATCAGAGATGAGAGGGACCATCTCAGGGACCTAGATGAAATGTTTCAAATTTTGAAATCCTACAAGTTGCATCTAACGCATCTAAGTGCGCATTCAGCGTGGGGTCAGGCAAATTCCTAGGCTTTCTAGTGACCAACCGGGGTATAGAAGCTGATCCCTCTCAGATCAAGGCCATCCAAGATCTCGAGAGGCCCAACACAATCAAAGAGGTGCAGCATCTTACTGGCCTAGCAGCCGCGCTCAACCGGTTCATAAGTCGGTCGTTAAATAGGTGTCGGCCATTCTTCCAAGCGTTGAAGGCCAAGTTTGAGTGGGATGATGAGTGCGACCGCACCCTGGAAAGCTTGAAAGACTACATGACCTCTCCTCCGTTGTTAGTAACCCCAGTACTAGGAGAGGAGCTCTTTTTGTACTTAGCAGTTTCCTAGCATGCAGTTAACGCGGTATTGGTAAGAGCTGAAGGAATACAGTACCTGCCTATCTTTTATGTGAGCAAGACATTGCTGGGCGTTGAAACAAGGTACCTGCCATTGGAAAAGCTGGCCTTAGCTTTGATGATGGCTTCAAGAAAAATGTCGCACTACTTCCATGCCCACAACGTGATCATCTTAACAGCCTTTCTCTTAAAAGCCTTGTTTCAGAAGGCTGATTTTTCTAGATGAATTTTGAAGTTGGCAGTGGAGTTAGGGCAGTTTGACATTAAGTTTCAACCAAGAACTGAGATAAAGGCCCAAGCTTTGGTGGACTTTGTGGCCGAGTTCGCACCAGGCAGTCATCACGTTTACCCAATCGATTTGACCGAAGCAACCGAAGGAATGGGGGACAGTGCCGCAGGAATGGCACAGCCCCCAAAGCTGGACGCTCAACTAAACAATAAGCTATTCAGCCCTAAAGAATGGAAAGAAAGAACAGACCGCAGCTTTGCCAGCAAGGACTCACCTAAAAGTAAAGTCCTGAGACAGTCAGACGGTGAGGATCAAAGCCCAACGGCAGACATTAACCTAGAAGAAGGCATCAGCAACGCCCTTGATCCCAAGACATCATCTGATCCCTCCACTTGTTGAAACCTATTCGTCGGAGAGATGTGGAAACTATTCGTGGATGAAGCATCCAATAGGCACGGTGCGGGACTTGGTATAGTCCTTATCTCACCATATGGCCTAACAACTGAACAGGCAGTCCACCTTGGCTTCCCAGCATCCAACAACGAGGCAAAGTATGAAGCATTGCTAGCATGTTTGAAATCAGCACTTCACATGAAGGCCACCGAGCTAAATGGTGTACAGTGACTCCCAGCTGGTAGTCAACTAGATTTCAGGCGACTACGAGGCAAAGGATGATAAGATGGCTAAGTACCAAGAGTTAGTCAGAAAGGAGATCATGAAGTTCGAAGTAGTATGAACAGAGCAAATCGGCCGAGAGGAAAATAGTAAAGCGGATGAGCTGGCCAGTTTTACGTTAATGACAGATACATCCATTCCACACCCATTATTGATTGACTTTTTACCCAGACCAAGTATAGAAGAGCCCGAAGCAGCTGAAGCGTGTTGTGCCGAACTAGGCCCCTCTTGGATGGATCCCATCATAGTGTTTTTAAAAGATGGCGTCTTGCTTGAAGATAAAAAAGAAGCCAACAGAATTCGAGCAAAGTCACAGCGATTTTAGCTCTCCACATTACTAGCATTGTACAAAAAGGCCTTCATAGGACCTTACTTGAAATGTGTCCATCCCAGCAAGGTCGAGGCATTTTTGTTCGAAATACACGAAGGCGTTGCGGAAGCCAACAAGGGAGGAGGTCACTAGCTTACCGAGCAATTTCACAAGGGTATTGGTTGCCATACATGCAAGCAGATTCGAAGAAATATGTCAAGAAGTGCGAAAAATGTCAGAAGTTCGCACACCAAATACATCAACCAGCTAGAGAGCTTCTACCATTGACCAGCCCGTGGCCCTTTGCAATGTGGGGCTTGGATATAGTAAGACCACTCCCAACTGCACCCGGCAACAGAAAGTTCTTTCTCGTAGCAACAGACTATTTCACAAAGTGGGTGGAGGCAGAAGCACTCACATCCATCAAATAAAAAGATGTTAAAAAATTCGTCTGGCAGAACATCATAACTCGGTTCGACATACCCAAGGCATTAATATCCAACAACGGTACTCAGTTTAATGGCAAAATCTTTAGGAGCTTTTGCGAAGAATACAAGATAGAATTCTACAACTCCACACCAACATACCCCCAAGCCAATGGCCAGGCCGAAGCTTCCAACAAAGTAGTCTTAGATGGCCTAAAAAAGAGGCTAGAAAGAGCAAAAGGCAAGTGGGCTGAGGAGCTTCCCCATATTTTATCGGCTTACCGTACTACACCTCAACGGTCAACTGGCAAACACCTTTTTCTTTAGCCTATGGCATGGAGGCAATAATCTCCCTGGAAGTAGGCCTCCCCACTATTAGGAGTGAAATTTTTTATCCAAACTTGAATAGAGAGGCCATAGCCCTAGAACTCGACCTTGCAGAAGAAAGAAGAGAAAGGGCATTGGTACACATTGCCTCATATCAACAAGAGTTGTCTAGAAAATACAACAAAACAGTGCATCCAAGGCAATTCAAGATTGGAGATTGGATACTGCGCAAAGTAATGGGCAACACTTTGGTACCTGGAGATAGCAAGTTAAGACCAAACTGGGAAGACCATACAAAGTGATTGGTTTAGCAGGAAGAGGGGCATATCACTTAGAAGACATGGACAGCAAAGCTATTCCCAAGCCATGGAACACAGCCAACCTCAAACTATTGTACTTTTAGCTTTTTCTTAAAACACTTGTAACTTTTTTTTTTTTTTTGAAATAAAACAAGTAGTTTCTTTTCAGTAAAATTCTTTCCTTTGTAGAAGTTGTTCATAGTTATTGCCAACTAGGGGCAATTAAGAAGGTTGGCAGGTTTGATCATCACACTTTGTTCTTCAGTCAAGATAAGGATCTAGGCTCAAGATAGTTGGCAGATTTGACCAACACTTTTTCTTCTTTAGCCGAGATAAGGATCTAGGCTCAAGATGGTTGGCAGGTTTGACCAACAATTTTTCTTCTTCAGCCGAGATAAGGATCTAGGCTCAAGATGGTTGGCAGGTTTGACCAACACTTTTTCCTCTTCAGTCGAGATAAGGATCTAGGCTCAAGATGGTTGGCAAGTTTGATCAACACTTTTTCTTCTTTAGCCGAGATAAGGATCTAGGCTCAAGATGGTTGACAGGTTTGACCAACACTTAGTTCTCTTCTTTAGCTGAGATAAGGATCTAGGCCCAAGAAAGTTGGCAGGTGATTTTAGTTAATTCGTTCTTCAGCCGACATAAGGGTTTAGGCTTAAGTAAAGATTGCAGCTTTAATATAAACTATTTTCTTTTAGCCAAGATAAGGATCTAGGCGCACATCTCGGTTATAAAAGTTTTGAAGTCTCCCAAAGTTGTGTTTTAGCTAGTACAAGTATCTCGGCCGAACAAAGGTGGGCATGATAAAAGCATAACCGAGCTAACTAGGCCGGTTGGGCATACAACAAAACTGATACACTACAAAGCAAGTAAACCGAACAAATAGATGCAAAAAAAAATTTCATTCATTTGAAATTAAGTACAAGAGGAGGGCTTGTAGCTCGGTTACATCTTCGTAGAGGAAAAACAAAAAAAGGAAAAGAAGTCAAGCAAAGAGATCATCCAAGGCATCCAGGTCAACCCGGGTTTCGCCGCTGTTTAGGCCGGTTTGGACAGCTACCTCTTAGGTTAGCTCGGTCTCAGGTTCCATGTAAACTGTGCTTGGCACAGGCTGGCTGAACGAATCCACCCGAGCTAGTGGAGAAAGTTGAAGATTGCGGTTGGTGTTGGCAGGAGGGGCGTTGGATGGTTCTAGGGTCTCTTCCTTCTCCCCCTCTTGGAGAAACTTTTGTTGGACGGCGTTGGCGTAGTCTGTCATATAGCTCAGTATAAAGTGAGGGGGAGGGTTCAGAAAGACCTCGGAATCAGGCCCCTGACCGAGCTTGGCTGCCACAGCCTTCCACCCGCATTTAAAGAAGATATCCTTTGGCGCCTCACATTGTTGGACGTAGAGCTCTTCACCTTCTTTAAACCCGTGATCCTCAGCGTCCTCCAACTGTTTTTGCAACGCTTTTATTTCGGTGTCCTTCTTCTTCTCCAGCTTCACCAACTCTAGCAGATAGTGATCTTTCTTCTCGGCTAGAGCTTTTTGCTTGTCTGCTTCTGCCGAGTTGACCAGTCCGGCCAACCGTGCATTCTCTGATTCTAGCTCGGTCAGCTTGGCCTTAGCCTCTTTTAGTTCGATCGCTTTAGCATCAGCATCAGTGACGGCCGATCAAGCCGTCTTCCGCAGCTCAAGGACACGCTTGTGAGCCACTTGGCTCTTTTAGAGGGCCTGCACGAACATTCAGAGCGATGACTTAAAACCGAGCAGTGGGTCTATAATGGTATCAATTATTGGATTACAGGGATTTTAGAGCTTACTAGTATCATAGACTTGGACGCTGAGCGAATTGCCTTTAGCTCGGTCAAACCCTCGTGCCGCTCCATGTCGGTGGGAAGACAGACGCTTTTTGCCAAGTTAAAGGCTAGGAGGTGGTCCTCTCAACACTAACAAAGTCAAAGGCTGTTATTGCACGAACCCTAAAGGACACAGTTGGTGCCCACACCGGAGGGGATGGAGGATTTAAAGGGCTTAGCCGGTTGCGACCTTGGAACAGAGTGGCTTTTGGCAGCTTAGTTTCTGGCAGCTCGGTGTCATCCTTGTCTCTCAGGCGTTGTGGAGCAGAACTAGTACGAGGTCGTTTGTTTGGCCGAGATGATGAAGCTCGGGTAGTGGGGTGGGCCACCACAGCGTCGCGTGATTGACTGGCCTGTGGTACCTCGGTTTGAACCTCGGCAGTGGGAGTTGTGGTTTGCTCGGTGATTAGGGCACGAACAGCTCGTCGCTTGGCCATTTATTGCTCCTCAGTCAGAGGAATGAGGTTGATTTGGGGTAGGTTTGGGTCTGGTTCAGGTGATGGTTCAAGAAGAAAGTCAGTAACCCTAGTCTTTCTCCTTCCGCTATACCGATAGGTCGGCTCGAAGTTTAGTAGCTCAGCCCAATCGCAGTGGCGGTATCGAAATGCGGCACGAAGGGCGTCTTGATTAGCGTAAGTATAATGTGATTTAAGCTAGTTCAAATCTGTAGAAAAGAAAGACAAGGAACGTAATGGGTTAGCACGGTGGTTAATTGGAATAGCAAAGAAAAATTGAACCGAAGTGTTCTTACCAGCAGTCCCTTTTATTCCAGTTTATGTTATAGCCCGGTATCTGGGCTTTCTGATCTTCAAAATTGCCGGAAACCCAGAAGAAATTGTCATCATTTAAGTCTTTGTCCGGTGTGTTTTTTATAATTTTTTCTCGGTCTCTTCTTACCCTGAGGTAGTACACCCAACCGCCGTCATTTTGGCCGAGCGAATATTGATGAAATAGCTCGGCCAATCCGAGGTTGAGGTTGAGCCAGCGGTTTAGCTCGGCGATGCCATTTATTATTCTATAAGTGTTTGTGGAGAGTTGGGTTGGACACAATCTTGCTTGCTTGAGGAACTTGCATATAAGGGGCTGTACAGGGAACTGAAGTCCGGCTTCTACAATCGATATCACTGTAAATGGGACGAAGCCCGGTTTGTCCCAGGGCGTGGTGTCTAGCTCCGCTAAGGAGAGGTGGACGTCATCAGGGATATGGTAGTCGTTTCGCAATTCAGCCTTCGCCCCAGGCGAGTTTACCAGGAATCGATATTTACCCATTAAACTTAAAGGTGGTTGTGTAAAATTGAGTATGGCAGCCTAGCTCGGCGCTGATGTGGCTTTGGATGGCTCGGTTGAGCAAAATCGCCCTGGGGCAAGGTGCAAGGGTGTACCTAGCCAACCTAGTCAAGTCTGCAAAGGGAACATAAAAGGTGTTATGCCCAGATAACTGGAACGGGCTAAGTAAATAGGCAAAGTTAAAAATAGTATAAGCCTAGCTCAGCTGCATCTGGGTTACAGCAAGTTTCCAGTTCGATCGTCAAACAGGTCCAACTTAAGGTTTATAGCACGGTGGGAGATCAATGCACAAGGTTATAGCATGCTTCTAGTTCAGTCAAGTATAAGCCTAAGGGTCGCAAACAAGTTCCTAGTTCGGTCATAGCGTAATTTTGGATCAAAAACATTGTTTTAAAATTCAAAATCTAGCTACTGTGTTTCTGGGCTTGAGCGTGAGGCTTTGGGTTTATACTCAAACGTTCTAGTGTGTATAACACGCTTGTGTAGGGATTAGGTGCTGGAATTATAGAAATTAAATGAAAGGGAACACCAGTAGAGGGAAGAAAGGGTCATAGAACGAGCCGCTGCGACTGGGATGAGCAAAACAAGTGATTTAGGTACTGAGATGGAGACTTGGCAGTAGAAAATGAGGATTTGGAGTTAAAAGGCTCGAGGTTTTTTCAGAAAGAAGATAAACAGTAAAAAACTGCTCGTGAAAATGAACAGTGTATTTAAATGAGGTAAAGAAAAAGGCGGGGCTTTTCGAAATCTTTGGGCAGTGTGTGACGGCTGTCGTAGTGTGTAGGGGCAATCAAAACATGCCATGTGTTCCGATAAGGACACGATGTCAGGAGCTTAAAAAGACGGGGTGTACAACCGGCGCAATTCTAGGAACCGAGCTATGTTTGGGCTCGGACGGTATTTTTGCTCGGCTTGGCGGAGTGTTTTGGAAGTTGGATGGCATGGACCTTGACAGGTCGGTCAAAAGTGGATAATCCCAAACATGCTACGCAGATGGAATTAAGGGGCAATTGAGAGGGTAATTTATATGGATAAATTGTGGGTTGTGGTAGAGGCTTCGGTAGCTCGATCTGGTACCAGCTAACATTGATCCGATCAGCTGGGGTGCCTTGTAGCCGACCGAGGTACTCATCCCTGATAAGAGTCGAGCTACATTTAGCTCGACTGAGAGCTATGTACGTCGTTACTTTTATTAAGAGCACGACAGAGGCAAGCTAGCTCGGTTAAAACCACACCGACTTAATTGAGCTAGAAAACCATCTCACTTGGATAGCAGTGAGTAGGAAGTTATCAGGATCGGCATTATCCATGGGTAGGGGTGTGCGCGGTGCGGTTTGAGAGGAAAATTACAAACCGAATGGCGGTTTAGCGAATTAGCAGATTGAGAAATTGCGATTTGGGCGGTTTTTGGCGGATTGGCGGATTGAAGAATATTCTAACTAATTATCATATATTTGCATAATATATAACACTAATTTGTATAATATTTTTTAGATATATGACACAAAGTAATTTTACATAATATGTTCTATATATATAACCACTAATTTGTAATAAATTTCATATCTTAAATCTCTCTCACACTCATTTTACATTGATATTTCATTGGAAGTTAAAAAATATATATGTATTAACTATAGCGGAGCAGAGCGGTTCGGTTGGCGGATTATAAATTTTAAATTTTAAACCATGGTTAACGGTTAGAGCGGTTCAAATTGATGCGGATCGGTACGGTTTTAGCGGATTGGGCAGTATTTTGCACAGCCCTATCCTTGGGAGTGTGATTCCTAGGAGGACTCTGCTAAGGAGAGCTGGAGTCCTACTAGGATTGTGCCAGGTAGAATCTATAAAAGTTCATGACAGGATCTATGTACAGGTATCACAATCTTTATTCTCAAATACACAGAGCTTTTGTCTATTGTCTATTACTGACTTAGGCATCGGAGAGGTTTTCAGCACACACCCATCGGCTAACTCACGTTTGCGTTTTTAGGTAGTAAAGCGACGACGTTTGGAGGATTGCAAACTTGATCAACAGGATTATACGAGAAGATTATTTCGTACTCGCACATTATCGATATTATATTCTCAATCAATAAGGTATAGTAAAAAAAATTAAGAGTGAAGTAATACTAATACATCTTCAAAAGTAATTGAGAAAATAATGAATTATCCAACAAATGTGTTTTTGAGATATTTTACTTATTTATTTATTTATTTGTAAATATTTTATTTACTTATAAACATGTAAATTATATTAGATGGTACTCCAAAATTATCTATAATTTGTTGTCATGTTTGATTTATGGTGTAAAAAGAGACAGAATAGATTACAACATTTGTTGTTGGTCACCTCTATTCATGTATGTGGCTAGAAATGGAGACACATGGGTACATGTATTAGTAGATTAAAAAGGATAAGATTATATGTTTTAGGTGTACTATAAAAAAATACTTTTTATCTTTTTATTTTTTTTAAGTGTAGACACCCTACTTTTGACTGTCCTTAAGACTCGGACGTCATTGCTTGTGCACTCGATGATTGTGCTTATTTGTGTTCGTTTTGAGTGCTCGAAGTCCTTGGTAGAGTACCTTGCCTTTGAGCCTTGAAACCTTATCTGTTTTGTGCACTGTTTTGGACCAAAAGCTTATTGTTTCAAGTCTAGAAGAGTGGGTGACCTGTCGGCCTGGGCTTGTGCTTGTCAGCTACCAGTAGTGGCCGACGGCCATCAGTCTTTTTTTTCCAGATATTTATTGACAGCTATGCCAACTGTTGCACACTAAGCTACATCTCCATACACGTGTATGGTAGGATGTTCCTAAGCTAAAGACTTGTTTTTCTATATATAGGGGGGTTCCTCCCTGTCACGACCCAAACCCGCCCCTATGGGTTTAGCACCGTAACTGGCCAGTAATCCGTGATTACCGAAGGCCTGCTTAACAGTAATACAGAATACAGGGGCTGGCGGAAGCCAAAACAGTAATAAAAGATGTCCAATGAGCTGTGACAGTCTATATGCAAAAAAAACTTTTCAAACATATTCACATTCCGAACAAAAGCAGTATGTACATACATCATTTACAGGCATTCCGGTTAGGGACCAAATCCCTACCATAATAGTACAGTACCAGTCTATATAGTATTACAAAACAGAGACAGAAGGGTGAACTGAGACACCCCAAAAAGCCTAAGCTTGAACACACTTGGAACCTCGCGGTGAGGCACGTTGGTTGGCTTGACAAAAAGGAAGTTTCACTCAACGCTCCTAGCTCCGATCCGGTGCCTGGACACCTACATATATATACATAAACAGCAAGCTAAAGCCCAATGAATAACGCATGTGTAAAGAGGTTAAGAATAAATGTCCTTTCAGTATTTAAAACAGTCATTTGTACAGTATATCAGTTATTCGATCATAGCAGTCATAAGTGGTACATCTAATAGCAAACAGTACAGTAGGTCTGATCTGACCGAACAGTCAGTTGATGGCCATCATATCAGTAAACAGTAGTGGTTCCAAACATTGGAACCGACAGAGATCTCTGTGACAGTAGCAGTACAGTACAGTAACAGTAAATTGCTATGGATGCCACGAATACAGTTCGCAAATAGGACAAGCATTCATTCAGTAAGAAATATCATTTCAGAAAGCAGTACGGTTGATCATTCCGAAACTATTCATGATTGAATATATCTTTACAACATTGTTACTCACAGAGCACTGGGCTACAGTTAGGCTAGAGCGTCCTCGGATGCCAACCCTACAGTTACAGAATGAACACATACTAAGTTATACACTTGGGAATCAATGATTTAGTCCCTATCTTGACTCGGTGTGGTTTTACATCAATATCCTCCTTAAGATGCCTTAAACATGTCCTAGGAATGCCTAGGATGGAAAGAGGATGCAAATATGCACTTTAAAACACTTTTCAAAATTTGCTGAAGCAGGGGTCTACGCTCGAGCGTGGCTTTCTACGCTCGAGCGGACATGCAGAACAAAGGAGCTCCGCTCGAGCGTGGATTTCCCCGCTTGAGCAGACTGTAAAATCATGCAAAAGTACTGGATGCATGCAATTCACGCTCGATGGACGCTCGATCCCTGCTCGAGCGTGAGACACAAGTCCTCGCTCGAGCGTGCATTCCCTCGCTCGAGCGGACTGTAAACACATGCAAAGTACTGGATACACGCATTTCATGCTCGAGCGTTACTTTCTCCGCTCGAGCGGACTGCATGAGCTCAGAGTGTACGCTCGAGCGTAAAGTCCTACACTCGAGCGTGGGTCCAAATTCTGGAATTCCCAAATTGAACCTTCAAGCTCAAAATCAACTTTTAAAGTATTAAATTCGATCCTTTTGGGCTAATTTTCTGGAAAACACCTTAAAACCCATATTACAACATGTTTTAAAGATCAATTTGCAAAATCAAAGCCCAAAGGTAGTTCAATTAAACACAATTTCAAGGAAAATTTCAAGAGCATGATAAACATATGGCATGCATGTGTTCTAATGAGTTCAAAGCTTCTAATACATGCTCCAAAGAGCCAATTCTCTAAAAAACATGATGGATTCATGGACTTCAACCAAAATGTAAACATGCATGTAGGAATACCCATGAAAACAACCTCAAAACTTCAATATAAGAACATGCATGCATGATTTAAGCTTCAATTCAACAATCTTAACCAATTCTAGACTTTAAAACTCTAAACTTCCATGAACCATGCAACACATGACTTAATTTAACAATCAAGAAGATGATTCTCCTACCTTATGCCTTGAATTCAAGATGTAGAAGTTCAAAAATGCAATCCTCCCTTCAAAGCTTCTAATTCCAAGCAAGAATTCTAGATGAATTCAATGTCTACAACTCTCTAGCTCTCTCTCACGTTTGGTCTTGGAGGGAATGAAAAATGATGCAAGACTAAGCTTCAAACAACATTTGGTGAAGTGGCCCACTAGATGGCAAAAGAGTAATAAACATAACTAGTGTAGTTCAACATTATTTAATCTAATTGAATCATACCAAATCAAATTTCAATTAAACGTACCATAAAATCATATAAATTCTAATTAACATGAAACAGTAATCAATTTCAGATTCGGCCGCCTATAAGGCCTTTAATTTGCAATTTAGAACATAAAACATGAACAGATCAATTAACAGTCAAACAGATAGAAACGTGTTTAACTAATACACTTCAATCAATCAGTCAGAATTTCAGTCAATCAGTCACTTAACATGCTTAATCATAGATTAACACTAATCAGTGGTATTATCAGTAAACAGTGGTGAGGGTTGTCACAGTCTCCCCTCCTTACAAAGAGTTTGGTCCTCCAAACTCGAATTACCTTCATTTTGGAAGAATACTGGATTCAGTGGGAACAATTTAGGATATCTCTTGATCATATCGTCTTCTCTTTCCCAAGTGGCAGACACGCCACCATGGTTTTGCCAGTCAACTTTCACTAACGGAATCTCTTTGTTCCTCAACTTCTTGATCCGTTTGTTTACAATTTGAATAGGTCGTTCTTCATAAGTGTAGTCATCACTTAGCACTATACGGGTAGGCTCAATCACGTGGAAGGGATCCCGGAGGTAATCCCTCAACATTGAAATATGGAACACACTATGCATATGCTCCATTTCAGGAGGAAGCGCTACTTGATACGCCACCGGATTGATTTTTTCAATAATCTCATACAGTCCGACATATCTCGGCGCTAGCTTGCCTTTGACTCCAAAACAAGTCTGGCCTTTCATCGATGTCACTTTAACAAAAACATGATCACCTACTTCATATTCTCTGTCTTGCCTTCGGACATCCTCATAACTTTTCTGTTGGCTTTGTGCGGTCTTCAGTCTCTGTTGAATCAGCTTCACTTTTTCAGTCGTTTCCTGTACAATTTCGGGCCCAAGCAAAGGCCCATCTCCAACTTCTGCCCAGCAGATAGGAGATTGACACTTCCTGCCATATAACGCCTCGAAAGGCGCCATTCCAATGCTCGAGTGGAAGCTGTTGTTGTAGGCAAATTCAGCCAACGGTAAGTGGCTTTCCCAATGTCCCTGGAAATCAAGGACACACATTCTCAGTAAATCCTCCAGAGTCTGGATGGTTCTTTCTGACTGGCCATCTTGTAACAACCCTCGTCACTGTTTACTGATTACTTACTGATTACTGCTAAACCGAGACCGATTATGATTGATAATTGGATTGATTAAAATACTGAACTGACTGACTGAGATTCGAGACTGATTGATTGACTGTGACCGTTTAAATGCATAATCTATCTGTTTGACTGCCAAATTATCTGTTCTTGTCTTATGCATTAAACTGCAAATTGAAGGCCTTATCGGCGGCCAAATCGAAAATTTATTGATGTTCTGTAATCATCATAATTTATGTGATTTTATGGTATATTTAATTGAAAATCGATTTGGTATGATTAAATTAGATAAAATAAGCTAAATCAAAGAGTTGGCCTTATTTACCGTTTTGCCACCTAGTGGCCCTTTTCATATAAAACATTCTTGAGCCTTTTTCATCCAAACAAAACATTTTGCTCAGCCATTTCTTACTCCCAACCGACCAAGAGAGAGAGGAAGTGAGAGAATTGAGTTCCTTCTTGAGTTTTGCTTGGAGAATTGAAGAAATTGAAGGATAATTGTCTAATTGAGCTTCTAGTCTTGTGATTGAAGACCTAAAGTAGATCATTGACCTTCTTTATTGTGGATTTGAGTTTATTCTTGCATGATTCATGGGTCTTTAGTAATCTAAGGCATGAATTGGTTCAATAGTGTTGAGTTGAAGCTCATTCCATGCATGCATGCTTGTATTGATAAGTTTGAAGTTGTTTTCATGGCAAATGTTACATGCATGCTCATATTTATGTTTAAGTCCATGATTTCATCTTGTTTTGAAAAGAATTGACTCATTAGAGCATGAATTTGAGGCTTGAGAGTTGTTGTAGTACATGCATGTTCAATTGGAATCATGTTCATGAAATTGATTTGAAAGTGGTGTTTAATGGAACTACCTTTGGGCTTTGATTTCTCAAATTGATCTTTGAAACATGTTGTACATTGAGTTTTAAAGTGCTTTCTGGAAAATTAGCCCAAAAGGATCGAATTTGATACATTGAAAGTTGATTTTGATCTTGGAGTTCAAATCTGGAATTTCCAGATTTTGGTCGTCCGCTCGAGCGGAGGAAGTGCCGCTCGAGCGGGGAAATCGAGCTCTCAGCATCTGTCACTGCTTTACAGTCCGCTCGAGCGGGGTATTGTACGCTCGAGCGGAGGCTTGTGTCACACGCTCGAGCGGGGGAGTTGACGCTCGAGCGGGGACCTTTGTTGCATGTTTGCTCGAGCGGGGAAACCTGCGCTCGAGCGGGGAACTGTTTTTCTGAAAATTCTGAAACTGTTTTCTGAGTGCATCTTTGCATCCTCATTCCATTCTAGGCATTCTTAGGCCTAGTTTAAGGCATCTTATTGAGGATATAGATGTAGAACACACCGAGGCAAATTAGGGATTAAGTTATTATCTTTCCCAACTGTGTAGCTTAGTGTGTGTTCAATCTGTTAACTGTGTAGGTCTGGCTTACCGAGGAGACGCTCTAGCTTACTGTAGCCCCGAACTCTGTGAGTAACAATTGTGTAAAGATATGTTCAAAATGATTACCTATTGAATACTGAACTGTACTGCTTTCTGCACTGATACTATTAACTGAATGAATGTATGTCCTATATTCTGAACTGTATTGTGGCATCCTTAGCAATAACTGTTACTGACTGTTACTGTTACAGAGATCTCCGTCGGTTCCCTCGTTGGAACCACTACTGTTTACTGATTGATGACCATCAATTGACTGTTCGGTCTTTTAAGACCTACTGTTTACTGTACTGCTACTGTCACGGATATCTCTGGAGCAAAGTGCTGCACAGACCTAAGTGCTACAGTGTGAGCCACCTCTAGAATCTGTGCGAGACACCTCTTGAGTCCATACTGGGCTTTAAGCCAATCTGTGAAATCTAGAGCAAAGTGCTGCACGGACCTAAGTGCTACAGTGTGAGCCACCTCTAGAATCTGTGCGAGACACCTCTTGAGTCCATAAGAACTGTACTGTTACTGTTACTGTTATTGTTACCATTACTGTTACTGTACTGTTACTGTCACTGCTACTGCTACTGCACTGTCACTGTTACTGTTATTGTTACCGTTACTGTTACTGTTACCGTTACTGCACTGTTACTGTTACCATACTATTACCGTTACTACTACTGTACTGACACTGCTACTACCACCGTACTGTTCGGCTATCGGATGTGCCACGTACGATTACTATGATTTCTAAATGACTGATATGACATGAAGTATAAGCCACCGACTGTATAACTGATCTACCGAAGCAAACGACTGTTTAAAATACTGAAAGGACATTCTTTCTTAACCCCTTTACGCATTGTGTTATTCACTGGGCTTTAGCTCACTGCTCATATATATATGTAGGTGTACAGGCACCAGACCGCGGCTAGGAGCGTCAGGCAAGCTTTAGTTTCGTCGAGCCAACCACTGTGCCTCACTGCGAGGTTCCGAGCCTTTCAAGCTACAGCTTAGGGGTGTTTTAATCTCCCCATCTGTCCCTGTATCTGATTGGTATTACTGTATAGACTGACAGCACTGTACTGTACTGTTAATAGGGATTAAGTCCCTGTACTGAATGATTGTAAATATTGTGCATACTGCTCTGTACTGAATGTCTATATGTATGAAAAATCTTTTTGCATACAGACTGTCACAGCTCATTGGACATTGTTTATTTGCTGTTCTGGCTTCCGCCATGCCCCTGTACTCTGTACTACTGTATTACTGTTAAGCAGGCCTTCGGTAACCTCGGATTACTGGCCGGTTACGGTGCTAAACCCATAGGGGCGAGTTTGGGTCGTGACACATCTGTCTGGGGATGGTATGCACTACTCAGTCTCAGTTCAGTACCCAATGTTGTTTGCAGACTTTGCCAAAATCTCGAGGTGAACTTCAAGTCCCTATCAGAAACAATAGATACAGGCACTCCATGCAATCTAACAATCTCATCAATATAAATTATGGCCAATTTGTCCGCATTATAGATTGTTTTGACAGGTAGGAAGTGAGCAGATTTAGTCAGTCTATCAACAATAACCTGAATTGAGTCCATACCTTTACCGGAGCGAGGTAAACCAACAATAAAATCCATAGTGATATGTTCCCATTTCCACTCCGGTATCGGTAAGGGTTGCAGTAAGCCTGCGGGTCGTTGATGTTCGGCTTTAACTTGTAGGCAAGGAAGACATTTCGATACAAAGTCAGCAATCTCTTTCTTCATTCCCGGCCACCAGAAATTCAGTTTCAAGTCTTGATACATTTTCGTATTTCCTGGATGGATAGACAGTTTCGAATTGTGGCCTTCTTGCAGAATTCTCCTTTTCAGTTCAGAATCACTCGGTACACATAATCTTCCTTGGAATTTCAATACATTGTTCTCAGATTTGAAATCCGGCCTCGGTTTAGATCCTCATTTATCGATGATCTTCTTCAAGAAGTCATCCTGTTGTTATTTCTCTTTGATCTCTTCGATAAGTGCCGGTTGAGCAGAAATAGCGGCTAAGGTTCCACCTTGTTCACGCAAAACAATCTCAACTTTAAATTTTTCAAGGTCACATAGCAATTCTTTCTGCCCGGTGAGCAAACAGGCTAAATTTCCAATCGATTTCTGACTTAGTGTATCGGCGACGGTGTTAGCTTTTCCTGGATGGTACAAAATTTGCAAGTCATAGTCTTTTATCAGTTCTAGCCATCTTCGTTGTCTCATATTCAGTTCTTTCTGTGTGAAGAAGTATTTCAAACTCTTGTGGTCTGTATACACCTCACATGTCAACCCATAAAGGTAGTGACGCCAGATTTTCAGTGTAAACACTACTGCAGCAAGTTCCAAGTCATGGGTCAGGTAGTTCTTTTCATGCGGTCTCAGTTGTCAGGAAGCATACACAATCACTTTACCATTCTGCATTAAAACATATCCCAAACCCTTATAAGAAGCATCACTAAATATGGTAAAACCATCCGTACCTAAGGGTAGGGTAAGAATCGGTGCAGTCACAAGTCGAGTCTTTAACTCTTGAAAGGCTGATTCTTTCTGATCGGTCCAGTCAAATGATATCCCCTTTTGAGTCAATTGAGTCAGTGGTAGGGCAATTTTGGAGAAGTCTTTGACAAACCTTCTATAATACCCGGCTAAGCCTAGAAAACTTCGAATTTCGGTAACATTTGTCGGTCTAGGCCAGTTCACCACTGCTTCAATTTTCTGCAGATCAACTGAAATTCCATCCTTACTGATTACATGTCCCAAAAACATAACATTGTCAAGCCAAAATTCACATTTTGTCAGTTTAGCATATAGTTTCTGTTCTCTTAGGGTCTGTAGGGCAGTTCTCAAATGATGTTCATGTTCTTCCGTGTTTTTGGAATAAATTAAAATGTCATCTATAAAAACAACTACAAATTCATCAAGGTATGGTTTGAAAATTCAGTTCATGAGATCCATAAATGCAGCAGGCGCATTGATAACTCCGAAAGGCATAACTAAGAATTCATAATGTCCATACCTCGTTCGAAAGGAAGTCTTTTCAATGTCCCCTGTCTTGACTTTCAACTGGTGGTATCCAGATCTAAGGTCAATTTTGGAGAACACTTGGGCACCCTGTAACTGGTCAAATAAGTCATCAATACGAGGCAATGGATATTTATTTTTCACTGTTACCTTGTTCAGTTCACGGTAGTTAATGCAGAGTCTCAATGAGCCGTCTTTCTTTTTCACAAACAAAACTGGTGCACCCCACGGTGAAGTACTGGGCCTGATGAACTTCTTATCTAACAGTTCTTACAGCTGAATTTTCAATTCTTTCAGTTCGATAGGTGCCATTCTGTACGGAGCTTTGGAAACTGGCTGTGTACCCGGAATCACATCAATGGTGAACTCAATCTCCCTATCAATCAAATCCCTTGGCAAATCATCTAGAAAAACATCTGGGAATTCTCTGACTATAGGAATACTGTTCACATAAGTGTTAGCATCAGTAGGTACAGTCAATACAGAACATAGATACCCCTTACACCCTTTCTAATCAGTTTAAAAGCTTTCATGGATGAAATCAGATATGGGGGAGGTACTACTCCAACTCCATTAAACACGAATTCAGGCAATCCAGGTGGACGGAAAACAACTTGTTTTCTTACACAGTCTATGGTAGCATGATATTTTGTTAACCAGTCCATTCCCAATATTACATCAAAATGGTCAATGTTCAATGGCAGTAAATCAATATACAAATGCGCATCTCCAACAATAATCTCACATGCAGGGTACATATAAGCACAAGTCATGGATCCCCCAACAGGTGAAGATACAGCTAACAGATAGTTCATAGGTTCCAGTGGTCTATTTAATTTTCGCGAAAAAGCATGCGATACATATGAATGTGTAGACCCTGAATCAATCAGAACATATGCATTTTGAGTACAAATTGAAAGTATACCTGACACAACGGTCTCGGTATTCTGTACATCTCCCGGTACGAGTGCGAACACTCGGCCTTGTCTCATGGGCTCTTTTCCCGTAGCCTTGGGGTTGGGTTTTGGTGCAACAGTTGATGCTGCGGCGCTGGCTGCAGCTTTACTATTGCCCTGAGGAGCAGAAGGGCAATCTTTGACCATGTGGCCCACCTTGCCACACCTGTAACAAGCACCTAAAATTTTATAACAAATCTCTTTATGTTTCTTACCACATTCAGAACAGGGCGGTATGGAACTATTTCCCTGACTGGAACTGGTTGTTGACCCCGTATTTTGCTTTTTGTTCAAGGGGCTGTTCCGGCCTTTCTTAAAGTTAAAGCCTCGTCTCTTACCATGCCATTTAGTTGCTGGTGCTTCAGTCTATTTCAGTGCCTTGATGTTTGACTCAGCCATTATTGCTCGGTCAAGAACATCTACATATTTCAGTAACTTCAGAACATTGATTCTGTCGAGGATTTCAACATTAAGGCCACCTTCAAACTTCTTGGCCTTTTTGTAATCAGTATCAACCATGTGTGGTGCATATCTGGCGAGTTCAGTGAATTTAGATTCATACTCTGCTACCAACATGGTGCCTTGTTTCAGTTGTTCAAACTCCGTCACTTTGTGGTTCCTGACACACTAAAGGAAGTATTTCTCAAAGAAGGCTCCCTTAAACTGAGCCCAAGTCATAACATTGTCGGTGTCACGGACAAGCATTCACCACCGTCTGGCCTCTTCTTGCAAGGTAAAAGTGGCCAATAGGACCTTGTGTGCTTCAGAACACGGAAACACTTCAAATAATTTCTCTGTTTCAAGAACCCAGGCTTCAGCCTTTAGTGGTTCGAGGCCTCCCTGAAAGGATGGTGGTTTCATTTTGCTGAACTTCTGAGTCAAAGCAATTATGTCATCATTAACATTCTGTTCCGGTTAAACCGGAGGAGGTGGGGGCTGTTGGTTCTGTTGTTGCCTTAAGGCCTCAGTCAGCAGTTCAACTGTTCTTTCTAGTCTCGCCATTCTAGCGTCAGATGATTCAGTTTCATCAGTAGTTCTTGCATTCTCCATTTCACTATAGACAATTATGGCAATTATAAACATAGGCAGTTGCATACTTTAAACATATTAACACATTAGCACATATATTCATGTCATGGCCACACACTTTCTCAATGCTTATGCAATGCCCTATTCACTTTTCTAGGACATCCTATAGCTCATTTGGACACGTGTGTGCGGTATAACTCGTGGTTTAGTATCGCTCTGATACCACTCTGTCACGACCCAAACCCGCCCCTATGGGTTTAGCACCGTAACTGGCCAATAATCTGTGATTACCGAAGGCCTGCTTAACAGTAATAACAGTAATACAGAATACAGGGGCTGGTGGAAGCCAAAACAGTAATAAAAGATGTCCAATGAGCTGTGACAGTCTGTATGCAAAAAGACTTTTCAAACATATTCACATTCCGAACAAAAACAGTATGTACATACATCATTTACAGGCATTCCAGTTAGGGACCAAATCCCTACCATAACAGTACAATACCAGTCCATACAGTATTACAAAACAGAGACAGAAGGGTGAACTGAGACACCACAAAAAGCCTAAGCTTGAACACACTTGGAACCTCGCGGTGAGGCACGTTGGTTGGCTTGACAAAAAGGAAGTTTCACTCAATGCTCCTAGCTCCGATCCGGTGCTTGGACACCTACATACATATACATAAACAGGGAGCTAAAGCCCAGTGAATAGCACATGCGTAAAGAGGTTAAGAATGAATATCTTTCAGTATTTAAAACAGTCATTTGTACAGTATATCAGTTATTCGATCATAGCAGTCATAAGTGGTACATCCAATAGCAAACAGTATAGTAGGTCTTATCAAACCGAACAGTCAGTTGATGGCCATTATATCAGTAAACAGTAGTGGTTCCAAACATTGGAACCGACAGAGATCTCTGTGACAGTAGCAGTACAGTACAATAATAGTAAATTGCTATAGATGCCACGAATACAGTTCGCAAATAGGACAAGCATTCATTCAGTAAGAAATATCATTTCAGAAAGCAGTACAGTTGATCATTCCGAAACTATTCATGATTGAATATATCTTTACAACATTGTTACTCACAGAGCACTGGGCTACAGTTAGGCTAGAGCGTCCTCGGATGCCAACCCTACAGTTACAGAATGAACACATACTAAGTTATACACTTGGGAATCAATGATTTAGTCCCTATCTTGACTCGGTGTGGTTCTACATCAATATCCTCCTTAAGATGCCTTAAACATGTCCTAGGAATGCCTAGGATGGAAAGAGGATGCAAAGATGCACTTTAAAACACTTTTCAAAATTTGCTGAAGTAAGGGTCTACGCTCGAGCATGGCTTTCTATGCTCGAGCGGACATGCAGAACAAAGGAGCTCCGCTCGAGCGTGGATTTCCCCACTCGAGCAGACTGTAAAATCATGCAAAAATACTGGATGCATGCAATTCACGCTCGATGGACGCTCGATCCCCACTCGAGCGTGAGACACAAGTCCTCGCTCGAGCGTGCATTCCCTCGTTCGAGCGGACTGTAAACACATGCAAAGTACTAGATACATGCATTTCACGCTCGCGCGTTACTTTCCCCGCTCGAGCGGACTGCATGAACTCAGAGTGTACACTCGAGCGTGAAGTCCTACACTCGAGCATGGGTCCAAATTCTAGAATTCCCAGATTGAACCTTCAAGCTCAAAATCAACTTTTAAAGCATTAAATTCGATCCTTTTGGGCTAATTTTCTAGAAAACACCTTAAAACCCATATTACAACATGTTTTAAAGATCAATTTGCAAAATCAAAGCCCAAAGGTAGTTCAATTAAACACAATTTCAAGGAAAATTTCAAGAACATGATAAACATATGACATGCATGTGTTCTAATGAGTTCAAAGCTTCTAATACATGCTCCAAAGAGCCAATTCTCTCAAAAGCATGATGGATTCATGGACTTCAACCAAAATGTAAACATGCATGTAGGAATACCCATGAAAACAACCTCCAAACTTCATATAAGAACATGCATGCATGATTTAAGCTTCAATTCAACAATCTTAACCAATTCTAGACTTTAAAACTCTAAACTTCCATGAACCATGCAACACATGACTTAATTTAACAATCAAGAAGATGATTCTCCTACCTTATGTCTTGAATTCAAGATGTAGAAGTTCAAAAATGCAATCCTCCCTTCAACGCTTCTAGTTCCAAGCAAGAATTCTAGATGAATTCAATGTCTCCAACTCTCTAGCTCTCTCTCACGTTTGGTCTTGGAGGGAATGAAAAATGATGCAAGACTAAGCTTCAAACAACATTTGGTGAAGTGGCCCACTAGATGGCAAAAGAGTAATAAACATAACTAGTGTAGTTCAACATTATTTAATCTAATTGAATCATACCAAATCAAATTTCAATTAAACGTACCATAAAATCGTATAAATTCTAATTAACATGAAACACTAATCAATTTCAGATTCGGCCGCCGATAAGGCCTTTAATTTGCAATTTAGAACATAAAACATGAACAGATCAATTAACAGTCAAACAGATAGAAACGTGTTTAACTAATACACTTTAATCAATCAGTCAGAATTTCAGTCAATCAATCACTTAACATGCTTAATCATGGATTAGCACTAATCAGTGGTATTATCAGTAAATAGTGGTGAGGGTTGTCACACTCCCCCATTTTAAAAGGTTAGTAATTTTAGACCAAAAAATATCTCTCTCTCTCTCTCTCTCTCTCTAGATTTCTCTCTCTCTTGATATTTTGTGTTTGGTTGCCTAGTTTCTATACTTTTGCATACCAACCCTTAATCAAACTTGACCATCTTTGAGCTGAGGTTCCTTGGAGTCTTGTTTGAGGTCTAGAAGGACGTTTGAGCTTGAATTTGTGCCTAATTTGTGCTTGCTTCAAATGTATAGCACTTTCCTTGTTTAAGCTTATTTTGTATCTTTGTTTTGCCATCTATTTCAACTGTTTTTTGGGCTGATTTTGAACTGTCAAAAACTCTGTTTTTATGGTTTAAAAGTGTTGGTTTGAGGTCATTTTGAGTTAGGGGGTGGTCCACCCTTCTTGCTCCTTTGCTTGTATAGCTTTTATACCATTTTTCATCACTCTTAAACCAACTGTTTTGGGCCTTTTAACCACTGAATTTCAGAGATTTTTCATTGGCAAAAACCTCATTTTGAAGTCCAAAATTGGAGGGGTTAGCCTCCCCTCCTTGTGTCTTGTTTGCATGCCTAGTTAGCCTCATGTATTAGTTTATTGTTTTAGCTTTTTGTGGCTTAAGTCTAACATGTTTTAGACTATATTTAGGGCTGTTTTGCCTCTGTTTTTGGTTGGTTAATTCATTTGAGCCTTGTATGGCATAGTTGTAGTGTAATTTTTTTCACTAGCTTGGTGTTTTAGGGTTTTAATCACCATTGTTTTGAGTTAATAACATGTTTTAGTGTTGTTTTGCATTTAATTTCAGCAATTTAATCTCTGCAATCTCCCTCAATTCTTCACTTTTTTTTGTTTTCTTTGAAAGTGATTTTAAACCCCTTGTTTGCCTAAGTGTGAAATGGAGGTGCTACACCTAATGGTTTAATCCCTTAGGGGGTTCATTACCAACAGTGTAACACATCTTTCATGCCCAAAGCTACGTGTGGTTTGAGGATGTTCACCAATGGACAATTGGATTAATGAATGGTTTGGTAATTAAAATGAGTAAATAAAATTGGATAAGTAAAAGAGGCAAGATAAGCATCTTTTGTGTTGCATTGCATATGTTCGAATTGGACGTTAATTCGAACATAAGGAAAATGGGACATTTCATACTCAAAAGTGATGAAATGTGCCACTTTCCTTGGTCACCATTACCCTCAATCATGCATGATAGGGTAGTGGTCTTTTGAGTCTTGTTTTGCATTTATTAAAACTTGTACAAACTTGGTTCCTTAACCATCATGCATGGAAATTGCTTGATTGATGGTTTGAGGGTCAAGAGTTACACTCCTTTGAGCTTGTTTAATGATAAGGAGGGTAATAGTACAAACAATCCTTGAGAATACACTATTTTGCCTCTGTTTGCTCTCTGTTGCAACAAGAGGAAGTTCAGGCCAGAAGTAGCCGACCGGCCACCAGCAGTAGCCGACCAGCCATCAATGAAATTTGCACAGTGTGTTGATAAGGTAGAGCAGAGGTGTTCTAGAAGTTGGTGGCATTGTCAGTGTTCAAATGTGCAAACAAGGGCGTTCAGTGGCAAGGCGGTGGCTTTTTTGGATGGAAACCGAGCATGCATGGGCCTCCCTCGCTTCCCGCCATTAGCTAATTAGATTAATTAGCAATAGCTGAAATACATGTTGTAACTATTTAAGTAGAGTAGTTAGTTAATTACTTCATGTTGTAATTAATTAGCTTAATTGCTTTGTAATTAGTTATTTACATGTTTAGCTAATTAATTTTATTTGTAATATTTAATTAGCTTAGAATAGTTAGTTAATTCATTTCAAGTGTTGTAATTAGTTAGCTTAATTAGCGTAGCTAGTTGGTTAGCTTATTCATTCGGAACCTCCTTCGTAAGGGCGTAATGTTGTAATAAGTGTGTGTGTGTGCGTGCGTGCGTGTGTGTGTCTTCCAACCCCACGTCTTTCTCCCTTTTATTTAATCACTTTCGATGGTTAGATTAGGGTCATGTTTTAATTAGCATATCACATGCTTGCATTCATTCAATTGTGTTGCATGCACCGAGGCTCGACGCATCATTCAAACTCATTGTCGTTTCAATACATCTTTGAATACGTGTTTAACCGCATGTTATCAAATTATTTCATATGTCATTTTAGTAATCGAGCCTATTAATTACATATTGCATGTATTGCATTAGGCATCTTGTATAGTTAAGATCATGCATTTTTCTAACTAGTTTCTGTTTTAGCTTGGAGTACTCAGTGAGTTTTACGCTTTAGCATACTTGCATGAGTGTGAATGTTGTCATAATTAGCATGCTTGCCATGAGGCTATGTGCTTAAATGCTAAACTGTTTGAATGTCTATGGATGAAGGCTTGCTGTTTGAATTGGAACGATTCAACAAATGTATGTTTTAAGGCCACTTTGTTGAGTGGCAAATCATGTTTTAAGCCTACTATGTTTGGTGGCAAATCCGCATCTTTTAAGCCCACTTGAAGTGGCAAATTCAAACCATTTTTGCAAACAAACATGAGTTGAGTTGTTCTAAGTCTTGCAAACTAGTCTATACTTGCTTGTGCGCATCACATAGTAAAGTTAGTTTAATAACCGGAATAAGAACACATATGTTTATAAAAACGCATATCATGATTAGTAGAGGCCGATCTTTGATCGGGCGAGCGGGGGTGCTCATTTCATGACCTTCCCCTCTCGTACCTAAGTTCCCGAGCCGAGGCAACTTTGGTGATGACGGACACGTGGCCTTCAGCACGAGTCAGGATTTCCTAAATTTCTCCAAAAATGAAATATTTAGGTAGCGACTCTATATCTGGCAAAGCAGTCCAATTTTGGCATTATTTGATTTAAAATCAGTTTTCCAAAATGATTTGTCGGATTTGGACTCTTTGGTGTTTATCAGTTTCACATTGCACTTGTGAGATTAGATTTAGAACCACGGAAGTCCGAATTGTAGGGCTTCTTTCGAACCTTCTGAAAGGAGATGCGAAAAAGCCGAGCTACATTAAGTCACATCACTTTTTTATTTTTCTGTACATTTTTTTGTAAAAAGTCAAAAAGTGTATTTATTTAGATCATTTCAAGTCGTTTAGTGGATTTCTGGGGTTTAAAGTTTTGTTTTTGATGAGAATACTATTTTAGTGAATAAAATTTAAATTGGGATCCCATTTTGTTTGCTTTAGAAGTAAAATAAAAATAAAAAATTGGTTTAAAAAGTTATTTAGTGATTTTGAAATATTGTTGTACATAAGACTATGTTTACAAGACTATGTTTGGACAAGTATTCTGGTAAGAAAATCACTATTCAGTGAAAGTTGGAAAAAAAAAATACCACAAATATAGAGAGGTACAACTTTGAGTTGCACCCCATAGTTTTTGATGTGAATTGCACCTCCTATAATTTTATTATAAAAAAAAAAAAAAAAATCTCTACTCCATTGTGCTTTGATTCCCCCTATTCTTGGTTTTGATATGTTAGGACAAATATTTTTTATTTCTTAATATTATGTTTGGATTAAGAATTTAAGAATGAATTTAGAAATAAAAAGAGAAGAAGTAGGTGAAATTTCACCTATATTTTTGTCACGCCCCGAAAATAATGATATCGATATACCCATCATAATACTCGTATTAAACATGCAGAAACATAATTAATTCTAATTATTCAATAATAGAACATTCATTTAATCACATTTAATACATGAATATCTTATAACATGCGAGAGAATAAAATACCTAAATCAATACAAATTAGTGCCTTAAAGGTTATAAATTCCAAGATCTTGCCTAGTTAGAGCAAAAGTGGAACATAAGTCCAATACATGTATGCCCAAGGCTATGCAGAAATGGAATAACATAACAAGTAATCAGCTCTAAATCCTTCCAAGCTAACATCTAGGTGGAGGCATGCCATCAACATTTGTAAGTTGTTTTCCATGTAAGGTGAATATGAAGCCCAGTAGAGATAACCTTAATGACATGCATATGCTTAATAATGCCACAGGGTGAATGCATATGAAAAACATGTGTTTTTCCCCTTTTTGAAACAATGATAATGCTAGAGTTCAAAATCACAATTCATTATTCTTTCCGTTAAAAGTAGAAAATAGGGTAGTAGGTACACACATTAGGAATCTCTAGATACGTGTCTGTCAGTAGGCTATAAAAACACTACCAAAAGCCATTTTATAGGTACTAATCGGAAGAAACGGTACCTGACCACGCGGATTTCTGGACTTTCATAATAAACACTCAGGATAATAATTAACCTCAACCACACCCCCTAATTAGATTCACCACAGTATTCATCAATTTGTCTCAAAACAATACTTTTCAAATATATAGGCATGAATCAATTGATTAAATGAAATGCATGAGTGAATTGGTTTCACTTAACATAGCTCTCTTGCTATTTCTACAAGAAGTCAATACTATCCTCCAACAATTATTGCAGTTATGAAAAGACAACAACAACAATATAATCCAACACAATATTAAAATCCGAAACCTCTAGGATTTTTCCAAAATCTCACGATTCCAATAAACAACATTCGTACTCCTTACGAGTCTTGTGAATCTCAACATTAATATTCAACTTTTTAAAAACATTTATATAGTTTTCCCAACAAACTCGACATTTCAAAAAGAGTAATCAATCAACAGTTCCAAAAGGTTTATAAACATTTCCAACCAAGTCCTCTTTTGTAAACAGAACACCTCCTTCCTTAACGATTCAACAACATTGGTAAATCCACACCATTTTTCCAAAAGTCCAATCACCCTAGGTTTAATAAAAACTTTGGGGGTTCCTTTCAAAAACACAATTTTCCTTACAACTTCTTTATACAACCATCACGAGCTTACCAATTTCAAACCACAACCGAAAACAGGAGTTTTTCTCCAAATTAGTGCATTTATACAAATATAACCAAACCTAACTTTTTGAAAACTCTTAACTATCAAGAATAGCATATAAGAAAGCTAAATAACATGCACACCATTAAGAAAATCACAATCTCAAAGCAATGAGAAGAGATGAACAATACCAAAAATCGACAGAGACGAAAACATAAGCTTTTCATATTAGAATAACCCCATCTTCAAGCTTTACCTTTATTCCCAAAGCACTATGGTGGCGAGATTCATAGATTGAAATAGATCGGAAGTTTCAAGCAAGAAATTTAGAGAGAGATGAGAGAAATTGGATTCATATATTTTATATAGAGAAAGAAGCCAGAAAAAGTGAGTAAAAAGATCTTTCCTCGTAGTTTTATACAAACAAACCGCTCGAGCGAACAAAACACCGCGCGAGAGAAGAAAGCCCTGCTCCCAAAAGTTCAGATTGCAAACTCATAAATTATAAGGAAAAAAAAAAAAGACCACTCAAGCGATCAAAACACCGCTCGAGTGAACTCAAGTTCACATAGCCAAAACCTCCTGAGAAATACTTAACCCAACCTATTTCAAAACATAACCTAAAGATTAAATTCACAACTCAAAGGTAACATAGGACTAGAATAGATGTCTACAACACCAATAGATACAAAACCTACAACCAAAGAGTATAAAAAGATGGGGGTCTTAATCCAGGCCACTTTAATTTTTCTTTTACTTTTACTTTTTAAATTTCTACCCAAATTTATGATTCAAATACAACATAACAATCACAAAATGTGTTTAATCCAAACTATGTTAATCAATGAAATTCATATTAAAGCATCACTATATGTCCAGAATCAAAATAATGAGTGATATATATAGAAATCCGTGTATTATAGAATTTATATCTTTATATCTATATATATAAGAGGCACTTAACTGCTTGAATTTCGTCTTTTCTTTCCTATTTTTCCCTTTCAGTTTGAATAATTTACTAATAGTAGCTTATATATTGAGTGAATGTTTTTTTCGTAATTACGTAAGCATTCTTGGTCAATTATGCAGCATGTTTTTTCGTAATTACGCAAATATTCTTACTCAATTATGAAATAAGTTTTTTCGTAATTATGCAAACATTCTTGGTTAATTATGAAACATAAATATTTTATTTTTTGACAAATTACAAATACACTCATAAAAGTTGTTTAAAATATGAATCAGTCCTATAATAAAATCATCATCTAAATTAATGCACATAGATTTTTGTTCATATTTTTATTTATTTTTAGTACATTTTTTAATAGTTTCATCAATTAATTTTACTTTTTAGATGCATCTAAATCTACAAAAGTAATATATATATATATATATATATATAATATGGAAAAAAAATCATTAAAATAAGTGAAAATACATCTAAAAATAATTTTTTAAAAATCAAACCAAACAAAATAATTTGTTATAAGATTTTTATTTTTAAAATTTAAATTTATAACAATAATAGCCAATATCTTGTACGGATCTAAAAATAAATTTAAAAAAGTCAAACCAAATAAAATAATTTATTAGAAGATTTATGTTTTTCAAATTTTTAATGACAATAATACAGATTTTTTATAGTAGCATCTCTCTCTCTCTCTCTCTCTATATATATATAATCTAATTTAGAGGATGATTTTATCGTAATTATGCACAAAATTTTAATCAATTATGAAATATGAATATTTTATTTTTGGATAAATTACAAAAACACTTATGAGATTTGTTTAAAATATGAAAAGTCTCTATAATATTAGAAATTTCAACTACTCATTGTTAAATTTTTTTAATTTAACTAAACAATAAGAATATTTTTTTCTTAAGTACTCTCCTACATAATAATAAAATTATCAAAATTGTTAATTGAAATATATTTCTCATATAATTAAAAACCGTTAATTGACTTAATGATTGTCTGATAATAAGCAAGTGTGGGTTGAGGCTTGCATTTTCATTTTCCCATGTTACCCTTTCATTTTGTATTATTTACTCATTGTGGCTTGTATTTTAGTGTTTCCATTTTATCTTTTATTTCTTCTTCTTTTTTTTGTAATATTTACCATTATTGGTGATTCTAATTTAGATAAGGGTAAATTACACTTACACCTCTGAGATTTGGATTTAATACATATCACCCCTAACATTTGGAAAATTACACTAACCCCCTGTCATTGTAATTATTTTGATGGAATGAATACATTGAACTCATGCACTATTTATTTTCTTACTTTTCTTTACTTTCTCTATTTTTCTTTTTCTTTTCATTTGCTTTACTTTTTTTTTAATATAATTTTCTCTATTTTTCTACTTGGAGTTGTTACCTTTCATACAAGTAGGGAGTTTGTGAAATAAAACTATTAACCATAGAGATGAAAATGTAATTTTTAAAACGTCAGAGAGTGAAATATAATTGGACCAAATCTCAAGAGATGTCAGTGTAATTTATCCTAAAATTTAAGTTTTTGGAGTGAAACGTCCTCATAGATTCTTGAAGTCCCTATTGCTATTCTATATATTATATAAGGGAAAAGGAGGTTTCTAACCCACAAGCCTTGTGGGAGTTCTAATATCCCAATCATAATTTTCTAATTTTTTGATTTAAAAAAAAATAAAAAAAACTCAGCATTTACTGACTTCTGCCATACCTACTGCTACATCCTTTTCAACTTCTCCTATATACTATTGTTAGTGATGGGATTGTTAAATTATTTTTATAAAAAATCTAAAAAAAATATTTGTATATTAAAAAATAGCTAAAACAAATATAAATTATTATTAATCTATCGATGTATCTATATATTATATAAATAAAAGAGGGTTTCTAACTACAAGTCTTGTGGGAGTTTCAATATCTCAAACTAAATTTTATAATTTTTTGATTTTAAATAATTAAAAAATCCTCTATAGCTCTCATTCAAGCAAAATAAAATAAATAAATAAATAAATAAATAAATAATATTTCTTGGTTTATAATTTTCAAATGAATAGTATATCAAATATATAAAATAAAAAATAGAAAATATACTAATCCATTTCAAAATTCAAATTTGAGAAGTACTAAATATGGAAAGTATTCAATTAATTTAAATTTCAAATTATAATGATTTACCCATAATATATAAGTTTTAAGGTTAATGTTTTGTGCCTCGAAAAATTCTCCCCCGAATGCCCCGAATGGCTGAAACGACGTCGTTTCAGCCATTCAAAATTTTTTTTTTTTTCTTCTTCCTCAATCTGATACGCAGGGAAGGAGAAGGAGCGAAAGAGAGAAAGAGAGGAGAGGGAGAGGCCGTCGCCGTCGCCGTCGCCGATCGCCGATCGCCGCGCCTCCGCCTTTGCCCGGCGTCGTCTCTGGTTGATGGCCTCTGCTCCGATCGTCGCAGCTCCGCCCCGCCCCTCCTCCACCATGGTTGATGGGCCCTCCAGCTCCGCCCCGCCCCGCCTCTGCCACACCTCCGCCCTGGTTGATGGCCCCTTCAGTTCCGCCCCGCCCCGCCCCGCCTGCTTCTTCTTCCTTCTCCTCCTCCTCTTCTTCTTCTTCTTCTTCTTCTTCTTCCTTCTTTTCTGATTTTCTTCTTCATCTGAAAAAAAAAAAAAAAAAAAAAAAAAAAAAAAATTCAAAACGCCGAAAACGGCGTCGTTTTGATTTCGGGGCAGATTCGGGGAAGCTCTTTCGAGCTCCCAATCGCAACTCAAATTTTAAATAATGATCTATTTCATGATGTATCTATATATCTATATAGTATTATAATTGCAAAATATTATCATTTCATTAAGGTTGAAAGTTGTAATTCTTTTTCTCATTTTTTATTTTTTTTTAATTTTTTTTAATACATGTTACAATATGATTGGTCTATAAATTAATTTTATATTCTTAAAATAAAATTTCAAATTTGAATTCTTACTTAAATTATGTTACTATAATTGGAACAAGACCAATATTCATTCCTTAAATTTTGCATCCTTTATTAAATTATAAAATAAAATTTCAAATTTAATTTTTTTTCTTCAAATTATATTACTACAATTAGAATGAGATCAATATTCACATGTGTCATAATATTATTGGTCTAAATATAATTTGTTTTGAATACACGTTTTCAAATTATTAATAGCTATTATTTTTTTTCTTTTTTTTTATTTTAAATTTTATAAAAAAAAATTATATCCTTCTAAACTATAAGGACTTGAACAATAATATTTTTTAATATAAATTTTTTTTTTTAACAAAAGAACAAAACATAACTTTTTTTTAGTACTTACCAAACATGGTGGATTTTGTTAGATTTTTTTTTTTTTTAATTGTCAATTAAAAAAATTAAAATAAAGAATAAATATATCTTTGGCTCAAATTGTTAAAAATATACTTTTGGTAAAATAAATTAGAAAGAAACGTTAAATTTTTTTTTTATTAAAAGTAATAGTTTGTTAAACTTTTTTTTTTTTTTTAAAGAATAAGGTTATAGGTAATAATTTATTGTTCATCTAAAATTATTTTCAGATTAATGAAAATACCATATTAAATTTCCTCCTTGCCTTTTTCTATTCAAAAACTTTTATTTTGTAAGAAATTTGTTTTTATTCTATTTAATATTTTATTGTAATTTTTAAATTAAAAAGAATTTATAAAAAATCATATTTAAATTATTTATGCCATTATAAAAAGTAAATTTTTTTAATATCAACTTAGTGGTAGTTTAAAAAGTGCTAAATAAGTATACTTTTTTATTTTTTACAAAAATATGTACAGAAAAATAGAGATGTGATGTGACCCGAAAAAGATAATTAAGTATATTTTTTTGCTTTTTATGAAAAGATATGTAAAAAAATAGAGATGTGATATAACTCAAAAAAGATAAAAATATAAAAAACTGAGCTAATATGACACTTCCCAAACAACTCTTTATTTAATGATCCATTTCTAAAAGGTGCCTTTTAAAAAATATTTTCAAGAAAAATTCTATTAGAAATCTTAAATATATTGCTTTTTCTTTGTTCATTAATATTAAACTTTTAATTAATTTTATTTATTATTTTAAAATATAAATTAGCAAATAATTTATATATTTATATATATAATTTTATTTTGGTTGCTCAGGTTATTTGGTGTTTTTGTCCAATTCCACTCAAATTTAATTTGAATTTTTAAATTTCTGCATAGGTCCTTACTTAATTAAAAATTATGTTATTTAATCTTTAAAAATTTATAAGCTCGACTCAAGTTACTTGGGTTAAACTCACATAAGTTTGCAATTCTAGTAAGGGGGTTGAAAGTTACATGATTAATTTGGACTAATGCTATATGCACCAATTAGTACACTAATTAGTGTACCAATTGATGATGTGACATAATTTAAGATGTTTTGATATTTGTAATTTGTATAATGAGTGGAATCAATAATAATATCATAACTAGTGTTCGTACACTAGTGTTCGTACACTAGTGAGTACACTAATTGGTGCATATAGCATCATTCTTAAATTTGTACAAATTAAAAAATAATAAATAAATTGTGAGACTTAAATTATCAATTTCAATCTTCTTTATTTTCATAATTTACATACAAAAATTTAATTATTTATATTATTTTGTATAAAAATATCGACAATGCTACGTAACTCAAATTTTGTGGCTCAAAAGTAGCTCAAATGGCCAAAACGACGTCGTTTTGAGTACAGAACAACATAAAAATGGCCAAAACGACGTCGTTTTGAGTACAGAACAACATAAAAATGGCCAAAACGACGTCGTTTTGGCCATTTGAGCCACTTTTAAACCACAAAATTTGAGTTACGAGACATTTTCCTAAAAATATATTATTAATTTTTTTTTCATACCCTGGGTTATGTATATATATATATATACGTGTGCTGTCTTTCATGATCATTTGTTCATGTAACACTAGTCTGGGCGGTGTGATTACACTGATTCTTTGAACAGTGGGGTTATCATTATCTGCGGCTAGTGCAAATGTTATTGGTCAAAATTTAACGATAAATTGTCATTTCAACGTCATGATAGACAAAAATTTGGGTACACCAATTCCGCCTATTTTGAGATTTAGGGTTGGTTTGGGAAATGAGTTGGTTTTTTTGACATTTGTGGTTATTTTAGCATGGTTAAAAAACTTGGTTTAGGAAGAGTTTTTTGACTTTTTGATTTTTTTTGACTTTTTTTGTGAGAGAAGAGTGTAATGATTATGGGTTGAATGTGATATTTTATTTTTTGTGGCTAAAATAGTCTATTTTGTCTTTTGTGGCTAACATAGTCAAAAAAGCCTACTTTAGCTCTTCCCAAACAGTGAGTTAGTTTTTAATTTTTTTAATCATATTATTTTTTAATTTTTTTATATATTTTTTTAAAAAATTAAAATTAAATTAAAAAATTAACATTCAACCTATCTCCTAAAATAAATCTTTATGTAGCCAAACTAATTAACTGCTTTACACGAATTACTCTGTGTCATTTTGCTATGTCAAAATTATATACTAAATATTAAATTAAAATAATGTTATGTATAAATATATTGTTTTTAGACTTTATTATTATTATTATTTATAAGAAGTTCGTTAAGTAACGACATTTTCCTTAAATTAATTCAAATACTATTTTACAACCCCATCTCATATATGTTTAGGCTTTGACTAAAGTTGGACACACTAACTACTCTACCAACTAACAAACTAATTAGATACAATATTGGGTGACATTAGGATCATAAATTCTATTTTAAAATTTTGAGGCAATAGTCTTAAACTTTAATATTTTGGAGTTACAAAGACCTATTTCAGGAACTTGGATATAAGTTGCTTTTGGCTTATATCCAAATTTTTTGGTTTGTTCACAAAATTATTTAGCTATTTCAGGAACTTGGATATAAGAGGGTATTTTGATGTCACATCACATGAGGGTAATTTGGTAATTTTAGAAGTTGGCTTATTTCCAACTTCCTAAATGGTTTTTTCACTCCAAAAAGCTTGCTTTTGGCTTTTAGCCAAAACGTAGCTTGTATCCTTGTTCCCAAAATAAGCCAAAGACAATAACAATTTAAAAAAGCATATTACTCTTACATATTTATCTTTCTCTCTACGATTCCAGCTATTTCTCTATTTATATGTCTAGTATTGTCTATCTGTTCACATGTTACCTATTTGTCCACTTAATCTATCTATTTGTCTATATCACCACCACCACCACCAACCATCACTAATTGCTACCATCAGTTGTCGCAGGCCACCTCCGTCGACTTTTTTTTGTGTCAACAAATTTTGTAGCGACCGCACGCCCGAATGATCCGACCACAGTGGATAAATGAGAAAAATTATCTTTGTAAACAATAATTTGTCATTCTCATCCAACACTTTCATGAATAACATCTTTATAACCAAAACAAAATAATCCTTAGACTTAATCTCGGACACATCCATAGAAATGAACTTCTCACCAATTTGTTCTATAATAAATTAAAAATAAAAATACATATTAAGTGAGCCATTTTTTATCTACCAACTACCTAATAAAATTAAGTCAACATTTTTTACTCATTGATTTTTTTGCATAATTGATTTTAAGCAGCATGTAGACAATGTCACAATATACTGATGATTACTCAATAATTTATTTGACACGTGTGGAATCTGACACTTATTGTTGACACGTGTATGTCCAACAAAGGATGATGACTAGTCCAACATATCAATTTTTGATACGTGTGCAATTTTGTACTTTTTGTTGACACGTGTATGTCAAAGAAAGGATGTAAGTTAATAACTAGTAAGGGTGTGCACAAACCTGGTAACCCGTTGAAATTGTCTGACCCGGGCTGACCCGAGGTGTCACAGATGGTCTCGAATACGTTATTGGCCAACTGCAATTTTTATACACTTTTTTTTCTGTGAATTTACAATCGAAAACAGGTAAATGCATTACGCACTTAGTCAACCCGACTTGACTGATTAAATAACACTTCATATAATATTTTTTACCTCTACCCTGGAAAAACACGCCGGTCATATGTCTTCTTTCTTTTTCTTTTTCTTTTTCTTTTCTTTTCTTCATTGGAAGATCAGAAAACAACAACAGTGGGGAACAGGAGAAACTAATACGCAAAACAGATAGATTAGTCCCTCATCTCACTAGCACAAGTTATATCATCTATAAGCAAGGCCTTCAGTTCCTCAGGAGGATCGTCAAGCACCACAATATGTTCGTCTTGTGTAACTCCTATGTTGGCAAGCTTATCTGCACATTTGTTGCCTTTTTCTGAGAGTGTGATGCAGTGAGCAGTTACACTTTGACAGGAGAAATTTTGCATCTTCAATGAGGGCTCGATATGGTGAATTGTGGCTTGGTCCATCTCTGATCTGGCTAATTACTAGTTCAGAATCTAACTCAATTTCAACCTCCTTTTGCCTTTTTGGAAGAGGATGGTGAGGCTCCTGTATATCGCCTATAGTTCAGCTTCAAGACTTGAACAATGGCCTAATTTTCCATAGAATCCCCATAGCCATATGCCAGTTTCATCCCGCAGAAGGCCACCATATCCAGGTTGACCTGGATCCCCTTTTGAACAGCCATTAACATTTAGTTTCAGTTTATCTACAGGAGGAGAGGTCTATTAGTATAGGTCGAGAGAACCTTGGGTGAAGGGCAGACTAAAATGCCTCATTAATCTCATGAGCATAATTGCTTATGCTCTTAAGAAAAACTTGAATGGGAGTGGATTAGTTTTCAAAAACAAGTTGGTTTCGATCTTTCCAGATCTGCCAAAGTGTAGAGATGAAGACAACATGCCATTTTTGACCAAAAAACAGAATTTTATTTTTCAAATTGGAAGTAACCCATTCAAGAAAAGGCTGACAGCAGCCCTCCTCCCACCAGTTAGTGTCTTTAATTTCAAACTAAACAATTTCGGAGAAATTGCATTTTCTAAGAAGATGATCCATGTCTTCACTGTCTGAACTGCATCTAGGACACATATCTGAGACTGCCATATTTCTCACCAATCTCATGTGATTAGTAAGCAATCTACCCTTGAGGACCAGCTAGATAAAATTGTTTAGTTTTTTAGGGACTTTAATTTTCCAGAGCCAATTCCAATCTCCTCTACCAGGAGTCTGGTTAGAGATAATCTTACAAGCAGAAGCAGTAGTGTAGATACCACAGGTCGACCCAGCCCAAGAAGGAGTATCAGTCACTACAACAAAATTGAATTTTTACGGCTTGCAATGCATGCCGTAAAAGCTCTTTCACGACATGCGCACAAATGCTGTTTTATGACATGCCGTGGAAAGTTGAACATCATTTACGACATGCAGGCAAAGTTGTAAAAAGTAATAAATTAAACATTAATGACATACTTTGTATGTCGTATATAATTTTTTACGACATTTTTCTCATGCCATAAATCATTATACTTTCCATGGCATAATTTTGCATGCCATAGAAGGTTATTTTGAATATATTTATGGCATAATTCGTATGCCGTGTATAATATTTTATGGCATTTTCTTGCATGTCATAAATCATCACTTTCTACGACATAATTTTGTATGCCGTAGAAAGTCATTTTTAATATATTTATGACATACTTTGTATGCCGTATATAATCTTTTACGGCATTTTCTTGCATGTCATAAATGTATTTCTAGCATACTTGCATATGAAGTGGAAGGATTGTTCTCATCATTTTCCTTTTACTAGTTGCATAGCCATCAAAGCTGCCCAGAAAATTAAAACAATATGCAAGACAGTAACAAATTTTCAATAGGTATTGCAAAACTATTTCCAACTCCATTCACAATGATACTATAAAAATCATATCATAGTTCCTAGTTTACAACAATCACCCGATGTAAATACAAATGACAACTACCAATACAAAATTTGCAAAGAAAGAATTTCAAGAAAATGTTACAGCAATCATTCAACAAATAAGTTACCAAATCGTAAAAAAATAAAAAAAGGGTACACAATTTGTGTGCACATACACTTGTTGATCCAATTTATCAGCTTACCTCGCTCAATGTGATTGTTTCTATTTGTCAGCTCCTATTTGGATTCTTTAGGTTTGATCCTCATAGCTTCTATCCGTTCCAAGACCTCTATGACTTCTTTCATTGATGGTCGGCTTCTAGGTTCTGGTTCAAGGCATTTTAGAGTAAGTTGAGCGGTCTGTAATGCTACCTTTGAAGAATATTGTCCTTCCATCCATGCATCCATTATTGTTTGCAGCTTCTTTTTGTTGGAAAGAAGGGGCTTTGCTCAATCAACCAGGTTATGTTGCCCACTGGGCTGTTTGGTATCAAGTGCTGGTAAACCTGTCAATATCTCTAGCAGCACAACACCAAAACCATATACATCGCTTTTCACATATAAATGACCTGTTCAAAATGGTGCACGGACGTGTCAACTAATTCATTTTACCACAATTCAATTCTCTAAACTTTGAAATAGCAAGAATTAATGTTGATTTCTTGAGGTTATTTCCAATCACATCAAATATAGACTAATGAAAAATATATATATATTCACCTATTCTGGAGCAGCATAACCATATGTACCCATAATTCGAGTTGTTACATGTGAGTTTCCACCTGACGGCCCCAATTTTGCTAAGCCAAAATCTGAGATTTTTGCATTGAAGTTCTGTAAAAATCAAAAAACAAACAACAGAAGCTTTCAGAATAATTGGTTTTGAATGTACAATTTTTTTTTTCAATGTTTGTTTCAATGGAAAATGAAAATGAAAAATCTCGTTATATCAATAGCAATTAAAGGAAATATGTATCTACATAACTATGATGCCGGTATTCTATTTATGTTGTTGAATTATGTGAAGAGAAGAAATGACAATCCCCATGTCCTAAAAAGTGTTTCGAGTCATTTCAAAAACTAACAGAAGTTGTCATTGAGAAAACACAATTAACAGTAATCCAACTGTTCACAAACCATTTCTCAATTCTAGTTCAACTAAATACTGAGATTGATTCCTAAGAGATCTCAGAGAGAGAGAGAGAACATGGAATCATTCAACCGATGCTTACCCCATCAAGCAGTATATTAGAGGCTTTGAAGTCCCTATAAATGATTTGCTTTTCAGAAGTGTGCAAGAAAGAAAGGTCTTGTGCAGCACCAATCGCTATTTTGAGCCGCATATCCCAAGAAAGTGGTTCAATAGAAGAAGAACCCCCTGGACAACCAAAAAATCCAGCAATCAATGCAATATAACAGTGGACCAGCAAAGTTTTTGTTTTTTTGTTTTATTTATTTTTTTTTTTTCCGCTCAAGTTCTTACGTCTGAAAAGATGGTTTTCTAAGCTTCATTTCTACATAAATTCATATACAAGTAAAAGCTCTTGATCCTCCCAACAGTACCCCAACAGCTTAACCAAGTTAGGATGCGAAAGTCTTCCCAAGAAATTCACTTTCGACTGCATTTTCAATGGAAGAAACAAATATACCATTAGATTCATTCAAAATCATTTTATCATACACCTACTTCTATGACAAGTAGGGTTTTTTATCTACAATCCACGATGAATAAAGAATTCAATATTCATTTAGACCATTAGATTAACTAAAAATGATTTTATCATAAGGTGTACATCAAAAGAAATTTCTGAAAACAGATAGTCACTTCTTAAATGAGTTTGCCTCAATCAATTATTAAAAGTTTTATTCTAAAACACGCAAGTACAATTGAGTAATAAATACCATTAATTCATATTCTGATTTCAAGGTGATGTATAAAGTGGTGGATATCCTTGGAAAGGCAAAGAGCTAATACCCATATCCATCCAACAAAAATCAACAAAAACAATCACCAGATTTATTAGCATTCATCAATAAATTTAGAACATGTGGTGCACATGCACATGCCATACTATCAGGTGTTTCATTTCCTTTTATCCCTTCTTTTTTGAAGGGTAATCTTGACTCCAAAAGGCAAGCTTGGAGTTAATTAACTTAATGTAATAACAGAACATGCCAAAGAAACTTATGGAAGGATAATAAAATGCTCATAGATTAGTGCATTTCAAATAGGTAACTTTTGATGATACTACCCTCTTTTTTGGTTTTACTTTTGGTGATACGACCCTCTTTTTATTGATTTTATTGTTAAAATGAAGTATTTGCAATTGTTACTAATTAACACACTCTCTTTTGGATACCTTAATATTATGGTGCATTTGTTTCAGCAATTCAGAATCAGAAGCGTAAATTTTTTTTTCACTCCCATCCTATGTAGTAGAAAGTTTGTACACTAATTAACACACTCTCTTTTGGATTAGCCAACGTCCCGACAATAACAGCATCTATTGCATCTTGGTTTTCCACTCAGGAGGCTCTAGCAGCCATCAAAACTACAGCCTCTCCATCTACTCCTCTAGCAAAGACCTATGAGAATACATCCAGACAAAAGGTTGGAACATGAACTACATTACAGAATTTAGAAATTCAATCTGAAGCAAACAGTCCCTCAAACAACCTCAATAATACTTTTGTCAACAATCAGTCAGTGGATTTTGAATATACATACTATGAATATCTGGGAGCCATATGTCGATGTGAAAAGGAATGAATTAAGTGTACTTGAGGAACAAATTAGACATTTTTCTCTTATCATCTCCTGAATACCTTAATTCTTTTATTTCATATTTTTCATGACTATGATCTTGAACAAAACAAAGTTATATTTGAATGTCCATACCTTCTGAAAATGGCCCACTTGATTTGTGTTGTCCACAAGGTGAGCAGCCTTGCCAAAGAAGGTAAGGACACCGGTGGCAATGACCACTGCTTCAATCTCTCCCTGTTTGCAAGTGGATCCTGAATAAACCCCATCCCTAGGGCTTTTTGTCACAGGAAAGGACTCACCTGTCAATGCAGACTGCAAAACCCAAATAGAAGTATTCCAGTTAGATAGTTTGACTATTAAACGATGAAATCAACCTACTTCAATCAACAGAATAATGATAGTCACAAGCACCTGGTCTATTTTCAATGGGTCACCCTCAAGGAGACGAGCATCTGCAGGGATTATGTCACCAAGTTTAATACTAACTACGTCACCTAGAACAAGAACAACTACATATTCCCCACTCCATTTTCCATCACAAAGAACCTATGATTTTTTGTTTTAGATTAATCAATTTAGGTGTCACGACCCGAATCCGCCCCCGTGGGTTAAGGACGTAACCGGCCAGCAATCATGAGATTACCTACGGCCTCAAACAAATCAAACGTATTTTAACAGAGTTAATGGGGGCCAAACGGAAGCAATTTAAAACTTTGTCCATAGAGCTGTGCTTATATGCACGTCATAACATTCCAGACACAAATATGTTAACAACTCACATCAGAAAAATACAGTAACAAAAGGTTCTGTACAGATAGGATCATTAGTCTAAGCCACCCCGTCAAAACTGTACATAACAGATACAAAGTCCTCGCCAACATGACAAAATATAAATACCAAACAAAAGGGCGAAGACGAGTCTTGTGCGTGAGACGTAGGGGCTGACTCTCAAAAACTTGGTTGTTCCACACTGGCTTCACTGGGGCTGGGTCTGGACCTCTCTTAGCTCACCAAAACACATGAATGAGCGTGAGCGAAAGCCCAGTGAATAATATCAAATGAGAAGATACAACAATATGTAGAACAACATATTCCGAACGGCCTTGGGCCCAATTCATATTTCTATTTAACATATATATATACAATTTAAGTCAAGTGACTGTGGTTCCAAATATACTGGTCTTTGGCCCATTTATCTTTCCATAACAAACTGGCCCTTGGCCCATTCAGACTTTCGTTCATGTCAAAACGGCCTTTGGCCCATTCATTCTATTATTCAGATCGAACTGTTATTCGTGTCAAACTATGACTTATATCAAACTATCATTCGTGTCAAACTATTATTTATGTCAAACTATCATTCGTGTCAAACTGGCCTTTGGCCCACTCAAGTGACAAACTGGCCTTTGGCCCATCTAAATGACAAACTGGCCTTTGGCCCATTCAGACTTTCATTCATGACAGAATGGCCTCTGGCCCATTCATTCATGTCAAAACGGCCTTTGGCCCATTCATTTGTGTCAAAATGGCCTTCGGCCCACTCATTCATGTCAAAACGACCTTCGGTCCATTCATTCATGTCAAAACGACCTTCGGTCCATTCATTCATGCCAAAACGACCTTCGGTCCATTCATTTATGCCAAAACGACCTTCGGTCCATTCATTTATGCCAAAACGACCTTCGGTCCATATTTATATCAAACTGGCTCATAGGCCTTTCATATCAAACTGTGTCCACCATTCAAATTAATGAACTTTACAAAACTTACATAGAAGTAGCCATTGGACATAACATATGTCAGATATTACTCACAGTGATCGGTTGGTTGAATTGCCCTGGAGCTTGACCCTACATATCACATAACACATATGGGTCACAAATAATTCAATCCGTTCTTTAATTCACATATTCCTCTTTAGGCTTCATTCTTATTTCTTAACTCAATTACAATGCTCAATGTATGCCTAAGAGTGCTTAGAAGTGAAAGGGAACGGAAAAACAGAACACAAAATGCATTTTCAAAGTTTCAGAAAACGGGATCCCCGCTCAAGCGTGAAATACCCCGCTCGAGCGGACCCTCAAGGCCTCAAAAGTACTGGTTGCATGAAAAATACGCTTGAGCGTTAAATAGAGCGCTCGAGCGGAAGGCCTGTCTACAAAGCTCCCCCCTCGAGCGTGAAATACCCCGCTCGAGCGGACCAAGTCTACAAAAAGTACTGGAGTACGTATTTCCCGCTCGAGCGGCACTTCCCCGCTCGAGCGGACATCAAAATTCTGGGTTTCCCAGATCGTGTTCTTGAACTCCAATTCGATCTTCAACCAATTTTTCTTGCATACAATGGCTCCAATCTCACATATATTTGTACTAACATGGTACTAACACTAACACTATACAACATGGAGCTTAATCTCATGAATCAAACACATGCATGGCTCATTTTCCACCAAACTCATTACCAACATAACAATGTCATGCATTCAACCTTATATAATTTGTACATGCATGTGGTAATTCTCAACTTAGATAATACAATTGGTGATTACATCATGAGCTTTAACCAAAACTCTACATGAATCATGTATTTCAAGCTCAAACATGCAAATTTAAGACAATTTCTTACATGCATGCACAATTTAGCCTTCAATTCAACAAAACCAATTCAATTTCATCATACTCAATTAAATTCATGTTCTCTATTCTTATTCAACTTTGAATTTACAAATAGCAAACAAAAACCCATGATTCAAGGGTTAATTACTCACCTAGGAGCCTTAGACACTCAAGTTCTAGCCAAATCTTGAGCTTAATCTTCAAATTCCCAAGCTTGAGCCAAAAATCACACAATTCTCTCCTTCTCTCTCTCGACAGCCGGTTCTCTCTATTTTGAGTCCCAAATTCAGCCAAAATGAAGTGAAAAAGAGAGGATAGAGAGTGTAGTGACTTCACAACAAAACCCACTAAGGCCAATATAATATTAATAAGATAATTGGGCTCTAATTCACCGATTTAATCTATTTAATCTGACCCGAATAAATTTTCAATTAAATTTCACCATCACCATAGGTTCCAAATATTATGCCAATCACAATGGCGTAATCAATTTCGGGTTCTGTGGCCGATAAGGCCTCCAATTAAATTTCCAAAGCAGATAAATCAAACAGATATTCCTACGGTGAACGGATAGAAATCCAAGATCACATAATGGCACACAAAATCATATTAAACACACAATCATACTCATATTAAGAACCAATTAACATATTTCGGAACAGGGGTATTACAGTCTTCCCCCCTTTAGGAAGTTTGGTCCTCCAAACTTAATTTACCTTTAGCCAAAAACACTTCGGAATACCTTCTTATTCAATGGTTCCAATCCTTTTGATAGTTATCTGCTTAGTTTCAAAATCAAGCAACACTCTGTTCTCAATCAGTCAAAGACTCAACTTTTCCTCCATACAAGACTTGTATGGTGTCACACCAGAACTAGAGTGTAGGCTATGGTTGTAAGCAAAGTTTGCCAACAATGGATAGATCTCCCAAACTCCCCGAAAAATCTACTGCACGTATTTGGAGCATTTCTCCCAAAAGTTCTTTCTGGTTACATTTCGATTTTTGGATGGGAAGCAACGCCGAATCACAATTCAGTTCCCATTGCCTCTTGAAGGCTTGTCAAAATTCAGACACATTTTAGGATTCCTGTCTAAACAGTAGACACTAGGATCAAATGCAAACGAGCAATCTTATTGACGTAAACAGTTGTCAGTCTATAAGCATCATACAAAAATTTCACAGGGAGGAAATGAGCAAACTTAGTAATTCTGTACACAATAACCCAAACGGGACTTATACTTGGGTGTCCAAGGCAACCCCACAATGAAATTTGTAGTCACATATTTCTATTTCCATTCCGAAATAGAGGTAGAGATTGCAGTAGTTCTGCCAATATCTGTTATTCAACTTTGCCTTGTTGGCACCGAAAACATTTAGACACAATTCAACAATTTCCTTCTTCACAGTAGGTCGCCAACATATTTGTTTCAAATGCCAACTAACTTTACCATAGGAGTTCGGTCTATTCCCTTGTCACAAAAGTTCAATTCATTCTTCAATAATTCCGTAATTCACAATCCGATTCGGTATTTAGTTCAGTGACTCAACACAGTTATCCAAGGTCAATCAAAAGTCTACAGGAATTTAAAGCGGATCCAGACACTGATTCCTGAGTCAACAAAGATAACAACGAAGCAATCAACCACACGACATGCGTAACTCATATATCCCCATAGCACCAATTGTAAAGCACAAGAACATCGAAGCAGTCAACTTTTAACACAATACACGTGTTCTCAATTCATTCAATTCCCCGTTCCATCAAGTCTCTCCATATTATCTGATAGTTGTCGAAAGCATAAGGCAATTCACATATTAATCCCCGCGGCGTCAAAGGTAGTATTAAAAACAGTCAAACACGCATTAAACACAATTTACACATCCTCAGAGCCCCAATTGCAGAATATAATAGCACTGAGCAGTTATTTACACAAGGCGTACTAAATCCACACACTTTCGGATAATCAGGGTTTTTCAAAGCTTCTTTGGATGTTAATAACATCTACATGATCTCAAGAGATGACATTTGGGACAAATCAAACAAATAATCGCCTCGGGACCAAAGCACACCCGTTCATGACCGTCGGTGGCCGGCCCGAGATCGATTAGACAAACCCACCCGTACAAGACCGTCGGTGGCAAAAGAGATATCTCAACAAAGACGCTACATAGGCTTAACGTCCCCTAGCACGAAGGGACGCTCCAAGAATGTCATCAAAACAAACATAATACCATTTACTTTAACCTGATTTCCCAAAATCTGATAACATTGAAGCAACTACTCTCCCTTACAAAACATATTCTGATCAGTCAAAGAAAAATGTTCAGTACTACTTATAATCAAATCAATCTGCCATCATCGGTCCCCATAGCGTCAACCAACAAGGATGGGACAATACACAAGCATCGTTCCTTAAGACACCCAATCACGGGATTTGTACAATTTGGCTCATTTTCAACGCAAATGTCCTCGATAGTTGGGGGTTGGTTCTCAACGGTGTTCATGGTTAGATCAATCTGTCATAGCCCACAAAAGGTCTTTCAAATAGGTCAAGTACTCTAAACAGATTCAAGTTTTGGGTCTATCAGTTTTTCTGCCAAGAATATTCTGGCTACTTATTTACAGGCAATCTTCAATCCCTTTTTACAAAATTAAATTAGATAGATGGTCTTATCAAACCAATCCCGACACAGGTCTTGCCAAATTAAATCAAACAAAGGTTCTATCAGATTATATCAAATGAGGGTTCCATCAAGACAATATCAGGCAAAGGTTCTATCAGATCGAATCAGATAAAAATTTTCTCAAATAGGGCACATTCAGTTCTGTAAGGCATACTTCGTCTGCTTAGGTACATGGGTGATGGTTTCTCAACTGCCCTAAGTTCATCAGTTCTCAAGGTCATATCAGAATCATTCACCACAATAGTTCATATCAAGGTGTTTCAAATCAGGTACAATACGGTATTGTCTACATAAATTCGGGGGTAGTCGCATATGCATGTAGTTATTCGTATCGGGAGGTACGTATCATAATTAGTATAGCAGTTCTCAAATAAGTCTTATATGCAAGAACATGGTGCACAGTAACACATTAAATAGAGTTCCTCAGGTACACATAGTATAGGATTGTTACGCAAAAGTTCCAAATTAGCCACAAAAGCATAGGTTTATGAGTCGAGCCCAGTATAGTCACGTAATCCAGTCAACTTTCTACCAATCGAAATACATGGTCTCACAATTATAGAGTTCATCATTTAGGGTGCTCAACTCGGTCACACGATCACAGAATCATACTTCCAGTGGTTTAGTCATTGAAACAGTAATATAACAAATCACCCTAAGCATAGGTTCAGATGTACATGTGCATGTGCAGAGTTAATCGATACCCCAATACGCATTTCACAAATTTCCCCAAATGGAACATACACATTCAATGAATACGGTCTTGATCTTGTGGGTCCAACCAATCTAAATACACATGCAGCAGATACAAAAGGATATGCCGATTCGAATCAAATAATATCCCAAGCAAAGATGTACACATGTACTAATTCAAAATCAATCAACACATAAGCATTCGTTTGTAAACAATATAGATACTTGGGATAACAATCACAGTATTCTGAGTGCTTTTTGGGATGAGTGTAATTACTCTATCCTGAGTAGCAATTCCTACCACTGGTACGAATCTAGCTGAGGCAGAACATTTATTCACATCGCTCAGTTCGGGAACAATCCCTTACCATATGGTCTATTTTACCACACCTATAACAAGCCCCCGAAATTCGACAATGACCCCTCGGCGTTCCTTACACTGTTGGTGGCAAAAGTTCTTGCCGTAGTGGCAACTGGCATTGTTGTCTTAAGATTCCTGCCATTCCTTGTACTATTCTTTCCAATCTATCAAATCGGGCTGTGGAGGAGTCCGCCAACTCGTATGCCCTTACCTTATCCATCCCTTGCACAAACTCTTATTAAACCTTGCCAATTACTGGGATGCTCAATACAAAACAAACACAGATACACATGGGTACATTCGCACCTAGGCACATTGTTATATTCTCATTTCACATATCGTACGCAATAAATCACATACGTAACAGATAATTGCATACTTATCAAATATCGCATGCTGAACATTTACTAAGTAATTATATACTCAAATCATGTTCATGTTTCACATATGTTCATATGTTCATATGTTCATGGTTCATATGTTCATGTATGTGCACTATAACAAAACAAATTTTATTGTACACAGTAGTGTAACAATTCATATCTCATATTCAAATCATGTGTAGTATTTCCTTTAGCGTAACATATCATGTTGGTCAAGCATAACAAGTTCCATAATGGAACCTTCGGTACCGGGTAACATATCTCATTCATAAGCCACGGTATTGTTTCCCCTGGGCTAGGGCCTCATGACCATAAGCCACAGTATTATGTCCCCTGGCCGAGGGCTTCTGCTAAGGATACCACAATTACATTCGAAGAAAATTTAGACAGTCATTCACTCATGCAAAACATAGCATTTCAGGGAACTTGTCAGAAAATAATTAAAGTTCACCATTTGATTAAACTTGCATTATACCTTATACAAAAGATTCACAAGTATGCATATACTAAAGAGCATACATTTTCAAATAATTTGCAATGCAAGCAAATCACAAACTTATATCGTAAAACCGTTCGCATTAAACATTTAAGCGTATTCTTGATGCTTCCAGATTCATACTTATCCCATGAATGCATCCTAGATCTTTTCTAGACGCTTATTGCTCTTTTGGACAAGTGTGTGAGTATTAACTCGTGCTTTGATACCACTCTGTCACGACCCGAACCCGCCCCCGTGGGTTAAGGACGTAACCGGCCAGTAATCATGAGATTACCTGCGGCCTCAAACCAAACCAAACGTATTTTAACAAAGTTAATGGGGGCCAAACGGAAGCAATTTAAAACTTTGTCCATAGAGTTGTGCTTATATGCACGTCATAACATTCCAGACACAAATATGTTAACAACTCACATCAGAAAAATAACAAAAAAGGTTCTGTACAGACAGGATCATTAGTCTAAGTACCGCCCCGTCAAAACTGTACATAACAGATACAGAGTTCTCGCCAACATGACAAAATATAAATACCAAACAAAAGGGCGAAGACGAGTCTCGTGCGTGAGACGTAGGGGCTGACTCTCAAAAACTTGGTTGTTCCACACTGGCTTCACTGGGGCTGGGTCTGGACCTCTCTTAGCTCACCTACAAACACATGAATGAGCGTGAGCGAAAGCCTAGTGAATAATATCAAATGATAAGATACAACAATATGTAGAACAACATATTCCGAACAGCCTTGGGCCCAATTCATATTTCTATTTAACATATATATATACAATTTAAGTCAAGTGACTGTGGTTCCAAACATACTGGTCTTTGGCCCATTTATCTTTCCATAACAAACTGGCCCTTGGCCCATTCAGACTTTCGTTCATGTCAAAACGGCCTCCGGCCCATTCATTCATGTCAAAACGGCCTCTGGCCCATTCATTCTATTATTCAGATCGAACTGTTATTCGTGTCAAACTATGACTTATATCAAACTATCATTTGTGTCAAACTATTATTTATGTCAAACTATCATTCGTGTCAAACTGGCCTTTGGCCCACTCAAGTGACAAACTGGCCTTTGGCCCATCTAAACGATAAACTGGCCTTTGGCCCATTCAGACTTTCATTCATGACAGAACGGCCTCTAGCCCATTCATTCATATCAAAACGGCCTTTGGCCCATTCATTTGTGTCAAAACGGCCTTCGGCCCACTCATTCATGTCGAAACGACCTTCGGTCCATTTATTCATGTCAAAACGACCTTCGGTCCATTCATTTATGTCAAAACGACCTTCGGTCCATTCATTTATGCCAAAACGACCTTCGGTCCATTCAATTATGCCAAAACGACCTTCGGTCCATTCATTTATGCCAAAACGACCTTCGGTCCATTCATTTATGCCAAAACGACCTTCGGTCCATATTTATATCAAACTGGCTCATAGGCCTTTCATATCAAACTGTGTCCACCATTCAAATTAATGAACTTTACAAAACTTACATAGAAGTAGCCATTGGACAATAACATATGTCAGATATTACTCACAGTGATCGGTTGGTTGAATTGCCCTGGAGCTTGACCCTACATATCACATAACACATATGGGTCACAAATAATTCAATCCATTCTTTAATTCACATATTCCTCTTTAGGCTTCATTCTTATTTCTTTAACTCAATTACAATGCTCAATGTATGCCTAAGAGTGCTTAGAAGTGAAAGGGAACGGAAAAAAAGAACACATAATGCATTTTCAAAGTTTCAAAAAACGGAATCCCCGCTCGAGCGTGAAATACCCCGCTCGAGCGGACACCAAGTCTGCAAAAAGTACTGGGAGCACGTATTTCCCGCTCGAGCGGCACTTCCCCCGCTCGAGCGGACATCAAAATTCTGGGTTTCCCAGATCGTGTTCTTGAACTCCAATTCGACCTTCAACCAATTTTTCTTGCATACAATGGCTCCAATCTCACATATATTTGTACTAACATGGTACTAACACCAGAATACATCAACATGGAGCTTAATCTCATGAATCAAACACATGCATGGCTCATTTTCCACCAAACTCATTACCAACATAACAATGTCATGCATTCAACCTTATAATTTGTACATGCATGTGGTGATTCTCAACTTAGATAATACAATTGGTGATTACATCATGAGCTTTAACCAAAACTCTACATGAATCATGTATTTCAAGCTCAAACATGCAAATTTAAGACAATTTCTTACATGCATGCACAATTTAGCCTTCAATTCAACAAAACCAATTCAATTTCATCATACTCAATTAAATTCATGTTCTCTATTCTTATTCAACTTTGAATTTACAAATAGCAAACAAAAACCCATGATTCAAGGGTTAATTACTCACCTAGGAGCCTTAGACACTCAAGTTCTAGCCAAATCTTGAGCTTAATCTTCAAATTCCCAAGCTTGAGCCAAAAATCACACAATTCTCTCCTTCTCTCTCTCTATAGTCGGTTCTCTCTATTTTGAGTCCCAAATTCAGCCAAAATGAAGTGAAAAAGAGAGGATAGAGAGTGTAGTGACTTCACAACAAAACCCACTAAGGCCAATATAATATTAATAAGATAATTGGGCTCTAATTCACCGATTTAATCTGACCCGAATAAATTTTCAATTAAATTTCACCATAGGTTCCAAAAATTATGCCAATCACAATGACGTAATCAATTTCGGGTTCTGTGGCCGATAAGGCCTCCAATTAAATTTCCAAAGCAGATAAATCAAACAAATATTCCTACGGTGAACGAATAGAAATCCAAGATCACATAATGGCACACAAAATCATATTAAACACACAATCATACTCATATTAAGGACCAATTAACATATTCGGAACAGGGGTATTACATTAGGATAGAAGATACAAATTGTAAGTCATAATCCAGCCTTAAAAAAACTGAAAGCAAGTTACATATGTGTGTGAAGGTAGAATTTTTTTGAATTCGTCTAAGGACCAAATTCCATTACCTTTGCTTTTGGTGCAAGGCAGGCCATGAGAGCCCTAGCAGCATTACCAGCATTGTTCTCCTCAATAAAACTTCTAGTAGAATTGATAAAAAGGAGAGTAATGATCCCAACAAAATCCTGCCAATCAGGTGGTTTTCTCTGCAGAAAACTGGGTAATATGAAGTTCCTATAAGCAGTATCATCCACAGATAATTAAAACTACTGGGAATAAGAAAAACATAGCTATGCTGTGGGTTCATGAGCATTTGCACAACATAAGAAATTAAACTATAAATACCATGTGGACACACCTGTCAGACATAGCATCGGCACCTATCTTGGAGTGTTAGTGCTTCTTCACTCATTCGATTAGTGTGTGGTGTTTCATTGTGTGTATAATCCAAGGATAGAGAATCTTCATGAAACTTTTCATGATGCCTAGCATTACTCATGATCCTAGCAGAACTTGACTTGCCCAGAGGAAGTTTAAAAGTTTTCAAAGACAAAAATGTACATGTGTTTGGTATTGGTTTCATTTTGTATGTTTTTGTTTGTCATTTAGTTTTCTAGTCTTTCGGAAACCAAAAAAAATAAAAAAAAAATTGAAAAGTTCAAAAAACCCACAGTTTTCATTTTTATGCCAAAACAATTTTTATAAATTAATTCAAAAAAGTGTTTTCAGAAATTTCTCCAAAAAAAATTTCCCAACCAATTTCCTTATTTTTTTTCCTAGAAAACAATACAAAACCTGTCTAAACTTTTCTTGCATCTTTTGGAAATCTTCCTTTCCTTTTAGTCAATCTACTATCTATCTTTCTAATATATATTTAAATATATATACTTTCATGAACTGATAATAATCATATGTGTAATTATTACATTATTAGTTGATTCTAACTTCCCAAATGTCCTATTAAAATGAAAATTACACAAAATGATAGTCACTTACATGTTTGGATTTAATTTTCTAAGTTCAAGTTTTTAAGACAATTGATGATCTAACAAGGTCTTAGAGTTTTGATTCCATTCTCGATAATTGGGCTTATTTACTAGAAGTTTTTTTGGACAATTGGTGACCTAACAGGTACTAACTTGAGTGACACATTCATATCTCTCACAAGCACCATAATCTGCTAGGTTGCTTTTGGGAAGAGGTATGAGGATGAAGGTCATGAAAGAAGTAGATTTCACAACCTACTTAATGAAGCTCAAGCCTTGGCGGCGATCTTTGTATTGGATTATTTTCCTTTGATGGGGTGGATTGATAAACTCTCTGGACTATATGGCCGGCTTGAGAAAAATTTCAAGGAATTGGATATGTTCTACCAAGAAATCATTGACGATCATCTTGATCCAAAAAGACAGACATCTGTGCAAGAAGACATCACAGACGTCTTGCTTAAATTGCAAAGCGATCGTTCATTTGCAATTGATCTCACTTTGGACAACATTAAAGCTGTTCTTATGGTAATCTGTCCCACATACTGTGAGATGTACTGTATAATTTTTTTATGTGTACATATAATTTTTTCAACCTAGTAATTTTCTTTTTGTTTATTTTTTTATAGAATATATTTATTGCTGGAACAGACACAAGTGCGGCAGCATTAGTGTGGGCAATGACAGCGGTAATGAAGAACCCAAAAGTGATGAAAATAGTGCAAGACGAAATCAGAAATTTAATCGGAGAGAAGGGCTTTGTGAGTGAAGATGATCTTCAAAAGCTTTCATACCTCAAGGCTATAGTAAAAGAAACAATGAGATTGTGCCCTGCAGCTCCATTGCTCGTGCCAAGGGAAACAACTCAAACAATTAAACTAGAAGGATATGAAATTCCACCCAAAACCTTAGTCTATGTGAACGCGTGGGCCATTGGAAGAGACCCTAAAGCTTGGGACAACCTAGAAGAGTTCTTGCCTGAGAGATTCTTGGGAAGTACTATTGACTTCAAAGGTCAACACTTTGAGCTTGTTCCATTTGGTGTCGGTCGAAGAGGTTGCCCTGGGATCTACATGGGTGCTGTGACAGTGGAACTTACACTTGCTAATCTTCTCTATTCATTTGATTGGGAACTACCTAATGGGATGAAGAAGGAAGATTTAGACACAGAGGTGATGCCTGGTATAACAATGCACAAGAAAAATGCCCTTTACCTTGTGGCTAGAAACTATAATTAATGGATATGAGAATCTGATCTTTTGTTCTAAAATATATGCATGTCTTAATATACTTCCAGCTATACAATTGTGACTCAAAAATCTTATATTTCAAAGTTTTAAATTACAATTGAAGCTTTAAATTACAATTACATTGAAGTGAACGCCAAACAGAATTACCGCACACGGCTCTGCCTCCACTCCATCCATAAATGAACCAGATTTTTCAACAAATTGTTACAATAAATGAAGATTATTGATGAATATCATTTTCCTAATATCTAGTCACAAACAGTAATCCTCTACACACAAAATACAACTAAAATCCAACAGACAACAAAGATATAATAAAACTTTAAGTCTTCAAAGTCTTCAAATCTATTCATAAAACAAGCAAAGGAAATAAAGGTCCATAAAGTTTTTCAGAGAAACAAAGAATTTGTCTATCACTACAACTAGAAGAAATTTTGTTAAGGAAAAGGCATGTGCAGTGTGCACAAGAAGCATGAACATGAAACAGGAAAACTTGAGTGGAATTTAATTGAGATTCCATCAACAAATTATTATACAACAAATTGCTCAAACAACAAAATTCTTAAATTAAATGCATTGGTTTCGTTATCTGACCAAACTCGACGGGAAGGAAGAGCTTGAGAGAGAGAGAGAGAGAGAGAGAGAGAGAGAGAGAGAAAGAAACAGTGGTGCTCACCTTAGTAGATGATGGTGCTCGCTCCCCTCGCCGGTGCAGATGGTGGAGGCGGTGGAGCTTCGAAATCTCAAAATCGAAATTGCCAATCGCTCTAAGATTGGATCTGCGATGAATCACCAATTGCTCTAAGATTAGATCAAATGGGGCTGAAGAAGGTTGATTCGATCGGTTGAGAGAGATTAGGGTTTAGAGAGGGTTGAGAGATAGAGGTCGAGACCCAGAGAGTGAGTGAGAGAGTAACGAGGCCTAAAATAATGTTTTTCAGTTTTTTGTTTTAGATATTGCAAGTTTTTAAATATTTTAAATAATTTTTTTCTATTTTAAATTCAAATAATTTACATATACTTAAAAGAAAAATATTTTTTTAATTGTTTTTAAAAAATCACTAAATTCAAAAAAATATATAATTTAACACATTTCATATATATTATATTTTTTTACAAATATTTTATTTTTTAGTTGTATTCATATTAGGCACATCTAAAAAGTAAAAAATAAATAAATTATTAAAAGAAGGGAAAATATCAAATCAAGGTAATTTTAAAAAAAATAATAATTACAAATTAGTGAGAAGCCATATAAATATTAATCATTAAAATTACAAACTTTTTCATGAATATGCAATTTTTTCCCCAAAATCCCACTGGGTGCAATTCTCCCTTAAAAGAGACCCTAAATTATAAAATAATGTATAAATTATTTTTTACGTTGTCCTCAATTAAGAAAATTTAAGGTGAGAAGCTTGGTTGGAAATTGTTAGTTTTTTTAAATAAAAAAAAATTGGATTGAAATTTTTTTTAATAAAAGCTTTCACGACATGCTAATGCATGCCGTGTGAAGTTATAATATTTTACGACATGAAATGTATGTCGTCTTAAGTACAAATATTTTATGACATATTTTTATATGCCGTGAAAATATACATTTTTTACGGCATGCTTTTGCATGCCATAAAAAAAATTCGGATTGAATTTTTTTTTTTTTTTTTTTTCACGACATGCTAATGCAAGCTGTGTAAAGTTATACTATTTTACAACATGAAATGTATGTCGTCTTAAGTGCAAATATTTTACAACATATATTTTTGTAAGTCGTAAAAACATACATTTTTTACAGCATACTTTTGCATGCTATAAATATATGAATCAACGACTTACATGGTATGTATGCTGTTATTGACAAAACATTAACGGCTTGCAAAAAAAAAAAAAAAATGCCGTAGAATGTACTAACTACATGGCCTAGGGACTGACAAGGGCAGTCAATTTAGCAATATTCCAGTTACTCTCTTCATCAAGGACATCACTAACTTTCAGCTGATCATTGATTTGATTGGGGCCATGAGTAGGGATGGCAATTTGAACCCGGCCAAACGGGGACCCGATCCCCCAACCCCGAATTGATTGATTTTTCCCTGAAAAATACCCCCGACGGGCCGGGGATGGTATTCAAAAATAAATCCCCGATGATTCGGGCCGGGGACGGGGATATATTTTCCAACCCCGGCCCGGCCTCGGCCCCGGCCCCGCCCTGTTTTGCCCCCGATCCTATTTATATATATATATATATGATATATCTGTGTGCCCAGTGTTTAGTGTTTGGTTGATTAACCACATATGGCCTACCCCTCTCTCTCTCTCTCTCTCTCTCTCTCTCTCTCTCTCACGCACAACCGTCGACCGCCTCCCTCACAGCCGCTCCTCCCTCGCCGACGCCTCCCTCATCGCCGTTCCTCCCTCACCGACGCCTCCCTCACCGCCGATTTTCAAAGGATCCTTTCTCTCTCTCTCTTCTCTCTCTCTCTCTCTCTCTCTCTCTCTCTCTCCTTCCCCCTCACAGTTTGGTCGACGGCGACTCCTCCTCTCTTTCTCACCGGCCTTCTCCCTCATAGCATCACAGTGGCAACTCCTCCTTCTCTTTCTCACTGGCGGCGACTCTTCCTCTCCCTCTCACGGTATCTCTTCGTCTCTATCTCACGGTATCTCCTTCTCTATAGTTTCTCTCTTCTCTCTCTCTCTCTCTCTCTCTTTGCTTTTTTTCTTCAGATCTGGAAAATGATGAAGATGAAGATGTTGTTGATGAAGATCTGCTGTTGATGAAAATGATGATTTTTTTGATTTGTTAGATCTATTAGAGCTCAGAATTTGTTTAATTTGTTAGATGTTTTTTGAGCTCAGATCTATTAGATCTGTTGAAAATGTTGTTGTTGTTGATGATGTTGATGAATTCTGTGATCAGGGCCAGAAGAATTTTCACGATCGGGGATCGGGGACGGGAAATGTGATCCCCGGCCCGGCCCGTTGCCATTCCTAGCCATGAGTAAGGTATAAAGGTTGTTCTCCATACCACCAGTCATTCCACAGAGAGATATTCTCACCATTTCCAACAGTCCACTTCACACCTTTCTTCAAGGTATCTCTATTGTAACAGATACTCTTCCAAACATGGAAGGATCTTCTTTTAAAGGGCCAATTAAAAATGCTATTGTTACCCAAATACTTAGATTGGAGCACTTTACACCAAAGCTTGTCTTTCTCACTAAACATTTTCCACCCAAGTTTGGTTAAGAGGGCTGCATTCTGGTCCCTAGTCTTCCTAATTCCCAGCCCGCCTATAGCTTTACTTCTACAAACATTATCACAATTAACCAGATGAACCTTCTTAGTGTTGTCAGTCTTCCCCCAGAGGAAGTTTCTATTAATTCGATCAATATCATCACATAAACTTCTAGGAAATTCCATTGTCTGCATGTTGTAACTAGGTATGGCAGAGGTTACAGACTAGATAAGAGTGATTCTGCCAGCAAGGGTGAGGGTTTTGGCCTTCCAACTTGATAGTTTATTCTTTAGTTTCTCTATTATTTCCCTAAACATATTCTTATTAACTCTGCCATGAATCATAAGGGAGCCCAGATATTTACCAAGGTCTTGAGTTAAGGGAATTCCACTTTGGAAACTAAAGGAAAAAGCTCTGTTATGAGGCAAATTAGGTGAGACAAAAAGTTTTGATTTCAAGTAGTTAACTTTCTGCCTAGACACATCGTAGAATTCAAACAACACTTCCATGATAACTTGACAATGATGTTGATCAGCCTTGGCAAATAAAATGAGATCATTAGCAAAGAACAAGTGTGATATAGATGGACTATTACGACCTGCTTTGATCCCCTTCCATATGCCCTTCTCAACCTTATTATTGATTATGTTAGAAAGTCTCTCCATACACAGCACAAAGAGATAGGGAGATAGGGGATCTCCCTGTCTTAGGCCTCTCTCATTTTTTATTCCATCAAGCATTTCCCCATTCCAAAGGATAGTGGAGTTACTGTTAGTAACACAACTCATTATAAGGTCTACCCAACCATCATTCATGTTCAGATCAAGGAGAGTGTCTCTTATGAAATCCCAAGAAAGTCTATCATAAGCCTTTTCCAGGTCAATTTTGAATATCATGCCACCACTTTTGCCCTTTTTGTTCCTCAAAGTATGGAGAATCTCTTGGGTTATGATGATGTTATCCGTGGTGTTTCTCCCCGGAATAAAACTACACTGGTTAGGGCTCACTAAATTAGCAAGAAGAGGTCTAATTCTATTCACAATCAACTTGGATATAATCTTGTAAGTAACATTACAGAGACTGATGGGCCTAAACTGTTTAATGCTTTCAGGGTTATCAATCTTAGGAATAAGAACAATGAGGGTCTCATTGATAGCTTCGGGCACAAGTTTGTTATGAAAGTAGTGTTTAACAAAATTACACACAGAATTTCCAACAATGTCCCAGTATTTATGATAAAAAACTGCTTGAATACCATCTCTTCCTGGGGCTTTAAAGGCCCCAATATTTTTAACAGCTTGGTGAATTTCAAGGTTGGATATTGGTCTCATTAAACCCTCATTATCTTCCCTAGAGAATTTAACAGGGGATATGTTATTCCAGTTATCTAACTTGGAAGTGGTCTCCTTGCTGAAGAGGCAATGAAAATAGTCAATGATGATATTTTTCACTCTAGTAGAATCAGATATCCAGTTACCCTCCTTATCCTTGAGGGTATTGATCTTAAGTTTTCTTCTCTAAGTTATGGTAGATATATGAAAGTATTTGGTATTTTTATCACCGAGAGTAAGGTACTTAGATCTAGATTTCTGAAACCAAAGCATTTCTTCTTGAAACAAAGTCTCATTATACTATTTGATAAGATCTTTTTCAAGAGTTTGAAGACTATGGGTGAATTTATCAGCAAGGGCTTTTTGAGTGCCCTCAATCCTGGCCAGGAGTTGTCTTTTCCTTTTAAAGATATTCCCAGAAGTCTCCTTATTCCAGCCTGTAACTCTACATGTGAACTCAGAAGTAGCATCAAGAAGGTTATCATTCATAGAACTCCAAGAAGATTTAATAACATCAATAAGGCCTGGATGGGACATCCAGGCAGCTTCAAATCTAAAGGGCTTACTAAGGTTTAGAGGATGCATACCTTGGGTGTAGACCACGAGAGGGGAGTGATCCGAGTATGTTCGAGGGAGCACTTTAACAGTAGCTTCAGGGAACATGGTTCTGCATTCCGCATTGCACATTGCTCTATCCAATCTTTCCATGGAGTTAGCTAGACCTTGTCTGTTATTGGTCCAAGTCATAGTGAGATAATGGTCCATGATGACCTAAGGGCCCCCTGTGTATACCTTGGTGTAGTCCTCCTGGTTAGAGAACTTGAACAAGAAAAAGTTACATCCTAAATCGATGGCGTTGAACTCTCCTTGTAGCCCCCAAATATTTTTAACCCTTGTGCACAACATTCTATAACCAATACTTTTCCCCAAGAGTTTAATGATTAGTGCACTCTCCCATGGTTTCCTGATCTTCTCAAGTAGTTTTTTGGAAAGAGATACTGTAGGCAGCCCCAAGGGCTCTGAGGTAGAATGGACGATTGAGGTAGACCCCTCATGGTCATCATCTTCTTCATCAGATGAAAGTATGTCCACTCTACTATCAAACGTGTAATCGCCATTGTTTACTGTAGTCAGTGCTTCCTTGAAGGACTTTGTGGACAAGTTTTCCTGAGGTGGAGGGCTCTTTGCACTGGGTCCCTTACCGCTCTTTTCAGTTACCATTTCTATTTCGTTTTCCATCTCAGAGCTTATGGGGAGAGTAAAGCTCTTGATTTTCTTTGTACTCCTAACCAGGTGGTCTTCCTCTTCTGTAGATTTAGCAGCGTTAGGGTTATTGCGATGGTTCTCTTCTTCCATTGAGAGAGATGCATCGATTATATTCATCTTTGGTCATATGTCTTTATCACTGTTTGAGTTTGATATAGATTGTCTCGATTCCCACTTTATCATAGAGTTTGAGACAAACTATCTCAATTCCCTAGTTTTTCCATAGTCGTTCAAAGCCCCCTCTCTCTCTTTCTCTCCCCCCCTAAACTCTGAGAATTTTCTCAAAAAACTAAGAGACTCTTCAATCTCGATCTCATCTCTCTTCTTCATATCTACTTTTCCACTCTTTAACCTCCTCTCTCTCTCTCTCTCTCAAACGATTTCCCAAAAAACAAAGCAACTCTCATCTCTCTCCATCATATATATTTCTTACTATTTTACCTCCCATCTTCGATCTTCAATTCCCTCTTTGATGGTGGTAGTAATGGAGAAGTGTTATCAACAATGGTGTGGAGACATTGGGCGATGTTGGTCATGGGGGTTGTAGTTAACGGCGGCTGCTGAGATAAGTGAAGGCGGTGGCTTTGACGAAGCGACAAGCAACAACAATAAAAGAGTGGTGAGTTTCTTCTCTTCCTTCTTTTCCCCAATTTTTACTTCACTCTCTCTTTTTCACACAGATCTGTAAGTATATATATAAGTTTTATTTGTTGTATTGAAATTTGATTTCATTTTTTGATAGATTTTTTCCATACTTATTAGATTTTTGAAATCAACCTAACCAACCACTAAACCACGTTCTTTGGTTTAGTCGATTTCGAACTTCACAGTGGTCGGCAGTGGATAACAGATTTTCTCACCCGATGTTGTCGGTTCAGCTGACGGGCTAAGGGTAAACCTGAACTGAACCGACCCGTGCCCACCCCTAATAACTGGTCAAACATACCAATTTTGGAAGGGCTATAGCTTGCGCATGACCGATTATATTACTAAAAAAATGTCCTTACCAAATACCATGAACAAATAAAATATGGGTAAAATAGAAGTAATTATCTAGCCTTTTTGAAATTCTATGTTGGCAGTGTAATGGTAAAATTATCTAACCCGATTGTATTTGTTCCAATCTAATTTTAATAAAAAAAGATTGGAAGAACATTGATAAGGTATGATAAATTATAGGAATAAGAATTTTAAAACTGTCAGGTCAAAGTAAAGTATGAAATTGTATCCCTAAAGTAGTTGAGAATAAGATCAAAATTTTGTGTTAAAAACCCTAAAATACTTTACCCGTTGCCATCTCCATGCGTGTTTAACCAATAGCAGGGGTCTAACAATTTCATGAAGCTAAAAATAAGAAAATAGTAAAGGAATGACAATACACTGTTGGATGGCCATATAGCCATGTGATCTTAACTCGTATGATAATTTTTGATAAAATAGGTTGTAAATAATATTAATAATTATAGTATTAAAGATCTTTAATCGTCAGCCAAGACTTGGTTTGAGTCCAATTTCAGCCTCTTCTTTATTTCTTTTTTTTTTTTTTTCTTTTTTTTTTTTTAACACCTCTGGACCAAACAAAAGAGAAGAAAAGAAGCTACATAGAAGAAAATGCAAGATCAAAGACGTAATTAAAACTAGGGAATTACCTATCAAGTGAAATAGACAAAAAAAAAAAAAAGTACACAAATATAAAAGGGAGCAACTCAGAGTTGTACCTTCACAATTTTTAAGTTGCACCTCATCACATAAGGAGTTGCACCCACCATGTTTTGCAAATTTTTTTTTGGTGTTCTACCCTGAATTGTTATTTCCTCTTAAAATTATTTCCTCATTTATTTCCTCAAATTAAGACCTCTTATATGAGACTACCTTATCATTACTTAAAAGTAATATATAAACTTAATTTTTATATTAAAACTTTAGTAAATTATATTTTTAACTCATATAATTTAACTTAAATTTTACTTTGGCACTTATTGTTTCAAATTGATCAAATTAATTCCTACATTTTAAGTCTAATTTTAATTTGATCATTTCAATTAAATTGAAAATTAAAATTAACGATTTGGGATTAATTTTCCAAAGTGTACACATAAAAAAGAATAACTAAAATTTGGGTATAATGATCAGATTGATACTGGATTTCAAGTTTAAAGATCAAATTATCTAAATTTAAATAATAAGTACTAAAATCAAATTTGAATTAAATTACAAAAGTAAAAAGTAAATTTTACTCTTTGGAAATGTGTGATGTAATCCTGGGAGAGTTTTAATCTTGAGGCGATTCCTTTTCAAAACTTGAAGATCATATCAGAATCAGAATTTTGGTCGAAATCTAGGGGTTTGTGTTTGATATGGGTGAATTTTTAGCAAGACCAAAACCAGGGCCAAAATTTGTATCTTGCTTTGTTTTGACTAGCATACCCGGTACCTTGATTTGATGAGGTATTTATTTTTAATGCCAGGTTTGTCTGAGCCAGAGAAGGAGCAGTACCCACATTAACCTATCATAATCCATCTAATCCCAGAAAAAACCTATTTAGCAAAGGTCCAATCCATCTGACCCCCAAAAGGCCAGCTCATAAAAGATCCAGCCAATGCCAAAAGACCCACTCTAAAAAAGCCCAATTCAGTCGAGCCCATCTAGACTAATCCAGTTCAGATATATCATGTATAACCGGGTCAAAATCCTTGTTAGTCAGCTTTTAGGTTACGCCCATCCAACTCAACAGACCCGTGATGACACAGAGTCTAGAAGAAGTTGTCGCCATGATAACGGCCTTAAACCAGGGAATTGCCATGCACGATGAGACTAATGCTAAAAAGCAACGCCCATATGGGGCATCTACCACACTACCAGTCTTGGGCCCCCAGCTGAACTTTGACCCATCTTCGCCAGCTGAAGATTTGTAAGGTCCAGATCCTCGAGAATGTTGGCTCAAGCTCGAGTTTTCAGACCCCTGGTGCAGCCTAATGAGGGGCTTTATCCCCTTGATATTAATGATTTCGACCTGACCTTGTTAAAAATTACTAACCTTGAGAAGCAATTCAAAAAGGCATAGGGAATTAGCTTCATTCCTGACATTGAGGATGGGTACACCGAAGCTGCTCTAAGACTCTCAAACAGATTCAAAATGCCACACATTGACCGTTTCGACGAGTCTGGAGATCCTATGGTACATATCTGGCATTTCTTGGACGTCCTGAAACCAATGGGTCTAACTAAGCCTCAGAAACTCTCTCTGTATAGAAGAAACCTGTCGAGTGTAGCAACCACCTGGTACATCAAGTTGGAGGATAAAGTAAAGTAGAACTAGGAAGAATTGGCTAAGGCGTTTGTCAATCAGTATTCTTACAATACCCAAATTGAAATGACCACTCAAGAGCTTGAGACAATCCACCAGAATCCTACAGAACCTTTTGTGGAATTTGTTGCAAGGTGGAGAGCAAAGGCAGCACAAATGACAGATCGACCTTCTGAGAGGGACTAAGTGCGGATAGTGGTGTAGAACCTTAAGCCTGATATGTTACAAAAGTTAATAGTCACTCCATTGTTCACTTTCAAAAATTTACATGAATTAGGGGTGCAAATTGAGAGTGCGTTTAACAAAGGGATTATTCCCAGAACAAGTGAACCAACAAAGAAGGTGTTTTCCGGGAGCACTATTCCCAAACCCACTGAAATCAATACAATCACCACTGCTGACCCTTTTGCCAAATCCAACCTACAAACAACCAGCCCAACTTGAGCTCAAGGCAGAACTTTCACACCCTCTATATGAGCCTAACCAGCGCACTAAAAGTCTTGATACGAAAAGGGTATCTCAAAGCCCTTGATTCCCAACCTCTTCCTGACCCACTCCCTGCTAGACAGAACCCCACCAAATATTGTGTGTATTATCAGCAGTGCGATTATGGCACCGATCATTGCTACCGCCTTCATCATGAGGTTCAGAATCTCATCGACAACCAGACGTTAGTTCCACCTAAAGAACCCAATGTTACCACCAACCCACTTCCCATTCACAACCAAGTACCTCCTCCTCACATTAACCTCATCCGTACACTGCCATCTACCTTCAACCCCAGTATATATATCACTCCATCCCATCTGCTCAAGCCAAAGGTGTTCATTGTTAAAAGTACCGATTTGTGCATGATGGATGCACCTAATCCGATTCAGGTACGCCAAAAGTGCCAAATGGCCAAACCCACTACTGCTGAGATGTTGGAAATGATTAAAGACCTTCAAGGAATGGTGGTAGATTTAACATTTGGGGTTTCGATCCCGTCAAAAAGTTCCCCAATCTTGGGGTAAGCTGTTGTTGAAAGGGACCGACCTGAAGCTATCTCAAGTGTGGGTGATGGCAGATCAATAACAAATGGGCCTCGCTTCGATATAGCCACCCAAACCCTTGGCTAAGCTGAAACAAGTGGCAAGAACAAGGTCGGGACAAGTATGGATCCCTATGGACATCTTCGGTGGCTATTGAGACTTTGAAGGTCAAAGGGTTAAACAAGCAGCAAGTGTTTGAAGTTGTTGCAAACACTGTGGATGAAACTTTTATCACTCAGGTTGAGAGCATTTTGAATCAGGAGGCAAACAATGGAAATAGATGTTTTACCAGAAACACCCATCCTGATTCTAGTCCCAAGCTCATGAATACCCGACCAACACCCGCCAACCCATTTGCCAATGTTTCTAAACCTAATACTTCATGCTCCTAAAAACAAACCTTTGTCCAACTCTATATGAGCCTAACCTGTGCGTTGAAGGTACTGATGGAGAAAGGGTATCTCAAACTGCTCAATCCTCGACCTCTCCTCCCTAAACACGACCCTACCCAATATTGCACATTTCATCAACAATACGGTCATCATACTAACCGTTGCTTTCGCCTTCGCTACGAAATTCAAGACTTGATTGACAATAAGGTCATCACCCCACCTGAAAATCCCAAAGCTGTCAATAACCCTCTCCCTGACCGCAATAAATTGTCACTCCATAACATAAAACCCACCCACAGCTTGCCAACGACCAACCATTACCCTAGCCAACGCATCATACCCGCCAATGAGCCCAAACCCATTGTGTTCATTCCTGAATCTTCTTATTCCGATCTGAGAAAAAGGAACAAAATCTTTGAAGAGATGGAAAGTTTACTCGATCTTGGTGAGTTCAAGCTTGATGAAGCAGTGGACTCTCTACAGATGCCAGCACTGGTGGTTGGAATGATGAACCTCAGTCTCAGCTAGGGAAATTGTCGAAAACACTTGGAAAAGAGCTTCTGAACTAGGGGCATGGTGTGAAAAAGAAATTGTTTCGGTCAAGAAAAAATGTGGAGACAACGTAATTATAAGGTTCAATCTATGAGACCCGATTTGAAAGTCGGAAATCAATCCTTCTGGGTGTGGATGTTAGTATTGCTGAATTGACGGTAGGTCTGGACCTTCTTGTGGACTACTTGAAGTTGTTTTTGAAATTCTACAAATGGACTTGGAGGAGTGAAAACCCCCTTTTGTCTCAGAGATGCTTACCTTGTTTTGAGTTATGTCCTGCAAATAGTTGTGTTGTGAGTTTTATTTTCTTTGTTTTTTCTTGTATTGTTGTGTCAGTTGAGTCTTTTCCTTTAAGTTGCTCATGTGTACCCTTAGGTCTTCATTTTTATAAGAAAGTGGGAGTCAAATTTCTGATCATTTTATTGTGCCTATAGTAACTCATGTGTGACCTTTTGAAATTAAAAAAAAAAAACTTTGAATTTGTTTTTTGAATGAGATTTTGTTAATAAGCTCGAGTATTGAGAAAGATCCCCCAAATGATTTGAGTGAATTCTGACTTATCGACACAAAGCCCTTCATGATTTCAGAATTTTAAGCTATTTCTTTTGCAGACTTACAAAGATAGGTTCAGAATTGTGCACGGTATTTTACATTGTCCTAGGGATTCTCTTCACTGTTAGGCAATCATTATTGCAAGCACAAGGCGGCTTTCAGACCTCATAATCATAGAATTTCTTCCCTGGTGTTTTCATTATTTCAAAGAGAAAAGGATAAAAGATATCAAAAGAAAAAGAAAAGAAAGGAAAAAAGAAAGAGAAAAGAAAAAGAAAAAAGAAAAGGGAAAATAAGTTAATCATCAAGCCAGGGGCATCCATTGGAATGAAATCCAATCAATTGTGAGGAAGGGAACTTCTGTCTAAATTCGGGAAAGCCAATGCAAGAAGGTACCACATTGCGAGAAGAACCAACTTTGAAAATTAAGCGAAAAGAAAGGAAGAAGGCATGCACAAAAGAATGGAGAACCCAGCTCAAATCAAGGCGAAGCCAGTTCTAATGTTAGGGCAAGGATGACAATTGATCAAATTCACCGCAAATGTTGTAACGTTATCCTTGAGAGGCTTTCTAGGCCAAAAACCCGAAAGGGTGACCTAGGCAAAAGTTAGAGCATGAAAAATGAGAAATCAAAATAAATAGAGCTCGCAAGGTAGGAAACCCCGAAGGGGCGACTTTGGCAAAAGTTAGAGCGCAAAAGGAAAGTGTTAACACCCAAGTGAACCTCAGCCATGAACTACGTTGACCTGATTCCCATTCTTAGGTTAGGTAGGCAACTTCATCCTGAAGTTCGGTCTCAATCATATCCATCTTATTCATCTCAACCTGATTATCTTGCCCAATTTACGTCGTCAGCTTCGCATCAATCCATGAGCTACACCGACTATTGTGCATATCATATACTTGCGCTGGGTAAGAAAGAACTAACTTGAATCAACAAGTGGAGAAATTTTCAATACTTGCACTTATCAGTAGAATCTCTATCTTGAGCAAAGAGAGAAGAATCAAAATTCGGGTTTTGCAAAATTGATTTCTAAAGGGAGCATAAATAATACAAGGGGCACTATGAATGATCAGTTACCTTGAGTCTTTTTATGCTTTTGGGTCAGTTGTAAGTTTTGTTGTGTCATGCCTGGTGTTTGTCTTAGTCTGCGCTTTGTATCAAGTCACCATAGCATGTCGCTATTCATTGAGTCACCGTAGCATGTATGTTGCTCAAAGGCGCTCTTCATCGAGTCACCCTAGTAAGTATATCGCTTAAAAGTTCAACAGAGTGGCATGGTCAAAATTCCATATACGAATGTCCGTTCCAAACTCGAAAACAAGTCCATGTGTGGAATTCATAAACGAGCTGAGAGTGCCTATACAAGGGGCATCACATTCATGATTGGTGTATATAAGGAATCTGTCACTGCTTCGAAGGGGACTGGAGTAAGTTCTCAATATGTCAGAAGAGAAGCATGAGTCTGATTGGTTGGCAACTATTCCAGGATCTAATGATCCCCATTATATGTGTCTGCATAATGGTGAAAATAGTGGCTAGTGACTGGACACTAGGGGAAATTTCAGTATGTCTGATCAGGTCATCATTCGAACAAGGGGCATGAACCCAATCGGTGGCCAATGACTGAACACTAGGGGCAATTTTCAGTACATCTGATCGGGTCATCATCTGAACAAGGGGCATGAATCCAACCTTTCTCTCAATTCGTTCAAAGCCATTTGTGAAGCCCCTGAAAAATGTATTCTCTATAAAGAACCCTAATGTTTGAATTATTTTCTTAAAGCCCCTCGGTTATTTGAATTATTTTAGATCTTGTCGGTTAGCATTTGATTTTATTTTTTTTAGCAAAACAGGAATTTTTCTAACCGGATTAGGTTCCCTAACCTAATTTAAATCTACCCAAGTTACATGTATTTAACTCCAAGCCCTCACCCTTTAATTAAATTCAAAACTTGCCCCAAAAACTAGTACTTGTACTTTGTACCTTGAGTACCATCAATCTGGTAAGATACAAATATACATATATATACACCTAGAGGAGTGTGCCTAGAACCTAAAATGATTTAAATAATAACCCCATCACACTTCCCCAAGGAGGAGCCAATTTTCAAGAAGCACCATCATGAACTTCTAGGAAAACACAACCTAGTGACCTGGACCTAGGATGCAAAATCCAAGAACTAGTTTCATTACAACTAGGAGTTGCCTAAACCAATGAACAAGCCTCCCAAATCCCTTCCATTCCTTTAGAATTCAAACAAATCCTAACCTTTCCATCCATATCCAACTAAGGGGCTTTTAGGACTTTTTGCCTCAAAGGTTTGTCTATAAATACCAATACACCCCCTAGCTTGCAAACACACACAACACACTCACTCACACACACATTTCGGTTAGAGAGAGAGAGGAGAGCAAGAAAGAGAAGTCTAGAGGAGAAGGAGGAAGAAGAGAGATTCTTGTGCAAAGCTTAGTAGGTAAGTCACAAACACAACCTTCTCTTTCATTTCCTTTTTCTAATGCATGTTTCTAAAGGTTCTAAATAATGTTTTCAGATCTGTTATTACTAAGTTCTTATGTTAAAAATGCTAAGGGTTGAGTATTGATTCCATCTCTCTTGTATTTTTCCCATTTTGGCACAAAACCATCTCCTTTTTGTACAAATCTCTCAACTTTTCAAGAGCACTCTTTCAAACAAATTTTCTGAGTTGAACATGTGATAGTTAGCATATTTTCTTCACAAAAGAAATGAAACTTTCCCTTGGTGGAACCCCTTTTTCATAAATCTTCTTGTTTTGGGCAAAGTACCCTAGAATCTGTTTTTGCAGCCCGCCTCCAGAAATTCTAGAAAAATGTATAAAATTATTCTGGACCTCTATTTTATGTCAAAACCTTCCTTAAGATGTTAGTTTTCAACTAAAATTGGTTTCATCGAAAAACATCAAGCGGTTTGCAAGAAAATCAAATTTTCGTAACGGTCGACGGATCTGGACAGAACCTGGACAGCGCTGGAATATTTTCCAAATAACTTAAAATCCGAAAAAAACAATCCTATTTCCGAAAAATGTTCTAGAAACTAGATCAAATTCCCTACGAACCATAGAAAGGCCAAGTCCGGTGAAGGATCTAAAATAGTCCTTTCATTTTAATCTTTATGCGATGCTAAATCTGGAAATTTTGTTATGTATGGATGTTTTATACCCTTGAGTTCATGAGATTGCTTATTAGCTTATGATCATATCTTGGCATGATATTATATGTGTTATTTACCTTTCTCATCTTAAGAATGCATGCTTATATGGATGTTATTGTCTTATAAGTTGGACTAACCTTGATTTAAAACATTTAATTCAACGGGAAACCTAATAGGGAGGGTATTGGGTTTTCGAGCACTTGAGTAATGAAAAGATGAGGATATGTGATATATGGATTGTTGGGATGCGTTCTTTATTTGAAAGTTAAAGTCTTGCGCAAGTGGTTTTCGAAACCCTTGAACAGAGCGGTTGTATTTGGACCGTAGGTGGTTTGGTGCAAGGAGGGATTCGGGCCAGGCCCTATTTTACCGTCTCTTTTGAGGCCCTGCGGTTGGTGCTACACGGTACATAACCGTTTGTAGGCATCCGAGGTTAGGTCTGCAACAAAGCAGCAAAAGAGGGGGCATACCGAATAATCCGCGTCCGATTCTCGTGGTTGGGAGGACGAAATCTCTTTGGGGGATTTCTAGTTTACTGACATCTAACTTAACCCTGTATCTATTTATTTATCTGAGTATCATGCTTTACTACTTGATGTTATATTTGTGTTTGTGTATTGGACTGGGAAAAAGGGGCGGGGTGTGTGTGTGTTTACTGGGCATTCAAAGCTCACGGCGTATCATGCCAGGTGTCGAAGAGGAACTCATAGCGAGAGACGACGAGCCTGAAACTTTCAAAGACTTTTGGCTATCCTAGAAAAATTAGAAGTTTCTTTTTGGATATTTTGTAAGACTCATGTGAAGATTTAAGCTTTCTTTTGGAATGTAATGTAATAGAACCATCTTTTGAATTAAGTATATTGCGGTTGTTATGTATTTATATTCTATGTATGAACCTTATCGTTGCTTATGAGACCTTGTGTCAATACCTTTTAAGATCTGTCAAAAGGGTAGTGCGCTGCCTAAGAAAGCCGGACTTAGAAGGGAGGCTATTTTGACTCCTCCAGCAATCTGGGATCTTACTTGGTTATTAACCATAGGACTCATTAGTGACTCTCCCTTGACTGCAACCAATAGTGTAGACTCGGGGCGTCACACCATTTGTCGGCACTTTCCCCTAGATTAGGGTAGGCTCACCCCCATGATGATTCTGATATGATTTAGCTTTCGAAAGTTGTCTCCGATCATTTCAAAACTCTCTTAGGATTGCCATCTTTCCTCTGATTAATACATGTGCTTTGGATTATGCATGTATGCTCATACGCCCTGGTTGATTTGAATTACCTAATGGGTTGCTCTTGCTCTTAACTTTGTTCTGTACTTAAAACAGAGTTTTGTTGAGTTGTCTTCCTTTGTGTTACATTTCAATGAGTTGTGGCAAGTTGCCCTACACTTGTAAGGTACATGATGTGCTACTTTACATACTGCTCATTACCTTTGCATCGCATTGTTTTATGCATTGAACCTGTATCGCACTGTTTTGTGCATCCACCTTGCATCGCACTATTTTGTGCACCTCATATAACAATGTTTTGTACATTCAACTTGCATGGCACTGTTTTGTGCATTCACCTTGTATCGCACTGTTTTGTGTACTTTGCATCGCACTGTTTTGTACATTCACTCACATCGCAATATCTTGTGTATTTTACCTTGCATTGCACTATTTTGTGCACCTTTGTGCACCCTGTATCACATTGTTTTGTGCATTCACCCATATCACACTGCCTTGTACACCCATATCACATTGTCTTGTGCACTTGTATCGCACTATTTTGTGCATTCACTCATATCGCATTGTTTTCTACATTCATCCTGTATCGTACTATTTTGTGCACCCTGTATCGCACTATCTTGTGCACCTTGCATTGCACTATTTTGTGCATTCACTTTGTCTTACACTGTCTTGTGCACTTGCATCGCACTGTATTCACCTTATATCACACTGTCTTGTGAACCTATATCGCACTGTTTTGTGCATTCACCTTATATCGCACTGTCTTATGTAACTCGCATCGTACTGTCTTGTACACTTATATAGCACTGTTTTGTGCATTCACCCTGCATCGCACTGTCTTATGCACCTCACCCGCACTATCTTGTGTACTCACTGGGTCTAGGAGGCCTTAAATCCTCTAAATGTGCAATCCTTTTGGTGTTTGTCGTGCCCGAACAACTTCAGGCGGTTTGGTATAGCCATCTGACTGTGTTTGTAGTGAGTTCCTGAAGATCAACCGAGATGGTGGAAACTAGAGTTCGAATGACTGAGGCCTAGAACACAAAGGTTTGGAATTTCTGAGACTAAAGTCTGGTTTAAATACCCAAGGGTGTATCCTCAGCTTGAAATCTATATGGCAGCCCTCATAGGTAGCCCTCATAGGTTGAGGTAGCTTGTATGCACCTCAATTCTGGATACTAAACCAACCTAGTCTGTCACCCTGTTGGAGAATAGGGAAAGTTGCGAACATAGCCAGGGAGAAAAGTAGTACCTGTGGTTTAGAAGCGCAACCAAGAAGAAGAGGAAGATCCACAGTAGTATAAGGTGAGTCATCGCCAATTGCCCTTGTAAGGTACTTTCACTTCCTAGCTACTACATCGTATTTTATTATTTATTACGTTTATTGCATTAGATATAGAATTTATTACATGCATCTACTACATTATCCATCCCATCCATTACATTATACCATTTTATCGCCTGTATCCTTTCCATGTTAAGCTTAGTTTGGCATGGGCTCATACATTTTCCTCGTTGAAACATGGTTCTAACATGTGTAAGTACCCATGCTGCGCTAAGGCCAATATTGAGGATGTCAACACCTTTTCTGTATTAGACGTGGTCTGTTTTGTATCCATACCTTTTATAGGTAAAATATGGTTCGTTCTACGCCTTATTCACTTCATCCATTGCATCGTACTTTGTCTTGTTGCATTCAGCATTTAGGATCATTATCTTTTCCTAACAGATCATTCCTCACTTATATCATACCACCAAATTAGTTATACTCTTTCTCTTTCTACAAAAACATAGTTTTGCATGTGTTCACACCTCTTTCACGTTAAAACATGGTTTTGTTATGTGTAAGTACCCATGCTGCGCTAAGACCAGCATTGAGGGTGTAGGCACTTAGCCTGTGTTAGGTGTCATTTGGCTGTGCCGACTTCTTTTCTATATAAAACGTAGTTTGATTTGCATCTCCATTCCTTTATGATATTTGTGTGGTAAGCACTGCTCGTGGCTAAGATTGCTTACATTATATATCATTTGCATTGTTTCGTTATAGTGTGTATCATTTTGTATCCAGCCCCTAAACTACGTTGGTTTGATTCCTTGCAACAGGATACGTAGGCAACCATCAGATTCAACCAACTGCATCTGCATTTTGTTTGTTTGCCCAAGTCTTACGAGCTTGCCAAAATGGGTCGTCTTCGAGCTTTGACATTCACTCACATCACTTCATGACTTCGAGCTCTGTCAAAGAGGGGCAACTGTAGACACCCTGTAGACGTCCCCGAACGTCCCAGGAGAAATCCTATTTTGTTCATTGGGCTCACTACAGTTCAGGACTCAATGTCACGGTCCTGTATCTAAGCTCACAGAGTGCAATGCAAGACCGATGAATCATCAAAGAGTCCAAATCCGGCAAATCGTTTTGAAAAACTGATTTTTAGAAAAAAGTGCCAAACATGGACTGCTTTGCCAGATACAGAGTCGCCACCTAAATATTTTATTTTTGGGGAAATTTAGGAAACCCTGACTCGTTGCCTAAGGCCATGTGTCCATCATCACCAAAGTTGCATCGGCTCGGGAACTTGGGTACGATTGGGGAAGGTCATCTATGAGCACCCCCACTTGCCCGATCAAAGATCGCCCTCTACTAACCATGATATCTAGTTTTGAAAACATTATGTGCTCTTATTCCGGTTATTAGCCTAGAATTAATATGTGATGCACACAGTATACAAGTATAGACTAGATCGCCTAATTTGGAACCAAGCATCGCATATCCGTTTGTTTGGAAATGGTTTTGAATTTTGCTACTCGCAAGTAGGCTAAAACATGGATTTCGATGAATTATTCCAATTCAAGCAATCCAACCTTCACCCACAGGCACTCAGGCAAGTATATCACATAAGCAGTTAGCCTCATGGCAAGCATCCTGTCATGTTAACACTCGTATACATGCAAGATGCTAAAGCATAAAACACTCACAGTGTACTCCAAGCCAAAACAAGAAACTAGTTAGCAATCATGCATGATCCTAGTTCATGTTAAAATGGCTAATGCATCGCAAGCAAAATGCAACTAGAATAGGCTCGGCTAATCCTAAGAATGGCATGTGAAATGCGACAACTTGATACACGTATTCAAGTTGGAAATGAAGTATAATGCAATTAGTATGATGCGCCGAGCCCGGTGCATGTAATACAAATGAATGAATGCAAACATGCATAGCATAAGGTATGCTAAATCAAATATGCCCTAAAACTAACCACCATAAGCAGGTAAGTAAAAGGGAGAAAGACGTGGGGTTGGAAGACACGCATCACACACACGTACGCTTATTACACAATTGCGCCCTCTCGAGGAAGGGACCGAAAGAATAATACAAATTAATTAACTAACAAGCTAATTAAATATTACACAACACTTAACTAATTAAACAGATTAATTAAGCTACTGAAAACAGTAAAGCAGCTTCGAGAAGAGGGAGGAATGCACACATGCTCGACTCCGCTCGGAAATCCATCACCATGCTCATGCTGCCTCTGTTTACACTGCTCTGCACCTCTGAACACTTTCCAAGTCTCAAGAATGCTTCTGAACCACTCTCTGAGGGTTGTGGGAGGTCACCAACCAAGAGGTGAGGCCACCGGCCATGGGAAACTGGTCATTGACCAAACGTGAGGCCATCGGCTAACAATACATAGCCGGCTGGCACTGAAGATGGCTGACCGGCCATCTCTTCCTGCAGAACCCTGTTTTGCTGCAACAGAGGACAGACAAGGCATGGCAATGCATTTTCAAAGCGATGTTTGCACGACCACCCTCCCTATCATGCTATGAACTCAAGGGAGTGTGGCTCCCTACCCTCGGGTCATCAATCACGCATTTCAATGCATGATGGCCCAAGAGGCCAAGTGTGCAATTTGATATCAAGTGAAATGCACACAAACACACAATGATCCTAACCTCCATCATAATTGATCAAGAGGCAAGGGATGTCAACATGCACAATGCTATGCAACCTAAACATGCAAGCAAACCAACGCAACATGAGCATGTGAACAAACATGCAAATATGCAAACATATAACAACATATCAAACATATGGCAAAATGCAAGCTAACAAGGATGCAAGATGCAACTTAGGCATGCAATAACATGCAATGAGCCGAGTATGCAACAACACACAAGGCGAGCATGCAACAACATGGAAAGGATGGACTTACACCAAGATGGACAGCTCTCTAATAGGTCCAAAACAGTGGCCAAAATGCTATGGAAATGAGGACAAAAGTACATTCAAACATGCATGCCAATTGGCCTAACACTTAAGCATAAAATGACAACTTTTAAGAACACTTAAAAGGAATGGAAAGCATGCAAATGTGACAACATTACATGCTCTGAAAAGGTGCTAAGAGTGATGCCAAATCACATAAGCAAGCCAAGCATGCATGATTAAGGCTTAAGGCTTAAAATAAGGCAAGGGAATTGAACCAATGTTACACAAAACAAAGAGCATATGACAAGCATAACCCAAAACAGTCCTAAATCATGGCAAAGTAAGCCTAAAACATGCAATGACCAAAGCTAGGACAAGCCAAAACAAAGGGGCAAAACATGAAGCATGCAAGGCTATCAAAGAGGTGTTACACTACACCTAATACAACCAAACATGGCATGATTTAAGCGACCCAAAACAGATTTATGGCATACCAAAATGAACCCGAAAACCCACTTAGATGGCATCCCAATTGTCACGACCCAAACCCGCCCCTATGGGTTTAGCACCGTAACCGGCCAGTAATCCGAGATTACCGAAGGCTTGCTTAATAGTAAGACAGTAAAACAGAGTGCAGGGGCATGGCGGAAGCCAATACAGTAAATAAACAATGTCCAATGAGCTGTGACAGTCTGTATGCAAAAAGATTTTCATACATTTATACAGGCGGTGACAAAACAGTATGTACATCATATACAATCATTCCGAAACAGGGACTTAATCCCTATTATACAGTACAGTACAAAACAGATACAGAGACAGACAGGGAAATAAAAACACCCCTAAGCCATAGCTTGGCAGGCTTGGAACCTCACAGTGAGGCACAGTAGTTGGCTTGACAAAACTGGGAGTTTATCCCTGACGCTCTTAGCCGCCGTCTGGTGCCTGTACACCTACATATATATATGAGCAGTGAGCTAAAGCCCAGTGAATAACATAAAGCGTAAAGGGGTTTAGAATGAATGTCCTTACAGTAATGAAAACAGTTCATTTCAATCAGTATATCAGTTGTTCAGTACAGTAAACAGTCATATGTGGTACATCCATTAGCATAACAGTAAACAGTAGGTCTTAAAGACCGAACAGTCATTGATGGCCATCAAACAGTGGTGGTTCCAACGAGGGAACCGACAGAGATCTCTGTAACAGTAACAGTCAGTAACAGTAGTTGCTAAGGATGCCACAATACAGTTCAGAATATAGGACATACATTCATTCAGTTAATAGTATCAGTTCAGAAACAGTACAGTTTAATTGTTCAGAAGATAATCATTTTGAACATATCTTTACACAATTGTTACTCACAGAGTTCTGGGCTACAGTAAGCTAGAGCGTCTCTTCGGAAGCCAACCCTACACAGTTAACAGATTGAACACATACTAAGCTACGCAGTTGGAAAAGATAATAACTTAATCCCTAATTGCCTCGGTGTGTTCTACATCTATATCCTCATTAAAATGTCTTAAACTAGGCCTAAGAATGCCTAGGATGGGATGAGGATGCAAAGATGTATTCAGAAAACATTTTCAGAATTTGCAGTGAAACAGGGTCCCACTCGAGCGTAGGTTACTCCGCTCGAGCGGACAGGCAAACAAAGGTCCCCGCTCGAGCGTCAACTTACCCGCTCGAGCGGACCAAAAAGTACTGGATAGGTGAAATTCACGCTCGATGCCCGCTCGAGCGTGTCACCCAATCCCCCGCTCGAGCGTACATTCCTCCGCTCGAGCGGACGGATGAACAGTGCAAAGTACTGGGAGCTCGATTTTCCCGCTCGAGCGGCACTTCCCCCGCTCGAGCGGAAGACCAAAATCTGGAAATTCCAGATTCGAGTCCCAAACTCAAAATGAAGTTTAGATGCATAAAATTCGATCCTCTTGGGCCAATTTTCTGGAAAACCTAAGTAAACCCATAGAACAACATGCTACAAAGGTCAATTTGAGGAATCAAGGCCCAAGGGTGTTTCAATTAAACTCATTTTCAAACTCATTTTCATGAACAATGTTCAAACATGACATGCATGCATTCAAACCAATTTAAAGCTTTAATGCTTGCTCAAATGAGCTCATTTCTTCAAGAACTTGGTGTAATCATGGATTATGATCAAAAGATAGACATGCATGCAAGGTTTCCATGAAATCAAGCTCAAAACTCTTCAATATACACATGCATGCAACAATTAAGCTTTATATCGACACCATTGAACCAATTCATGCTTTAACTCTACAATTTGACATGAGTCATGCAAGAACAATCTTAAATACAACAATGAGAGGTTCAATGATCTACCTTAGGTCTTCAAATGCAAGTCTAGAGGCTCAATTGACAATCTACACTTCAATTTCTTCAAGACCACCAAGCAATACACAAGATGAGGCCAAAATCTCCCTTAATTCTCTCTCTCTCTATCCAACGGTTATAACAAGAAGAATGGCTGAACAACAGATGCATCTAAGTGTAATAAGGCTCAATATTATAATAAACAAAGGCCCACTCACAATGGAAATTTGGTAGATAAGGCAACTTATGCAATTTAGCTTATTTTAATTTAATTTAAATATACCAAATCACTTTTTCAATAAATATACCATAAAATCACATAAATTATGACAATCATAAAACACCAATCGATTTCAAATTCGGCCACCGATAAGGCCTTCAATTTGCAGTTCAAACATATAAACATGAACAGATAATCACACAGTAAAACAGATAGAAATGCATTTAAACAAATACAGTCAATCACTCAGTTTCAGATTTCAGTCAATCAGTTTAGTATTTCAATTACTTCAATTATCAGTCACAATCAGTCTCAGTTTAGCCATAGTCGGTAATTAATCGGTAATCAGTGTGAGGGTCATTACACCAATGACCTAAGCATGATGGCATACGCAATGATACATTCATGAGGCATAAAACACAAACTATCCAAGGCATGGAATAGGTGATAAATGCAAGTATTCCAGCATACTATATGGACTGAAATCACATTCTAAGTGATGCCAAACCACTGAAATTATCCAAGTAGAGCATGCTAGAGGATTCAACACTCAAAGCCTACAAGCCAAATTGCATGGTAGCTATACAAAGAAAGTTATAGATGACCAAAACAACCAAAATCAGAGCTTTAGCATGGTAAGACAAGGCTAAAAGCTTCATGGAGTTAAGCCAAAATCATGCTAAAAACACATGTTACAACATGATACATGTTAAGGCCAAAACATGGGATTACAAGGCAAGTGTATGAAGCATACATGGCATGTCTAAACCAACTCAAAAAAGAGGTATACCATGGCAAAACAACCACAAATACCAGCTAAGACATGGCCAACATAAACTTAAAAAAAGTGCTCACATATAAGGCAAATATGACAAGTATTGAAGACAACAAGGAGAGGGGATGGCCCTCTCCTTCTTAGGACCTCAAAACACCATCCCCACCACTGAAAGGTGGTCCCGGAGCTCACAAAGAAGGGCACAAAAAGAGGCCAAACAAGGCCTAAGAAGGGGTAAACAACCCCAAACACCAAAGAGATCTTAAACAACTATTTTAAGCACTTAAAAACAGAACTTTTATTAGTTATAAGTTAAGCTTAAAAACAGATTCAAGATAGGCTAAAAGCTTGTGCAAAAATGGGGAATAAAGAGGGTAGTTTCTTACCCTTGAAGAACCTCTTCAAGAACACCACTCCAGCACCTTCCTTGGATCAAAACCAGCCCAAGAACTCTGAAAACAACTCCTTAGAGCCTCAGCAACCAAGGATGGTGTAACACTAGGTGTTTGTGTGCAATAGTGTGAACAAAAGTCAATTTAGGCCACAAATACACACACAAATAAGTGAAGAGAGGGAGATATAGAGATAGATAGATACAACTCTTTAACCCTAATTTTCAGAACCTCTGAAAAGGGAGGAGGGCCTCCCCTCTTATAGAAATCCAATTCTTAAACTTCTAAGAGAAGCTAACACAAGGTGTAAATCCCTCCATACACGTGTATGGAGGGGGTGTAATGTGGATGCCAGCTGTGATAGGTGGCATAAAATATCTGCCAAAAGCAGATGGAAAGGGGTCGGCTGGAAAATGTGGTCGATTGACCAACAAAAATGGCCGGCCGACCAAAATCATTGCCGACCGGCCAACACCTTTGGCCGGTAGCAAGAAAACAGGGCCGGTGGCCTCAAGCCAAGGCCGGTGAGGTGTGGGGATGGCCAACAAGCCATTCCCTGCCCTCAGAAGCAAAAACACAAGTGTTTGGTGCATAACCAAGCACAAAGCAAACAAGTTGAGAGGTCTTCAGGCAAGGCGCGCAACCGAAACCTCCGAGAACTCAAGACAAACACGACCATAGATGATCACCGAGTGTTCAAACGGTGACGTCTAAGTCTTAAGGGCGGTCAAAAATGGGGTGTGTAAAAAATGGGGTGTCTACACACCCCACTTTTGACTGCCCTTAAGACTTGGGCGCCTCAGGTTGATCACTCGATGACGAAAGTTATGCTGTACAAACGTTCGATTTCTTTAGCAAGAAGAGCTCCTAAATCCCAAAATGACACCCCATTTTTGACCAAAACTATTTTAGACCTTAAAACCCTATTTTTTCAAAATATGTTTCAAAATGTTTCTTCGATGTTCCAAGACTTCCATTTCGTGTAAAATATTGTACTTTTCGGTAAACTGAGTAAGGACAAAATGGACATAAATGAAAGGGGGGTGAACTCTTTGAAAAATCTTTAAAAACATTTTATTTAGAGGTTTAGAGTTGAAGGAAATTGGAAGGGAGGGAAGAAAACTAGTTGGCGAGAAAGTTGGGCATCAATCCATTAGGATAGAAATGAGCAGCTTTCACTAAAATAGGCATATCTCTTTGCAAAAATAGAATTTAGATATAAAGTCACCACCATTGGAAAGTAGACTTCTGGGGCTTCAACTTAGACTTAAGAATGATCTAAAACCGAGTCCGGATAAGGGAGATATGTCCGTTTGAAGTCGGGCCTGAAAATAGTTTTTTGTCTGGCAGGCCACTAATGGCCTGCCGCCCACTTGTGTCAAAAACCAGATATTTTTTCCACCTATCTCCACAGATGCATGCACCACTCCAGCTGTCTCTATATGGATATTTCCGAGATATCAACCTATGTTTCTATATATATATGACATCTTCTTATGTTTTTAAGGTTATAAAAAATTCCAAAAACTCAAATTCTTGAAAATCTCTGTCTATCCCTATCTTGCAACATACACACCTTACCTAAACACTTCCTAAACCAAAAATTTAGCTCTTCTTGCTGAGGTTCTTGAGTCCAAATTTCAGCCCTTGAAAGTAAGAACTTGTGGGTTTGTTAACAAAAGAGTTACCTTGCTTCAAAAGGTATAATTTTGAGCATCTCTACACTACTTCTCCTCCATATTTTATTGCTATTTTTGAACTATTTTTCAACTGTTTTTATGGCTTGAAGCTTGTGGTTTAAGGCTATTAAAGGTAGAGGGGTTAATCACCCTTCTTTGTACCTTGTCTCCTAAGCCTTTCCCCCTATGTTTCTTATCTCTTTCTCAAATTTTTTCCAACCTTTTTCCACTGATTTTCAGAGGTTTTTAGAGGCTAAAAATGTGGTTTTGAAGTCCCAAAAATAGAGGGGTTAGCCACCCTTCCTTAGCTTCTTTACTAGCTTAAATTCTCCATTATTTTAGCTTATTCATTTAGCTATTTTTACCTCAATTCCAACACTATTTTAGCTTAATTTAGGTCTATTTTTAAGTGTTAGTTTCATTTATGCTCTGTATTGCATGCTTATAGTATAATAGTCCTCATAGGCTTAGTGGTTTAGGCCTTAGCCACCAACCTATTTGAGTTGATAGCATTTATTTCTTGATTTTCATACTTGTGTTTACCTCTGAGCCTCTCTGCAACCTCCCTCATTTCTTGGCTTCTCCCTTGCTTTGATAGTTGTTTCAAATCGATTGTTTGTTTAAGTTTGGGATAGAGATTGTTGCGCTTAATGGTTTAATCTCTTCGAAGGTTCATTACCAACAGCATGACATCTCTCTCATGCCCAAAACAACCCTTTGTTTGATACTTCTCTCCATTAGTGGACTCAATCTTCATTATTGGACTTAATTGACTAATGAATGAAAGGTAATTTAAAAGAAGTAAAAAATTGGAATAAAATGGAGCAAGATAATAAAATGGTTTAGGGTTCAATCGGACGTTAATTGAACTCGTTGAGTCTTGAAGCATTTCATACTAACTAGTGATGAAAATGGTTCAAGTTTCAACGTCAACCACTTCCCTTGATCAATATCATGATAGGGAAGAGGTTCATGAGTCTTTAATTATGTATTTATTGAAATTGTATCCCTTGGTTCATAAGTCATCACGCAATGAATTTGCGTCGATTGATGGCTTGTGATTCGAGCTTACCACTCCTTTGAGCTGTTTGATGATAAGGAGAGGCTCGGTGGACAGACATCCCTTAAGGATGCTCTGTTTGTTGTTTGTTGCAGCAGGAGAAACCCAACATTAGTGGCCGACATGCCACATTTATTGGGCGGCAGGCCACTACTGGTAAGCGGCCGGCCACCACTTCTAGCCTGCCGGCCACCTTTTTCAACCAAGCAGCACCACTTCCTTCACAGAGTAGAGCAGGGGCTGAGGTGTAAGAAACAGTGCAGAGGCATTCTCGGGGGAGCAAATCATGTGCATGCATAAGCCCTTCCCTTGTTTCTCGAGTCCCGTTGACTTGTCGACTTGTAATACGAAATTAGTTAGTTAAAGTACCTAGTTAATTTATGTTGTAATTAAATAGTTAAAGTAGCTCGTTAATTCATGTTGTAATTAAATAGGTAAAGTAGCTAGTTAATTTTTGTCTTTTAATTAAATTAGTTAAATTAATTAATTTTATGTTGTAATTATTTAATTAGCTAGAACAGTTACTTAAATTCGGCATTGTAATAATTAGTTAGCTTAGCTAATTCATTCATTCGGACCTCCTGTGCGAGAGCCAATATATAATAATGTGTATGTCTTCCAACTCCATGTCTTTCTCCCTTTTATTTATCTGCTTATGATGGATAGTGTAGCATATTACATTTTGTTTAGCATTTTCCATATTTGCATACATTGTCTTGCATGCATTAGGCTCAACGCATCATTCTAACAAAGCATTGCCATATATTACTTCGTTGAATACGTGTTTAAACTGCATGCTTTCAAATTGATTCACATGTCATAATTAGTAGTTGAGCCTATTTAATTGCATTATTGCATGTGTTGCATTAGTCATATTGCATTAGTTAGGGGCCTGCATATTTTCTATCTCTTTTGTTTCTTTTGGCTTGCCTTGGAGTACGAGGTGAGCATTTTTGTGCTTTAGCATATTGCATGCGTGTGATTGTTGTCATGTTTAGCATGCTTGCCATAAGGCTAAGTGCTTAATTGATATACTTGCTTGAATGCGTATGGATGAAGGCTAATTGTTTGAATTTGGATGATTTGATTAAATGTACATATGAGATTACTTTTTCAAGTCGTACATATTCGAAGTTTTCAAAACAAATATGAAATCAAAGTGTTCCAATTTTATTTTATTTTTTTTTGCAAATTAGTTTATACATGTGTGCATCACATAGTAATGTTAGCCTAATAAATCGGAACAGGAGCATATAATGTAAATAAGAATCATATCATGATTAGTAGAGACCGATCTTTGATCGGGCGAGTGGGGTGCTCAATTCATGACATTCCCCTTTCATACCTAAGTTCCCGAGTCGAGACACTTTGGTGATGACAGATAAGTGGCCTTTGGCATGAGTCTCGGATTTCCTAAATTTCTCAAAAATATTTAGGTGGCAACTCTGTATCTAACAAAGTAGTCCATTTTTGGCATTTTGATTCAAAATCGATTTTTCAAAAGATTAGTCGGATTTGGACTCTTTTGTGTTTATCTATTTCACATTGCACTTATGAGATCAGATTCAGTCCAAACTGTAGGGTTATCATCCCCGAAAGGAGCACGAAAGTCGAGCTACAGGCACCAAATTTGGCAACTGCCAAATCTGCAAAGTCACCCATAAACCAATTGTTTTCTTCCTTCCCTTTCAATTGGGCATTTTCCAGAAAAACCTCCAAAAAATGTTTGAAGTTTTTTTTTTTTTTTTTTTTCAAAATGAAATTCACCATTTTTTTGAAAAAAAAACAAAATTCACAAATTTGTTACTTCAAGGTGTGTTAGAAAAAAAATCACCAAATTCACCAATTTGTGTCTTTCCCAGACACAGATTTCACCAATTTAAAGCTTTGAAACAAATTTCAACAAATGTCACCAATACAAAATGGTTGTAGAAAAAAAAAAATATTAAGAATAAATAAAGAAAGAAAAACCTGGAGGGATCGTCGAACACCAAGAAGTGAGAGATGCCTATATTGTGAGAGAGAGATGGAATGATCAATAGAGGGTTTCGTCGGACTGATCATGATCTTCGTTGGAGTGATCTTTATCATAATGATAGATCCAATGATGGGATAGAGGGGCATGGATGATTTAGGGATTGTTTGCGCCTCATCATCTTTGTCTTCATCTTCGATTTCATGGGTTTTCGTGTTTTTCAAACGATTTAAGATTTAAAGGGTGAGAGAGAGAAAGAGCGGTTCATCATCAGAGAGGTGATAAGGATCAGTGATCGGTGATGAGGATCCATGATCGATGATGAGTGAAAGAAAGTTGAAGAGAAAGAGAAATAGAGAAGTGAGAGTCGGTGATCGGTAACCGGTGATGAGGATTGGTGATGAGGTGATTGTTGGTTAGTGATGAGTGGGAGAAAGAGTGAAAAGAAAGAGAAACCGAGAGGTAAAAGTGAAAGAGAGGGAGAAAGCGACTTGGGAAAAGAGGGGAAGATGATTCTAGAATTCGATCTTAGCCGTTGGATTATATAAAGATCCAACGGTGAGGGTGAATTATATATATATATATATATATATTGTAGTGGTTTGTTTTTTGGTCGGGTGAATTCTATTGAATTTTTTTTTTCAATTTTTTAATTTCTTTTTCATTTTTTATATTTATCTAGCCGGATATAATGTAAATATATAAAAAAAATTTACAAACAGTTAAAAAAAGGTCAAAAAATAAATAAATAAATAAACCAAAAAAAAAAAATCACTATATGGCCTTGTTTGGTAACCATTTTGTTTTCAGTTTTCAGTTTATATTTACAAAAAATTAAAAAACTATCATAAAAACTTGTTTGATAATTTTTTTGTTTATAAATGATTGGTATCAGTTTATAAATTTGACCAAAAATTGTAAACTCAAAAAATGAGTTTATATTGGTTTTTAAACGGAAAACGGAAGCTGAAAAAACGCGAAAGAACAATATTTGGGAGAGTGCGTAAGTTTGTGCCATGTTCGAAACTATGTAGAAGCAATTTTCAAGTTTTCAAAATACAACGGTAATATCAAAGTTATCTCTAAATTTAGATCATCATCTTCCTTTACTTTCTTATGCTGTTCAAAGACTTGAAGATCTAGGTCACTCTCTCTCTCTCTCTCTCTCTTTCTCTCTCTTCTCTCTCTTACTTCTCTCTTCTCTCTTTGTGTGTTTCACAAGGGCTTCCATGGATTTTTTTTTTTAAACAACATATCTATTGCAAATCTGTAGAGCTACTGCAAATTTCTCAACTGAATCGATCTTAGGTCAGTCTCTCTTTCTCTCACCGAGAACTTCCATTGTTTTTTTAAACACATCTGTTTTTTAATTTATTTATAAATATTGCTGGTGATTCCTTGTGGATCTATTGTAAATCTGTTGTGCTTCCATTATAGATTTGTTGTTGTTGTTGTGTTGTTGTTTTTTTTTTTTTTTTTTTTTTTTTTTTTTTTTTTTTTTTTTTTTTGTGAACGCTATATTTGTTGTAAGGGTGGACTATAGGTCTTTCCCTATTTTTGGTGAGGGTGTGTTTGTTGGGGTTTTATGAATTGTTTTGTTATGTTCCTGCTAATTGTTGGTAGTGTGAATCTATCTTTTCTGGATTGTTTTTGGTGTACTGCTTGTACCCAATTTCATTCATATAATTTATCTATATCCAATACGTGAGGTGTTAGCTTAGGTCAAAGAATATGAAAAATATAAAGGTTATAGATAGTGTATTAACAGTGTCGTCTCATTTGGAGAGATGAAAAGGTTAAGCATTGTTATGCATGTCTAGTCTTATAATTTATTGTTGAAGACTTATTAAAATTTATGGATTATTTTCACACCATGGTATTTAGGCAATGACAACAAAAGTACACAATGATCTCCCCATTGATAATGATGATGTTGTGAAGTTGGTAGAGGAAACGGTGGTCCATGGCTTTAGGCAAATGAGGCTCTTTTCATTACTCTCATGGATGAGAAGGTCAAAACCATGAGTAATAAACTAACTGGAACATTCACTAAACAAGCTTGGAATAGATTGAGAGATCAAATGAATGCAAAAATCCAATACCAATATAACGCAGACCAGCTTCGGAACAAATACAATCAGCTGCGTATTATGTTCAACAAATTTACAGCATTACTAAAGCATACTAGTGTTGGTTGTGATAGCCAACGGCTTACTATCACTGCACCGGATGATGTTTGGGAGGCCTTTTACAAGGTTTTATTGACTTTTTTGCATTTTATTTGCTACATTTAATTGGAGAATTCTTCACGTTAACTTGAAATTCATTGGTTTGTAGGTTAATAGCCATGCAAAGAGGTTTAGGAAGAAAGGGATGGTTTACTACCATGAGTTGTCATGTATCTTAGGAGACACATCCGCAACTGGTCATTTGGCTCATTCTTCCACCAAATCACCTTCCGAAAGTAGTGCTAGTTCTGATCCTAAATTTACGCTAAAGAATGAGGACTTAGATGCATTGGAAATTGATAGTGATAATGACAATGAAGATGGCCAGGGCAAGGGCAAAATGACAGATAGAAAGAGTAAGAAGAAGAGCTCTTTTTCAAGCTAATATTTCTGAAGCACTCAAAGAAATGAGTGAAAATAGTAGGAGGAAGATGGACCTAATGGAAAGTGCTTCAGTTACTAATGTTGGCGATGACAGTGGTTCAATTGAAGGTGGCTCTACTAGCTTACGTTCACTACTGAAAGAGTGCATGGTACTATTGCATGCTATGGAAGAAATTCCTGTACCTGCTTACACTAAAGCTGTGAACAAGCTTGCATCGGATCCCATAATGAAGGAGATATTTATTGACATGCTTGCTATTAAGATGAGGGATTGGGTCCTTAATCTTTGAGAGTTATTCTTAGAGAGTTCAAGTTTAGTGTGGTATGTCTTTGTGTCGTTTTATTTGCTAGTAATGTTGGTACTTTTGGTATTTGATGATAATGTAGAACAATGGTAATGGTAGTTGGTATGATAGATGAAGTATTTAATACTTATGTTAGTACTTTAGGTTTGTGATCAAGCTTTGCTATTATGGGTTTGGTATGGTAGTTGAAGTATTTATCGAGTATCTTTGGTATGGTCTGTGAATGGGTTTGCTTTTCCAATAGTGTGCTCTTTTTTCTTTTTTTTTTCAAAAAAAGAATTATTTATTATAGAAACAGAGTATTGCTTGTGTAGCATGTTTTTGATATTGTACTTGAATGCTATTACATTGGGAGTTGACGGGTAGATACCAATAAATTTAATGGTAGTTGAAGTATTGAACACAGACAACCTAACTTCAATGCTACTGCTATATTCTATGATCTTCTCTTATATAATGCTTGTTGGTGGTCGTTCCAATTTTTTTTTTCTTTTTTTTAATCAGCAGTCCAACAAAGCTTCTGTATTGTCAACAATTGGAAAAGGTATATGTGACCATATTTACATATGTTTTCTTAAGAGTCCAACAAAGATTCTTACTACATTATTAAATATGTTTAATATATGTGTGACCATATTTACTTGTATTTTCATTATCACTAATACTTTTCTTTTTAAGGGGTCAACACAATATCACAGTGATATATGGAGCCGATCCATGCTCTTGATTTGAGTTTTGACTTAGACACTGACGATGAAAATGTACAACTTCTGGTGTGTATAGCACTAAATGAGTATTGTAATACTTACCTTCGACCTAGACCATGCAAAACGTCCATATTACAAGGACATGGCTACGTGTTAGAAATATTGAATGGAAATGAAATAAGATCCAAAGAAAATTTTAGATTGGAACCAGATGTATTTATTAGTTTGTATGAGGCAATTAAGGTATATGGCAAACTGGAACACTCACATTATCTAACTGTTCAAGAGCAAGTTTGAATATTTTTACTAACAATTGGTTAGAATGAACGTAATAGTGTTGTCCAAGAGCGATTCCAACATTCTGGCCATATTATCTCTAAATACTTCAACCGAGTCTTAAAGGCAGTGTGTAGGCTTGGTAAACAAGTTACAAGTCCTCCAAATTTTGATGAAGTGCCTGTAGAAATCCAAAAAAATCCATGATTCTACCTTTTTTTTTTTTTTTTTTTTTTTTTTTTTTTTTTAAGGTAGTCACTTACAAAATTTGAAGTATAATTTTTAGTAAAATATCCTGTATTATTAAAGTCATTTGTCAAATAGGATTGTGTTGGAGCAATTGATGGTACCTACATATCTGCAAAGGTGCCAACATCAGAGCAAATACAATATCGGGGTAAGCATATTGTTATAACACAAAATGTAATGCGTGTTTGCTCATTTGACATGCGATTTACGAATGTATTGGCCGGTTGGGAGGGCATTGCAAATGATTCAAGAGTGTTCATTGAAACAATACATGATTCAGTAAATTTATTTTCAATGCCACCAAGAGGTGCGTATTATATGGCATTTTGTTAACTTATAGTTAATATTCTTCTGCCAACCCATAATAATAGATACATACATATTGAACAGATAAATATTATGTTGTTGATTCGGGTTATACAAATATGCCTGGCTTTTTATCGCCATACCGTGGTAAGGGGTAGCATGTAAATGAGTTTCGTACTCAACGTCGACAACCAAGAAACATGGAGCAAATGTTTAATTACTGACACCCCTCACTACGCAATGTGATTGAGAGATGCTTCAATGTCTTGAAGACTCGTTTTCCAATTTTGAGAGACATGCCTCTGTATTCAACTATGACGTAGAGGTACATCCCCATTGCATGTTGTATAATACACAACTGGATTAGGATGCATTCTCAAGGTGACACATTGTTCACTGAATAGGCCAATTCAGATCGTATCATTGAAGATGCTGAGCCTAGTAGAGATGGTAGTAGCAGCTTGACACATGCAAGAAGTAGTTCTCAGCAACCGATTTATGTAAACATTAGTCAACCTCAACTACGTCACATGTCTGATGTAAGGAATCAAATTGTTAGTCAAATTTGGGAATCTATTAAAAACAATTGAAATATTATTTATGCTTGTAATAAATTGTGGAAGATATTTTTTAGGATTTGTGGAAGAAATGAGATATTATTATTATGGTTTGTATGTTAGTTGTTATGAACAGTACTAATATGGTTATTAAATTTATTTATGGTTGGTATTGTATCAATATAATTATTATGAATGCTTATTATAATGTGTATCATCTTATTGTCATAAATAATAAATATAAATATTTTAGGCCTTAACAAACATGTTTTTTAGTTTATGTTTTTAAATTTTTTTAAACATTTTGTCCAAATCAAATGCGTTTGTAGCTTATGTTTTTCTAAAAATAAACAAAAAATCAGTTTATAAAATTTTTGTAAACATAAATAAAAAACGTAAACATTATCAAACGCTACCTAAAAAATTTATATCCAAACGCCACCTATAAACTTAGAAGAAAAGTTGGTTGATATTTACCAAAATAGTATGGGTATCATTGGAGTATTATATAATTTGCGAAATTACTATTATTCATTGTTATAAGTAGAGAAAAAGGTAGTTGAAATTTATCAAAATAATGTGTATTAGAACATCATTACTATATGGGAAATTTAGTAAAAACCCTTCCGTTGGACCCTTCTTTAGTGAGAAAGATAGCCCAATTTATTTTTCTTCACAAACCCCCTAGGGAGAAAACACATAATTGAGTAAGGACAAAGTAAAAGGCCACAGCTTCTCTCCAGTCCAAATCTGGACTGGACGGTGCTGTCCGGCCCTTGGGGGCCCACTACGGGTCGTGTTTTGATAATCTAAACCGTTCAATGTGTAGAACTCGTCGAGTACTATATGCCTATAAAAAATCACGTTGATCAGATATCGATAGCTATATGATCAAATCAGTTTTTTATGAAAAAAAATGGACGGCGAAAAATAAACGGCTTACAAAAAACTGATTTGATCATATAGCTATTGATATCCGATCAACGTGATTTTTTACAAGCATATAGTACTCGACGAGTTCTACACATTGAACGGTTTAGATTATCGAAACATGACCCGTAGTGGGCCCCAAGTGCCGGACAGTACCGTCCAGTTCAGATTTGGACTGGAGAGAAGCTGTGCCCAAGTAAAATACATATATATATATATATATATATATTTTTTCTTTCTTGAACAATATTGCTATATTAACATGTTACTGTGAACCAGAATAACATGTTATAATCAAATAAAATAGAGTAATTGTCAAATAGAGTAACATATTATGTCAAAGAGAGTAACATATTACTGTTACTGTTTACATCAATTTCAATGATAATAATTTTTTTTATTTAAAATTTCATAGTCAATATGGATATTATTTGATAGATCTTGATGAGAGAATTCTAAAAATATTAATTTTATTATAAACCGACATCTATATCAAAAATTATATTATTTTAAAATTTAATATTTTGATAATAATAACATTTGTTAAATTTTTCGACAAAACTTTTTATAATTACTCTTAATACATTAAAATTTTATTTGGAAGGGATTTTGACCAGATCCCCTATCTTACAGATTACTACTATTCATTCCGGCAGTGCTACGTAGCTCGAGAGGCGCGGCTCGAATCGCGGCTCGACACCAAAACGACGTCGTTTTGGTGTCGAGTTTTTTTTTTTTTTTTTTCTTTTCTTTCCTGGCTTTTCCTGGCTTTGTTGCAGAGCTACGGAAGAAGAAGACGGAGGGGGAGAGGGAGGAGGAGGAGGGGGAGGGGGAGGAGGAGGAGGAGGGGGAGGGGGCCCTAATATAGGGGGAGGAGGAGGAGGGGGAGGGCCCTAATATAGGGGGAGGAGGAGGAGGAGGAGGCGGAGGCGGCGGAGGCGGAGGCGGAGGTGGAGGGCGAGACGATCGGCGGAGGGAGGACGGCGGTGACGATCTGGAGCTGGGCGACGACGGCGGGCGGCGAGGCCACGATGGCGGGCGGCGAGACGATCGGCGGGGAGGCCACGACGGCAGGAGGCCACGACGCCGACCTTCCTCTCCCTCCCTTCTCTTTCTCCTCTCCCTCTCTTTCTCTTCTTCCTGTCTGTTTTCGAGCACTTTCGAGCTCGAAATTGTCGAGCTACGGATCTTTATCCTATTCATTATCAAATTATAATGATGGCAACCAAAAACAATTAGAGATGCTCTGAGCTCCTTTGGCAGCCCACGGTGGATCCACCACGTCCGCTGTTGATGATATGAATGATCCATCTACGCCACACCCCAACACCAACAGCAATCGCCAATTTCCGATCTCTCGTCTTCGTCTCCGGCGGTCGCCGTGTCACGGTGGACCTTCGCCGTGACGCAGCTCTACCAACACTTACTCGATAAGTCGAACCCATACAAACTCTGGAGCTGCTTTGTCGAGGAGAAGAAGCAGAACGCCGGCGACATTGTCTCCTTCCATCAACTGTTGTTTGTTCGTGATCTTGTATAGTTCTTTCAATTTCTGAATATTTGTTCAATCGAATGGAGGTTCAATTTTCTTCAGATTTACCAAGGTATCGTTGAGTGATCTCGTAACAACCGCCTTTTCTCCATTACTTAACTAATTTCTGCATTTTTTTTTGGGGTTGTTTTTACTGATTTTGGCTGATTATTCGGTACAGATATACATTTTGTGTTTATTTATTTATTTATTTTATTTATTTATTTTTTTTCCCCCTCAGAAAACACATTGAAAACAAAACCAACCAAAGATAAGAAGCACCTTTTTTCAGGACATTATAAATTGTCTTGTAATAAAATGTGATCTTGACCTATTCAGCCAAGATGAAAATCCAAGCTATCCGAATTGAAACCGACCTATATTTCATTCTAGAATAGCGGCAATAACAACATATGCTGCAATCTATAGTGACAACTAAATTTAAAAGAGTCAAAATTTTAAAAATTCTCAGGATGACAATGGGACATGAAAAACCATATATGAAGTTACAGTAAACAATGCTCTCTAGCGAACAAAATAGACGCTAAGCCATCAAATTACATTATTCAGTCATATCAAAGCAAAGCAAGTCAGTCAATCACAAATGGGGATAAAAATTTACAATCTTTAAAAAGCACCGTCACATCCCACTAATGCTTGCACAAATCCAACATTCATCTCAACATATTTTCTTACTTAAATACAATTATAGGTGGTGCAATTACTCTCCAAATTTTAGGGTTTCCTCAAGCGGGGTCTCTGAATTTTGAGTGCAAAATCTTCCCTATATTTCTAGCGTTCAATGTTGTTGAATTTTGTTTACAATCTTTCTGTACAGCTCTATGTAATGCAATAATTCTTCAAAAATCATGGTTTTTAGAGCATCCACAGTGGGCTGCCAAAGGAGCTGCCATTGCTAGCAAAAACTTCCCTAAACAAAAAATAATATTTTTAACAAAATTCACCCAAAAATAAATAAATAAATAAATAACAAACAGATTAAAAAGAACAATAATCAAACAAATCTAAACAGATTTCAAGCAAATCTCAAACAAATTTCGAGTAATCTCAACTAATCTCAAGCAATTTGAAGTAATTCTCTATCATGAGAAAAACGATTTCATAAAATAAAGTCTTGGATTTGATGATGCGTGATGAATTTTTAGCAATCTGAAGCTTCGTCTTGTTCATCTGCTTGCTTCCTCTTAGGGTTCATGTGTGGGGTTCAGGGGGTTTCAGCTTCATCTGTTTCGACTTAGGGTTTGTGCTTCGTCTTCTGTTTCGACTTAGGGTTTGTGCTTCGTCTTCGTGTTCTCCAGCAAAAAGACGATTTGAAGGAGTCGATTGCAAGGGGTTCGGGTTTCTTGCTTTCTCTTGAAGAACTTGTGTTCTCTCTTGAGCTCGGGTAGAGTCTCGAATTAAGGCCCAATTCTATTATAGATACCTCATACCATCTGCATAAATAGGATTCAAGCTGATGGATTTGCGGTGATCTCTTTAAGTTATAACATAACTGTACTAAGATACTAACATTCTATTTTTGATATAAAAAAAAAAAAATAGGGCACTTGGTTCATAAATTCAAATTTGGATTTTGTTTGGCCAAACACTACAGCATACAAGACCTTTGGCGATCTATTATTTTGGTCCCTAAAACTATTATTTTGGTTTCTAAATACTTTTAGTGACAAAAAAAATAAATTGGTCACCAAAAATGTCGCTAAAAGTATGTCCAAAAAAGTCAAAATTGACTATTAGCGATGAAATTTCAAAAGTGTCGTTGAAAAAGGCAATTGGTGACGAAATTTATATCGTAACAAAATGTTTAATTTTGCAGAACTAAACATTTGGTCACCAATATTTCGTCACAAAATGTCCCAATTTGGTTGCAAAAAACAAAATAATGGCACTTCAATTACAAATTTATTTGGTCGCTAAAGGACAAATGACTTTCTTCACTACACATTTTCATCGCTAAAAGTCAATCTGGGAAATATTTTGTACCCATTTAATTTCATAGCTAAAAGAGCACAAAAATTAAAGGCCATTCAATCATATAAAAAAAAAAATTTATATTTGACATCCACACATCAAAGACGATTCCCAAACCGTACTGAGTAGAAAGTAAAATTTTACAAAAATTAAAACTCGAAGTTTCCAAATTCACTTCAACATAGTTGTTCCTTATACAAGTTAAAAACTCAAAATAGGTCTAATTCCCAAACTTGATTACAAGCTATCACTTCAAAGTAATTTGGGGTCAAAAGGCCAACATAGAGGTAGGGGAGAGATGATGGAACCTGCCCTCTGTTTGGTCCTCTGGCTAACCTTCCACTTCTCAACCAGGATCTTCTTTATCCCGATACAATTAGAAATCACAACTAATGCCTGGACAATAAACCATGTGGCAGGATTCGAGCATGGTGCATTTGTTAACAAGATGGGTTAGACCGAGATCTTGGCAGTGTGACAGCACTATATCCTTGAGCAAGTGACAGCCTTCACCTAACTTGGTCATTGCCATATCCCCGTGATTCTGTTAGAAAAAATAAGAAAAATGAAAGGCCAAAGTTCAATCAGTATGGTGCAAAGATTCACAATTAAATATGCAGAATATATCATTAACCTATTCCCCTTAACTTCAAGCACAACAAAGCATCACTAAACATCTAACATAAATAAATATGTAACTGCAAAATATAAATTTACTAGAAAATGTGCAAATCTATGACAAAGAGGGCCCTATGAGTGACATGGAACAAAAGAAAAACAAAAAAATATGTATAAGATATTTTCTGCATATTGTATATTACCCGATCCTAGTATCTACAATGCCATCTTAGAATTCCCATATTATGGACAAAAATACACAACCTCATTGCTAATTTTGAAATCATATTTTGTCAAATGCTTCAACAGAATAGTAGTTTTGGCAAATACATTGTCAAATTGTTTAAAATACACAACCTCATACTGATTGTTGAATCTTGAAGTTTAGGGAGCGTGAGAATATTATGTTTCATGTATATACGGTAGTTTTTATATTTAGGATTTTTTGTTTCCTTTTTAGTTCTAGGGTTAGATTGATATATAAACCAATGTATTCTTGTATTTTATACACAATTGAATATACAGAAATTCTTCAGAATTTTTACATGGTATCAGGGCTGTGTTCGAAACCCTAGCCTTTTATTTCTGGTTCGTTGTTTCCCTCTCTGGTTCACGATCGATCGAAGCTCCTTGCTTCGTGGGTCGTATGGTTCTCTCTCGCCAAAGGACTCCCCTCTGACGTAGTTCGCCTCTTTTTTCTAGTCAACCCATCTGTTCGACGTGGTAGTTATGCTTCGATTCCTCATCTGTTCATGACTTCTTCTCTCTAACTCGCGGCTGTCTCTGATTGTGGTTTTCTAGTTTGCTGATTCGTCCTCTCTGGTTTGTGACTTGCGTCACTCTGTGCTCGGTGCTTCTTGTTCTCTGCTTGTGACTCACGAGTGATTGATCTCTTGTTGGAGTTACAGCATCAGTTCTTCGACCTCTCTTGGTGTTAGTCTACTTGGTTCATCTCGACTTCAGTCTCTCTCTTTCTGGTTCTGCTTTGGTCGTATTTGACTATCTGATATCATTCTATTTGATTTATTACAGTTTGACCTCTTAGATTTTTTGGTTTTTATACTTGAATCCCTAGTTTGGTTATTTTGTTTTATTTTGGGTTTGTTACACTTAAACCTCTCAATTTTTTGGTTATTATGATGTCTTTGGCTTTTAATGAGTGTGCCTTCTGCTATCAAAGGGGTCATTAGAAGTATCATTGTCCTAAGAAGGGATGTTTGTTTGCTTCGCATGTATCTGCCTCGTCTTCTTAGCAATTTCCGATCAAGTTTTGCTCTCCTCCTCTGAGTACCGTTCGGCCTCCTACCGATTCTACTGCTTCTGCTTCTGCTCCAGCTCTTGATCCTGACTTGGCTTCCTTGACTACTCAGATTAGTTAGCTTCAGCATATATTGTCTACCTCTTAGTCATCTCGTCTGCCTCTATTGTTTCCTTTATTCATTCAAGTTTGCTTGGGTTTTCTTCAGGATCGGATGTCTAAGCAGCAGATTGGGACCGGCCATAGAGTTGGAGACCTCTATGTGGTGGAGAGCTTACATCTGCCTATTGCAATCTCTTTGACCGCCTTTTTATCTTTTCAGTTGGATTTTCTGTCTAGTCCTTTCTACTTGTGGCATTTTAGATTAGGGCATTTGTCTGCTGATCGCTTACGGTCTTTAGTTCAGTTAGGTATATTCGGTAAAGTTTCTCCTAGTGAACTTATTGAATGTCGGGGGTGTAAACTTGCCAAAATGACAGCCTTATCGTTTCGTAAAATACTTCTATATCTAATACACCATTTTCTTTAGTTCATACTAATGTTTAGAGCCTTTCTCCTGTTCTCACCGACGAGGTTATTCATTGTGCCGGTCTTACTGACACTAAGATTTCTGATACTCCCATTGAGCTTAATGTAAAGTTCAACACTACTGATGGTGTTCTTTTAGATGATCCTACTCTATATTGAGAACTTGTGGGTTGCTTAGTCTATTTGACAGTTATTCATCCTGATCTTGCCTATACTGTTTATGTGGTTAGCCAGTTTGTTTCTACTCCTCGCTCCACACATTGGGCTGCCTTGGTACGGATTCTTTGCTATCTCCACAGTACTATATTTTAGGGTTTACTATTGTCCTCTACTTCCTCTCTGGATTTAGTGGCCTTTGCTGATTCTAATTGGGCTGGTGATGTTATTGATCGCAAGTTCACGTTTGGTTTTTGTATGTTTCTTGGCAATTCCTTGATCTCTTGGAAAAGCAAGAAATAAACTGTTGTTGTTCGCTCTACTGCCGAAGCCAAATACCGTGCTATGGCTCATGCTACTGCTGAGATTGTTTGGTTTCGTTGTCTCTTATTTGATTTGAGTGTCCCTCAATCTTCTTCGACCTCCCTCTACTGTAACAACCGCAATGCTATTCAGATTGCCCATAACACTGTCTTCCATGAGCGGACAAAGCACATTGAGATTGATTGTCGCTTTGTCCATCACCATCTGCAGTCTGGCTCTAGCTCGCTTCCTTTCGTCTCTTCAGTTTTGCAACTTGTTGACTTCTTTACCAAGACTCACACCACTGCTTGGTTTCAGTTTCTTCTCGGCAAACTCTCAGTATTTTATGCTAAAACACATTGAGTTTGAGCGGGGGTGTGAGAATATTACGTTTCATGTATATATGGTAGTTTATATATATTAGGATTTTTTTGTTTCCTTTTCAGTTCTAGGGTTAGATTGATATATAAACTAATGTATTCTTGTATTTTATACACAATTGAATATACAGAAAATTTTCAGAATTCTTACACCTAGATCATAAGCTTAAGATGAAGCTAAACCCTTGAACTTCCTACTTTTGTTCTGTTTTTATTTTATTTATTTTTTTTATTTTTACAGTAACCTAATTTTTTATACTCTAAAATATTGAGACAACATTCAAGGATAAGGATCTCTAGCCACTTCTGTGAGCAACACTGACAAGATCAGGAATGTTGGGGCTATAGTTTCCCCATCCAAAGCAGTTTTTGTGTTTGTCACCCCACTCATGTATCATATTATTAATAATTTTACTTCTAATATATATGCACCATAAATGGCTGTAATGCCAAATGCCTCACATTTAACTTAGTTTGTGCAAAATTATACAGTTTATTTTATTCCTTCATCTTGGATTTCAAGGAACACCTAGTAAATGTGTCCACAAGTTTGAAATATTCTAGGATAGAAATTGCACAATTGACTAACCTGAAAAGGCTCATTTTCATCTGTGGTGCCAAGCATCTCAGTGACTAGGTTCTGGCATTCTGTAGCCGTTCCGAAAGTTAAACACTAGTCACTGAAATTTAGTAGAAGTTTAGAAATTAATTCAAAGCCCATGTGTAATTGCTTGAATAATAGAAAAAGAACAAATAACTAACCAGGAGATAGGAACCATTAATTACCTCGTATGTACATAAAAGGCTCCAAACAACTCCGATGCACAAAAGTCTCTCAAACAAATTTGAAAGGAACACCTGAGAATGGATGAGAAGGTACACCTTTTAAGACAATAATTAATGCAACTTAGACAGATAAGTGGGTTCTTTAGATGTTTTAAAAACAAATAGTTTACAACAATTAAAAGTACTCATGAAGAAGATAAAATACACAAAAAATGAATAACCTGAATTTAAATTTTACATGTAAGGATATAGCATAAAAGTACAATGGAAATGTTACAAAATAGAAAACATGTTCATATTTTGAAAAGTCTCGTCCAAATGGCAAGGAACCAATTAAGGCTCAATAAGGGGTGGTTTGAGATGTTCTAAATAAGTGCACTTTTTGACTTTTTATGAAATATGGGTTGGGTTTGAAGTGATGTGGTAGAGAGGTGATGTGACTTAAATAAGATGATGTGACTTAAATAGGATAGTGACTTTTTGACTTTTTTAGTATATGCCAAACAAGGCTTAAATTTCTGAAAGTCAACATACTAGGCCACAAGTTTCATACACGTAAAAACATAGTTGATAGTTCTACTTAAACGAGAGCTTCAACTATTCAATGGTTCATTTCTACAAGTCTCACAAAATATTGAAACTGTGTAGCTTTCCTCAATTAAGTAGGGGAAACAACCTATGCTAGTCAACTTGTGGTTATATCATTATTATGTAGCCAACATCATAAATGAACAACTCTTTCTTCGTATAGAAAATATGCAGCAGCGCATCAAACAGGACACGCTAGTCTTAAGTAGCTGGCAATTAGCATAAGCAACAGATCTAAGATTACACATCAAATTTTTGCAAAAAATGCAAAGGCATGTTGAGAGAAGAGGGAGCATGAACCAATAGATACACATTCATCTACCAAAAATATTCAAAGTCAGGATCTATGGGTACTTCGAAAAACATGCCGTACCCGTACCGGGTACTTACTGGCGTATGGTACCTTGTATGGTTACTTTCGCATATGTACTGGGTACACTAAACACATACCCAAGTTTTTTTTCCTTAACTTTTAGCGTACCCAGACGTACCTAGGATATACCCAAGCCGTACCGTATTTCAGTTGAAATAATATTTTCTTCTACTATAGAGATAAAACTCCTTTCACTAAACTTCTTTTTTATTTTTTGTTTTATACTTAGCAAGATTTTAAAATTAAACAATGGTTTGTAAGTTATTTAATATATTGACATTTAATTTTGATTTATACTTTTACTTTTGACATTAAATGTTAATTGTAGGTTAAACCATTTAATTAATTTTTGCATTACTCTAAATTAAAAATAAATATTTTTTTACAAGCGGACCATGCCGTACCCGTACCCTATCTTTTTGTGAATTTTATCGTATTGACATACCCGTATTGTACCAATACCAGTACCAGTACTCGTACCCGTACCCGTGCTTCATAGGTCAGGATTCACTAGTATAGAATTATTCAAATAAAATGAAAACCAATGTAAATGTAAGAAAGACACTCACGTTTTCTTCATTTGGGCCTTTTTAGCATAGTGTTTCTTAGCAAACATCTTACCCTTGATGCCCAAAGACTACTCAATTCAAATTGAAGCACAAAATTGGAACTTCCATGCAAAATTCCATAAATATATAAATGAGAAGAGAGAAAAGTAGAGAAATTGAACCTTCTGAGCAATCTGAGATCGCTTATGAACCTCGCGAGCCTCTTTCTTGCGTTTATGCTCGAAGTGATCATGGCGATAGCCATGTCTCTTCCTGTGACGCTCTATGTAATATCCTCGAGGCTTAACAAATCATTTTTCAAACCAAAACAACAATCAAATCAGTACATGTTCAATTTAGATTGATATAAAAAAATATAAAATTACCAAACACATAAAAAGAACAACAAATTTTTTAGCTCATATGGGCCAGAAATAAGAAACAATAAAGTAGCAAAAACTAGTAGCGGTCCACTTATCCAAATCACCATAAATAACACTCACCACGCATCAAGTTTTCTAAGATCGATCTTCTTCAATAATCACTGTACATCTCAAAGGGATTACTTCAATCAATTCAATTCAGATAACATTTGTAAGGAAACTCTTTAATCTAAGATAATTAATAAAATAGTATCTATAACACAGGTACAAGAAAAATTCAACAAACTCCTATGAAGTTGCATCCAACTCCTATCCATCCCAAAAGCCCTATTCCTATTACAAAGTGAACAAAGACATTATCCTTAAATTCCAGTATCTTTAATCTGAGGTGATTTTATTTTATTTATTTTTTATTTTTTTTAAAGTAATAGGTCCATTGTTCTCTAATTTCACTAAACTTTTCAAATTTATTAATTGGCTCACTCAAACTAAAATGGTTTGGCCATGTGCAATGAATCCATTAGTATTGTTTAGAAAGACTATCGTGATTCACAAAATTAAAAAAAAAAAAAATCAAATAATCAGAAAATTGAACAAGAATGAGAAAAATGAACATCAAACACCAAAATGATCAGAGATTCAAACATGCTTGTTATAAAAAAAACAGAGAAATTCATCTGTGATGTGACTCACGCATGAATCAACCAAAAATTGTTCCATATTTAAGGAAAAGAAAAAAACAAAAAAGTCATCAACAACTCACCAATGCAACGATGAATTCGAAGAACAGAATGAGATTTGAATGAATACAGAGTATAAATATAGATAGATATGTACATTATATATGTTGTGTATGCAAAGAGAGAGAGACAGAGAGTTGTTATGATCTCTATAAAAAAACCAAATTGATTTCCTCAAACTTGTATATATATACAAAAAAATAAATAAATAAATAAAAATTGAAGAAAATGAAGAATAAATGATAGAAGATCTCATAATCAGAATCTGTGTATATATATATGTACATATATGTATGTGTGTGTGTGTGTGTGTGTGTGTGTGTGTGAAGCTCAGAAAAAGCGATAGAAGATCTCAAAAAATTTATAGATATCTACTATATATATATATATATAAGAATGTGTGTGCGTGAAGATGAAGATCTCAGCAGCCATGAAAATTGTTGATTTACCTTCAAATTGAATCCAAAGAACTCAGGTTTGCGTTGGAGCCATGAAAATGAGATCGATCATGGCAAGTTAGGGCAAGAGGAGTCCTAGATCAATCCTGAAAATGAGATCGATTGAAGCTAGAGTCCTAGACAGAGTGAATTTGGGAAATTAGGGTTGAAGAGAGAGTCTTGACTTTTTGTATGTGTGTGTGTTATGTTCTATTGCCGCCCGACTTTTTAATAGGGAAAGAGTAGAAATATTTGGTCCCTAAATGTTAATGACAAATATTTTAGTCTCTAAAAGTGTCAATTGTATATTTATAACTAAATTAATTTGTCTAAAAAAAAAAGGGAATATTAAACTAAGCATACAAGTGAAAAGGTGATAATACTAACAACTATTTTTGCATTCTTACTACAAATTTGAATTTGTCCCTAAAAAATTATTTTTAGGGACCAAATTTACTTGGTCCCTAAATATTAGTCTCTAAAACACTAATTTCTTGTAGTGAAAGATCTAGGCGCTAAAATACTTTGCCCATAAAGACAAGCTTAGGCAAAGTGAGCAAAATGCCCATATTTTCCATTGATGTTCCGCTCTCTTTGTAGATTATATTCGATCACCAGACTCATTAGCCGCGGCGAACTCCCATTCGTCCAACTCCCAACACGGCTTTTGCACCGTCGCGTTGATCACGTTACTGGAATGGTTTTCTTGTCGGAATCAATGGCACCACTGCAGCTGAGCTCGATGTCTCCATTGTCGGCAAAACTGTTTCTCTCTCTCTCTCTCTCTCTCTCTCTCTCGCGTTAAAACCCTAGCCTACTTCACCACCGTTGCAGCATCACCATTCTTTATGGCGACTTCTGATCTCTACCGCTTCAGATCTCTAAACAAATATGAGCCTTTTGGAGAGAGGAAAGAGTGATTTGTTCCAAAAAAAAATTTATCTGTTCAAATCCAACACAAACAAATATGTGTTAAGGCAGTTCAGATCCGTGTTGCCGAACTTGCTCAGTTTGGAACCCATGGTTCAAACCAATAAAGACCAAGCA